>OZ018326.1:161191254-162516254 GCA_963969495.1 Ceratothoa steindachneri
AGCTCGTCGCGATATTTGTGCTGTGTACGGAGAAAATGCTTTATCAGAAATGACAGCTCAATGGTGGTTTTCATGTTTCAAAAACGGTCATTTCAATCTTAATGACGAAGAACGTTCTGGTCGCCCCATTAAGTTGGATAAAGATCGATTGAACGGCCTTCTTCATGAAAATCCTCGTCAATCGACTAGAGAAATTGGCTGTACAATAGGCGTGTGATCAGAAAACTGTAGTGAATCACCTTCATTCGATGGGGAAAGTTCAAAAGCTTGGTGCATGGGTTCCTCACGCTTTGAGCGAAAGCAACAAACTTCAACGCTCCACAATTGCCGCATGTTTTCTTGCTCGTCACAAGGCTACTCGTGGATATAAAGACAGATTTCTTCACCGCATCGTCACTGGCGACGAAAAGTGGTGTGTTTATGTCAACATGAACCATCGAAAACAATGGGTTAACCCCAATAAAAAACCACTTCGCGATTAAATTAAGGAATTCATCCACGAAAGACGATGTTGTGTGTGTGGTGAGATTGTGAAGGCATCATTCTTTATGAGCTCCTTGCGAACAACGAGATTGTCAATGCAGAACTCAACGTTCAACAAATGTATCGACTCGCCGAAGCTATTCGTGAAAAGCGACCTCATCGACTTTATGGAGTCCTTCTGCGACACGACAATGCTCGTCCTCACATTGCCAATATGACAAAAGACGCCATCCAAACGCTTAATTGGGAAATCTTGCCGCATCCTCCACATTCGCCAAACTTAGCTCCATCTGTTCCGATCGCTCTCCAACAATTTGCGGCGTTTCGTTCAAAACTGATGTGTAATTAAGAACCTGGTTAGACAAATTCTTCGAGGCAAAATCCTGAGATTTTTATTGCAAGGAATCGAAAAACTAGTTGAACGTTGGGAAGAGGTCGTAAATAACAACGGGGAATACATTATTTATTAAATTGCATATTGATATCAATTAAAAATGAAGTTTTTCTAAAATTGTTAATGATATTGAATAAATTTGATAAAACCGCAAGGACTTATTCCTCAATCCATTATATATATATATATATATATATATATATATATATATATATTAGACGATATGTCATTAGCGTGCTATATATCCGTGAGAAGATAATAGTAAACCACCATATTTGAATCAAGATTTATTTATAACCACAGAACTAGTTTCGGCAAAGTTATAATTGTCATTTTCAACTAAGTAATGAAAAAAGCCAAGCAAGGAGCCAGGTATATATAAGGCGAACAAAATGCTAAAAAAATCTAAATGCAGAAAACAATCTGGAAGACATAAGTATTTGGGTGGACTCGTCGGAAGTTACTAATCTCCGGGAGCAATTGCTTCCGGGGCTTTATAAATATGATTGGCGACTTTATTCGATATATATTTATTGAATTTGTATTGCCCTTCGGATGAATTGAAATTTTGCTCTCATTATTTAATATTGTTTCTGAAAATATTAACAAATCACGTTAACAAAACTTAAATCAACACAATATTAAAAAAAAACGCAATAGCTTATTCCTCAACTTAATATATAACGTCCAATAAAACAAATAGCACGTAACTACAAATAATGACATGATAATCCATTAAGGAAAATGCAAAATGAATGCGAGCGGCCTCTTCTTCATTATCAAAAAGCTCCTTTTCTAATGAGAACAAATGAATTCTGAAGAATTTACAAATGAGAGAAAATTTGCTTATATGACTTGAGGCCAGCTGGTCTGGAGTAAGGCGCAACGATTCTTTTTTCTCTCTCATCCAGAAGATGTCTTTTATAATAAAGACAAAAGCACTGGAATCATTTTCATTTTCTTTATTGGTCTTCTCATATATATATATATATATATATATATATATATATATATTGTTAATAAATCACACAGGAAAACGAAAAACTAAATGTAAGTACTTTCGAACTAGGATTTACCATTTTATTTTTCATGTTAGTTTTGTTTGCAATTAGTGCACCACTCATGTGCTTCTTTGCGCCTTTGCCCGCTATATATATATATATATATATATATATATATATATATATATATATATATATATATATATATAGCGAGAGAAGTTGGTTCTTTCTTGAGGATGAGTGGCCAAATAATTTCGTATTTGGATTTTTCTAAACGACTTGATAAACATATAACTTTATCTCTGAAGTTAAAGTTTTATAGGATGAAAAGGTGTGATCATAGATCCTTTTTCCACTGGATAGAATAAAAGTTAAACTAGGTGATGTGATCGAACGCCTTAGTAATGCTGATCTGATCCCATGAGCATAATGCCTCTTGTTTATATTTGTAGAGAAGGTGAGCACGACCCAGGAGACAGAGAGAAGGAAAAAGAGAGAGAGAGAGAGAGAGAGAGAGAGAGAAAGAGATAGAGAGAGAGAGAGAGAAAAGAGAGAGAGAGAGAGAGAGAGAGCGAGGTTGTATATATAAGGAATTTGACAGAGAGGTCGAAAGAGCAAGATAACGAAGTTGGAAAGTATAATTATTGGTGTTACTTGTCCAAGCTCAATAAATAATACTCATTGAGGTCTTGTGCCGACATGAATGAAGCTCACAAAGTCGTTTGGCGATACCTAAGTGTAAGAAAGAACGAGTATATGAGTGTGCACAACATTTTTGTACATGAATCACTACAAATAACACCCAGACCTTCTGAATTAGCTGGTGAAGTTACATTTGTGTGGTACACCTAAAACATCAAATATGAAATAAGATGAAAATAGCAATAATTAAGAGCATTCGAATTAAAACAAACATATAATTCAATCGGATTTAATAACTTAGGCAGAAATACAATAATGAATATTCATTGGCATGGTAAATAGAATAAAAAAGAGTAAGGAATAAGATGTACAATAATACGCTTAGTTAAAAATTTTACACGAGTATAAAATGACATTAGTTCTTGTGGACTAAATCTCAATTCAATTCATCAAATATTATGGAAGTAAAATGATTATTAAATATAATTATACATAATAATTAGGTTTAATTTGTAAAAATTATGTAATGATATTAAAACACTATTTAAATGATGACATTCTAATATACAAATGATATATTTTCAATTTCGGTGGTCTAAAGGTCTATTTTTGTCCTGCTGCCCGCCCCAGCACAGTGTGAAAGTCGAAGGATAAAAATAAATTGTTTGATCGGAATTTCTGTCTTGTAAAGATATAATGAGAGAGAGGAAAAAAAATCTGACAGTCGTGGTGTCATCCATTAAATCATCAGGCCATTTAAAAAGTACGTGGATTGGCTAAAACATAAATTCATTGAAAATAATGATAGGTAGTCAGTTTGCTCATAGTCTAGATTTGAACGTATGCGTGGTGGTATTAGGCGGATGTTGTTGTTTCTTAGCTTCCATTTAAGAGAGCGTGTTACACGTCTGGGCGGGTGTCAATGGCTGGTACTAAAGAACTAGAGGTAACATTTGTGGTAGAATTTGTCACGGAATCTAAATGTGCTGGTTTGATATTGCCGATGTGGGCCTTCAAGGGGCCAGTGGGTCCTTGTAGAATATATGAATGTTGATGTTTTTTTTAGGATTTTATATGGGCTCTTGTATGGTGTTGAAAAACTAGGGCAACTCTGGGTGTCCTTTAGGAAAACATGAGTGCAAGTATCAAGCTCCTTGGGAATAAGAGTATCTTGCTTCAAAATAGGCCTGGAAGTTATTGGGGCAAGTGAGTTCATGGTTTTACGATGCTGTTGTATTGTTTTCTGTTGTAAGTGATCTGTGATCTGCTGACAAATAAGTCATCCTGGAAGTCGTAAGGGAGTACCAAAAACAATTTGTGTGGGAGAATATCCTGTCTCCTGAGAGGGATTGTTACGCATAGTGAGCAGAGTTGCAAGAAATTCTTTTAACCAATCACTAGGATCTTCTTTGACTAGCAGGGTACTTTTTAGGTACGATGTTATCTTTCTATCACAGAGTCGCCATAGACGTTCGCTGGCGATGTAAAGATGTGTTCTGTGGCAGTTAGCTTTAGTAATTCCTGAAAGAATCCTGAATGGAATTGAAAGCCATTATCAGAGATTGCTTTAACCGGGGCACCAAATCTTGAGATGTGATGATTGAAAAAGGTGTGGACTACAGACTCTGACGTCATGTTCTTTAATGGATATGCCTCATTCCATTTTGAAAAACGGCATATAACTGTAAGAAGATACCTGTAGCCTTCTTGAGTTGCAAGAAAACCACTGACTAATTCCATATGAATGTTGTGAAATCTAGTCTCTGATGCAGTAAATTTTGTATAAGGTGGCTTTGTGTGTCGTTGCACTTTGCCCTTCTGACATGAAAGGCAATTACGAACCAAAAATCGAATATCTTGTCTCATTCCTCTCCAGACAAATCGGTCTGAGATAGATTTGAGATATGCTCTACTACCTAAATGGCCAAGATTATGATGAAATTCAAAGATTAGTTTGCGAAATTCGTATGTAAGATAAAGGTGTGCAAACCCTTTCGATAAATCATAAATGAGAGTGCTATTTTGATATGCTAATGTTTGTGTTTGTGTAGCAGATTGCATGTTGCAATTGATGATGGGGATCTAGAGAGGGCATAACAGGATTATCCTTCCATGAAATATGATGAATGTCATTTGTGTATTGTGAAATGAATTTAAATGAACAGGCTTCTTTAGTAGAATGTCGTGTGTTGAGGGATATAGCGGAATCAATTATGGACTTAGAATCTGTAGGACGAAGAAACATGTCCCTTCAAGTAAAGTTGAACGTGCTTGATTAAAAGATGAATTGCTGTCAATTCCTTAGTGAATCTACAATGTCTTAATTCCGGGTCATGCAAAGATTTGCTACGGAAGCCAAGAATCTTCCACTTATTTACATAATACTGTTGAAGTACGGCACCAAGACGAAGATTATTGGGGTCAATAATGAGAAGTAATGGGCAGTCTCGCCTTGGATGTCCAAAAAAGGTGGCATTGATGATATCCCGTTTTATGGCATTGAATGCATCTTGTGCTTGGCTGTCCCCTTTTAAAACTGAATTGGGACGGCGTTTATTGGTAACTTTCACTAATTTTGTGAGTGGAATCAAGGTTATGGCTGCTTGTCGAATGAATCTTCATAAGAAATTCACCAAACCCATTAATCTCTGCAACTGGTGTAGCGTTTTAGGGACAGGATAATCTTTAATAGCAGTGATTTTATCCTGTTGGTGAGATATGCCAAGAAAATTGACCGCGTCTACCGAAAAGATACACTTTGAAAGGTTTATATACAATTCGGGTGATTTTAATGTTGAAAAGAGCTGTTCGCGATGTTGCAAATCTTAAGTTTCGTCTTCACTGGCTATGAGCAAGTCGTCTACATAGGCGAAAACGAAATCCAAATCACCCAAAACATGATTGATATACCTTTGAAATGTTTGTAAAGAGTTAAACATTCCCTGATATTCATAAAACCCAAGGGGTGCCGTCATAGCTGTCTTCTCATTGTATGAAGAGTCGAGAGGGATTTGAAAAAATGCGTCATTAAAGTCAATTTTAAGGGATTTAGTACAGTTTTAAAGTTTTGCTCTGGTCTGTAAGGTAAGGGATATTTGTCTCTAACAGTCACATAATTAAGTCGCCTATACTCACATGTAATGCGGAAACTGTCATCTGACTTTTTAATAAGATGAATTGGCGAATAATAGGGTGATTTGCTTGGTCTAATTATACCTTCTGACAGAATAGTTTGTATGCTGTCCTTGAAAACCTTTAAGATTTTTGAAGAAAAGTGTCTTGGCCTCTCAGCAACCGGTGGGTGCCCTTTGTGAGAATGAAATGATAAAATGAGGGGGAAACGCAATGCCTGTTTGGGGATTAAAATTTTTATTACTTGATTTATAAATGGCACTATATCGGGGAGCTTTTTGGAAATAAATGAAAGGGTGGGAAGAATTGAAATTTTCTTTATGGCTTAAACGGATAAATACTTGGTATCATCAACTAAACACGATTTCCTTAAATTAACTAAAAGATTATAGTAGACTAGGAGGTTGGCACCTAGTATAGCGCATTGGACATCATAAATTAAAAATTTCCACACAAAATTGCACCTAAGTCCTTGCGAGAGGTTTAAAGTTTGAGTGCCAAAGGTACGAATAGAGGTGCCAAAAGCAGTGGTGAGGAGAATATGCGATTCTTAGTCTCTGTTTTTGCACTATGGTAGCGGGTAGAATGCTAATTATATAACTAGTATCAACTAAAGACCTCTTACTCGTTATGGTATCGGAGACATATAAACAAGGGTAAGGACCACACAATGACGCGTCATCCAACACTGCTGCCTGGAAAAATCGGGCAAGGCACTCGCCTGTTGGCACTCGGTATACAGCGACGTGGTATTTGAACGAAATTCCTGTGATACCAACAAATACCATTTTCAAGTGTAGGAGAGTTGCGAGAGTAATTAGATTCTGTATGAGGGCGTGCAGGACAACTGTGCCACCGCGATGGTGATCGTCCTCTTGATGGGTCCCTAAAGTGTTCTTAGGATGCTATTCGAAAGGAGAGATTTGAAAATTCCTCTTTTATAGGGGCCAGCGCTGATTCCATTTGTGACTGAAAATCTAGGAGGGGTGAGGGGCTTTTCAATGGCAGTTACTCGTGCCTGCAAACTACGAGTGAGGGGACTAGTGGCCGCGATCCCTAGCTGGTCAAAGTAGGTTTATCTGGAGCCAGAATCTTGAGGGACTCTTGAATGTAGAGTGGAAGCCATCGGACAAAGGATTACTGAAGAAATTCATAAATCACATTGTCTCCCAGAGAGTCACGTAATCTCCGCACTAGGTCATCGAGTTTAAGATGTGAGAGTTCTGATGTGGGGGCTAACATTTCACTTTTTTTAACAGTGGTCGGGGTATATTAGTCGAGGATAGCATCCGGAGAGAAGGTTAATAGAGGGTAGCATGGTTCTTTAAGAGAGATGAATTGCCATCTATCACCGTATAGGGAAGTACCTTTATAAGTGATTTTATCTTGCGGGCGTCACTGGTAAGGCGACCAAGATTGAATAACAACTCAATTTGTGCAAACTAGGATTGTGGAAAAGAACTTTAGAACTCTGGCAGGGAGATGGCAGAAATTGTGTTTAACGCAGTGGAATCATCGACGTGATCCATTTCGAAAAAGGTCTCGTAATGGCATTGATTCTGAGTTTGCTTGCCCTTCGAGGTCACTTGAGTTGCTTGAAGTCACTCCGGTCGATGATGATGATTTTTTTAAGTCACTCCAGGGTCACCATTGTAGCGAGAGAAGTTTTTTTTTGAGGATGTCCTATCAAATAAGTTCGTATTTAGATTTGTATAAACGACTTGATAAATTATAACTATTTCTGAAGTTGAAGTTTTATAAGATGAAAGACTGAAGTTGGTGAGCTACGATCCCTTTTCCAGTGGAGGGAAAAAAATGTTAAACGAAGTGATGTGATTGAACGTCTTAGTAATGTTGATCTGATCTCATGAGCATAATGCCTCTTGTTTATAGTTGTAGAGAAGGTGGGCTCGACCCAGGATAGAAAGAGAGAGAGAAAGCGAGGTCGTGTATCCAAGGAATTTGACAGAGAGGTGGAGGAAGAAAGATAACGAAGTTGGAAAGCAGAATTATTGGTGTTACAGGTCAAGAGCCAATACATAACAGTTATATGGATCGTGTGGCGACGGTATTTAAGAGATGAATGAAACTTGCATAGTAGTTAGGCGATACTCAAGGGTAATAAAGATGAGTATATGAGTGTGCACAACATTTGTGTAAATGGATCACTATATATATATATATATATATATATATATATATATATATATATATATATATATATATAAGCTCACCGTACAAAAGATTAGTCATGTAGCGTGTTTAAAATAATTTAAACTACAAATGCCTCTAGTTAGCATTGTACTAGGATAATCGAGACGTTCCTAGCTGAGAAGTGTGCGACGGGCTTAATACAGTTCGTAAAGGTGATATGATGCAGTGCCTGTGTAAATTGGGGCGCAAAGAAGATATTACTGAGTGGCTAAAAAAACTAATTGCATCCTGGCGCCCCCAATGCCATCATGTGGAGATTCTAGATGAGTTTGCAGGTGTATCTATGTGTACGGTCATACCAGTCTATCTGTAATGGCTAAAATCATTGTCTACAGGAAACATTCGCCATAATTCTGGCCGAAAGACGATCTGAAGGTCCCAGACCGTCGGGTGGTGAGTCTTGTGGCTAAAAACGGTTTGCTTCAAGGCGGAAATTTCTGCATGAGGTCAAAATGGGGCCTTAATCACCCATTAATGCAAGAACACTCCCCAGAAACTACATATCATGAACTTTGGGGCAAAGCTGTAGGAAATAGTCTTTTGCCCACTTTGTCTGTAAAGTTACTCAGCAACATTGTGCGAGAACTACAGAAACAAGCGCCAGCAAAGAACCTAAGGTCCGCTTACAGAAGGAGTTAAGCTACCACTTTCTAACGTTAGGATATCATGGGTTTTTGTAATATGCTGTTTTTTGTATTTTTTAGCTACTTCAATTCTATGGTAGACACTTATATTCATGTGTACCATTTAACCTTTTATTCATGCTATTTTTTAAATATATCTATGCTACCGCACACACTTATCTGCATGTGTACTATTTGTCCTTTTTTAACATGTTATTTCTAATTATTTCAATTCTACGGTACATACATATGTACCCTTTATCATTCAAGTTCAGTTATCCCTCAGATGCACAAACACGCTTCTCCTAACTAGGGAGGGAGGTGGTAGTACAGTACTCTCTTCTTCCGCAGGTTTTACCTGCTAGTAATGAAAATAATATATGTAAAAGGACAGACAGAAAAAGGAAAAAGGAATTCACATTCACTCCATGCGGGACGTCGCTGGCATCTTTTTATTGCTAATTTCATTTTAATTTGTAACTCCCTATTTGTATGACGTTTTCGTCTATGCTCCTACTACGTTGGTTTTTTAACATATTAACTACCGTACTTTCTAATACAAGATGAGGCAGGCTATTCCACGTTTGCGTGATCTTAAGCGGGAAGTAATTTTGAGCTATAGTAGAATTAAATTGCTTGTTCACTAATTTAAAACCGTTTTGGCGTGTGTTGGCCCTTTCTTCCATCTTGAACAATAGTCTGTAATCAATATTAGTAAATCTTTTTAAGATTTTGAATATCTCGATCAACTTTCCACGTAATCGTGTACTTTCATGTGATAGTAGGTTTAATGAGTTTGAAAAAGGCTAATAAATAGCTTATACGAGGCAGCTCCTATTCCAATCACGCAGTTTCGTCCGACCTAGCATCCTCATCTATAAATCTTCCCAAACTACTCTTATACCTCTGCAGGGAGGACACTTCTATCACGGGACTAGTGAGCCTATTCCATTCATCTACCACTCGAAAGGTAAACCAATTTCTACCAATCACTTTCCTAAACCTAAACTCGTCCAGCTTAAACCCATTGCTACGTTTCCTATCCTGTTTATTAAAAATAATTACCTAACCTGTGTCTCCTCTATTATAACCTGCCTACTTCAAGACTTAAATTATGACCTCTCGAACAATTCTCCTCTCTAAAGTATGTACATTTCGCTATTATAGATTCCATCATTTTCTCCACCACTGATGTCAAACTCACTGGTCGGTAATCGGAAATAATTGTTCAGTCCTTCTTCTTAAATATAGGTTTTACATTAGCCTTCTTTCATGCCGTTGGTAAAATGCTAGTATTTAACGAGTTTCTAAATATGCATGCTAGGGGCTCACTTAAAATATCTTTACAGTTCTTCAGAATCGTAGGAAAAATCTCACCAGAACGCGATACTTTAATATATTTAATTCGATCTATTTCTCTTGACTTTTATAATTAAAATATCCTCTAATTCAATGTTCCTCAAACTTTTTTTGCCGTAACCCTAAACACAATATGATTTTGGCTTGGTGACCCTAAGGGATGAAATATTAGTTCCGTATTATTTTAGTTTTATCCAATTAAATAAAGTTTAGTTAATTTACTATAAGTTACTAATTAATACGTTAACTATTATATTGATTAAAGATAATTGGCGAAAAACCTTCATACTCAAGCAACGATAAACAAACTTTGACTGCCAACTATAATACTGTTTCATGGATGTACCTTTCTGACAATTCAACTACTATTGGCTGCTACTTTTAGTTTTAGCCACTATATTTAGCGGACATTTACTGTAACTTAATAAACAATATATTTTTAATATCTATGTTGATTGAAGGATATTAAAGGCACATTTTTATATTAAGGTAATTTATTGAAACAACCCAGGGGAAAGCAAGGAATATAGACTTTTGGCTGCAACTTCTTTTTGCTCTTCGAGTAGACTTCATTAAAAAATTGAAAAAAAGTATTTTACTAACTACTGTGATTTTCCTTTATATTATGGACAGGTTTCTCCAGATTTGGCTAAATGTTAATTACGAGAGAACAACGCAGATCATGTTGAGGGTCCACGCGGTTCCTTGCTTTAGTCTTGATTCTAAAAATCCTTGTTCACAAAGGTATTGTGAGAAATGGAATAAGAGTTTTTTTAGCTTCATGAATTAGAATAGGCTTATCATTCAGTTGAGCCCAGAATTCAGAGTATGAGAGACTTTCAAAAGTTGCTTCTGCACCTGATTTCCTGTAGATCTAACGGTTCTTCTGTAAATCTTGGGATATCTTCTCTAACATCACTGACGTTCACACCGAACACATTCCTGACCCAGCTGTGTTGAAATACGTAAACATTTTTTGGCAAATATTTGTCCATTTCCTCCTGAAGCTTTTCCAAATGATATTGGAAGAACAATATAATGCCAGCAAGCTTTATTTCTAATTAAGATTCCAGCACTGCACTCAGCTCCAGAAAAGCCGTTGTGTATCCGGTGGAAAACATTTCTCTCCAAAGTGCAAGTTTCTTCTTGAATGTTTTATTTTTTTCACTGATCGCTACCAAAGTTTGATTATGGTATTATTGGCTGAGTTCAATTCATTAAAGTAACTGATGATGTCGCCTAAATATGCTAGCTTTGACACCCAAGCAGTATCTTTCAAAATTCGGCCAGCTTATGCTTCTTCTTTTGGAGAAAAACTTTTATTGCAGTCTTAAGTTCAATAACCCGTCCTAGGATGTGGCCTCGATACAGCCAACAGACATCAGAGTGGAAAAGTAAGTCCTGGTGATGTGAATACAACTCTTCACACATTTTACGGAAAATTGCGAGTTCAAAGCTCTGACCTTTATAAAATTTACAATTTGGATAACGTCATTCAGCACAACATGGAGTTCTGGCTAAATACGTTAAGAGGCTAAGTTTTCCCGATTTAAGAAACATTGAATTATTATGACATCAGGACTTTTTTCTCTAAGCCGAATGACAAAACCTACTCGACTTCCCATCATCGATGGCAATCCATCAGTACACACAGAAAAAAGGTTCAACGAGTTTATGTTATGTTTCTTGAAAAACCTGTACACCATAACAGAATTATCTTCTCATATGGTGGTTGCTGACGGGCAATACAAAACAGAAATTCTTCCAAAATTAAAATATCCTCTGTACCTCACAAAAACCATGAATTGAGGTTCACAAATTCATCTGTTTGCAATGAAAATTTATCTGCTTTTTCAGTACCACAATTAATTAATAAAAAATATCTAATGTCATGATATCAATTCAACGTTTGCTGATGCGGTTAGAAAGTGGTAGGTACAGACTCAATTTTCTTAGTTAAGCTACATCTGCTCTACAAGTATTTTTCACCATAGCGATTGCTGCTAGTTTTACCAGCTCCTCTTCAATGTTGTGAGACTTTTTAGATCGTGCAATATACCGAGGCAGTTCAAAGGATGCCGAGGAGGCTTTTTCCAAGGAAAAAGCTGAGCCTGAAGGAGCATCGACCGTACTTCGTTTTAGCGGTTCTCCTTTATCCTTCCAGTGACTTAGTGATTTTCAATAAAGTATAGATGAAGTGAATGATGTTGTCGTTTCAGTTTGTTTTCCTTCATTGATTCATTGGCCAGGTCTTGCAGACACTGAAAACACTGAGGGCAGACATTTCTTGATCTATCTCTCAGATGTATGAAACCGTACACTACTGGAGAATTATTATGGATTTTTCCCAAAATAGACTTTTTACCTGCGGCAAAGCGCGAGGTCTAGGCATCGATTTTTGTCACCTGCAGCGAAGGGCCAGGTATAGGCGCCGCTTTTTTGGCAAGAGGAGTAAATTTCAATTTTCGAGAGGAGTAAAGTTAAATTGTACCCATTTAGAACCATGAAATGACCCGTATGACCATGGGACATATGGTCATTTACAATGTGGATTTCATATCTGCCATCGGATTTGGCGCTGGGTGGCGCCATCTAGTGGCAGAAGCCTCTTTTAGCCACTTAAAGGCACTTTTAAGTAGTTTGAGCCATGGAAAACCATCAATGCAATAAACATTTATCATCTTATCACAAAACGCCGCAGGTCAATGGAGGGACTTTGCATCTTGTTCAAGAGGAATAAAGTTCAATTTTCAAAAGGAATAAAGTTCAGTTGTACCCAATTAGAGCCATGAAATGACCCATATGACCATGGGACATTTGGTTGTTTACAATGTGGATTTCATATCTGCCATCGGATTTTGCGCTGGGTGGCGCCATCTAGTGGCAGAAGCCTCATTTAGCCACTCAAAGGCACTTGTAAGTGATTTAAACCATGGGAAACCATCAATGCAATGACCATTTATCATCTTATCATAAAACGCTGCATGTCATTAGGGTGACTCTCCTTCTTTTTGTGTGTTTGAGAAATTTTAGTATTTATTTTAATCGTTTTATTTTGTGCTGTTTTAGGTGAGTTTTTTTAGTCACAAATGAATTAAACCAAAATGGGTAAACAGTAATTTGAGTGCTCGAAAAAATGGACAAATAAAGTTTTTACTGAAAGAAACTAAATTAAAACATAAAGAAATCGCACAAAAAAACTTAGGTGTTTCGACTCAAACAGTCAGTGTTATTAAGAAAAAAAATAAGTGTCATAATTTAAACTCAAAAAGGTCTGAAAATGTGTTCGAAAACAAAAAAACAACAAGAACTAATATATAATATTTAATACAACAGGATCTTAAGAATAGAAAAACATCTTGCAGGAAGATTTATATTGAGGTGGCAGCAGATGGTGTTAGGCATTCCAGAAGAATAGTGAATGACAAGCTTTTAGAAGCTGGATTAAAATTATATCACCCAAGAAAGAAGCCTCGACTCACGGAAACAAGGATGAAAGCAAGCTATTCCTGGGCAAACAGTCACGTCTTCAGAAGAATGGGAACTAGTAAGAATGACACACCTAACTAACCAGTTACCTGTAATTCATAAAAAATCATTAAACACCTACTAACTTTAACAGTGCCTCATTTTTGTAATGGCTCCAATCTTTTCAAACCAAAAAGTTTATTTAATGATTCATTACTTCAATGGCTTTTCCAATACTTCTATGGCTGTTCAACCAATTATTATGTTGTATTTCATAGTATTGCAGGTAGTTTTCTCTGACAAATCAACCATTGCCGTTCTAGATGACAGCCAGCAGAGTGTAAGAAGATGGCCTGGAAGAGAACTCCTCGCTCAATGTCTGAGGAAAACTGTAAAATTTCTAACTAAAATCCTGGTGTGGGGAGCCATTTAGGTGCATAGAACAAGTCTTTTGCACATTGTTGAGAAAACTATGAGCCAAGCAAAGTATATATACGTTATTAAAAGTTGTTTAGTGCCATAAATAAATAAGGGAATGGTATAGTGACCTACCTTGGAAATTCCAACATGACTTGGCCCCCTGTTATTCAGTAAAATCAGTGAATGCATGGTGTGCAAAAATTGGAGCTCAGCTGCTTCCATGACCCGGAATTCCCCGGAAATGAATCTGATTGAGAGTTGATGGTGTTTTTCGAAAGATAAAATACCCACAGAACTCATTACGACAAAAGAACAACTTATATGCTGTCTCTTTGAAGCTTGGTTGAGATCTAAGCAGATCCAGGAAATTTGCCAAACATTGATGAATGCCATGCCAAGACGTGTTAAATCATTCATGGATGATAAGGGTGGGCAAAATGCTTACTAATGAATGTAGAAGTCTTAGAACTGTGCAAATTTGTCCAAATAAATCTATTTACAATTAATAAAATTAATTTTATTCGCATTTTTGTAGAAATATTTCAATTTGGGGAAAAATCGATAATGATTCTACCATTACTGTATTTCAGAAATTTAGGTTTATACGCCAATTGTTGTTTGCTCTGGGTCATCGTTTCCTCTGGAATTCATACACACAAGTAGAAATTGCCAACATTATCACATCAGTCATAACAATAACCCTATATTTATAAAGTTTCGTTATAAGTGAAAATTCCCAAGCCTATGATGTTTCCTCTATTTTAGACTATTAAATATTTTAGTTCTGAATTAGCGTGACAATTAAAGTAAATAAAAGTGTAACATGCAATTAAATCTTACGTAATAAGCACTTCTATTCACCAACACAGCTAGGTTGGAGCTTAAGATTTTCAAGAAACAGATCGAGTCAAGCTCCAGTCACCTCCGCGTACAGTACAAGTATTGGACATGATCATACTCGTATATGTTTTGTTCTACCTTCCTTTATCGTACTTTATTATTAACAAATATTTCTCTATCCAAGTATAAATTAAGATTTATATTCCACAATTATGAGTTTAATAATTATGTTTGAACTATTTTTAATTTTATTATTTCTCTCTCTCTCTCTTATATATTTATTTCTTTTAGCTATCCCGCGACCCTCATCTGGGTCGCAACCCTTGGTTTAGGAACCAATGCTCTAATTTCTCCTCCTCATTATCCTTGAAGTTCAAAGTGTAACTACTGAAAAAAGTACTTATTTAACGCCCAAGCCATTGCATCACTATCGCTCACTAAATCTTCATCTATATTTTTAAGTGCGCATATTTTTATCTCTTCTATTTGTTCTTTATAATTGGAAGAAAGTTTGGGATCTCCCTTTGCGTTTTGCCATTTTAACTTCGTAATCTCTCCTTGCTACCCTAATTAATTTTTTAATATTTAAAATTAGCTTATTATATCTGTGCCTTAAATGACTCTCACAGTTATTTTTATTTTCCTATAAATGCTCCTTTTAATGCCGATATAATGCTTAATTTTATCTGAGATCCAATTAGAAATAACAGTCTTGTGTCTAATGTCCTAATATGTAATGTTCATATTCTATCTGGCAAGTAACTGCTTAATCATTGTTTCATATTCCTGATCTACACTAACCCTCTCTAAATAAATGTTATCTTTACCCTAGAGTACTATCAAAGACTTCACATTTCCTAACCTAAGCTCACTTGCTAGTCTCTAAAAAACCGGCTCCAGGTCCCTCTTCAGACCACTTAATCTGTTTTCTAAAGCCTAGGATTGTCACCATATTTATTCTACTGAGAAACCCGTTCCATTTTAATTTAAATCAATTTCGCAATGGTCGCTATTTAAACTAAGCTTTGTATATATAATAACTTCTTCCTTATTTTGTAGAAATAAATCCAATATATTATCAACTCTAGTGGGTTGGTTTGTATCCTGCCTGAGAACATTAGTCTTCTGCTTATTTTCCTCGCTGTTATTCTCTGAATTTATTTGAATACCCTTACCCAACCTCCTTCATTGTACTTACCTTGAACATTATCGCTATACTCCCCTAGAAACAATCACTTCGCACTTTCACACCGTTGCGACAACTCGGTCGGACGAACAGCAGCACATGGAGCGTGCCTTCTGGAAGACTCCGAAACGACTCCGATCAATAGGCGCAAGTGACTCACGCGGGGAGAACTCACCAAACCTCCCTTTTTACATATTGATTGGTCACAAGCATAAGAAATATAGTGTGTTCAAAATGGCAGGCAAGAAAGGTCCAGCAGCGCTAAAATTTACGTGTGCCACATGTAAGAAGGACAAGTGGTGCGTTGACTTCCCGGAGGGCTGCTATGCAAAATGCTACCTAGGCAGTGTATGCACCACCTACATATTAAAAAAGGAAGGGGAAGAAGTAGTGGCCCTCAACAGGGAAAGGACGACAGACCTCGAAAAGAAAATCGAGAGGCTCAAGGAGTAGCACTCCCACCAGATCCGCAGGCTCGAAGAGAAGTTAAACGAGCTCTCGAGTCCTGTGACAAACACCACCTCTACAGAAAGGCAGGGCCCGAATGTGGCAGAAACGCCCAAGGAAAAAATAGAAAGAAAAGAAAGACGAAAAAGGGAAATAAGAAAGAGGAAGAGAGAGAAATAGAAGAACAAAAGGTAGAAGTTATTGAAAAGGATGACAAGGGGGAAAAGATGATAGAGAAGAAGAAGAAGA
Organism: Ceratothoa steindachneri; assembly: GCA_963969495.1. Taxonomy (NCBI): domain Eukaryota; kingdom Metazoa; phylum Arthropoda; class Malacostraca; order Isopoda; family Cymothoidae; genus Ceratothoa; species Ceratothoa steindachneri. The sequence continues at coordinate 161,207,713 of OZ018326.1, forward strand.
AGAATAAGAAGAAGAAGAAGAAGAAGAAGAAGAAGAAGGAAAAAAAAGACTGAAAAGACCATGACGGAGAAGAGAGAGGAGTCGGAGAGCTTGCCTCCGAAAATAAAGAATCCGAACTCAGCAGGTAAATATGCCAGGGTCAGCCTTGAGGGTGATTTCCAGGCACGGGGACTGCAGCCCCTGCTAGCGGCCCGCCTCCGCACAAGCGCTGAGGTGAGCTGCCTCCCAGGCTGTGGGAATAAGCAGATAAGAGCTGAGGCCGAGAAGTCTCAGATTTCTGAGACTTCAGTCGTTGCCCTTATGGTAAGTGGCAACGACCTCTACCTCAGAGGAGGTAGGGTAGGCCCTACAGGCAAGATTATGAAGACGGTTATGGGCGCTGTCGACGACTGTGGATTGAAAACCCGCAGACGCGTCGTGGTGGGGATGCTCCCGAGGTGGAGTCCCAGCCGGACTGCCCACGTGAGGAACATTTCGCTAAACCTGCGCCTTGCAGACCTCTGTACGGCGAAGGGTGTCTTTTTTGTCGACCCGTACGCCGTATTCTATGGTAGAAAAGACCTCTACCAAAGGGATGGGGTGCATCTCTCCTTTAAAGGCCAGGTGTTCCTAGCCAACCTCATCCAGGATGTCGTGGAGCGCACCCAAAGGAGTGACCGGCCAATTGTGAAGGCGGACATACGCCAGTACGCCCGAGTCACTCTCCAAACAACCTTCTCGGAGGTTGTCGAAAATGGTGCCACCACGACAAACAAGAAGCCGGGAAACGGAAGAGTATAGGGGGTCCTACATTAGGGGACTCCCTGAAAGTTCTTCTGTTCAATGCGAGGTTCATCAGGAACAAGTTTCCTGAGCTCCGTGGCCTCGTATCGCCGGAAGAACCGGAAATGGTAGCCATAACAGAATCGTGTTTAAAAACCTCAAACCGAGAATTTGAAGGCGAATTCACAGTTCCTGGCTACCAACTCTTCGACAAAGATAGTCCAGACAGAGAGGGTGGCGGTGTAATGTTGTATGTCAAGGATACAATCAAATCTAAGAACTCCGACATTATATCCAATCACGAGCTTCTAGGCGTTGACCTAGAGATAGGTCCTGTCAGATACAGGACCCTGCTGCTTCACAGACCCCATTCCTAACCCGTTGAGAAGGACAGGGAACTGTATGAGCTGCTGGGTGAGCTTGTTCAAGGCAGAGTGTGCATCGTTATGGGCGATTTCAACAGCCAAGTTGACTGGGAAACCAGAGCAGCCTGTGGCGAGAGCGCGCTACTCCTGGAGTTCGCCAAAAACGAGTTCCTCACTCAATGGGTCAGAGAACCGACGAGAGGAGACAATATCCTCGACTTGGTCTTCACCTCTGATGATGATATCGTTGAGGATCTCTCTGTAGGCGAAGAGCTCGGTGGCAGTGATCACCAGCTAATTAGATTTAGCGTCAAGATCCCGAAGGTAAGGTCTGTTGCCAGTCAATCAAGGAAACTTGACTTGAGAAGAGCAGATTTTGCGAGCCTTCGTGCTGGGCTGACTGATGTAAGGCTAGTGGTATGCGAAGATGTTGAGGATTCGTGGAACAATTTCAAAAATAGTTAATGAGTCTTCAATCAAGTTGCATCCCTCTGAAATGCACCCGTCGGTCTTCTGTTAAACCAAAGTTGTTCAATCGAGAAATCGGCCAACTGCTTAGGGAGAAGAGAAATGCGTACCGGCGATCAAAGATCTCGGGTGCCTTTGACGAGTACCGGAGGCTAGCCAGAAGAGTGAAGTCCAGCTTAAGGGCGGCTTAGCGGCCTGAGGAACTCCGAGGGGCGAGACTCTGCAAAGAGAATCCAAAGGAGTTCTTCGGCTATGTAAATAGCCGTAAACCAATCCATCGTAGGATTGGGCCCTTAGTGGACGAAGAGGGTGCATTAACTTAGTCAGATGCAGAAAATGCTAACCTGCTCAATGACTACTTCTCTTTAGTGTTTACTAAAGAGTGTGGTCCTATCCCACAGCCCACGGATTCCTACTCGGGGGAAAAGCTGGAGGTAATGGACTTTACCGAAGGTGAAATAAAGAAAAAGATCGCTGAACTAAAGACCAATAAGTCCCCCGGACCGGACGGGTTTCTATCCAAGGTGTTGAAGGAAGTGTGCGATGAAGTATCACGACATCTATGCGCTACCTTTAACATGTCAATCCGGACCAGATGTGTTCCTAGAGACTGGCGTGAGGGGGAGGTGACTCTGATCTTCAAGAAAGGAGACCCCAGCCATCCGTCAAACTACCGACCCATCAGTCTGACTTCGATAGTCGGTAAACTCATGGAAAGCATGATAGTGGACAAAATAACATCTTATTTAGAGTCAAACCTGCTACTGAAGAGTTCTCAGCACGGCTTCCGAAGGCAACGGTCATGCCTAAAGAACCTTGTGGAATTCTTCCACTTCGTGTTCAGTGAGCATGATTGAGACAAGGCGGTGGATGTTGTGTAACTTGACTTCCAAAAGGCCTTTGACAAGGTACCACACCGCCGCCTTCTCCGGAAAGTGCGTGCGCAGGGCATAGGCGGCAAGGTAGCAGGTTGGATAAAGAGCTAACTAAGTGACAGCTGGCAAGGCGTAGTTGTGATTGGTCGGGCCTCTGAATGGGCGCCCGTATCTATCGGTGTCCCTCAAGGTTCCGTCCTGGGACCACTACTGTATATTATCTATGTCAACGACATGGACGGAGACATGCTGGCCAAAATCTCCAAATTTGCCGACGACACCAAGCTTGGTATCAATGTGGCAAAGGAGGGGAACACTGCTAGCCTTCAAGAGGACCTTCAAAGGATTGGGGAGTGGTCGGACACGTGGCAAATGCCTTTCAACGTGGGGAAATGCAAAGTAATGCATATCGGCCACCGAAACCCCAAATCTCAGTACTTCCTTAAGGGAACTGTTCTTGAATCGAGTGACACTGAGAAGGACTTGGGTGTTACTATCGAGGCAGAGAAGAAAGCCCAAAGCATGTTAGGCTACATAAAGCGCCAGTTTGGAAACAGTAACAAGGAGATAGTACTTTGTCTGTACAACTCTCTCGTTCGGCCACACCTGGAGTATGCCGTACAATTTTGGAGTCCTTTGTTTCGAAAGGACATCGCAAGGTTGGAACGCGTAAAAGCTAGGGCAACCAAACTCATTTCCTCTATCCGAATTAAAAGTTATGAGATAGACTAAGGGAAATACATCTGTTCTCGCTGGAAACCCGTAGACTGCGTGGTCAGCTCATCGAAGTTTTCAAAATACTTCGAGGGTTCAACAATGTTGACTACCGAGATATTTTCACACTGAGTGAGAACAGAACGCGCAATCACGGCTTCAAACTTGAACTGAAGCGTTACAACCGCAATCTGTGTGGAAATTTTTTCACCTACAGTATCTGCAGTAAGTGGAACGCACTTCCAGTGGAAGTTGTCAACAGTGAATCTGTTGACCAGTTCAAGTCAAGACTAGACAAAGTCTTGAAAAGTGGCCGTTTAGGGACTCAAAACAATTGAGCAGCCATGTGCTTACTCGATTGCTAGTCCAAAGGTACCCTCTTTGAATGGACCGTAAGGTCTCCTAGAGTACTTTCTTCCCTTGTAACTCCTTGTAAGTGTAACCCATGCATGGAATAAAAATCTTCTCTTCCCAAAACTAACTCCGTGTAACCAAAAACTCCTGCCCTTTTCTATCACAAAATAATTTCAATTAAATGAGCAGTTGCCCACTGGTGAGTGATTCGTCCCAGAGTTTTAGTACCACTACTGGGTAGCCCGATATGTTAATTGGTTCGGCTCGGTGACTATTTGTTCGATTCTTCGGGGAGTGTCTTTTACATTAGGCACTGACTCCTAGAGGTAGAGTTATTTTATTTCTTGATGGCAAGCTGTGTAAAGGTCATCAAGGATTTCTTTGAGGGTAAAGAAATCTACAGTGCTGGATTCAATATTCTTAATTTAGCGGAAACTTGGAAAATCTTCTGAGGAAACTCTTTATATGTGTCTCTTCTAATGTATATTTTTCATATTACGGCACTTCCTAATTTTTTTGAACTTATATTCATTTTTATTCAATGAATATAAGTTCAAAATTTGGACATTTTATTTATAATACTTTATTTTACAGTGTCTTACACTATTATAGGATCTTATAACTTCTATTAAATAATAAATAATTTATTAACAAGATAATTTTTATTATTTTTCTTCGATAAAATGAACTTATATTTGGATCGTTTTATACATTCAAATAGAAGTTCTTGTGGAAAGTTTAGCCCATTCTATGTGGTTTGCTTTTAATTAAATATTTATTAATTGGTACTGAAATAAAAATACCATTTTATTAATTATTTTTTATGAGATTAAAGTCATTTAAGACTTAAGCTTCAATATTTTTTAAGTAGACATAGCGGCATCTGGAAACAACCCTTTAATAGTTACTAAATGTAACTATCTCTTATTTCCGTGCTCAGAAAACAAATTTCTTGTTTGAATCATAGGTTAAATTTGATTTATATTAAAGATATAGAGGAAATTGGATTATTACCCACATTCTTTTACACCCATTTTTGTAATTATTCAAACAAAAATATTTTATTAATGTCTTTTTGTTTCTTTTTAAAATGGAATAAAATTCTTCTAGTTACTCGAAAGAAAACAGTGAATTAGTTAGTCATATAAATAAGGAACTGATTAAGCAAATGACACTAATCTAATTATATGACTAAGCTGTTTATTCTTTTAATGTTATGAGGTTTACAAATTATATGTCGACGATATTTACTGTTATTAAATTGACTAATTACAATTTGGGTCGAGCGAGGAAGTTCAGGAAAAAGATAAATTAGTTTTCTTCACCTCTTTAAGGACTCTGGCAGTATCTTTAGGCGCTCATTATTATTTTTGTAGTTTTTTTATAATTTACTATAGTAATGCATGACTTGCCTAGATCTCGCCAGCTTAGGGGGGAAAACCTAATTATTTGACACCATCCTATCGGACTTTTCCCAAAAGAGAGGTATTTACGATATGGGAAGAGTCTTGATTTTAGAGTTCTTCTCCATTCTGGTTCCCTTACATTAAAAGATATTTTAGTTCAACGTGAACCCCATTATAATATTTATATATAAACTTCAAAGTGCTCTTTTTAAGGTTTCTTTGAGTTCCTTACACACTCTCCGATTTATCCCACTGCGCGCGACATACACTTACTGCCTACTCTATGCCAAGGTAAACTTCACCAAAATACACACTTTCTATTACTCTACCGAAGCTTTTCCAACAAATCCATATATTTAGATGCTAGCTCCTCCAAACTAGTTTGACATGTCATCCTCTCTCACATGTAACCTAAAAACTACATTCCTTTTAGCTCCATCCCCTATCCTTTCAATTCTCACTCACATCCCTACACGTGCAACTGACAAAAAACCTCATCCCTCTCCTGTGCTCACGTTTGCCACAAGCACGTCAGACAATTCATTTGTTTCATATGCGTCTATAACTATCCCCCTTTTCCTAGCTCTCCTAAGACACTGAGCCAATTAGTAGAAGTAATAGGTTCTACCTAGGTCTACTATCCCCACATCCTTAACGCCGGCATCCCTCCTTTCATCTGGAACAGGAGCTGTCTCACTAGCTATCTGTTTCATTACTCCCTTTAACACCCTCTTCACACTAATATCTCCACTCGCTTTACTCCTAGCTTATGTAAATGGGCTAACCTTTCGAATCCCATAACTCCCCTTGTGCCTAGTACTCAGATTCCTCCTAAGCTCAGTGACTAACTCCTACAGCATAGCTATTCTTTTCGAATCCCCAGCTCTTCCCTTCTCTAACTAGACTACACACTTCCCCAACCCACACACAACACAATCAGTCTCCCCTTCTACCATTCCACATCCATAATAAACATCACAAGTCTCACGTTCAATGACATTCATACACTTTTCTCTCAACTCAATGCACTCAGCCATTTTTACATAATTAATATTAAAAAATAAAAATTCCTTGAATTATATATAAAATGAATTAAGACACTAACAATAATGAAAGCGCAGCACACTAAATAACATTTTTAAGATATAAAAAGAACATTAACTCTATATGAATTAAATTTGGTATCAAGCAAGGCGAGCGGTGATCCTAAGAAAATGCACAGTGTCACATCCAAATTACAGAGAAAACACTTTTATATTCTCAACAAAGAACAATTACTAAACAAAATTCTACACAGCCAGATCAAACTTGCACTTAAAAATTTTAAATGAGTATCAAATTGGTCAGAAAGATTCTTCAAATGCAACCTTCTATAAGAAAGCCAGGAAATCAAGAGAAAGCCAAGAAGCCAAGTGAGAAAGCCACAATGACTAGAAACGCGGTATCTTGTTAATTTTTTTAGGTTTCTGCCTGCATGTGGATAATGTATGGCGCCTTGTGTATCGTGACCTCATGGGGCTTTCAAGGAGGACTGCTTACAGTGTGCGGTTCAGGCTGAAGGAGGCTCTGTGATGTCCAGGAAATGTTTTAATAATGGAAAAATTGGTCATCTGGTTGAGGTTAAAAACAATTTGGACCAGTATGCTTGCATCGAGCTGCTAGAGTACATCGAACAACAGGTCAAACGTCAGGGACGACAATTTAAGCAATCTATCCCAATTAAACAGTTCTTTGATGCAATAGTGCCTGGAAGTTGATGTCTTCTACATCCAGAACCTTGTCCAGTACATTTCAAATCGATTCTTAGCTTATTAAAGGCATTTTAAGCTAATAGGAACGCTTGTAGGTAGTGTGTGGTAACAAATATTCGTTCACTTTATATTTTTTTATTAATAACTTTACAAGTAAATTGAAATAATTTAAATTATATAGGACAAAAGGTATTCGTAGAGATGTATTATTCAAACAGTATTTAGTTTCATAACTATTGTTTGACATAATTGCATATAGTTCTCCATAGTTTGCGACGTTTTTTGATGTTTGTTTCATTATTTACCCCCACTCCTCTTTACATGACTTTTAAGTTGGATATGTACTTGTGAGCCATAAGTGTATCTGATATTTTAATTTTCACCATAAATGTTCTGTTTTTTGTTAATTAATAAGCTCATTAGCTAGGCCGCTGCAGCACTCTAGCTTTATTCTGAACAAACCAATCCCGATTCAGTTTGGCAGTGAGTGTCGTAGGACCGGTAAAGACCCACCTTTACTCTGTTTCTTTGATCTTCAAGAAGCGATTCTACGTGCACGAACTAACCGTGATGTGCATGGGAATTGATTTACAGAAAGAGAGTGCGATTAAAGTTGGCCGTAACAATTTACTATCTTGGTGGTTCAGGGGTAAAAATAAACTTTACTTCTAAGCAACCAATAAATATATATATATATATATATATATATATATATATATATATATATATATATATATATATATATATAAATTGAAAATCACATGACAAGTGATTTATGGATGTATTTAAAGGCCCAAGGAAATGAAAATTGGTAACATAATCAGGAAAAACACTTAGGAGAATATCTCATGGACCAAAAAATGCTTAAGAAGGAAAATGGGAGATGTAGAGAACGAAAAGATATGAGAAACTGTTTTAACGGTTATATGAAAATAAATAAAGAAGTTGGATTTGAACCTATGTCATTAAGCGCTCATTAACTGTGATCAAAGCGGTGCTCGCTGCCTCAGTGTGCCTGGTTCGAATCGCTTCCCTACACGGATTTTTTCGAAAAAAGGTAATAAAAATATTACTGCAAGGAAAAATTATTCTGTTTTCTCTTTCTATGTGGTTTAATGGATTCCTTTTCATCATTTTCTCGTGCTACTTTGAGAAATATATACGTATACGAGGGGCGGTCAATAAGTTTTGCGAATCGGTAGGGCAAAACAGAGGAATGGTGATGGCTGTTTGTGGGGGTGTTAGGACATGTTATGACAAGTCAGAACCTGCAGCCGCACGCTCCAGCCTCGTCTATTTAAGAAGCAGTAGCTGATAGCAGATCGTCAGCCACAAATTTTTCAACAATGAAGGAGGATAAGCACCGCGCAGTGATCAAATTTTTAACCAAGGAAGGCAAGAATGCAAAAGAGATCCATGAACGCATAGTTGTAGTGTACTGCGACACCGCCCCTTCCTAAGCAACCATTGCTCACTAGAATAAGGAGTTCCGCCATAGTCGTGAGTCCCTTGAAGATGACCCCCGTCCAAGACGTCCGTCAGACGTGACCACGAGAACAATGTGGCCCGTGTGGAGAGGAGGATCCTCGAAAATCGACGGGTGAAGGTCGAAGAAATCGAGCGAGAACTTGGAATATCACATGGAAGTGTTATCAACATCATCCACGACAATTTGGTCATGACCAAGGTCTCTGCCCGTTGGGCCCCTAGAAACCTCAAACCCCATGATCGAAATCAACATCGTCAAAGTCCACAAGGCCAGATTTGCACAAGCTGCCCTGCGCGAGTGCGGATTCAAGGAGCTTAACCATCCCCCCTAAAGTCCAGATCTTGCCCCTAGCGACTACTTTTTATTCCACCAGCTCAAGGCTGCACGGCGTGGACGCCGGTATGGGAACGATGAAGATGTCCAGCTTGCCATCCAGGAGTGGATTGTACAGCATTCGGGAGATTTCTGGTTGTCGGGAATTCGAAGCCTCAGGGACAAGTGGCGCAAGTATATTGAAGTCGAGGGTAGTTATATTTAAAAATAATAAAACACTTTTCCTCATATCTCGTTTCCTTATTTCCGAATTGCAAAATTACTGACCGCCCCTCGTATATATATATATATATTGTGAGGGAATCCCCACGTGGAAGATCTTTAGCAGAAAGGAACTCCCATGTGCAGCAGAAAGCCCGGCTAGGCCTAAAGTGGTAAGCCTACCCGTCCCCCCTTCATTCCACAAGCGGTAGCCTAGAATCGAGTCCCCCCACGATTCACCTTTATGCGGGCTAAAATAGCTCTGTACGAAGATTCGAGGCCCTTCGAGAGTAGAGCTGTTCCCCGCTAACCCCCAACTCCAGGGAGAGCCTCGGAAATAAATAACACTCGACTCCCCGGAAGACAAACAGAGTTGAGGAGTCTCGCCAGAACCCAGAAGATTTACCCATGGTTCCAAGTCAAGTGCTAGCAACAAAGCTAAGTGACAGCTGGACTAGTTTGTGTATTCGGAATTAGCCCCAGCCAGAAGATAATTCCACTGAACGATCGCCCCGAGTGATTTTTCCGACTTCTTTCATCAACTCCTCTCGAAGCTCCCCTTATTTCAGGTAGCCGAAATTCTCTCCCCTGGACCGGAAGTTACACCTCCCCCCTTGCTTTTGGAGAACCACATCACTCCAACCTCCCGCTCTGAAGTCCGAGCGGTCTCACCTCACGTACAGAAGACATCCGTAAGCCAATCCCCCTCCCCCCTTCAGTAACCCAATTGAGTTAATCTTCCCCCCTTGGTTTATTGATGTGATTTTTGCCCGCTAATTCTCTGAGGTAATTTTACCCTTCAACTCTCTTATTAATTTTTTGTGTAAATAAAATTCTATTTTTGTTCAAGTGTCTTTAAATAACCTTGAACTTTGCCAATGTCCATAGTGGCCTGACCTTGTTGCACTCCCTCGTTACTCAGCCCGTCTGAACGCGTGGTTTTCCGTCCTTTTTGTCGGTTCGCTTTCAAGCTAGTGGTCCTCTCCCATAGATATAATATGGTATTGATATAATGTAATGTCATACCACAACATATATATATATATATATATATATATATATATATATATATATATATATATATATATATATATATATATATATATATATATATTAATATACATATATATTAATATACATATTATATAAATCTGGTGTCAAGTGTGTTGGGGTTTTTATGAACCTTTGTGATTTTAATTTCGACATTATAAGTTCTCTTGTTATTCACGTACATCCCTTTTATTTTAATTTTTGTATTGTACTGGCAGAAGGCAAGTTCAAGTTATTTGAAGAGCAGTGGAACGTAATCTATTTAGATTTTGTTTTGGACCCCAGGTAATTAATTTTTTTATTGTGTTCGAATTTTGGAGACTCTCCTGGTTATTAATTCAAAAGAGTTAATGTCTTTGGTGTCCTAATTCTGGTAGGACCATTTTATAAAAAAAATTCCGCTTAGAAACAGCAGAGGTAGGTAGCTGTATTCGTTTCGCCTGGGTAGTGTCCTAGCTCGTTCGCGTATCAGTAAAATGTCATCCTTCGAAAAATTCCAGAGTCAGGGTGAAATGTGAGGTTTTTCGGGCAAAGACCTGCTAAATTACGTACAGGAAGAAGAGAGGAACAAACGGGCAGATCAGAGGGAATTGTATATGGAGAAGAACAAACTGAGGATAGAGATGGAGGAGAACAAACTGTATATGGAGATGGAGGAGAACAAACTGAAAACGGATATAGAGAACAAACTGAAGATGGAGATGAAGATGGAGAAGAACAAAATGGAGGAGAACAAACTGAAGAGGGAGATGGAAGAACGTGAACAAATTAGGCAGCATGAGCTGGAAATGAGCCGAAATCAAATGGATTCTCAGTCCATTGGTTACCGGGCTGAAATTCCCCAAACCCCTTCAGTCTCTTTGCCGCTTTCAATGATGGAGAGGACTTTGGGTCATTTTTGTCCTATTTTGAGAGAATCTTTCAGATCAATAGATGGGATCTCGAAAATGATGGCGTCATTCGCTTACTTCCCCTCCTAAATGCCAAGTTTAGGGATATCTTCGTATCCCTTCCCCCGGAAACAACTTTGGACTATTCCACGTTAAAGTCCAAATTGCTAGCCGCTGTTCACATGAATAGCGAATTCTACCGCTCCCGATTCCGTCAGGAAAGTATCCACCCTGGCCAAACCTTTCGACAACACGGGTACATCCTCCAAAGACACCTTCAGTGTTGGCTGGATGCGTGCAAGATTCCCCAGGTCTACCAGTCCCTTCTGGACTTCTTCCTTAGGGATCAGCTTTTAGCTGCCGTGGCTCACGAAATTTGGGCCTTCATTAAGGATAAACGTTGCGCCACTTTCAATGAGTGCTTGGAAGAGGCCGAAGTTTACGCATGTAATCACGATTTTTACCCTAAAGATGTTAAAAAGGCTCCCCAATCGCCCCGCAAAACTAAATTTTATGGCCCTATACCCCCCCCCCCCCTAAATTGGCTCCAGGATTTACCAAAGTTCCTAGTCCCTCCAAGCCAAGAAACTTCCATCCATCGGAACAACGATACGTTAAGCCCCTAGTTTCTTTTTCCCCGGTTGTGCCGCACCAAAAGAAAATGATCGCCTGCTACACCTGTGGAGTTCCCGGCCATTGCCGCACGAACTGTCCTCTAAACTCCCGATTCGCAAACTCTCAGTCCCACCAAGTACACCAAATCTGGGCCACCCCTGATCCTCCTCCGTCGCCTCAGAAGACTCCCGAACCTCCTTCGCCCGCCGAAGACCCGGTTCATCAGGTAAATTTTCTCTTTAATGAGAACAACCCTGGTGGATTGAAGTTCGAGAACGGAACTGTAAACGGTCGCCGAGTATCCACGCTCGTCCGTGACACCGTGTGCACCTGCATTATAGTGTATGAGGACCTACTCCCCCCTGCTGGGCCCTACCACAAGAAATTTGCGGTAAACCACGACTACCTTGGCCGGGCCAGTCGTTTCCCAGTAATTCGTTGTCACATCGAGTGTGACTATATGTCCGGTTGGGCCGAAGTGGTAGCGGCCCCAATCCAGTTCTGCTCCGTTTTATTCGGTCAGAACTCCGTAATTCACGACCATCCCGTGGCCCAGCCCGTGATTACCCGTACACAGGCAGCCCTGAAATCCCGTGTACCTGCACCCCTCCGGAGCGATAAGTTTTCCCGTGCCCAGAAAAAGTGCGCAACTCTATCCCCCCTTTGGGAGAAAACTAAAGCCCTCGAGCGTAAGTACACCCGAGGTAACAAACGAGTCTCGTATCCCGTGAAGAAGGACTTATTGAGAGGTTTGAGACCTAATTGGACCTTAAGTCACGAGAACGAAAATTCAAGTCTGGCGCGAAGGTGCTGGTGCTACTTCCCACGGGAAGCAACAAAATCCTTAGCCAGAAAAAGGGACCCTACCCCGCCCTCAAGGCTAGAGGACCCGTTGATTAACTCATCCATACTCCGGCGGGAGCGAAGGTTTTCCACGTGAATTGTATGTATATATATATATATATATATTATATCATCACTGTTCCTAATTATGATTTTTTGGGGGTCCACTAAATGTTAAGTTTTGTTTTTGTCCCAAATTTATGCCTCCATTTAGTTGTTTCCTTTTTTTTGGTTCCACTGAAATGTCGCCAAAGTTCTGTGATTTTTCTATTGTTTAAAATTGTATTAGTTAAATTCTCTATAATCGACCTGCTTAAGGCTTATGCCCGTAAATTTCCCACTGAGCTCAGATTTACGTGTTTTTTTTTGTGTACACCTGTCATAGCAGGTAAGAATTTCCATAGACCTTTGATAACTCTAGTTTGACTGGTTGGGATGATACTTTCCAAAGCAACTGCTCTGTAAAGCGTCATCTTTCGGTTGGGAGATGTGTGAGGTAATCCCCACGTGGAAGATCTTTAGCAGAAAGGAACTCCCATGTGCAGCAGAAGGCCCAGCTAGTCCCAAAGTGGTAAGCCTACCCCCCGCCCTTTCTTCCACAAGCGGTAGCCTCAAATCGAGTCTCCCCACGATTCACCTTTATGTGGGCTAAAATAGCTCTGCAAGAAGATTCGAGGCCCTTTGAGAGTAGAGCTGTTTCCCGCTAACCCCCCAATTCCGGGGAGAGCCTCGGACATAAATAACGCTCGACTCCCCAGAAGAGACACAGAGTTGGGGAGTCTTCCCAGAACCCAGGAGATTTCCCCATCGTTCCAAGTCAAGTGCTAGCAACAAAGCAAAGGGACAGCTGGACTATTTTGTGTATTCGGAATTAGCCCCAGCCAGGAGGTAATTTCACTGAATGATCGCCCCGAGTGATTTTTCCGACTTCTTTACTCAAACTCCTGTCAAAGCTCCCCTTATTTCAGGGAGCCGAAATACTCTTTCCTGGACCGGAAGTTACCCCCCTCCCTTGCCTTTGGAGAACCACATCACTCCAACCTTCCGCTCTGAAGTCCAAGCGGTCTCACCTCACGTACAGAAGACATCCGTAAGCCAACCCCCCTTCCCCCTTCAGTAACCCAATTGAGTTAATCTTCCCCCCTTCTTTTATTGATGTGATTTTTGCCCGTTAATTCTCTGAGGTAATTTTACCCTTCAACTCTCTTATTAATTTTTTTGTGTAAATAAAATTCTATTTTTGTTCAAGTCTCTTTAAATAACCTTGAACTTTGCCAATGTCCATAATTTGCCTGACCTCGTTGCACTCCCTCGTTACTCAGCCCGTCTGAACGCGTGGTTTTCCGTCCTTTTTGTCGATTCGCTTTCAAGCTAGTGGTCCTCTCCCATAGATATAATATGGTATTGATATAATGTAATGTCATACCACAACATATATATATATATATATATATATATATATATATATATATATATATATATATATATATATATATATATATATATATATATATATATATATATATATATATATATATATATATATTATATATATATATATATATATAAATATATATATATACATATATATATATTTATTTATATATATATATATATATATATATATATATATATATATATATATATATATATATATATATATATATATATATATATATATATATATATATATATATATATACAATTTAACAAGGGAATAATGAAATATACAATTGGTTTAGGTGCAAACTGGGGACGGAACAGGAGAAAGTTTGGACTTGGCATTGAAATACAAACAAACGCACGCTTGTCACAAGTCGGAAGGCTTGAGTCACGAACGTCTCACACGTAGCCTCGATTTAGCGGGAAGGTCTCCAGTGAGTAGGCGGAGAGAGAGAATCCTGTCAACGGGGAGTTATGATTACCAGGGGTGCCCTTTAGAGTAAGAACCGTGGTATAAAGACAATAGCCTCTAGATACTAGGCTATTAATTAGCTGAACCGGATTCCTGCATTGGAGGGATCCGATCGATGGAGTTGCACGACGCGTTCGGTCAAAGAGAAAACGGGCGAATACTGGCGATGCTCGCGGAGAAGGGACCATACTAAATTCTTAATTCCATCATCTGGGTCTTAATACGAGGCAGCCGGAAGCGGCTTGCCCTGGGCAGTGAGACACTCCCAGTTATCAAGTGGTTCGCCAGAAGTGTAAATTTTCGCTTAGTTCTCAGCTTCGCGGAATCCCTTTTCTTCCCGACGCTCGACCTTTGGCGTACCCAGCACGGCGTCTTATCACTAGAAATGCTTATGCCGGCTGTAGATTGGTGATTTTATAGGCTGTTCTATGCTCTCTCGCTCATGGAAACACCTCGTGGCTCTCTTCTATGACATCTCCTCCCTCCCAAGATGTCACTTCGAGGGGAAAGTGACATCGGACAATGAATAAAAAGGATGGCACTTTATAGTTTCTTGTACAAACAGAAATAATTGGAAGGTACATAAACGCAGCGGACAAATAAAAATTTAAATACTAGTGTAACAATTGTGCACAATATACCTACAAATTATTACAATAAAAAAAATAAATAAAAATGATTGAAAATGGTTACAGTAATCTTGAATACCATTTAAATAGGGATCATCAGCTTCGGTTAGCTTGAACCTAAATTATATTATAGCAAAAAGAATTAAACCTCCACAAAGACAAATAATACAAGAACAAGAAGATATATGTTTCTATAAGAAGTTACTACTGAATATTTACATGAAAAAAAGTCACTCTTTGAATCAAAAATGGTGCAGGATTAGCTTGCGAGGGAACCCACTAGGTTTCTGCTTAGCTATCCGCAATGCAGTTATCAGTCCCTTTTGTGTATAGGATTTTAAACTAAAATTCTTGTAGGAACAAACTCCATCTTATTAATCTACCATTATTGTTTTTGATATTACGAAAGTATAACAGAGGCTGGTGGTCGGTCTCTATTACAAATTCCTTTCCTACAAGGTACATCCTAAATTTTTGTATCCCCCAAATTATCGATAGAGCTTCGCGCTCAATCACAGCGTAGTTACGTTCTCAAGTGATTAATTTTCTACGGCTCGCCTAGCGACGGGAAAACTCTCGCCATTATCTCCGTATTGTATTGACACACACCCTGTCCCATCATTACTCGCATCCGTTTGGATACCAAATGGCTTATTTGTGTCGGGCAGGTTGAGGATTGGGACAAACGCTAATTTCCCTTTGAGTTGCGTAAAACTGTTGATAGACATGGGTGTCCACTCGATGCGCTCAGGAGCCTTCTTCTTTAATAACTCGCACAAGGGAGCGGAAATAGATGCAAAGTTTGTAATAAATCACTGATAGAAAGAGGCGGAGCCCATGAAGGACCGCAATTGCTTTTTATTCGAGGGCAAGGGCATTTCTACGATAGCCCGTATTTTCTCATCGTGTAGAGCTAGACGATTGTTCCGATATGGAATCCTAAATAATTTATTGTCTCAAACGCGAAGTGGCACTTGCTGGGCCCGATTGTTAAATTACGTTCTCGGAGTCTGGTTAAAAGGGATTGGAGGGTAGACAAATGCTAAGGCCAATCTTCGGTGTCCACATAAATATTGTCAAAGTAAAAGGTTACGTGAGGTAAGCTTTCCAAAATTCTCCTCATCATGCGGTTGTAATTATTGCAATCCGTTCCCAGACCGAAAGAGAACCGACGGAATTGCATACAACCCTTTTCCGTGGCGAAGGCTGTGAATTTCTTTACGTCCTTCTTTAACGGAATTTGGTAGTAGGCTTTACACAAAACCAGCTCGGTGATATACTTGATCTTTTCGAAAGGATGAAGGTTTTGATTGATGAAGGGGATGGGTTCACAATCGAACATAGTGACCGCATTCAATTTCCGGAAATCGATGCTCATGCGATATGAGTTATCAGGTTCGATGATCTTCAACTTTGATAGTTTGTCCACCTCATTATTAAACGAGGATAAATCTATCCTTAGATTTAGCGTCAAAGTACGTTTTGTACTTCTCTAAGTTGGTATCAGCGTTTTGGTATGCTATTTCTGCGCACTTCTCCAACCTTTTTCTTAAGCTGAGTAAGTACGCATAAGAGAACTATGTCTCCTGATCCAATTGGTGGTTGATAAAGAGCTCCTTTAGGATATTTAAGGGGCGCCTAACATTCCTGTCATAAAGCAATTCAAAAGGGGCAAATCCCAAGGTCCGATGGGGAATTTTTCGTCAGGCGAAGAGGGCTAGCGGAAGATAACGGTGCCATTATTGAGGCTGCTCTGAGCACAGTTCCTTGAGAATGCCCTTGGGGCTACCCTTTAGCCTCTCACACATCCCGTTTGCCCCCGGGTGAAATGGGAGTGGTAAATAGTGGCTTTACCATCAGCAACTTGCCCACATATTCCATTGATTGAGAAGTAAATTGGCGTCCACGATCCAATAATATCTCCTTTGGGAGACCAACGCGGAAAACGATAGTAATTAGAGATTCCACACAGGAAATACTATCATTTTTTTAGGAGGAATGACTTCCGGGAACCTTGTGGCAAAATAAACCATAATCAATACATAGTTATGACCTTCGCTGGACAGGGGATTGATTGGACGGATGAGATCGATGGCGACTCGGGAGAAGGGCTCGAAGATTAAATGACCCTTCTGTAAAGGGGCAGGCTTAACTCGCCATTTTATTGCCGTATTTTGGCAAGTGTGGCAAGATCAACCATCGGGCAGAATTTCGCCTGCTGCCCCTGGCTATAAAAATATTTAAAAATCCTTTGGGCGGCCTTGGGATAGCTAAAATGTCCGGGAAATAGGCTGTCATGGGCGGTTTGTAAAATGAGATGGACATGAGAGCGGGGAAGACACAGGGCTTGGAATTCATTTTACTTTCCTCAGCGAACGCGCGATTAAGCAGGTCATCTTTAACGAAGAAAGAGACCACTTTATTCCCTCTATGTTCTCGCGTGTTTTATTCCAGGCCTTTGTCCAAAGGGTGAGAAGGGGCTCGCATTCCTTTAGATTCTTGGCGAAATCCTTGTTCATCACGTTCAAGAAGTCGGGAATACAGGGAGGTTACAACGGTGCAGATGCTTCTAGTTTATGTCTTGCTTGGGTACGGGTAGTGACGAGTTGAGCCAAGGTGGGGGTAGAAATCCGTAGACACTGGCCAATAAATATGGAGCAAAGTTAATAGGCATGGTGACAACTTCAGTCAAGCTCTTGTAATAAGAGCACTCGATGTGACACTTGACGATGGGGAAACAATTCGCACGCCACAAGTAGTCGTGAACGGTGGCGAACTTTTCACGATCCGGAGCTATGGGTGTAAGTAGCTTGTCTGATACTACGATACATTTACACCCCGTATCACGTACAAGGGTGGAGCTCCGACAACCGTTTACGGATCCAGTCTCGAACTGGAGGCCTCCAGGGGTACTTTTGTCAAACAGGAAGTTTACCTGGTGGCCGGCGTGGTTTGACGCGCTTGGAGGAAGAGAGGCTTCTGGTTGTCATGGTTGGAGCGCAGAAGCGGCACTGACTTGGTGCACTTGATGGAGATTTGTATTCCTCAGCTGGGAGTTCCTTGGGCAATGAGTCCTCACGTGACTCTCAACTTCACATGAGTAACAAATCATGGTTCTTCTGGGGAACGATGACGCGGAGGGATGATAAGCGAAGGGTCTGACGTCTCGGAGGTCGGACGCAAAAATGGTTTTAAGTTTTGAAGGACCTGTTACTTTAATGAACTTATTTCCACTCTTGGTGAGAAATTTACCTATAGTGGCCTTTGCCTTGGGAGAATGTGGCTCCGTCTTCTTTGCTTCCTTTGGATACCAATTGTGGCTAGCAGCATACACAACTCATTTTTCAATACACTCCTTAATAGTGTGGTACCTTCGATCCTTGAAAAAATATCTGATCTCTGAGGAAAGCGACGCTAGAAGTTGGTCCTTCAGAACAAAGTCGACCAGGGCCTCGAATTCATAAGGAATTTTTGAAGAGTCAAGCCAAAAGTTGAAGTGGCGCTGAAGGGTGTAACAACAAGGAGTAACAACAAGGAAAGAAGGTACCCTAGGAGACCTTACGGTCCATTCAAAGAGGGTACCTTTGGACTAGCAATCGAGCGGGCACATGGCTGCACAATTGTTTTGCGTCTCTAAACGGCCACTTTTCAAGACCTTGTCTAGTCTTGACTTGAACTGATCAACAGATTCACTGTTGACAACTTCCACTGGAAGTGCGTTCCACATACCGCAGAAACTGTAAGTGAAAAGATTTCCACACAGATTGCGGTTGTAACGCTCCAGTTCAAGTTTGAAGCCGTGATTGCGCGTTCTGTTCTCACTCAGTTTGAAAATATCCCAATAGTCAACATTGTCGAACCCTCAAAGTATTTTGAAAACTTCGATGAGCTGACCACGTAGTCTACGGGTTTCCAGCGAGAACAGATCTAATTCCCTTAGTCTATCGTCATAAATTTTATGTCGGATAGAGGGAATCAGCTTGGTTGCCCTGGCTTGTACTCGTTCCAATCTCGTGATGTCCTTTCGCAATTAAGGACTCCAAAATTGTACGGCATACTCCAGGTGCGGCGGACAAGTGAGTTGTACAGGCACAGTACAATCTCCTGGTTCTGATAACCAAACTGGCGCTTAATATAGCCTAGCATCCTTTGGGCCTTTTTCTCCGCCTCAATGCACTGTTTCGAAGACTTGAGGTCACTAGTGATTGTTACACCCAGGTCCTTCTCAGTGTCGGTGGAGATTGGGGGTTTCTGTGGCCGGTATGCATCACTTTGCATTTGTTCACGTTAAAAGGCATTTGCCACGTGTCCGACCAGTCCCCAATCTTCCCAAGATCTTCATGCAGGTGGGCAGTATTTCCATCCTTTGCAACGTTCATACCAAGCTTGGTATCGTCGGCAAATTTGGAAATCTTGGGACCATGTCACCGTCCATGTCGTTGACGTAGATGATGAATAGTAGTGGTCCCAGGACAGAACCTTGAGGCACCCCGCTAGTAACGGGCACCCACTCAGAAGCCTGTCCATTTACCACCACCTGTTGCCGTCTGCCACTTGGCCAGTTCTCGATCCAGCCGGCTACCTTTCCGTCTATGCCAAGCGTTTGCACTTTCCAGAGAAGGCGGCGGTGTGGTACCTTATCAAAGGCTTTCTGAAAGTCTA
The DNA here is from genome assembly GCA_963969495.1 of Ceratothoa steindachneri. Classification (NCBI taxonomy): domain Eukaryota; kingdom Metazoa; phylum Arthropoda; class Malacostraca; order Isopoda; family Cymothoidae; genus Ceratothoa; species Ceratothoa steindachneri. The sequence continues at coordinate 161,227,035 of OZ018326.1, forward strand.
AGTACACCACATCCACCGCCTTGTCCTGATCGTGCTCACTGAAAACGAAGTGGAAGAATTCCACAAGGTTCGTAAGGCATGATCGTTGCCTTCGGAAGCCGTGCTGGGAACTCCTCAGTAGCAGGTTTGACTCTAAATACGACGTCACTTTGTCCAACATGATGCTTTCCATGAGTTTACCGACTATCGAAGTCAGACTGATAGGTCGGTAGTTTGACGGTTGGTTACGGTCTCCTTTCTTGAAGATTGAAGTCACCTCAACTCTAGGAACGCATTTGGTCCGGATTGACATGTTGAAGATTGCGCTCAGGTGTCGTGACACTTGATCGCGCACTTCTTTCAACACTATAGGTAGAAACCCATTCGGGCCAGGTGACTTATTCATCATTAGGTCACTGATCTTCTTTTTGATTTCAACTTCGGTGAAGTCCATATCCTCCAGCTTTTCCCCCGAGTAGGAGTCCGTCGGCTGGGGGATGGGACCACATTCTTCAGTAAACACTGAAGAGAAGTAGTCGTTGAGGAGGTTAGCATTTTCTGCATCTGAATGCTTTAATGTCCCCTCCTCATTTCTCAAAGGGCCAATAGTTCGACGGATTGGCTTACGGCTGTTTACATATCCAAAGAACTCCTTGGGATTCTCTTTACAGAGTCTCACCACTCGGAGTTCTTCAGACCGCTTAGCCGCCGGTATGCTGGACTTCACTCTCCTGGCTAGCCTCTAGTATTCGTCAAAGTCACCCGAGATCTTTGATTGCCGGTACACAGTTCTCTTCTCCCTAATCAGTTGGCCGATTTCTCGATTAAACCACTTAGGTTTAACAAAAGACGGACGGGAGCATTTGAGAGTGATGAAACGCGATTGAAGACTCATGAATGTGGTTTTGAAACTATGCCACGAGTCTTCAACAGCATCGCACACTTCTAGTCTCATGTCAGTCAGTCCAGCACGAAGGCTTGCAAAGTCTGCTCTTCTCAAGTCAAGTTTCCTTGATTGACTGGCAACAGACCTTACCTTCGGGATCTTGATGCTAAATCTAACTAGCTGGTGATCACTGCCACCGAGCTCTCCACCTACATAGAGATCCTCAACGATATCATCATCAGAGGTGAAGACCAAGTCGAGGATATTGTCTCCTCTCGTCGGTTCTCTGACCCATTGAGTGAGGAACTCATTGTTAGTGAACTTGAAGAGTAGCGCGCTCTCGCCACAGGCTGCTCTGGTTTCCCAGTCAACTTGGCTGTTGAAATTGCCCATAACGATGCACACTCTGCCTTGAACAAGCTTATTCAGCAGCTGGTACAGTTCCCTGTCCTTCTCAACGGGTTAGGAAGGGGGTCTTTAAAGCACCAGGGTCCTGTATCTGACAGGACCGATCTCTAGGTCAACGCCTAGGAGCTCGTGGTTGGATATAACGTTGGAGTTTGTAGATTTGATTGTATTCTTGACGTACAACATTACACCGCCACCCTCTCGGTCTGTCCTATCTTTTTGGAAGAGTTGGTAGTCCTGAACCGTGAATTCGCCTTCAAAGTCTCGGTTTGAGGTTTTTATTCACAATTCTGTTATGGCTACCATTTCGGGTTCTTCCGTCGCTACGAGGCCACGGAGCTCAGGAAACTTGTTCCTGATTGACCTTGCATTGAACAGAAGAACTTTCAGGGAGTCTCTTAATGTAGGACCCCCTATACTCTTTCGTTTCCCGGCTTCTTGTTTGTCGCGGTGGCACCATTTTTGACAACCTCCGAGAAGGTTGTTTGGGGAGTGACTCGGGCGTACTGGCGTACGTCCGCCTTCCCGAAGGGCCGGACACTCCTTTGGGTGCGCTCCACGACATCCTGGATGAGGTTGGCTAGGAACGCCTTGCCCTTAAAGGAGAGGTGCACCCCGTCCGAATTGTCGTTAGGTTTGACTCGGTTGAATGCGACAGTGTCGGAACTTTGCACGATGAAAATCCGGGGTCATGTTGTAGGCAGCCAATAGCTCTACTTTTAATGTTGAATAATCGATGGTCACCTCCGAAGAGAGGGATATAATAATATCCCTGAGCTTGAAACTCAACAAAGGCAATAATTTAGCTACGCCATCTGCCTCAATTTACCAATTATTTACCTTAAACATCTTTTCAAAATGAGTGAAGTATGATCCGAAATTTTCCCCTTCCTTAAATACCGGCAATTTTACTGAGGCAGTCTGTTGTACTTCTGACTTGAAGTTAATAGACAGGGTCTCGCTCCTTATGTGACTCATTTCCTAATCGTGGAAATCAATTTTCTCCCTTTCTTTCTCTTCGCTTTCTCTTTCCGCTCTCAATGCTCGCTCTTCTTCCTTGATATAGGCTATTAGGTCCTTTACTCCGACTCTGAGGGATTCACCATGGACTTTAAATATCTCGAACGAAGATATGTTGTCTATTTACGAACTTAGACACACAAAATAAATTAACGCCCAATCCAACAAATATATATATATATATATATATATATATATATATATATATATATATATATATATATATATATATATATGTATATTATAGCGGGATTTGATGAACGCGATTCAATCGTAATCTGTTAGAATTACTAAGTGCACAGACGGAGGACGTGCTAATGGGATTTGTCCAACCCACAATAAAATACCCATACACCAGAAAAAAATACTCGAAGCACGCAAAACTTTGCATGGTGTGAGATATATCCCGTATGATCGCTGGAATAAAGTTTGGGAGAGGAAATTCCTCGCTGTGATTGAGACGATCTTACCACGTCTATACACAATAACTAACACAAAACAATACAAATCTCAATTTATCTTTCAATTGGCCGAGACTTTGAGGCCGGAAAGATGGAAATTCCGCGCGGAATTATTCAATGATGCACAGTCGCAAACAATCACACACAAAAAATGAAATCATAAAATAATGGGAAGGGTAAATTGCAAATTTCTTATAAAAGTGATCGACGCAACGATTATTTCCTTATAGTTTAAATCTCCAGAACCAACAAGATTAATTAATAAATCAATCAAGATTAACACAATAAACCTCACACAGTTTATTATATACTCTATATTTGTCGTAGGTCAGCTAAAGACCCACCTTTACTCAGCTCCTTTGATCCTCAAGAAGTGAGTCTACGTGCAACGATTAGCCGTGATGCGCGTGGGAATTTATATACAGGAACAGTTGCCGTGACAATCTATTATCTTGGTGGTTCAGGGGTATCAAAACTTATTTAAACAAAATATACTTTACTTCTAAGAAAGCAGTAGATACATATACATTTTAACAAGGGAATAATACAATATTCAATTGGGTTAGGTGCAAACTGGGGACGGAACAGCAGAAAGTTTAGACGTGGCAATGAAATACAAACAAACGCACGCTTGTCACAAGTTGGGAGGCCTGAGTCACAAACGACTCACACGTAGCTTTGATTTAGCGGGAATGTTTCTCCGGTGCGTGGACGGAGAGAGAGAATCCTGTCAACGGGGAGTTATGATAACCACGGGTAACCTCGATAGTAAAAATCGAAGGAGTGTGTCACCGAGCTAAAAGCGATGCCGGGATTTACCATTTCAGTCTTACATTTAATAGAGAGCTCCTTCGTTTTCGCCATGATGACAACTTAGTTGCATCGGGAGAAGACAATGGATGGCTGTCTAACCAAAGCATTCAAGAATATTATTGACTATTTATTCAACCACAGTTTTCCTTTAAAAATTCAGAATTAATAATTTAATATTTATTACTTATTATGTACGAATACTATTTCCGTACGCAATTTGAATGTATTGCACTTGGTTTGGGTTTGTTCATTTCAAAATATTAGACTTATTCTATTCCCCATCTTTTGTATAATTTTAAGTTATATGGATTGTTGTAAAGTTATTAATAAAAAAAATCAGGTACGATTTAGTTGACTAAATGTTAGCTTACATGGAAGACTGGAAGCCATCTGAATGTTGGAAAAGAGATTTGCATCATGATGTTTCGTGCTTGGTATCAAAATGCCAAGGTTATGACTGCTGATCATTGCTCAGTGAACAATGCTGTAAGACGTAACATGGACAGCTGCAAACGATTCTACAAAGCCGTGGTTCAGAAGGCAACACAGCAAGCGTTCTGACTGCGTCCTCAAAAGGGGAATTTATTCAATGTGATGGAAGATACGGAAAAGGAAATCTGGGCTTTGGTGAGGGCGATGGGAATTGGAGTCACTACTTTGAGGCTGGCCTTGAAAGAGGACCTTTGCTACTACTCGTGCAAGAGGCAAGAGAGACAACCTCTATAGTTAAGGCTAAGTATAACCGCTTGACGAAAGCAAATAAGCCCCTTATTAAGCTGAAAAATCCTGCTAAGCCAGGAACAATCTGGTTCTTCTCAGACGAAAAGAACTTCTGCCATGAACAGTTTCACAATACCTAGAATAACAGGTCGCTTGCCTATAATCCATGCGACGTTCCATGAACCATGAAGCTCTAGTTTCTCCAAAATCTGATGGTTGGTCTGTGGATGTGTTTCCAGTGAGGGTGACGCCATGCTGTCACACATGTTTGAGTAGGGTCTTAGACTCAATCCGACGGCATTGTGGAGATATTCAGGAATTTGATCAAACCTTGGCTGGGGAGTGTTGCTGCTAAAAGGTCATACCTGCGGAGAGAGTGGGAAGTGTTGTCGAAGAATTTCTAAGACTTCACAAGCCCATTCTCTGGCCTCCTAGATGTCCCTATTGCAATTTAATTTATTATTATGTGTGCGGCACGGTTGAGAAAAACGGGTACCGCTCTTTGTGAAACCCCAAGGCCAAACTGGTGGCAAAGATCAAAGTCTTCAAAGATCTTCCCAGGAACGGAGTGAGGAAGGCATGCGCCATGCTTCAGGACTGTTTTGACTCCTTGGTGGAAGCTGAGGGAAGGCTACTTTGAGTAAACCTCCTGGCCATAATATAGTTGATATTTTTGAATTTTTAAAACACATTTATTTTTGGCTGAGATAGTGCGAGTATTTTTTCTTTCATGCAAATAGTCAAATTTATCCCGAATACCCCATATGTATATATATATATATATATATATATATATATATATATATATATATATATATATATATATATATATATGGGTAAAAATCACGAGAGGTAACACGTGATAAGTCTAAATATTTGTATATACCACGTACAGAAAAGGAAAGATTGATTGGAGTTAGTACTTTCGTTATCTTAATATTAAAGTTTGAAAATCTTAAGATAACGAAAGTACTAACTCCAATCAATCTTCCCTTTTCCTTAGTTGGTATATATATATATATATATATATATATATATATATATATATATATATATATATATATATATATATAAGTGTGCCTATGTGTATATTTGAAATGAACGTCCCTCTTTAGCTTTTGCCTCATATTTTAATTGAAATTAATTACAACATACGTATAATATAAAATCACTCAATGAGGAGATGATAATGATGGGGACAAAGGTAAGTAAAGAGTAAATACAAGGGACAACGCGCTGAAAGAAATCAAATGAATCACCACAACAAATTCGATTATCCTAAAAAGTTGGGCTCAGGTAGGTGATTGACATCCACAGGAAGACATTGGAACAAATGCACGAACTAACACTCTTACCATGACGCTGACTACGAGAGTATTTGTGGTAATTGAAAGATTTTTAATAAGAGAAGAAATTTAGATGAGGACAAGGATGCATAGATTAAGTGGATGTAGTGAGGAATTAAACTTGATATGGTGTGTTAAAAGGCGTATCATTGACCGCGATACTGCGGAATATTTTTCTGATTGTACAGATTGGCCGGAAGGATACTGAGCTGGATGTGAACTTTTTATGCGTATCAGAACAATGAATGATGCAAATTTTGATACTTAGAGAAGAATCGAACATTGCCTTGGACTTAGAGCAGATTCTGAAGCATCTGAGACATAAATTTGAGATTCTTTTTGCGACGAGTTTTGAGAGTGACCTTAAGGAGACCACATCTATGGGGTAGAGTAGTTTAGTTATCCAACAGAAGTTGATGCTGCTTAACTGTTCAGTTAACAAACAAATCCATTATTTAATATATGATCCACAACATATCCTGACCTAACCTAAGCCCACCTTTATCAGAGGTGAAATCATTATTAAGGTATGAGAGAAATAGAAGAGACTAAGGGAATATTGTGAATAGGAATATCAATAAATAACAAAGTACTCGTAGAAGAACGTTAACGCCATAATGCCTATTATACCTATTTTTCTTCCTTTTCCATAATAATCTTGTTAATTTTTTGTCTTCATTATAGAAGAGAGTTCTGTTTATATCGAGCCATAAGATCCGTACATCCTTGTTCATCTGACTCAGAAAAAGTCCCTGTGTTCTTTGTTTTTGCCTTCATCTCAGACTAAATCTGAAAAGTAGACTTTCAAGAATGCCTCCGATTCAATATGTAAGTGTTTTTGTGTTTGATTTATGTGCGTGGACACACACACATAAATCTACACGTGCACTCACATCGGCCAGCGTTACTGTGGCTCGTTCGTCAATTTATATTATAAAACATGCAATCTTTCACGTTCCTCATTAATCAAAAGAACCGATATAAAGAGCTTGTATTTTTTTGTCGTTAAAGATGGTTTCTTTTACATCGAAATTGTTATTTTGATAAGTGATTAACGTTATTTTTCATCATTAAATATTACCTAATATAGGGTTAGTGAAATTTTTTAGTGTTATTGAATAAATTATGAGCGATCTTCATAAATTCCCCAGAATACTACGTCCTTGGGCCATATCGAATACCTAGATTGTTTTGAAAAATAGCGTCTAATTTAAATCTTAAAATAATACCTTGTGCTTTGGAAAAGCAGGATTGTCGTGTTACCTAAAGATCACCACAAATTTCTATATAAAAATATACACCTTTTCTAAACGATCTTATTTTACCCTTCATCTGATTTATTTATTTGATTTTTCGACGTTTATTTGTGTCGTTATTTCTTCTTTTATAATTTAATATTTAGGAATAAATTCACATCTGTCATCAAAATATATTACCAAAAGATGGAGCAATAGTCGTTTTATCCAAGCTACTTCATCACATGCATAAACCAAAGAGCTACGAAGGCTGGTACCTCGCTTTACACCATGGATGGTTTTCTGGAACTCACAAATTGTCCTCTCCTTTATTTTATCTTCCTGTTTTGTTGAAAAACGATGCTTCTTGATTTGCTGATAACAATTTTTCTTCTATCTGTGCAAATCCTCCACAAAATGCCAAGCAGATTCTTTATTCAGTTGAGAGAGCCAGTTGCTGAAGTCCTGAAAATATATATATAACTTTAATATAAACCAACAAAAACATTTTTATATTTGCATCATTTTCTCTAATTTTACCGATAATAAAAAAGGACAAATTTTGTATTTCTTGAAATCTTTACATTTTTAACTGGAACTTAGAAGTAGTTCCTCAGGTTATGTTTGAAACAGCAATTGAACTCAGGATTTCTAGCTTTCATATGCTTGGCTAGTAAACGGAGGGATTCACTAATATAATTTCAGGATTCCCTTAAAATTATTGGTTTCAAATGTTATATTTAAATGTGTATAAAATCATGTAAATAAATGTCTTTATAAAACAAAATACAGAAATCTATTAGATACGATGAACAAGTAGTGAGACCATTAAATTGACTCCAAATGTGTAGCGTCACGTCTACTCGTACAGTTTGTTACAACAAACAATGAAAAAGAATGACTAACGTTAGATCGTGTTACCTGTAACGTGGCAGACCGTCGTAGTAAATGTTATTTAACAAAATATAGTTGGTAAAAGATTCATTTAATAAGATTTAAATTAATTAAAAAAAATGTTTACAGGTGCATCCAAATAGAGCTAGACCATGCAAGAAAAGAATATGCAATGAATCCTAAGATCTCAATAACCGCTCGTTTCGAGATAACTTCGATAGAAGTATGACAGGAAGCGCAGAGAAACCGAATTTTCTTGAGTAAAGACAAGTTTCTGATCAGTAAACGATTGGGTTAGTTGCATTCTGTTAACCAGGAAACTAAGTCGGAACCAGAGAAATTCCCCTGTCGAAACCCTCCACCCGACAATATTGCCCCTTCCCAATATTGTCTTCGGCTCCAGCTCGTGTCCGAGCATCGGTTTCGTCGTCAGTTATCCGATCTCCTCGGCTGATCTTTGTGGCGGATATGACTTAGGAGACAAAAAAGGCCGGAATAAAAACAGAGACGAATGACATTCACTGAGGTATTTGTTTCGGTCGATCGTGAGTGCGCGACAGTCACACGCGCGCACTTGGCCAGTAACGCGTCCACTGCGGCTCAAAATATTGAGACATACGGTTTCGGTAAGGCTGGTTGCATCAGGCTGCCGGATTCTTGGTCTATCAAGGCTCGCCTCTGTCGCGCCTACCCGCTGAGCGCTGCCCTCCTCCGCCTGGGCCAGACATATGAATCTTATATGGCCCATGCCTTCTTGGCCCGCCGTTGCGGTCTTACTGTTGGTTGAGTTTAGTCTTAAACCTCATCCACGACCTTACCACCTTGGGTGACCCTGCCAGGAGTTTTAAACTCCCGCGGGCATCGTTCTTGAATCATTGGAACACTCAAGCCCTTCCACCGCTAGAGTCTTTGGTAAAGGTTTAATATAAGGATGCGAATTCGCAACTCTTCAAGGTCCCTCCACTTCACAGAATCGAATCAACAGAAGGTTTAGCTATCAAGCTTCCTCCCCACCTCTCAACCTTAACACGTGCGAGGGACTGCCACTCAGACAAATACTTCTCACTCTAGCCAGTATTTAGGAGAGCATTAACTTCCATTCGGCCCTCCAACTTTCATCCGGATAGCAACTCTACCCTTATCATTGTGAAATCACGTCTTTCACCAACGCCAGCCCTATTGAGAATCCAACATCAGCACTGCTCACATTCACACACCCATATGCTTTCAATGCTAATCCATCAGAATCGCATTCTCCCCCAGGGAGTTTTTCAATTATCATTATACCATCCACCACCAACTCAACCCTTTTGTTATTGGATCTTTGTTGTTCTTTAATAAATATGAATGAAAGTTTTTCAAATGTTCTTCACTAAACATTTCTGAACATGCGCGTGTAGGTTTATTCAAACAAAACGAGATTGAGACATTTAGTTGAGGGTGTGCAATGTTGCCGAGAAGTATTTTCATTATTTTAGATGTTTTTCTGTCGTGAAGGTGACAATATAAAAATGATTGTTTGAACCACGGAAAATCGTGAATTTGAACTATGGGCAAACATTAAGTTTATAACCAAACCTGATTGGAGTTATCGTAAAATTTTCCAAGCTTTGTTACATGTTTACGGGATTGCTTGTCTCATAAAATCAACATTTTCGAAGTGGATTCAGCGTTTTAAGAGAGTAAAGAAAGCATGTGAGATAATCCAAAGCGAAGAAGACTTTCAACAATTATTAATGAAGAAAATGTGACTGAGTTGTACAAAGATCTTGGAAGAAGACCATAGCAGTACAACTCATTTGATAGCTTATGTAACTGCAATCTCGAGCGGTGCCAATGAGCTGGCTTTGGACAGATTCTTCAAAGAGGCAATCCTCTTGTGATTATTTTAAACAAATTTGAGACGGATGCCAAAAAATTTTAATTGAATCGTAACTCTGAATGAGAATCGGACTTAATATTATGACTCACAAGCCACAAAGCATTCCAGCATAAACTGGCTACAGATCTGCACCCACTTAAGATGCATTTATTTATCAGTGGAGACATACTGATTAAGGTGAAATACAAACGATGGGTATCTACGTGAGGGTGGGCTAAGTTGGAACTAAATTTGGTGACTAACCACACCCGATGTGGCTTAAATTTACTAAAATTGGAAGGGGTGTTTCCACTGAGCAAAGTTGTAGCCTATATATGTATATCATCATCATTATATCAGGCACTTGCTACTAATTGTTGAGAAAAACCCTTTTTCATCCTTCTTAATTTTTATCAGTCTTGTTCCCTTTGTTTCCAATTGTTAACATAATGTTGAAGATCATCTCTCCATTGTGTTTTGGTTTTCTTTTCGGTAGTCATTTATCAAGTGGAGTCCAATAGGTAATATTTCTGTTCCATCTATCGTCTTGGAATCTTGACACATGGCCTACCTAGCTCCATTTCAGGTTTCCTATAGCTTTCATTATATGATTAATGTTAATTTTTCCACGGCTGGTTTTATATCACGCTAAATTTTCCCCCTCTCAATGCGTTTATGGCTCTTTGTATTGCTCTAAGTTTTAATGTATGTTCTTTGGTCACGCTCTAAGTTTCTGCCAATAGGTCATAATTGGGATTATGCATTCGTTATATACTTTTATTTCAGGATTTCAGACACATGGGCATTTTGCTTTTAAAGATAATTCCTGTCTTTCTAACTGCTTTCCAGCCTAGAGTGCTTCTGCCTTTGATTATTTGCTCTTTTCCCGGTGTCATTGGAATCTGATGACGCAGAAAGATATATTTGTCTTCCATTTTAATTTGCTCGTTGTCACTTTTGATGTCTATAATGTCGACCTCTTGTCATGTGTCATGACTATTTTTTTATGGTTAAGTTCTTGAAGCATTGTTTGGATCTCTTCTCGGTTATGAGATTTAAGTATAATATCATCTGCAAATTTCAAGTTATTGAAGTAATCTCCATCGATCTTAATTCCTTTGTTTTGCCAGTTTAGCCTCCTGAAGTTTTCTTCTATATAGGATCTGAATAACCTTAGAGAGATACTACCTCCTAGTTTTACAAAAAAATATTTAATTCAAAGATGTCTGAATCTTTATGCAATCTAATGTAGGATCTGCAATTTTGCTATATGTGTTCTATGATATTTATTTAGAACGGATCTATGTAAGAGATGCAGTGTGGTCCAGGCTCTCATTACATTATTCAGAAAAGGTCATCCAACAATATTTGTGCGAAACATATGCACCCTGCCAAGCAAGAGGCCCCAGAACTGGAAAATCGCAGGTCAAAGCCTAGAAATGTTACTTGCGAGAAACATCCTTAGATGGTGGGAACAAATCACCCTACTTATATTTACAGCCAGCAGCGTTACAAAGTCAGACATCGTATTAAGCAACTGTAACGTGTGAATTAATATACTCATGAAGCCGGTACTAATCGGTCTAGCGATCGCATTGGTGTACTACTCCCATTGAATTAAAACCCGATATAAGTACCTGAACCTATTAGGATGTAATACCAAAGAACAGACTGGAGGAAATTGACAGAAGTACTGAACGAATTCATAACAACAGACGCTTCATTTGAAAAAATCGATGATAATTTGAAGCGAATGACTAACACCCTGATGGAACCAGTTGCGAGAAATATCGCAATACCGGTTTTTTACCCTGCACTATCAAGAATGGAGTGAAAAGATAAAAAATAAAACCCGAAAGATCAACTGGGCAGAGCAAACGAAATAACAAAATGATTATTTAGGTAGTGTCGTGGTATGACATTATATTATATCAATACCATATTATATCTATTGGGCAGGGACCAATAACTTAAGGCGAACCGACAAAGGGACGAAACACCACAAGTTTAGACGGGCGAAAATGCGACATAAGAGTGCAATGAGGTCGGGTAAAATATGGGCAATGGCAAAGCTCAAGGTTATTTAAAGAGGCATGTACAAAAATATAATTTTATTTACATAAAAATAATAAGAGAATTGATGGGCAAAATTACATCAGATGAATTAATGCGCAAAATTACACCAGTGAACAGGAAGGGGGGCGGGGGAAATTGTAGTTAAGAATCAGACTATGAAGTTAAAATTCATGTATTACGGGAGGAGACTATTCAAATGGGGAAAATATACTCAAATGGGTTACTGAAGGGGAAGAGTGGTTGGCTTACGGAGGATTCCGGGTGAGACGTCGGGGTAAGGCTTCACGGATGTCTTCTGCACGTGAGGCGAGGCCACTCGGAGTTTCTGAGCGGGATGTTAAATAGATGGCAGTTCTTCAAAAGGGGGAAGGGGGGGGGGCGGTAACATGCTGTCCAGGGAAGAGTATTTCGGCCACCCGAAACGAAGGGCGGACGAGGAGGGCTTCGACAGGAGCTGATGAGTGAAGTCGGAAAAATCGCTCGGTAGCAATCGTTAAACGGAATTACCTCACTGGCTGGGGCTAATTCCAAGACACAAATAGTTCGGCCGTCACTTTGCTTTGTTGTTAGCACCTGACTTGGAACTAGGAGAATCTTCTTGGGTCCAGGAGAGACTTATTCAACTCTGTGTCTGTCTCATGGGAAACCAACTCTATATATGTCTTAGGCTCTCCCCGCAGGAGGGGGGGGGGAGCTACTGGGAAACAGCTCTACTCTCGGATGGCCTCGAATCTTCTTGCCCAGGCTATTCTAACCCGTGTAAAGGTGAATTTTGGTTGACGCGGTTCGAAGCTACCGCTTGTGGAAGGGGAGAGGGGGTTAGGCTTACCAATTCAAGGTTAACAGAACCTTCTACAGCGAATGGAAGTTCCGTGCTAGACAAGAAATTCCAGGTGGAATTCCCTCACTGGTAGGGATCAAGAAAAAGCTAGAGTGACCTTATTAAGAAAATGATGAAATCAGACCCCCAGAGGAAAACCAGTGAATAATAAATCGAACCAGCCAAACAACACCATTGGAAAATAACAAGGTCTGCTGACCAAAAGTCGCGCGTTTTCACGTATACTGATGTATGACCTTACGATCTTAAAAAGCTTTCATTTATTCATGGACTAACCTTGGAAGGACCTTAACATCTATATCATTCGAAAGAGAATGTAAAACAAGATAAAGATTTAAAATTTCGTTAGTATCGGCCGAATAATTATGAGGTTCTGCAAAATAATTCCCAAGATAACCTTTGGAGTACTTGGGCTTATTTATACCAATAGAAAGAGAATATAAAACAACATAAGGATTTAATTCCGTTATAATCTGCGGAATAGTTACAAATTTATTCCCAAAACAAAATGATTCCCGAGATAAACTTGGGTGGTGGTGGTGTAGGTGGTGGTGGTGGTGGTAGTGTAGAATCTGCGGAATAGTTAAGACGTTATTGCCAAAACAAAATAATTACCGCGATAAACTTTGGTGAGGGTGGTTTAGGTGGTGGTGGTATAGGTGGCCGTGGTGCAGGAGAAGGTGGTGGTGTAGGTGATGGTGATGTTGGTAGTACTGTAGGTGGGGGTTATGTAGGTGGTGGTGGTGTAGTTGGATGTGGTAGTGGTGTAAGTTTTGTAGTGGGTGTATGGGGTAGTGTAGGTGGTTCTTGTGTAAGTGTTATTGATGTAGGTAGTATAAGTGGTGGTGGTTTATGTGGTGGTGGTCGTCGTCGCCGTGGTGGTGTAGGTGATGTAAGTGGTGTAGGTGGAGTAGTCTAGATGTATGCAATGTAAGTGGTGTAGGTGTTAGTGTTGTAGGTGGTGTAGGATTTGTAGGAAGTAGTGGCGTAGGTAGTACAGGTTGGGCGGGGTGGAGGTGTAGGTGATGTAAGTGGTGTAGGTGTTAGTGTTGTAGGTGGTGGTGGTGGTGGTGGTGTAGGTGTTGTTGATGGAGGTGGCGGATGTGTAGGTGGTGTTGGTGTAGGTGGTGTTCGTGTAGTCAGTGGTGGTGTAGGTGGTGGTTGTGTAACTGGGGGTAGTGTAGTCAATGGGGGCGCAGGTGTTGTAGGAGTTATAGTAGAGCTGATGGTGGTGATGGTGGTGGTGGTGTTGTAGGTTGTGCTTGTATAGGTGGTCGTAGTCCACGTAGATCGCGTAGGTGTTTTAGGAGATGTAAGTGCTGGTAGTTTAGGTGGTGTAGGTGGCGAAGGTGGTACTGGAGTAGGTGGTGGTTGTATATGTTGTTGGGGTGCAGGTGGCCTAGGTGATGTAAGTGGTGTAAGCACTGGCGGTTCAGGTGCTCGTATAGATGTAGGTCGTAGTGGTGTAGGTGTTGTACGTGGTGATGTTGTAAGTGATGGTGGAGTAGGTGGATGGGTTGTAGGGGGTGTTGTTGTATGTGTATTTTGTTTTGGTCTAAATGGCGATGATATAGCTAGTGGTGGTGTTGTAGGGGTAGGTAATTTAGGTGGTGGTGAAGTAAGTGGTATAGATAGTGGACGTGGTGGTGGTGTAGCTGGTGTAGGTGGTGTATGTGTTGATGGTGGTGTGAGTGGTGGTGATGCAGGTGGCCGTAGAGTAGGGGGTGTAGGTGGTAATGGTGTGGGTCGGGAGCTGGTGGTGTATATGGTAGTGGTTTATGGGTGGTGGTGATGTAGGTGGCCGTAGTGTAGGTGGATGTAGATGGTAATGGTGTAGGTTGAGAGCTGGTGGTGTATATGGTAGTGGTTTATAGGTGGTGGTGGTCTAGGGGGGTTTAGGTGGTTCTGGTGTAGATGTTGTTGGTGTAAGTAGTGTAGCTGGTGGTAGTGTTGTAGGAGCTGGTGGTGTAGGTGGCTCAGGTGGGTGTGGTTTAGGTGCTGTAGGTGTTAGCGTTGTAGGCGTGGTGTTCACGGCAGTAGAGGAGAAGGGGATTTATGTGGTGGTTTAGGTGGCGTTTGTGTAGGTGATGATGGTGTAGGCAGTTTTGTGTAGCTGGTGCAGGTGGTGTAAGAAGTGGTTGTATAGGTAGTGTTGGTGGTGTAAGTACTGGTTGTATAGGTGTTGGTGGTGTAGGTAGCGTAGGTGTTGTAGATGTTGTAAATTGTGGTGGTTCAGGGGTTGCAGGTGCTAGTGGTGTAGTTGGCGGTGTTGATGTAAGTGGTGTAGGTGTTTTATGTGGCCATGTTGAAGGTGTTGGTGGTGTAGGTCTTGCATGTGGTGATGGTGTATGTGGTGGTTGATTAGGTTGCTGGGTTGTAAGTCTAGGTGGGGGTGTTGTAGGTGGTGGCAATGTAGGTCGCAGTTTTGTAGGTGGTGGTGTAGTTGGTATAAGCGGCGGTGGTGTAGGTGGTAGTGGTGTAAGTAATGTGATCGTGTATTTTGTGATGTCGGTGGTGCAGCTGCTGATGTTGGCGTTGTAGGTAGTGCTAGTGTAGCTGGGGAGGGGGTGTAGGTGATGGAGTGTTAGGTTTTGGAGCTTAAAGTGATGATTGTGTGGGTAATGTAGGCGGTGTGGTGTATTTCGTGCATGTGGTGGTTGTATAAGTGGTAGCTTAGTGGTGTAGGTGGTAGTTGTATAGGTCGTGGTGGTGGTGTAGGTGTCGTATGTGTTGTATGTGGTGTAAGTGGTAGTGGTGTACGTGGTGGTTGAGATGTAAGTGTTGGTGGGGTAGGTGGTGATGGTGTAGGGGGTGGTGGTATAGGTGGTGGTGGTGGTATTTCAGGTGGTGTTGGTGGCGTTGTAGGTGGTAGTGTGGCTGGGGCAGGTGATGGTGTTATCAGTGGCATTGTTGTAGGTGGTGGTGTAGGTGATGTAGGTAGTGACGATGTATGTTGTGTGGTGTAGGTGGTACTGGTGTAGGTGGTAGTGGTGCATCTGGTGCTGGTGTAGTTGCTGGGAGGTATGTGCTGGTGATATAGTCGTGGGTGTTGTAGGTGGTGCAGGCGTTTGTGGTGTATGTGGTGATGTTGTAGTTGGCGATGTTTTAGATATATATGTTGTAGGTGGTAGTGGTGTAAGTGGTGGTAGTGTATGTAGTGGAGGTATAAATGGTGGTGGTGTAGGTGGTAGTGGCGTAAGTGGTGGTGGTATAGGTGGTAGCGGTGTCTGTTGTGTTGGTGTTGGTGGTGTAGGTGGTGGTAGTGGCAGTGGCAGTGTAGCTGGTGGTGGTGGAGGTGATGGTGGTGTTGGAAGTGTACGTGAGGTATGTTACGTGGTGATGTAGGTGGCGGTGGTTGTCTAGGTGATGTAGGTGGTACAGGTGGTTTACGTATATGTGATGCTGGGTAATGGTCTAGGTGGTAGTGGTGTAGGCGTATGTACTGTAGTTGGTGCAGGCGGTGGTTGTGTAGGTGGTGGTTGTGTAGGTGGTGTACATGGTTTTAATATATGTGGTATTGGTTGTAATGGTGTAGGCGTTGGTGGTTTACATGGTGTAGGTGGTTGTGGTGTACGTGGCTGTGGTTTACCTGGTGTTGGTGGTGTACATGGTCTAGGTGGTGGTGGTGTACGGGTGGTGGTTTACGTCTTGTTGTTGGTGTACATGATGTAGGTAGTGGTCGTGTAGGTCTACATCATGTACACCAACAACAAGACGTAAACCACCACCCCGTACACCACCACCACCTAGACCATGTACACCACCAACACCAGGTAAACCACAGCCACGTACACCACAGCCACCTGCACCATGTAAACAACATAAGGCTTTCAAATTTCGTTAGAATCGGTTGAATAGTTACAATGCCATTACAAAAAAAACAAAAAAAACAGGGACCGGCCGACGACATAGTGAGGTGTAGAGTCGCCCGTGACTAAAAATTAAATATGAAAACAGCAACTGAATACAAGAACAAGAAAAAGAGAGAAATTTTATAAGGTACTGGAACAAAGAAAGTCTTCGCTAATACACTCTAGGTCAGTGGTTCCCAAACTCTTTCAGCTTTTAACCTAATTTAACATGACACATTAAGCATGTTACCCCTTTCCCAAAATGTTGTCAACATTGATATATATGGCTAAATTAAAGCACTAGAGATATTTTGTTTAATTTATTTGTATTTGAACTTTGTGCAGCTATAATGACTATTGCCAAAGATTTCAAGAACATCAGTAGGATGGATGGAGTCGCATGCTTGAATCTAGTTGAGGAATTCTTGGCTTCATGGTTGAAAGTTCCAGCCTGGCATCGTTTGCAACATTCAAGCGAGTCCTCTTTTTTTTGTTTTTATCCCCAGCACAACTGAGAACCCCTTCTCGCAGAGATACGTTGTTTAGAATAATACCAACAACTTCAAGGTTCTTTTGGACAGAGTTGGTGGGTCAGTTAGTCGTGGAATCAAAAAGAAATCGGCATTTTTGTCTTAGAATTCGATTTTCAAGGTTTCATTGGCTCGCATTGTGATCCACTCCTCCTTTGCAAGAAAAGCATCATCGAGAATGGCCTCATCAGGTACAGAGAAGGGATCAATGATCCACTGAACACTAACTGTTTCTTGGTCACTTTGTTGAAAGTAGTAATGCATGCTTGTTTCAAGCCCCTTCAAATGGTCAATCATCTCTTTATTGATGCTCTGTAGAAGTGATCCAGTATCATGACTATTCTCAAAAAACTGGTATAGGGTGAAAAATTTAGCGATCACTCCTTCTCCAAGTGCCAAATCCAGAGTCTCAGTTTCCCCAGAAATTCGGTCACAGTTTGATAGGCATCAATGGCAGTCGTGTTTCGGCCGTGGAGTTGCAGATTACCACTGTTCAGCTAAGACTAAAGCTAAGTTAACATTATTCCTAATGCCAGGTACCGCAATGCTTTCTTGATTTTCAGAATTCTTAACTTTTCTTTCTGTCACCACTCTATTACCCCCGAAGAATTGTTAAATTACCCCCAGTTTGGGAACCACTGCTCTAGGTAAACCTGAAATCAGTCATGATACAAAATATATATATATGTATATATAAAAATATATTAGAGTTTTTACTTTATTAATTGCTTTAAAATATTAACTAATTGACTAATATTAAGAGGAAATATGTACACATTAATATTTCTTTTAATATAATTTTGAAAATATATTTTGCTGCATTCGAATATTTAAAAATATTAAAATAATTTGTGACCTCTTCGTAGGCAAAAATTTAGCCACCGCATAGATTCCAATACTCCTGATATTAGGGGCTTCCTCGTATTTCATTCATTATTATCTGCTGGTGGTCATAATGGAATTAATTTCCGCTTTGTTGGTGAAGGGTCGGAATAAAGTGTTCGATCGATAGCATTCGTCTCTTTCCATCCTCCATATAAAAGATCTACCTTTTATCACCATTTTCATCGCATTTTCTTTAATATTTTTGACTCTACCTTCAATTACGTTCTAAATTTGGCAAACGGCTTTAAAAGTTACATCCTCCTATTCACAATGTTTATTTTTATACACAAAAAATGAATTGGTCTGATTCGCTCCGGGAAAACGTACAATTAAAACCATTCTTCTTGCGCAATTTAGGTCGTAAATTTAAATATATCCCTCCCTTTTAAAGCAAAAGTGAATTTCATATTATGCCAAGATCGAAATTACAGCACAACTTTCTCTGACCATTCCAAAAATCGGCAGTGTCATGCAGAAAAACCTTAAGATTTCGTTGTATATAAATTTTTATACCGCATCTTGCAAAGAAATTATGATTAGAATATTTTATTTTAAATACATAAAGTGCTCCGGTTCGATATTCTCTCTTTGTCTATCCATAGGATCGAAGGGGCTTTTAAAAGCACATCCAATTCCAGTGGATGATGTTGACAAGCGTGCATAATTGATGATTCCCTTCGTACGCTTCCTTCTCTTGGCTTCGACCCATTTTTTGTCTCTCCTAATGAGCTCTTTTTGAGAATTTAAATTATTTCGCATGCTTTATCTAAGGGGAAAATTAACATAAAACTTCTCAGGATTAGGCGCAATCCAGAATAATTCTAAATTTAATTTTTAACTTGTTTTCTCTCAGACTTTTCGATTGATGAACCCTGTAGTTGAAAATACTCATTTTGAGCTAGTTATCTCTGTCAAGGACAAGGATTAGCTCTCTTTTTTTTCTGCACAGCCAAAAGTTGATATATATTTTGATTTTTTTGTAACCTCCCAATAACCATTACAAAACATCAAATTAACCTCACGAGGTCATTACTCTCAACTACGAGTATGATTTTCGGAAAGATTATTTTAATATTATATATTTAAATTAACAAATGGCAATAGTTATTTTTTTGTCTAAGCGCTTCTCAGATTATTATAAGAATTGCTTAAATACACATTTTATTATGAATGGTTTGTGAGGTTGCAATGTAATCGCAATACGATGTAGTATCATACGATTTAATCTTAAGATCTCACCTTCTTTTGTACATTTAACAATATCCCAATTATATTCGAATTTGGGAAAATTTGCCTCGTGTTCAGTAGCTACGATTATTCTCGCCTTCATTTCACATTTATCCTCACATATTATTATCATTACTATTTGGCTTCCAAATATCGGAATGTCTTTCGTGTTGTTTTAATTTCCCACTATTAGTTAGGAGGAGGAAGATAAAGCATGAATTTAGTTTATATTCCATTTTATTAAATTCTAAAGTTTTGTCCTTTCATTATGACATCTAAAACAATTTAATTTAAAAAAATCCCACTCTTTATCGAAAAAAGTAATTCCGACATACAGCAAAATTAACTTAGATTTATATGTAAAATATTCTTAATTATTGTTTCTATGCATTGGCCAATCTATCCCTTTTTGTCACAATATATCTCAAATGTCATAATGTTTCGCGCAAAACGAGTTGATCTCGCTCGTTGATTTGTGCCGATGTCATTCCATAATTTGTTAGTGTCAGAAGCACAACCCTGCTTTGCTCGCTCGTTTATTCAACTATAATTCTACTTCGATTTCTACTACCTAAACAAAAACGTACTGTCATCAATTAGAGGTTCGTGGTGTAAATAATGTGTAGTGAACATATTAGATAATCTAAGCTTCGTGTCGCCATTCCTTGGTATTTCCTTTAGTGAAACGCCTGCACTATGAGCATATTAATTGCCCTCTTGGTAGTTAACTAAAGAGTAGCGTATTATAAAATACAATTTTTTCTCTAAATTTGGTGCAAAGACCTGGAACACACAGTCTTGTCCTTTGTTTATCTTCGTTTATCAATTGGCTAGAAACTCTAATTGAGGACAAATAGTCAGATCGTACTCAAATGGTTGTTATCCGACAAGTGCAACGAACCGCATGTAAAGGACTAGGTTAAGGAAATTAGAACTCTCACTCATGGTTACGAATGGCGTCAGGTAGAGTCTGAACTTAACCCTTGTGACCTAGTAACCAGGGCGATGAGAACCAATAAAATGAAGAAATTCATATGGCTGAAAGGACAAGAGTGGATTTTAGATAAGGAGTTGTGGCCAGAGCCAGCGTTAATCCAGATGCCACTCATGTTCTTAACTCTAAGATCTTAAGTTACAACATCTATTGTCAAATGATCTACTATACCAACCAAATAGTCACAAAGAATTCGGAATTTGCTGCGAGGGATCCTCTTCGTCAAATGGTCAATGGTTCTCCTCGACCTGTCGCGTTTTTCTCTGCCAAATTCAACGATTCTCAGCAAGCACATTCGACCTATGGCAAGAAATTCATGGCGGCATACTTAGCAGTGCTCAATTTCAGACACATTATTGAAGGCCACCAAGTCGCGTTATGTACACACCATAACTCTTCGTGTCTGCATTTTCATCGCCGTTGTGTGCTAACATAGATAGGCAGCAAGGTAATAGGATTGTTATATTAGAATACATTAATGGCTTTTCGTATCTCCTAGACGAAGTTAATGTATTTTCATGTTGCTTATCTCTAAATATAAATTCTATTCAGATAGGCTCATATGACCTCTGCATTTGGCAATCTTGCAAGTAAAGGACAGTCAAAAGAAATCATTTCCTGATGAATTAAAACCTTTTCTTTTTTCTGAGAATATTCAGCTTTGCCGTGACGTTTCTTCTCCTCTCTCGGGTCATTTTATCTCTTTAGCTTGCATAAACTCCATATTTAAGCAATTACATGATATATCTCATCCACAAATTAGAGCATCGCCTCGTCCAATTAAGGCAAGATATTCCATATTATTCCTTATTTTTAAGAATTAACTAATGTATTTACGACTACAATGCCTCTATTACATGCTACACTAGATTACTAAAAGAATGATAAATGTGTATATAAGTATCCAGGTATCTAGGTAAGAATAAAATAAATACAATTGGAAGTGAATTAATTGTAAGTAAATTAATAATTTATAGCTTAGACAGATTTAGTAAAAGAAAGAATGTGATAAAAATGCCATAGAGACAAGAACCTTCTGGGTGCTTGAGGTAAAAATAAACGTAGTCACAATAATTAATATCGTATAACTTGCATTGAATTATTATAAATATATCCATGCATAATTATTACATATTAATTCACTGTAAACTTGGTTATTTGATAATTCTAACTAATCATCTGGCGGTACTTTTAATCTTTAATGGCAAGTAACAGGTCCAAAAATAGAATTTTCAGACAGTGATGGGAACACAATAATAATTATTAAGACGAAATATTTTATATGATTAATTACACCAATCCAATGATAATATTTGCCTGGGTTTAATGAAAAAATTATTGCTTAAAGAATAAACATGTATATATATAATTGAGATGGTTTGGCGAACAGTCATAAGGAGATGGTTAATGTGCTAGTTCCTGGAAATAAACAAATATGGATCAGGTTCGAGCTGATATCTGTGAACTTTAAAGCTAATTTTTTGTTTTATACTAGACCTAATTTACTCAAAATATTATTAAAATGTATTTATTTTTTGTTATTATAATGTTAACAATGCGAGAGAATTATTTTTTAATTATGTATAAAAATACATGTTATGTTCAGATTTAGCTTAAAGTGAGCGAGTGTCTACTGTACATGGTGTGTGAAGCTGTGTATAGAAGATCAAATAAAAAGCAATAAGCAGGAAAGAATTTATCTGAAGACAATTTTCACGTCACCGCACTGTCAAAAATGAACTATGAAGAATTGAAGGACTGAAGTTATTATTATCCCTACATTACGAGAATGCTTGCTTGGTCCAGTCATCATACCAGCCGAACCAAATTGAAGTCAGAAGCATCCAGTTATTCACCGAAGATCAAATTGAAGTCAGATCAATCTGGTGGTTGCATCATGTCAACTATTGCGCACACATCTCAGTGCAAACATAGCACTTCGTATGTACCTTCGAAGAAAGCAGTCAATTGGTCACAGTATTTAGCGTACCTACTCATACATATACACCTTCTCTTCAAGGTGCTTATCATCAGTATGATGAGTGCCTTTCAATAAAGGGAAAATAGGGAGTTAAAAGTCTCCCTTTATTTGATTGTAACTGAAAATTTGTGCTAGGGAGCCGACGCTAGGAAAGGTTTTTTCCCTCACTCGAAAGTAGCCATCTACAGCAATGAAGGAAGTCACTCTACTTGGGAGTAAGGTTCTGGTACTATCCTTTCCTAGATTAAGCTCTTTGCGATAATAATTTACCATCTGGAAAATTTCTTTGGCTTTCCAAATGGAACATACTTATTTGGATCTTTAATCTGCGAGGAGATTAAATTTATCTTGATTGCTTCAAATAATGTAGATCTGTTTTTTCGTTCTTTGAAAAATAACCAAGATAAATCGACTTCCTACCAATGGCAGTTCGACTATAGTAATGGATTCGAAATTCCATTTTCAGAAAAATAAAATAGATTTATATTAATGCAGAAAGAGGTTAGCAATAAAGGCTAGAATTTAATATAAAGAGTGTAGCCAGATAGAGTAAAATGATAATTAAAATACCCACAATAATGACTGCTTTGATCAAGTTAGACTTAACTGAAGAGTAGTTGTTTTGACTTGAAGAAAAGTTTGAGAGGTGTTTCTATCAAGATTGACAAAGAACTGTTTGCCAGAAAATATGTAGTGGATGATTTAGAAAGCATGTATAATTAATGGGGGAATCATTAAAATAAGTACAAACAAGATGGAGTAGCTGGAATTTAGATGTATATTGTGTAAGTAAGCCTATCTATGTAAGTGGGCTCTTAGAAAAGGAGTATTGCACTGGAGCAAATATATGAGCAGTAAATCCAAAACTGGGTAATACAAAATGCAGCAGAGATTTTCATTATTTACTTAAGACTACAAAACAAAGCCAAAAAGAGCATCTCCCTAAAAAAATATAAAGAGAGTACTGTAAAATATGTGGTGAAGATGGAAGAAGCCAAAATATAACGGAAGATATACATATATCCGAGGAAATATTACAAGCGTTAGGGTTTGGAAGGGGTTTGAATCCTCCAGATTTTAGCAGCAGCATCGTTACATAGGCTACGCTAGACACCCTTTGGAGCCGGATGGGAGGTAGAACTGCGAGCCGAGAGATCTTCGGTAGAATGTCGTTGTCCGTCGGCGAGTTTAGCTCTCTTATTTTCCTATAAGTGAAAATAGGTGTTTAGCCGAAATTATCTGGTCTCTGTCATTTGGGTCATGCTTCAAGCCATATGTATCTATCGGCTACCCAGGGCAATCGGACAGTCTTTAAATTTGAAGACGGAGTGCAATCATTCGTTCTTACTACCCAAGAGAAAGGAAACCAAATACGCACTGGTCCTGGCGCATCGAACTCAGCTTAAAAATCTCACGCACCAAACCAAGTACATTTCATTCAGACTTGCAGCACTCCTCAACTTATCTATGTCCGAATCCTTCACTCTTCTCTGCTTATGCAGAACCTAGGATATATGAATCATTGGCCGAATGCCCTCAGTTTTTGTTACTCCCAATTTGTATTCGTGCATCATATTCAGAATTAGAGGTGAGTGTGCGGTCCTCCCACTTCCCCTTTCAAATCGTCTACATTCTGCCCAAATCACCGAAATTAAGGCTCCACCTTGGGATGACTATAAGGGTGCTTTAAATAAACAGTTGCTAGGCCAAACAATATTCAAACACGGCTAAAAATATATACTTTTATAGGACGAAAGATTACATACACAAATAGGGAAGTTAAATGGCAATGCAATTAAATATTGAATGTTCACAGCTAAGATGATTAACACTATCAATTAAGTTTGAACCGAGGAATAATTAATTAAGGGATGATCTTACAATTATGCAAGTTCTAGAGTAAAGAGAATCCTTGAGGTTCGACACGGTAAATGTGGGAGAAGCGTGACGAAGCGGGGATAAAATCCCATTTACATTGATGTGCGGCGAGTAAGACCAGGGAGGTAAGTTCGACCTTGAACCTGTAGGCGTCTCACGAGACACTCAAACTAACTGCGGAAAACTGAAGCTGGGGACCTCTTATCCTTAAGAAACAAACGTAGGGTGCTTCGGGGATGGCATTTCCGATCCTTAATATCCGAAGATGTGGTGAGAAGGGTTGAAGCGCGCATAACTATTTCCACGAACAACACTGAGTGACGACTAGCTCTTCCTTGGCTCTTTGACAATCACTCAATTCTTCATCAGACACAATCTGCATGTGAACTCTGAAGTGTCGAATATATACCCCGAAATTATCTAGACGGGGAGAAATTCATCGCTAACAGACTTCCTTAATTGCCTTGGGTCGCGATAAGGGTCCATAGCGGAAAGTTGCGATACATCCTCTGTGGTCTTTCCATTGTTCTAATTTTCGCAGTATATAGGGCAGACGAATTTATAGCGATCAACAGCAAACTCGGGAAGTCGGGGGGAGGGGTACCTTTTCTCTCTCCTTATACTTCCACACTCCTCCTTTTTCAAGAAGACATTTTTTTTCCACAAGTTGGGTGCGACAAAAAATGTTTCGAACTAATTTTTCTTCAAGGGGAAGATGTTAGAAAAATTGAATTAATGAAACGAGATACAAACAAAATTCGGAAATGAGAGGGGTTAGCAAATAATAATAATTAATTCAGACAATACGCACAGGTACAATAAAAATAAAAAATAAAACATACAACACATTGTGTATCTAAATAAAAGAAAAAAAAATGAAACATTACCAAAGACACACTACAAACAGAGAATAAATTTAAAACACTTCAAACAATTAACCTATATATAAAACAAATCAGCAAACATATTTACATGTAGATTCGCTAATGGTATCCTTAATTAATGGCAATTGGGTCTTTTAGAGGATTTCTGCTTAAACTATCCGCTAAACAATTTTGAGTACCTTTGATATACACAATACGGAATTAATATTCCATGATCAACAGATTCCATTGCATTAGTCGTCCATTTTGACTCTTGAAATTACGAATGTACGACAATGGCTTATGGTCACTCTCAATTACGAATTCGGTACCTATAAGATACATTTTAAAATGTCAATTGACCATGCTATAGATAATGCCTCGATTTCAATGGTGGCGTAAGCCTCGCGGGCCAACGGCTTCCTGCTCGCATACGCAACGGGACATCCTCTTACATCGTTTTCATTCTGCATCACGAGAGGCATCAGTACGAATCTCAAATATTTTAGTCGGATTCGAGAGTCTCAAAATAGGAGCAGGGATCAGCTTCTCCTTCCGCCGGTTAAAGCTAGACACCGCGGGGAGAGTCCAAATAACAGGATCGGGTCCCGTTTCCTTTAATATATCAGTAAGGGGTTACGCTATAGTGGCGAAATTGGGAAAGAAACGCCTGTAAAATGAATAAGAACCCAGAAATGACTACAGCTGCTTCTTTGTCCGGGAAAGCGGCATTTCAGCTATTGCCTTAAGTTTGTCTTCATGGAGGACAATCTGGTTCTTTCCGATCTTAAAAACAAAATATTTAATCGTATCATAGGCGAAATGATACTTCAACGGGCCTAACGTGAGTTAGTTTGCGCGCAAACGGATTAACAAAGCCCAAAGGGACTGTACGTGCTGATCCCATGTACTGGTGGCAACGTACACGTTGTCAAAATAAAAAGGTTCTTCTGATTAGGCCGTCAAAAATTCGACGTATCATTCGATTTTAGTTTCTACACGCAGTTACAAAAGAAAAGGGAGAACGAGTAATCTACATTAAGCCTCTCTCTGTAGCAAAAGCTGTAAAGGTCTTAGAAAATTCGCAGAGCGGAATCTGATGGTTGACCTTACAAAGATCAATTTCGGAGGTGAATTTTGCATCTTCGTAAAGATGTAGGTTTTGATCGATCAAAGGTGTTGGATCGGCGTCTAACTGGGTGACTGAATTTAATTTATGAAAATCGACGCACATCCTATATGATTGATCAGGCTTTTCAACCATCACAATTGGGGCACAAAATTCAGATGAGGAATGCTCGACGATCCCCAACCTGAGCAAATTTTAGTTCACGCTGAGGATGAAGCTATTATTAGCTACTATTATTCTTAGCATGGAACTTATTAGGCCCAAACTTATGATTGGGGGATAGGGCGTGACTATTTTTGAGCTCCTTGGGATACAGGTCGTGGCTGGAAGCGTGAAGGTCGGATTCCTCTTCACACTCTTTAAACGAAGAATCTCTTCTATCAATTACTAAGGCCTTCAATTCTTTCACGAGGAAGGGTACCCATGAGTTTAAAGGGGGAGGGGCGTGCGCTCTTGAAGGTCGTCCCCAATTATGGGAGAACCTTGAAGGTAATCGTGAGGACAACACAATAACCTTGGGAGAGGGACGCTGGTTGCCAGCAATGGTGATAGACTACCGAGTTATTGCATTATATTTTTGGCAAGGACTCCGATTGATACAGATGCTCCGGTTGGTTTGCGTTGCCCTTCCTTATTTCCCACGAGAGTTATTTTGTTGATTGCTATGGGGTGCCCTAAGCAGAGGGGCGTTCTTATTTTAGCGACGAGGTCAAATAGCCTCAAGGATGGGGATAGACCACACTATAGTAGAACACCGGTATTTTGGGAGTTATGTAATCGCGAGGAATTGCGATTAACGAGGAGAATGCACAACGGCTGTTTTCCCGATTGATAAGGCCTTGAAGCAGGGAGATTGAGAAACGTCAGGATATTGAAGTCACCAAAGCGAAAATAGCATTATTATTGAACTAGCTCTTATTGTACTTTACAAAAGTTCTTTACTTAAGTTTTAGGTTCTAAATTATGACATAACTTAAGTTCGAGGTCAAGTGCGAGCAAAGTCTAAAGGAGGGCGGACGAATAGAGTCTTTAAGAGTTACGTCTTAATGTCTTCGTTATGTACACGACTATATACAAATATGAATTACACGAATCCGAGAGATCGGATTGAACGATATATAACGCGATATATTACTATATAAAACAGTAATCCTCCTCTAATTTGTTCTGGAGGAGGATTACTGTTTTATATAGTAATATATCGCTGCACCTCCCTCTTATGTATTCGCCGGTTGATTTGTCGGTATTAATATAACTCGACTTTTGATTGTCTACTGTCGAACATATTGATAAGGAAGGCACTCCGACTATTGGGTAAAATTCTCTGTGGGCGGTGGCATGTTATCATGGAGAGAGCTTCCTGAACTGGCTTCTATTTGTTTAATTGTGATTGCTATCCGGTTTATTCTAGGTTCTGCGTTGATTATGATGTTTGCCTAAGATTGCCTTGACCAACTCTAATAGAGATAACTGTGCTCCGTTTACTACCGTGTGACATTCTCGTAAACGGCACTAACTTTACTTTTCTCTCTCTCTCTGTACTTTAGGTGTGCAGCGACTCTCTCGTATGTCCTATTTTGGACGTACACGCCGGTCGTTACAAGTTGATCACTTAAAATTTAGTCGACAAATGACTCAAGGTCGTTAGTCCGATGTAAAGTACGGCGAAGGGTAAAACCAAATTCCTTATACGTTTGCCCCGGCTGTATCCTAGCCGAGCAGAATCTAACCCGATAGAACTCCGGATTAATATTAATAGCAGAGAGGATCGCTTCTTTTAGGGTAGAATAATCCAAGGTTGCTTTCGAAAGCAGAGAGATGAAGATTGCAAGCAAATGGGTGTTTAAGAGGGGCAGTAGACGGGCAACTCCATCTGATTTTAAATCCCAATTGTTGACTTCGAAAATTTTTTCAAAGTGAGTCAGATTAGAAAGAAAACCTCCGTCCTTTATACGCGGAGAGTTTTAACGAGGGTGCTTGTAGCTGATTGTTCCGTGATCCCACAGAAGTCATTTCGATATAATTAGGCTTAAGTCTCTCTCATGCTGTCATATTTGTTCTCTCTGTCTTTTTTCTGCTTCTATTTGTACTTGTTTTTTCCTTTCTTCTGCTTCTATCTGTGCTTGTTCTTTCCTTTCTGCCCGTTCGTTTTGTTCTTCCTCTTGAACGTAAGCGATTATATCCTTTCCTAATAGTCCTAGGATCTGTCCCTGCCTATGAAAACGATCGAACGACGACATCCTGAATATGCTACGTTCGTCTTTCGGCACACGAGAAAGCTTACCAGAAGAAGTAAGGCTCTTCCTAGCAAAGCTAACCTACATGTAATTAACAATTTACCCCCCAAAAACGTACTAAAGGTTCCAATTAATTATGCGAACCAGAAAAAGAAAATAACTAACGAGTGAACCTGACTCAGGACTGAGTATTCTAGTATTTTTGCCGAGGCAAAACCAAAATTTGGCGGATATTCTTGCCGTTTACTTAGTGTTATCTTGACCCACGTAAATAGGCTCAACTAAAAAATATATAATTGCCTATTAAAAAAAATTACGAGACGCTTAATCCAACTGTGGGAAATTGAAGATGGGGCCTCTTATCCTTTAAGAGGCAAACGTAGGATGCTTCGGGGATGACTTTTCTGATCCTTAAAATCCGAAGACGTGGTGAGAAGGGTTGAATCGCGCCTAAAACTATCTCTACGAACAACACTGAGTGACAACTAGCTTATTATACAACACTTCAAACAATTAACCTATATATAAAACAAATTAGCAAAGATATTTACAGGGAGATACGCTAACGGTATCCTTAATTTATGCAAATAAGGCCTTCTAGAGGATTTCTGTTTAAAATATCCGCTAAACAATTTTGAGTACCTTGATATACACTATACGGAATTGATATTCCATGATCAATAGAGTCCATCGCATTACTCGTCCATTTCGACTCTTAACTTAGGAAAGCATGAAAATGGCTTATGGTCACTGTCGTAGAATAGAGTCTCGACGATATACCATATATAACTATTCGTTGAGGGAATTATTCTAATATTTCGAGTGCGTGGTAATCTGATTGACTGAGGTTAGTCAAAAAGGGGGGTGGGCTAGAGAGGCTTATTTATCTTCAATATGCTTAAGAAGTGGAATGGCGCAGAAGGATAAATGATATGGCTACCATTAATAAAATAAAGTTTTATTAATTAAACTATCAACAACACACAAAGAAAATGTTTACATAAACGGGGAATGAAAAAGGTACGTGGGAATATCTGAATAATCTGAGGATTAAGATTTGGAGATATTTAAAAAGGTAAACAAACCAAAAATAAAGGGGGGAATGGTTTGCTAAACCATTTAAAGCACATGGTTGCGTTGATAAAAGGTTAAATGTTTAAAGGTAATGCTCAGCTTACGTAATTACAAAGTTGTTTTGCAGAGGAAGACGATGCGAAGGAATCTTCGGTCCACTGGCGATTTCCAGCAGAAGGGTTCTTTGGGGGGTTTTCCTTAACGAGGGGGGAGGACTGTCTTGGAGGAGTGAGAGCGAAGTGGGGCTCGGAAGTACGAGCGATTCTTGTGACAGCAAATCGGAGGTGTTCTAGATGAACAATGGAGATTATTTTTGAAACCAAGCGCTCTCTTGAAGAACGTTAAAAAGGAGGGGAATTAAATTATTGGGACGTGATGTCTTGGGAACGAGAACCGTTTCTTGACGAACGGGCTTCAAGAACAATGTCTGTTCCAACGTTGTTATCTTCTGAACAACAGGGGGAGAGGGTGAGAACCGTTTCTTGTCAACGGGCTCAAAGAACAATGGCTGTTATAACGTTGTTCTCTTTCTGAACAACAGGGGGCCTTGTTGACTCGGCGTCTGGATCTGCTTCAATTGGCAAAAGCTATCGTATATATACCCGGAACCATCTCCATGGCATAGGGGATAATTGAGTGGGGAACTTCGGGGGAATGTCCCGGTGGCGCCTGGGAAAATATCTTATCTGCCCATAAGCCTAATTCAATCTGGCGAGATCAATGTATGGAGGCCAAACGGGGAAGTGAACCTCCTTGATTAAACATTGGCTATGATGGGAGATAACGCGTTTCTACTTGCTCTCGCAGGCAGGATGCACGTGGGCAAGCATGCATGTAGGCATGGTTAACATGTGATAGAGGCTGAATTTAAGCGGCCTCAGACCGTTCTATCACAGTCACGCTCAATTACGAATTCATTTCTTCTAAGGTACATTCTAAAATGTCGAATTGACCGTACTATATATATGCTTCGAGTTCAATGGTGGCGTAAGCCTTCTCACGGGCATACAGCTTCCTGCTCGTATGCTAACCGGCATCTCCACTTCCATTGTTTGCATACTGCATGAGAGCACAACCTATACCATCACGAAAGGCATATGTACGAATCCCAACCTTTATTTTCGGATTCGAAAGTCTCAAATTAGGAGCAGAGATCAGCTTCTCCTTCAGCTAATTAAAGCTAGACACCGTGGGTTTTCCAACCGACAGGATCTGGTTTCGTTTTCTTTAACATATCATTAAGGGGTGGCGCTATAGTGGCGAAATTGGGAACGAAACGCCTGTAAAATGAAGGAGGACCAAGAAATGACCGCAGCTGCTTCTTCGTCCAGGGAAGCGGTATTTCACTATGGCTTAACTTTGTCTTTTTGCCAGGCAATCTGGTTCTTTCCGATCTTAAAACCAAGATATTTAATCGCATCAAATGCGAAATGACACTTCGACGGGCCTATCGTGAGTCAGTTTGCGCGCAAACGGATTAACAAAGCGCAAAAGGACTGTACGTTCTGGTCCCATATATGGATAGCAACGTACACGTTGTCAAAATAAAATGTTACACTGAGTAGGCCGTCTACAAGACTGGTAAAGTGCATTAAGCCTTTCTCTGTAGCAAAAGCTGTAAAGGTCTTAGAAGATTCGAGGAGCGGAATCTGATTGTAGGCCTTGCAAAGATCGATTTCGGAGGTGAATTTTGCATCTTCGTAAAGATGTAGGTTTAGTTCGATCAAAGGCATGGGTTCGGCGTCGAACTGAGTTACTAAATTTAATTTGCGAAAATCGAAGCACATCCTCTATGATTGATCAAGCTTTCTGACCACCACAATTGGGGCACAAAAGTCAGATGATGAAGGTCCTAAGCAAATTTTTCATGAGTGAATTGGGTTGAACAACCTGGTGTTTTGGAGACTATGTCTGAGAATTCACTTACTAGGTCGCCAATTGAGACTTCTCGATGGGTCGGACACGGGGGCTAAAATCGTGCTCGGGGGCTGAGTCCAGTGGAGACAAGTGAGAGACGGCAAGGGATATTCGTCCTCTGCTTCCACGCAGTCTGTTTGAACGAGGCAAAGCGGTCCGACCGGGTAAGTTGCCTCTAAGACGACTTATTCGTCTAAAGCGACCACATTATTAACGCATGCGCGTCGGTGTTACCTTTTTTAAAGGTTGACGTGGTATACTTTATAACCTGAGGTGGTCTGAATTAAGTAGTCAAACAAACCTCGGGGTTCTACTACTGTAAAAGATCTTTTCCACTGAGATAGGAGCTTATTAGACTCAGAGGGCAACAGAATTAGTACTTCGTCGCTTGCTTTGAATTTCCGTGCTTTAGATTGATGTCAAAATACGTTCTTTATTTTTCCAAATTCACCTTAGAATTCTTGAAGCCAAGGTCTGCACAGTTTTCTAGGCGAGTACGCAAATCCTACACATAAGCGTAGGAGTACTTAATCTCCTCATCAACTTGAGGTTTGACCATAATTCTTTTAGGATGCTCATCGGCTCGCAGACGCTTCGTCCATACAATAGCTCGGCGTGGGATTTCTCGGTACACAAGTAAAGCCACGGCGAAGTAGCGGTGCCATTCTCGCGGTTGGGCGTGGCAGAATTTCTTGAAAACTGATTTGAGAGTCCCATTCAATTTCTCGCACATCACATTTAAGGCAGCGTGGTGAAGGCTTGACAAAATGCGTTTGACCAGCAGGAGCTTTCCTACATATTCCATTAATTCTAAAGTGAATTGACGACCTCTGGACGATAGGATCTCCTTCGGGATTCCTACTCTGAAAAAGTAGAAATCAAGGCCTCTGCACACGAAATACTATCAATGTTATTCAAGGGGACCGCATACGGGAAACGATTAACACAATCTACGAGGTTAAAATATAGGAATGTCCCTCACTATACAGGGGACGGAGAGGGCCGATCAACTCGATTGCAACCCTGAAGAAGGGTTCATACACGACTGTGGTCTTCTGAACAGGAGCGGGGACAACACGACCTTTAGCGATGACCTTTTGACCAATGTCACAGGACTTGCAAAAGTCGGATATTTCTTTGGTAGCGGCACCTGGCCAAAAGAAATATTTGAAAACAAGCTGGGCCGTCTTATTATGGCTGAAATGCCCAGCCAGAAATTCTCAGCCGTCGTGAGCCATCTGCAGAACTAGAAGGAATATACATCCTGGGTACACACAGGGTAGTGACCGGGGCGTTATCTCGTCCTACAAAAGATCGATGTAGTAACAAATCTTTTTCTATGTAGTTAATTCTTCTATTCCCTGGAACGGTTTTCGGGTCCTTTTTTCTGGCTTTCTCCAACAGGAGTTACAAAGAAGAGCAATTCTTTTGAGCTTCAGCAAACTAATCATTGCTGGGTAACTCGACGTCCGGGGTTGACGAGGACGTTAAAGGAACCGAGGTAACGGTATCTTTCGCAGCTTGGGCCCTGTTGATCACTTTTTGCGCGATGGATTTTGGAAAGAGCTGCGCGCTCTGTCCGATAAGAACAGAACAAAACTTTATCGGGGTGGCCACTACATCGGTCCATCCTGTGAAATACCTACACTGTATGTAGCACTTTACCAGAGGGAACTTAGTTGCACAACCTAAAATGTCGTGAACGATCGCAAATTTCTTATGCTGGGGATTTACTGGGGGCAACAGCTTGTCCGAGACTACTATGCATGTGTAACCCGTGTCTCTTACAAGGGTTGACACTCGGCACCCATTTTTCGTGCCGTTCTCAAACTTGAGCCCACCGGGGGAGCTCTTATTGAACAGGTAATTTACCTGTTGTTTTGGGTGAGAGGGAGCAGGTGGCAACTGCGATGTCGAGGCAGAATAGTTAGGGGAAAGAGAAGCAGGTACCTGGTGGACCTGTAGTTTAGGTTTGGTCCTTATCTGCGAGTACTGGGCGCAATTCTAACCAAGGTGACTAGGGCGGCCGCACGTAAAACATACGATTGGTTTAGGCGGCTAGTGAGACGGCACAGAAGAGAATGTTGGAGGGTTTACGTCTTTTAGTTCACGCTGAGGATAATGCTTGGGTTTATGGGACGCCGGAATTTTGGAGTCCTTCGTTTCGAAAGGATACCGCAAGGTTGGAACGCGTAGAAGCCAGGGCAACCAAGCTGATTTCCTCTATCCGACATAAAAGTTATGAGGATAGACTAAGGGAATTAAATCTGTTCTCGCTGGAAACCCGTAGACTGCGTGGTCAGCTCATCGAAGTTTTCAAAATACTTCGAGGGTTCGACAATGTTGACTACAGGGATATTTTCACACTGAGTGAGAACAGAACGCGCAATCACGGCTTAAAACTTAACCTGAAGCGTTACAACCGCAACCTGTGTGGAAACTTTTTCACGTACAGTATCTGCAGTAAGTGGAACGCACTTCCAGTGGAAGTTGTCAACAGTGAATCTGTTGACCAGTTCAAGTCAAGACTAGACAAAGTCTTGAAAAGCGGCCGTTCAGGGACGCAAAACAATTGAGCAGCCATGTGCCTGTTCGAATGCTCGTCCAAAGGTATCCTCTTTGAATGGAGCGTAAGGTCTCCTAGGGTACTTACTTTCCTTGTTACTGTTACTCCTTGTTACTATTATTCTTAGCATGTAATTTATTAGGCCCAAACCTATGTTGGAGGACGGGGGCTGACCCTTCTTGAGCCCCTTGGGATACAGGGCATAGCTGGAAGCGTTAAGGTCGGCTTCTTCTGCAAACTCTTTAAACGAAGAATCTCTTCTATTACTTACGAAGGCTTCAATTCTCGGTGAAGGGTAGCCATGAGTTGATCCCTTAAAATAAAGTCGACTAATGACTCATAGTCGTTAGTCAAATGTAAATAGCAGCGAAAGGTGAACCCAAATTCTTTATATGTTTGCCCCGGCTGTATCCTAGCCAAGCAGAATCTAACCCGATAGAACTCCGGATTCATATTAATAGCAAAGAGGATCTCTTCTTTTAGGGTTGAATAATCCAGGGTTGCTTCCGAGGGCATAGAAATGAAGATTTCACGTAGACGGGCAACTCAATCTGATTCTAAATCCCAATGGTTGACTTCAAAAATTTATTTAAAGTGGGTCAAATAAGAACCAAAATCTTCTCCGTCTTTATACGCGAGGAGTTTTAACGAGGGTGCTTGTGTCTGATAGTTACGTGATCTCACATAAGTCATTTCGACATGATCACGGCTTTATTATCTCTCGCACTGTTGTATTTGTTCTCTATTTCTTGATTTTGCTTCTCTCTGTGCTTGTTCTTTCCTTTCTGCCCGTTCGTTTCGTTCTTCCTCTTGAACGTAAGCGATTATATCCTTTCCTAATAGCACTAGGATCTGTCCTTGCCTATGAAAACGATCAAACGACGACATCCTGAATATGCTGCGTTCGTCTTTCGGCCCACAAGATAGCTTACCAGAAAAAATGAGGCACTTCCTAGCGTAATTAAACTACTTGTAATTAACAATTTACCCCAAAAATCCTACTAAAGGTTCCTATTAATTATGCACACCAGAAAAAGAAAATAACTAACGAGTGAACCTGACTCAGGACTTAGTCTTCTGGTAAATTTACCACAGCAAAACCAAAATTTGGCGGATATTCTTGCCGTTTACTTAGTGTTATCCTGACCCACGTAAACAGGCTCAACTAAAAATAATATAATTGCCTATTAAAAAAAAATTCCTATTATTTTTGCTTGAATAGCCTTGAGAGTTGCGACTGTATAGAGTGGAAATAATGATCTTCAAGAAAATAGCAAAAGATCAGATAGATTGGAATCTTTTACAAACCCAAAGATCTGCCGCCCGTTTTATATATATATATATATATATATATATATATATATATATATATATATATATATATATATATATATATATATGTATGTCGTGGTATGACCAGATGCACGCCATTTTACACACACTTGCCAACTGGCCAAGCTAAATTAACGTTCCCCATGGGGATGGCTATAAGAGTGCTTTAAATGCACAGTTGCTAGGCCAAGCAATATTCAAACACTGCTATAAAAATATAGTTTAATAGGACTAAAGATTACATACACATATAGGTCAAGTTAAATGTTAATGCAATTAAATATTGACGGTTCATGGCTAAGATGATTGACACTATCAATTAAGATTGAACCGATGGATAATTAATTAAGAAATGATCTTACAATTATGCAAGTTCTAGGGCAAAGGGGATCCTTGATGTTCGACACGGTAAATGTGGGAGAAGCGTGACGAAGCGGGGATTAAATCCCTTTTACATTGATGTGCGGCGAGTAAGACCAGGGAGGTAAGTTCAACCTTGAACTCGTGGGCGTCTCACGAGACGCTCAATCCAACTTCGGGAAATTGAAGATGGAGCCTCTTATTCATTAAAATACGTAGATGTGCTGAGAATGGTTGAAGTGTGCCTTAAAATATCTCCACGAACAACATTGAGTGACAACTAGCTCTTCCTCGGCTTTTCGAAAATCACGCAATTTTTCTCTGGACGAGAATGTAGTCGATTCCCTCTCGACTAACGAAGCCATTAAAGGCTAACGTACTGGATGGCATCTTTAGACACAATCTGCATGTGAACTCCGAAGTGTCGAATATATACTCCGAAATTATCTAGACGGGGAGAGATTCATCGCCAACACACTTCCTTAATTGTCTTGGATCGCGATAAGGGTCCATAGCGGGAATTCGTGACACCCCCTTAGTTGTCTTTCCATTGTTCTAATTTTCGCTGCATATAGGGCAGACAAATTTAGAGCGGCTAACAGAGAACTGGGGATGTCAGGGGGAGAGAGGATTCCTTTTCTCTCTCCTTATTCTTCCACAGACTGCTATTTCCTTTGGCCCCTCTTACGCAATCTTATCCTTGTAACATTCACCTAATTTAACCATGATGATTGAGAAACTAGAGATTATTGTGAAGGTTCATGCTTAGTTTGTCCAAATAGCAAGGTAATCAGAAGTACATAGTTGTGGACCTCCACACTTCCTTCTTGCCTTATACATCAGCAAAGACCCAACCATTTTCTCTTAAAGTTTCTTCCTACCTTACTCCTTTGTAGCCGTCCCTCTACATTGTTTTTTCCGTCTACGCCCACGTAATAACTTCTTAACTTCTCAACCTATATTCTTGAAAACACTCTCTTTTCTCTCTTCTCAAAATTTTCATTCCCTCATCCAAACAAACTTCTCCCAAGCCCTTTAACCACCGTTTTCACGACTATCTGCTTCTAAAAACACAGTGGGTCTTTTACGTCATGTACTTATCTACAGTCTCTTGCCTAAACAAAATCCTGACCCCTTCCACTCTTTAGTTATTATTGTTGTTGTTTTAGAATAAGAGAACATTACTTCAGGAATTGACCTTGGATGTCCATCAAATTCGAAAGGAATCCATTTATCTTACTTTTACTCTTCTATTTTCTTACCGCATCACTCTAGGTATATATACTTGAACCGATCTCAGTTTGACAGCCGTCAACCTTACATTAAAATGACGGTATACTGTATTTTCGCTCTATAATCTTACTCCTCGCAGAGTTCACTAGCATGAACCTAGGTCAGTAGATTAGCAGGGGTGTGAATAGACATAAAGTAGGTTCATCAGATTCAATGAAGCTATAAATTCACGTGCACTTATCGACAGATAAAAGGAAACCTAAAATTTTGCGTCTCATGCGCGATATACTCAAGGTCATAAGTCACCGTAATTTAATTTTAGCCTATTATCAGGCTACAGTAAAATCAATACAAGAAGATACACACACAAAACACAAACGATTGAAAACAAAACAAAAACAAGAAAAATGCACGAATAAGAATTAGGGATGCTCAGGTGGCCTCACATTGGCAAGGGCGTATGCGACCGACACAAAAGAGAACCAATAAAATTAAAGTCGTAGAGTCCACAAGCTGTGTGAGCGAATCCGTCCCGACTAAAATAGATAAGCGGTAGCGAATCCGGTCGTCGGAGTCCACGGACAGGTAACGTAGCCGAAGATCACACTGACTGAGACATTCAATAAGAACTTGCCAAACAGTCTGGAGCCAAATTCAATATTTGCAGTAAAGTCCAAAGGAGCGCTCCATTAAATTGCGATGCGTATGCGAGTGCGCAAAATTTAAAAACGACAGAAACTTAACTGAAGCCGCCGAGTGATTGGGAAGGGCCATGAGAACAGTCGCGGCCCAATGACATGCAACTTTAACTTCCCATCGGCCGTCTGCCATCTCTTTGGACAAGCAGCCCGGAAGGCTGAACTTCTTTCTGCCATGTAGTCAGTGAAACAAAGATCGAAACGCTGTTCTAGTCACCCATTACTAGAGAAATCTAAGGCGCACTCAAATGTGAGGTTATTCCAACAATCCCTACATATCCACAAATGCATAATAT
Organism: Ceratothoa steindachneri; assembly: GCA_963969495.1. NCBI lineage: Eukaryota > Metazoa > Arthropoda > Malacostraca > Isopoda > Cymothoidae > Ceratothoa > Ceratothoa steindachneri. The sequence continues at coordinate 161,264,626 of OZ018326.1, forward strand.
GATGATTTCGACATATGCCGTGTTCGAGGAAATCGTGGAAACAGGGAACCGTCAAACAGGAGAGAAAAAGATTACAATGCCACGAGAGCATTCAGAGAGCTTTGTGACTCGCTATAGATCACGATTCGGTCTCCAAACCGAACACAATACATTATATCCCGTATCGACCTGCCTTGAAGAAAGACGATGGGCCTGGTATAGTTCCACTGACTTCAAACATAAAGGATAGGTCGTGCAAGTTGCCCACTTCTTCGAAATTGGAGCCATCTGTGTACACTGGCACAGATCCAGCGTGACACGATGTGGGCGATAAGAAGGCCGAACGCAATAATCCCTCCGCAGTGGAAGCTTTAGGAGCAGAGGCTTGGTGTCAGATATTCAAAGGTGGTACCGTCCAAGTTGGTCTCCAGGGCAAAACAGAGGCAGAACCGGCCCAAGAGCTACCCTGAGCACTCAATGGAGTTTTCAAGCACTAAACCCGAAAGTCTTAGAGTATGTTTAGCGTCTCTCGGTGGCATAGGCACCATCTAGTTCGACCGCGGATGCTATGAGGCCGTTGAATACTCATGGAAAGGCTAAGCCCGCGCGTCCAAGCTTAAATTGAACTGTGCACGGCGCATAGCAAGTAACATATCTGAAGCATCGATAAGCAGGCTCTCAAAAGATATATAATGTGATGGATAGCATCCAGTTTACAGAATTCACGCTCAGCTGCGGATGCCTTAAACAAGACTGATCAAAGAGATGAAGGATTAAACGGTAGTCCTATCAGCACGCCAAGTACTGACCGACTGACCGTCACGTAATAAAAAATTTAACAGTGCTGGTACAAGAGACTTGTAATGTTGCGAATATGGCCCTCATACATATGGCATCGGTCAAGAACAATTTCAATCAACGGTGAGAGCCCACTACCTCCAGGAGATCCCCGTTTAGAAAAAAATACAGATCGCGTTTAAGGTGTTCTAGGGCGGAGAAGTAAAATTTGACTGAATAAAGGGTTTTGGGGTAAAGTTTAAAGTAAATGAAATTTGGGAAAACACGGTTTAAACGGCAAATTTCTACCAATTCCAAGTCAAGTTGAACCTTTTTTTAGCTTAGGTGAAGTCTTTTCAAGAGAGCGGTATAGCTTGGCGACTTCCTGTCCATAGTGTGAAGATAAATATTGGTTTGTGCCTCTCCCTTTCAGCTTTAATTTAGTTTGCAGGATAAAGGAAAGGACGTATAACGGGTATAAGTTTTACTCATCTTCTAGTACTGGAAAATTACAAAATTCGTAAAAAGACCAGTATTATTCATTTAAATTTAAACATTTAAAAATATGGATGTAATAGATTAATCGGACAGTCAATTTTACTCTTCAGCCCTAGAACATATTCTAAATTATGAAATCAACTTTGAGCTTTCCTCAATCGATAGACTCAGGCAGGGTATCCATAAATTGAAAGAAAATTTTAGAGTTGTTGTTTCCTTTTGTGATTATATTTGTTTCAATACTCTTACAACCCAAACCACGGAAAACTACGCAAACTCTGTCTTCAAGATTCATGGCCGCAAGCTATTCAAACTTAACCTGAGTGAATTAAAAGACCTCCCCATCACCGCTAAATTTAAGGATCTTCTCTTCACACTCTCATATTTTGCGCAGGAATTTCGCCATCTCTCGCGAAAATTGAAATTTTCTTCTCTTTTTTCTGCGCCAAAATGACCTTGATATTCTCAAGGCATTAAGGAAAAAACAGGAAATAGTCATCACCAAACCAGATAAGGGTAGAGGAGTGGTTCTTTTAAAGTATACAATCTAAGCAAATCAGATTACATAGAGAAAATGACTTCCATTTTATTGGATAACTCATAGTTTAACAAGATCTTGGAATCCCCTCATACAATATCCATCAAGTTAGAGGACAAAATAAACCGCCTTTTACTCAAATTAAAAAAAAATCTAAAAATTCTGGATTCCTTTATTTACAACCGCCTGCACATTTCATGGTCCTAGTTAGGTTCTCTTTACGGGTTCTCCAAATGACCCAAGGAGGGTACCCTCTTACGTCCCGTTTTAGCCTATTATAATCTCACAGAATATTTGGCCTCTTTATTAACTCCTTTCTCCTCAAACCAGTATAAAACTCAAGATAGCTTATCCATTGTTAAAGAACTACAAAATTTTCAACATCCTTATCACTCCTCTATGAGTAGTTTTGATGTATCATCGCTCTTTACAAACATCTCCCTAGACCAATCTATTGATATAATTATCCAACGAGCATTTCCCCCAAACATATCCAAATTCCACGGATTCACTCCTTCCCTTTTAAATGATACACTCAAACTATTGCCAAATAGATAGGGTGGGAATGGGCAGCCTCTTGGCGTCTGCCTTCGCTGATGCTCGTATGTTCATGCCTTGTTTCGAAGATCAACTATTCACCCAAGATTGGGCAAACATTAGACCTATTCTCAACTGCCGCTTTGTCGATGATACATACTTCCTGTTCAACTCCGAAGATTCCTGTGATAAATTCCAACAACATACCATCCACATACACCCCAATATCCACTTTACCTGCGAAAAAGAACTCAATGGTTCCCTCTCCTTTCTTGATATAAACATATCCACTTCTTCCATCGGATTCTGAACCAAATATTTTCGAAAACCAACCTTTAGTGCTCAAGTCCTTAACTTCTTCAGCTTCTGTGATTTTTCATACAAAATCAGTGCAATAAAAACACTGATATTTCGCGCATATAACATTTGCTCAACCTACACTGATTTTCATAAAAAAGTTGAATTTTTGTGTAATTACTTCAAAAGAAACGGCTTTCCTGTGTCGCTGGTATAGAAAATTCCGGCAAAAATTTTAAACAACATCTAACAACCCAAATTAAAATTTCTAACTGTTCGTAAAGATACCCGTTATATAGTTTTTCTCGATATGGGTTTCATAAACCAAAATTTTTTAAAAGAAATTACAACAATATTAAAAATATTAACGAAATTCTTTTAACATACCCAATTTAACATCTTCTTTTAAAAATGACATCTTCTTGGACAATACTTCAAATATAAAGACAGAATCCCGCCAGAAGCAAAGTGCTCCGTCATCTATAAATTCACTTGCCCCAGATGTAATTTAGGGAATTACATCGGAAGTACGATGCGCTCACTGAAGGCGAGATTTTGTGCTCATATGGGAATTATCCCCATGAACGGAAGGGCTCTGGCAAAGAAAGAGTTTACGCCTGTTCGGCTACATTCCATCCATTGCAAAACTGATGTATCCTTAGATGATTTTAAAATTTTAAAGGCCATCCCCGATCCAATATCCTGAAGAATTCCAAAATCACGTTTATAATATTTTCCCCCACTCTAAATCCTGACTCTTCTTCCCAACCACAACTTCTGCTCTAAAATATAAACCAACCCTCTAAAAAATTTCTTTACTTTTTTCCTACACCGCTCGCGCTTTCCCGCCAGTCTTCTTTCAACAGCCGCTTGTAAAAGGTTAGTGTTTTCCCTAAAATGTATCTACTGTTTTCCCTCCAATTAATATAGTTAAATTTTTATTTATTAGTTAAATTCTCTACCATTTAAATAACAACCCAGTAACCTGTATAGCTCTGCATTTCCCCCCCTCCCCCATATTAACTATCCGACTAATCTATTACATCCATATTTTGCAAAGTTTAAATTTAAACGTATAATACTAGTCTTTTTAGGATTTTGTAATTTTCCAGTACCAGAAGATGGGTGAAACTTTTACCCGAAACGTTGTACCTATCATGTAAACGAAATGAACTTCCCGTTATACGTCCTTTCCTTCATCCTGCAATATATATATATATATATATATATATATATATATATATATATATATATATATATATATTCTTGTAAATGTGAGAGGCACAATTGGAGCAATCAAAAACAAACTCGGGATCAAAGATTAATTGAGAAGGAGCTATGGGAGCGATCAGAATTTTTCGTTTCGTTTCGCGATTCTCGATTCATCTTCGTCTTGTCTAAATGCTCGTCTCAGAGCAAACCGAAGAAAAGGCTGGAGCTCACTAAATTTCAGAATTCTATATATTTTTGTATTGGACCTTTTTATTATTTTACTTGATGTTTCGTTCCTAACGTTAACTGTGGCAGATTTCTTTTTTAATCCAATTATTTCTTAACTATATTTTTGTAGTTGGGTCATTTTATTCAGTGTAATTAGTTAAATTTGTTGAATTTATTATGAAAAATGTGGAATATTTTCAGTTTGCAAATGAAATTATAAACATCTGTATTATCTCTTTGTATAATTTTATATAAATCAATGATTAATATATGTATACCAGAAAGTAAGAGAGATGTTGTAAAATTTCACTAAGGAATAGTCTTAAAACGTTTGCTGATAAACTGATAAACAGAGATAAAGACAAATGAAGAAAAATTATTTTTCTTGTTGGAGCGTTTAAGTCAACAGCTGGCAAGCTGATTTCGATCCACTGTAAACGAGATAATACAATGGAAGGACTGAAAAGGCAAAAGTGCAAATATTGTCAAGTTCAGTATAATAATACGCTAAAATTTAATAGTAGGTGGTGCAAAAACCAGTTCCTGATTTTAAAATTAAATAACTTTTTAAATTGCGTTTGAATATATTTTTTTCTTTTAAACAAATTTTAAAAATAATAATTTCATTGTGCTTAAAAAAGACCGTATCGCAATAATTTTTAAATCCAACCTGTAATTCAAGCGTAATTCCACTAAGTCTCCTTACAGAAGAGTCCAAACAGCTTTTTTTATTAAAAACAATTTTTCATTTTTGAAAGAGAAAGTGAATTTTGGGTCACTCGATAATAAATATGGCAAAATATTGTCGCTCTTTCTGATTTAGATCAGATAAATTTTATGTTCTCTACATTTTTATGCTACAGTTTTTCTTTTCCACTATTTCCATGTTTATATAATAACATACTGGGCAATCAATGTAGTACCATCTAAATTAAAACGTTTAATTCCACCAAGAGAATTTATTCTCAAGTAAATATTTATAATACAGCTAAGTTTTCTTTAGCAATTCTATTATTCTCTCTGGCATAATTACGATCAGTTTCACAAGATTAGCGAAAGGCAATCACTTTGCTCCGAAAGCAGGGAAACCGTCACTCACTGAGACCATCCCATAGTACAAATTTACAAACACGATCAGATGAAAAGGACGGAACCAAATGTATAAAGCTGGGTTATCATCGTCATCGAGATAAAAGGCGGAATCAAATAAATAGAGCTGGGTTATCATCGCATCATGATAAACAATACGAAATCAGGTGGGTTATCATCACCATCAAGATAAAAACGTCGAAATTAGGTGTAAGAATATAGGACTGGGTTATCATCGCAATTAAAATAACTAAATATAATATATATATATATATATATATATATATATATATATATATATATATATATATATATATATATATATATATATAGAGAGAGAGAGAGAGAGAGAGAGAGAGAGAATGGGGAGGGCGGAGTTATCATTACCATCAAGATAAAATCAGCGAGATCAAGTGTAAGATTATAGACCTGGTTATCATTGCCATAAAAATAAAATTAGATGTATGTGTAGAGCTGGGTTATCAAAGGCAGCAAGTTAAGAACTTCGTTCCCTCTCAAATAAACCAGTAAAATATAGAAGATATTATAGCACGCCTTTTTGCACGGTAGGACAATACGCCCCACTTAACTGCAGGAGAAACAAGAAACAAGGAAAGATTATTCCCTCCATCTCTCATTGTACGACGTCACAGCTTTTGTAAAAACAAACGATAATTATTAAATACTATTCTGTTTAAAACACACAATATTCATTTATATATAAATAGATTTATTTAGGCTGTTTTGGAATGTCTTCTGTACATCTGGGTTGAAGTATTTGGGCACGGTAATGGAGTAATATTATTCGTCCTAGCACCTAATGTGTATCCTGCATAAAAGGTTATTACGGAACAGTTAAACAAAATGAAGCTGAAGTCTATAAAATTACCTGTCAGAAAAGAAAGTAGGGTCGAATTTCTGAACGAGATTCGAACCACCTACTCACCCTCGTTGAGATTAGTGGACGTGAGTCCTAATTCGCTTGGCTCTCCCTCTGTCTAAAACAACTAAATGCCAACCAAGATTGTAAACTACCAAGGTCGTAATACTACGTTAATAAACTGAAATAGTAGAGCAAAGCCATCAAACAAAGCAAATCTCTCAGACGATCCGTTGTCTATGGAGTTCTGGAATATTATAAACCTTTGTTCGATCTACTTGGTATACATTTTGAAAATTACTATGACTTATTCGAAGTCTCCTAATGCGTAGGATCCTGAGAACATAGCTTAAAACCTAGGTCTAAGGAGATTACAATTCGTAGATACTGAGAGAAAACCGTTTGTGACACAATTTTATGTATTTGATCTGGCAAGTAAAAGATGTCTCACATTCAAGGAAGTCGTCATGTTGCGCAAAGAGTTTCAGGAGACAAAATGAAGTATTTTATAACTACAGAGAATTGCAAGAAGTGAAAAGAGACCCACAATTTATGATGTGTTTATTTCAATTTTTTGTGATTACTAGGACTAGAAATATTTTACATATTTTCCAGGTTTAATATTATAAGAATTAAATTTTCCTTCAAAGCAAAGTTCCAAGGAAATATCATATTTTCAAAGAGTTAAAAAATGTTAGTCAATCTGAGGGTGGACTGTTTTAAAAACAAACTGCTAAGAATCTTGGAATACCACCTTTACTTAAACAGAATTATAGTTGATATTAAAGAAATAGGTAAAACATGAGCGGTCACGACCTAGGTGTCCTGGGCCTTCTGAAAGATGCTTTCGTGCTGTCCGAAGATCCTTTGAGTACAATCCTGGGTGAAAAGCTTCTGAATTGCCCGAAAGATACCAAATTATCCCAAACAAAGAGTTAAACAATTTTCACTTGCTTGAATGTTTTGAACGTAGGCCAAGGAGGAGGCCTCTTTTAATTATGACTAACATTAGAAAAAAGCAATGTGTGTGCTGAAGAAATGAGTTTCAAAATTTGGAAATTTGGCACTGCATATTTTTGATGGCCAAAAATTGTAACTCTATTGTAGATGACGTGACAGAGGTTCTCTTGAAAGGAAAATAAGTTCCATTATTCACCTTCTATTGGTTTATTTCCTTCGCCTCACTGGCTTTTCTTTCCTTTTTTGCGTAGTTCACTAGGACCCATTGAATCGCAACCCTCGTGTGTCCTTGAAATAAACATATTGCAATTTGTAAACAATTTTACACTTACGATTCCACTTCATCAGTACTATTTCATATACATTTAAATTTTTATCACTATAATCATTTTCGACACCTCAGTACCCAATGATTGGCAAAATCCTTAAATGCAATAAACTGGAAAATACCATATATATATATATATATATATATATATATATATATATATATACATAAAGTATAGAGTAATTAGTCTAATCCTTACGCTATTTGACTGCTACTGTCCTTTAATCCGTCATGTTAATGTATTTCCTGATAAGTAACTGGAATTTTATGCTTTTCCTTTGAGTCTTCAGTAGCCCTGCAGTTTCATTTCTTTTTAATCATTTTACCACCTGCTTTAAAGAACAAATACTGAAATTAGTCAAGTAATGCCCGTAGAATGCCAATATTGTGGGAAGCAAAATATCTGACTAAGAAAAAAATGCTGGTTTACATCGATATGTGATAGGGAACAACACAATTCATAAAGACAAACAACAACAAAACAACGAAGATTAAGGACATTTTAGTAAACGGGGTTGAGAATGAAAAGCACCGTAAGAGAAAATCTCTAATTCTCAAGTTTGCCGGTCTATTTTTAAATACACTAAAAATAACTATTTAAATATATATATATGAAGACCTATTTGATGTAGCTAAATCCGATTTGAGGATAGACAGGTGAAAGGACATCTGAGATAGAATTGAGATTATTTGGATGTCAATAAATCCTATCTCCCCAGGCGATCATGTCAGACCCTGTGTGGGAGCATTTACGAACGCGCTATATGAGTCTAGAAATAGACGTTTCCAGCTCACATCCTGTCAAACATTATTTGTTATTATGTTCTACTTCCTACTGGTATCACGTGAAATTCAAAAAGGTATTAATAAAAAAAAATGCAGGAAAGATCAAAAGCAGATTCTGATGGTGGTAACAGATGTTGCCTTAAGTGCTTCGTGATCGCTGTTACCAACTATCATTAACGTGATCCCGATTTCGGCGCTAAGCCATTAAAAAAACATTTTGGCGATGGAAATCAAATTCGTTATCTCTCTCTCTCTCTCTCTCTCTCTCTCTCTCTCTCGCTCTCTCTCTTTCTCTCGCTCTTTCACTCCCTCATATATATATATATATATATATATATATATATATATATATATATATATATATATATATATATATATATATATATATATATATATATACGTATATATTATAGAAAAAAAGCTCACAAAGTGCACGTGCGTCAAAGTTGTGAGGACTGAAGAGGAGGCTGGACATTAGACTACCCACCTCTGAACCTTAATTAAGGGGTACAAAATCCTGAAACAACTTAGTTTGAGATTTTATGTATGTAGTGACAATGGGGTCTAGCGTGAACAAACTAGGGCTAAGGTTGAAATTTGGGAACGCGTTAATGGAGATACATTCTCATATATTTCTCGAAATATAATTACTGCGTTTTAGGACTAGTTTGGCACTGTTCCAATTAATGGTATGGTTAAGATTATACATATGAAGAAAAAGCACAGATCGTTAACTGCGATTACTGAAAACATTTCATGAGTCTGAAAACCTATAGAAAAAGCGGGAATTCTAGGTAAATTATGAAAAAAAAGTGGTAGAATATCTCCCTAAATGGTTGTTCGGATGAGAAATGTAATCGAACAAAATACGCCATAATTAAATACAAAAGACACTTTCGATGCTCAACCAATTATCCTCAGCATCTCCTGGATGCGATTAATATGGCCTCTCAAAAAGACAGTTAATCACGTGCAAAGAAGCAATATTCTTACGGAAAATCTGGAACTAACTCAATAATTGAGTTCTGTTAATGATATTAAAGTTTAAAACATCCAAATTATGTGAGGTCCTACTGTCAATAAATGTGTTTTTTAAAAAAAAGTAAAGTGTTCCTGCAATTTTTCTTATTTCTACATCCTCAAAGTTGAAAATGGATTTTGAATTTTCTAAATTAATTTGAATATCATCTGTCGTGGTATGAGATTACAATATATCAATACCATATTATATCTATGGGAGAGGACCACTAGCTTGAAAGCGACCTGACAAAAGGGACGGAAAACCACGCTTTCAGACGCGCTGAGAAACGAGAGTGCAACGAGGTCAGGTAAATTATGGACAATGGCAAAGTTCAAGGTTATTTAAAGAGACTTGTACAAAAATAGAATTTTATTTACACAAAAAAATTAATAAGAGAATTGAAGGGTAAAATTACCTCAGAGAATTAACGAGCATAAATCACATCAATAAACGAAGGGGAAAAGATTAACTCAATTGGGTTACTGAAGGGGGGAGGGGGTTGGCTTACGGATGTCTTCTGTACATGACGTGAGACCGCTCGGACTTCAGAGCGGGAGGTTGGAGTGATGACGGTTCTCCAAAAGCAAGGGATGGGGGTAACTTCCGGTCCAGGGGAAATTATTTCGGCCACCCTAAATAAGGGGCGAACGAAGGAGGGCTTCGACAGGAGTTGATGAGAGAAGCCGGAAAAATCACTCGGTGGCGATCGTTAAGTGGAATTACCTCACTAGCTGGGGCTAATTCTAAATACACAAAATAGTTCAGCTGTCACTTTGCTTTGTTGTTTTCACCTGACTTGGAACTATGGGGAATCTTCTGGGTTCCGGGCAAGAATTCTCAACTCCGTGTCTCTTCATGGGAGTCGAGCGCTATTTATGTCCGAGGCTCTCCCCGCGGTTGGGGAGGGGGGCGGTAAGCGGGAAACAGCTCTACTCTCGAATGTCCTCGAATCTTCTTGCAAAGGCTATTCTGCCCGTGTAAAAGTGAATCGTGGTAGGCACGGTTCGAGGCTACCACTTGTGGAAGGGGGGGGAGGGTAGGCTTACCAATTTAGGCCTGACCGGGCCTTCGGCAGTGAATGGAAGTTCCGTTCTGCTCAAGAGAGTCCACGTGGGGTTCCCTCACACATCTCCCAACCGAAAGATGATGTTTTACAGAGCAGTTGCGTAGGAAAAGATCATCCCAACCCTTCAAACTAGAATTATCAAAGGTCTCGGGAAATTCTGGCCTGCTATGACAGGTGTACATACACAAAAAAACGTAAATCTGAGCTCAGCAGGGAATTTACGGACATAAGCCTTAAACAGGTCGATTCTAGAGAATTTAATAATACAATTTTAAACAACAGAAAAATCACAGGAGAACATTGGCGAAATTTCTGTGGAACCCCCCAAAAATCATACAATTAAATGAAGGCATAAATATGAGACTAAAGACTAAACCATTTAGTGGACCAAAAAAAAAAAATCATCATAAGGAACATTGATGATATAATATATATATATATATATATATATATATATATATATATATACATATATATATATATGAATATATATATATATATATATATATATATATATATATATATATATATATATATATATATATATATATACATTTCACGTGGAAAACCTTTGCTCCCGCCGGAGTATGGAAAAGGTAATCCACGGGTCCTCTAGCCTCGAGGACGGGGTAGGCTCCCTTTCACTGGCTAAGGAGTTTGTTGCTTCCCGTGAGAAGTATCACCAGTACCTTCGCGCCAGGCTTGAATTTTCGTTCTCGTGACTTAAGGTCCAATTAGGTCTCAAACCTCTCAATAAGTCCTTCTTTACGGGATACGAGACTCGTTTGTTACCTCGGGTGTACTTACGCTCGAGGGCTTTAGTTTTCTCCCAAAGGGGGGGGAGAGTTGCGCACTTCTTCTGGGCACGGGAAAACTTATCGCTCTGGAGGGGTGCAGGTGCACGGGATTTCAGGGCTGCCTGTGTACGGGTAATCACGGGCTGGGCGACGGGATGGTCGTGAATTACGGAGTTCTGACCGAATAAAACGGAGCAGAACTGGATTGGGGCCGCTACCACTTCGGCCCAACCGGACATATAGTCACACTCGATGTGACAACGAATTACTGGGAAACGACTGGCCTGACCAAGGTAGTCGTGGACCACCGCAAATTTCTTGTGGTCGGGCCCAACAGGGGAGGGTAGGTTCTCAGACACTATAATACAGGTGCACCCGGTGTCACGGACGAGGGTGGATACTCGGTGACCGTTCACAGTTCCGTTCTCGAACTTCAATCCCCCAGGGTTGTTCTCATTAAAGAAAAGGTTTACCTGATGGACCGGGTCCTTAGCGGGTGAGGGAGGATCAGGAGTCTCCTGAGGCAACGGAGGAGGATCAGGGGCGGCCCAGATTTGGTGTACTTGGTGGGACTGAGAGTTTGCGAATCGGGAGTTTTTCGGACAGTTCGTGCGGCAATGGCCGGGAACTCCGCAGGTGTAGCAGACGATCAGGTTCCTTTGGTGCGGCACAACCGGGGGAGGAGAAACTAGGGGCTTAGCGTATCGTTGTTCCGATGGATGGAAGTTTCTTGGCTCCGAGGGACTAAGAACTTTTGTAAATCTTGGAACCAATTTAGGGGGGGGGGGTCTTAGGGCCATAAAATTTAGTTTTGTGGGGCGATTGGGGGGCCTTTTTAACTTCCTTAGGGTATAAATCGTGACTACCCACGTAAACATCGGCCTCTCCCAAGCACTCCTTGAAAGTGGCGCAACGTTTATCCTTAATGAAGGCGCGAATTTCGGGAGCCACGGCAGCTAAAAGCTGATCCCTAAGGAAGAAGTCCAGAAGGGACTCGTAGACCTTGGGAATCTTGCAGGCATCCAGCCAACACTGAAGGTTTCTTTGGAGGATGTACCCGTGTTGTCGAAATGTTTGTTCAGGGCGGATCCTTTACTGGCGGAATCGGGAGCGGTAGAATTCTCTATTCATGTGAACAGCGGCTAGCAATTTGGACTTTAACGTGGAATAGTCCAAAGTTGCTTCCGGAGGAAGGGATTCGAAGATATCCCTTAATTGGCATTTAGAAGGGGAGGTAAGGGAGCGACGCCATCATTTTCGAGATCCCATTTATTGATCTGAAAAATTCTCTCAAAATGGGCCAAAAATGACCTAAAGTCCTCTCCATCCTTGAAAGTGGGAAGGTGGACTGAAGAGGTTTGGGGAATTTCAGCCCGGGAACCAATGGACTGGGAATCCATTTGATTTCGGCTCATTTCCAGCTCATGCTGCCTAATTTGTTCACGTTCTTCTATCTCCATCTTCATTTTTTTCTTCTCCATTTTGTTATTCTCCATCTCCATCTTCAGTTTGTTCTCCATCTCCGTTTTCAGTTTGTTCTCCTCCATCTTCAGTTTGTTCTCCTCCATCTCCATCTTCAGTTTGTTCTCCTCCATCTCCATCTCCAGTTTGTTCTTCTCCATATCCAATTCACTTCGCTCTGCCCGTTCGTTCCTCTCTTCTTCCTGTACGTAATTTAGCAGGTCTTTGCCCGAAAGAACTAACATTTCACCCTGACTCTTGAATTTTTCGAAGGATGACATTTTTACGCAGTTAACTGAGGGAACACTGATACGCGAACGAGCTAGGACACTACCCACGCGAAACGAATACTCGAATCTTCGTGAAGGCCTTGATCACACAAAAAAAATAAGATACAGCTACCTACCTCTGCTGTTTCTAAGCGAAAAAAAAATTAAAATGGTCCTACCGGAATTAGGACACCAAAGACCTCAACTCTTTTGGATTAATAACCAGGAGAGTCTCCAAAATTCGAACACAATAAAAAAAAAATTAATTACCTGGGGTCCAACACAAAATCTAAATAGATTACGTTCTACTGCTCTTCAAATAACTTGAACTTACCTTCTGCCAGTACAATACAAAAATTAAAATAAAAGAAATGTACGTGAATAACAAGGGAACTTCTAATGTCGAAATTAAAATGACACGGGTTCGTAAAAACCGCAACACACTTGACACCAGATTTATATCATAGGTATATTAATATATATATATATATATATATATATATATATATATATATATATATATATATATATATATATATATATATGTCGTGGTATGACATTACGATATATCAATACCATATTATATCTATGGGAGAGGACCAATAGCTTGAAAGCGAACCGACAAAAGGGACGGAAAACCACGCGTTCAGACGGGTTGAGTATCGAGAGATTGCAACGAGGTCAGGTAAATTATGGACAATGGCAAAGTTCGAGGTTATTTAAAGAGACTTGTACAAAAATAGAATTTTATTCACACAAAAAAATTAATAAGAGAATTGAAGGGTAAAATTATCTCAGAGAATTAACGGGCAAAAATCACATCAATAAACGAAGGAGGGAAGATTAACTCAATTGGGTTACTGAAGGGGAGAGGGATGTTGGCTTACGGATGTTTTCTGTGCGTGAAGTGAGACCGCTCGGACTTCAGAGCGGGAAGTTGGAGTGATGACGGTTCTCCCAGGGGAGAGTATTTCGGCTACCCGAAATAAGGGAAGTTTCGACAAGAGTTGATGAAAGAAGTCGGAAAAATCCCTCGGGCGATCGTTCAGTGGAATTACCTCACTGGCTGGAGCTAATTTCAAATACACAAAATAGTCCAGCTGTCACTTTGCTTTGTTGCTAGCACTTGACTTGGAACCATGGGCAAATTTACTTGGTCTGGCGAGACTTCTCAACTCTGTGTCTCTCCCGGGGAGTCGAGCGTTATTTATGCCCGAGGCTTTTCCCGGAGTTGGGCGTTAGCGGAAAACAGCTCTACTCTCGAAGGGCCTCGAATCTTCTTGCAGAGCTATTTTAGCCCGCATAAAGGTGAATCGTTGGAGGACTCGATTCGAGGTTACCGCTTGTGGAAATGGGGAATGGAGGGAGGGGTAGGCCTACCACTTTAGGCCTAGCCGGGCCTTCTTCTGCACATGGGAGTTCCTTTCTGCTAAAGATCTTCCACGTGGGGATTCCCTCACATTATCCTTTGTTTTATGTTTTACCAAATCACTATTAAAGTTCCTCAAATGAACGTCACATTTATGTTGTTTGTTTCTTATATCAAACTTGATACATTTATCTTTCTATTTTTGTTGACAGTTCAAACAAAGAATTTCATAAGCACAACCTGTAAAGGATTCAAATTTGGATATTTTTTGTACCTAAGGGCAACTACAACATTTTAGTACAGTTGGGGGAACAATTTTGGGATGTTTTTCCTCTCACAATCAGAAATATCAAAGGAAATTGGAAAATTAACGAAGTTTTATTGGAGCTTGCAACCTATAGTAAACCTTGGTAGCCAAAAGATGCCTCATTTAGGTATCATTTTAATATCTAAGATTAGGAAAGACTCGAGTGATATATCAAAATTCCTTATCAATAAAAATGGAGTGGCAAATCCTAAGGGCGCGGAAATACATGCCAATGATAACACATCTTTTAACGAAACGGGATATTACGTTATCAAGGAAAGACAATTTTCCTTCTCTTTCCTTGTCTACCGTAAAGATAATAGAAGGAATAAATGAATATAAAGAGAGAAGCAAGGGATTTATATTTGTAGAGAAAATTACCAACACAAAAGTTTCGTCGTAATACGAAACCAACTAACCTCAGGAACAAGGGAATTCAAAGAGCTCCATGAAGATATTGGCCAAAATGGAGAAAGAAAGGAGCCTATAGTTAATCAATTTTAGTCGGGCACAGTAAATCAAAAATACAGAAGGATATTTAGTACATGGCTTGATAATATTCTTCTTCGTTTAACATTTCCTCCACAAATGTGCCAGCCATGAACAAATCCTAACCCCCCCCGAAAGCACCAAAGAGAAAGGTCGCACCTAGCCAACATCGTCTTAATTACCCTCCTCGTGATCCCAGCCTCACACTATACAGCTACAGCTATGTCATCGCCATTCTCTTCCGATTCTCGAAACACACCCAAGCCGATCCATATGTTCCAACTCTACATCACACGACACGAATGTATGCTGCAAAAGATTATTTAGCCCTCGAAATTTTCCATTATCTTTTTCACAAATCACAAACAGAGTACAAAACCATCAATTTATCGTGTTATATAACACCCATCTCCTTTCAATAGAACTACAACGGTGTCACATTTCACACTGGTTGCATCGCTTAATATCCAACCATTTATAACAACACAACCACAAAGATAACACAAAATAAACATATTATGAGCACTCATAAGAACCACATTCGGGTAATCATAGGAGTCCGTCATCCACATTTCCAAGCAGTACCTACGCACTACACCGTGTATGTAAGTGTGGTCAAGGTAGACAAACTTGCAACCACTTAAATCAACACATTATAAAAGACAGCAAACAAAGTTCTATTGTTAATCAGGCCTGAATCCAAATTAACTTATACACTCCTAAACAAGTGAGTCCATAAACATGCAAGATCTGTACCAAAATGCACGAAACGTGAATTAAACTGAGATAACTACTGCAAGGAGTTTCACCACCCTAAATCAGTCTCTCATCGCCCACAAAGCAATACACACACAAGACAGGAAGCCTACAGCAGGCCTGATGGTGAATGTTGCGAGGAACAACTTAAGTGAGAAATACAGTGGTCAAAGAGTCTTGTCACCCCTTGTTAATATTGTTTTAATTTTCTATTTCAGATGGCTGACACAAGCTCCTACAGTTTGGAAGAGAGGCTGGTTGCAAGTAGGCACATGATCGTGTGCATTCTGGGAAGTGCATGGAGGATGTGCCACATGACTTCACTGCTAGATTCGAAGATTAGCCCCTCTGAGGAGGAAGATAATGCGTTAGAAACATAAAGTGTTTCTGACATGATCAATTAACGACAAACCGAGGACAGGAAGACGCTTAACATGCAGGGACACATGTAGAGGTGGAGGCATCTGTTTTACAATCAACCTAGAAGTTATTACGAAAACGGTCTTCCTAAGTACGAATTGTAAAAACAACAATTTTAACACACAAGACAAAAGATTGTCATTTGAATTCGTTTACGCCAACATCCGTCAAAGACCTAAGCGATAGCACCATGGGCAAAAGACGTGTTTCCGACAATCGCACAACGTGGAAAAGTATTTTTCTCCGATGAATGTGCAATTGATTGGAGTGGCCGGGGTAGGAATATTTGTGTTTAGAGCAAAGAAAATTCGCACATTTACGAAGAACTGGAGTACAACACCGCGCATGTAATGATTTGGTCAATATATCGAGTAAGCTCTTGATAGGACCCTATATCTTCGAAGGCTCTGTTAACCAGCACTCTTACCTTGCCATGTTAAAGGAGTGGTTTATTTGACAGCTCCAGGGTTAATTATGGATTTGAATGATTGTTGGTTTTAATAAAATCGTGCCTCTTCCCGCTATGCCCTCAATATGAAGGAATACCTGAATGAAGTTTTTCGGAATAGAGAAATGAGGCGAAGATCACAACAACTTCAACCACCTCTCAAGTGGCTTCTCAGAAATCAGGAGCTGACGTCTTGTGCCCAAGCTCTGTGGGGTATTATCAAAGAAAGATAGTTTTACAAAAGCGATACCAGAATAACTAATAGCTGAAGGGCGCTGTTCAGGCAGCCTTTGCAACAATTATCAAGGCATAGCTTCATAAAATATCACACAGGACATGGCGCTGCATCACTTTGTGCCACGAAAATGGAATTCATACAGACTATCTCGATGTGTGTCAGTGTCAACGAAAGCAAATACACTAAAACTAGTACATGTGTTCGGTATTATTATATCCTTCCTTTATTATTCTAATTACTTTCCGGTATGTGATGACAAGACTTTCGGACCACTCTGGTCTAGTTTTGCCCAATTTTATCCAGTCGACTTATCATTTACCATGTTCATAGGTGTGTATATACCTTCGTTCTTCATTACTAGCTGATCATAATCCATATAAATTTCGACCTTAATAACTAGTATCTACTAGTGACCCTTTTTATCATAAGGTTCTTGATAGATTATTTGAACTTTTTCAATATTTATATTTTTTCCTGTGATATTATTCTTTTAGTTATTTTTTAAACGTATTTTAACTTGATTTACATTATAAATTTGTGACCTTCTTCGATTTATTCCAAATAAATTAAATAAGGTCTAAATAAGTTCTTATTTTGTGGTTTGATCACCGAGTCTTGTGGCGTTTACTAAAGTCGCAGTGTCTAAATAGATTCTGTTCTATTTTGCCCTTGAGGATTAAGTCAACTGAGCATCAACTTTGTTTAAACTTTTTGCTAGAGTTCTTTTTAACGCATATATTGGGTTATGGTTGTAAAGTCTACATATTTTTTTAATCATTGTCAGTAGTTTAGCTCTATCTAGTTTTAGATCTTTCCTAACCTCGCTACTGAAGAGTTTGTGATCAATGTTTGTTTTGGGGATGGCTGATATCCCATATATTTTCATATATATTTTTACTTCACGTTTCTTCTTGAATTCCCAAACTACCTCTGAACATTATCGGTTACATCCACTTCTTTGTCTCTCATCTGCAATTAATTTTTTTGTGAATCATGTTAGGACTAAAATCACTAAAAAAATAGTATATATATATATATATATATATATATATATATATATATATATATATATATATATATATATATATATATATATATATATATATATATATATATATATATATATATATATATATATATATATATATATATATGAATGCAATATCCCGCAGGAAAAAATAAAAAGGTGTTTCCAAGTACTTTCGAACTTTATTAAGTTCCTTATCAAGGAACTTAATAAAGTTCGAAAGTACTTGGAAACACCTTTTCATCTTTTCCTGCGGGATATTGCATTCATTTGCCACCCTCACGTGATACTTTGTGAGTTTTTCATTTTATATATATATATATATATATATATATATATTAGGGCGTAGTGTCGCAAGCAATTTTAAGACACATTTTAGGTTTTGTAGAGCAGACCATCCAAAATTTGGAAATGAAGAAGAAAAAAATCTGAAAAAATCGTAACACCCCACTTTAGAGGGCTAAATTTTGCTTAAAAATTATCTTATCTGTACGGTGAAGCTAGTTGTATTCAATTATTATAGTTCTCGTCTCTGAAGCTAGAAATGGGTAATTTTCGTACAGGAAGAAAATATTCCCTTTAACTCCTTATGTATCTAAGGATTAGGCAATTTTAGATTGAGGACTTCCTTGTTTGTAAACTACTCGGAGGGCAACATAAATTGATCGATGTATGACGAATTTACGAGATATTTACAGAGCGTTTCCTAGAGAGGGACATGGTTTCGCCTTTTTGAATGTACGTATGTTATAGATTCACTCATCGCATGTATTATTTGTTTTATACTAACGGCTCTTTATATTATTGATTTTGAGGGTTAAAATGAGTAAAAGATTTATAACATCAAGTCACAGTGTCTTTGGCTCTTCACTTCCAGGACTTTCTCATTATGAGCCGACAATGAAACAACAGGTTGGAAGATATATTCAGTATGTAAAAGACAATGAATTCAAGAGGAACAAGGATGCTATTCTTGAAGTATTTGACGGCTTTACGGAGATTTGGACAAAAGCTAGTATTCCAGTTCAGCCGATCAAGAATGATAAAATCAAATTGATCCGATCGGCGGACAAAGCATCTGTGGTATCAAAACAAGGAATGAATGCCACTAAGAGTAAGAAGTTTATCTCATTATTAGGTCAACTTTGTGATATAGCAAGCTACCAGTGTGATGATCTCTTGGGTTACAAGTGTGAAACGAATATGAATGCGCCACGTCTAAAGCATGAATTAATTATTGACTGAAGAACTGGACGTCACATGCAAAATAGGAGGAGTGGATGTAAAAACAATTCAAATGATTAGAAAAAAAAAGGCAGAAAAGATCGAATTTAGGAAAAAAGAGAAGAAGTAGAGTCACAAAAAGAGAAGAGGGGATGAATAAGCCTCATCTTCTGACATTTCTAATGATGAATGGAAGAAAGTCTTTCCTTGAACAGAAAATAACATCATACCAATACCAAAAATTGCTATGGAAACAGATTGATATTATGTGTAAAATAGAGCTGCTGCTGCTATTAGTAGCGCAGCCCTATTCGACTATGGTATTATAAATTGAGAAGACTTCTCCCATGTAATTGACCATCACAAAGTCTGGAGGGCACGACAGAATTTAAGGAGGAATTTCACTGAATCTGAATGTTTGGGAGATAAGGAAATTACTGCTTTGTTTTCTGATAAGAGGAGAGACACAACACTAACTTAAAAGAAGAAAGGGAACAAATGCTATGGAATATAAGAAATTCAAGATAACTATGCGTTTATAGGAGATCCTGGTACTGCATATTTAGATCATCTAACTATTGAACGAGGAACAGGTGCAGATATTGCAGAAGGACTGATGAAATTGCTTTTTGAAAATGATATTAAAGATGAGATAAAGACAGTAGGAGCTGGCAGCATGGTAACTAATAATGGCTACAAGAATAGAGCCCTAAGAGGGCTGGAATGTCAATTACATCGTCCTTTACAGTGGATCATCTGCAGCTTGCATCTAAATGAGCTCCAAAGAAAGTAGAATTCAATGAAAAGGACCACTTGGTTAAGCCTTAACCACTTGTGAAACTCTACCAGTATCACTAGATGGTTTTCAATGTATTTATAAAGGATCTAATCTTGCAGATGTAGATGTGACTGAGCTCAGTCGGTACCAAGCTTACCTATACAGAATTACACTGCTATTAAGAGTGGTGGAATTGACGATGATCTCCTACATAGGAAACCAGGGCCAATATCTCATTCAAGATGGCTCCCCACTGCCAGCAGAATATGTCAATTATATGTGGTCCATCTGGTTTCACATCAAATTCTCTCCAAAATGCACGGAGGGATCTAAACATCCCCTGGAACAGATCCTTATTCTGCAAATACTCCCACCTACCAGTGAAGCCATAGCATGGCAAACAATCAAAGGGAATTCCTACTGGGCTGATCCTTTAGAACGTCCTTTTGGCAATGCTGGCAGACATTGATCAGAAGAACGGGAAATTAGCTATTGACAGAATCAAGAATATCCGAGAACTTACTGTGTATGATGAAGTGATACGTGATTTAAGGCCACCAAAAATAGATAAGACTGCTAAGAACCTAACAGATCTACTTCCTCCTGAAGAGGAATGCAGGTTTGAGCCACCACTTACAATGCATCTATCTAATGCGGACCTGCAAAAAATATTGTCGACCCGTCACACTCTATTGACATGCTATGCCATTTTCAAGGTTTGGAGCTGTGCGTAAGAATAGAGACGGAAGCTTCCTGCGAATTTTATGGAACTGGAGCAAGAGATTTCAACATTCGGGCAGTACTAAAACCCCGTGACTTCATGCCAATGTTTGAAACAAAGCATGATTTTCATGTATCAGTTGACAAATAGTATGTAGCAGTTAGATAATAAAAGATGAACTCCTCACTTGTTTGTCATCATCCTTCAGTTTCCACTCAACTCTAATGTATTTGAAAGCACTTATAACAACAAGCCAACAACTTTGATGGTGTATATCTATCTGACTCGAAAGTTTTAAAAAAAATGAAATTTTGAGCTCAAACAAGGTCTGCTGCCCAAAAAGTCGTGTGACCTCACTTATTTTGAATTATGACCACACATAACATAATATAGCCAAGCGTATCATATTATAGCCTAGTCTAGAAAATCAGAGACTAGTATATAGTATAGCACACCATACCCTATACTAGAATAACATGGCATAGTTAGCCTATTATAGCCTTGGTTAGCTTGACCAATCATAGCCTAACATAGTATTACCTAGCATAGCAAAGCATATCCCTCCCTAGCGGATTATACTTTAGCCTATCCTAGCATAGCATAGCATAGCCCTATCTAGTCTAGTATAGCTTAGCATAGCTTAGCATAAACTAGCATAGTATAACCTAACCTAGCATTAACTATCCTAGACAGGTATAGCCTATACTATCCAATTATGCCCTAGTCAAGCATCGCTTAGTATTGTCTAGCCTAACATACTATAAGATATCTAGCATAGCATTTTATCGCCTAAAGTAGCATAGTATATCCTACCCTTGTACTTTATATCTTAGCATAGCTTAGCATAGCATAGCATAGCCTAGCCTATAATAGCCTAGCATAGTATAGTCTATTCTAGGCTTGCCTAGCAGATTATAGCATATTATAGCCTAGTCTAGTCTAGCAGAGTATCGGCTGAATAGATATGATGTTATTGCCAAAACAAAATAATTCCAGGGATAACCTTGGGAAGACTTTGACAATTATATCATTCGAAAGAGAATGTAAAACAATATAAGATTTTCAAATTTCGCTAGAATCGGCCGAATAGTTATGATGATATTGCTTAAACAAAATAATTTCGAGCTAACCTCGAGAGGACTTTGGCAAATATATTATTCGAAGGATAATGTAAAACAAATGAGGGTTTCAAATTTCGTTAGGATCGGCCGAATAGTTATGATGTTATTAAAAAAAAGAAGCAAAACGAGGACCAACGACATAGTGAGATGTAGACTCGCTCGCCACTAGAATCACACGCGACTAAAAACGGGGTGTCTAAATATTTCTCTCAAAAAACAATTCCACCTTCGAAATATGTGTACTCAAGTTTACAAAACTTGAATTGTGCATGTTGATTTTCTTAAATTTGTTTATCGATGCTACGGCCTAATATATATATATATATATATATATATATATATATATATATATATATATATATATATATATATATTGATTTTAAAACTTGTTGATTTATATTTTTAGACTCTACTTTGCCCACCAAAATAAAAAAATGAAATATTCAGCACTCCTTATGTCAATGGCAAATTGCCAATGAAGGGAGAGGGATTGATTAGAATAAATGGTCACTTAATCAACGTGGAATCCGAAAGCTTTTTGCATATATAAATACTACATGTTAATAAAAAAATAGGAGCGAACCAACTGTTGACACTCCTAGGCAGTAATCTTGCACGATTCATCGAGAAAACTTGAACTGTTTCCGTATTCCTTGATTTACACCTCCATCCGAGCGTTTTCCAAACATTTCGAATGAGATTCTGGTCCGGTCTCGACTGTGTGCAGGGCAGTTTATAACAGCGATCGATTTGGTCATATGGTAAGGGGCGTTATCCTGTGTGAAAATTGCATGTTGGACTTCTGAGTCTCGCAGATAGAACAAAGCATTCTGTTGAAGAAATTGTTTTTACACTTTTGCAAGTGGCCCATTGCCTTTTAAAAAATTCACGCCTCAGGCAATGTCATTTCCTCCACCAAACGTGATACTCTTTCTTAATCAAATGACAAGCTATCTTTTGCCTCCTGGAAGACTGACAAGCCTCCTTCCATCGGATCAGAACTAATTTAACTAAGATTTGTCACTGAATTGGACATGGTTACATTAGTCATCAGTCCACTTAGCTGCTTAGTGGCGAATGCAAGACGAGCCTTCTTGTTCTGACTGAATGATGGCTTGTGCGCGGGTGTACACTGCCAAGATTGTCTTCCTTCAGCTGACGTGGCACAGTCTGCTTGGTGAGAGTGAGGGCCAAAAACTCATTAATCTCACGAAAAACTGCTGCATCTGTCCTAGGACAGTCCTTTTGTCCTTCTTCATATATATATATATATATATATATATATATATATATATATATATATATATATATATATATATATATATATATATATACATATATATATATATATATATATATATATATATATATATATATATATATATATATATAAATATATATATATATATATATATGCAATTTCCCGCAGGGAAAAGTAAAAGGTGTTTCGGAGTACTTTCGAACTATATTTAGTTCATTGTCAAAAATAACTACAGGTGAAAATAATATAAGGAGGTTATATATAAGACAATAAAAAATAAGAGACTGCCTCTAAGACATGAAATCACCAATGAGGAAGTAGGAGATGGACGGGTAAATTTACATTTAGATTTAACTATAGTAGGTATCAAGGTCAAATCAAAGGGCAGAAAGGGTCAAGAACAGAGCTAAAGGGGTTAAAACGATTAACAGAAAAGGAGGTAGCATAAAGATAAATTAGGAGAAACACGAGAAGCAAGCAGTTACTTTGGAGGAGGGAGCGAGGAGAGAGAGGGAGAGTAATAAAATAGTGTTAATACAATACCAATTAAATAATTAAATTCACAAGTCGGGTACCCATAACGAAGAATATTGCAAACAAATCTAAGAATATAAGTCAATAATATATAATTTTGTTGAGAATAAGATTTTGATAATAGAATCAATTTTGAAAAGGCCAGGGGAAATGTTAAAGTTATCGAATTTACTTATACATGAACATTCAACAAGGTTTCATTTAATTGAATCATTTGAGCGAAAAATAACTTTTGCTGAATTCCAATTAATTAAGTGGTCATTTTCGGACATACTCGTATTAACAAAAAATGTACTATTTTTTTCAGCTCTCCTAACATTGTATTTATGCTGATTAATACGGACAGATAATTGCTTTCCTGTCTGTCCCAAAAAATATACTTGAACAAACAGAACATTCGACTGAATGGATTCTACAAATATGATTACAATTATTGCAAATCAAAATATTTTTAATCGTCGACTCGTATTTACAACCCATAGCCTTGCCACTCTCCCGTACGGGCGGAGCCTGCGCTGCCAGCACTTCCAGCTGTTAGACCGAATCTCCCAGAATGTTTTTAAGGAGAGAAGAAGAAGAATTAATATCATAAGCACGGCATAAATGATACTACTTTATATATGATACATGAGAAAAAGGATGTATTTTTGAAGAAAGGGATAGCAAATTATTGGGTAGACAAATACGGAAAGAGATTCAGATTAAATTTATGCTAATCTTTCAACATTCCATTACCCTCTGCCCCCTTACCCCTTATTACCCTCTCCTCTTGCTCCCCTAAGCATCCCAATCTACAAAGGACATTCAAACCAAGAGAAATTATTGTTTTTTTTAAATCCTGTTCTTAAAATATAGTTATAGAAGAAGATTACCCTCCTCCTCTGTTACGCTCCCCCCTTACCCCCTTACCCTTCACTCTCTACACACGGACACCCAAATCAAGAGAGATTTAAAAAAAAAACAGTTCTTAAAATATAGATTTATGGGATATATAACGGGTGTTCCATTAAGACGGATCGAAGTTAGCAGTAAATATTGGTGAAAATTTATTGATTTCACTATTGGATCATATTATTTGAGTCATGGCAATTATGCATGAAAAATAATATCACCTAAATGATCGCCAAGGCTTCGGCGGCACACCTCCACTCGATGGTCAAAACTCTTGATGACGTCTCTGCATAGTTGCTCCTCGATCTCACCAATATGCCTTATTATCTGATCCTTCAGCTGTTCAATTGTTGTTCGCTTGTTGGTATAGACCTTACTTTTGAGGTGACCCAAAAGAAAGAAATCTAAAGGCATCAAGTCACACGATCGTGGTGGCCAATGGAGTTTGCTGTTTCGAGAGATGATGCGACCTGGGAACTTCTCATTCAATAAAGCCATTGTTGCATTGGCTATGTGGCATGTGGCGCCGTCTTGTTGAAACCACAAATCTTCGACATCCATAGAATTCAATTCCGTCCATAAAAAGTTGGTTATCATGGCACTGTATCGCTCGCCTGTCACCGTAACAGAAATCTCGGCACCATTTTCGAATAAATACGGCCCAATGATTCCGCTAGCAAAAAATGCACACCAAACAATTACCTTTTGTGGATGCAGGGTCTTTTCAACAATCTTCCTGGGATTTTCATCAGCACAAATGCGACAATTCTGCTTATTTACAAATACACCAAGATGAAAATGGGCTTAATCACTAACAATGATTTTTTGCGAGAAATTCCCAATTTTAATTTGTCAGATGGGCAATTGAAATGAAGCCTCCATTCCTGAAACCTCATCGTAAACAGCCTAGTCAACGATCTTAGACTTACACTCCCTAATTAATTACCCTTTTCCCCATTTTGTGTTTCTTTGTGTTTTTTTATCTGTACGCTATTTATAGACTTTTGTAACAATCGCATTCTCAGTATACAAGTGAAGAGGGTATGATAAACTACATACCGAAACTAGTCTCGTAAATTAAACTTTTGGCTCCTATACAGTGGTTTCTCTATGATATACCTTAGATATATGTATATATATATATATATATATATATATATATATATATATATATATATATATATATATATATATATATATATATATATATATATATATATATATATATATATATATATATATATATATATATATATATATATATATATATATATATATATCGTGGTATTGTAAGGGCTGAGTTGGAGTGTACGTAGGTTGGTCACGTACTTGAATAACTCCTTGATTACGTTTTCTCTGAGTGCTATATTATTTTACTTTATTTAATCTTTGAGGATTTCTAGGGCCATATGCAGCGTTTCGAGGATTGAATTAAATACTTATAAAAATATATATCTTTAATTACAACATGAAAAAGTGAAAACTTAAAAAAAATATAGAGGTATGAATAATAAACAAGTGTATGCTAGAATTACTAATTTAAACCAAATGAATATAAAGTAACTTTTGAACCCTAAGCTCACTTTGATATTGGACGCTAATTCACACACAAAAATAATTGAATTTCTTTACCTAAAAAAAACCCACACGTGAATCCGGCTGAAGAATGACCTTGACCTTGGATCTTATGTAAACGGGAAAAGGGTTTGCGGTTAGACCCGTGGGCGCGTTTTCAGACGCCCAGCCATTTGACTGACGAGAAGACAGACTTGGAGCAACCCGTGATTTCAGTGAGGGCGACAGATGGCGTTAAGCACGTTGTCCTAGTCAGTTGATTTAGACAATGGGACCGTGAAGGTATGCTTTTTTTCAATCTTCAGGTTAATCTTGAGATGGTTCACACTGAGAAGCGATTAGCAAAACGTGAATTCTTCGACGACTGAGGGGGAAGGGGCGTGAAGGAGTTCACTTTGGGTATTCCTCAATGGCGACGACTATCTCTGGTTTTTGTTGCAAACCGAGATAGGGGGTTTATATGAAGAGAGATGTTTGAGACTGATCCTCAATACAAAAGCTAATTTTCAGTGTGACCACCAGGAACTGATTCAGAATGAACTTCTTCTCTGTTCCTTTCTTTGATTGCCGGGCACTACCGCTGGACTTCGTCGTGTCGATCTCTAACTCGATCTTCCTTTATTCTCCTCCAGTTATCAGCCTATATACTTCACCAACCCCCTG
Organism: Ceratothoa steindachneri; assembly: GCA_963969495.1. Taxonomy (NCBI): domain Eukaryota; kingdom Metazoa; phylum Arthropoda; class Malacostraca; order Isopoda; family Cymothoidae; genus Ceratothoa; species Ceratothoa steindachneri. The sequence continues at coordinate 161,291,171 of OZ018326.1, forward strand.
GGGATATTGGAAGGGGAGAATGAGGGCTTATGTATTACCTCTCTCCTCTAAACAGGCTTCTCTGCGCGTCTTTCACTTAGCCCTAAAGGCATCTTCTGGCTTTTGCTCGCAGCCCCTATAATTTCATCTATGACGCAAAATTAGATCCGAAATCTTAGGGGAAATAGTGCGTGTTTAACTATTGTTATTGCGCCTGGTCTCATCCCCTTGGTATTGTTATGCTTGCTGACAGGCTTCTCTGCGCGTCTTTCACTTAGCCCTAAAGGCATCTTCTGGCTTTTGCTCGCAGCCCCTATAATTTCATCTATGACGCAAAATTAGATCCGAAATCTTAGGGGAAATAGTGCGTGTTTAACTATTGTTATTGCGCCTGGTCTCATCCCCTTGGTATTGTTATGCTTGCTGACACAAAAATCTGTTGATTCGTACTTCTCCTGGCTTCAGGAAGCGTCTGGCGGCCAGCGGGTCAAGCGGAGAGAGAAAAAGGGGGGGTAAGTATTCGGGTCACACTGCCTAGTGCCAGGACGTTCTGGGTGGGATATCGATTTCCCTACATTCCTCCCTTCTAAGAGGTCAATGGAGGGGGGGAATCCAGGCCAAACAAACGAATAAACAAACATAGCAGACAAATGCAAACTTACATGTCTTAGAACTTAATACTGATTCTTACCGTTAGCTGGGTCAACCATCCTATTAACTTAAATTTCTTTGATCTCGGGCGCAAAGGCGTGCACGTACAAAGGTAGGTGATCGACATAGGCCTCGTGAGCCGAATGGGTTGGTCGGACAACACCCAATTTAACAGAAAAGCAACCAAAAAACAAAATCATTGATTACACAAAAAAATTAGCCTGGCTCTTACGTGGTATCTAGACAGTTACTAAACCCTAAGGCATTAAATATCTGCACAAAACACAAACAATACATAGAAAGAATGGTTTTAAGATTAACGGGAGATGAAATAACTCATATGGGATTTTAGCTCAGGTTATACATAGGCTTTACCTTTTCGGCACCTTTTATATAATTCATATTAAAGTGGTGCTCGATGACCAATACTTTACAGCTCATGAGTCGGCCGTTCTGGTTATTATGTCTACCCAAGTATGTAAAAAACTGGTGATGGAATTCTAATGTACTTGTACTACCTTTTTCATGGCAACTGACTAATTTTACTATCTACCTTATGGCTAGGGCGGCCTGTTTCATGGTTGCATAAGTGATGGGAACAGGAGTCCCATCGTCATCCGGTACCAAGCTAAACTGAGAGATCGGGTTTGGATTCGATCTAATAGGGTCGGGGAAAAGTTTCTTTACAGGATCGTTAATGGGCGCGGCTTTCACGGCGAATTGGGGTTTTAAATATAACTCCATGGACGTTTCGTTCTGGGGGAACGCTACCGGAGGTAGGGGGTACTCGTTATCCGACTCTACCATCTGACTCGGTTTACATGGGTATACCACTTTCCTACTTCCTTCTTTATCCATTATCACCCCCATTTGGCTTGGTTTTCATTGTAAGTACTTTCCATGGTCCAGGCCGGGATACACCGGCCTTGACTTCCACCTGATCCATGCTCGATGCCCTTTCATGAGCGAGCATTCTTTCTTTTTCTTCTTTTAATTGTCTTCCCACTTGTGCTAGTTCTCTTTCCATCTGTATTCTTCCTTCTTCTACTTTTCTCTTCATCTGTGCTCTTCTTTCTTAGTGTACTCTTTTTATCCTCACTCTTATTTCTTCCACTTCTCTATCTCTGTATTCTTCTTTCTTTTATTTTTATGTCAATCATTATTCTTCTTTCTTCGGTTTCTTTTTCATTTTTCGCTGCCTTCCCATCCAGGGGTGGGAGGGTGGGACCTACTTTCGGGGCAGTATCGAACGCTTGGGAACTAAGCTTTCGTCTACATGGTTCTCACGGGGAGATAAAGCGGTCGAGACCGTGGACCTCTTAGTTGTGGGCATCCGGGCGACTACGAGATGAGCCACCGGATTTGGGGAGAGCTGCACGCTCTGGCCTATTAAAACTGAGCAGAATCTAATAGGCACTGTAACTACCTTGGTCCAGCCAGTGAAATACTGCGACTGAATGTAGCATTTGACGACGGGGAATTTGTTTGTTCCACCCAGGAAAATCTGGATGACCACGAACTTCTGGTGCTGGGGGTTGACAAGAGGGAGCAATTTATTTGATACCACGATACATGTGCACCCCGTATCGCGTAACAAGGTTGAGACTCGGCGACCATTTACGGACCCAGTCTCGAATTTTAGTCCTTCGAGAGAACTCTTTGAACACCAAGTTCATCTGTCGGTCAGGGGAATTCGATGTGGTCAAAGGAAGCGCGGGATTAGGAGGCTGTTTTTGGTTAAGCGTTACAGTGAGGTTATGTACCTGCTGACTCGAGGACGACCTAAGCCTCAAATTTGCGGGGCAATTATAGCTACTGTGACCTGGGGTGCCACAATTAAAACAGGTTATGGGATTTCTGGGGTGTCGGGAGTTCTTGACAAACTTAGGGGGTTATTCTGTGGGGTTTGGGGAAATACCTCCCTTTCTTGGGAGAAAAGTGTTTCTGGAGATACCCACCTTTCTTGGGAGACAAGGGCTGGTTCTTCCTGAACTCTCGAGGGTATAATCTATGGTTGGAAGCATGCAAATCTGCTTCCTCCACGCAGTACTTGAATGTAGCGGCTCATCTGTCCTTGACGAATGCGTGTATCTCTGGGGAAAGGGTACATATCAATTGGTCATTCAGCATGAAGTTGGCGAGGGAGTCGAACTCATTCCCCACTTGTTCTGACTCTAGCCAAAATTAGAGATGCTTTCTGAGGATAAATCCAAATTGCCTATATTTTCAACCTGACTGACTTCTATTGTGTCTAAACTTCATCCGATGCTCCTCGGGGTTTAGATTGACGGCCGCCAGTCACTCGTGTTTGCAAGTGGTGTAATCCACGGAAGCCTTGGATGTTAACGAGATGAATATGTCATAGATCCGGGTATTAAGCAGAGGCACTAATCTGGCGATCCCCTCTGTTTCTCTTTCCCAGTGATTCAACTCAAATACATTCTCGAAGTGTGTCAGGTACGAACACAGGTCTTCGTTGTCTTTATAAGCTGAAGGATTCATTGCAGCTCTCTGTGTAGCCCCAGCTTGGGATCCAACGGAATTGGCTTCTGCCTGGTCCTTGCTCATTTCCCTTTCATGAGAGCGTAGTCGTTCTCTCTCTTCTGCTCCCCTTTCTGCTTGCATTCGTTTGTCTTCTTGTTCCTGGCCGTAGGCAACTAGTTACTTGCCTTTTAGTCCCAAAGCTTGGGCTTGTTGGTCGAATCTGTCAAATAATTCCATTTTGCCTCTGTCTTTTCGTCAAAAAACTCACCGATATGCTAAAGGTACTTATGTAACCTGGAACAAGTAGCGGGCCCCTAACTTTCCGTTATCACAACACTTTCTGCTAATTGGAATACCACTACACAAAAATAATTAAAAACATTAAGGGGCTAATCCCCGACAATTAACAACTAATATATAGACGGACCTGATCCTCTTATTATGCTTAACATTTCTTCTAACGCTAGGCGCAAATTTATTATTAAGGGGAAGCAAGACAAACGACTATACTTAGTTCTTCCAATACCCATAAAACCTGACACCAAATATTTATTTTGTGGTATTGTAAGGGCCGAGTTGGTGTGTACGTAGGTTGGTCACTTACTTGAATAACTCCTTGATTACGTTTTCTCTAAAAGTTCTATATTATGTTACCTTATATAAAGTTGAGGATTGCTAGTGCCATGTGCAGCGTTTCGACGATTGAATTTAATATTTTAAATAAATATATGTGAAATTACAAAATAGAAAAGTAAAATCTTAAAAACAAACTATACAGCTATGAATAAACGAGTCTATGTTAGAATTACTAATTTAAACCAAATAAATATAAAGTAATGGTTACCCTCAAGCTCACTTTAATATTGAAGGCTAATTGACAGACAAAAATAATTAAAGTTCTTTATCTTAAAAAAAAACCAACACAGGTAAATTCCGCCGAAGAATGACGTTGACCTTGGATCTTATGTAGACGGGACCGTAAAGGTATGCTTTTTCCAATCTTCAGGTTAATCTTGAGATGGTTTGCACTAACAAGCGATGAGCAAAACGTGAATGCTTTGACGACTGGGGGGAAATGGGTTGAGGGAGTTCACTTTAGGTATTCCGCAATGGCGAGGACTGTCTCTGGTTTTTGTTGCAAACCGAGATAGGGGGTTTATAAGAAGAGAGATGTTTGAGAGTGATCCTCAATACAAAAGCTAATTTTCGTTGTGCGTTCCAGGAACTGGTTCAGAATGAACTTCTTCTCTGTTCCCTTCTTTGATTGCCGGGCACTACCGCCGGACTTCGTCGTGTCGATCTCTAACTCGATCTTCCTTTATTCTTTTCCAGTTATCAGCTTATATACTTCACCAACCCTCTGGGGGTAGGGAAAGAAGAGGATTGGGATTATGTATTACCTCTCTCCTCTAACGAGGCTTCTACGCGCGTCTTTTACTTAGCCCTAAAGGCATCTTCTGGCTTTTGGTCGCAGCCCCTATGATTTCATCTATGACGCAAAATTAGATCCCAAATCTTAGGGAAAATAGTGCGTGTTTAACTATTGTTATTGCGCCTGGTCTCCTCTCCTTCATATTGTTATGCTCGCTGGCACATAATTCTGTTGATTGGTACTTCTCGTGGTTCAAGATGGGGTCTGGCGGGCAGCGGGTAAAGGGGAAAGAAAGGGGGCAGGTTAAGTATTCTGATCACACTGCCTAGCACCAGGACGTTGTTGTGACCGAACAGGGCCTCTGTTTTTAGGGTGGGATATCGATTTCCCTAAAAGATTTATATATATATATATATATATATATATATATATATATATATATATATATATATATATATGCATATATATATATATAAAATGAATAACTCACAAAGTAGTATGTGAGATTCGCAATGAATGCAATGTCCCCCAGGAAAAATGAAAATCTGTTTCCGAGTACTTTCGAACATTATTCAGTTCGTTCTCAAGGGTAACTAAAGGTGAAAATAATATAAAATGGATATATATAGGAGAGAAACAAATAAAAGACCGCCTCTAGACAAGAAATCACCAATGAGTAAGTAGGAGAAGGACTGATAAATTCACATTAAGATTTAGCTATAACAGGTAACAAGGTCAAATCAAGGGGCAGAATGGGTTAAGAACAGAGCCAAGGGGGTTAACAAGATTAACGGAAAAGAAGATAGTCTAAAGAGGGAGATTAGGAGAGATACGAGAAGCAAGCAGCTATGTTTGGGGAGGGGGAAGTGAGAGAAGGGGAGAGTAATGAAATAGTGTTAATACAATACCAATAAGATAATTAAATTTACAAATCGAGTACCCATAACGAAGAATATTGCAAACAAATCTAAGAACATCGCCTATATTTTTTTATCATTGAAGCTAAACTCAGAATCTCTTCATGTGTGCCCTCGGCCATTCTCCGTATCTCCTCATAATAGAAGTGATGTTCATTTTAATTTGCGACTTCGGCCACACTCAGAATCTCTCCATAGTAATAATACCTCAGAATTTCCTCATTCACCCTCTCAGCTAAATTCAAAATCTCTTCCTTTGCCCCTCGGCCAATATCCAAATCTCTCCCTAATACAGGGTTACTCCCCCAAAACAGGCCTGCAGACACTTTTTGTGGTATATCCTTTATTCATTCACTAATCACCCTAACTTTGCCGGACATGACAGAAGCAACTCGTGTGAACACAACTACCTCTCAATGGGAGCTCCAGCAAAGAATTTACTGCGTCAAACATTAGTCCAAGACAGGCTCGTTCAAGAAAGTGCAGGGCACTTTCGTGCATCAGTTCGAATGTGGAAAAGCCCCCTACAAGAGCAGTATTCAGGACTGAGTGGACCACTTTGAGAATTAAGGGACAGTGAAGAACCTTAATGCAGATAGTGACAACCTTCCAAGCCATTCAGCAAAGTCCAAAACGCTCTGTGCGCAAGCGAAGTCATTCCCTCGTTATATCCCGTGAGACTTGCAGGAGAGTGCTAGTAATGGATGTAAAGGCCTACCCATACAGAATGCAGACGAAGCAGACTATTACAACCTCAGACAAGGAGCAACAAAAGGCTATGACAGTCAAGATACTGGAGAAGATTCAAGACCATTCTTCTTCGAAGAATCTGGCGCGACAGTGACAGTCACCAAGGAGCGGTATGTTTAGGTCCTCAAAAACTTCAAGAGGGAGCTGCAGACCCTGTTCCCGTCGCTTATGGGGAATTTCTGGTTCCAGAAAGATGGAACAAGCTCTCATACCTCAAACCTGTCCCGAGAATGGATGAAAGAGTACTTTGGTGTGATTAGTCTCATGACTGATTTTGAGTGGGCACCTCACAGCCCAGAACTTAGCCCCCCAGACTTCTTTCTCTGAGGCCACCTTAAAAACAGCGTGTACGCAGGGAGACCCAGGACCATTATGTAACTCAAGGAAGCCATCAGGAAGGAGAACAGAGCCATTAGTCGGTCGGTTTGTAAGGACATCATGGACAACTTTGTGCCTCGCCTTAAGAAATGCACAGAGCTAAATGGAGGTCATCTCGAACATGTGCTCTAGAATAAAGAAGAAAAGTCCAAGATTCTCTTGTTTGATATGATGTTTTTAAACACAATAAACTATTTATCACCCAAGTTTCATTCAATCCATGCTGAAAATTAGGAAATGAGGCCTATCGAAATTTAGGGTCCGTTTTTTTTGGTGACCCTGTAGTAGTGATGTATTTATTCGTAATTCTGCTTTCTTGTAAACCCTGATGCTCCTCATTTATTAGCTATCATTGTATACACCATAATGACAACCCTGAAATGTTGCCTCATGTTTTAGCTATCATTGAAAGCTACCATAATGATAACCCTGATATAAGCCCATGACAGCTCTTGCTCACCTACCGGATAAGGCATTGATTTTCTATCGTCAAGTTCCTTGGTTCAATGTAAAGCGAGAGCGTACACAAACGTCAAGTCACGTAGATGTCTGCCCACCGATATGTAGACCAGTTGGACCCACCCCTATGGGTGTAAGTACATAGATCATATATATATCATCACATATATAGACAATCTTAACAACATTTTCTTTCCAATCCTGTCTTTATAGGAGTACACCCTCAGAGACGCACACTCTTCGGTCCTTGTCGTAGAATGGACTCTCGACGATATACCATATATAACTATTCGTTGAGGGAACCTTTTTAATTATCTTTAGAGTGCGTGGATGTCTGGCTGGCCGATATTATGTATCTTCGATATGCTTAAGAAGTGGAACTGAGCTCAAGGATAATAATATTGCTATCATTAATAAAATAGAGTTTTATTAATAATAACTATCAACAACACACAATAATTTTTTATATTATTTAGGATATTCAATTATCTTCATTATTCTTATTGTTTTTAAAATTCTCGATTAAAACTTTTACGAATTAGCGCGAAATTGTCTTTGTTTTTCTTTTCTCCTCTTTTGTTTATTCATCGCGAGCCTCGTGTTTCTTAGTAAAAAAAACGTAGATCAGCATTTATCTAATACATATTTGATTCTTTGTCCACTTCTCTCATTTTCAGTCGCGTGCGAGTCTAGTCGCGAGCGACTCTACATTTCACTATGTCAGTCAGTCGGTCGGTCCTCGTCTTGCTTCTTTTTATTAGTAATAGCACAGCTAGGCTATTTTATTTTAAGTTAGGCTATCCTATGTTTGGCTAGGCTTGGCTATACTAGAGTAAAACATGGTAGGTTTTACTCTGCTATGTTTGGCAAGTTTAAGCTAGGATATTCTAGGCTATGTTATGCTAGACAATACTACACTATGCTAAGGTAGGCTATTCTCTACTGTGCTATGCAAAGGTATATGTCTATACTATGCTATTCTAGGCTAGACTATGCTATGCTATACTATTCTGTGCTATGCTATGATATAATATATTATGCTATGTTATACTATGTAAATGTTAAACTATGCTGTGCTATATTAGGCAATGCTGTGTTATGATATACTATACTATGATATGTAATAATATTCTATAATATACTATGCTCTAATCTGTTATGGTATATTATGCTATACTATGGAATACTATGGAATACTGTACTATTAGTGTGTGTTAACCTTTTCAACTTTCTAATTACATAAATAAGGGGTGCTCAAATTTGCCACCCTACTCATGATCTCAAAAGTTGGGGTTTTTTTATCATCATCATCATCATCACTAACTCTATAATTTATGAAGAGGATTTTTTTTGAGTATTCGAATAATAATTTCATCTTAGTTTAGTTATGAGTTATGTTTTTTATCAAAGTTCAGAAATAAATATAAGTTTCGAAATTTTGTTAATTTTTTCAAACCCAAAGAATTACAAATGGTGAAATTCAGAAAATTTATTTTTATATATCTTCTTCTATAACTATATTTTAGCAACGTGATATTTTGAAAGGGGGGAAATTTAGTTTAGAGTTCGTTTTTAAAATTATTATAATTTTCGAAGTTCAGAAATTTAAAAAAATTTAACCATGGCTGCTTTTTTTTAGATTTTCAATTTTAATCTCAGTAGCGACGCAAAAGGGGGGGGCAGTGGCGAAGCCTTTGCCTGCTTTTAATATAATTTAGTTCTACTTGGTTACCTACTTAAAAGTTTTGACTTATTTTTGTCATCTTGGGGAATAAATTACTATTTTTATATTAATAATTATATCTATTTCACTCTTTGGCTTATTTTACCGTTTGAAACATATTCATCAGTTCGCTGAAGATTATGTGGCCTTCAGTACTACCATCTTACTAGTGGGATTTGATCTACAATTGCTTTTAATATTAGGATAAGACTAGCGACATTTGCACATTTGAAAACCTAAATTGAAACTAGGAGAGTTGTTGCCATATCAAATCCAAACTCTGGTTGACGTTCTGAAATGTGGATGTGAGTAACTACCAGGCAGCCAATCTTGCAAAGGATATTTACCCTAAAGTGCTTGAAATGTAGGAACGAGGAAAGAGTTTCTAGCCCCCGTTGTAAATTCAAGAGTCACACTCTTAAACAGAGCCCAAAGATCTGGGAGCAGGCCAAAAACATATCTCTTTGGAGATGATAGCTACAGGCCTAGGTCACTATCATTACAAAACTAGACAACCTGTTGATATCCTCAGGTGCAAGTGTAAAATTGTTTTTTATTGCTGTAAATTTTGCTCCTCTAGTTGCAAAAACGAGAGTCGAATTAATTTAAATCCCCTATGGAGATGAAGATCTCTGGGAAAGAACTTGCTTTCATTAAAGGTCAGAGAATGATTACTTCTTTTGGATCACATCAGGTTTGCTTTCGAGATTAACTTGAGTAAAATAGACAAGTTAATAAGTAAAAGCGACAAGAAGGTGAAAGAAGAAGAGTGGCTTACTATAAGTAGGCCAATGTTTCAATGCCTTCAAGAGAAATAATTTTCTCTCTTGAAGAAAATGAAGAACAAATAGCTGATGCTCAAGATGGAAAGGGTTGAATTTATGAAGTGACATCAAAAATACCAACCACAATTTCAAATTCCATTAAAAAGCATCCCGGGAATTATTTTGGGGGAGGCAATAACATCCTAACTCTTCGGCTGATTATAACGAAATTTGAAAATCTCATATTGTTTTACATTTTCTTTCAAATAATATAATCACCAAAGTCCTCCAAAGGTTAGCCCGGGAATTATGTTTTTTGGCATTAACATCATAACTATTCGGCCGATTCTAACGAAAGTGAAAACCATTAAGGTGTTTACTTTCTCTTTCGAATGATAGAATTTCAATGGTCCTCCCAAGGTTACACCGGGAATTATTGAATTTTTTGAAGGTTGTAAGGTCATAAATCAGAATAAGTGAGGGCAGGCGACTTTTTGGGCAGCAGACCTTGTTCTATTGTTTCTATCTTGAGTGGTCTTTTTTTATTTTATGCATAGTTTATATATTGTTTTCTTTTGTTGTCTTATTGTCTCCTGTTCCAATATTAGAACCTATCTTTCTCATATATTAATTTTCCCGGTTTACATATTGTGTATGTTTTACCAGAGGCGAGAGATTTAAGGCGAGATATATCGCTGGGAAAATTAATACATGAGACACAAATAGATTAAAAAAGTAAAAGAATCTTTATTTAAATTTTAGTGCATATAGAAGATCGCATCAATTGATTTTTATCCAAATTGAAGAAGGGGAAATATTATAGCTGGCGAAATATATATACCAAGTTATACGTCTCGGGATCCATTCCTGTCATACTATATGAGAAATCTAAAAACAATAAAGAATGAATTCCACTCCACCCCATTATTTCCGAATGGAATACACCCTCCTATGGAATATCAAAATTCCTAGTACCCATCCTTTCCGAATTTACAAATAATGACCACAACATAGCTAATTCCCCGCACAAATTGTGGAAGAATTTTGCACCCGTTCGGACAGTGGTGACGTTATAATGGTGAGTTATGACGTCGAAAACTTATTCACAAATATTTCCTTGAATGAAACCATCCCAATTTGTATATATTCTCTAATTCTTTAATAAAGAATTTTACTTGTTGAAAGAAGGGGGGTGGATGTGCTTACCACTCGGGGCCAACAATCTCAAATATATTCTTAATGTTATTAGGAGCAATTTTGCCTCAATAACTGTCCTATTAAATATAAGCCTATTTATTTCAGGCACTATTACGAGGATACATTTGTATTAATAAAATCACGAGAAGAAGCATAAAAATTCCTTAAATATTTCAATTTTAGAAAAATAAGTATAAATTACACAATGGAAGTCTAAGTTTTTGTATACAGATATAAAATGTGCTAAAACAATGAATGAAACTTCAGTCTATAGGAAGCCTACGTATACAGGTTTAGGTAAAAAATTCTATAGTTTCATACCAGGAAAACTTAAGTTATCCTAGATAAAAACCATTATCAACAGAGCCAACAATGAATGTTTTGCATACAGACTCTGCCACATTTAGGATTCATCTTTCTTAAATCATTTTTTAGTATCAATGGCTACCCTTACCTAGTAATATAGAAACACATTAAAAATTTCCTAATTCTCTCTATCATGAAAATCCAACACAAAATACAGTACAAAAATTATCCGTTTTCATTGTCTCCCATACTTTGGTAGAAAATTGAGCGCCTTTGTTAACGAGCTCAAGAAGACTAAATTCATTCTATCCATACCTCAACCCTAAATTCGTATCAAAAAATGGGCTTAATATTGCGTACTATTTCAATTAAAAGGACAAATATCCATTCTCTTGCCGCTCTTCCCTCAATCAAAAACAAGAACACACAAGCTAAAGGGACCAGGTAGCAATAAGGAAACAAAACTAAGAACCACATATTTCTACTGAAGGATTAAAGGATCAAATGGACCGGCAACGCGTTAAGAATCACCTTTCACGATGGACAAGACGGACCTAAATATACTACAAATAAACATCCATTGATGGAGAAGTAAAAGACAGATGTACCGGAACATTTTAAGAAGATTAAATCCAGACATTATTTTAATTTTGGATCACGGAGTCAACCTAGAAAATGAAGAGATAAAAATATGGAACCATCGCATGATAGCCGTAAACATCACAGGGGGAGTGTACGACGGAACTGCCATAGCAATTAAAAAGGGCATCGAATTTAGAACTCGTGAAGATTCAGACGAATCTTACATGGCAATTGAAGGAACTGACGAACATCATAATCGCTAAAGAATATCAACCACCAAAGAGAGATCATTTGCCTATTAACAATTTTTTTAACATCTTCAATTGCAAAAACCCGGTATTATTCATGGACGACCTCAACGCACACTGTCAAGAAAGCGGTTACAGAACCAAAAACGTAGTAGGTAGAAACCTAGAAGCGCTGCTCGCAAGAGGCAGCTACCAACGACTAGGCCCCGAATACCAAGGTTTTGTGACTGGGACAAAACCTGACATCCGCCTAGGCAATAATCATCTCCCTTATAACTATTATATGAGACCGGAAGTTATATCATGTACAGACCACACAACAACTTAACTTACCATTAACCAACGACCAATACAAATCCCAAGGAAGATAAGAAAAGACTTCCATAGAGAGAACTAGGAAAGAAACGTGAGGGAACTAAATTCATACAAACCAGAACCATTTCAAGGAGCAACATTAGACGAGATATGTGCTGAAGTAGAAAATATAAAGAGTTTGCTGCAAGCAACAGAAGAAATAGTCATTCCTATAAACCACTCCACGCCAATTAAGACATTCACATGGACACCCGAAATGGTACACAAGCAGAAAAGACTAAAGGAAATATCAGAGAAAATAAGAAGGAACTGAACAACGAGTGAGCTACACACCAAAATGAGAAGGATAAAGAGAGAACTGAATACGGAGATAATAGAAAAACAGAGAACACTGCAACGAAACAATCCAGAGAATCGATAATGACGCCCCCGTAACGGAAGTTTGGAAGAAAGTGAACCAAATGAAAGGAAAAGTTGGAGCCAAGAAAATGGTAATAAAAGACAACCAAGGAACCAACATAGAATACGAGGACATGATATTACAGATATTCAGAGACCACTGGAAGAGGATATTTGACATAAGCGAAAAAGAAAATGAAATATTTGACATCGATTTTGATTACAGCATCATTGAAGCACTCAACGAGGAAACAGATAAAACACACCTTCACCCATCTTTGGAATCAGAGAGAGACACCTTCGTCGGTATCGACGCGAAAATCACCGTCAAAGAAGTTAAAACCACAATTTGCAATTCAAGCAGAAGGCACAAGGAAGATCAGGACTCACCAAGAAGCATTGCGAGGAAGTGCGCGAAAAAATTCTGCAGGGAATAAATGCTAGCCCTAACACCGGCTACTTCCCAATTGAACTCTAGATATCAAAAATTATATTTATCCCTAAAGCGGGAAAACCACCAACACTAGTGGAGAGTTATAGACCAATCTCTCTACTTGACTTCATTGGGAAGGTGTTTAAGAAAATAATAGCCATCGGCTAAGTGAGCACCTGGAGGAAAACAATCTTCTGAACAAATTTTAATTTGGATTTAAAAAGAAAATCAGCACGGAAATGGCCTTCACGGTCATTACCGAAAGAATAGCTGAAGATAAGATGAAAGGGGTAGCGTTGAGATCGTCTGCAGGAACGTTTAAAAAGCATTCGATAGAGTTTTGGTTAGGGAAATGCAATACAAAATACTACAATTATGAAGAAACAACAAAATGGAAAGACTAATCTGCAACTACGTAACGGAACGCAATGCATTCTTCGAGATAGGAAAACATCGAGGAGAATAATTCAAAATGGAAGCTGGCCTACCGTAGGTAGGGTGTCTAAGTTCTTCATTATACTCATCGTATACCTCAGACATCCCACAAACATTTACGGCTGTGTGCCTCAATATACACTTAGCAGATGACGTCACACAAATCGTCGTTTGTCCATACAGGAACCTCGACATGCAGGTAAGACTAACAGCAGAAGAAATAAGAAGAATAAATGTATACAAAAGAAAATGGAAAATAAGTACAACCAGAATTAATTTTAAAATCGTACAATCTACAAGAGGAAACTCGGAGACATACTTTTCGAAGGAGAGAGATACAAATACACCAATGAAACTAAAGTACTAGAACCAACAATTACCAAGACAAGATACACCAAGCACGTAAAAGGACGAGTTGAACAAGGAAGAAGGGGACTGGGTCTACTGTACAGGCTCAAATCCCTTGACCAGAGAAACAAGAAGAAAATTTATCAAGCGATCATACAGTCAGCAATGGTATATCCAGTGATCCCTATGTACACAATTTCAAATGGTAGAACTATTGAACTGCAGAGTATTCAGAACAAGGCAGTATCAGTAATCACAAACACAAGAATAGGAAACAGAAGAAGACAACGAGACTTACTCAGAGAAATAAACATGAAACCACTGAACAAGATAAAAGGGAAAAGAGCCAAGAACTAATTGAGAAGGCACAACAGGAAAAATTAGAGGAAATCACAGGTTTGATAACCCAAAAAGAGACTGAGGAGCAATTTGCCTCTTCCCCACATATATATCAAAGATCGACAAATTAGAGGAAGAAATTTTCACGCGATAACTTAGAAAGTTAAGAGAGAGTAATTAGTAAATCATTTACTGTTATATCAGATTAAAAAAACTTATAAAGTAACAACAACGAAAAGGAGTTATGAGAAAACATTACTAGTAGTAGAAGGAACAACAACAACAACGGTTTTAATGCTTCATAACAGTACAACAATATAACGTATCATTAAAAAACAAAGAAGGATAGCCTGAGACTCAGGTAACTACTGACTTAAACGCTCGAATTTCAAAACTAAGGCATTAATAAAACGAAAGTGATTAGCATGACCTGCATGCCCCCTGGCATTCAATTGCAACCCTACTCCTTAATTCCCCTTCTTCTTACATTGTTCTTCTATCCTTAACATCTAAAGGGCTAATCAGTTTATACGTAGGACAGAAGCACTATAGAAATAATGAATAGTAAAATGATATAATACACACAGTGGTTCGGAACCCACGTAAAGCTGTAGATTCACCGACCAACTAGATCAACGTTCAAGTCTACTACGGTATTTCAACCTTTGTTCTCTCTACTTTTTACTCTTCCTCTCCCTCTCTATATCCCGGTCTCTGTAATTTATAAATATAGTTGTGAATCTTGCGATTCATCGGAAATTAGTTCGACCATTATGTCACTCCATTGTCGCATCGAGCAGCTACGGGGAAGGTCGACCTCTCGCCCTTACGAGATCACATAGAATCGCTTGTCATCCTAAGATTAAAACATAACTTAAATATTGTATCAAGCAGCAACTAATCTCACATTGTATCCTAAATGGATGGAATGTTTTAGTCTTGCATTAAGTAACATTCTAAATTACACTGAGTATTTTATTAAATTATAAATTTTAGCCCCAAGCCCTCATATTTCTAATAATGGTGATGAGGCTAGGTCTTTGAAAGGTCCAAATTAGACAATTGTAAATTATTTTAACAATAGCGTGCTTGGATATATAAATATATATATATATATATATATATATATATATATATATATATATATATATATATATATATATATATATATATATAGCAGTAATATGAAGACCCAGGTGATTACACTAATCATTTATTGGCCGGACGTTTCGGACCTTTACTAGGACCATCTTCAGCGACTATGTCGACTAATGAGAAGGGAAGGGAACATTAATTGATAACAGTTTAAAGAATGCATTAAATAATGGCTAAAAAGCGGATGAATGCAAGTTAAATAATAATATTGACAATTATTAAAATTAAAATAAAAACACTAATAACAATATATAGAATTAAATAATACTACCCAGTGTGATTTAAAAAAATAATACAGAATCCCTTTGGGCTTGCGATCCTGTATAATTTACAATTATACATGTACGGCCTGCTACAGTCGTTATGTAGGCCAAACTGGCTTACAACTCAAATGCAGAATCGCTAAGCACTTGGGTTTGTCTCATAGGACTGGTATTCCCATTTCTAAACCTGAAGCCTCTTCCATCAGGCAACATTCTGAGTATCACCATCATCCTCTTAATTCTAATTCATTTACTATATTATCTTCAGCCTTAACTTCTCTCGATTTGAAAATCTTAGAGTCACTGTATATCAATAAAATAAATCGAAACCTAAATAATTACTCCTCCTCAATTAAACTATTCACAATATATCCAACCAACACTTCAATAGATTAACTAGCCAACCGACCAACCGAACAAATTTCGTTAGTAGTTTTATATCTTTAGTTAGTTGATTTCTCAAATCCCACGACAAAGGTTAGTCACTTTGTTCATTCTGATTTGTTTTCTGTTTTTTTGTTGTTTTTTACAATTTAATATAATAGGTTATTTTTTACTTATTCCAGTAACTTTTAATATGTGATATTCAAGTCAGTTTATGTTTTAATTTCACTTTCTATTATTTTTTAAAATCACACTGGGTAGTATTATTTAATTCTACATATTGTTATTAGTGTTTTTACTTTAATTTTAATAATTGTCAATTTTATTATTTTAACTTGCCTTCATCCACTTTTTTAGCCAGTATTTAATGCATTCTTTTAACTATTATCAATTAATGTTCCCTTCCCTTCTCATTAGTCGACATAGTCGCTGAAGATGGTCCTAGTAAAGGTCCGAAACGTCCGGCCAATAAATGATTAGTGTAATCACCTGGGTCTTCATATTACTGCTACATATCAGATTCTCAAGGAACAAATTAACTACAAGTATATATATATATATATATATATATATATATATATATATATATATATATATATATATATATATATATATATATATTCGCCTTGATCAATTTCCTTTGGCAACTTTCTATTCTTCTAACTGTCTTTTTTAGTCCATATTGTAGAGGGTAGATCACTTGTCCTATATTCATCTATCTTTTTAATGAATGCGTTTAGTAAAAAACAAACTAAATTGCTGAGCTTTCGATCTTATTCGATCATCTTCGGAGCGTATTCTGACTCCACCATACTTCATCGGTAAAGGAGGAAAGAATAACTAAAGACGCTCCGAAAATGATCGAATAAGATCGAAAGCTCAGCAATTTAGTTTGTTTTTTACTAAACGCATTCATTAAAAAGATAGATGAATATAGGACAAGTGATCTACCCTCTACAATATGGACTAAAAAAGACAGTTAGAAGAATAAAAGGTTGACAAATGAAATTGATCAAGGCGAAATATACCATGCTCTTCAACAAAATTAGCATTCAAGAAAGACTGCTACCCATCTACACTAATATATATATATACAGTGGCGGCAACAAAAAAAGTGACATTGAATATTGGCAACAGAAATCGATACACAAAATCGCTTTCACGATTTTACTTGCCAACAAGCCAATGAAAAGGGGCGGGGCTTATGCCGCGAGTGGACGACTCTCCTGAGCTAAGACAACAGAACTGCGCTTTATTGGAACATACGTGTCTCGTTTGAGCTCGTACAGTGAGGTTTTAGTGTACGGCGCTCCAGCGTGCTGATTTCCTGCATTCGAGCCTACATTTGACGTGCTATAACTTCTGTGAAAATGGATACAATGGGGCAGTAAAAGCTTTCTATGACAGAGGAAAGCTGTGCCTTGACCTTATTAGAGCTGGGAAAGTCTTTTATTGATGTAGCAGCAGATTTAGGAACCTCAAGAAATACGATTTATCGCCTAAAACGGGCTGCTGAGTTATTGCCACCAGGTACCCTACCAAAGAGGAAGGAGGGCACTGGTGCAGTTAGGAAGACATCTCCAAGGACTGATAATATCCTAAGGCGTGAAGTGATGTCAGACCCTTCTGTAACTTCCGCTTCAATCAAGAAAAAACACCCAGACCTTCTCCAGAACGTCGCCCTCAGGAACATCCGTCATCGCTTACAGAAGGACTTAGGCCTACCGACTCGCCGCGCTGCCAAGAAGCCACTTCTTACCAAGGCTATGAAGATGAAAAGACTCAATTTTTGCAAGACCTATAAACATTGGACAGCTGCTAATTGAAAGAAGGTCATGTTCAGTGATGAGAGCACCTTTAGACTGGTCAGAGGAGAGTCAAAGATCGTGCGTCGTCCCAGCAATGTGTCTCGGTATGACCCAAAATATACCGTGAAAACTGTGAAGCACCCTGATAGTGTGATGGTGTGGGGTGCCTTTAGTGGAAACAAGGGCAGAGGAGGTCTGTACTTCCTTCCCAAGAATGTAACCATGAGGGGGACTAACTATCTCGAAGTTTTGAGGCAGCACATGCTGCCATTTTGGGAAATTCATCAGTGTGAATTTTTCATGCATGATGGCGCCTCTGCTCACAGGTCTCAGTTAGTAAAAAAGTTTTTCAATGATAATAATATTAGTGTTTTGGAGTGGCCTGGTAATTCCCCGGACCTAAATCCTATTGAGAATTCTTGGAATCTCATGAAAACCAAAGTTCAAGAGACAGCACCCGGCAGCATCAAGGACCTGATAGAATCACTGAAGAAGATCTGGGTTACGATCGACCCCACCTACTTTGCAAACCTGGCTGAATAAATGCCCAATCGACTTAGGATGGTTATCAAGTGCAAGGGCAACATGACCGAGTATTAACTTTCATGAAATATTCATAATAAAATATGTAAGTTACATTTTTCTGTTTCATTTTCCCCGAATTGTCACATGTCACTTTTTTTGTTGCCGCCACTGTATATATATATATATATATGTGTGTGTGTGTGTGTGTGAGTGCATAACTTTGTACATATACGTGTACTGTTAAAATTACCCTAGACCTCGCCTCCACATATACAAGCAAACACATTCCCAGTCAAACATACACACAAACTCTTTTCCTGCGACCTGGTCTCCTGGATTTGCTCAAAGCTTAGACTTTGCGGCAAACGAAGAGCCATTGAAAAACGGTCTATCACCATAAGACAATTCCATGGAACTCGGGTAATGGGCTTCCGGAACAGACTCTACATTGGAGACAGGGGAAATGAGAAATCAAACTGAATCACTTCCCTCCCTATTCTCTATGGGGAGACTCAAACTTGTCTAACCACTGTCTTATACACTTTTCCCTTTGTCCTTATGTTAATCTTTCTGTCACATATTCTTCCAGGTGTCTTCTTCCAATTATTCCGTCCCACTTTGATTCTATGGCCAATCTAAGCGTCCAAATCTCCATCACTTGTTACGGTGGATCCCAAATATCTAAAATCACTCACTTTTTTCAATATTTCCGCCTGCATCCTAAGCTCTTCCTGGGTGTCATCCAAAAAACTCAGATATTTTGTATTTCTCCTACTGAATTTCAACCACCTTCCCTCTAAAGCTTCTCTCCAAAGATCCATCTTCTCTTCAATCTATTAGTGCCGCATAACACAATGTCATCAGCAAAAGGCATGCACCAGGGGGGGGGGGGTTCCTTATCCCTTCAGAAATGACATCCATTATTAAGTCGAAGAGGTATGGGCTTAGGGACGACCCTTGGTGTAAACCGACGTTGAGAGTAATCCATCAGTTCAGGCTTCTTACCCGAGTTCTAGTAATCAAATACATATCCTGTATCAGGCGTACATACCTTTTGGTACACCTTTACTTCTAATACATCTCTATACTTTTCTCGTGGAAACCTATCGTACGCCTTTTCTAGATCAATAAAAACAATGTGTCATCCTTTTTCTTTTTCCTGGTATTTCTACATTGTCTGTCTTAAAGGGAAGATTGCATCAGTTGTACGGCTGCCAGGCATGAAACCAATTTGCTCATCCCCTATCGCTGTTTCATTCCTCTATCTCATCTTCAAGCGCCTTCCATACTTCTGCTAGGATACAGTCTGACCCACTTGCTTTCCCGTTCTTCATCTTTTCCAGGGACATTCTCACCTCCATCCTACTTATCTCGGGTGTCAGACCCATATTTGGGACTCTTTTCCCATAGATGGCTCTAGGATTTTCTTCGTTGAGTAGTTTCCCATAGCATTTTTCTCCCACCTATCCTTGATCTTATCCTCCTCATTTAACATTATGCCCTGATCTTCTTTCACCTGCTTTACGTGGGTAAAATCCTTCGGAGCTTTGTGCCTTGGCTTTGCAATTCTGTACAAGCTTCTTTCTCTTCTTGGTGTCTCCAATTCTTCTCCCACCTTTTCCAGGCTCGTGCCTTTGCCCCAGTCACCGCCCTTTTTGGCACTTTTGTTTGCTACTCGCAGCTTAAACCTTACCCTGTCTTCGTTTAATAGCTCCCACTTCTTCTTCGAATCTTTTTTTCCTTTTATTGTCACTTACACTCCTTAATTCCACCAACACCTTTCTCTATTTTATGGGGACAACCTTCTTAATGTTTATCCCAGTACTTCTCCAGAATTTAGAATCGCCCTGCTGGTCTCATCCTACCATTGCTGAAGTCCCGCATAAGGCCGAGTTCTAAGCAGCATTTTTTCCTTAAATTCCATTTTCAACTCTTCCTCTTTCAGTCGCCACCATTTGATTTTTGGTTCAACCTGCTTCCTTCTGCTTTTCCTATTTACACTCCAATCAGTATCTATCACTACAACTTTGTGTTGCGCTGTCACACTCTCCATGTTTATCACCTTACAGTTTCTCACTTCCCTCAGATGTTGTCGTCTATACATAATAAATCTATCTGGCTCTCTCTACCAGCACTCTTATAAGTTACATAATGCCCTGCACTTTTCTGGAAGAAAGTATTGCATATTACTAAGTCAAAGGATGTAGCGTAGTTGATCACTCTCTTTTTTCGTTCATATCTCCCATACCCCAGCCTCCATGCACTCTATCCACAACGGCTCTCTCGAATTATGTATCCATTCAGGTCCGCTCCTATAATAAGTTACTCTTCCACTGGTATCGAATTTGTCTCCCCAAAATTCTTTTCTCTTCCTCATTGCAACCCATTCGGTGTTACTATGCACACACGATGTTTATTGTCTCCATGAGCCTTAGTTTAATGCTCTTCTCCGAATTAACTAAAACTAAGTGCCCTCTATTTTACCACTAAGTTTCTTCGTTTCAGAGATAAGAGACGGTAGTAAGCAGGTGAAAACCCTCAAAGGATAACTGATTGTCTATCGGTTTTATCTTTTTAGTTAACTCTTTGTGAATACAATGTCAAACATCTCCAAATCCCCCTAACTCTCAATCAATAATACCACCAGAAATATACACTAACACACTCATCACTCATTTCTGAACCAAATCGCACACTTTTTCCTAACTATGACTCCTAATTTTACAAACTGCGGTGAAAATACCCAACGTTTCTTCCTACTTATGACTAAATTTTGTCAATACTCTAAAAGAACTGCCACGACACATTCCTATCAACCTGATCATACACTTTCTCCATATCCATAAACCCAGCAACGCCTTACATCATTTATTTATCATTTGTTATCTCTGCCAGTATTCTTAAAGCAAACACTTGATTCACACACAATCTATCTGCTTTACAATACCCTTGTTCGTCTCATAACCTCTCTCCTGTTATTTTCCTTATACGCTGAATCGCAAATTTTCTATACGCTTTGTCAACAATACTCATCAAATTTATTTTTGCTCAGTAGTAAGTTAGGCCTTCCTGCCATTTTCACTCGTGGACGAGATCTCTCGACGGGATAATAAATATTCGCATAATGACAGGAAATGACATTCGCTGGCAACCTTAAGGGCTCCCTTGAACGGTCCACGTTGAGTTGGGTAGGATAACAGTATTTTGTTTGACCCATTACTACTTGTCAGGTTCTGGAACAGAAGAGAAAAAAGATGTTGTACTATCCTAAAAGGTAAGGAAACACAGCAGTGTTTTGATTAGTTATGTGCGTGAAGCTTGTCCACCCCCGCGTGGGTGGACAAGCGCGTCTACCAATAGACAGCCTCTTGCCTCCACATGCTAAGTTTTGTCTCCACTCTCAATGAAATTAAATCCGTTATTTAGGTGGTATAAGTTCTACGAAGCAACTAGAGCCCCAACCCCCGTTTTCCTCCTTTATTATATAGGTTGACTTTTTCCTCTCACCTTGGTACAGGGGTGCGGTAACAGCATTCATCGCCTTCTCAGGCACTATTACACTTTAATAGCCATTAGAACTAAACAACTAGATGCATTTCATGATAAAATCAACACGATTTTTTATCATCTCGACTACTACGTCATCCACTACTGTCGTTTTAGCATTTTATGCAGATCTCACTTCACTAACAGCCTCTTGCTTGCCTATGTATTCTATTCAATATTGCAGTACCCGATTTTCACCTTCATAACAAATAATATCAAAGTTTGCTTCCTCTCCAATTTACACATTTCATCAAAGTATATTATTTGCTACCAACTTTGACATATTTGCAGGTATGCTCACTTTATTTGTTGATGACAAAAGAGCTATTCTTCTTACAATATTTCTTCCTGTTCAAATCCGGTTCCTCTTTATCTATATTCTATATATTTAATTTACTACTTTCCTATTCCGACTGATCACGTGTTTTAGTGCTCTTTTCGGCCCATTTTTAAATATTTGTACGCATCTCTCTCACATGGTGAAATGTAATATGGAGTGCCTTGAATCACGTTTAAATAGCCTCGTATCCCATGTTTAAATACCCTTTTTCCATCCTCAAATCTTTCCCTTCGACCAAGCCCATGGATCAGCCAAATGAGGCAGATGTGTATGTAATCCCGTGTGAATACACTAACTGTCCATCATTTTACATATGAGAGACTGGGATAACATTAAAAAAAACGAATATATGAACACAAAGGTGGTGTCAGGCGCGGCAGTAATATATCCAGTATTTTTAACCATATTATCAATTACAACCTCCAAATAGATTATTCAAAGGCCCAAATAATATATAATTGTAAAGATTTCGGTAAAATAAAAATTGTAGAATCGATAATAATAGAAGAAATTCACAATTTTAATTTTTCGTATGGTCAATTTAAATGTAGCTGCTATTCTCGGAACCTGATCCTAAATAGTTTAGTTAATCATCTTAAAAATACATCCCCTGATTAATGTCCCCTTTTCCCCATTTTTTTTTTATTTTGTCGGGATTTTGTAGGCTCACGTCTCCGAAGACCACTTTCCAATGAAACTGTGATTGTAGGATGGTGTATGTTAAATCGGCAAGGTGAACACATCCCTTTTTGTACGACCGAAAACTATCGGCATTGTGGTGCCGTGCAAACTAACAACCTTTTTCCAGTTGACAGACGATGAATTCCATCTTTAGTCGCCACCGAATACGGTTCGGTTAGAGTTTTTGGAGATTCGATAGTTTTGCGAAAGGTAGAATCGGATAGACTGCAGATGTTGCAGAAAGAGCTGCCAACTTAGGAGAAATGGACACTGGAAGAGAAGAGCAAATTAAATGGTAGGTTGAGAGATTTTGAGGAGGGGTTCTCATTAGATGGAGAACCTCTTGGCTATAACTAGATTATGCCATTGAATATAAGAACTGGAGATCATCCACCCATATCTATGAAGCCGTACAGGATACCCATTACCCTAGTAGAAGACATAAAGAGAAAAGTGCAGGATGCGTAAGAGAATGGAGTTTTCAAGCCATCAGAGTCACCTTGGTTTTGTCTGTTAGTGTGCGTCAAGAAGAAAGACGGATCGTTACGTCTGTGTGTAGGTTTCCAATTCATAACATAGACAAAACAGTTTTGAGGTTCTTGAGCAACGTCTATTAAGTACTTTTGATTTGAGGTCAGGGTAATGGCAATTCGCACTCCACCTAGATAGTGAAGAGAAAACGACTTTCAGCACAGCATCAGGACATTTCCAATTTACTGTGTTACCCTTTGAGCTAAAAGGTTCTCCACCGGTATTTCAATGAATCATGAACATTCGCTTTTAGAAACAAATGGTAAAAGACTTATTTCTATATCCAGATGACATAATTGTAATTGTAAAAAGTTTGGAAGATCAGGATCAACGAATGAGAAAGTTCAACTATTAAGGGAAGCTAATTTGAAAGTGAAGACAGAAAAATTCAGCTTATTTGGAAAAATGTAGAATATTTAGGTCACATTCTATCTCGAAAGAGGATAATATAGATCTAAGGCGCTTCCTATGCTTTTCGTCTTACTACAGAAAGCTTATACCGAGATTTTCAAATATAGTCCAAGCATTAAATGTAGCATCGACTAAAGAGTGTTGGAAATGGCAAGAAAAAGAATAACTTGCCTGGGAAAAACTGAAGAATGCCGAAAATTTGGAGGAGTGTTGTCCCAAGAAGTCGGAGGAAAGGAATGTCCATTGACGTATCTCTCACGAATTTTATCAGCACCTTAAGGAAATTTTGCCTCTCAAGATTTGGAGCTGTTGGTCGTTGTATTCTGTTTCAAAAAGTGTGGAACTATTATATATGGCGAGAAGACCTTCGTCGGAAGAGACAAAAAAAAACACTGCCATGGCTATTCAAGAAGAGCTACAAGGAACCGAACGTCAGGCTAGCCCATTGGATTTTTACGTTATAAGTCTATGACAATCAGGTAAAAATATATAAAAGGGAAGCTGCCAGGGTGGACGAATTCATATCACAAACCGAAAGATTGAGTAAAGAAAAGATAAATGTTATCTTTGAATAATGCGAATTAATTAAAGAAGCCTTCGTAAAACACCAGAAGAAAGATGCCCCTATTATTAAAATGTGTAAAATCACAAGAAAACCAAACAAGATACAACGGTCGGAACTGAAGCCCGTCGATCCACGTCGATTAAAGTTGGAACATAATATACTAGTATTAGCCTCTTCCGGGAGACGTGATCTAATAGTAGTTCCAAAGAAAATACGAGAGATAATTGTGAATGAGTTTCATTTAGTGTTAAATTGCATTCATCCTGGTGCAGCGAAAGTAATGGAAGTCCTGAAGGAAGAATACTACTGGACAAGGATGGCAATTTATATCAAAAGCATATTTGCTGTAATCTGTGTGTTCTCGACAATCTAATAAAAAGAGGTAAGGTGTATCTACTTCAACGTAACCGAGGTTGTTTGCATTGGAAAATGGCTCATTTAGACTTAATCGGTCCACTATCAAAGAGAGCTTTGGGTAACTAGTATAATCTGGGTTGCATAAACAGCTTGACTCGTTACGTAAGGCTAAATCCATTGACCGATATATCGTCCGTGAAAGTGGTAGAGAAAGTACATAATAAAGTTTTTTGTGTTCTTGGAGCTCCCAAAACGGTTTCTTTGTATTAAGAACGGGAGTTTTATAACAAGATAATTGCAGAGAAAATGAAAATTTGTAAAATTACTCAGAATCTCACTGCCGCATCCCACCCTTAGAGTAACTGTATGATAGAAAGCATTAACCGAGAAGTGGAGATAAAACTAAGGATCATGTGCGAGGAGACGGGAGGAGCTTAGGATAAATTATTTATTTACGTCTATTTGGCTCTAAATATAAAGGTGCAATGGGCAACGGGACATACTCGTTTTATTTTGATGTTTGGCCGTACTCTTAAATGTTCCTTCTGCCTTTTTTACTTTATCAATTGAAGAACGCGCATAATTCTTCGATCAAGATCACCAGCGCCAGATGACCAAAACATATCAACAGATTGAAAAAATCCTGAGAGAATATGAAAAACTATATGGCCTAAAGGATATAAAGCTAGTTCGAGATGACGAAACTACTAGATAGGTATACTTGAACCATGGCGACATACGTTGGATTTAAAGTATGAAGGTTCCTATCTAGTAATAAAAAGAAAACAGCAAATACCTTCCTTTTAAAACACATTAATACTGGGCATCGGATCGTAGCGAATCGAGACAAGATAGTAAGAAACATTTCTATCCCAGTATTTCACCGAATACCTAACTACGACTTCAAAGAAGAATAGATAAATAAAATACTGATACTAAATTACTGAGAACCTGGAGAGATTGAGAATACTGAAGGACCAATTGACAGATATGAATGTAGACTGCAAATAGCAATAACGAACGGGGGAATATAGGCACGGTGGAAGAAACTGAGTTGGAGTGAGGGTGTTGATACATGCCAGTAATGAACTTTTAGTTTCTCTCTTACGGTTACAGCAATTGAAGGTGTTGGACCTAAGATTTATTACAGTGGGATTTCTCATGACACTGGTAGCTGGAATCCAAGGTGTGTTTGTTCAGAATAAAGGCCAACTGTAATATGTAGCTTCACTTCGCAAACTGGTATTAGAAGTGAATATATCCGACTTCATGCTGAAATTGTAGTTCCGAGATAAGCATTTACCACTACTCACAACAAATGCCCATAACCCGTGCAAAAAAAGAATTCTAACGTTTTTGGATTCACTTAAATTATATCTTTGGGAACTGCAATTGAACATCCAAGAACTACGAAATGCACAGAAGGCGTTAATCCAGTGAGGAAAATGGAAATCATAAAAATCGAGTAGGAGTGGACTCAGTTATGGTTTGTGTTAGGGCGCTTCATGCTTGTTTGGACTGGCAACGACACGAATTTATTCACAAATTCTTTCTCGGAAGAGGAATTTAACGCTCTATTGAAGGAAAAAGAAACCATACACCAAAAGCTTCGTATACGAACATCAAATTCCCAGGCACTACCCCAGCTATTGGCCGGACTGCAGAAGGTAAGGAAAAACCGCCAAAAAGAAATCTGGTCTACCTATAAAATTGTCATATTTTATGGAATATACAACTAACGTCGACTATGGTGAAACGAGAGAAGGAGGTGAAGTGGAAGTAAGACCGATGGGAACTTCCATTTGAATTCCAAATTAATTTCTCTTTCTTCCAATCCTTCCTATTGACCTAGCAAAGCATGCCTTACTTACCAGCTTGTCTATTTAAAAGAATTTTATTATCACGCATATCCGAGTGGTCTAAGGTTTGGATTTAATTTATATCAATATGGGTGCTCGGTTCCTCAGTGTGCTTTGTTCTATCCCCACCACTGCATGGATATTTTCGCAATTAATAAAATTCATTTTCCGAAGAAAGAATAATCCGTTTATTTTCTTTTCTTTCAGTTTTATTGATTTATTTCCATCATTCTGTCGCGTTCATAAGAAATATACATTGTATATTCGCTCCGCGTTTGTCCTTTGAATCCCAAATAAATTTCTCTCTTTCAGTCCTTCCGATCGACCTAGCGAAGCATGCCCTAAAAGCATCTATTCGAGACAATATTATTCTCCCCCGTATCCGAGTGGTCTAAGGTGTGGCATTAATTGAGATCAAATAGGTTGTTCGCTGCCACACCGCGTTTGGTTCAATCCCCCACCTCTGCACGGATCTTTTTGCAATTAGGAGAAATTATTTTTTTCGAACAAAAAATTAATCCGTTTCTCCTCTTTCCTTGCAGTTTCATTGATTTATTTCCATCATTCTCTCCCGTTTATGATATATATATATATATATATATATATATATATATATATATATATATAAAGCTAAATGAGATAACGAAGCCACCGCAGAGAAAACTTTCAAAAGCCCCTCCTTGTCGACTCGGATGATGTGACATATACAATTTATAACCACTTAATTAATGTGTTTTGTCAGCTTCTTTTCTAAGCGTTTCTCAGCAAGCTTCATAGATAAATATAAACTAATGGCCTTCAATTATTTATCAAAGTAGTGCATGGTATACAAATACATTAAAACAGTACTGCCTTTCAGAATAGTATTTTTTTAGTTCAATGTTTTCTTGCTTCCCTACCAAATCTCTCCATCCCAACAAAGAATAAATATCTTCCTATTAAAACCACGCAAGAGGGAGTCTTTTATGGGTCTTCTAATGTGAGAAAGAAATGAAAAAACGTGACTCTAATCACTTTGCAAATTGGCATCCGTGCATCCATTGTCATTTCAAGGTCAGGCACTTATTTTTTTACTTAAATATTCATTAAGAGATAAGAAAGGGCAGGAAATGACAGAATTTAATGGTTTGATCTCTTTCTTTAATTGAAATCAGTTTCCTTTTTTAGTGCTTTGAAACTTTACTCGCAATTAACGAATGAGTTTGGCGGTCACGAAAATATAGGGAAAAATGGTTCCAGCCAAAGCAGAGATGCAAAAATTGACTTAGATTTAACCCAAAGAAATTTGAAGCTGATGACATTCGCTTATATGGCTAACTAAAATATATTAACACAATACTTTATATAAATTTTTTGTAAGAAATTAACTAATTCACTTTTTTATATGACAAAGTTACAAAGATGCTCGTAATTTGTCTATAATTATCATGATATCTCCTTGCTTTGTCAATATCCTTTCTTTACCTCATTGAATTAATAAGCCTTAATTAAACCGGAATTATGGTTTGTAATTTGATTGCCTTATTTCTCACAATGAAGCGTGATGAAATAATCGTAAGTGTATTGATTATTCTCTAAATCATTTGTAGGAATAAAAATCGCTAAAGTCATGGAATTCAAAGAAATTTCTCTCGAAATCTTTGTAGCAACCTTTGCAATGAAGGGTGATGAGCAATTACTTGGGTGTCATTAATTCTACCCTATAATTACATGTGGAAATGTAGAATTTCGTGTTTACAAACACACATGAGCCTATTTAAGTTACAAAGAATAAAAAATTACTTTGCTGTTATGAGAACCAATGCTATTCAAAAAAGGAAATTTGAACCAAACCTTTTAGAGTAGTGAGAACTAAAAAACCCTCTAAATAGCTTAACTGAGTTTTCTTATTTGCATATTTATGCGTTGTTTTGCTATGCTTCATTTGCTCTCCTCGGAGTGCAGAATGCGTCTCTCTCTCAGAGGTCGTTTAGAAAAATTAAAAACGCTTAGTGCTGTGGTAGATCACCATTGCCCCTATTCCTCTTCAGTTATGTAAAGTTGAAAGAAAGAAAAATAGTGGAATGCTTAATTTTTAATTCACTTTATATGTAAGAATAAATTGGGCAAGAAATAAAAAAATTCAGATTTTAGACTATTTCTTTGACCAAAACAATGAATTTAAAGGAATGACCTTTTATTACGAATTATTGAAGCAATATTTCTTGGGTAATTATTAGAAAATAAGGACATTTTTTATGCATTATTAATGGAAAACATGGTAGAGTTTGTCCTTTACTAAAATTGTAATGCTAGGGTCTGTAGAGGACACTCTAAATGGTTTCTCAGCCTTTGCGTCTTTAAGCTGGTTACTGGGTTTGGTTTAGATGCAAACTAAAGCCGAGAAACGAGCTCCACAACGGTAAGTTGTGGCAAAAGAAATTAACAAATTAATAGCTCTCTGTGAAAGAATGGGATATTCCTTCTCCAAGAAAATTTTGTAGAAAACGCTTATTATCCAAAAAGACGCATGGGGTTATTTTTCTCCATGAGATGACGGGGGCTCCACCTTCCCACCATCGGGGGAGGGGGGGTAACAAATCAAATAAGATCGGCGGCGAAGGAAACAGTATACGGATAACTCGATATTGCTCTTATCCGCCTACTCGATACCTCTTCGGGATTAAGCCTCCCCAAATCCTCAAAAAACACTGGTCAACGCACTTTTTGCTGAATTATGTTTTGTGGGTGTTTTTAACTAATTTTGACATGCTGATTTCAAATATGGTACCCATTTTTTGTTTTGTAACAAATCAGCTTTTCATTTTACAGCATATTCCTATTTTACGACGTACTGCATGTATTTACTAGGTAAGGATAGTTTCCGAAGTGTTATAGCTTCAAACCATAACTTAAAATGTCAACAGAATTTGAAAGGATAAAGGCATTGTAAGATAACATCACCTATTACTAAATAAATACAGGTTATTTTTTTAATATAATGGACAAAACACAAGCAATCGTACACATACATATACATTCATGGTAGGGATTTACGCTTGCAAGAGTGTCTGGAGTGTTTGATGTCTACACAGTCTCGTTGAATACTCCAACAGTAGTCTGCCATCATGATTCTGTTCCATCAGCCTTGGTACCTCTCCTCCATAATTTTGATATCTTGATGTAAACGCTCTCCGTGTTCATCACTCACGTTGCCAAGATTAACAGGAAATTCATCAAGATGGCTCTTGAGGAAATGAACCTTTATGCTCGTGTTGCAGCCTAAACGATGAAGCTATCAAGTAATGTACAAGGGGGGGGGGGGTAAATAAGTTTTGCAATTCGGATATAAGGAAACGAGATATGAGGAAAAGTGTTTTATTATTTTTCATTATGACTACACTCGACTTCAATGCACTTGCGCCACTTGTCCCTGAGGCTTCGAGTTTCAGACAACTAGAAATCTCCCGACTGGTGTTCAATCCAATCCTGGACGGCGAGCTGGACATCTTCATCGTCCCCAAACCGGCGTCCACGCAGTGCAGCCTTGAGCTAGCGGAATAAAAAGTAGTCGCTACGGGCCAGATCTGGACTGTAGGGGGGATGGTTGAGCTCCTCGAATCCGCACTCACGCAGGGCAGCTTGTGCAACTCTGGCCTTGTGTACTTTGACGACGTTGAAGTCGATCATGGGGCGTGGGGTTTCTAGGGACCCAACGGGCAGAGACCTTGGTCATGGCCAAATTGTTGTGGATGATGTTGATAACACTTCCATGTGATATTCCAAGTTCTCGCTTGATTTCTTCGACCTCCACCCGTCGATTTTTGAGGATCATCCTCTCTACACGGGCCACATTTTCGTCTTTGGTCACTTCTGACGGGCGTCCTGAACATGGGTCATCTTCAAGAGACTCACGACCATGGCGGAACTCCCTATCCCAGTGAGCAATGGTTGCAACCATGCGTTCATGGATCTCTTTTGCATTCTTTCCTTTCTTGGTCAAATATTTGATCACTGCGCGGTGCTCAACCTTCTCCATTGTTGAAAAAGTGTGACTGACGATCTGCGATCAGCTACTGCTTCTTAAATAGACGAGGCAGGAGCGTGCGGTTACAGGTCCTGACTTGTGATAACTTATCCTAACACCCCCATAAACAGCCATCCCCTTTCCTCTGTTTTGCCATACCGATTCGCAAAACTTATTGACCACCCGTGGTATCTACCAAATCCTTGTAGTTAGCAGCCTTTTTTTTTCAAAGAAATCCTTTTACAACAGCCACAAATAAAGCCCAGGCTCCTTTTTCTACGTCAGTCATCGAACTCGAGAAGTTTTGGTTTTCCCTTAACTTTCTGATATGTGGCCCATCAAAAACTCCAGCCTTTATTTTATCATAACTTAAATAGGAAATATTGTGCTTATGAATTTGTAACAGTCACCCTCCACATTAAGAGCTTTCACTAATTGTGTCATCCGCCCACCTTTAATATGAAGGGGTGGGAAGATGATTTTCTCTCGCTCAACAGGTTGTTAGTGTATAATATTCTTCTCCCAACAGTTAAACTTTTTCTAACTGCCCAGAGTTTCTGTTCCCAATATTTGTCCCTGGCTCGGCTTTCCCACAAACACAGGAAACACAGAGATTTTGTATAGCTTCCTTGCTGTCCAAGTAAAAGATTTTCCATTTTCAGATCCAAACATATGATCCATTTGTGTCCATTATATTTGAGTAAATCTAATACAGATCTTATGTGTTCATGCTTCTCTTTTAAATTCACAGAGTGACCAATAGGAATCGCACCGAACAAGTTTCCACCATGGAGTAACACATATTTTAGACTCTTCTTTGAACTATCTATAAAAAGTCTCCATTCACTTGGATCATACTGTGAAACACCCATCGCGTTTAACAGTCCCGCTACGTCACTTCAGTAAACAAAATCTTCCTCAATTTTAAAGAATGCCAAGAGATCTCTCTCCCTGTTCCGATAAAAAGTTACATTTGTTTTTTCCTGCAACAAATTCTTCTCTTAAAGTCTCGAAGCTAACACTTCTACTAACTCTTTTTTTACAGGCCTAGATCTCTAACTAAATCATTCAGTTCTAATTGGCTGAAGTTTCCACGTTCTCGGGTCGATGTATGTACAAGGTCTGGGTCACTGTCAAGTTCATTGCTTACATCAGGTTCACGTATATCAATTACATTGTCTAGAGAAGGAAGTTCCTTGAATACAGGTACTGGAATTTCATCTGAATGAAGCGCTGAACGAATCAAGATTTGGGTAACTTATATTATGTCGCGTTTTCTTACTATAACCAGAAGTCTTTGTGAGACAGAAGTAACAATCGTTTACATGGTTTTTTGGCTCCCGCCACACCATAGGAATGCCAAATCATAGTTGTTTCCTTGTGTCCTTTGTCCATTGGCGTACATTTTTGACACATGATTTACAAACATTGTGCGGGGTCACAGTTTATCCTGATCACCTAATTTAATCTTAAAATAGGCCAATTATGCTCTTTTCGAAAAAATACTAATGTTCATTCTTTGAGTTGGTGCCGTAAAACAACCACACATATAGCAAAACGAGTCAGGGGAATTCAAACATTTCCTTCGTAATGAGGCCATACTACTGAATCTTATTTCATAAAACAAATCTGAAAAAACACAAAATTATATTATCCACAATTGCTAAATATATCTAGATGTGCATAAAGAGATGTCTAAATACATAGATAAAATAAAATAAGAAGAATACCAAACGCCCCCACTTCCGTTCACTTGGTCGTAAGATAGCCTGCTACTATGAGTCGGACCAATATGGACCAGTCCATAAATAAAAAAATGTCTGCTGACCAAAAAGTCGCGTGCCTCACTTATTCTGATTTATGACCTTACGACTTCAAAATTTTAAAATAATTCCTGGAGTAACCATGGGAGGACCTTGGTAGAGCCACATACCTTAACGTAGCATAGTAGAGAACAGCCCAGCCTAGCATAGGATAGTATTGTCTAGCATAGTATACCCTAAAAAAGCCTAGCCTAATCTTGCCTAATATAGCATAGTACAACCTACCCTGTATTAACCTAGTATAGCCAATCCTAACCAAATATAGGATAGCCTAGCCTAGCTGTGCCAGGCCTAACCTAGTCTAGCTTAGTATAACCCAGCATAGTATAGCCTACTTTATCTTACTTTAGCTTAGTATAACCTAGCCTAGCTTAGTAGACCCTAGTCAAACCTAGCATATTATAGTATAGCCTAGCGCAGCCTATCCTAGTATAGCCTTGCCTAGTGCAGCATTTTCTCGTGTACCCTAGATTAATATAGCCTAGCCTAGGCTAACCAGGTATGACTTAGAAATGCATGCCAGAGCCTAGCCTAGCGTTGCATAGAGTAGCTAAACCTAGTATAGTCAAACTAGAATAGGATCCTAGAGCATAGCTAATATATCCTTGCATACGATAGCTGAGCAAAGCATACTATAGGCCAGCTTGGTATAGCCTATCCTAGAATAACCACACCTAACATAATATAGCCAAGCGTATCATATTATAGCAAACCTAGTATATCCTAGACTAGTAAAGCATACCATACACTAGACTAGAATAGCCTTCCATAGCTAAGACTATTATAGCCTTAGTTAGCTAGCCTATCGTACCCTAACATAGTATTACCTAGCATAGCCTAGCATAACAGAACATATCCCTCTCTATCCCAGTATAGTATAGCCCTATCTAGCCTAGTATAGCTTAGCATAGCTTAGCATAGCCTAGTATAGTATAACTTAGCCTAGCCTTTACTATCTTAGACAAGTATAGCCTATACTATCCTATTGTACCCTAGTCAAGAATAGCTTAGTATTGTTTAGCCTAACATACTAAATGATATCATAGCACAGCATTTTATAGCCTAAATTATCAGAGTATATCTTACCCTTGTACATTATATCTTAGCAAGCATATAATAGCATATAATAGCCTAGCAGAGTATAGCCTATTCTAGCCTTGCCTAGCAGAGTATAGTATATTATAGCCTAGTCTAGTCTAGCAGACTATCAGCCGATTAGTTATGATGTTATTGCCAAAACAAAGTAATTCCCGGGTTAACCTTGGGAGGACTTTGGCAATTATATCATTCGAAAGAGAATGCAAAACAACATAAGTGTTTCAAATTTCGTTAGAATTGGCTGAATATTTATGATGTTAATGCAAAACATATCAACAAAGAGCAAAGTGGGGACCGACCGACCGACATAGCGAGATGTAGAGTCGCTCGCGATTAGACTCACACGCGACTAAAAACTTAACGTGATAGAAATAAACTATTACCATTTTGAAACTAAGTGACACAGAATTCCCCAAGAACAGGTCTCAAACTTAAGTCAGCAGGAAACAAGGTCTGCTGAACAAAAAGTAGCGTGCCATCACTTATTCTGATTTATGTCCTTACGACTTTGAAAATTTGCAATAATTCCCGGAGTAACCTTGGGAGGACCTTGGCAATTCTATCATTCGAAAGAGAATGTAAACACCTTAATGGTTTCAAATTTCGTTAGAATCATTCAAATAGTTATGATGTTATTGGCCAAAAAAAAATAATTCACGGGCTAACCTTAGGAGGACCTTAGTAATTATATCATTCGAAAGAGAATGTAAAACAACATAATTCGTTCAGATTTCGTTTGAATCGGCCTAATAGTTATGATGTTATTAACAAAACAATAAAATTCACCGGCTAACATGGGAGAACTTTGCCAATTGTATCATTCGAAAGAGAATGTAAAACAACATAAGGGTTTCAAATTTCGTTAGAATTTGGCTGAATTGTTACAATGTTATTAAAAAAAAACAAAAAAAGTGCACCGACTGGTATAGTGAGATGTAGAGTCGCCTGCGACTAAAAAGTCACAATTTTCTGAAAGTTTACTAAAAAGAGGACTAAATTATATTAAAACCAGTCAAAGGCTTCCCCCCCCCCCCCATCCTACGGCGGCGGGATCTTGCGCTTCACTACTAAGATTAAAATCTAAAATCTAAAAAAACGCAGCCTTACTTAAATTTTAATAAGTTTTCTGAACTTCACCAATTGTAATTCATTTCCTTTTAAAGCATTGGATAATCATATTTATTTTTTCTGAACTAAACTATTTTGTTTTTTCAAATTCTAAAGAAATTCTTAGAAATTACCTTGATAAAAATTTAAAATATACTTAAGTCATAACTAAACTAAGATAAAATTATTATTTAAATACTCCAAAAAATCCTGTTCTTAAACTATAGTCAGTGATGATGATGATGATGATGATGATGATGATAATGATGATGATAATGATGATATAGATTTTTTTAATTACAATGGTGGGCCTTAACTTGTTGTCACACCTCATTTATGGAATTGGAAAGGCGAACAAATGGTTTCACCTTAATTGCATAGTCTAGAATAGTATAGCATAGCACTTTACAGCATAGCATATTATTCCATAGTGGTGCTTATCATATTATAGCATAGTATAACATAGTATAGTATAGCATAGCATAGAAAACATAGTATTGTAAAGTAAGCTTCCTGTTAAATGTCAATATTTGAAAAGTTGCTTCACCGAAATAAAATATTATTCAATATTTTTCTAAAAAAATTTTTTTTTTTAATCCTTTAAATTTTCATCAGTCATTTTCAAAAGAATAATTGAAGTAATAATCTCATCCCCTAAAAAAATATATTGATTAATACAATTTTCGTTTTTGTAATACAATTAGTTCACAATATTCTTTTGATTAAACTTATAATAAATATGAGCTTTTATCATAACCCTTTAATTAATCAAAGACAACTTTTTTATAATAGTGTAGTAAAACAAGAAAACTAAGCTAATTATTCAGTTAAATTAAAAAAAATATATATATTAAAGATTGTTTTATTAATTTTATGTAGTTGAGTTTTGTATTCTTCATATGGGCAAGAATGGGGTCCGTAATCTACATAAGGCCAAAGTTGGGGTACTTATTCTCCATATGGGTTATTTGGGGTCTGTAATCTACATATGATCCGTAAAGTATTATATAGTATATTATATGTTGTCTACTATCTCCTAGCTTAGTATAGCCTAGCATAACATATCCTAGTACAGCCTAGTATTGTCTAGAATAGTATAACATTTTCTAGCATAGCCTAGTATAGTCTCGGCTAGTAGCCTGGCAAAACCTAGCGTACCGTAGGATAGCCTACCATAGTATGACCTCAAATAGCATAATAAAGCCTAGGATAGTATAGACTAGCCTAGATTGCTTAACATGGTAAATCCTGCCTAGCCTAGCATAGCATAGTATATCATAGCATATTATAGTATAGCATTGTATAAGAGAGTAGATTATGTCATAGCATAGCCTACCATAGTATGGCCTAGCTTAACATCGGATAGCCTAGTCTAGCCTATCCTAGCTTAGTATAACCAAGTCTATCCTATGATTCCTTATAATCGTAGAACTTACTATACCATACTCTAGCGTAGCTAGCATAGTATAGCCTAGCCTTACATAATATAGGTTAGCTTGGCATAGTAAGAGTTAGCCTAGATAAACTAGCCGAGCCTAGCAGAGAATGTATAGTATGGCCTATCTTAGTCTAGAAACCATAGTAAAGCCTAGCCTAACAAAAACTATCCTAACATAGCCTAGTACAGCCTAGCATATATAGGAGAGTAAAGCTTACCATAGTGTAGCCTAGCCTAGAATAGTATAGTATACCATAGCCTAACCTAGTATAGTTTAGAATAGTTTAGCATAGT
Organism: Ceratothoa steindachneri; assembly: GCA_963969495.1. Classification (NCBI taxonomy): domain Eukaryota; kingdom Metazoa; phylum Arthropoda; class Malacostraca; order Isopoda; family Cymothoidae; genus Ceratothoa; species Ceratothoa steindachneri. The sequence continues at coordinate 161,327,441 of OZ018326.1, forward strand.
ATAGCCTATCTACCATAGCCTAATTTACCCTAATCTAGCTTAGCAAAGTATAGTATAAGCATAGTATAACTTAGCCTAGCATAGTATAAACTGGTTTAGCATAGTATAGCCTACTTATCATAGTATATCCTATCCTATTCTAGGCATGGTATATCTTGGCATAGCACACACAACCATAGTCTAGCCTAGCCTATGCTAGCTTAGCATGGTCCACTATAATCTAGCCTAGTATAGTCCAGCATCGCCTTACATAGCATACCTTTTGTATAGCCCAGTCTAGTATATCATAGCATAGAATGGCCTAGAATAGCATAGTATACCCTAGAGTAGCCTAGTATAGACTTGCATATATAGCCTAGAATAGTATATATTAGAATAACCTAGCTTAGTATATCTACCTGAGCCTATCACAGTGTATCCTAGCCTAACCTAGCTTATCAAAGTATAGCCTAGCCTGCCTAGCAGAGAATAACCTAGCCTAGTTTAGTGCAGCATACAATTGTATATTAAAACTCAGTCTAGACTATATTATTTTACACAAAGAAGCACTGAACAGACCAGCAGCCTCTAATTAATAATGGCAAAAGAAAACAAAGAACTGTTGACCAGGCACTTTCATTCAGTTACTAAATAACATAACGCTGAAAAATGGAATGAAGAGAAATTATGGTTTTCCCCAAACCCTTCATTAAAAGAAATGAAATCGCCAACCAGAACAAGAGAAGGTCAGACTCCTCCTCTTTGAGCAGGAAGAAAGTGACAAACGCGAAAAAAATAGCATCCTAGAGCACTAACAGAAAAAAAAATACCAACGCCAGCGAAAAAGGATATCCTGGGGAAAGGCTACTTATTAGACGCGTAAGATATTGACATCAAAATATTCGCCTCCTCAATGTGCAAACTACTGAAAGAAAATGAAGAAAAGCTACTCCAAGGACTACACGATGTAAAGTACAAGTGGGCGGACGAGGGACCATACACCCAAGAGGAATCGAAGGACTGTTGTTGGAAGGAGGGATCTTCGTCCCGGAATCGAGTATGCACACCATCAACCAGCAAACTTTAAAAATTATAGAAAGTGGACAAAAGACATCGGATATCCATCAATGAAAAATTTAAGTCCAATGAATGATAAGACCACTTAAAATTTAGTGAAAAATATAATAATTAAATTATTTGAATAGTAAAAGTGCTTAAAAATATAAGTGATTGAATTTTAAAAAATGGTTAAATAACATAGTTGAAAAGAATTGATTACAAACCTAAATGTGTGACAAGTATTATAACAAAATTAAGAGGAAGTTAAAAATAACGGGCAAAGCAAACAGTGATTAAATCTAAAAGTGACTAAACAAATCAAACAGTGATAGGATACTTAAGTGGTTTTCATTAATATAATATAACAATCAAGTGGAAGTTAATAAAAAATCGGCAAAGTTAAAACTGATTAAATATAAGATGATTAAAGAATTATAAAACTGATAATGAATCTGAGGATCAGTAATATAATAACCAAGTGTAAGTTAATGAAATATTAAAGTTTAAAAGAATTAGTACCTAATGATAACAGGAAAAATTAAAAGTGAATGAATACTTATATGCCAAAATATAAAAAATTGCATATAGCGGGTGACAGCCAAATGTCCCTCTTTTTTATAATGCTGTAATTTGTTAGACATTAGAGCTTGAAGATAGAACTAAGTACTAGTATCATTATAAAGAATAATATTTGAAATTTTATTAGCTAGCGTATGAAAATTCGAAATGACCACTACTGGACTCTATGCACTTATCAATACGATTATCCAAATTTCTTTTGGCATTCTGCAAAATATTGACATTGATGGAGGCAATGATTTCTCGATACTCATTCTTCAGTTCTGCGATATTAGATGGTGAAGCTAGAAATGGTCTTTCTTTTACAAAACTCCATAGAAAGTAGTCAAACGGTAAAAAGTCAGGAGACCTAGCTGGCCAGGGAAAGTTTTTCCTATGCGACATTAGTCGTTGAGGAAATCGAGCCTTCAACCATGTCATGGTGCCACACGCAGTTATGGGCTGTAGCGCCATCTTGTTGAGAAACCAATCGTCAGGATAAGTGCTATTGATGAAAATGCGTTTGAGCATTTAAAGATATCTGGCAGCAGAAATTGACTGAGCTTGTCCTGTTTCATGGTTCTCAAAGAAAAGGCCCATATATCTTAGTCCCACTTAGTCCACACCATACTGTTATCTTTGGGGAGTGCAAAGGTTTTTGAAAGTAATTCTTTGGCCACTTCCGATAATTCTGTTTCAGGCAAACGTGACATTCATCACTGAAAATTATATTATTCAATACTAGTTGTTTATCATCGCACATTTCTTTAACCCTGAGGCAAAATAAATAACCTTCATTGCTTATCCTCGATTGATATTTCTTGATGACATTGACTTTGTTTGGTATGGCTAAAAACTTATATGTTTTTTGAGAATAGTTCGCACAGCATTTTTATTCAAATGTGTCTCAGCAGTCAATATTCGTTTCGATACTCAAAACTTTCTTACGACCGAAATTTCCTATATTTATATTACGAATTGTGCTATGTGCATTGGATTATTTTGGTTGAAAATAACAAATTGATTTGATTTTGCAACCAGGACGAATCATTAATTGTACGACAAACGTTCGCTGTTCAAGTTACTTGTGCGTTTTTGGAAAACACAAAAGAGAAATGTTTAATATCTGCATAGATTGGCCGGAGCCATACCCTCGAGAGAAGGCACCCCGGGTTAGCGATGGTTGATTCTGCGTTAACCAACAAAGGTCCGTCAAAATTCACACCACGAGAAACTGACCCCCCCCCCCGGGTTCACCTTTTATCATTCATTTATCCCATTTGGCATTTCAGGTTTACGGAAGCTAATTCGTAACAAAAAGGGGGTTTCATATAAGTACTTACGAAAGTTTCGACACCCATTGAAGACGGGTCAACGAAAATAAACAGCAGCTGATTATATACCAAAAACTAAGAATAAGAAGGTCTTAAGAAGAAAACCCAGCCTCAAGGGGCTACTCCCGCATGAAAATGGCACACAATGGAACGACAAGAATTCTGACGCGAACCATTAGCGAGCACGGCAGGCTGAGAACGGACAAGGTGTTCGAGGTCGTCTACGGACGACTGAACATTGTCATGCTCAGGCTACTGGATGTTTCCACAGGTTACGTCGCGATTTGGGAGAAAGAAAAAGACGAGGAGGCAATAACTAAAGAGGATACTGTGGAGACACTTCATGGAATCAGGAATCAGCCTACAACTTGCCATTCCTTCGCAGATCCTGACTCGTAGGAACGTAGTGTGCAGGAGGTTGTACCCATCGAAGGGCCAACATACCAAGGATGAAATACAAGAAGAGATCAGGAAGAACCAGAAGTGGGTGAAGGTTGCAGAAGTCATAAAATTTATGAATAAACGTGATAAATTGAACTATTTCCATGCCTTCAAAGTCATATTCACGGATACATTCATGGCTAAAAAAGCGAAAGAATGAGGACTGCTGCTGATCAACGAAAATTTCAGCGAGAAGCAGATTGAGGGGGAAGAATATAGCCCCATCCATTTCTGTTTCCGGTATTATAAAATCGAGCTGTACACCACAAAAGACTGCGAAGCTCCGAATGAGGTATGTTCCAAGTGCAGCGAATCTGGGCATTTTTGGAAAGATTGCAAGAGCACCTACAAGAGGTGCGCAAACCGCGGGCAAAGCCATTGAACAATGGCTATGGCTTACCCAAGGAAAAAAGAGCTAATTAAGAGGAAGAATGAGGAAAGCAAACGAGAGGAGGCAAGACAAAATAACACCTTATACCGACAAATTGCAAAGGGCGCCTAATCCGAGGCAGAAACGAAGAAAACATCCCTAAGGATCCAAAAGAGAACTCAACAAAAATCTTGACGTGCATTTTGTACGCACACTTATGAATCTAACGCAGCCGGGGATGTTCGCCACAGAGTTAAACAAAATGTTAGCTGAAAATGACATAAGCGAAATGTGGTTACCAGACAACCCTCCATTAGGGTATGTCCGTCAAATACAAATGGTTGCTAACCAGTAGAGAAATGCAGAGTCAGTAGAAGAAGGTCAGAAGGCCAGAAAGAAAGAGCCAAAAGCGAAATAGGAAGGCAAAACTCCTGACCCAAAGATTGAAGGAAGAAAATAAATGGAGGCTGCTTGCATAAAGCCAAAATCGCCGAAATAAAAGAAGATATCAAAAAATAGTTGGGCATCCCAAAAAATATTCAAGTGGGAGTACGATGCACAGTGCGACTAAGAAATAGTCGACGAGGCACTTTTTAATCACAACGTGATCTTTTACGAGGACACATGCGAACAATACCCTTACCCTAATTTAAGAAGTAAAGGAACAGGAAAAGGTAATCTACAACCAAGAAACACTAAAGAAGAAAAGGAAAGCCAGTAAGTCAAAATAAAAACATCAACAACTGGTTAATGATCATAAAACTTAATGTTAATTGATGGGAGGACAAATCCACGGCAAATCGTAACATATTCCGAGTGCTCGACCCGTAAATCATCCTAATAACGGACCACGGTAATGACACAAGATCTGGTCAATTGAAGATACTGACTTATGGAGTAATCATAAATAACAACTATCAGGAAAGGTTTGACGGCGTTGCTGAAGCTATCAAAAGGAATATCTCGTTCAGGTACCTACCGGAACTGGACGAGTACTTTGTGGCCGTGAAACTACTCATATCAATTGATAACCCATGATAGCAGCTGCGTACCAAACACCTCGACAATCGTACTTGCCCATCAGCCACTTCTACACCTTGTTTGGGCACCGCAGAAAGGCATACTTGGGCTGTGACCTCACTGTCAGATGCCAAACGGAAAACTAAATTAACGCAAACAAAAGAGGTCGAAACTTGTAAATGATTATTGAAAGAGAAAAACACCCAAAGGATAGGCCCGCAATTCCCGCATTATATCAACTACAGGTCTACAACAAAACCTGACATAATCATGTCAAGCAATGACTTCCAATTCAATTACTATAGTGAGCAGGGTCTAGCAGTACCCAGCGATCACATAGCAATCTTAACAACAATCTCGCTAGCAACGATCCAGGTTGCTAGAAGACACTAATCAGATAATAAATCAAACGCTCCAACAACCCCTCGTCGACGAAGGGGTGGAGATGGCAGACTATGGTCGCCAAATAACAACTGAGGAAGCCATGGTAACTGTAAAATCCTTTAAAAAAATGGTGCCAGGATGGACGAGAATCACCAAAAACAACATAGTGCATGCCGCTCAGCAGATCATTCAGTAATCATTAACATCTTCAGCGCTTCCCTGAATACGGCTTCTTCCCTGACGGTATAAAAAGGGCAAAATCATTTTTATACCTAAAGGGAACAAACCTCCCGATCAACCGGTGAAATACAAGCCGATCTCTCTCTTAGAGTTCGTGGAAAGATTTTACCAAAAGCTTCAGTTGCCAATGTTTAATAAGTTTGTACTCTCTAAAACTATGTCCGGTTTAGTTGCCGAGCAGTATGTTAGGAAGGTCGGAAAGTCTGGTCTGACCCTCTGGACCCTGTCTCTTTCGTGCAGAAGCTCCAGGTTTCTTCAACTCTAATTGGTGTTCCCATAACCAGACGCTCTGCATCTTGCGTTTAAGTCACCAACAACAAGGTCAGTCTCACGTGCACAAATAGGGAAGGAAGTCGTGAATCGACAGATAGAGGGCGGCATGGCGGCATGCCACAGTTAAGCCCCAAAGCAGGGTTGTGATTACAATCGCAACGAATGATTATTTTATGGCTGGTAGCTTTTTGAAGTGTAAGACTAACTGCTCAACGACCCCTGCACGATAATACATAGGACTCACCCGCATTATCAAGTGTTCAAGAAAGAGATGGTTAACCATGTCCTCCCCATCAAGTGTAAAGAGATCATGACCACCATAAGGTCTTTCAAACAAAGGGCCCCGGGCTGGTCTTGGCTCATGAAGAACAACATCGTGAACGCACCACGGCAAATAGTTCAGGGAATCGTCAACACTATTAATGCTGCCATATATGCAGGCTACTTTCCGGACGGGTATACGATGACTAAAATCATCTTTTCCTTGAAAAGGAACAAACCCACTGACGAGTTGGTTAACTTCCACCCAATCTGTATTCTGAAAATACTTGGCAAGTTTTAAGAGAAATTTGTGACCGAAGGGCTACAAACTCAACTGAGCGAGTTAGGAGTGTACAACACACAACAGCATGTGTTCCGTAGGAAGAGTGACGGGGATACTTTTGAATTCGTTTTACCTTTAACTCAGAGGGTTTTGATAGTTAAGTAACCTTGAAAGTGAGTGTCTTCGTTGAGAGGGGCTGAGGAACGTGCTGAGAAATGTGCAGAAGGCTTTCGACAAGGTCTGGCTGCAAGGACTCCAGCTAAACCTGATCATGGAGATGATCCTCTGCAACTTCATCATGGACAGTAGGGCATGTCTCATGATCGAAGGATGCAAAGGATCTGAGTTCTAACTAAGGACGGGAGTCCCACAAGGGGGCTGTCTGTACCCTTTGCTTGACTTGGTCTACACCATCAACCTCCAAACTAAGGTGAATATTCACATCATGGATCTGCAAATAACAGATAACATCGCACAAATTCTCTCATGCGCAGAGAGGAAAGCAATAGTGCGGGAAGCACAAACTAGAGCGGAAATCTCGAACATCAACCAGTATGAGAGGAGAAGGAAGATTAGAACGAACAGGGATAAGTTCAAGATTATCCAGTTGAGCCGCTCTACATAGTGGCTCGTAGTAATAGTTGGAAGAGATACGGCTCCTTCGTCGAAGGCATATTACTGGGCCTAAGAATCTCCACCCACGCGCGAAGGAAACATCACACGGAGAGACACTGTCTGGCAAAGAGGAAACCTTAAAACTGTACAGATTTATAGATCTTAGGTCCGCCAAAATTTGGAAAAAATACCTAATGTACATCAGATCTAAGCTTATCTTCCCTGACATGGTGACCCAAGCGGCCAACAAATCCTAAAAAAGAAAAGACTATCGAGTGTAGAGCTCTGCCTCCCTCATCTTCAACAAGCCCCGAAGGCGCGACCACAGAACGCAAAGAGTGCTGCACAGACCACAACGTTTGGAGCCAGTCAACGGTGCGAATCAGAGACTGGCTAAATAGCTCTGCACAGCAGATACCGAAAATATCATTCAGGAACTGGAAGTAATAAGATGGAGTATCAACATCCCTGCCAGACTACGGTAAAAAGTTACCCGCGGGGAAAGATTACTTAGCATTAAGTACCCACTTACACATAAGTACCCAAAGTGCACACTTACACATAACACTTAGAACCCACTTACACATAACCAACACACAGTACAGTCAACACGTACAATCATCACACAAACAAGAACGGTTGGAAGAAGAACAACAAAATAAATATATACAAACTGCTAACATTAACGTAATAACAAGGTAATTGCCCAAACCGTTTGCCTACAAAGGCTTGAAGTCTCCAAAGAACAAAAAATATTGGGAACAACAATTATAGAGTGACATAACAATGAAGAACATTAATATACGTTAAAAACATTAGAATAAGAATTACATACAAAGTATAACAACACACCAAGCATAAGTAAAAACCATCCAAAAGGTAGGCGATGCCGTCTTCACAAGGGCAAAACTCTCCCACCAACTCCCCTCTTTTGTTCATCACCTTTATATTCCAGAATAAAAGTCGTTTCAAATATTAGTACATCAACAACTTCATTGACTGCGCAGTCATCTTGGACGAAACAATGCAACTCTCAAAATCTAGTACATCGGTAAAGCAGGTGTGGGGAAGAGAAGTTGTATTCAGAAGATGATTTTTTCTCTTTTTCCCATGGGGATTTTAGAAAACAGAAATACATTGGAGCTACGCAAAGGCAACTTTATTTCAGCCTAACCACCAGAAGACTTCAAAAGAGTGACGACGCTCGAGTGAACAGGAATGACACACATCTCGCCTCGTTACAACTATGCTATTCTATGTGAAAGACAATTGGAGGCGCCGTTAAAAGCAGGATTGAGGATAAGCTCACTGTGGAACCGGCATTAGAGGCACCGGAACAATGGGCAAGAACTGCAACTTCCGTGGAGTGGGGAGGGTCACGACCCCCCTATACCCCGTGGGTCCAACCAGGACCACATAGAGAAGTAACACCCATCTCTGTGCACACCGCAAGCCGTTCTGATACACAAACCCTCGAGCGACGGCACCCCGGTTAGAGATGGTTGATTCCACGCTAACCAGGCAAAAGTCTGTCACTTATCACTCAACGAGAAAGTCTCCCCTAGTTCACCTTTCATCATTCACCCATCCCATTTTTCAGTCCACGTTTACGGAAGGGTAGTTTCATCTTAGATGGTGTACACTTAAAGACAACTTCAATTTACAGCAGAGGTTTCATTTCAAAAGGGTTGTTAAATATTACCTAGCATAATACGTCACCAATAACCCAGGATCAGGAACGCAAAAGAATATATCAGGCTCTAGAGGCTACTCTAAGGAAGAGATGACCCAATAAAATACACTAAAAAAGAAGCTAAGAAAACAGCCAAAAACACAAGATCAGAGACTACGGACTCGTAAGACTACTCGGACTCAAAGGTCGCTCCTAACAACAGCTGTCACTTCAAAGGGAAGCGAGCTGCCAAAATACCGCTCTATGCTGATGAAATTAACCTCACCATTTTAGCAGCCGAGCAGCTCTTTTTCATCAAAGTTATGGACCTCACGAAGATATTCCATTGAATAAAGAAAAAAAACTTAGAAGTGGGAACTTGATGCCTCGAAGGATGAGGGGCCTCTTGAGGTAGCACCTGGTTAGACATAAAGTGGGCCTCTACCAGTACACGGGTGAGCAAGTGTCAAACATTGTATCCAAAAAGAAAAGGAACGTACGAAGGTGTTCAACAAAGAAAAATTAGATCAAGAACAAGAAACGACAAGGAGAGCATCAATAACAGGCGGAGAATTCTGACGCTTAACATTAATGCATGGGAGGGGAAAGGAACGACATATGGAAACATATTTTGAGTGCTCGATTCCGACATCATTTTATTAACAAGGTATAGTATTAATACAAACTTTAGTCAATTAAAAATACCAGGCTATGAAGTGCTCATGAATAATCAATCCCAAGAAAGTTTTAACGGTGCTGCGATAGCTATCAGAGAAAAAATCTCGTTCAGGCGCCTACCGGAGCTCGACGAGTCCTTTGTGGCAATGGAACGTTCTACATTGGTATACAACTCGTGATAGCAGAGGTATATCAACCACCTCGATGAGCGTACATGACAATCAACAACTTTTAGACCTTTTGGGGGCACCCCAGCTTCCAGTCACTATTCGCAAAAGACACGCCCTGGCCAACTAGGAAAGTTACAGACTACTTCTCAGTCAACAGGTACTAGCTGACCTAAGCGCAGCATCGGTAGAGATGGACGAGTAGCTTGAGAGGATAAATGCTTCTATCATAGAAGCAGACAGCGAGTGTGTACCAAAAAGAGGATACGACCCTCACCCCTCTCAACTCAAATCGAAGGAGGAGATAAATGAGATATCTCGTGAGCACAAGGAAGTGTACATGGAAGTAGGAAGGGCAGGTCCAACCCGGGCATCAGCAAATAGAACCTGATAAATGTAAACTATCAGATCATTTGTGGAATAACTAACATCTTCAATGCTTCTCTGAATAAGAGATATTTCCTTGCTGGTCTAAAGATGAACAAAATAATTTTTATACCTAAGGCGAACAAACTCCCAGAACCAAATGGTGAAATACAGGTCGATCTCACTCTTAGAGTTCGGGGAAAAATTCTACAAACAGCTTCTAGCAAACAGGATACAGGACCAATTAACTGAGCTGGAAGCCCACAACACTTAGTAGAACGGGTTCCATTAGAAACGGCCCTCGCTCATCTAACGGAAAACCTCGCGCAATGCAGAGCTGAAGGGAAGTAAGTAGACGTGGTATTGCGAGGTGTAGGGAAGGCCTTTTATAAGGTTTTGCTGAAAGATTTACAATACAAGATCTTCGGTTTCTCCCTCAACACAGTCCTGGACAGAATCCTCTGTGATTACAGCATATAGAGAAGAGCCCAAATAATAATCGAGGGCTACAGAGGACCGGAATTCCAAAGGTTAGCTCTCTAAGCCCACTACCGTACCTCGTGTATACACTGGTCTTGCTTACACCAGTACGGAACGATGTGATGTATCTGCAATTCGCAGATGAAACCTCACAAATTATCCACAGTTCCTATAGGAACGCAATAGTACAGGCAAGGGAGACAGCTAACGAAATTGATAATATCAATATTTAGGAGAATAAGTTCTGTGCTTGGCGCCGAGCATGGATTCCCCTCGATGGAAGGCCCTACCGTCTAAGGCTGGGTTGCCTCAAGGACCATGTCTACCTCAGGGGGGCCTCCAGTTGGCCATCCCCCCCCCCAAGACATCGCAGGTCCCGTTGGAATTATTGTCACTAGTTAGGTGGTGTGGGGAGGCACAAGCCTTGACCCTGCCAAGGTTCAATATTCTTGCCAGCAGGTCTTTTAAGGGAAGCGACCGAAGGATCCTGGCTTCCCTCTTCCCACCCTAAGTGGTTTTGCCCTACCGAGCCGCTTCACTGGGGAGCGGTCGGCTATGTGCTGCCTGCTGGCTTTCTTGGCCTTTTCCTTGGAAAGAAAAGGGGGGACTGCTGCTGGAAAAAGGGAGTGAGAGGGAGTCCCCTACACCCGTAGGCGAAGGAGAGGAGTAAGCCTCCTCTCGGGTTAGAGAAATATGGAAGGCCTCCTGCACAAGCAAAGGGGGAGAACCTTCATTTTTGTCTGTGGAGCTGCCCGAGGGTGGCTCCGTCGATGGTACAGGGGAAATTAAAGGGTTTTTTTTTTACTTATCATTGGGCATGGTGACCCACTTTTTATTACGGGATGCAACAGATCATTAACCCTCGCAGTAGCCCGCACTGCAAGGGGTGCGTACATGCCTGGCAGAGCGAGGTGCCGCCATTCAGGACCATCCATCCCACCTGGTGACCGGGCAGTCCATCGGCATGGCAGCTCCACCTTAAACACGGCGTAAAATTGATAGAGTGTGAAGAGGAAAGGAAAAGGGATGTGAGGAAGGTATGGGTGAGGATGAGGCAGGTGTTTAAAAACCCCCATCCCTGACCTGAGCTCATTTTTTTTTTTTTTTTTAATTAAGGGGCTATCTGGCGACTGCCGACTTAGGCATTAGTCGCCGTAAACAAAGAGCCTAGTTCTAGGCTACTTTAAAAATTAAACAGGAAACAATAAAAAGAGATAACAATAACAATAAAAAAGCAATAACAAAAACAATAACAAAAAAAACAACAACAATTAAACTGGGTTAAATGAAAGGGAGAAGGCCAGCCTCCCCCCAAAAGTCAATAAGTCCACTAGTCATGGTGCACGCACTCGTCCCGAGTACAAGGGACAGGCGGTAGCGACCCCGCCCATCCCGGTACCGGGACAGGTATCGTGCGCGAAGATCACCCAGACTGGGACATTCGACAAGAATGTGCCGAACAGTCTGGGGGACGACGCAGTCGTTGCAATAGGACGCAGGCGAGCGCTCCACCAAGTAGCGATGCGTCACACGAGTGTGTCCGATTCGAAGACGACAGAAAGCAACCTGAAGCCGCCGCGGCATTGGGGGATAGGTCCATGGGAACAGTCGCGGCGCAATGGCACGCAACTTTAAGTTCCCCTCGACCGTCTCCCATCTTCTTTGCCAAGCAGTCCGAAGAGCTGCCCGTATTCCTGCCATGTTGTCAGTAAAGGAAGAGCGAAACGCGGGTCCGGTCGCAGAGTCCTCGCGGACTCTTTGGCGCCCTCATTCCCCGCAATTCCTACATGTCCAGGAACCCAGCAGAAGATAATCTCGACATCTGCCCGGCTCGCCAAAACCGTGGCGTCACGGATTTTGCGAACCAGGGGATGCGGAGATTCCAATGCCCCGAGAGCACTCAGGGCGCTTTGTGAGTCGCTATAGATCACAATCCGGTCTCCGAACCGGGCACGTCGCGTAATCTCACGTACCGAGTGGTGTATTGCCACCAGCTCGGCCGTGAAGACAGACGCAGCGCCTGGTAGAGCCCCGCTGACTTCAAACAGAGGGGATACGGCGTGGAAGCCGACCCCCTCTTGGGACTTGGAGCCATCCGTATACACTGGCACGGTACCAGCGTGACACGATGTGTGCTCCAAAAAGGTCGAACGCAATACTCCCGGCGCAGTACAAGCTTTGGGAGCAGAGGCGTGGCGACAAATAGCCAAATGTGGTACCCTCCAGGGTGGCGTCCTGGGCAGAACCAGGGGCGCCACCGGCCCGAGAGCTATATCTACCTCTCGAAGGAGTTTCCTGGCCCTAAAGCCAAAGGGCTTAGGGTATGACTGGCGTCTCTCGGCGGCATAGGCACCATCGAGATCAGCTGCGGATGCAGTGAGAGCTGTTGGCGACTGAGGGAGGCGCCGGGCTCGCGCGTACAGGCGAGTGATGCACTGCACGCGGCGCAGAGCGAGTGGCATCTCCCCAGCATCGACCAACAGGCTCTCAATGGGGGAAGTGCGGAAGGCACCGGTCGCAAGGCGAAGGCCGGTGTGGTGGATCGAATCCACCTTCCGCAATAAACGCTCGGCTGCGGATGCATAAAACTCGCATCCGTAGTCGAGCTTCGAGCGAACAAAGGATCGATAAAAAAGTAAGGCGGTAGCCCTATCAGCGCCCCAAGCGCTGAAAGTCACGGAACGGAGAATGTCCATGGCGCGGGTACAAGAGACCCTAAGGCTGCGAATATGAGCCTCCCAGGTGAGGCGTCGGTCGAATACAAGACCAAGGAAACGGTGCGACTCAACCACATCCAGGCGCACCCCATTAAGAAGCAAATCTGGGTCGGGGTGAAGCAGTGGATGGCGGCAGAAGTGCACCACCTTAGTCTTGGCCAAAGAAAACCGAAACCTGTGCGCTTCGGCATAGCGAGAGACGCGGTTCAATGCCTGTTGTAGTCGACGCTCCAGAGTTGGACTGGGCCGCGCCAAAAGAGATCGAAAGGTCGTCCACGTAGAGCGTAGCGAGAACATCTTCCGGCAGCACCGAGGTGATGCCGTTGATGCTCAGGGCAAAGAGTGTGACACTGAGGACACTTCCCTGCGGGACACCCTCTTCCTGCTCCTTTGGGCCGGAGAGGGCTCCCCCCACCCGTACGCGGAATCGACGATCTCGCAAAAATTCAGATAAAAACATTGGGAGGCGTACCCTCGCCCCCATCGTGTGGAAAGTCTCCATGATACCGTATCGCCATGCGGTATCATAGGCCTTCTCCAGATCAAAAAACACCGTGGCGTAGTGCTGTCTACGAAGGAAAGCCTCGCAGACGGCACTTTCCAGTCGGAGCAGAGCATCCGACGTGGAGTGGAACTTACGGAAGCCGCACTGTGCAGAAGACAGATGGCCTCCGCTGTCCAGGAAATAGGCTAATCTAACATTTACCAATTTCTCCATCAACTTGCACACGCAAGAGGTTAGAGAGATTGGGCGGAAACCGGTCGGAGTAGAGTGATCTCTCCCCGGCTTGCGAAAGGCGAGCACAGTAGCGATTCGCCAGAAGTCTGGGAGAAGACCTTCCACTCAGATCCTGTTGAACAAATCTAAGAGAAAGGCCATGCCTCGCTCACCCAGGTGTCGAAGCATGGCGTACGGGACATCGTCCGGACCATGGGCGGTGTCCGCGCACGAAGCGAGAGCGGAACGCAACTCACTCACAGTAAAATTGTCGTTGAAGGGTTCTCCGCCTCTGGAGGTAAAGTCCAGCCGGCGGCCTTCCGCGACATCACGACGTGCATTGAATGCTGGCGGAGCAGCATCACGGCTAGAGAATGCCGAAAAAGCGGTCGCTAAGGATTCCGCCACGGACGCGGAGTCCGAGATTGCGGTCCCATTCTCCTGGAGAACGGGAGGGGGGTCTTGCGAGAACTTGCCCCGAATCCTTTTGACTCGCTTCCACACCTCAGCTAAAGGGGTCTTCCCGTTAAGTGAAGACACGTATGCCCACCAAGAAGAGCGGCGGGCGTGCTTCGAAATATACCGGAACCTAGCCCTAGCCCGACGAAATTCACCAAGTGAAATCGTTCGGGCAGCGCTTATAGCGCATGTAGGCATAACGCTTCTGTTTGAGGGCCGTCTCACACTCGGCCGACCACCATGGGAGTGGTCGGCGTGCAAAACGGACAGACGTCCTAGGAATAGTAGTCAGGCTCATGGCGATGAGGTTGCCGGAGAAGAACTCAACGGCCTCATCTACCGACCTAAACTCCTCGACTGAGATAGAGAATTCAGTCATTTCCTGAAATGCAGGCCACCGCGCCCGCGCCAAGCAACACCGAGGTGGTCTTTCAGGCGGCAGTTGCCCTGAAAATGATATTTGAATGGGAAAGTGATCACTACCATGGAGGTCATCGACCACCCCCCAATCAAAATCAGGCTGTGCATCCGAAGAGCACAAAGATAGGTCAAAGCAAGAAAATGAAGCGGTTCTCGGACAGTGATGCGTAAACTCATCCACGTTTAGGACACCCATCTCAAGCTCTTCGATCAGATCGGCAAGGACTTGTCCCCTGGGATTTATGGTGTAATCTCCCCAGAGAGGATGCCTGCCGTTCAGATCTCCAAGCAAGAGATAGGGCCTCGGCAACCGTGTCACGACGCGGCGGAAGTCCCCCGCGTCGAAGTCAGCTGACGGTGGAATGTACGCAGAAATGATAGTATACGTCCTATCCAGGTGCAGCTGCACAGCCACTGCCTGAAAGGAGGTATCTAAAGAGAAAGGAAGAACGGAGACATCATGCCGGGTGTAAACCGCGCATCCCCCAGCCCGGCCATCCCGCGGTGGTGGGGTCGCAAGACCCTTATACCCCGGGAGGGCAGGCAGGGGGCACGCGCCTAGCATGGTCTCCTGCAAAAAAATAGCTAACGGGGAACGGGACGAGGCGAGCCTCCGCAGCTCCTCCCAGTTGGCCTGGAGTCCACGGCAATTCCATTGAAGGAATATGCCCTCCAGGCCTAGCTCGGAGGAGACGCGGGGGCCCTCCTCGAATTGAAGACCCTCACGGGAATGGCCGTACGATTCCCGGGGGCAGAACCCCGGGCACTGTTGGCCGGACAAAGCGCTGGAGGCGCTGTCGCCTTCGAGGACTTATTGGGGGAGGTTGGGCTCGCCATGCGAGTCTTTTCCTCCCTCCGCCTCGAAACCTTAGGCGGGCGTTGCGGCTTCGGAGGCGGGGGGGCCTCTTTTCGAGGAACCACCGTCTCCGAGCCACTCGCTCCACCTTGGGGCGTGGGCGAAGGAGATGAAGCTCCTTTGTTGCTGTCCTCCTTTCGGGGGACAGCTTTAGGAACCCCTGAGGAGGGCCTAGCGACCATCTTCAGGGGTGTTGCCTCCTGTGAGTCTAACGACTCGGTGGAGGCGCGTGGCCGTTTCGCCTTGTGGGAAACGGTCACGCTGGGGGAAGAGGGGGGAGCCCTGGTTTTAGCCGGGGCTGGGTATGAACCCTTTTTGCCGCCAGCTTTACCAGGGAAGCGTCCGGGTTGGGTAGAGCCCGCAGAAGGGCTCCGAATGGGCGCGGAAACAACCGTGCTCGTTGGCCTGGATGGGCCAGGAGCAGAGGGTGCCTTTCGAACTACTGAGGCATATGACGTCCCAGGCAGAGCTGGGCGCGCCAGGACCAAGTCCTTAGCCTCGCGGAATAAGAGTCTATCCTGGGCCTGAACGGCCAGGATTTCTTTCTCCAGGAGATATGCACCACATTGCTTCGAAGAAGCAGGGTGCGGCTCTCCGCAATTGACACACTTGGCCACACACGATTTGGACTTATCGTGTGCGACCTTGGAGCAATTTACACAGACTTCGGGTGACCCCGACTTTGCACGTCTACATGAGCGATTCGTATGGCCGAAGCGGTGACAGTAATAGCACCGCCGCGGCAGTGGCACGAATGCCTTCACGCGGTAGCGGTACCAACCGGCACGCACCGACTCAGGGAGCTTGTCACTGTCGAACGTGACGAAGAGTGTAGGGGTGGGTCTCCAAGCCCCTCCCTGTTTTCTCATCACACTTTCGACCTTGACCGCCCCATGGTCGGCCAGCTCTAGGGTGATGTCCTCAATGGAGTAGTCAACGAGTTCCCTCGCATAAACTACTCCTTTCACAAAGTTCATGGTAGAGTGCGGCGTCACACTCACCGGGGTGCCATGAACTGTCCGAAGAGCACTTATTTTGGCCGCCTCGGCGGGATTCGCCGCATTCGCCAGAAGGCTGCCGTCCGAGAAACGGGTCACCTTCGGCTCTCTACCAATTGCACTAGCTAATCCTCTCCTCTGATGGATCATGTTGCCCTAGGACAACATGGTGCCATCAGTGGAGCGAATAACGAGGAAGCGTTTGAAGCCAGCGGGCTCGAAAACGCCAGGTAACCTCTGAATGAGGGGCCCCGATGTCATCGAGGCTCCGCCCTGTGCACTCTTGGTGTTAGTCTTGGTCAGGGGCTCCGCACACGAGGGGGTAGAGGGGCCGGATGTGCCGATCTTGGCTTGGTCGCCTACCAAAGTGGTAGCAGACCCATCCGTCCCCGCAGCCCCCGCGGATGGAGAGGAGCCCCGAGTCTTTTTCGTCTTTTTAGTCTTCTTTGTCTTTTTCTTTTTTGGAGAGGAGGGTGGGGAATGAACCCGCTTTTCACCTCCGCCGGCAGAAGCCCCCAGGCCAGATGGACCGGCCTCAGCCAGGTCCCTCTCCGAAATGGAAAAGGTCCTGGTTGTCGTAGGGGCACCTGTCGGAGGAGATCCCTCCCCTCCTTTTACTGCCTCGGAGCCCTCAGCCATTTGGGGAGGACCTTGCATAGGGGCGGATTTGGGTTCGGTGCTTGGCGCCGAGCCCGAATTCCCCCCCCATGAAAGGCCCTACCGTCTGAGGCTGGGTCTCCTCAAGGACCATGTTTATCACAGGAGGGGCCTCCAGTTGGCCATCCCCTCCCAGGACATCACAGGTCCCCTTGGCAGTGTCTCTAGTCTTGTGTGGGGAGGCACAGGCCTTGACCCCAGCAAGGTTTAAAATTCTTGCCAGCAGGTCTTTTGAGGGAAGCAACCGAAGGGGCCTGGCTTCCCTCTCCCCCCTAAGGGGGTTTGCCCTACCGAGCCGCTTTGATGCAGAGCGGCTGGCTAAGGGCTGCCTGCTGGCTTTCTTGGCAGTCCCCTTGGAAAGAAAAGAGGGGACTGCCGCTGGGAAAAGGGAGGTGCCCGAAAGCACCTCCAGAGAAGGGGGTGAGGGGGAGTCCCCTGCACCCGTAGGCGAAGGAGAGGAGTAAGCCTCCTCTCCTGACCGGAGCTCAGGGGTTAGGGAACATTGTCCCCTTCCCCCTCAGCCCCGATCCAGGAGAGTTGGCTAAGAAGAAGGTCAGAATCTACCCTGTGAAATTAGAGGCTGACCAGAGAAATTTGTGGGAGAGGTTGTATGAAACCGACGAAGTAGGGGAGAAATACAGTCTGTCTGAAAGAAGGAGAAGAGGCTAAGCTGGGGTCGGACGGGGTGCTGATTCCCGTCAGCACGGCAGCCAGGATGGCAAATCGCCGTGCCCCTTACGGGGTAAGCGACCAAAGGAACAGCCTCGGAAGTGTAAGTGCCGCTTGGTTCCAACTATCTTCTTTTTTCCCTGTTTGCCTCAGGGCCTTGTCTTCTTCTCTCGATTGCTACGTGGATTCTCTTTTCAATTTCTCAAGACCGAAATATATATACGTCGATTGTCCCCCGGGGGAAGGGGAGCAAAGGGATTGTAGGAAAGGCGAACCCTCACTAGCCCACAGTTAGGCCTCTCTCCGACGGCATAAATTTTTAACGCTATGACACTTCGCCCCTTCAGGTTTACGCACCGGGAAGCTGCAATTTCGTATATTTGGCAAAACAAGAAATAAATAATCGGAGAGAAAAGTGAGTCTGTACATAGATTTTCTGCCGACGAAGCCTTATGCAGCAAGATTTTCATTCTAAAGGTTCTCACTCCCTTCTATGTTTATGTAAAATCCTTTTTTGCGAGCCACTTCGAAGGATCTTGGGGCAGCGGAAAAGGGGGGGGGAGGCTTGACCCATGTGGAACCTAACGGTTGACGCTGTATAAACAAACTAGCGTCTGCTTGTCCTGTCCTCGTTATATTCATTCCTCCACAAGGTGATAAAGCAATTTTCTCAGGAAAACTTCAAAGAAGAAATACATATATGCGCTCTTGGGGTTGATTGAAGATTTCTTCTGTTACTCTTGAGTGAGGTAGCCCCAGTCCGAAGGGTCTGCCCTTTCTTAATATAATTCATGGCTCTTTTTCCACAACTTTTTAACTCTAACTCATTCACTAGTACTATATAACTTGGTTACCGGCAAGGTCTGAGTTGCAGTTAGTAGTAAAGTATAGTGCACTCTTGCAAGAGACCTTGTTAGGGAGCAGAAAATGGGGGGGGCTGATTCTCGGTCACGTCCTAGAACCCAACTTTTTTGGACGGCTGTTAGAGCTAGGCTCAGATAAGAAGGGTGACCAATGACAATACGCAATTCGGAAGGTAGGTGAGATAGAATTAGTAAGGATGCAAGGGCTCTTCACAGTAGTAGGGACTTGGAAACTTCTCCACAGTTGAAAATCTCCAGAAAAATCCCTCTTCGTAGAATGGGAAGGACGCCTGGGTAACATGGACCTTTTGTACTTTAAAAAGCTGCCCCTTAAATTCATAACGAACGTAATAATAGATCTCCGCAGGCAGTACTGTAACTGATATTTTTAGACCTAGAAATTTCTCTCATCAAATGTATAGATACTCAATTAAGATTTACAGTAATTTTTCCTAAAAACAAGTACGTATAGCAATTGTTTTAAACAGCTGGGAGTATTACACTAAAAAAATTGGATTAGAAGCCAGAATACCCCAACAAATCACAGCTAATAGAAACGTCATCTGCCCAAAGATAGATTCTTGGGTAGGAGAACATTCATGGTAGGAACTAAAAGAAGAATTGCAGAAGTGGTAGCAATGGTTCAAAATATCTGAGGTAGTCGAATTTAAAGACCACACTCACGTGTTCAAATTCATTTGCGAATCTAGTGAAATGGCTTCAAGGATCATAAAAAGGACTTCTCGCATTCATCATATGAATCGCACCCTCTTCTATACAAACAGATGCCTTCACAAGCATACTGATATGCTTCAGATATTATGCTATGCAGCATCACTGGACTCTAAATAACCATGAAAAGTCCTGAATATCTGGCAAGAATGCTGAACAGCAAGTCATTCGTGGCGCAATTGCAACAACAACTCAGTAAAAAGATGCATTTACTGCTATTGGGGAGACAGAACTATGACTATTATCTGTCCGAAACGAAGAGAGATTATCAAGAGAAAATGAACGGAGAAAAAACAGAAATAACGGTATCGTGAATAAAAACTCATACACATCAAAGGTAAGGAACAATCAGCAAGGAAATACAAGTTAGATGGAACACTCAATGTAAAAATGCTTACGTGCTTCTACACGCTCACGTGATGAATATTGCAAATCCTGGCAGTTACGCAACTACATTAAACAACATGATATAAGAAAATGGTCTAGAGCCAATGAAATACCCCAAGAAGGTCGAATCATCAACCATTTTTAAAATTTATGTTACGGAACCGACAAACAAATCGTCAATGGAAGAGGCAAAATAAAAAGAACTGTCAGTAGAAATACCTTCGATGAAACTGAACAAGAATGCAAACGGGTTACTCGCGAACAGAAATGGGCACTTGGAATATGGCAATTAAGGAATTAAAAATACTACAAATCAACACATGCGAATGAAAGCCAAGGGAATTATGTAGGGAAACTTATTCAGAAATATGGACCCAAATGCTATAGTAATATCAACCCATGGAAGAAACGAAGAAAATGAAAAGATGAAGATATGGAACTACAATGTTATAGCCACAAATCCTTCAGCAGAGGCACACCAGGGAGCTACAAGAGCTATTAGTTAAGAATTGCAGTTCAAACCATTACAAGGAATGAAAGATGCGTTTTTAGCTATAGAAATTCAAATGGAGTTAGCAGCATCATAGTCGCAACAGGGACCAGCCACCCAGGCCCCCCCAATAAGGCTGCAAAACTTTCCGAACCTATTTAACAATAGGGCGCCGGTCATCTTGATGTGCGATTTAAACGCCCATTGTGGGGCTTATGGGTATAGATCTACAAACAGTTTCGGAAAACAACTTAATACACTCATCAACAGACGGATACTGCCAAAAGTGGAATCCAGCTTCATTACCTACCTACGAGGAGAATTTGCAACAAAAAGGATAACTGTCTAGCAAACTTTAATCTGACCTTTAACTATTTTAAAAAACCAGTATAGGTCCCTTGCAGTGACCATACAGCAACTCTAAAGCATATAAACAAGCAACCTATACAAATCCCTCAAGAAAATGGAAGGCATAACAGAGAGCGGATTGGGATAAGTACGAAGAACGAGTTCAGACTTAAGTACACAACCCGCTTGAGGAAAGACAATCTAGAGGAAATCGAGGAAGAGCTGCATAGGATTAGAGAAGAAATTAAAAAGTTAGAGAAGGAAGCTATTCCTATTTACTCATTCAAAACTATCTAACAATTAAAATGAACACACCAGAAATGGTGGCACTGAACGAGATCAGCCGGGCGGTAGAAATTATAAGATTATTCGGACCAACAAGGGAGTCATACAACACGTACAGGATGCAGAACAGAGAAATAATTGTCTTAATATACGAGAAACAGAAAGATAAATGGGATCAACACATCGAGAAAATAGATGTAGAAGTATCTCCAATGGAATTTTGGAAACATATTAACAGATTAAAATTATGGACAATGAATGATAGAATGAAAATTACCAACGCAGGGAACAACATTTTGAAAGAAGAGGCAGAAATAGAAACAATGTTCAGAGAGCACAGAAAAATATGTTCAAAGTCAGCGAAGAAGAGAACGAGAACTATGACATTGAATTTGAACATCAAATCGTGGACGAATTAAATGCAGAAATCAAGAGGACATACTCATTCTACTTTATCGATGGAGGAAGAACAACAACGTTGGAAAAGATACAATCATAACATCAGAGGAAATAAAAGATACAATAAAAAGATTCCGACAAAGAACCCCAGGCAGATCGGGACTCACCAGGTTCAATAATCTTGAAGCTCCCCGAACATACTGGAGGGAGTAAGAAACATCTTCTAAACTTGCTTAAACATGGAATAATGTCCCGATGAACTGAAAGTAGCAAGGATGATATTCATTCCCAACTGGGGAACTTACCCAGCTCAAGTCGCTAACTATCACCTGTCTTGCTATTAGATTTTATCAGCAAAGTTAAAGATTTGGTAGGCTGGTATGATTACCAAAGCTGACTTTTCACCGAGTTTTGGTACCACTCTTAGAGCAGCCAAATGGTTTTTTCATTCGGACTGGCGGCTGTCGGTTTACTTCTGCTGTGAGTGCTTAGTTTTCACTAGGCACTGACTCCAAAAGAGTAGAAAAGTCTCTTCTTGCTTGATTGTAAGCTGGATAAAAATGATCAGAGATTTCCTCAAAGGTAAAAGGAAGCTTGGAGCTGGATTCAATATTCTTTATTCGATAAGAACTTGTAAGGTCTTCAGATGTCTTTTCTTAATTAGAGAATTCATCCTTAACGCCTTCTAGCTTCCATTTTGCATACATGGCCCGCATATATGTGGAATTTTAACATATATAAATATAATTAATTTTTATACATTTAAATAGTTTCCATATTAAATTTATTCACTCTACTTATATTATTTTTTAGTAAAATTGTTTTTATTTTAATCACATATATCTTAATCTGACAGAAACAAAACAAATCCATTATATTAATTGTTTTCTTATAAACCTAAAGCTATCCCTTTCATAGTTGCCCAATGTCACTATTTCTCTTACTTCAGCTTTCTTTTTCGTCAATTAAACCCAATTTATACTAAATATACATATATATATATATATATATATAAAGAGATTGTAATTAATATTTATAAACTTGTATACGAATTTTCTATTTACTAAACAAAAATTATCATATTCCAGTCTTTCGTTTTTTTTTAAGACCGTTTAAAGTTTCTTTTAATGACAGAAAGAAAAAAATATTTAGTTACCCGTAAAAATAAGCTTCAGGAAAAACAGAAGCACAAAGATGGCCCTGGGAATGATCTGAGAGAAAATTAGGAAAGCAAAGACAGAGAAAATGAGCATGGACATCGTCCTTCGGCATGTGTGCAAGGCCTTCGACAAGGTTTGGCAGAGGTGTATGTCATTCAAGATACTTAGAGTGGAATGAACACTAAGATTGAAAGGATATTATGCGATTATGTAATGGGGAGACGGGCATATGTGGAAATAGGACGCCATCAAGGTAATGATTTCGAGCTCGCTGCCGGTTTACCCCAGGAAGTTGTCTGAGCCCATCTCTCTATTCAATCTACATCGCAGATATACCACCACCCAAGAATGAGTGCTTCCTAAACATTCAATTCGCCGAGGATATGAGCCAACTCATAGTTTACACTTATTGGAACGGACCCATGCAAGAATGAATGACTGCAGAAGAGATAAAAGGTGTCGATAGATACGAAGAAAAATGGAAATTTAAAACAAATAGTTATAAATTTAAGTTGGTACTCGTGTAGAGGAGGAGCATCTCAGATGTACATATATGTAGACGGAGACCGCTACACATATGACGAAGAATGTAAGGTGCTTGATCTAACGAATAAGATATCGTTACAAAAAGCACGTTACTGAGAGGAAAAGGTGGAGTGGTATTACTATACAAGTTAAAAAAAACTCAACATGAAGAATAGGAGGAAGATTTACAGGCCATAATACAATCCGCGATTATTTATCCAACCATAGCGATGTAAACGATCTCGAGGAGCAATCTATTAAGACTCCTAAGAGTACAGCTATGTACATAATAACAAACACTAGAAAAGTAGAAAAAAGAAGGCATTGAGACTTACATAGGGAGGCGAAGATAAGGCCACTCATAGAAAATAAACAGAACGAAATGGGAATTGATTTAATCAACAAAATTGCCCAAAGAGTAAAGAACACTTAGGTTATTCCCGAGTTTCTCAAGGATTGACAAAAAAAGAGGAGAGGAGAAAGAAGAAATCTACACCTAGTGAAGGGAAAGATTACTTGACGATGTGTAAGATTAATTAGAAAACTGAAGAGAAGGGGCAGTAAATATATACAATTATAACCAACCATAATCGGAATAAAAAATATATAGCTATAGAGATAGATCCTAAACCAGTTTTAGTAAGAATAATTACTAATAACGGTTTGAACGCCTCATATAAACAAACACTTTACTGACAAAAATACAAATAGACACACTTCAACTTAATCACGCTAAGTATAACTACCTATAATGGGCAGAGATTAATTTGATCTCCAGGCAAACTGGCATCTCTTTGCAAACCTCTTACTTCCTTCACTTTTCAGCAACTATTCCTCATTAACAATCACATTCATGCATGGGACTCATATTTTCATATCTTCGCAAAATAACGCAACCCTCAGTGCGCCCAGACCGTCCTAAACGGTGTAGTGAACCCAGGAAGGACGCCCTGTTACGGATCCAGAAGAAAAGGGTTCTTTAAGGACCCAATCTGGGACTTTAGATAGGCGTCTATTAAGGTAGGCCTATTAAGGTATGAAGGTTGCTGAGTGCGCTAATAAGAAGGTAATTAAGGAACCAATACGAACACACAAAATAGGAATTAGAGCTCTAGATTGTATCCTTTTTTCAAAGTAGGAAATGGATGCTTCTTCCCCTCCCCCTCGTGAGCACCATGGCAACTAAATTCACCAGGTGACAACCCCTAGGATTAACGATAAATTTAAAGAAGAGCACACTCCAAGAGTTGCCCAGAGGATTTTCACCAACTTCCAAATTTCCCTCATCAATTGCCTAGGACGTGATTTATCACTAACGTGATTTATCCTAATGTGTGCAAATAACAACGACGTGGAGCAACTTATATTCTTGGCAGGCAACATCAGCCTGAAGAAACTGTACCTTGAAGCAAGAACACCTCAGATCATTGCCAATAGGATTGAGGGCTCTAGAAAAATCGAAACCCTGTTTGTAAAATAGGTACTCGAACAAAGACAAGCATGGTTAAAGATACACGAAATAATCAAATTCCGAGAAAACACACCCACGTTTTCACACCGTGTGAAAATACTGAAATGGTCTCCCAGGATTATAGAGAAAGAAGTTATTGTATTCGGCATGAGAACCCAGCAGTTCAACATACAAAGATATGTCTTCCATTGATACACAATGAAAGTTCACATAACCACGGAATGTGGCTTGGAAGGTCACACATATAGAGAGTGTCAAAATGCAATAAAGAAATGCATAGATTGCAAATGATCCCACCGGATCATGGCCATGTCATGGTTCATAAGGAAGGACATTGTAAAGAAGAAAGAACTTGAAAATAAAGAAAGAACAAAGAGGTAACGGAACATGTCATACGTTGCAGCAACGAAAACAACCACACAACCAAGAATGGAAACACCAGTTAAACTCGACAAAAACTACATGTCAAAATTCTGACATATATACTTCATGCACACATCATCAACTTAGCAAATCCGGGAAGCTATGCTACGTCACTCAATGAGATGCTCAAAGATAATAGAATCGGGCCAATGAAGTTTCCCAAAGAAGTTGACTTTTCGGCGATCTTCAACATAAATATAACGGAGAACACCAGTAAGGATTTTATGGAACTCGAGAGTGAAAATAAGGAAAAAGAAGACGAATCGGATGCATAAGAAACTGACTAGGAACGTAGCACAAAAGAATCCGCTTAAGAAGGACGAATGACTAGAAAAGAAGCACAGAGAACAAGAAAATCGAAAAAGAGCATTTCACTCAGAGAACAAACATCTGCCACGTCTACTTCAATTACTCGAAAATAATAATAATTTTAAATCCTTTATTTTCAATATTTACATTGGGTATTCTACAAAAATAATCATTAATATTCAATTACATTAGGTTTAAAATTATAGGTAAAATAGTGTTACAGAAACAATATATAGAGACTATAACTGCAATAAATAACATCAACAGAGAAAGTAAAAATATATTATTACGAATGTCTTAAGACCAATTTACAAGAGGGTATCACTATAATTTTAACATTACAAAATATATTTTAATAGTAAAACTGAGCTACTACATACTAAATGAACATCAGTGTATAAAATAAAATATAAATAGTAACTATCATATCAGCAAAGCACTATCTAAAGACAATTTCTATAATATTTATTAAAGTGTAGTAGCACAGACTAAAACAACCTCAATAAATAAATTGAGCATAACATTAGTAAAAATAACGATTAATAAGTAGTTTCTCAAGATCACCATTAAAAGTACGGACAGAGCCAGCTTCTTTGAATATATTTGGTAGTTTATTTTATCTAGCTGGGCCTCGAATATTAAGCTGACGGACGCCAATGTCCGTTTTCGTTCTTTCTACATAAAGACTTTCCGCCTGTTGGGTAATAACACCATTAACTGCGTTTACTGTCTGGAAATTATATAACCAATCGGGAGTCATGTTTCGTAGCGTTTTGAATACAAAGTTACACACATCGAGAGTATATTTATCTTTAATTTTTAGCCTTTTTAGGTTTTTCAAGTATGTGGTCATATTTTCTTACATTGCCAACAGCCCCAGGCAGCAAAGTTTTGAAGTCTTTAGGACCCTTTGCATCTGCGTATTGGTAGTGGTTCCCCAAACTTTAAAACAATAATTGGTAATACCTAAAGCCAGTGATTGGACAACTATCTTACGTGTAGACGAGTCAAAAGGATTCTTTTACTCTATTTAAATATGTATATGAGAGTACCCATCACTTTCTTATAAACTTCCTCTATGTGCGTTTCAAACGTCATATATCTGTCAAAATCAAGGCCTTGATTTTTTACAGATTTCATGGGCTTAATTATATTTCCATTGAGATTGATTTACACATCGTCGCCAATTTCCGATATATATTGTCTGGATCCCATTAAAATAAAATGTTTTTGTTTCGTTAAGAAGCAAACCATTTGTTAAAAAATAGCATTTGACCTTGTTTAGAATGTTCTCTGCCCTGCAAATAAGTTCATCTATATCGTTTACATCCCCTTCTATTAAGATTTGAGTTTCATCGGCGTACTGGATGATAAAACAACCGGGTAGTGATTTTACCAAATCATTAACATACATTACAAAGAGTATTGGGCCAAGATTAGATCCCTGAGGTATGCCAAACTTTACATTTTTCTGAGAGGAAATAACTTTACCTAGTCTAACTGACTGGGATCTGTTATCTAAATGACTCATGAACAAGCACGAATCAATATTCATTAAGGTACATTTCTCAAATAATATGGTGTGGTTTACACTATCAAAGGCTTTAAGGTCGAGTAGGAGGAGTAATGATAGTTTTTTATTGTCTATATTTTTAATAGAGCCGTTTCTGTTGATAGTTTTGGTCTGAAACCGCGTTGACTTTCTGAGAATAATTTATTTTTCTCTAAAATATCGGTTAACTGATTGGCAATAAACTTTTCCAGGACTTTCAATAATCCTGGTAACAGAGAAATAGGTCGATAGTTAGAGACGTCCTCTGCATCATCACTTTTGTAAACAGAAATTACATGGGAAATTTTCCATAGGTCCGGTTAATATTTAGTGGTTATTGAGGTGTTAATTATTACCGTAAGGTAAAATGCTATTATATATAACTCATCCCAAATAAATCGTAAACAAATGCCATCGGAACCAAGTTCGTTTGTGTCTTTCAGATTTTTTTATAACTAAAATAACGGTATTACACTCCACTGGAGTTAGTTTAAAACTTTAAAAAATTCTATCCAGAATATTAAGACCTGTTTCAGTAGAAATATTACTTTTCCCCAATTCCTCATGTTTTTTTCAAGTGTTTTCCTCCCGACTTCCGCAAAGAAATTACTACACACTTCTCAGCCTTAGACTTTAAATCATTTGTTTCATCTAATAATAGTGTTCATAGCTGTATGTTGCTCGCCATAAAGCATCTTTTTGTTATTTTTCGCGTAGCAGAAAAATAACGTTTTGGAAGCCCTCCTTGTAATACTGTTTTCTACTATCCGCTAACTGCGAATTTACTCTTTTCTTTAAATCCTTATGTTTTTCTCTCAGACAGATATTGTAAGTTTGGGTTTTGAGCTCGCTTTTCAATCAATCTCTTGCTTTCGTAATCTGTTTTATGTCCTCTGGTATCTTCCGGGCAGGGGGACGAGTTATTTCTTTTGTTACTTCCGGAGCGTAAATATTTAAGCATGAAGTAAAAACATTAGTTACAATTTCTACTCGGTTAATTACACTATCAGTATTTAAAATTCAATTTAATATATGTACATTATTCATAAGAAGTGTGCAAAGAGTGTCTAAATGTTTAAATATTAGGTTGCTTTTTTTGGCTTACGTATATTCAATGAGGTTAAAATTGGCGTTACATCGGAATTAGTTATTATATGTTTATCATTAGTAATTACAAGATCAATAAAAGACGCTGAAGTGGGGGTAATTCTTGTCGACTTATTTATTATCTGATCAAAATTTAATTTCTGAATTAATTTACATATTTTATTCTCCTCTTTAGCAGATCGTCATTAAAATTCTCCCCAAATAAAAATAGGTTTATTGCGCAGAACTATTTCTTTTTAGAATATCTAAAATATAATTAAAGGAGGTTACCGGGCTTTTGGGTGGCGATATATGCAGCCCCCAATAATACAAATAAACTTACGATGTTAGAGAGAGACCCACTTATCTTTCACTCCCTCACACTTCTTAATCGATAACTCCACCTCGACCATGATCCTGTTGGTAGATATCATATAAAGGAATATTAATAAATGTATCTTTTATAGAAGTATATAACCATGACTCATTTATACATAAGATATGAATATTTTGTTCATTTACCATAAGTTCTATTTCAAGTTTATTACATAATAACGATTTAGCATTTATATGAGCAACAGTTAACAATCATTAAATTTAGAAGAAAAAAGATCATTAGTACTATCTTTTTTTCTTTATCCTATTAATTAAAATTGTGTTGACATAATCTACTTTTGTAGATTACATCTTATTTTGTGATCAAATCTACAGTTTGATTGTCGGTGGTT
The DNA here is from genome assembly GCA_963969495.1 of Ceratothoa steindachneri. Taxonomy (NCBI): domain Eukaryota; kingdom Metazoa; phylum Arthropoda; class Malacostraca; order Isopoda; family Cymothoidae; genus Ceratothoa; species Ceratothoa steindachneri. The sequence continues at coordinate 161,355,873 of OZ018326.1, forward strand.
AATTTCGACCCAGTTGTAGCAACCATATCTCGCTTCTCCAGAATAAGCATGATTACGATTGTTAATTATCCTGTCATTCGCCTGATCTATTATTACTATTATTAGATCGCATTTAAGGATCAGCTAAATAAAACCGTCTGAGACTACCAGGATAAGGAAACTAACGAAACCTTCATCATGGATAGACGTAAAATAGAAATTTTCCACATAAATATAAACTAATGGAAAGATAGAGAATATATTTACGGAAGTACTTTTAGAAAATTAGACCCTACTATGATACTAATATCAAGACATCGAATAGACCGAATAGACTTAGAGGTAAAAAGGATGAAGATATGGAACTGTAACATCATAGCAATTAACTATTCAAGAGAGAGAACCGCAATTGCAGTTAAAAAGGAGCTTAACTACAGGACACAAGAGGGACCATAAAACTCATACACTGCAATGGTAATAAAGCTTTAACTCCTCAATCTTATAATAGCAACAGGATATCAACCTCCCAGAAGAGACGTCATCCCGATTGCTAACATCACAAGAATATTCATTAGTAACATTGGACAGAAAATAGATACACGAACACAAACGGTACGGACAGGCAGCTGAAGATGATACTAAATAGTGGAATGCTACAAAGACTGGGACCGCAATTCTCATCATACATCAACAACAATGGAGCATCATATCCAGATATCTGCCTGTCGAATTTAAAACTGCCATATAATTATCATTTAGAACTCGTAGACATTTAAATTAGGGACCACATAGGATTCCTTTTAACAGATAACCAATTCCCCATACAAAAGCCATCAAAGGAATGGAAGACCTATCATCAGACTGGATGAAATATAAAGAGATCCTAAGAGAATATGAATCGAAGATACTAAATGAAGCGACACTAGAAGAAATTAACGAAGAGATCAAGGAAATTAGAGAAGCATTGCTGAGTGCAGACATTCAGATGTTAACTTGAAATAATTTATAAGAACATGGAAATAAGAATAATTTAAGAACAGATTATACAACATATTATAAAACTATACAACGATCTAAGAAGGAAAATGAAAAAACTCAATATTTTGAATATTGAAAAACAAGATGAAGAGCGGAACGGACTAATCCATAAGAGAGACAAAGAAAGATCATTAACAGCGTTTTAGAAATTAATAAACAGGATGAAAGACAGCCAGCCAAGGAAAAGATAGAATTAAGGATGAAAAAGGAAACAAAGTAGAAGACGAAGCCGGTGTTGAAAGAGTATTTGGAGAATAAAGAAAAGCGGGTATTTTTTAAGATCAGTGAAGAAGAAAAGGAAAATTTCGAGATTATTGAAGAATTTAATCGAATACTAAAAAGAACCCAACTACACCTCTTTGACGACATCTTTAGGAACACGAACGAAGGAATTGATGCCAACATCACGATCGAAGACCTTATAAGAACAATAAGCAGCTTCACACAGAAAGAACCACGGCATCAGGACTCACAATGAAGAATTAAGTAGAGGCGCCTAACAACACCTTGGAAGGATTAGAGAACGTTTTAATGCGTATCTGAAGACAAGCTACTTTCCAGACAACCTAGAAAGTGGCGAAAATGATTTTCATACCAAAATCAGGAAGATAACCTTGTCGAGTAGAAAACTCTCAACTTATTTCGCTACTAGATTTCACAAGCATTGCACTGTCTAATAATAGAAAAGTTAGCTAATGCGAAAAACGAGAAGATAAGCGTAGACACCGTCTGCAGAGACGTGTCTAAACCTTTTGGCAATTTTCGGGAGAGGAGCATCCACTATTAAATGCTACAACTAGGAATCAACAATAAAATTAAAGAATACTGTTGTACTATGTCATGGATAGATACGTATATATAGACAGGCAGTCACCATGGATAGCGTTTTAAGCTTGAAAACGGCGTTCCGCCAGGGTAGGTGTTTAATTCCAGTTTTGTAGGCTATCTACACCGCAGACATCCCACCACTAGTCACCGAAGGATGTATAAACATAATGTTTGCGGATGGCATTATAACACAAATGAGTGTGTCACCGTACAGTCACGGCCAATTTTATGCGAGAATAACGAAAAAAGAAATAAGAAAAGTAAATCAATAAGAACAAAATGGAGGATTAGCACGAATCAAAGGAAATCCAAGATTATACCAGTCTGCAGGAAAAATATAGCAGATATATACGAAGACAATGAAATATCTAGAAACAGTAACAAAGGCAAAGTGTTGGGGTTCAGAATAACTAAATCTGGTTACAACAAGCAGGTAACCGGCAGAATTATAAAAGGTAAAATTGGACTCAAAATACAAGATAAGCTAAGATAAATCATTCAACAAAACGAGAAAATGTCTATCAACCAATAACCAGCCCACAGTATTCTATTAGACAATTGCGATGTGCACTCTCTCAAGAGGCAACCACCTGAACTGCAGAGGATACAAACAAAGCAATGTATCTCATAACAAACACGACAAGAAGGATACGAAGAAAAGAAGTGAAAGGCTTGCATATTGAGGCCGGAATTGAATCTCTAAACAAGATAATAAAGAAAATACCAAAAATCACTTATCGAAAAGACACGAAATGAGATTGCCAAAGAATTAGCCAATCACATAGTATAAAGGGCTGAATGACCCCATTGATTATTCCTAAGTAACATGACGGCAATGGACAAAGAAGAGGAAGAGATATTAACCTAGAAAACAAAACGACAAGCGATGCATACAACGATTAATTCGCGATTAAGACCAAAATCCACGATTGAGATAACCGATTAAGATAACAGACTACGATAAACTATATATGGAAACCTAACTATGACTTACCGATTATTACCAAAATAAAGAGGACTTCGAAAACAAGGGAGGAAGTTAACTAGAAGATCTAATGAAAGAAAAACGCAACCAAAACCTTAATATAGATACAATTAAAGAGCTAGACCAGAACGAATACATACAAAGAAAAACAAGGACGATAGACTAAGCAACAACAGATATACAAATTAACAACGGTTTGAACTCCTGACAATATTTAACATAACAAAACAATACAATGCATGAATAAAATATCCTCAACTCAAATATTTAATATCCTAATAAAATTTCGACTTACAACTAACTTACTACGGACGGAGATTAGATTGACCGCCAAACAAACTTGTAACAATCCGCAACTTCCAACTTCCTCCCTTTTTTCCCTATACTTTACTATTGTCACTTCCAACGGGCTCTACATACAAACGTGGGACAGGTGATACCCTCCCCGTTGTATTAACACCGTGTTAAGACTTAGTGCTAAGATTAACCAGGCTAAATATCTAATCTCCTACTAGTGTCTCTCTATACTACCTCTCCTTCCTCCTCTATCTCTACCAGGTTTCCTCCTCTCCACATAAACCTTCCCCCCCATATGCATCTTCGCACCGGGCCTAAGGCGAATGGGTAAGTGAAGGAGTGCAGGTTTCCTGCCATGCCGCCTTGGTGGGAGGAAGGTGTCTCGGGTGCTCTAGTCTTTAACTCTCAAATCTTTTCTTCTTATCTTATCTTATCTGAACCTTATTCATTACTTGTCACGACCACCAAACAACTCCCTCGCCGCTAAAGAGGGCAACATGAATAGAAAACTTTACATCAATGAAAGCATTAATAACACCTGAACTCAAGAATATTCTCGCTGAAAACGCCACCAAATTTCGAATTTATTCTCCCTATCGCGATTTAAAATAGATAAACAATTTACTAGGTTACATAAACAACTTTCTATCTACTTAGTCCCCTTTCACCCACTCTCCGTCTTGATGCCGCACCATGAGCCCCGATTGCCTTTTCATCCCCTTTTCCAAACAATGCAAGTCGAAGGAAAGGCAAAATTGGGGACGCAGGGAAAAGCAGGTTTGTGGACTAGCCCACTGTGGAACCTGGCGCTAGTCTCTTAGATAAGGGGCAGAAATGCTACCCCCGATAGGAATGTCGACTGCCCAAATCTTGATGTCCAGGCAAGACAACAGAAAGAAGTAACACCCGTTTCTGTGTATAATGGAAACAGTTCTGATACCAAACTCTCGAGGGGTGGCACCCCGGTTGGCGATGATTGATTCTGCGCAAACCAACAAAATTTACTTCACAATCCACAACTTGAGAATGTTTATCCGTCAGAATATACCCCCCTCCTCCCCGACGGCAATTCACGCTCAACAAGGCGGAGTCACCTCAGAGAGGGGCTCGCCCCCCATTAAATATCAAACCAAAAAAAACATCAATCCACTAAGATAAAGGAGGCTTCAGACAACCCCTCAGGGGGCCAATAATCAAAGCCATGGCATTCATAAGGATGACCAGGATTCCACGGAGGACACTCGCCGGGTATGAAAAAACTGAAAGGGGGAATGTGTTCGATGGGGTCCATGTTCCGCTGAAATTTGCAATTCTTAGACTAATCGACATCGCCACGGGATACGTGTCCATATGGGAGGACGAAAGTAATCTTGATGCCATCACGAAAGAGGATTCAGTCAATGCAATGAGAAACATCTATCTTTGACCTATAATCTCCCGAAAATCCTTACTCACAAGAGTGTCATCTGGCAAGATTAGACCCCTGAGTAGGGCAGCATACAAAGTAGGATATTAAACAAGAGATGACGAAAAATCATGAATGAGCCAAAGTGTCAGAGGTTATGAAATTAGCAAACAATAGAGACAATACTGACTACATTACGTGTTAAATTTGTCTTTTCAGCGATTGCAATGGCACAGGAGGCCAAGGAAGGTGGGCTCCAGTTTTTCAACTTGAGAGTAAGTAGCGAGCAAATCAAAATGGAAGATTTTATCCCCATTCGGATGTACTTTTGTTACTTCAAAATGGAGCACCACGCCACCATGGAGTGCACAAAAGAGCATAATACCTGACAAAAGTGCTGTTTCTGCCCCATTAAGAATTAACTAAAACAGAAGGCAAAGGAGAAAAGAAGAGAAGAGAAAACGATGATGAACACCTTCTGTGTCCAAGTCGCTAAGGTTACACTCACTGTATATGATTCAAAGAATATATATATATACCTTAACGTGGACAGCGAACTACCTACGAAGATATTCACATGCATTATGTATGCGCACGAGGAATCTATTGATGCCAGAGACGTTCGCGGAAGAGTTGAATTTCATGCTAGGGACAATGAGTTCGGCGAAATACTCTTTTCACCCAAAAAATCATCTCAAGATATCTTACAAATGATGTAAGTACCCAAAATGTCATCGACATCTCAACTGTTCAAAGAGAATAAGTAACCTATTCGCCAAAAGCAGAAACTTAAAGGAAAAAGAAGACACGAGAGAACAAGTGTCTAAAAGACCAGACTCCCCCTTTGAGTCCCGGAAACAAGAGGAACTTGCCCAAAAGGCAAAGAAGACGCAGCAACAATGAAGGAGAAAGACACGGCAACAAACAGGGAAACTTCAGACAAGGACATTGAACATATACAAACAACAAACAAAGACACGACGAAGGCGATGCCAAAGCGTAAATTCGATGGGAATAAGATAAATTTAATATTTTTGTCAGTGAGAATCCAACCTTCTGAAAGAAGAAAAGAAAACATCAAACCTATACTAAGGTATTAGGTCCGGCAGCTACAAGTGGTATTTTGAAGACAACGAGGAGGAAGTGAGAGTGGAAGAACTTCTCTAGCTCGCTCACGTTGACTTCTATGAATACACTTGCGTGACAGTAATACCCTCAGAATACAAATAAGAAGAGAAACGGAAAATCTCGAACAAAGACAAATAAGAGAGCCTAAGCAAAAGAAGAGAACACAAAACAACACAACATGGAGCATACAAGCAAAACAACTGACGATATTGACAGTAAATGTAAACAGATAGACAACTAATAAAAATATACGGAAACATATTTAGAAGAACAGACCCAGACAAATCTAATAACAGAAAATGGACTAAACACAAGGACAAAGAAAATCAGAATAAAGAATGTACTCAGAAAAGGTACGACGGGGTTGCAATTCTGATAAAGAGAAACCTTAAGTTTAAACTTCTCCGTACAGTTTTGGAGTTATTTGTGGCGATCGAGGTCCCGACCCTTATAGAGATCTTGTGAGGGCAGCAGCTAACCAGCCACCAAGAAAACGGTACCTGCCCCCAAACATATTCTCGTTTTATTTGGTCATCAAATGAAAGTTTTTTCTCTTAGGTGATCTAAATACTAACCTGAGAGAAGCAGGTTACATCAGAACAAATGAAAGAGGAATGAATTTGTAACTTTTGTTGAACCGTAACAAGCTAGAAAGAGTTGCACCCAGCGTCCCAATATAACTGACACAGCACGTTGCTACGAAAGTTTATATAATCAGCACTAGCTAGAACCTCTCCTTTAACCACTTTAGCCCACCGTGGTCACTATTCCATAGTGACTCCATTGCTATAGTCACGACCATCTCTCGCTCACATTCAGGTACCAATACCACCAAGGAAGACCTTCTCCAAGACCAACTAGGAAAAGTACAGAAAATTGCTGAGCGACTACCAACCAGTATAACTGAGTGGGTCATTACTCAAAGAAATAGACGCTCAGTTAAAAACCATAACTAGCTTGCTCATCAGCGCAGACAAGAAGAGCATTCCAATGACATCCTACAAAACGCTCCCCATTCCCAGATGACCTACAAAATGAGAGAGAGGGGAGCGAAGGAGCACAAGGAATTATACGAATGCATAAGCGAATAAAAAGAGTTGCCAGGATGCGAAACCTAGAAGCAGAATTGATAAAGAGGATTCGAGACAGACAGGTCCGTCATTCCGACCTACCTCTCACGCAACGTGTAGGATTTGGTCCGGATTTTTCCAAGCGGCCGGTGCCAATCAAAGGGTTCAGTACTGCCGTTCTCTAGTTGGAGTCAGTGTTGGCCAGCGCAGGCCAGGGTGGTGAAATCTTTCTTTATGGCCATGGGAAACGCCACATCCCCCCCTCCCCCTTTCAACCTCTCTTTACCATAATCAGAGCCACTCTCAGGCAGATCCAAAGAAGAAAAGATGTTTCCCAACCCTCCTCCTCTGCTTTTTTCAGGGGCCTGTCAAATACCTCTTCCTGGAGAGAAGAATTACTCCTCTCTTAGGCCTAAGAGGGCGGTGGACTCCCAGTTATGCCCTTCTCTGGAGGACCTCTTTGGAGATTCCAGCTGTTTTCAAGTGGCACTCTCCCCCTCCCCTCTACTTTCACACGGGAATACAAAGAGAGCAAGCAAGAGGCCCAAGATTGACCGTGGCTCGATTGGGCCAACTGCCTAAGGGGGCAATGTATAGCTGGGCCCCTCAGGGCCGTGCACCCTAACGTCATGCAATCCAATATTCTCAGGTTACTGGCGGCCAGCGTACCCCATATCTTCTTCAATGAATGCCAGTTCGCCGGCTATAGACGAGACAAAAGGTACCTCAAATGAATGGGATCCGTAATGTCTTGGGGAGGGGGGGGGGGTGAATGGCCATATGGAGGCTACCCCAATCATTGAAATGATTCATTGGGTCAAACCCAGAATCGGAGCCAAGCACAGAACCTGAGTCTAACCCCATTCAAGCTTCTCCTCAAACTGCTGGGGCCTACGATGGCTCACAAAGAGAGGGGAGACCTCCTCACCCTGCTGCTGCCCGTTTGAAAGACAAGACCTTTTTCATTTCAGAGGAGGATTTGCTAAGCCCAGTCTATCTGGCCAAAGGGCGGCTTCCGGCGGTGGAGAGAAGCGGGTTCATTCAACACCCTTTCCTCATAAAAAGAAAAGAAAAAAGAAAAAGACTAAGGGTTCCTCTCCATCAGCAGGCGCTCCGGGAACGGACGGGTCTGCTGCCATTTCGGCAAACGAAAAGATCAAGGTCACCACGTCCGTCCTCAAGGTTCCAGCGAGTAGTAAGGCCCAGACTAACACGATAGTTGTAATTGCGTCGAACTAAGGCTCGATAACGTCGGAGCCCCTCATTAAGAGACTACCTGGCGTTTTTTAAAGCCCGCTGCCTTCATACGCTTTCTGGTTACTCGATCCACTGATGGGAGTATGCTGACCAAGAAAATCATGTTTTATTAGAGGATAGAACTAGCTACTCTTATTGGTAGAGGGTCGTAGGTAACCCGTGTCTCGGACGAGAGCCTTCTGGCGAATGCGTTGGATACCTCTGAGGCGGCCATGTTCAGTGCCCTTCGGACACTTGAAGGGAGCCGGTGAGTGCAACGACGAACTCTACTATGAACTTTGTGAAAGGAGTAGTTTATGCCAGAATTCCTGGACTGCTCTATAGATGACATCCTATTAGAGCTGACCGATCAAGGAGCGGTCAAGGTCAAAAGTGTGATGACCAAACAGAGAGGGGCCTAGAGATCAACCCATACACTATTCTTCACGTACGACTTTGACAGGCTCCCTGAATTGGTGCGTGTCGGTTGGTATCGCTACCGCGTAAAGTCATTCGTGCCACTGCCGCAGAGGTGCTACTACTGCTACCGCTTTGGCCATACGAATCACTTATGTAGTCGTGCAAATTCAGGGATACCCGAAGTCTGTTTAAATTGCCCCAAGACCGCATAAGATGAGTCCAAATCGTGTATGGCCAATTGTGTCAATTGCGGAGAGGGTCGCATTACCATTCTTCCAAGCAATGTGGTGTGCATCACATGAAGAAAGAAATCCTGGCCGTTCAGGCTACGGATCAATCTCTCATTCCGTGATGCAAAGGACTTGGTCCTGGCGCCACCAGCGCTGCCTGGAACCGCTTATGTCTTAATGTTAAAAAGACACCATCCCTTCCTGGCCCCTCCAAGCCTACAAAACTGTTCATTTCCGCGCCCATTCTGAACCCTTCTGTGAGTTCTACCTACCACGAGTGCACCCATGGTAGAGCTGACGGCACAAAGGGTTCCCCCTCAACCTCGGCTAAAACCAGGGCTCCCCCTATCTCCCAGAGCGAGTGTTTCCCGAAAGGCAAAATTACCGTGTGCCTCCAAAAAAGAGGACAGCACCAGAGGAGCTTCTGCTCCTACACCATCACCTAGTACTTGGTTGCGTGACTCAAAAACGGTAGATCCTCCAAAGGAGGGAGCCCCACCTCCGAAGCCTGCCCGTCTGCCTAAGGTTTCAAGATGGAGGGTGGAAAAGAACCCAACCTTCACCGAAAAGTCCTCGAAAGTGACAGCACCTTTAGCGCATTGTTCAGCCAACAGCGCCTTTTGCGCATTGTTCAGCCAGCAGTCCATTGTTCGGCCAACAGTGGCGGAGTTGGGCACCCGCGGAGCGTACGGCCATTCCCGTGAGATTCTTCACTTCGAAGAGGACTCCCGCATCTCCTTCGAGCTAGGCCTGGAGATAATATTGTTTCAAAGGAATTGCCGCGGACTACAGGCCAACTGGGAGTAGCTGCGGAGGCTCGCCTCCTCCCGTTTTACCCCAGCTATCTTTTTGAAAGAGACCGTGATCGGCGCGTGCCCCCTGCCCACCATGCCTGGGTATAAGGTTTTTACGAACCCACCAAAAGGGGATGGGGTCGGGCAGGAAGATGCGTAATTTACACTCGGCATGATGTCTCCTTCAACTCTTTGCTTCAAATAGCTCCTTAAGGGCAGTAGCAGTACAGCTGCACCTGAATAAGAGGTATAGGTATTTCTGTGTACATTACAGGGGTGAGGGGAAACTTCGACGCGGGGAACTTCCGCCAAATCGTAGCGGTTGCCGAGGCTTTTTATTTTGCTTGTGGATTTGAATGTTTGACTCCGCCTCTGGGGAGACTACTCCATCAATCCCAAGGGGTCAGGTACTTGCCGACCTGATCGACGAGCTGCAGATAGGTCTCCTAAATGTGGATGTGTTTACGCATCACTGCCCGAGAACCGCTTCATTTGGCTGTCTAGTCTATATTTGTACTCTCATGATGCATAGCCGGATTTGGGGTTTGGACTAGTCGATGACGTCCATGGTAGTGATCACTTTCCTATAAAATATAATTTTCTGGACCGCAGCCACCTAAGAGCTCCCCACCACCCCATTTTCGGTGGTGCTTGGCGCGGGCGCGGTGGTCTGCAATTCAGCAAATTACTGATTCCTGTTTTTCAGTCGAAGATTTTTGGTCGCTGGATGAAGCCGTTGAGTTCTACTCCAGCAACCTCATCGCCGTGGGCCTAACTACTATTCCTGGAACGTATGGCTGTTTTGTCAGCTGACTTTTAGACGGCCCTCGAACAAAAGCATTATACCTACATGCGTTATAAGCGCTGCCCGACGATTTCATTGTCGGTTAAATGCGTCGAACCAGGGCATGCTCCCAGTATGTTTTGAATCACGTCCGTCGCTCTTCCTGGCAGACATAGGTATCTTCACTTAACTGAAAGTTTCCTCTAGTAGCGGTGTGGAAGCGAGTCATAAGGATTCGTCGCGATTTCTGGAAGTACCCCCCTTCCCTTCTCCAGGAGAATGGGACCGCAATCTTTCTCCCCTCGTTCGTGGCGGAGTCCATGGCGACAGCCTTCTCCTCATTCTCTAGCCGAGATGCTGCTTTACCAGCATTCAATACCCATTGTCATGTCACGGAAGAGCGCCAACTGGACTTTCCTCCATAGGCGGAGAACTCTCCAGTAACAGGTTTACATTGAGTGAGTTGCCTTCCGCTCTCGCTTCGTGCACGGACATCGCCCCCGTTCGGACGATGTCCCGTATGCAATGCTTCGACATTTGGGTGAGCGAGGCATGGCATTTTTGTTAGATATGTAGAATATGATCTAGTTATTCTCGCTATTCGCAGACAATGGAGATATCACTCTACCCTGGCCGGTTTACGCCTAATCTCTATAAAGTTCTGCATGTGAAAATTGATGGAAAAATTTCTAAATATTAGACTAGCCTTTTTCCTGGACAGCGGATGCCACCTTTCTTCCGCAACTTACAATACACATTGCATGCTCTGCTTCGACAGAAAAATGCCGTCTGCGAGGCTTTCCGTCGTATACAGCCTTATGCCATGGTGTAATTCTATCTGGAGAAGGCCTATGATACCGCATAGTGATACGGTATCATAGAGACTCTCCACACGATAGGGGTGAGGGGATGCCTATCAATCTTTATCTCTGAATTTTGGGGAGACTCGATTCTGCCTAAGGTTAGGCGGAGCCCTATCCTGCCAAATGAGGCAGGAAGAACAAATCCCGCAGAGAATTATCAACGTGTCAAACTCTTTGCCTTGAGCATTAACGGTATAATCGGCAGCCAAGCTCGTATTGCGGAAGGTGGACTCGATCCGCCACATGGCCTTCACCTGACGACCGGTGCCTCCCCCAGGTCCTCTATATGTTGGAGCTGAGGGAGATGTCAGTCGCTCTCCGTGATGCGCAGTGAAGTATTTGCCTGTACGCGCGAGCACGACCTCTCCTTCAGTCGCCAACAGCTCTCACTCCATTCGTATCTGCAGCTGATCTCAATAGTGCCTATGCCCCGGAGAGATGCCAGTCATACGCTAAACCCTTTGGATTAGGGCACATGGCCTTCACCTGGCGACCGGTACCGCCCTCAGGTCCTCTACTTGTTGAAGCTGAGGAGATGCCATTCGCTCTCCGCAGTGTACAGTGCATTATTTGCCTGTACGCGCGAGCCCGACTTCTCCTTTAGTCGCCAACAGCTCTCACTCCATCCGTATCCGCAGCTGATCTCAATGGTGCCTACGTCGCCGAGAGATGCCAGTCATATGCTAAACCCTTTGGATTAGGGCAAGGAAACTCCTTCGAGTGCTCGGTGTAGCTCTTGAGCGGGTGGCACCCCGGGTTCTGCCAAGGACGCCACCCTGGAACGTACCACCATTGACTATTTAGCACTACGCCTTTAGTCCCAAAGCTTCTACAGTGCCGGGAGTATTGCGTTCGGCCTTTTTAGAGCACATTCCATGTCACGCTGGAACCGTGCCAGTGTATATGGAGATGGCTCTAAGGCTCGAAAAGGAGTCGCTTCGTTTTCGACGCCGTATCCATTCTGTTTGAAGACCCAATTGTCATGGTATCCATGACACCACTGTTTTGGCAAAGCCGGGCGGATGACGAGATTATCTTCTACTGGGTTCATGTACATGTGGGAATTCCGAGGAATGAGCGCGTTGATGAGAGCACCGAAGTGTCTGCAACGACTGGGCGACCCGACCAGCGTTTCGTTCTTCCTCACACCGATTACATGGCTGTAATACATGCAGATCTCCAGGCTGCTTGGCGAAGAAGAGAGGAGACGGCCGAGGGAACTTAAATTTACGTACCCTTACGCTGCGACTGTTCCTATGGACCTAGGCCCCAATGCCAAGTCGAGTTCAGGTTTCTTTCTGTCGTCTCCGAATAAGACACAATGCGAGATGAACCACCATTTGATGGAGCGCTCGCCGATACCTTATTGCGACGTCTGCGTTGTCCCACAGACTGTTCGACACATCATTGTTGATTCTCCATGTCTGGATGATCTTCGCGACAGTTAACTGTCCACGTACCGGGACGAGAAGGGTCGTTACTGCTTGTCCCTTATACTTGGGACGGGTTTGTGCAAACAGATTTGTGGACTATGTGACTTTTTGTAAGAAGTTGGCCTTCTCCACTTTATTTGACTCTTTGTTTTAGGTCGCAGGTTCCTGCGCCGCGGAGGCACACTTCCTTCTTGTTGCTCTTTTGCTTATCTTGTTTTTTGTTTTATTTGTTGTTGTTGTTATTGTTGTTTTAGCTTGTGCCTTAGCCTTTGTTCCTTCTCTTATCTTTGTTATTTGTTTTTTATATGTTGATAATGTTACTTCCAACGCCTAGCTTGAAAGGCACGAAACCAACGTATTAGGGTTGTAAAACAAAAGCGGAGTGGTTGAAGGCCAGGGAAAAGAGAAACCGTTAGATGAGAGTAAGGTTTTTGAAAAGATAAAGGTGGTCTTTTCAGAGAAGATTCTCTTCGCGATGTAAGCTCAGAGAACCCTCGTTAGTTCACAGTTTAAAAGAAACGTTGGAGAGATGCGGGAAGGTTTGAAGAACTTGTTCCGTCCGTCCCGGAAATGAGACATTGTGTACTTACCTTGAGTAGCTTCGGAATAGAGGCCTTACAATCGAAAACCACTGCACCGTACTTTGGAGGGGAGAAACAGAACGAATCGGGAGATGTTTGCAATGCAAGCTCGAGCACAATTGTGTCTCGGACAATCTCGCAGCGGGCAAGGACCCAGGGGTGGGAAAGGGAAGCTCCATTCGCTCGCGATATAGGGGGTTTGAGGGCAATAAGCTTAGCACAAGGTGTGTGAGTGGGATAGCGGGCGAATGAAGGTCCATTTTTCTTACAATAATTGTTTTTTTTTATCTAGCCTAGTATTAGGCTCTAGCTTGAATACGTCGACTTGGGCTTTTAAAATTTAAAAAAATCATACAAGCACGTGCTAAAAACACAGATAAAATGCTGTGCATATTTTACCTTGTCAGCTGAAGCTACAATTACACTTATACCAGACATTCGCTCGTCCACTTACTACATAGCATTAATCAAACTGAAGGCGACTAGTCTCATATGAAAGAGGAAGGATCATCGCATACAAAACTCTTCTCTGAAACGCGCCTGTCACTTTCCTCGTTACACACTCATTTCCATACTACAGTCTATGGCCCTGAGACCAAAATTTTACTTTTCGCTATCACCCAAAGGGACAAGGCTAGTTATATTTTTTGAATAGATATATGTATGTAGATTATATTTTTGTATGATAACCTTTCTAGATGCGCAGGTAAATCTTGGTTATCAGCTCATGAAGTTCACCACCCCTTAAGGAAAATTGCATGTTAGACGCAGGCGCATTACCTAGGTTACGCTCACAGTTAGGACATTTCTCAATGTTGAATGATATTGTGTTTGGGGTTATTCTAAACGAGACCTTTTCAGCTTTCATTTACATCTAATTGTGAATCTTTCTTCAAAATATGGAGGTCACTACAGGTCCTCAAACCAACAAAAGTGTACATTTTTTCACAATTTACGCCTAAACTATGTTGTTTCTATCAGCCCTGTGGCATCTAGGGCACCAGAAGCTCAAAGCACAAGTATTACAATATTCAGCTGTCTGTGAGCATTCGGTAATGTATAACCTACCCATATCATTTCATTGTAAAAATTCAATATCTAGGCTAAGGGTGCTGGCGGTAACCATCTTTGCCAATTTTCAACTTTTGAACTTGATGACTTAGATGGTCATGTAATACCTATTTTTATCGGTTTACTGTGGTGGGACGTCCATTTCCCAAGTTAGTTTTGAGATACCAGATAAAATTGAAGGTCAATTGAAGGTCAAAGATAAAATTTGACCTTTAGTTGACCTTCACTTAGAAGTAACTCAAGTCCACTACAGCAGAAAGCAGCAGAGATGGCAGGTAGATATCACTCCACCGCTCTTGTTCTACCAACAAACAAAAACAACCAATGCAAATTTGGTTTTGCATTTAGGACAACGGATAACGGGTGGGGCCTAAACAAAGCAAAAGTACAGATGTTGATACTGATGAATATAATCATCTTGCCAGAGAGAAACCCTTGTTTGGGTCCTTGCACGCATTTCACAACAAGAACACTAACCTGTCAGTAATTGGACTGGCTTCAACATCCTGACTCGAGGTGAGATAACAGTCATCCATGAAAGTGTAGGCTACCTGCCTATCACCAGTGCTCCAGCGACACGAATGACTGCACTCAATGAGGTGCCTACCCAGTCCCTGAGCATCATGCAAGACTTAGGCCTGAAAGAGATTGTCTGCGTTTGACCAAGCCCTGTATGCAAAGGCTGCTGAGATCACATGTAAGCATCACAAGTTTCAGAACATCATCACCAGGCTAGGGGCATTCCACACTATCTGCACACTAATGACAATCAATGAAAAACGTTTCCAAGATACTGGACTCTGACACCTCTGCATTGAGTCTTGTCTGGTTGCAGAAGGCTCCATTCCTGGTGTTATGGATGGCCGCAACTACAACAGAGCCGTGCGACTAAATCAAGCTCCTGTATGAGGCACTCATGCGACTGACATGGAATGGGTTTCTGTCTTGATTGAAAGCAACTCACATGATTGACATGGTTCACCCGGAAGAGACACTGAAGAAAATTGACTGTCTTTGGAACAACATCTCCCAAGACACTTTGAAGGAGGTCCTCTACAGCAGCTCTTGCACACGGATCATGGAACAGTTTAAGTATACCGCAAGTTCCTCAGCGATGGAAACGGCAGCCTTTCATCCTTCTGGATGTCATATTTGGACATGGTTGAAATCTTGTTGGGGATCATTCGATTATCCAGAGAGGGAGACTGGATGCTACACCTGACAAGCATTCGTGCAAGGATCCCCTGGTGTTTTGCATACGATAGTATGAGGTATGTACGGTATCTCCCTATATAACTATGCACAGATATCTCAGCTGCCTATCACACACCGATATATACAGAGAATTCATGAATGAAGGCTTCTCAGTTTAACTGGGAGGCACAAATCGCTTTGGTCTAATTCCTGTTGACCAAGCCATAAAATAAACGGTAAACAAAGACGCCCAGACAGCCGGAGGGACAAAGGGACTCAGCTTAAAGCCAGGAGCTGTGAGTAAATATTATCTAACTGCTGAGTACAGAAGCATGTCCCTCAGACAGTGGAGACAACTGATAAACCAAAGTATGTCCAAACTTTCCACCAAGATCTACAGGGTCCAATTATCAAAATAGGTAAAGCAGATGTAGAGTCTCTCATTGAGCTTATGGAAAACAACTGGTTCAATCATTTATTCCCCAATGAGACTGATCTGGTTAAACTGTCCACTAGCTTCTTGGCTCCACCTGATGTAACAAGGGATCTTTTGAGGGCTCGTGAGATCGGAGAACAGGCCTACCAGGTTTTCAACAAACCAGGTTAGATGATAACTCCTCTTTAAGATTTTATGACAGGATGACCAAGCAAAGTCTGAAGACATTCTCTAGTGTCACAAAAAGACATCTCATGGGAAGAAAAGAAGAGAGGTGGTTCTTAAGGCAGAGAGAAACATTTTCTGTCACATGATCCTAGTGGCTGAACATAGAAAGGTGAACATGAAGGATGTCCTTGCCCACCCACTGGCACAACTGCCATGGGCAGTGGAAAGTGCTGAAGGATCTCTGCGAAAAACAAACTAGGTTTCACTTGCCAGAAAGCTTTAAAAGAATGTCTCCTGCAAAACACATCCTGACACCATCTACAACCATCATTGATGGGATGAGCCTCGTCCAAAAACTGGATGGCAACAACAAGACCTTAGCACAGATTGCAAAGTAGAGAGCGAAAGGATTGATATGGTTTTGGATGTCTACCACCAGACTTTACCAATGATGCTGAACGACTAATCCTTGGTAGAGACATCACTCTCCAGTACAAGAAACTCGCAGGTGGACACCACATCCAGCAATAGAGAACATTCCTTTGCACTTCCTCCAAAAAGATCAGTCTCAAGTTTATAGTAGAAGAGTGGAAACGCCCACGGTACATAGAAATGCTGCATGGCAAGGTGTTGTACATACATTACCTGTGAGGAAACCTGCTACAGGATGACAGCGGATGAATGTGAGGAAGTATCAGAGGTATACTCAACACATAAATAAGCTGACACTTGCCTAATACTGCATGCACTGGATGCAGCACACGCAGTCTCAATGGCAGTTATCATCATAACAGAGGACATTGATTGCATGTCTTGGCTTCCAGTAAGACACCTCTTGTACAATATATCTGAAGTGTGGGACACAGAACCTCACGGTCTAATTGGCTTACATGCTTCCATAGGCTGTGACACTGTCAGCGTATTCGCTGGCCGATGGAAGTTGAATGCTCTGACGAGGGTGACAAAGGACACTACCCGCCAACAGACTTTTAGTCAACTGGGGCAGTCATGGAGTATGAATGATGAGCTCTTACAAAAAATTGAATGGATCACCTGCCGCATGTATGCTACTAATAAAAGAAGCACTGGTGAGGTCAACGAAATGCGCTACCAGCTTTTTAGTACTGAAGGGGAGAAGTTGAGTCCCACCAGTTGCCGCCATGGGAGAGACAGCCTCTATATGCATGCACTTCGAGGCAAATACCAAGCAGCAATCTGGAAGTGCTGTCCTTAGGCTAACCGAGTGTTGCCGATCCCTACTGGGCATGGTTGGACAGACGATGATGGCAAACTGGCGATAGATTAGATGAACTCCCCGACTGCACCAGATGTGGTCTTGGAATTAATGACATACAAGTGTTGTGGTCGAGCGAATGTTAGTGTGTTTATAAGGGGCCATTTTCCCACCCTCTTTCCCAATAGACTCGCCCTCCTTGTGTAAGAATGTATGTGTGAGTGGGAATGGGTTTTTTTATTATATTTTCTTTTGTACATATGTATTTGAATTCATGTTGTATGAATAAGGTTATTTAACATCTCATGTTTTTTTTTAATTAGCTACTAAATGTTAAAGATTTTATGAGACAGCATTCAAGTACCAGAATAAAAAAAAAGAACAAAACAAACAAAAAAACATTGCCTGCATTTTGCAAGAGCGACTGTAATGAAAACATTTTGGAGAAATTTAAAGAAAATTTAAGAAGCCTTCTAATAGTAGTTGACTGGATATTGAAGAAAATAGAGCTCTGAGGCGGCAGGCACCATAAGACCCGGACACCCAATTTTGTCACAAGAGTGACTGCCGACAAGATTTTCCGCCGGGGAGGCCGGCAAATCGTAAATCGTGGTACCACGTATGAAAACCCCTCTTTTTGTTGTCTCTTGTTTTGGTTGTCCCTTTTTGTATTTGCTGACTCTTAGTATTAATATATATATTTTTTGATTGATTGGGTTCCAAGATAGGATTGTTTTAATATATATATATATATATATATATATATATATATATATATATATATATATATATATATATATATATAGGCTCATTGGGTGCATATTTACCCATATTTTTGTAAATATTGTATTTTTTTGGTTAGTAAAGGACTGTACATACAATCCGTTTCATTCTCCTTCGATTTCTCACGACCGGATTAGTGTAGGAAGCGGGTTGGATCGATTGGGGTTAGTCTAGATTTTCGGCCCGCTTCAGCTGTGAAACTGTTGTGTTTTGATGACAAAATGTCCTCCCTGGAAAAAAAATAGAATGGAACTTAAGAGTTCTCAAAATATCGCTTTCAAAGAGAGTAAACAGTACTCTCCAGAGAGATATGTCACTATTAACTGTGCCTTATTTACAAGAGGTTATTTCTGACTTCAAATATTCCCTTGCCTATTTAAAAGAGTGTCAAAAAACACATTACCTCCTTATTTGCAACATGGAAGGTGTTGGGAAGGATACCATTGATGAAGAACTTACCAAATAAGTCAATAAAGACACGGACTATAATTATAAAATAGTTTTTGAAGTAGCAGCACTGACATCCCTTTTGGAAGAAAGAAGTTTACCCCCTAAAACATCCAATTGTGAGGGATGTATTAATCAGAATAAATTAACACGTGGCTCTCCCTTTGATCTAAAAATACCTGAACTTAAAATATCCCAATTTTGTGATAATAATAAGGATTCGTTCGCCTTTTCCAGGTTTAAGTCCAGTTTTGAAAATGCTTTAAACAGTATTCCAGATGTCACAAATTCTTTAAAATTAGTGTATCTCAAATCTTATGTTCAAGGAAGAGCTTTGGCTTTAAGAGAAAACCTTTTTATAGATGGTGAAAATTTTGGGGTGGCATGGAGGTTATTAGAAGAGGAATTCTTTGATAAGGATCTTTTAATCAATGAAACCTTAACTGGTATAGTTAATTGGAAAGCTTGTTCTACTTTTGAGTATAATATGGAGTTCATTTCCCATCTCAAATCAAAATTGGCTGAATTAGAGAAGTTTGGTTTGGATTTTTTTCACAAATAATGCCGGAGAGCAGCTAATGAGCAATGTACTTAGATCTAAATTGTTCGAACCTTTCTTAAAAGAATTACGCCGAAAACTTGGCAGCAATTTTCCTCAGTCAAACTAATTATTAAAAATTCCACCGCAGTTTATAAATTGCTCCAATCTAGGGAAAATTTTCAGGCTCAGACCAGTAAGCAAAACCTGGTGCCCTCAACTAAAGTGGAGTCTGAGAAAAAAGTTAGTGTTACTTCAAAGTTTGACACTAAACAGGAATGACTTAGGTCCCCTTATGCAAGTTTGCAGGGTAATAAAAAAAACACAGATAGGGTGTAAGTGTTGTTATCTTCTAAATCATTCTTCTTTACACTGCAAAAAATATAACAATTACCAGGCCAGACAAAGACGAGCCATAGAACTACAATAATGTATAAGATGTCTGTCATTTAAATATACTGAAAGGGATTGCCCTAGGTATCGAAGCAAGCTAATGTTTCCCTGTATGAGCTACCATGCCTCAGCTCATGTAACTCCCATGTTTCCCTATATGGTAGTATCCCTTTCCGCTGCCAAATCCGTACAAACAGGAGACAAAAATGACTAGCAGTTAGTTCTTCAGCAGATATTGCCAACCCTGTTATGTATCTTTACCATTTTTGCTAGATAGTGGAGCTCAACTATCCATCTTAGATTATAGTACAGTAAAAGAATATGGAGTTAATGGCACACCTATCGAGAAATCTCTGATTAGCTTAGGATTGAATGAATCAGTAAGTGGATATTCCTTTGATACCAATATTATTTTGCCAAATTCAGAGATATCTAAGGTGTCATTTTTTGCCTACCATCTTTCTAATTGGAATTGTTTGTAAGGGGATTTTCATCATCTTGGGCTAAACTCCAAAAGATGGTTATACCCCTGAGTCAGAATCTACCAAAATATACTAATGATAGTGTAACAATTGCAGGAATTTTAGGTAGGGATATTTTACAACATTTTCAAGTGTTTGAATTACGAGAAGTACTGGGTGGTAAGATGCTGAGAGTCTATCCAGTCTCTAACTGCAGAAATTTCTAATAAATTTATCGCTGGTGTTGATTTAAATAACTCTAATATATCTTGTGATAACTCTAATGTAAATGTGCCAACTAATAATAATTTGTTTTCTGTATCCGTGAATAATAAATATCCACCCTTTGAGGATTACATAAATATACCCAAGAAACTGGGTCAGGATAAGATATGCTCTGTTGACTTTCCCTCTTGTGTAACTTTCCCTCATGGGCCCTCTGTAGAACAAACTGCCTATAAGAGTAAAATAGTTGTTAGAACTAAACATAGTGAAAGAAAGTAATATATTAAAATTAAGCATAAGAAAGGACAATGTGTTCACAATGATGAGGTCTTTATTCCGAAGCAATAACTAGGGCAGTAAACTTTGGATTAAATCCAAGGCAAACCTATTTTAATCCTTTGCAAGATGTATTTAAGGACTCTGATATAGAATATAAAGTTGACAATTTTTTTTCCCTGGAAAATATCAGTTTAAAAGAAGAAACTTCAAAGTAGGATGAAGATGAAATTGAAAGGTTTAAGAACTCGATTGTACTAAGAGAGGGACATTACTATGTTGACATACCTTGCCACAGGGACATTTTGGATAAAGTCCCTTCTCATTATGAACTATCTAAAAATACTGCAAAAAATGTAGCCCATAAAAATGGTAACTTAAATAAAGAATATTTCAAAGTTTTTCAGGAACAGAAACAATTGGGCATTATTGAATCAATATCTGAACCTATCATCCCGGAGAATCACAAATGGATTCCCCACAGACCCATTATTAGAGCAGATCCGTTGGTATATAATACTAAAATGCGCCCAGTGTTTAATGCTTCCCTCTAGGTAGGAAGTTCACCGTCGTTAAATGAAGTAGCATATCGTGGAACTAACATGTTAAATGACATTTTAGGTTTATTTTTATATTTTAGGACAAATCAGTATGTTATCTTAGCGATATCGCTAAAGCCTTTCTTAATATTAGACTCAACAAAGAGTCTGATAAAAATTGCTTTAGCTTTATAGTTTATCATATCCATACATATTATTATTTTAGATATAACACAATTATCTTTGGCTTGCTATGTTCCCCCTTCATTCTAAAATATAATATTCCATCATGTTGAAAGCTGTCATAACTCATAATCTAGTCGTGAGGAACATTATATTTAATAAATTCTATGTAGATAATATGATCTACACAAATAATGATAGGGACCATATTGTTAACATTAGCCACAAAGTGTCAGACACCATGACAGAGGCTGGCTTTACTCTTAGAGAGTGGTCTAGTAATGATAAAATTGTTTTAAATAATCTCATATGCTCCATCTGAACATAACATTGCTGATATACTTACTTAACCTATTTTCATGACCAAATTTGTGAAACAAATAGATACATCAAGATTAAAATTTTTATTTGAGAGAATGTATCTATTTGTTTCACAAATTTGGTCATGGAACTAAGTTTAGTAACTATATCAGCAATGTTATGTTCAGATGGAACACATGAGAACTTTACAACAATGTCCCTCTCAGGAAACTTTCCTACAAAAATATTGAAATCTTTAACTCTATAAGTGACAAAGACATTTTTCTTTACAACTTTACCTGTCAAAACCCAAGAAAGAGCCACTTGACTGTCAGTAAGAAAGGTGATTTTGTGTACATCAAGATTCAAATTTTTATTTGAGACTATACCAAGAACACATTGCATTGTCAAGTATATAGCAAGCAATTCTAGAGAAGGCAGGGTTTTGCTAGGCATTGGAGAAAGTTTACATTTACTAAAAAATAATTTAGAACCATTATTCTGAATACAGTAGACAATAAATCCATTTGCTTCTTTAGAATCATTTGTAAAGACTCCTAAAGAACATTGTTCATCTAAATTTGCCATTTTTCTTTGAATGGACATATTATTGGACATGGATACACTAAATTTATTAACAAAATGTTGCCATTCACTCAATAATTCTTGTTAAAGTTGTTCATCCCAGGAAAGCTTAATTTTACATAATTTTTTTATAAAGAGTTTCGCACTCACTAATAAAGGAGCAACAATCCTGTTTGGATTGTTGCTCCTGAGAAAGAGTGGCCCAGGGGACAACTTGGGTGCTTACTAGTTCCTCACAGAAAATTTCAATCTTCTGTGGAGGAAGAAGAGTCCTCGCCCATTGTGTCACTTGTGAGAGAGAAAGTGGCTAGTGAAGTAGGTGTTATTGATATAAATAAGTATTCCTTATATAATAGATTGTTTTCAGTCACTTCTAAAGTCTTTGCAGTCATTAAATTATTTAAGAATGAAATTGTAGACAAGTTAGCTATTAACAAACAAACCTTTGTACATCTTATAAAATGTATGCAGAGTACATCTTTCTCTATTGAAAGAGAATTTTTAGAGCAAAAGCCTTGTTTATATGTTAATGTACCTAAATTAGTGCAAGATATAAATTTGTTTATAGACACTGATGGTATTTTAAGATCAAGAGGTAGAATGTCTAAAATTTAACATTGAGCTATGATGCTGTTAATCCTGTCATTTGTAGTGACACTCATCATTTAGCTAAATTGATCATTAGAAACTCTGATCTCTGCTGTTGGCATTTAGGGATTGAATCTACTTTAAACCATTTACGTCAAACAGGCTTTTGGCTTATAAGGGCTAGACAAGCCACTAAAAGGGTAATAAAAGAATGAATCTTGTGTATTAAATACAATACTAGAGCATTTACTTCTCCTCCTGCAACAGTGTTGCCTAAAGAAAGAATACAGTTTGTGAAACAGTTTGAAATCACTGGAGTAGATCATACTGGTCCTTTTTTATTGAATATTCTTCAGTTGATGAATGTAAAATTTACATTTTAATATTTACTTGTATGAACACCAGAGCAGTTCATTTAGAGGCTGTAGAAAATATATCTGTAGAGCAATTGTACTCTGATAATGCAAAATTATTTATTTCTAGTGCATCCTTGTTATCTAATTGAATGATTTCTGATTTATTTTTTCCGACAAAAATTTAATAAATACAATCTAATTCATTAGACCATACCAGCTTATAGTCCATAGTTTGGTGCTAGCTGGGAAAGGCTAATAAAAACAATTAAACAGTGCATGTACAAAACCTTTAGGAGATCTTGTATTAAAGAATCCAACGTCATTACAGCACTTACACACATTCAGTTAGCCAAAAATAAGAGGCCTCTAACATATAGGGACTCTGATAATTCTTTAGAAGTAATAACCCTTAATGATTTAACATTATCTGATACTACATTCCCTTTCCTCATCATATCTGATGAACATCCTGATGTTGATGATAAAGAAATTAGAGAAAGTCTCATTAATTCTATCGACTTGAGAGAAATCATAATTAATAAATTTCAAAGGGATTGTTATACTAATTATTTGTTATCATTAAGAGAGAAACACAAATACTCTTATTGTATCGATTCTCTGCATTTAGATAAGCATAAATTTCGTCACATTGGTTCTGTAGTTTTAATCAAAGGTCCTGTTAAACCTTGCCCGTATTGGAGCTTGGGTAAAATTCTAGAGCTACTCCCAGGAGAAGATAACTTAATAAGGGTTGAAAATGTTTTAAAATCAGATAAGAGCACTTTGATAACATCTGTTACTAATCTCTTTCCACTGGAGTTGGACAGTAATTCTCATTTTGCAAATGAGAATTTTGCCTTTCAAAATATCACGTTGCTAAAATATAGTTATAGAAGAAGATATATAATAATAAATTTTCTGAACTTCACCATTTGTAATTCTTTGGGTTGAAAAACTTCACAAAATTTCGATACTTATATTTATTTCTGAACTTCACCATTTTGTTGTATACTATTATAAAAGAATTATTAGAAATAACTTTGATAAAACAACACAAGTCATAACCAAACTAAGATGAAATTATTATTCAAATACTCAAAAAAAATCCCCTTCTTAAATTATAGAGTTAGTGATGATGATGATAAAGGTGTGGAAGTGTATCGTGTGTATTGATGTATAAATTTAGATGTTTATTGTGTGTGGTATAAATATAAACTATATAAGGGATAATTCTTTAGTCCTTTAATAACTTAAATAAATTTAATAACCATAACTTAAATATAACTTTAATTATAATTTAAATGTTAACCATGACAGAGTATGTACTCTAATTTAACTAATTTATATTATATCTTTAAAATTCAACTTTTAAATTTATAAACATTGTTTATCAATTTATATTTGAGGGGGGGGAGTGTTTGGATAATATCAATTATTCATATATCACCTCACCACCTTCTTCCTCTTCAGTCATTCCTTCCCTTATACTCTCGCATTTCTTTCCAATTCTATATACCGAGGGTGAAGAAACGAAGAAGACGGAAGAACGAGGCTCCGACCTTACTAGGAGTATTAGCTCGAGCACTGACTAAGAAGGCTTCTTACCGATTAACAATTAACCTCAGATTGATTGGTACTTTCGTCCCCTATAATCTAACAAGAAGAAAGTTTCAACGGCAGCGTCTTATCTTAGGAACTACTATATCTCTCTTGGGGGTGAGAGTTGTCGTTTGTTTTCAATTTTGTTGGTTAAAGAGCCAATAATATATTGAATTCTTACAATGAAATGATATGGGTATGTTATACATTTTCTGAAAGCTTACAGTCAGCTGAGTATTGTAGTACTTGTGCTTTGTGTCTGTGGGGTTCTTAGATGCTGCAAGGCTGAATGAAATAACATAGTTTAGGCGTAAATTGTGAAGAAAATGTATACTTTTGTTGGTTTCAAGAGCTATAGTGACCTCCATATTTGGCAGAAAGATTCACAATTTAGTTTAAATGAAAGCTTAAATGCTCTGCTTTAAAATTATACTAAACATACTATCATTCATCATTGAGAAAAGTCGTAACTACTTTTGTAATCATTTTCGGTCTTTAAATATGGCTCTGTTACATACGTGTCACTCAACCAGGATGAGACTTGAAGCCAAAGATTAAATTCCTTAAGCGGGATTGTCAAGAGTAGGGACGTAATTGTAAGTAAGTTTGATTCGATATTTGGTGGCAATTTCTATAATATGAGTCTATTATGATTTCAATGGATTTGAATGGTGGAAGAATGATTTAAAGAAAAGAGAAAGTGATTTGAAAGCAAGATCAACACCCATTAACTGAACTAGGATAAACCTTTGATTTAAAAAAAAAATAAGATGAGAGTTGTTAAGGTGTACAGTATAAATAGCTAATCCATATCAAGCTTTACCTGCATCACAAAATACATACAATTCAATTTTACTGTCTTCCTCCAAAGCCAACTACGAAATTGTCAGATCCCCCATGTTAACCAATTAGGGACGAAAAGACTCCTATGGCTTTATATCGGTTTCGTCTAATTCGGAATCCCAATCAACATTCTTAGAGCACAGAGTCGTTATTACTAGTCGTCCCCTGGTCGTCAAGAGCAAAAGAACCTCAATGGAGCAAATTTTTATTAGGGGTACAAAGGTATTTTACGATAGTAAAGGCAGTTTCCCAAATAGCCTTTAAGGTACGTCAATTTAGCGGAATCCAAAATGAGAATGGATCATCTTCGCCGTTATATTTTTGAAAAGTTTGAAGGATTTTTCATCCAATAAATTTATAGAAGTAAGAAGAGATCTGCCGGGATTTAAATCACTTTACAAATCTTGCTCAGGGATTGACACTGACTCCAATTCCATTTTTTTGTGGCAAAGCGTTATTTTCCTTTTGACAATAGCCCGGCTTTTAACCAAATCTTTCACCACGAGTTCCAAGTCTGAGAGGAACGAAGTATTTTCACATGTCATTACGGCCGAAAGGTTTTAGAAATAATATAACTAAAGTGAAAATGTGGTTTCAAAGAGAAGAAATGTTTTGGCGATATTCAAAGTTGAAGTAAGAAATAGTGGAACCAAAGAGGGGATTGCCACCCCGAAACCGCTCAATTTATCGATTGATTATAGAAACAATGAAAAATAATATCAGTTCAACTTTGTTATTTCAGATACCTTTGTGTGAAAGGCGAAACAAACGTATTAGGTGAGTGAGATTACAATTAGAGGAAGGGGAAAGAGAAGATAAAGGAAAGGAATCATTAACCGGTATGAGTAAAGTCTTGAAAAGATATTTTCCTCTTTTCGGGGGAGGGGGTGAAATCGCTAAGACGAGAGTCAGCTTTCCCGTAAGGGGACGGTGATTTGCTTTCCTGGCTGCCGTGCTAAAGGGACTCAGCGCACCGTCCTGCCCCAGCCTAGCCTCTTCTCCTTATTTCTGACAACCTGTATTCTTACCCTGCTTCCTCACTTCCCATACAACCTCTCCCACAACTTTCTCTGTCATGCCTCTAATTTTACAGGGTAGACCCCGATCAACTTCCTCTCACCCAACCCTACCTGGTTGGGGCTGAGTTGGGAGGGGACAACGCCCCTTCATCCCTGATCTCCTGTTTGGGGAGGTGGATCTTTAATAACCTACTTCAGCCCCACCCTCACCTTCCCCACACACTGTTTCTATCTCCTTTCATTGTCTATTGAATTTACCCGCAGCCCAAGAAGGAACCGCCATGGTGAAGGGCTGCCTGGCCACTGGGTGGAGGTGTGCTGCAAAATGGCGGCAGCTGAGTTTTCGCAGAGAAGGCTACTGCATGAGGTGATAAGAGTATGCATCTCATGAAACAAATAAGGTCACCATGCCCGATGATAAAAAAAAACACAATTCCCCTTCACCTTTATCACCGTCGGAAATAGAAAAGGAGCCCCCCTCTCTTCTGCTTTCTCAGGGGACCATCCAAACTTCTTTTAGCGGAGAGGAGGTTTACTTTTCTCCCAGGCCTATGGGTACAGGAGACTCTCTCTTACTGAAGGCAGTCCCCCTTTTACTCTCCCAGGGGACTTCCAAGAAAGCTCGCCAGCGGCCCATAATTGAACGCTCCCAGGGGAGCGGGTCGATAGGGCCAACCCCCTTAGGGGGGCAAGGGATGACAGGGCCCATTTACTCGTGTCCTTTAAAGTCCTGCTGGCGTGCATATCGAGTTTACAGGGGGCCACTGTACGTACCCCGCTCTCTTCCCGACTGATGCCTGCTCGTCGGCTCAAGACAGGACAAAAGGTACCTCGAAGGGGATCCATGATGTTTCAGGGGCATGGCCACATGGGCCCCCCCCCCTGAAATGGACATGGTCCCTGAGGTGCCCCAGCCCCAGACAGAAGTACCTTCAATGGGGTCAAACAAGGGCTTGGTGCTAAGAACAGAACCCGAGTCTTTTCCTGTGTAAACTTCTCTTCAGACAGCTCGGGCCCCCAAGGCCTTACAAGGAGAGGAGGGATCTCCTCCTCCGAATGGTTTTCCTGGGACAGCCAAAACTTCTCCATTTCAGAGAAGGATCTTGCTGGTGAGGCTGGTCCATCTGGCCTAGGGGCTCCTGCCAGTGGAGGGGACAAGTGGATTCATTCTCTCCCTCCTCCCCTGAAAAGAAACAGAAAATAGAAAAAAAGACTCGGGTCTCATCTCCCTATGCGGGAACCACCGGAACGGACTAGTCTGCTGGCATTTTGCTTAGCGACCAACCCGAGATTGGCACGTCCGGCCCTGGTGCTCCCCCGCGTGGGGAGTCCCTGACTAAGACCAAGATTGCAATGGCGCAGAGCGGAACTTCGATTACGTCGGGGCCTCTCATTCAGACGTTGCCTGGTGATTTCAGGCCTGCTGGCTTCAAACACTTTCTAGTTATCGGCTCTACTGATGGCAGCATGTTGGCCAAGGGTAAGATATTCCATCAGGGAAGAGCACTAGCTAGCGTGATTGGTAGAGAGCCGAAGGTGACACGTTTCTCGGACGGAAACCTTCTGGGAAATGCGTCGGATCTCTCAAGCCGGCCAAGATTAGTGCTCTTCAGACACTTAATGGCACGTCGGTGAGTGTAACGCCGCACTCTAACTTGAACTTTGTGAAAGGAGTAGTTTATGCGAGAGAAATTGTGGACTAGTCTATAGAAGATATCACATTAAAGCTGGCCGACCAAGGGGTGGTCTAGGTCGAACGTGTGATTTGAAAACAGGGAGGAGTCCCGAGACCAACCTCTATACTCTTCGTCAGATTTGACTGTGACAGGCTCCCTGAGTCGGTGCGTGAAGGCATTTGTGTCACTGGCGCAGAAGTGATAGTAATGCCAGCGCTTCGGCCAAATAAACCACTTCTGTGGAAGTGGAAAGTTGGGGTTACCCGAAGTCTGTGTAAGTTGATCCATAGAGGCACTTGATAAGTTCAAATCCTGTGTGACCAAGTGTGTCAATTGCGGAGAGCAGCATCCCGCTTTTTAGAAGCAATATGGTACATATTTCCTAGTTGAGGGAACCCTGGCTGTTCAGGCCTAGGATAGTCTCTCATTTCGCGAGGCTAAGTACTTGGTCCTGAAGCGCCCAGCGCTTCTCCTGCCCCCTCCAGGCTTACGAGCAAGGTCGTTTCCGCGCCCATTCTGAACCCTTATGCAGATTCTACCCACCCTGGGCGCTCCTCTGGTACATCTGGCGGCAAAAAGGGTTCGCAACCAGCCTCGGCTTAAACGAAGGCTGCCTCTACTACCCTCAGCATGACCGTTTCCGTAAGGCGAAACGGCCACGCACCTCCACCGAGTCGTTTTCCTCACAGGAGGCAACACCATTGAAGTTGGTCAGGAGGCCATCTTCCGGGGTTCCTAAAGCTGCCTCCCGAAGGGAAGACAGCTTCGCCGCCTACGCCCACAGCCAGTGGTAATCTGGGTGGCTTGAAAACTATGAATACTCCAAAAGTGGCCCTCTCATCTCCAAAGACCCCCGCCAGACTAAGGTTTTAAGGCGGAGGGAGGGAAAGACTTGCATGGTGAGCGCAACCTCCCCCGATAAGTCCTCGAAGGCAACAGCGCCTGGGTTCTGCCTCCGGAAAGTGTTCGGCCCTTCCCGTGAGGGTCTTCTCTTCGAAGTGGGCTCTCGCAATTCCTCCGAGCTAAGCCTGGAGGGCATATTCATTCAATGGAATCGCCGCGGACTCCAGGCCAACCTGAGGCTCGTCTCCTCCCATTTTACCTTAGCTATCTTTTTGCAAGAGACCGTGATCGGCGTGTGCCCCACACCCACCCTCCAGGGGTATAATTGGTTTGTGACTCACCACCACAGGAGGGGTCCAGGTAGAAGGATGCGCTATTTAGAACCGGCATGATGTCTCCGTTCTTTTATTTTCAATAAATACCGCATTTCAGGCAGTAGCTGTGCAGTTTCTCTGCTCCGACTGGAAAATGCCGTCTGCCTGGCCATTCTCTGTAGACAGCACTACGTCGTGGTGTTTTTCGATCTGGAGAAGGCCGATGATACCGCATGACGATACGGTATCATGGATACTATCCACATGATGGGGGCAAGGGGACGCCTCCCAATCTAAATATCTGAAATTTCTGGAGATTGTCAATTCTGCGTACGGGTGGGGGCAGGGGGGACCCTCTCCGGCCCAATGGAGAAGGAATAGAGGGTCCTGCAGAGAATTGTCCTCAGTGTCACACTCTTTGCCCTGAGCATCAACGACATAACCTCGGTGCTGCCAGAATATGTTCTAGCCACGCTCCACGTGGAAGATCTTTCGATCTCTTTTGGCGACGCCCATATGCCAACTCAAGAATATCGACTCTAAGAGGCATTGAAAAGCATCTCTCGCAATACCGAAGCGCACAGACTTCGGGTTTCCTTGACCAAGACTAAGCTGGTGCACTTCTACCCCCATCTACGGCTCCACCTTGATTCAGACTTTTTTCTTAAAGGGGTACGCCTGGAAGTGGTTGAATCGCACCTTTTCCTTGGTCTTGTATTCGACCGACGCCTCAGCTGGGAGGCTCATATTCGCACCCTTGAGGTCTCTTTTACTTGCGCCATGGACCTTCTTCGTCTCGTGAAGTTCAGCACATGGAGCGCTTATCAGGCTACTGCATTATTTTTTTATCGATCCTTTGTTCGTTCGAAGCTTGACTACGGATGCGAGTTTTATGCATCCTCAGCCGAGCGTCTATTGAAGAAGGTGCACTCGATCCAACACGCCTTAATTCTCCTAGCGAATGATGCTTTCCGCAACTACGCCATTGAGAGTCTACTAGTCGATGCTAGGGAGATGCCACTCTCTCTGCACCGTACACAGTCCATTATTCGTCTGTATTTGCGAGCCCGGTGCCTCCTTCAGTCGCCATCAGCTCCCATTGCATCCACAGCTGATATCGACTGTGCCCATGCCACCGACAGAATCCAATCATTCCTTAAGCCCTTATGGTTTAGAGCTAGAAAACTCCTTTGAGAGCTCGATATAGCTCTCGGGCCGGTGGTGCCCCTGCTTCTGCCCAGGACGCCACCCCGGAGGGTGCCACCATTAACTATTTGTCGCCACGCCTCTTCTCCCAAAGCTTTTACACCTCCGGAAGTATTACGTCTGGCCTTTTTGGAGCACACTTCGTGTAACGCTGGGACCGTGCCAGTGTATGCAGATAGCTCCAAGTCCCAAGAGAGGGTTGGTTTCCACGCCGTATTTCCTCTGTTTGAAGTCAGCTGAGCTTTGCCAGGCACTGCGTCTGTCTTCACGGCAGAGCTGCTTGCAATACAACTCTCGGTACGGGAGATAACGCGACGTTCTCGGTTTTGAGCCCGGATTGTGATTTATAGTGACTCTCAAAGCGCCCTGCGTTCTCTCGAGGCAGTGGAATCTCCGCATCCCCTGGTTCGCGATATCCGTGGTGCCACGGTTTTGGTGAGCCGGACGGATGTTGAGACATCTTCAGCTGAATTCCTGGACATGTAGAAATTGCGGGGAATGAGCGCGTCAATGAAGGCGCGCCAAAGAGACCTCGACTGGTCGACCAGACCAGCGTTTCGCTCCTCCTTACACCGATTGCATGTCAGGAGAATACATGCAGCTCTCCGGGCTGCTTGGCAAAGAATATGGAAGATGGTCTAGGGGAACTTAAATTTGCGTACCATTTCGCCGTGACTATTCCCATAGATCCCCCCCAATGCCCCGCGGCTTAGCGCTTGCCTGCGCCTTATTGTGACGAGTGCGTTGTCCCCCAGACTGTTAGGCACATTCTTGTTGAATGTCCCAGTCTGGGTGTTCTTCGCGCAGGTTACCTGTCCCGGTACCAGGACGTGCGGAGTCGCTACCACTTGTTCCTTGTACTCGGGACTGTTCGTTCACAGACTTACAGACTATACGATTTTTTTGGATTTGCATGCCTCTTCCACTTTATTTGACGGTGTGTTGTAGGTCCTGCGCCGGGGGGGAGGTGCGCCCCTTCCCGCCACCGGAGCCCGCTTCCTTCCTGTTCCCTTTTTTATTTATTTTCTTTTGTTGTTTTTTATAGCCTTTGTCCTTTTTTATCGTTGTTATTTGTTATTTACATTTGTTATTTTTTTTAATATAGCTTGGTAGTAGCCTGTGGTGAGTACAACGACTTATGCGCAAGTAGGCATTCGCTTGATGGGCTCCTAAAATTTAAAAAAAAATCCGAGAGTCATCCTTAGATTGAGGTTTCCCCTCGTTAGTTCAGTTAGTAGTTGGATTAATTGATGGTTGAATGCAGATTTGAAGAATTTGAAGTTGAATAAACACGCCATCTCTCCGAACGATAATGCTTTAGCTTTCATATTTTAACAAAGACATTCTTACCCGTGCATTTGGGAGTTACACTGCACTCACGAAACAATTACCCTTGGAAATGAAACGGTATTTAAGGGGGGATGGTGTCGGTACCTCGGGTCAGCACACGAAGGCTTATGACACCTGAACAAGGATAGGTCGATTTTTTAGGAACGACGCAGGTCAGCTCTACATTTGTAGTAGACTGTAGGCTCGTAGACGAAACTACCTTCCAGAAGAACTGAAGGTGTTTCTTTTATAGGGTAAGGCGGGGGTATAGGGAACTCTCCCAACCCCACCAAGACAAAGACGGGAAGAACACATGCCAGCTGGCGCTTAGGTATGGCACAAGGACCAAACACATGAAAGGGTGGGAGCCAAGTCATGTACTTCCCCATCAGCGTGGGCACGGTTTAAGATTTAAGGGTGACTCCCCTACTAATGTTTCATCGGCCAAGAAATGCAAGGGAATAAAAAGGAGGGGAAGGAGTGTGGGGACTGTGAGGTCTACACCAGGAACATGCTATACATGGTATGGAGAGTTGCTTGCCCCTCGGTCCCGAGTACCTCAAGTAATCTTTTCTTACAACAACTCGGGCTCTACTTGTTCAACAAATTTTTACTTCCTATAATTCACCACTTTTTGGCTCTTAGTTTTTAAGTTTTGGGAAGACCTGAATGCAAGATGCACGTACACAGGATATAGGAAGAGAAACCAAACATGAAAAGACCTACAAGCTCTAATAGACAGGAGGATAATAAGAAGACTAGGACCAGAGTACCAACACTAATCAAAGACAGAATAGCGACAACTCCAGAAATTTACCTTGAAACAATAACATTCCTTTTAACTACCACATGGAACCGGTAGATGTTATTTGCAGCGACCACACAGCAACACTACTCACCGTGAATCAGCAACCAATACAAGTACCCGCTGAATAATGGAAGGCATACCATAGAGCAGACTGGAAAAAATACAAACAAGATTTGAATGACTACGCACCAAACAGACTAAATGAAGCTACTTTAGAAGTTATCGACGGCGAGCTGGAAAAAATAAGGACGCGAATGCAAACAGCTGATGAGATTGCAATGCCCCAAAACACATACAAAACAGTTAAATACTTTATATGGACAGAAATGAAAGGTAAGAATGCGGAAATAAAAGTGATTAACGAGGACTTAATAATAAACGGAACGTCAAGGAAAAAATACCGCAATCTGAGAACGAAGAAGAGAGAACTACTAAGCACAATAACGGACAAACAAAGAGAATAATGGGACATAGCCGTTCAAAATATTGACAACGAGCTATTGCCCCAAGAATTTTGGAAAAAGATAAAAAGAATGGGAAATGCTAAAGGTAAAGAAAAAATAAAGATTAAGGACAGAAACGGGAAATTAATCGAAGATGAACGCGAGATTGAAAAATTGTTCAGGGAACACTGGAAAGTAGTGTTCAACATCGGCGAAGGGGAAAATGAAAACTACGATATAGACTTCGAAAACCAAATAATTGACGAACTAAATGAACGGATTGAGAGGACTTTTCCATATCACTACGTAGAAGAGGAACTGTATGCGAACGAAGGGTTCAAATGAAGGGATTAAATGAATATTTCACAGAAAACAATCTCTGGAACAATCAACAATTTGGCTTCAGAAAGAACAGGAATACGGAGATGGCCCTCAGTGTGATTACAGAAAAAAAAGGCAAAGTGAAAGGAGAGAAATGCAGTATGGACATTGTATGCCGGGAAGTATCGAAAGCATTCGATAAAGTCTGGAAAAGAGACATACAACATAAAATTTTAAATCTGGAAATGAACAACTATTTGAGAAGAATTTTATGCGACTACGTCATGGAAATGTATGCATACATAGACACGGGGAATTGCCAAGGTGAAAGATTCAAGTTTAATGCGGGCCTCGCTCAGGGAGGGTTTTTAAGCCCTTCGCTATACCCAGTGTATACGACGGACATTCCCCCACCCAGGAACGAGGGCTGTGTGAACATTCAATACGCAGATGATTTCAGTCAATTAATTCCCTGTGTTTATCGGAACTTTCAGATGCAGAACAGAGTAACGGCAAAAGAAATAGAAAATCTAAAAGAGCATGAACGCAAATGGAAAATTAAAACGAATAAAGATAAATTTAAAATTATACCTATGTATCGCAAAAAAAACTAGCCGACGTTTACGTAGATGGAGAGCGATACAGTTATAATGGTGAAGGCAAGATTTTAGGCCAAACTATTACCAAAAATGGTTACAAGAAACACGTGACCTAAAGAATAAACAAAGCACAAGGCATGCTAACTTTACAGATTAAGAAATCTAAACGTGAAAAATAAGAGAAAGATCTACCAGGCTATGATACAGCCTACCTTGATATATCCAACAATTGCCATGTATACGGTTTCAAGAAGCAATCTATTAAGAATGCAACGTATTCAGAATAAGGCAGTATACATAATTACGAACACGTGACGATTAGAGAGGAAACAACACATCGAAGCGAAAATAAAACCATTAAACAAAATAAGTGACAAAAAAGCCCCCAAAATAGGAGAGGAACTAAATAATCAAATAGCACGAGGGGCAGGATGGAGACAACATATACTGTTTCCTAGTGCTAAAAACAAAGCGGACCAAAGGGAAGAGGAGTAGATTTACGTGTCAACAAAATAAGGAAACCCGATTGTGACAAAAATTTCCCGCATAATGACAAACTAACCGGATTGGACTTGATACCCACAAGGAATGACAAAACTAACCAAAAAGTGCAAATGAACGAAAAAGAAAAAACAACATGAATAAAGAAGAGAATTAAACAAATAAATAACCAAGGGACACGAGAGATTTACGTGTCAACCAAATAAGGAAACCCGAGTGTGACAAAAATTCCCGAATAATGACAAACTCACCGGATTGGAATTGATACCCACAAGAAATGACAAAACTAACCAAAAAGTGCAGGTAGGGGAATCGACCCTCTTCCTTCTCTCCCAGTTGAGACCAAGGACGTTGACCGCAAAATATCCGGGTTAAGAACCTTGGGTCAATCTCGTAACCTTAACTCTTCGCCCGTCGTCCCTATGAAAAGCAGAACGGCTTAAACTGCAAGATCTCCCCTATGAGTGTGTATTCCATTTCACCTCAAGTACGAAGTTGGAGAAGCGTTTCTCACAAGCTCGAAGGGCCAGCTGGACCAGCGGTAAGACTTGCTGAGAAAAACCGTCCACAAGCCACCGCCCTTCTACCCCTACCACAGTGGGGTGACGAGGTATAAATACCAAACACTTGGGAAAAAGCTGGTAGAATCCTCGAGTCAACCAGGCTACGAAGTCCCCTGCAAGAGAGGCCGGGCTACCAAGAGAAGGAATTACGAAGCAGCTAATCCTCGAGCTAGTTCTTGGTTATCAAACCGAACTTTAAGTTAACTTGCACAAGTTCAACTTATTCTCGTCAGAGAACCCCCCCCCCCACTATCCTCGCCCTCGAAGAAGATCCTCCCCCGAGTACAGTCCTCACCCTTGAAAAAGACCCCTCCGGAGTACACTCCTCGCCCTTGATGAATTCCGAAACGAAGAAGAAAAAGCTCCTCCTCGAGCCCGTTACCCAGTGGTCACACCGAACTCTAAGTTAACTTGGTTTAAGAACCAAGTTCAACTTACTCTCGTCAGAGAGACCCCGCCTATCCTGGTGCATCCTAAAGCAGCACCGTGATAGTCCTCGCCCTTGATGAAGCCCCCCCCCCCCCGCGAGTACCGTGTGGCCCCCCCATCTGCCACACTCGCCAAATTCCCTTGTCACGGTTAAGTTATTCCGTCCGCCGTCAACTATCTGGTCGAGGCACGCATCAAAGAACCCACAGGATTCCTGAGGTGTCTGGGCCCATTGAGTTCAAGGTCAGACTCAAACTCGTCCCCGGAGGGATCAAGGTATTTAAACTCCAGTAAAGACAATTATTATATTTTTATATTGTAGTGAGTGGTAGGTTAACCATCACTATAATGTCAAGTAGGTCAAGTTAAAAACTTTAATTAAAAACTTATTGAAGTCATTATTGTGTATTTAAATTCGTAATATTTCTGTGGTTCATGTTTATTTTGTTTGTGTTTTAATTAAAGTTTTAGTTTGTTTTAACAATTTTTTTTTATTCTCCTCGAATCGCTACGTTGGCACAGGGAACCTTTAAAGTTTAAAGAAGTCAATACCCTAGATAATAATAATAAAATCATATATAGCACTCTTAGAGAGGTATAACTTTAGTCAAGGAGTCTTCTTTATTTGTAGTACGTAAACAACCCCTACATACCAACTCCTTCCATCACTCGGTCCTTCCATATACGAATGACATAAATATTTGTTGTCAGGGTGTGGGGTGCTTCCTATTCCACAACAGTGCAAATGAACGAAAAAGGAAAAACAACATTAATAAAGAAGAGAATTAAACAAATAAATAACCAAGGGACATGAGCCCACACAACAGATACAGATACGAGAATTATGCTACAAAAGTCATAGGAACTCGAGTTATTAACATAGCAGGAAAACAAATAACTCTAACAACGGTTTGAACGTCTATCTCATACACACATAACATAATCACAAAACAGCCACATAAATAAATAAACAGACACCCTTTCACTCTAACCTATTTCGAACTTAACTCTAAAATTAGTTTATAGTACCAAGGTTAGCGTGACCTCCACGCAACTTGCACCTCTCTGCAAACCTCCAACTTCCTTCCCCTTCAATCATCTTCCTCCTTTACCGCTATCCAAAGATAGGCCAAACACTAACACCAGGGACAGGTACAACAAATCGTAACAATTAAAAGGTAGGAAAACATAAAAACACCGTGGTCCGGGTCCCACGTTAAGCAGGTCCACGGGCCAACTTTGTCACCCTCAAGTCATTGACTTTATTTCAGTCTGTCCTATCCTTACTTCTTTCTTCTTCCTCTCCCCCTCTCCAGAGCTCTTTTCCCTCGGTGCCTTCAGGCCCTGAGGGAGGAGGGTGCCGGGGAAACTCGGGGGAACCGGGCCTCCCCCCCCCCCGGCCGGGTCTCTCATCTGGGATGGACTGGTCGTGGGGTGGGGAAGGGGCACGGGGATCTAAAACTTTTTCTCTCACTTTCCTTTTCATTTCATTTCATTTTTAAACGTTGTGGCCTAATAGTAAATCATTTTCTACTCCTTATACAGTTTGTTGCACGTTCTTTCTTTCTTCATCATTCTCGTGTCAGGATTGTAGTATGCGTTTCGTATACGTGTTTATATAGGGACAGGGGTGGACAAATTCATGGTCTTGAGTGAATATGGCCCTGGTAGGACTTTTTCCCGGAAGCTTTGATTACTTACTCTCTCTCGGACCCAGCTTTGCTCTTTTCACTACTCTCCTACACCTTTTTTGTATGTATGCTTCTTTATTCATTTCATACAGATTTTATTCTCGTTACATTACACAGGTCTCTTTTTTAGGTCTCTCTGCTTAAACTGCAGGTGTGTTACATCCAAAGTAACGATGGGTGAAATTAGAGTAAATACCCAAGTTGTGTTCCAAAATTAAGTCCTGTTAACCCTTTTCTTGCGATGGTTCTGCTTTCAATACTCTATTTATGTACCAGATGAGGAATCGATCGCTTTTGAAGTCTTAACACATACAGTATGCAATGGCTCGGTATTCGATACCAAAGACTATTTCTAGAGAACTGTATTCATGAACTAACAGGAGGCACAGCTCATAACAAAGGCCTGGAGGTATCAGTCTCATTCCTTGGTATGTTAATGAAAACACCACATGAAGATGAGTCCTTCAGTCATTCTTCACTTGTCGCCATTAATTATGAGAGTATAATAGAGCATAATAGATAATAAAAAGATATACCTAAATTTAGACTTATTTTTAACCATTAAGGTACTCCTATTTTTTATACACGCCCTGCTAAGGCCTATTAAAAGCCAACAAAGGCCTCTTTTCCTAAAACCTTGTAAAGAGACATCGGCAATAAAAAAGTAGCCAAAATGGAGAGAGCGAAAATGTATGAAAGATATATAGCTGCAAATTCACCTGCAGGACTTAAGGCCTGGAAGGCAAGCAATGATCTAGATGACGGCTACAGCATGGTTGCCTGTACTACACGTCATCCCGTGCGG
Source organism: Ceratothoa steindachneri (assembly GCA_963969495.1). NCBI lineage: Eukaryota > Metazoa > Arthropoda > Malacostraca > Isopoda > Cymothoidae > Ceratothoa > Ceratothoa steindachneri. Next base: position 161,393,710 of record OZ018326.1, read on the forward strand.
AGCACTTAATCACTTCCAAATTTAGTTACCTATCAAACTCTCTCCACCCAAATTAGGGGGTTTTCTTCCATGAATTTTGCATTTTACTTATAAATCATGTAAAACTATGGAAGAATCAAAGAAAAATTAGATCCGATAGTCACATTACATAAATTCCTCAGTATGAGTGCCTTATCCACCACACACAGTAGTTGGAGTTGTTTGGCGCCTTAGTAGGCCTTCCTCCTCGTAACATTCCAACATCTTCCCGAAATGTTGGACATTCCAGAGCCTGTTATTAGGAGGGGTCAGAAAGAGAGATCGCGACTTGCCCTCCTATCCCTGACATTGTAATCACTCTCTGATGTATGTTTACGCGCGCTCGTATTCGCGTGTATATATATGTACGTCCATGCTTCAGCGTAAATTGGCGTTTTGTGGACCATTTATGATTAGTTACATAATCTCCCTTCTATTATTATAATTTATAAAATTGGGCAACTTAAAACTAGTAGTCCCTTAGGTCAATCTGGTTTGTTGTAGTCAAATAGAATAAAAATAAGGTTCGTATTTTCGTCCGAGCTCATACACAAGCACCACTGCTTCAACGAAGGTAGAAACGTCTCCTTAGGGGCTACTTTCGATTCAATTAATCCCCTAAAAAAATTTAGAAGCAATTAAAAGGTGGATATTTCGTATAAAAAAATACATGTCCAAAACCCTAAACAATGCGAGTTTTCGAAATAACTCGAACTAAAATTTTCCACAATTCGAGAGAACGTTATTATAGGGGCAGAAAGAGGTGCGTTTCGATATTCAACAAGGCTCTATTCATGGTCCGCTCCTTTTTTCCAACCTATCTTCTTCTCCTTGGTATGCTTTGGTGTCGACTTGGTCGATCGTTTCATTTTCAAGCCGATGACACGGATGTCTACATCTTTCCTCCCACCCTCTTTTGCTGAGATTATTAGCAATAACCGGAGTACGACATAATTACTGAATGGCTGTCTGATAAGTTTCTGAAACTCACGAATTACAAACATGTGATGTTGCTGATGGCTATTCCTTCGGATGCGACTCGCTGTAAAACTATTAGTCTTTTACTTAGCCTTGGTGGATCCGCAGTTCTCATTTCTCACACTTAAAATCTGTCTAATCACCTTGATAGTCAACTATCTCTCAAAGATAATGTCAGCAAGTCATATGTCTACCTCCGGTCGAAATTCAAGTCGTATCTGCTCACACTTTAACCACAATACTGTCAAACTATTCTCGCCCCTACAATGGTTTATAAACTACCATCCACGCTTTTTTTTTTAATTTCCACCTAGATAAATGTGAGATCCTTGTCGCTGGATAGCATGCTTGCACACTTCGACCCCTTCAACTTTTTTTAAAACTTTGTAGTCAGTTTTCTTTCCAGACGAGAACGTTTCTCTCGTGCAATTCCCCTACTCCACTAGCTACTCATCCAATCCCACCTCTCCCGTAATGTCGTTTCTTCTAATTCCCAAGATCTCGAATGCCAAAGATCTCCGCCCTGTATTTGTATTTATAACTGAACTTACTCGCCCCTGAGAGCTCTACGTTCCGATTGCCCGTTTATTGCTTGTACGACGTAATCTTTTGTGATGTATGTGAAATCGTGCTTTCTCGAATTTCTCTCCTAGGATATTAAGCAGCAAACGCACCCCGAGGGGAAACAACACACAATAACCCAAACTACTTTCTTGAAATAAATCAGTTCACAAAAAAGGGACAAACTTCGAAAAAAATGCGAACTCAAAACATCAACATCAATGAGATGTAACGCAACAATCTAGCACTTGTCTAATAACAGAAAAGCGACAATAGCAAGCTTTGTTGGACACTACGTCACAAAACAGAGAGCAAGAAATTCTGTAAGACTATAAAAAGTTTTCTTTCAAATTTAACGATCCGAAGAAGACAAACGTAACAATCTACCAAAACGAAAACAATCAACGTCACCAAACAAGCACGAGCCCTCATACAACATTATGCAAAAATTATTAGTAAAACACCTAACATCTCACACATAGTCACAAAAAGGCATCTACACTCATATGTATTATACAATGGTTTGCCAACACAACTCAATACAATCCTGAATCCCATGATATACCGCAGACATAATCCTCCTTAACCTCTGACTTTAATAACATATCAAATATTCACAAAAACTAAGCCTTTGCACAACGCCCTTGCACAAATATCCAGCCACTCTATCTCTCATTACTCTATTCCCAATGTCAGGAAATCTACACATATAATACTCATTCTCCGCCCAAGTAAATCATTCATTAACCCGCGCATCATACTGACCTATCCTCTTACTCTACCGCTCCCCGATCAAGATTATGGAACGTCTAATCCTAAAGGAAATCAAACCACCCATTCTTCTATATGCCTTCCAAATGGATTCTACTCAATGAACCCACCAACCACCGTACTCACTAACATCACCTAGTTTATAGAAGAAGGCTTCAACCAACTCACACCACAACGCTTGGCAGTCCGGGCAAGAATATACACAAGTAAAGCTTTCGATACAGTACCTACCGACATGTACTTATTAACAAAATTCTAAACACCACTCATGACTAACTACAACATACAGTTGACCATATTCCTCACAGGCAGAGAGGTAGAGGTAATATAATAAGATAAGCTAGCCTCAACACAAAACATACGCAAGAGTCCCACAGATATCTATTTTTAGTCGCGTGCTACTCTATATCTCACTATGTCGGTCGGTCGGTCGGTCCGTCCATCGGTCCTCGTTTTGCTTTTTTGTTTTTGGAATAACATTGTAACTATTCGGCCGATTCTAACGAGATTTGAAACCCTCATGTTTTATACATTCTCTTTCAAATGATATAATTGTCAAGGTCTTCCCAAGGTTAGCCCGGGAGTTATTTTGTTTTAGCAATAACATCATAACTATTCAGCCGATTCTAACGAAATTTAAAACCCTTATGTTGTTTTACATTTTCTGCTGAATGATCTAATTGCCAAAGTCCTTCCAAGGAAATTATTGAAAGTTTTGAAAGCCATAAGGTTATAAATCAGAATAAATGAGAGCACGCGACATTGGCCAGCAGACCTTGCTATACATTACATGCTTTAGTAATATTTCAAGATCAATCTTTACATTTATGTTGATGACATAAAACACCCAAGCAACTCGTGATCTACCTCTTTCCATCACAGGACTCGAACGCTGGCTGCAATGTAAGCTAATGGCCGTACGTCTCACCGTCAAAATCCTCTGTTACCCTCTTCGCAACAACATATTGGAATACAACAAACATCCTTAAATCAGTCATTAAACACACTACTTCTCTTAAAAATATCACCTACACTACGCAGTGTTATACTGAGTACGAGTATAAATATGAGACAACGCTCAACAACGACAACTAACAAAGTACTACTAAATGAACAACCACTGAGCACTCAGAAGAACCACAGGAGTTGCCCTAGCAAGGTCGCCGTGCGGTCACCACCCAAAGCTTAGCACATAGAAATATCGCAAGAGTCAGGCGGATACAGACTTTTGCTTACACTGCTACCAGGAACTAGACATTGTACAACACAAGTTCGAACATACTTGAGACAAGTACATCTGCGGCCAAAATTATCGGACACTTGGAACTTTTCTTATTCGTCGGGTATGACTATGAATATTCTGGTGTAGACCTGCATGCATGGATCCCATACATCTGAGAATAATAATAAAGGAAAACCTACCTTATAACTTTTTTAAATGTCTAATATTGAAATGTATGAAATCCTGGTATCAGTATGCGCTGTCACAGTCAAAATGTTTTCATATAAATCATAATGTTTGTTTATTAATATGATATTCCATGTAGACTGGATCTGATAATGGCATAAACACATCACTATACAGTGGAGTGTCTCAGCTGTCGACAAATCGGCCCGCGAGACGGCGTATCACATTCCGGTGCTGCAGAAGTTATTAAAGAGAATCCGAGAAAATGGGTACATCCAAGACATACCTCGTTTTGAAAGACCTAGTGTCAAGACTCAAGGTGACTGCCTTGCATGAGCCTTCGGGGAAATGATTGTAATATCGGAACGCTGGCCCCAGCTTAGCCTCTCTTCCTTCCTTCAGATGGCCTGTATATCTTCCCTACTTCGTCGCTTTTCATACAACCTCTCCCACAACTTCCTCTGGTCAGCCTCTAATTTCACAGGGTAGATTGCTGACCTTCTTCTCAAGCCAACCGTACCAGATCGGGGCTGGGGGGAGGGGGGCAACGTTCCCTAACCCCTGAGCCCCGGATTGGGATGGGTTTTTTTAACAACCTGCTTCGTCCCCATGCATACCTTCCTCATATCCCTTTTCCTTTCCTCTTCACAATCTATGAGTTTTACGCCGCGTCTAAGGTGGAGCCGCCATGCCGATGGACTGCCAGGCCACCAAGCGGGAGGGGTGGTCCAAAATGGCGGCGCCTGGCTCTGCCGGGCCTATAAGAACCTCTTGCAGTGTGGGTTACTGCGAGAGGTTTTGCGCTTTTGCGTCCCGCAGAAAATTTAGGGTCACCATGCCCATTGATGAACAAAAAAAACAAACAACCCTCAACTTGCCCTGTTCCATCGACGGAGCCGCCCTCGGGCAGCTCCACGAAAAAAATGGAGGTCCTTCCCCCTTATGCTTGCACAGGGGACCCTCCATAATTCTTTAACCGGAGAGGAGGCTTACTCCTCTCCAGCGGCTACGGGTGTAGGGGACTCCCCCTCACCCCCTTCTCTGGAGGTGCTTTCAGGCACCTCCCTATTTCCAGCGGCAGTCGCTCCTTTTCTTTTTCAGGGGACTGCCAAGAAAGCCAGCAGGCAGCCCATTGCCGACCGCCCCTCAGGGCCATTCCCGCGAGGGTCTCCTGTTCGAGGAGGGCCTCCACGTCTCCTCCGAGCTAGGCCTGGAGGGCATATTCCTTCAATGGTCCAACTGGGAGGAGCTGTGGAGGCTCGTCTCGTCCCGTTTCCCGCTAGCTATCTTTTTGCAGGAGACCATCCTAGGCGCGTGCCTCCTGCCCGCCCTCCCGGGGTATAAGGGTCTTGCGACCCCACCACTACGGGATGGCCGGGCTGGGGAATGCGCGGTTTACACCCGGCATGATGTCTTCGTTCTTTCTTTCTCTTTAGATATCTCCTTTCAGGCAGTGGCTGTGCAGCTGCACCTGGATAGGAGGTATACTATCATTTGTGCGTACATTACACCGTCAGCTGACTTCGACGCGGGGGACTTCCGCCGCGTCGTGGCACGGTTGCCGAGGCCCTTTCTCTTGCTTGGAGATCTGAAAGGCAGGCATCCTCTCTGGGGAGATTACTCAATAAATCCCAGGGGACAAGTCCTTGTCGATCTGATCGAAGAGCTTGAGATCGGTGTCCTAAACGTGGATGAGTTTACGCATCACTGTCCGAGAACCGCTTCATTTTCTTGCCTTGACCTATCATTGTGCTCTTTGGATACACAGACTGATTTTAATTGGGGGGTGGTCGATGACCTCCATGGTAGTGATCACTTTCCTATTCAAATATCATTTTCAGGGCAACTGCCGCCTGAGATCCCACCTTGAAGGTGCTTGGCGCGGGCGCGGTGGCCTGCATTTCAGGAAATGACTGAATTCTTTATCTCAGTCGAGGAGTTTAGGTCGGTAGATGAGACCGTTGAGTTCTTCTCCGGCAACCTCATCGCCGCGGGCCTGACTACTATTCCTAAAATGTCTGGCCGTTTTGCACGCAGACTACTCCCATAAAGGTCGGCCAAGTGTGAGACGGCCCTCAAACAGAAGCGTTTCTGCTTACATGCGCTATAAGCGACATCGGAACGATTTAACTGTCACTGAATTTCGTCGGGTAGGGCTAGCGGTTGGTATATTTAGAAGCACGCCCGCCGCTCTTCTTGGCGGGCATACGTGTCTTCACTTAACGGGAAGACCTCTTTAGCAGAGTGTGGAAGCGAGTCTAAATGATTCAGGCCAAGTTCTTGCAGGACCCCCCCTCCCATTCTCCAGGAGAATGTGACCGCAATCTCAGACCCCGCGTCCGTGGTGGAATCCTTCGCGACCACTTTCTCCGCATTCTCTAGCCGTGATGCTGCTCCGCCAGCATTCAATGCACGTCGTGATGTCGCGGAACGCCGCCGGCTGGACTTTACCTCCAGAATCGGAGAACCCTTCAACGACAGGTTCACTGTGGGTGAGTTGCGCTCCGCTCTTGCTTCGTGCGCGGACACCACCCATGGTCCGGACGATGTCCCGTACGCCATGCTTCGACACCTGGGTGAGCAAGGCATGGCCTTTCTGTTGGATTTGTTCAACAGAATCTGGGTGAAAGGTCTTCTCCCAGACTCCTGGCGAATCGCTACTGTGCTCGCCTTTCGCAAGCCGGGGAGAGATCTCTCTACTCCGGCCGGTTTCCGCCCAATCTCTCTAACCTCTTGCGTGTTCAATTTGATGGAAAAATTGGTAAATGTTAGATTAGCCTTCTCCCTGGACAGCGTAGGCCATCTGTCTTCTGCACAGTGCCGCATCCGCAAGTTTTACTCCACGTCGGATGCTCTGCTCCGACTGGAAAATGCCGTCTGCAAGGCCTTCCTTCGTAGACAGCACTACGCCACGGTGTTTTTCGATTGGAGGGGGCCTATGATACCGCATGGCGATACGGTATCATGGAGACTCTCCCCACGATGGAGGCGAGGGGATGCCTCCCAATGTTTATATAAGAACTTTTGCGAGGTCGTCGATTCAGCGTACGGGTGGGAGGAACCCTCTCCGGCCTAAAGTAGCAGGAAGAGGGTGTCCCGCAGGGAAGTGTCCTCAGTGCCACACTCTTTGTCCTGAGCATCCTTCTGTGGCTCACGAATATCATGAATGCGTGCCTGAATGTAGGTTACTTACCTGACCATTGGAAAGTATCAAAAATTATATTCATTCCCAAACCCGGTAAGCCACCGGACAGTCCAGCTAACTTCAAGCCTATATCTCTCTTAGAATTTGCAGGAAAAGTCTTGGGGAAAATATTGGCCAACAGGGTGAATACTTCCTCGAGGAAAATAATTCTCACAACAACCAACAACACGGCGCTAGCCGTGATCACCGAGGAGTTGGCAAAGGTAAAAGCAGAAAGACGCCACGCAAATCTGTTACTCCGTGATGTCGAAAAGTCTTTTCACAAAGTATAGAGGAGAGGCACGCAATACAAAATCTTACAACTGGGCCTCAATCCCATACTTGAAAGGATTCTATGAGACTACGTAATGGAGAAGAGAGCGCTTTTAAACATTAAAGGTTTCAATGGCCCCGAGTTCGAGTTCGAGTGGGGGTGCCACAAGGCGGGTGTGTAAGCCCCTTGCTATAAAACAAATACACCATCGACCTTCCAATTAGTAGACGATATAACGCTGATGTGTACGACACCTTATCGTAATGTGAATTACATGGCACAGAGTACGGCGGTAGAAATCGAAAACATCAACTCTTTCGAGAGAAGATGGAAGATATCTACCAATACCCAAAGGTTCCGTGTAATTCCATTATTCCGAGGGTGGTGCACGCATCCCAAACCGCACGGAGGGCAGGGTTCTGGAACTCCGGATTACGACTCGTGGATATGGGAGTCACGTAGCTAAAACTACATTGAATGCACGGAGGGACTTGGGAAAATTTTTAAAATTCCTAAACCTGATTATTTCCCACAAACTAAAGATCTATAATGTATGCATTCGATCAAAACTCCTGTATCCACCGGTCCCTATAAACGCGATTCCCAAGACCCAACTCCTTAAACTGCAAAGGGTCCAAAATAAGGCTGTCTATATTATAACGAGAACTCGAAGGAGAGGATGGAGAAAGCAGAATGAGCTCCATGGTTTTGGGTGGTTCACCTGAGAGAAAGCAAGATCTGGGACAAAGTACACCGGCGCCTCCCTCCCGAGTTTGTTCTCGAGCACATGGAAGTACTTTGATGATATAAGACACGTAAAACCTTTTAAAAGCAGCAGACTACTCATCGACAACGACATAGACCCAATGTTCACTTAAATTTTTACAATACCCAACCAACACAAAGCGAAAGAAAATCCCTTTTCACTAAATTAGTCAAGTGCTAATTTTATCATTTTTTCGCCAAATTATAGCGCGTTTAACTCGCCAAAAATAGCAAAAACAACAAAAAATAAAATAAAAATCTCTTCACCAAAAGCAGTAGGGCTAAAAAAAACCCTCTGCTACAAAGAAAGCCAGAGATGCCCTATCACCTATGTCGTCTCGCTTCCCGTCACAGAAAACTGTTATTATTAATAAATTAACAGCCTTGCCTTGTCTTTCATTCTACTTTTCATTTTCGCTTTTCTCTAACTTTTCCCTACTATTTCTCCTACTAAAATCCCCTGCTACTATATTCCTCACTTTATATGTCCAATGTCATTTTTTTACGGATATACTAAATCTAAATATGTCGTAACTGCGTTTTTTTTTTGTAAGGCCGCTAAAATACGTTAGGGTTTTTTTCCCCACACTGTATGGTAGATTTCTTAGCACGAGAATATTTCATTCACTGAACCTTTGCAAATTTCTCTTAATTTAATATAACAAAATATTTATCCCTTCAAAATATATAGCTGAAAATGAATCTGTTTATATAAAGTAACACGGAAAATATTGCTGAATTTTCATCAAGCAAATGTACTGTTGCCCAAAACAGTCATGTCGGATTTTTCAAAATGTATCTTTCAAAAGTAAGTTAACAGTGATAGAATTATTTATTTTTTTTATAAATCCTCAAATAGTTTTGGATGTCGGCAACAGGGCTTTGATGTGATTTATTTCCAAATAATAATATTTTTCATAGCACGTTTGGTTGGAAAATTAATTATAGGGATATAACTAAAAAAACACTCAAATGTTAATGAGAAATTATATCGATAATAAAAAAATTAACTAAAAATATAAACTTAATAGAGCGGAAAAAAATAAAACTTGGGAGAAATTTAATTTAGTGGTAAATGCTATATCTAGTTTATTTATAACTAAATATACCCCAAACATAATCTTGCATCAAATAATATCTTAAATTATCACTCTAAACGAAATTCAGCGTAAAGGGTGACATAACTAATTGTGGCAATTTTAGTTTATTCAAATTAACAGGCTATGAGTACTCTCTCGAAACTTCATCGTCTCTCTGGAAGGCATAGCTCGTGGTAACATCATATCCGTCCCAACCCTGGCGAAGGGGAAGGGTCGGTCAATCCTATAGGATAGAGGAGACAATGGAAAATAGAGGACATACCACCTCCCTCACCCATACGCCTGCCACAGACCTTATTTCGATGGTATCATTATCCATTTGAAGCCCCCCCCCCCCCGACATCTCCGACCAAGGATTCAGCCCGGGGGTGATGGGGCTTCAATATGTCAAGTCAGATGCTGGATAATGGGGCTGCGAGGTCCCCTGACCGAGTCGAAAGAACCTGAAAGCTTTCATGCGATTATTATACAGGAAATCATTTCAAACCCTGAGTCTCTGCCATTTCCATGCATAGGTCCACATTCCAGTTGTCTTCTACGAAGTGCAGCTTACATCGAATATGAAGAGGAAATAGAATTCAGATCGAGTGGAAGTTAGACACCATAAACATAGCCCAATTAGGTAGTAGAGGAGACTACTTGTGGCGCGAAGGGGAGAGGGCACGCAACCCTCTTGAACAGGAAGCCACTTATTTGGGGGGGATTATCTTCGACCCAGATGGTCACAAAGGAATTAGTGAAGTTAGTAGAAGTGAAAATGTGTAGAAGTCATGTTGGCCAGGGAGCGAAAAGTGGAGATTATTAGGGCACTTGGGATCGGAAGGGGGCGCAACTCTTCCCCTTACCAATGGATCTATTCTTAAATAATGGCGGCTGCTAGGCAGAAAATTCTAGGTGATGAATTGAAATTATCGTGACAATGCCAATGATAGTATCCTCATCCATCCACCCTTTTATATCCTTTTATACCCATTGGTCCTTCTTGGGGTATCTCGTGCATGCAGATCCCCTTACATGCATACCCAATATCATCCGCTTCCTCTTCTATCAGTTCCTTTTTCTAAACAGTCTTCTAATATTTAGCACACCAGTACATTCAAACTTAATTATCCTCCGATTCTTCCATTAGATGCCCATCAGTATAATTCATTCAAACAGAAAATGTGTGTCTCTTGTTAAAAATGGCATTGACAGGTGAGTTTTATCTTTAAAATCGGGAAAGAAAATCATAATTTTAACGGGGAAAAACACAGACGGAAAGAGACATGTCTCGGAAAAACAATTGTCTCGGCCGCAGATCCCAGCAAGAAGAAACTGTCTCTAATTCGTGCCATAAATCCATATCTGGCGTGGAGACGCAGCTGTCGCGGTTGAGGCAAATATTTACGAAAATAAAGCCTGTTCTCCGTTCTTAATCCGGGGCATATTTTGATGGCTTTATTACACGCCATAAACTCACTCATTGACACTTAAAATAAGGACGAGAAGGACTACCATTATAAGGTGTGTTAATTTGCTCGAGACGAAGTTATGCGAAATGATCAACTCTTGAGAACAGTTTTTTCCTCTCTTGCCTATCAGTCAAGGACATTAAGTATATAGTTAGCTGCTTACCCCCTTCCTTCCTGGCATCGTGAATGCAAGAGCCAACAACCTGATGATTAAATACACATAAAGTTCCGAATGACACACTGGTACTATCGAATGCACTAGGGACCGTCGGAAGGCGAAGAGAGGGGTCGGTTATTGTGTTTTGATACCTATTAGTGACCATAGATCCCTTCGTTGTTCCGGATCAGGAGTATGTAGATACGAGTATGAGTACCACCAAAAGCGCCACTGGGAGATGGTGGGTGTGTTGTGCTTCGAAGCACGGAAAGGAAATGATAGCAATGTTATGATTGGCTATATGAGCTACTTTTTCGTGAGAGGGTGAGTATCAGCTTATCCGCCAATGGGCGACCAGCTTGTGACTCAGGTGAAAGCTTTGTTTGTTTCCACGTTCCCTCGGATCAAACACTTACATCAGCACTAGTTTACCCGTGCCATATACAATAGGATCACTACTTGAGTGACATTCTATGCTATTATATTTTGTATTTATTAAAAAGAAAACTCGAAAACAAATAATAACATCCTGAAAGATTTTTAAGAGTTTCTGATCCATTTAGAAAGCGGTGAAGTTAGTGGAACTGAATATATACTGGACGTATGGTACATCGCCGATGTAAATTATTTTGTTCGTTGGATCGAACTGAGGCAATTCTCATGGCTGTGGAGCGAGGGTCATAATACATGTTATGTTAAAATTATGTTAACACTCAAATGCAGTAACGAATCCAAAAGAAAAGTTACAGAAAAAAGTCATTAAAATGTCCAAGGATTTGTTTTCTTTTGTCTCACCCAGAGGGCCAAACAGATATATATATATATATATATATATATATATATATATATATATATATATATATATATATATATATATATATATATATATATATGCATATATGTATATATGTATAGATATATGTATATATATATGTATATATATGTATATATATATGTATATATATGTATATATATATATATATATATATATATGTATATATATATATATATATATATATATATATATATATATATATATATATATATATATATATATATATATATACATTAAAATCCCTTTTCGGAGAGTGCGTGAGAACGATAGGCGTTTGACTAACAGTCTATCTGCCAAAGAACTCTGATCTCTCCGCCGAGTGGGTAGTCGAGTCGGGCTGCCAGACCAAGGTAGCCTCAAAAGGCCATTGAGCAGCTCTCAAAAGAACCGATTACCTAAGAGGTCAGGAGGTTCAGGGTTACAGCACCAAAGAGCGGTGTCAGATCAAAAAACCACCGAGGAGAAATAATGTGACGGTTGTCGGTGCCTCTCATTAAGAAACAGACCTAGGCTCCGCGGTGTCACCCCCGCCCACCCCCTTCCATCGCTTGCGCTCCCCCCAGTGGCATTACCCCGTCCCCCTTAGTTGGGGCGGTCTCCGGTCAAAAAATAAGCGCGTAAGGAAAGAAAGAGATTATTTGTTAGAGACGATAGAGGACTAGATTAATGTAATCAGTCCTCGCCCAGTTCCGAACTCGACTTCTAAGACTTAGAAGCTAGTCTCGTTTTCTTATCGCTGCCATACCGATTTATCCTTTGCAGACTTAGCAAAAGGTCTGGTTGAATCACAATTCCTAAGTGCCAAACAGGAATTTCGTGAGCAAGACAAAAGAAGATCCGCCCCCCTCCCTTGAGGGACTCTCTAATTGCAATCTCAGTAATTTTGAGAAAAGAAGAATTAATCCCCAAGTAAGTTCCATTTAATTACTTTCGGGATCACTTCGTAAATCAAAACCTAGTTTGGTAACCCTGCGAAGTAGACGAGGATACTAGAAGAACTCAAGAGCTACCAAGAAGAGTACTTCTTAAGCCAGAGAGCACAAATCCTCTCTCCGTCTTTTAGACTTATAACCGGATAGATAAAGTCATCAGAAGAGAGCTACATCGGTTCCTATCTCCTCAGTGACAACCACCCTCCTTCCACTGCAACGCAAAGACTCGTGAAAAATCCAGTATAGCGACATCTGTCAACTCATGTTCCGTTCCTATATATTTGTTTCTGATTAATTAAAATTTTGAATGCTGTCCCCAAGCTAACTAAAGGAGATATAATATTTCGTGACCCCTGTCATATTTTTAGTTAGATTAGTAGAAAGTAAATTGTGGCTTAACTCAGTGACTTAGAGGCCTCCAGAAATTAGCTATCTGGCAATTAGTTTGTTGACGTGAAGCCTACTTTGTTTTGATCAGTATTCTCGTTAGGAGTAGGCCCATATTCTAATCGTGTGATCGAAGACCATGTTGAACTTATAGATTTAGTGTAAATATTTGAGTTTATTGATAAATTAAAAGTTATATATTTTTGGTTAATTCTTGGTGTTTCACTGGATCCTTACGTGTTGACAGGCTCTTTCCTTAAAACTGATTAAACGCTGTGGTACTCTCATAACACAGTAATTAAAGAATCCACTCAACCAATGGAGGAATTATTTCCCTTCCTAAGTAGTAGTGTCAGACTGGCTCGCTAAAGTCATTAAATATATAAATACTTTGACAAAAAGAGAGGGTGTATAAGGGGTTTGTGACCATACCACCACGGGATGGGGACCGGGCAGAAGAATACGCGATTGACACCTGGCATGATATATCCTTTCTTCTTTCTCTTTGCTTAAGATACCTCCTTTCAGGCAGTAGCTGTGCAGTTGTACCTGGATAGGAGATTTACTGTAATTTAGGGCGTACATTAAACTGTCAGCCGACTTCGACGCAGGGGATTTCCGCCGTGTCGTTGGGCGGTTTCTGAAGATGTTTCTTTTGCTCGGACATCTGAACGGTAATCTGGGGAGACTACGCGATTAATCCCAGGGGTCAAGTCCTTGACGACCTGATCGATGAGCTGGAGATAGATTTCCTAAATGTGGATGATTTTACAGATTACTGCCCGAGAACAACTTCATTTTACTGGTTCGATGTATCTTTGTGCTCTCCGGATGCACATCCTGATTTTGGGTGGGGGTTGGTAGAAGACCTCCATGGTAGTGATCACTTTCCCATTCAAATATCATTTTCTGGGCCCTGCTTTACGAGAGCCCACCCCGGTGAAACTTGGCGCGGGCGCAGTGGCCCACGTTTCAGGAAATGACTGATTTCTCTGTCTCAATCGAGGAGTTTAAGTCGGTAGATGAGGCAGTTGAGTTTGTGTCCGGCAACCTCATCACAGTTGGTCTAACTACTATTCATAGAATCTCTGGCCGTTTCGCATGCCGACCGCTTCCTTGGTGGTCAGCCGAGTCTGAGACGTCCCTGAAACAGAAACGTTAAGCCTACATGAGCTATAAGCACCTCCCGAACAACTTCACTCTCGGTGAATTTCGTCGAGCTAGGGCTAGTATCTGGTATATTTCGAAGCACCCCTGCCGCTCTTTTTGGCGGGCATACGTGTCTTCACGTAAAGAGAAGATCTATCTAGCAGGGGTGAGGAAGTGAGTCAAAAGAATTCGCTGCAAATTCTCGCAGGAACTCCATTCCGTTCTAAAGGAGAATGGGGCCGCAATCTCTGAAGCCGCTTAGGTGTTGGAATCCTTTGTGAAGCCGCTTAGGTGGGGGAATCCTTTGCGACAGCATTCTCCGTATTCTCTAGCCGGGATGCTCCTCCGCCAGCCTTCAATGCGCGTCGTGATGTCACGGAAGGCCGCCGACTGGACTTTACCTCCGGAGTCGGAGAACGCTTCAACGACAGATTTACTCTTAGTGAACTGCGTTTTGCTCTCGCTTCGTCCGCGCACACCGCCCTTGGTCCAAACTATGTCCCATACACCATGTTTTGACACCAGGGTGAGCGAGTCATGGAATTTCTGTTAGAATTGTTCAACAAGATCTGGGTAGAGGATATCTTGCAGGATATCTGGTGAATCGCTACTGTGCTCGCTTTTCGGAAACCAGAGAAAGATCACTATACATCGGCCGATATCTGCCCTATCTCTTTAATCTCCTGCCTCTGCATGTTGATAGAGAAATTGTTAACTGTTAGATTAGCTTTTTTATGCACAGCAGAGCCCATATGTCTTCTGCACAGTGCAGCTTCCGCAAGTTCCACTCCGCGTCGAATTCTCTGCTCCAACTTCAAAATGCCATGGGTAGGCCTTCCCTCGTAGACAACATTAGGGCACGGTGTTTTTCGATTTGGAGAAGGCCGATGAAACGGCATACAAATAGGGTATCATGGAGCATCTCCACACGATGGGGTAAAGGGGACACCTCCCAATCTATATATCTGAATTTTTGCGAGATCGTTGATTATGCGTACTGGTTAGGGAAGCCCTCTCCGGCCTAATGAAGCAGTAAGAGGGTGTCCTGCCGGGATGTGTCCTCAGTGTCACACTCCTTGCTCTAGGCATCAACGGCATCACCTCGATGCTGCAGGAAGATGTTCTTGCTATGCTCTACGTGGACGACCTTTCGATCTCATTTGTCACGGCCCAGATGCCAACTCTGGAACGTCGACTCAAACAAGCATTGAAGCGCGTCTCTTGTTAGGCCGAAGTGCACAGGCTTCGGTTTTCCTTGCATAAGACGAATGTGGTGTATTTCTGGCGTGATCCACGGCTCCACCCTGAACCAGACTTGTTACTCAATGGGTTGTGATTGGAAGTGGTGGACTCGGACCCTTTTCTTTGTCTTGTATTTGACCGACGCCTCTCCGTAAGGGACCTGGCGATTTGCCCTCCTGGCCGCCGTGCTGATGGAACTCAGCGCCCCGTCCGGCCCCAGCTTAGCCTCTTCTCCTTCTTAAAGACAGCCTTTATTTCTCCCCTACTTCCTCACTTCCCCTACAACCTCTCCCACAACTTTCTCTGGTCAGCCTCTATTTTCACAGGTTAAATGCTGACTTTCTTCTCAGCCAACTATCCCGGATCGGGGATGAGGGGGGAGGAGACAATTTTCCCTAATCCCTGAGCTCCCGTTTGGGATGGTGAGTTTTTAAAAACCTGCTTCATTCCCACCCATACCATCCTCACATCCCTTTTCATTCTCTCTTGCACTCTAACAATTTCACGCCGTGCCTAAGGTGGAGCCTTCATGGCGAAGGGTTGTCAGGTCACCAGGCGGGAGGGGTGGTCTTGAATGGCGGCACCTGGCTCTGCCAGCCCCGTACGTACCCCTTGCAGGGCGGGCTACTGCGAAGGGTAATGAGCGTGCGTATCCCGTAGAAAAATTAGGGTCTCCATGCCCGATGATGCAAATAAAAAACCCTTCCCATTTCCCCCTCACGTTCAACGGAGCAGCCTTCGGGCAGCTCCACAGAAAAAATGGGGGTTCCTCCCCCCCTGGGCTCTCGCAGGGGATCCTCCAAATCTCTAACCGGAGAGGAGGCTTACTCCTCTCTTTCGCCTATTGTTGTAGGGGACTTCCCTTCACCTCTTTGTCTGGATGTGCCTTCGGGCCCTCCCTTTACTATCAAGGGAACTGCCAAGAAAGCCAGTAGGCACACCATAGCCGACCACTTCCGACTGAAGCGGCTCGATAGGGCAAACATCCTTAGGGGGGGGGAGAGGGAAGCCAGTCTCCATCGGTCGATTCCCTAAAAAGACCTGCTGGTTACAATATTAAATCTAGCGGGGGTCAAGGCTTGTGCCTCCCAATACAAGACTCACAACACTGCTGCCAATAGGACCTGTGATGTTCTGGTGGGGTGGGTGGGGCAACTGGAGTCTTCCCTGAGATAGACATAGTCCTTTAGGAAACCCAGCCTCAGATGGAGGGCCTTCTATGGGAGCTAATCCAGGTTCGGAGCCAAGCACCGAACTTGAGTCAGCTCCTATGCAAGGTCCTCCTCAAACGCCTAGGGTTTCCAAGGCAGTACAAGGGGGGGAGGGATCTCCTCTTCCGAGCGGTGCCCCTACGACTGCCAGGACCTTCTTCATCTCGGAGAACGACCTTGCTGAGGCCGGTCGATCCGGTCAGGGGCCTCCTGCCGGCGGAAGGGAGAAGAAGGTTCATTCCCCGACATCCTCTCCTAAAAAGGAAAAAACAAAAATAAAGACTAAAAAGATTCTGGGCTCCTCTCCATCCACGAGGGTTGAGGGGACGGATGGGTCTGCTGCCACTTCGGTAAGCGACCAGACAAAGATCGGCAAATCTGGCCCCTATGTCCCCTTCCCCGGTGCAGAGGAGGCAACACTCCTGAAGTTGGCCGCCAGGCCATATTACGGGGTTCCTAAAGCTGCCCCCCCCGAAAGTAGGACACCAAGAAAGGAGCTTCGGCTCTTTCGCATATGCCTACTGGTGGGCTGGGTGACTCAGAGACAGTGGATCCTCGAAAACAAGGCCCCCCCGCCTCCGAAGCTGCAACGCCCGCCTAAGGTTTCGAGGCGGAGGGAGGAAAAGACTCGCATGGCGAGCCCAACCTCCCCCAATAATTCCTCGATGCCGACGGCGCATTGTTCCGCCAACAGCGCCCGGGCTTCTCCCCTTGAAAAGCCTACGGCAATTCCCGTGAGGGTCTACTCTTCGAAGAGGGTCCCCGCGTCTTCGAGCTAGGCCTGGATGGGATATCCCTTCAATGAAATGGCCGTGGACTCCAGGCCCACTGGAAGGAGCTGTGGAGGCTCGTCTCCTCCCGTTCCCCGTTAGCCAGGTTGGAGGATGTGCGATTAAAACCCGCCATGATGTGTCCGTTATTCTCGTCGCTTTAGATACGTCCTTTCAGGCAGTAGCTGTGCAGCTGCACCTTGATAGGAGGTATATTGTTATTTCCGCGTACATTCCCTCGTCAGCCGACTTCGACGCGGGGAACTTCCGCCGCGTCGTAGCACCGTGGCTTAGGCAACATCTCTTGCTCGGAGATCTAAAGGTAGACACCCCATCCGGGAAGACTACTCTGTCTATTCCAGGAGTCAAGGCCTTGCCAGTCCTGATCGACGAGCCCTAGATGGGTGTCCTAAACGTGGATGAGTTTACGCATCACGCCCGAGAATCGCTTCATTTTCCTGCCTCGATCTGTCTTTGTTTTCTCCGGATGCGCAGCCAGATTTTGATTGGGGAGTGGCGGATGACCTCCATGAGGGTGATGACTTTATCATTCAAATTTCATTTTCTGGGCCGCTGCCGCCCGAGACCCGCCTCGGTGGTGCTTGGCGCGGAAGCGATGGTCTACATTTCAGGAAATGATTGAATTATCTATCTCAGTCAAGGAGTTTAGATCCGTAGATGAGGCCGTTGAGTTCTTCTCCGGCAACCTCATCGCCGCGGACCTGGCCACTATTCCGAGAAGGTCTGGCCGTTTCGCATGCTGACCATTCCCGTGGTAATCAGCTGAGTGTGAGATGGCCTACAAGCAGAAGCGCTAAGACTAAATGCGCTATAAGCGCCGCTCGAACGATTTCACTGTCGGTAAAATTCGTCGGGCTATGGCTAGATTCCGGTATATTTTAAAGCACGCCCTCCACTTAAAAGAATTCGGGGCAAGTTCTCGCAGGATCTCCCTCCCGTTCGCTAGGAGAATGGGACCGCAATTTCGCATCCCGCGTCCGTGGCAGAATCCTTCGCGACCGCTTCCACCGCATTCTCTAGCTGATATGCTGTTCTCCCAGCATTCAATTCACGTCTTGATGTCGCGGAAGGCCACCGACTAGACTTTACCTCCAGAGGCGAAGATCCTTCAAGGACAGGTTTACTCTGAGTGAGTTGAGTTCCGCTTTTTCTTTGTGCGCGGATACCGCCCATGGTCTGGACGATCTGGGTGGAGGGTCTTGTGCCGGATTACTGGCGAATCGCTAATGTGCTCACCTTTTGCAAATGGGAGAGAGATCACTCTACTCTGTCCTGTTTCCGCCCAATCTCTCCAATCTCTTGCGTGGGCAAGTTGATGGAGAAATTGGTAAATGTTAGATTAGCCTTTTTTCCTGGACGCGGTGACCATCTGTCTTCTGCACAGTGCGGCTTCCGCAAGTTCCACTCCACGTTGGATGCTCTGCTCCGACTGGAAATTGCCGTCTCCGATGCCTTCCTTCGTAGACAGCACTACGCCACGGGGTTTTCGATCTGGAGAAGGCCTATGATTCCGCATGGTGATACGGCATCATGGAGACTCTACGCACGATGAGGACGAAGGGACGCCTATCAATCTTTATATCTGAATTTTTGCGAGATCGTCGATTCCGCGTACGGCTGGAGGACCCCTCTCCTGCCCAAATTAGCAGGAAGAGGGTGTCCCGCAAAGAAGTGTCCTCAGTGTCACACTCTTTGTCTTGAGCATCAAAGGCATCACCTCGATACTGTGGGAAGATGTTCTCGCTACACGTTACGTAGACGACCTTTCGATGTCTTTTGGTGCGGCCCAGATGCCAGCTCTGGAGCGTCGACACCAACAGGCATTGAACCATGTTTTTCGCTATGCCGAAGCTAACAGGTTTCGGTTTTCCTTGGCCAAGACTAAGATAGTGCACTTCTACTGCTACCCACGGCTCCACCCTGACCAAGACTTGTTTCTTAATGGGTTACGCCTGGAAGTGGTTGAATTGCACAGTTTCCTTGGTCTTGTATTCAACCGACGCACCTGGGAGACTCATATTCGCAGCCTTAGGGTCTCTTGTACCCGCGCCATGGATATTCTCCGTAAGTAAGGCTACTGCCTTACTTTTTTATCGATCCTTTGTTCGTTCGAAGCTCGATTACAGATGCGAGATTTATGCATCCGCAGCCGAGCGTTAATTGCGGAAGATGCACTCGATCCAACTCCGCACTTCCCCCATTAAGAGCCTACTAGTCGATGCTGGGGAGATGCTAACGTTCTACGCCGTGCACAGTGCATTATTCTCCTCTACGTGCAAATGCCGCCGACAGACGCCAGTCATATCCTAAGCCCTTTGGGTTTAGGGCCAGGAAACTCCTTCGATAGCTAGGTATAGTTCTCAGGTCAGGGAAACCCTTGGTTCTGCCCAGGACGCCACCCTGGATGGTACCACATTTGGCTATTTGTCGCCACGCCTCTGCTCCCAAAGCTTGTACAGCGTTGGGAGTATTGCCTTTTACCTTTTTGGAGCACACCTCGTCTTACCTTGGATCCGTGCCAGTGTATACAAATGGCTCCAAGTTCCAGGAGGGGGTCGGCTTCCACGCCGTATCCTCTCTGTTTTAAGTCAACGGGGCTCTGCCAGGCGCTGCCTCTGTCTTCATGGCCGAGCTTGTGGCAATAAACCTCTCAGTACGGGAGATTAGGTGATTAGGTGATTAGGAATTGTGATCTATCGCGACTCACAAAGCGTCCTGAGTGCTCTCTGGCATTGGAATCTCCGCATCTCCTGGTTCGCGATATCCGTGACGCCACGGTTTTGGCAAGTCGAGCGGATGTCGAGATTATCTTCTGCTGGGTCCCTGGACATGTAGGAATTGCGGGGAATGAGCGCGCCGATGAGGGCGCCCAAGATTCCACGAAGACTTCGCGACCGGAGCAGCGTTCTCCTCTTCCTCAAACCGACTACACGCCAGGAATACGTGCCGCTCTACGGGCTGCTTGGCAAAGAAGATGGGAGATGGTCGAAGGAAACTTAAATTTGAGTGCGATTGTGCCGCGACTGTTCCCATGGACCTACCCCCCAATGCCACGAAGGCTTCAGGTTACTCTCTGTTGTCTCCCAATTGGGCATACTCATTTGACGCATCGCCATTTGATGGAGCGTTCGCCTGCTCCCTATTGTGACGACTGCGTCGTCCCACCAACGTTTTGGCACATTCTTTTGGAATGTCCCAGTCTGGGTGATCTTTGCGCAAGTCACCTCTCCCGGTACTGGGATGGGAGGGGTCGCTACCGCCTCTCTCTTGTACTCGGGATGAGTTCGTGCATACCGACCTGTCGACTTTCGACTTTTTGGAGGAGACCAGCCTTCTCCCTGTTATTTAATATTTGACTATGGATCGCGTTCTTCTTTGCCAGGAAAGGGCGGACCTTTCCCCGTCGACGGAGCTCGCTTTATATTTTTTCAATTTGTTTGTTTTTCTTGTTTATTTTCTGTTTGTATTTTTTATGATTTGGCTTTTAATATAGCCTAGATTTAGGCTAGGTTGATTACTGCGACTTATGACCTCGAAGTCAGTCGCCAGATGCGATATTAAAAAAAAAAATGGCCGATACCTCACCTCGGATGCTCATATTCACAGCCTTAGGTTTTTTTTACCAACGCTATGGATATTCCTTGTTCGATGAGGTTAAGCGCCTGGAGCGCTGAGAGGGCTACTACCTTACTTTTTTATCGATCCTTTGTACTTTCGAAGCTCGACTATGGATCCGAATTTTATGCATCCGCAACCGAGCGTGTATTGCGGAAGTTGTATTCGATTCACCGCACTGGTTTTCGCCTGGTCACCGGTGCCTTTCACACTTTCCCCATTGACAGGCTACTTTTCGATGCTGGGGAGATGCCACTAGTTCTGCGCCGTGCACAGGGCATTATTTGCCTGTACGCACGAGCCCAGCGCCTCCCTCAGTCGCCAACAGTTCTCACTGTATCCGCAGTTGGTCTCGACCGTATCTATACCACCGAGAGACGCCAGTCATACCCTAAGCGCTCTCGGTTTATGGCTAGGAAACTCTTTTGTAAGATAGGTATAGCTCTCGGGCCAGTGGCACCCCTGGTTCTGACCAGAATGTCACCCTGTTAGTTGCCACCTTCGAATATTGGTCACCACGCCTCTGCTCCCAAAGCTTCTACAGCACCGGGAATATTGAGTTCAGGCTTTTTGGAGCACACTTTGGGTCAAGCTGGAACCGTGCCAGTGTATACGGATGTCTCCAAGTCCCAAGAGGTGGTCGGTTTCCACGCCGTATCCCTTCTCTTTGAAGTTAGCGGGGCTCTGCCTGCTAGGCGCTTTGTCTGTTACGGCCGAGCTAGTTGCAATACACAGCTCTCTATTGGAGATAAAGCGACGTGCCCAGTTCGGAGATCGGATTGTGATTTATAGCGA
Source organism: Ceratothoa steindachneri (assembly GCA_963969495.1). Classification (NCBI taxonomy): domain Eukaryota; kingdom Metazoa; phylum Arthropoda; class Malacostraca; order Isopoda; family Cymothoidae; genus Ceratothoa; species Ceratothoa steindachneri. Next base: position 161,415,334 of record OZ018326.1, read on the forward strand.
ATCACAAAGCTCCCTGAATGCTCTCCTGGCATTGGAATCTCCGCATCCTCTGGTTCGCGATATCCGTGACGTCACGGTTTTAGCGAGCCGGGCGGATGTCGAAATTATCTTCTTCTAGGTACCTGGACATGTAGGAATTTCGGGAAATGATCACGCCAATGAAGGCGCCAAAGAATCCGAGAGGAATAGGCAACCAGACACGCGTTTCGCTTTTCTTTACACCGACTACATGGCATGAATACGGGCTGCCCCCCGGGAAAGTTGGCATAAGAGATGAGAGAGAGTCAATGGGAACTTAAAGTTACGTGCCATTGCGCCACGATTGTTTCCATGGACCCCTTCCCACCTGAACGCGACGGCTTCAGCTTACTTTTTGTTGCCTCCGAATTTGACACACTCGCGGTACTTACCGCCATTTGATTCAGCGCTCACCTGCGCCTTAGTGTGACGAGTCATATGTTTCCAGACTGTCGTCTCACAGACGTTTCGGCACATTCTTGTGGAATGTCCCAGTCTGGGTGATCTTTGCGCACGTTACCTCTCCCGGTACTGGGATGGAAGGGGTCGCTACCGCCTCTCCATTGTACTCAGGGTTAATCGTGCGCATACCGACTTTTGGACTATAAAACTTTTTCCAGGAGGCTGGCCTCCACTTTATTTGACTGTTTGTTGTGGGTCGCATGCTCCTGGGCCGGGAGAAGGAACAAGAAGGAAGCTGGAGAGCGCTTCCTTCTTGTTATCTTTTTGCTTTGTTTTGTTTTTGTTTTTAGCCTCTGATCTTTTCATCATTGTATTTACATGTTATTTGTTTTTTTTAGTATAGCCTAGTCTTAGGCTGTAGTGAGTACAGCGACTTATGCCCACTTAGGCAGTCTTCAGATTGGCTCCTCCAAAAGAAATAGAAAAATGTCACTTTGAGAGCAGAGAGTGTGCAGCAGATTTCCATCTCCGTCATCACGAATACAATTATCAGATGTTTTGATTCTATGTTTTATGATTCTATTCCACTAAGGAATACAGATGTACTAAAGGTAAATGGTGGTACAACACTTTATTTATAACAAAATAAACATATTGCATCTGTTCATATCAGTTTGTCCAGCCCCTGTATATACGAAAACGGAGCAGACCAAGAACTTAGCCTTCTGAATAAAACCTCCCACCTAGATAGATAAGCATTGATATATCCCCTAGGATGTGAACAGACTGATGGCGATAGGATAGACAAGACCTCAACTAGTCAAGACGGTCCCCCAAAAAACCTTCATCGATTTATGAAGCCAATGAAGAAGAACTGAGATCGAGAGCATCAAAGGCTGTAAAGGAATCACTGAGGAATGGAATGGACGGGTGACTAGCATCAGCTTCTCTTAAGATGGCGAATTCAATGCAATGTCCATCCACCCTTGAAGCAAGACATGAATACCTGAGCAATGGAAGGGAACAACTTTGAGAAAAGAGCAATTATCAGATTCTTTATAAAACATGATTAGAAAGAAACGTAACAGCGTTGATCTTGCCCCACCTGGCCTGTATATGTTACCCAAGCTCAAAGGAAAACTGAAAGGAGTAAGTTTTGCAAGCATTGGGGAAGCCAAAACTGCTGTTACCATTTAGTTACAAATGAAGAATGCTTGGTTCTTTAGAGAGGTTATAGGGTTTCAGCACCCATAAAACAGATTAAATCAATCAATCTTTAGGGAGGTGCTAAATGGATTGGAAGATGGAACCTATGTTTAAAAATAATTGCTTCAATTTTGTATTTTTTATTTAATAAAAGATATCTTGACTAACCCTCGTATTTATACTGAGATACTTAGCTGGACAAAAACACAAGAGTTAGAGATGTAAAATATACGTATGCTTGTTTCATCGATCTGGAGAAATCACGTGGGCGGAAAGATAGGGAAAAATTATGGCAGGTAGTAATATATGCAATGAGTGGTAAACCTAACCAAGACTACATGGTTGTGACGTGGGAATGATACAGCATTTTTGTAGGCGGATATCCAGTGGAATGGTGTTGATAAGTGAGTGTATCTAATTATTGGATGTTTTGATGTGTTGTGTGTGTGTGTGTTTTCTAGCCTGTTATAGGGTGGCCTGATTCCTTTGAATATCCCAGGGTTGTAAATACTCGAAGAATGTGATGATTCTTGCTTGAAACGGCACGTGTGGCTCTTGATTTGTGTACTATGAAGAAATTGCTTTTGCAGATGTCGATGTGGTGTTTTATGGGCATAACCTTCGTTTTAGAGTGTGGGCGTAATGGTATGAAGGTAAGTAGCGCCATTCGTCTCTCAAACGCAAATAATATCTCCTGATCGGTAATGATATACACGTAAGAACAGAATGAGAAACACTGGTTAACGCAAAGGCACGAGGGTACCTCGTGCTCGTTGAGAGCAAACTGCCCAGGGCATATTGTCTGATGATTTTAACAGCAACCAGGGGTGGTGGAACTCTTCTTGATCCCAGAGGGAGAACACCCACTCCAAGTCAGGGATATGTGGGTATGACTGCTCTCCATACGGGATACAGTAAGCTATTAGCAGGGTTCCGGGACAGATGTGAGAGTGAGTATGTTGTGCTGTAACGACTGGAAGGAAAGTGATAGCGGTGTTGTGATTGGCTATGAAGATGATGATGCGTGTGGAGCTCGGTAACCACCCGGGGGTAAATATTAACTTATCCACCAAATGTGTAGTCAGATCCTGATGGGGCTGAAAGTTTTTTGTTCGCGCTCGGTAGTATTGAACCGCACCTCGACGCCGGAAATCAGATATATTAGTTAATTGAACTGCTGTGAGTGCATCCGCTGGCAAGGCGGGATGCCAGATGCTATAGAGATATAGGCGAATGAGAGCTCGACATATTACTTGTCGGCGATTGATACCATTGCGTCTTCAAATATGGCCCCAGGGACTGCTTTGTGGCAGTTCATTTTTGTATTAGATTTGTTTGTAGTTTTTTCTGTGTTGTCTGAAATTTAATCATGTATCCATTGTGACCCCGAACTCTGTATGCAATCCATGTAGAAAGAGTAAGGGTGTTTGTTAGAGTAATAATGGGGTGTCTATTGTACTCCACGTTATGGGTTATGAAGGGGCTAACAGAAATTTTGTATGTGTGACAGTCATCCGGCACTCTTTCAGCCAGTGTTTTGTGCTTGTTATGTAGACTTTTTGATCACGCGATGCTCAAGTGTGTTATGGCAGAGATAGGCACCAAACCGTTAATCCTTTAATTAACAAATTTAAAGTACATCCATATCTCATTCCAATTTTAGCCTGTAAATTTCAGATAACAGTGCCAAGTGCGCAGGGATGACAGAGTGGCACTCTCACTTTGCGTCTGGCAGTAAGGATAAGAGGTTGAATGTGGTGGTACAGCGGTGTTATTGTTTCTAGATGAAAGCAGAAAAATGCATGCAATCCACTGCATGATTTTTAATTATTATAATAAATCAAAGTTTATGGGCAATTTATGTATTTGTGGCAAAGGTTTCGTAAATAATATATTTTATATTTTGAAAGTAACAAAAAAATTTGGATATCTGTAGAACTTGAGTGTGTTTACATCGTTGAGGCTGAAACTGATAGAAACACTGGGCATCAAAAGGAAGATGCTCAGAACCCCTGTAGCGAATTGCCCGTCTAGTTTATGTTATAGTCAGTGAAAGTAGAGAAGTTTTTTTCAGCCTACGGCTCTGCCTGCCAAAATCTGTCTTAATTAAGGGGTACAATACAAGTATCTTTAACCTCAAACTTCACATAAAGATGACGCACCCAGCTAACTTAATAGAGTCTGAGGGGAACGCCAAAGCAGGTTCATCCAGTCGGAAAGCGGCAAAACAGAAGCAGAGATTTTTTTCTGATTCTAGCAGCAGTGTCTGTTTTCACCTAATGGTGTCAAGAAAGCACGCCTTCTAAGCGATGGCAACTCCTTTGGCATCGCTGCCTCTGGAAGTAGCATAGCAGAGGTTGCTATGGACCAAACGATTGGGGATCCCTTCGTAGTCAACATGCTGCCACTATGAGTTGTAGAATATAGCACGTTCAAGATGTCAACACCATCGTTAATATTCTCATCAACCTGCCAGTACACATGGTTTGCTACCCACAGCTTTAAACTAGTGTCTAGCAAGAATGCAGATGTTGTAGTGCAGCGTTTAAGATAGTATATAGGGCTGGCTTATACAAAGCTTATAATCTCACGTGTGGCCCTAGAGCTCGACAAGATCCAGGGGGAGGAGAAAGATTATCTTAGGACTCTGTCCCCAACAGTTGCTGCTCTGGTCTTCAGGCCCAAAGACTTGAACTCAAAAGACCTCGTCTACTTCAGTTCCTTGGTCAACGCACTTTAGCAGGCATCGACCAAAAGTTTCAGCATCTCCTGGAGAATGATAAATGTCAGCTAGTTGCTGTCTTTCACTCCTAGTTTCGCATTTTTTGGGTGGAGAAGTATGAAAAAACCTAGGTCAGCAAGGTGAGGAAAATCCTGGAGAGTAAAGTCAAGGAGGCATTGAGGGAGGATAGAGATGAATTGAGCAGCAATAGTGGAAACAGCAACATAAAAGATGCGGAGTATTCCGTCTTCACTACTGTTACCCAGCAACAAGAGAGCGGCAGGAGCCACAGCTAAATGAAGGTCAAGACTTGGCTAGAAACCAACTCCAATGACTTGCTGACAGATGTTGCTTTCTTGGAAGAGCAAACGTTGGTGGACTTCATCAAGTTCAACACAAGCATCCCTCTAATGCTGCATTGAATCGTTTGTTCTCTATTGGCAATGGCACTTGAGAACCAAGGGATCTTCTCTCTGATAAAAACTTTTAGATCCTACTTTTCATGACGGAGAACATGAAACTTGTTGATAAATTTTATGATGAGAAGATTAGGTAAACTAAAACAAATTATGTATCTATCTTCTATTGAGAATTTTTTATTTCTTTAATGTGTTAGTTTTCCTTTTAATTTATTAGGCTACTTTATCAATCAGATTTTCCTGTTTATTACATACTAATATTGTGTTTCAATACAGTTTAATCATTTATTTTATCTTTTATAATCTTAGCAATTTTTATATTTTATAGCTTTGGTACTTTTGATGTGGCTTTAGAGTCAAAGCGCGTTTTCTGTATTGTTTTATAATCCAATAATAATTAGCCTTAATGATTTAGTATTAGCTTCCCTTACATTTTAAACGAATTAATCATGTTAATTTTTGGGTTAACGTATTAATGTTAAACGAAGTCAGCATTTAGATTGACTGTGCCCAACTCTTTTGTGCTGTGGAATATTGGACTAGGATTGGGATATTACATCGATATAGCTGTAAACTGAGATGTTTTGATTTTGGGGAGGGATATGCAGAGAAGGTTGAAAAAGTTGGGCAGATTGAGATATATGCGAAACTCTGTTAAGTACGTGTTCGTGATTGCCTGCCGTTATTTGTGCATTTTGTCAGGTGAGGAAGTTAGCAAGCGATTTACTTTTGTAGTTAAGAGTCAAATGTGACGTTTAATATTTTTATTATAAAGAATTGTCCAGGTACTCTGTTGAATAGTATACATACGTTTATTGTTGCCATTAATCTCCTCTGTGGGGTATTTATTGTTAGCTGAGTGAAACCCTCTTGCATGAGTTGTGTGTTTTTGAGAGTAGTACTTCGCTGCAACCGGGGGACCCCGTAAGGGGCGCGGCGATTTGCCATCCTGGCCGCCGTGCTGACGGAATCCAGCGCTCCGTCCGGCCCCAGCTTAGCCTCTCTTCCTTCCTTCAGATAGCCCGATTTCTCCCCTACCTCGTTGCTTTTCATACAACCTCTCCCGCAACTTTCTCTGGTCAGCCTCTAATTCCACAGGGTAGATGCTGACCTTCTTCTCAAGCCAACCACCCCGGATCGGGGCTGGGGGGAGAGGGGACATTGTTCCCTAACCCCTGAGCTCCGGTTTGGGATGGGGGTTTTTAACAACCTGCTTCATCCCCACCCATACCTTCCTCACATCCCCTTTCCTCTCCTCTTCACATTCTATCAATTTTACGCCGTGTCCAAGGTGGAGCCGCCATGCGGATGGACTGCCAGGCCACCAGGCGGGAGGGGTGGTCCCGAATGCCGGTGCCTGGCTCTGCCGGGCCTGTAAGCACCTCTCGCAGTGCGGGCAACTGCGAGAGGTGATGAGCTATTGCGTCCCGTATTAAAAAGAGCGTCACCATGCCCATGTATGACAAAAAAAAACAAAAAAACCCAACCCCCAACTTCCCCAAGAAAATCAACGGAGCCGCCCTCGGGCAGCTCCACTGAGAAAATGGAGGTCCTTCCCCTTGTGCTTGTGCAGGGGACCCTCCATAATTCTTTAACCGGAGAGGAGGCTTACTCCTCTCCTACGTCTACGGGTGTAGGGGACTCCCCCTCACCCCCTTCTCTGGGGGTCCCTCCTTTGCTTTCTAAGGGGACTGCCAAGAAAGCCAGCAGGCAGCCCATTGCCGACCACCCCTCGTGCAAGCGGCTCGGTAGGTCAAACCCCCTTAGGCGGGAGAGGGAAGCCAGGCCCCTTCGGTCGCTTCCCTCAAAAGACCTGCTGGCAAGAATTTTAAACCTTGCTGGGGTCAAGGCCTGTGCCTCCCCACACAAGACTGGAGACACTGCCAAGGGGACCTGCGATGTCCTGGGAGGGGATGGCCAACTGGAGGCCCCTCCTGTGATAGACATGGTCCTTGAGGGAACCCAGCCTCAGACGTTAGGGCCTTCCATGGGGGGGAATTCGGGCTCGGCGGCAAGCACCGAACCCGAATCCGCCCCTATGCAGGGTCCTCCTCAAACGGCTGAGGGCTCCGAGGCAGTACAAGGAGGGGAGGGATCTCCTCCGACAGGTGCCCCTACGACTACCAGGACCTTCTCTATTTCAGAGAGGGACCTGGCTGAGGCCGGTCCATTTGGCCTAGGGGCTCCTGCCGGCGGAGGTGAGAAGCGGGTTCATTCCCCGCCCTCCTCTCCAAAAAAGAAAAAGACTAAAAAGACGAAGAAGACTCGGGGCTCCTCTCAATCTGCGGGGGCTACGGGGACGGATGGGTCTGCTGCTACTTTGGCAAGCGACCAAGCCAAGATCGGCACATCCGGGCCCTCTGCTTCCCCGGGTACGGAGCTCCTGACGATGACAAAGACCAAAAGTGCACAGGGCGGAGCCTCGATGACATCGGGGCCCCTCATTCAGAGGTTACCTGGCGTTTTCGAGCCCGCTGGCTTCAAACGCTTCCTCGTTATTCGCTCCACTGATGGCACCATGTTGTCCAAGGGCAACATGATCCATCAGAGGAGAGGATTAGCTAGTGCAATTGGTAGAGAGCGAAGGTAGCCCGTTTCTCGGACGGGAGCCTTCTGGCGAATGCGGCGAATCCCGCCGAGGCGGCCAAGATAAGTGCTCTTCGGACACTTCATGGCACCCCGGTGAGTGTGACGCCGCACTCTACCATGAACTTTGTGAAAGGAGTAGTTTATGCGAGGGAACTCGTTGACTACTCCATTGAGGACATCACCCTAGAGCTGGCCGACCATGGGGCGGTCAAGGTCGCACGGGTGATGAGAAAACAGGGAGGGGCTTGGAGACCCACCCCTACACTCTTCGTCACGTTCGACTGTGACAAGCTCCCTGAGTCAGTGCGTGCCGGTTGGTACCTCTACCGCGTGAAGGCGTTCGTGCCACTGCAGCGGCGGTGCTATTACTGTCACCGCTTCGGCCATACAAATCACTCATGTAGACATGCAAAGTCGGATGACCCGAAGTCTGTGCAAATTGCTCCAAGGTCGCACACGATAAGTCCAAATCGTGTGTGGCCAAGTGTGTCAATTGCGGAGAGCCGCACTCTGCTTCTTCGAAGCAATGTGGTGCATATCTCGTTGAAAAAGAAATCCTGGCCGTTCAGGCCCAGGATAGAATCTCATTCCGCGAGGCTAAGGACTTGGTCCTGGCGCGCCCGGCTCTGCCTGGGACGTCATATGCCTCAGTAGTTAGAAAGGCACCCTCTGCTCCTGGCACATCCAGGCAAACGAGCACGGTTGTTTCCGCGCCCATAAGAAGCCCTTCTGCATGCTCTACCCAACACGGGCGCTCCCCTGGTAAAGCTGGCGGCAAAAAGGGTTCATACCCAGCCCCGGCTAAAACCAGGGCTCCCCCCTCTTCCCCCAGCGTGACCGTTTCCAGCATGGCGAAACGGCCACGCGCCTCCACCGAGTCGTTAGACTCACAGGAGGCAACACCCCAGAAGATAGTCGCTAGGCCATCTTCTTGGGTTCCTAAAGCTGTCCCCCGAGAGGGTGACAGCAACAAAGGATCTTCGGCTCCTTCGCCCACTCCCCGATGTAGAGCGAGTGGCTCGGAGACGGTGGTTCCTCAAAAAGAGGGCCCTTCGCCTCCGAAGCCGCAACGCCCGCCTAAGGTTTCGAGGCGGAGGGAGGAAAAGACTCGCATGGCGAGCCCAACCTCCTCCGATGAGGTCTCGAAGGCGACAGCGCCTCCAGCGCTTTGTCCGGCCAACAGCGCCCGGGGTTCTGCCCCCGGGAAGCGTACGGCCATTCCCGTGAGGGTCTTCAGTTCGAGGAGGGCCCCCGCGTCTCCTCGGAGCTAGGCCTGGAGGGCATATTCCTTCAATGGAATTGCCGTGGACTTCGGGTCAACTGGGAGGAGCTGCGGAGGCTCGTCTCGTCTTGCTCCCCGTTAGCTATCTTTTTGCAGGAGACCATGCTAGGCGCGTGCCCCCTGCCCGCCCTCCCGGAGTACAAGGTTCTTGCGACCCCACTACCGCGGGATGGCAGAGCTGGGGGATGTGCGGTTTAACCCGGCATGATGTCTCCGTTCTTCCTTTCTCTTTAGATACCTCCTTTCAGGCAGTGGCTGTGCAGCTGCACCTGGATAGGAGGTATACTATCATTTCTGCGTACATTCCACCGTCAGCTGACTTCGACGCGGGGGACTTCCGCCGCGTCGTGGCACTGTTGCCGAGGCCCTATCTCTTGCTTGGAGATCTGAACGGCAGGCATCCTCTCTAGGGAGATTACTCCATAAATCCCAGGGCACAAGTTCTTTCCGATCTGATCGAAGAGCTCGAGATGGGCGTCCTAAACGTGGATGAGTTTACGCATTACTGTCCGAGAACCGCTTCATTTTCTTGCCTTGACCTATCTTTGTGCTCTTCGGATACACAGCCTGATTTTGATTGGGGGGTGATTGATGACCTCCATGGTAGTGATCACTTTCCCATTCAAATATCATTTTCAGGGCAACTGCCGCCTGAGAGACCACCTTGGTGGTGCTTGGCGGGGGCGCGGTGGCCTGCATTTCAGGAAATGACTGAATTCTCTATCTCAGTCGAGGAGTTTAGGTCGGTAGATGAGGCCGTTGAGTTCTTATGCAGCAACCTCATCGCCGTGGGCCTGACTACTATTCCTAGGACGTCTAGTCGTTTTGCACGCTGACCACTTCCATGGTGGTCGGCTGAGTGTGAGACGGCCCTCAAGCAGAAGCGTTATGCCTACCACGCTATAAGCGCCGCCCGAACGATTTCACTGTCGCTGAATTTCGTCGGGCTAAAGCTAGGTTCCGGTATATTTCGAAGCACGCCCGCCGCTCTTTTTGGCGGGCATACGTGTCTTCACTTAACGGGAAGACCCCTTTAGCTGAGGTGTGGAAGCGAGTCCAAAGGATTCGGGGCAAGTTCTCGCAGGACCCTCCTCCCGTTCTCCAGGAGTATGGGACCGCACTCTCGGACCCCGCGTCCGTGGCGGAATCCTTAGCGACCGCTTTTTCCGCATTCTCTAGCCGTGATGCTGCTCCGCAAGCATTCAATGCACGTCGTGATGTCGCGGAAGGCCGCCGGCTGGACTTTACCTCCAAAGGCGGAGAACCCTTCAACGACAGGTTTACTGTGAGTGAGTTGCGTTCCGCTCTCGCTTCGTGAGCGGACACCGCCTATGGTCCGGGCGATGTCCCGTACGCCATGCTTCGACACCTGGGTGAGCGAGGCATGGCCTTTCTCTTAGATTTGTTCAACAGGATCTGGGTGGAAGGTCTTCTCCCAGACTCCTGGCGAATCGCTACTGTGCTCGCCTTTCGCAAGCCGGGGAGAGATCACTCTACTCCGACCGGTTTCCGCCCACTCTCTTTAACCTCTTGCGTGTGCAGGTTGATGGAGAAATTGGTAAATGTTAGATTAGCCTTTTTCCTGGACAGCGGAGGCCATCTGTCTTCCGCACAGTGCGGCTTCCGCAAGTTCCACTCCACGTCGGATGCTCTGCTCCGACTGGAAAATGCCGTCTGCGAGGCTTTCCCTCGTAGACAGTCTACTCCACGGTGTTTTTCGATCTGGAGCAGGCCTATGATACCGCATGGCAATACGGTATCATGGAGACTCTCCACACGATGGGGGCGAGGGGACGCCCCCCAATGTTTATATCTGAATTTTTGCGAGATCGTCGATTCCGAGGAACGGGTGGGGGGACACCTCTCCGGCCCAAAGGAGCAGGAAGAGTGTGTCCCGCAGGGAAGTGTCCTCAGTGTCACAGTCTTTGCACTGAGCATCGACGGCATCGCCTCAGGGCTGCCGGAAGATGTTCTCGCTATGCTCTACGTGGACGACCTTTCGATCTCTTTTGGCGCGGCCCAGGACCTGCGATGTCCTGGGAGGGGATGGCCAACTGGAGGCCCCTCCTGTGATAGATATGGTCCTTGAGGAGACCCAGCCCCAGACGGTAGGGCCTTCCATGGGGGGGAATTCGGGCTCGGCGCCAAGCACCGAACCCGAATCCGCCCCTATGCAAGGTCCTCCTCAAATGGCTGAGGGCTCCGAGGCAGTAGAAGGAGGAGAGGGATCTCCTCCGACAGGTGCCCCTACGACAACCAGGACCTTCTCCATTTCGGAGAGGGACCTGGCTGAGGCTGGTCCATCTGGCCTGGGGACTTCTGCCGGCGGAGGTGAAAAGCGGGTTCATTCCCCGCCCTCCTCTCCTAAAAAGAAAAAGACTAAAAAGACTCAAAAGACGAAGAAGACTCGGGGCTCCTCTCCATCCGCGGGGGCTGCGGGGACGGATGGGTCTGCTGCCACTTTGGTAGGCGACCAAGCCAAGATCGGCACATCCGGCCCCTCTACCCCCTCGTGTGCGGAGCCCATGACTACGACTAAGACCAAGAATGCACAGGGCGGAGCCTCGATGACATCGGGGCCCCTGATTCAGAGGTTACCTGGCGTTTTCGAGCCCGCTGGCTTCAAACGCTTCCTCGTTATTCGCTCCACTGATGGCACCATGTTGTCCAAGGGCAACATGATCCATCAGAGGAGAGGATTAGCTAGTGCAATTGGTAGAGAGCCGAAGGTAACCCGTTTCTCGGACGGGAGCCTTCTGGCGAATGCGGCGAATCCCGCCGAGGCGGCCAAGATAAGTGCTCTTCGGACACTTCATGGCACCCCGGTGAGTGTGACGCCGCACTCTACCATGAACTTTGTGAAAGGAGTAGTTTATGCGAGGGAACTCGTTGACTACTCCATTGAGGACATCACCCTAGAGCTGGCCGACCATGGGGCGGTCAAGGTCGAACGTGTGATGAGAAAACAGGGAGGGGCCTCGAGACCCACCCCTACACTCTTCGTCACGTTCGACTGTGACAAGCTCCCTGAGTCGGTGCGTGCCGGTTGGTACCGCTACCGCGTGAAGGCATTCGTGCCACTGCCGCGGCGGTGCTATTACTGCCACCGCTTCGGCCATACGAATCGATCATGTAGACGTGCAAAATCGGGGTCACCCGAAGTCTGTGTAAATTGCTCCAAGGTCGCACACGATAAGTCCAAATCGTGTGTGGCCAAGTGTGTCAATTGCGGAGAGCCGCACCCTGCTTCTTCGAAGCAATGTGGTGCATATCTCCTTGAGAAAGAAATCCTGGCCGTTCAGGCCCAGGATCGACTCTCATTCCGCGAGGCAAAGGACTTGGTCCTGGCGCGCCCGGCTCTGCCTGGGACGTCATATGCCTCAATAGTTAGAAAGGCACCCTCTGCTCCTGGCCCATCCAGGCCAACGAGCACGGTTGTTTCCGCGCCCATTCGGAGCCCTTCTGTGGGCTCTACCCAACCTGGGCGCTGCCCTGGTAAAGCTGGCGGCAAAAAGGGTTCATACCCTGCCCCGGCTAAAACCAGGGCTCCCCCCTCTTCCCCCAGCGTGACCGTTTCGCGTAAAGCGAAACGGCCACGCGCCTCCACCGAGTCGTTAGACTCACAGGAGGCAACACCCCTGAAGATGGTCGCTAGGCCATCTTCCGGGGTTCCTAAAGCTGTTCCCCGAAAGGAGGACAGCAACAAAGGAGCTTCGGCCCCTTTGCCCACGCCCCGAGGTGGAGCGAGTGGCTCGGAGACGATGGTTCCTCGAAAAGAGGGCCCCCCGCCTCCGAAGCCGCAACGCCCGCCTAAAGTTTCGAGGCGGAGGGAGGAAAAGACTCGCATGGCGAGCCCAACCTCCCCTAATAAGTCCTCGAAGGCGACAGCGCCTTCAGCGCTTTGTCCGGCCAACAGCGCCCGGGGTTCTGCCCCCGGGAAGCGTACGGCCATTCCCGTGAGGGTCTTCAATTCGAGGAGGGCCCCCGCGTCTCCTCCGAGCTAGGCCTGGAGGGCATATTCCTTCAATGGAATTGCCGTGGACTCCGGGCCAACTGGGAGGAGCTGCGGAGGCTCGCCTCATCCCGTTCCCCGTTAGCTATTTTTTTGCAGGAGACCATGCTAGGCGCGTGCCCCCTGCTTGCCCTCCCGGGGTATAAGGGTCTTGCGACCCAACCACCGCGGGACGGCCGGGCTGGGGGATGCGCGGTTTACACCCGGCATGATGTCTCCGTTCTTCCTTTCTCTTTAGATACCTCCTTTCAGGCAGTGGCTGTGCAGCTGCACCTGGATAGGAGGTATACTATCATTTCTGCGTACATTCCACCGTCAGCTGACTTCGACGCGGGGGACTTTCGCCGCGTCGTGGCACGGTTGCCGAGGCCCTATCTCTTGCTTGGAGATCTGAACGGCAGGCATCCTCTCTGGGGAGATTACACCATAAATCCCAGGGGACAAGTCCTTGCCGATCTGATCGAAGAGCTTGAGATGGGTGTCCTAAACGTGGATGAGTTTACGCATCACTGTCCGAGAACCGCTTCATTTTCTTGCCTTGACCTATCTTTGTGCTCTTCGGATGCACAGCCTGATTTTGATTGGGGGGTGGTCGATGACCTCCATGGTAGTGATCACTTTCCCATTCAAATATCATTTTCAGGGCAACTGCCGCCTGAGAGACCACCTCGGTGGTGCTTGGCGCGGGCGCGGTGGCCTGCATTTCAGGAAATGACTGAACTCTCTATCTCAGTCAAGGAGTTTAGGTCGGTAGATGAGGCCGTCGAGTTCTTCTCCGGCAACCTCATCGCCGTGGGCCTGACTACTATTCCTAGGACGTCTGGCCGTTTTGCACGCCGACCACTCCCATGGTGGTCGGCCGAGTGTGAGACGGCCCTCAAACAGAAGCGTTATGCCTACATGCGCTATAAGCGCCGCCCGAACGATTTCACCGTCGCTGAATTTCGTCGGGCTAGGGCTAGGTTCCGGTATATTTCGAAGCACGCCCGCCACTCTTCTTGGCGGGCATACGTGTCTTCACTTAACGGGAAGACCCCTTTAGCTGAGGTGTGGAAGCGAGTCAAAAGGATTCGGGGCAAGTTCTCGCAGGACCCCCCTCCCGTTCTCCAGGAGAATGGGACCGCAATCTCGGACCCCGCGTCCGTGGCGGAATCCTTAGCGACCGCTTTTTCCGCATTCTCTAGCCGTGATGCTGCTCCGCCAGCATTCAATGCACGTCGTGATGTCGCGGAAGGCCGCCGGCTGGACTTTACCTCCAGAGGCGGAGAACCCTTCAACGACAAGTTTACTGTGAGTGAGTTGCGTTCCGCTCTCGCTTCGTGCGCGGACACCGCCCATGGTCCGGACGATGTCCCGTACGCCATGCTTCGACACCTGGGTGAGCGAGGCATGGCCTTTCTATTAGATTTGTTCAACAGGATCTGGGTGGAAGGTCTCCTCCCAGACTCCTGGCGAATCGCTACTGTGCTCGCCTTTCGCAAGCCGGGGAGAGATCACTCTACTCCGACCGGTTTCCGCCCAATCTCTCTAACCTCTTGCGTGTGCAAGTTGATGGAGAAATTGGTAAATGTTAGATTAGCCTATTTCCTGGACAGCGGAGGCCATCTGTCTTCTGCACAGTGCGGCTTCCGTAAGTTCCACTCCACGTCGGATGCTCTGCTCCGACTGGAAAATGCCGTCTGCGAGGCTTTCCTTCGTAGACAGCACTACGCCACGGTGTTTTTTAATCTGGAGAAAGCCTATGATACCGCATGGCGATACGGTATCATGGAGACTCTCCACACGATGGGGGCGAGGGGACGCCTCCCAATGTTTATATCTGAATTTTTGCGAGATCGTCGATTCCGCGTACGGGTGGGGGGAGCCCTCTCCGGCCCAAAGGAGCAGGAAGAGGGTGTCCCGCAGGGAAGTGTCCTCAGTGTCACACTCTTTGCCCTGAGCATCAACGGCATCACCTCGGTGCTGCCGGAAGATGTTCTCGCTACGCTCTACGTGGACGACCTTTCGATCTCTTTTGGCGCGGCCCAGATGCCAACTCTGGAGCGCCGACTCCAACAGGCATTGAACCGCGTCTCTCGCTATGCCGAAGCGCACAGGTTTCGGTTTTCTTTGGCCAAGACTAAGGTGGTGCACTTCTGCCGCCATCCACGGCTTCACCCCGACCCAGATTTGTTTCTTAATGGGGTGCGCCTGGATGTGGTTGAGTCGCACCGTTTCCTTGGTCTTGTATTCGACCGACGCCTCACCTGGGAGGCTCACATTCGCAGCCTTAGGGTCTCTTGTACCCGCGCCATGGACATTCTGCGTTTCGTGACGTTCAGCGCTTGGGGCGCTGATAGGGCTACCGCCTTACTTTTTTATCGATCCTTTGTTCGCTCGAAGCTCGACTACGGATGCGAGTTTTATGCATCCGCAGCCGAGCGTTTATTGCGGAAGGTGGATTCGATCCACCACACCGGCCTTCGCCTTGCGACCGGTGCCTTCCGCACTTCCCCCATTGAGAGCCTGTTGGTCGATGCTGGGGAGATGCCACTCGCTCTGCGCCGCGTGCAGTGCATCACTCGCCTGTACGCGCGAGCCCGGCGCCTCCCCCAGTCGCCAACAGCTCTCACTGCATCCGCAGCTGATCTCGATGGTGCCTATGCCGCCGAGAGACGCCATTCATACCCTAAGCCCTTTGGGTTTAGGGCCAGGAAACTCCTTCGAGAGGTAGATATAGCTCTCGGGCCGGTGGCGCCCCTGGTTCTGCCCAGGACGCCACCCTGGAGGGTACCACATTTGGCTATTTGTCGCCACGCCTCTGCTCCCAAAGCTTGTACTGCGCCGGGAGTATTGCGTTCGATCTTTTTGGAGCACACATCGTGTCACGCTGGTACCGTGCCAGTGTATACGGATGGCTCCAAGTCCCAAGAGGGGGTCGGCTTCCACGCCGTATCCCCTCTGTTTGAAGTCAGCGGGGCTCTACCAGGCGCTGCGTCTGTCTTCACGGCCGAGCTGGTGGCAATACACCACTCGGTACGGGAGATTACGCGACGTGCCCGGTTCGGAGACCGGATTGTGATTTTTAGCGACTCACAAAGCGCCCTGAGTGCTCTCGGGGCATTGGAATCTCCGCATCCCCTGGTTCGCGAAATCCGTGACGCCACGGTTTTGGCGAGCCGGGCAGATGTCGAGATTATCTTCTGCTGGGTTCCTGGACATGTAGGAATTGCGGGGAATGAGCGCGCCGATGAGGGCGCCAAAGAATCCGCGAGGACTCTGCGACCGGACCAGCGTTTCGCTCTTCCTCACACCGACTACATGGCAGGAATACGGGCAGCTCTTCGGACTGCTTGGCAAAGAAGATGGGAGACGGTCGAGGGGAACTTAAAGTTGCGTGCCATTGCGCCGCGACCTTTCCCATGGACCTATCCCCCAATGCCGCGGCGGCTTCAGGTTGCTTTCTGTCGTCTTCGAATCGGACACACTCGTGTGACGCATCGTTACTTGGTGGAGCGCTCGCATGTGCCCTATTGCAACGACTGCGTCGTCCCCCAGACTGTTCGGCATATTCTTGTCGAATGTCCCAGTCTGGGTGATCTTCGCGCACGATACCTGTCTCGGTACCGGGATGGGCGGGGTCGCTACCGCCTGTCCCTTGTACTCGGGACGAGTGCGTGCACCATGACTGGTGGACTTATTGACTTTTTGGGGGAGGCCGGCCTTCTCCCCTTTATTTAAGGTTCCTTTTTTTGTTATTGTTTTGTTTTAGATTGCACTCTCCTGCACCGGGGTGAGGGGGACCTCCCCCCGCTGCCGGAGATTGCTTCGATTGTTAAGTTTTTCAAATTTATATTGATTGTTAAGTTTTCATATTTTAACTTTAAAGTAGCCTAATTCTAGGCTGTCGTGTTTTTCGGCGACTTATGCCCAAGTGGGTAGTTGCCAGATGGGCTCTATAAAAAAAAAAAAAAAAAAAAAAAAAAAATGGCGCGGCCCAGATGCCAACTCTGGAGCGTCGACTCCAACAGGCATTGAACCGCGTCTCTCGCTATGCCGAAGCGCACAGGTTTCGGTTTTCTTTGGCCAAGACTAAGGTGGTGCACTTCTGCCGCCATCCACGGCTTCACCCCGACCCAGATTTGTTTCTTAATGGGGTGCGCCTGGATGTGGTTGAGTCGCACCGTTTCCTTGGTCTTGTATTCGACCGACGCCTCACCTGGGAGGCTCATATTTGCAGCCTTAGGGTCTCTTGTACCCGCGCTATAGACATTCTCCGTTCCGTGACGTTTAGCGCTTGGGGCGCTGATAGGGCTACTGCCTCACTTTTTTATCAATCCTTTGTTCGCTCGAAGCTCGACTACGGATGCGAGTTTTATGCATTCGCAGCCCAGCGTTTATTACGGAAGGTGGATTCGATCCACCACACCGGCCTTCGCCTTGCGACCGGTGCCTTCCGCACTTCCCCCATTGAGAGCCTGTTGGTCGATGCTGGGGAGATGCCACTCGCTCTGCGCCGCGTGCAGTGCATCACTCGCCTGTACGCGCGAGCCCGGCGCCTCCCTCAGTCACCAACAGCTCTCACTGCTTTCGCAGCTGATCTCGATGGTTCCTATGCCGCCGAGAGACGCCAGTCATACCCTAAGCCCTTTGGGTTTAGGGCCAGGAAACTCCTTTGAGAGGAAGATATAGCTCTCGGGCCGGGGTCGCCCCTGGTTCTGCCCAGGACGCCACCCTGGAGGGTACCACATTTGGCTATTTGTCGCCACGCCTCTGCTCCCAAAGCATGTACCACGCCGGGAGTATTGCGTTCGACCTTTTTGGAGCACACATCGTGTCACGCTGGAACCGTGCCAGTGTATACGGATGGCTCCAAGTCCCAACAGGGGGTCGGCTTCCACGCCGTATGTCCTCTGTTTGAAGTCAGCGGGCCTCTACCAGGCGCTGCGCCTGTCATCACGGCCGAGCTGGTGGCAATACACCACTCGGTACGGGAGATTACGCGACGTGCCCGGTTTGGAGACGGGATTGTGATCTATAGCGACTCACAAAGCGCCCTGAGTGCTCTCGGGGCATTGGAATCTCCGCATCCCCTGGTTCGCGATATCCGTGACGCCACGGTTTTGGCGAGCCGGGCGGATTTCGAGATTATGTTCTGCTGGGTTCCTGGACATTTAGGAATTGCGGGGAATGAGCGCGCCGACGAGGGCGCCAAAGAGTCCGCGAGGATTCTGCAACCCGACCAGCGTTTCGCTCTTCCTCACACCGACTACATGGCAGGAATACGGGCAGCTCTTCGGACTGCTTGGCAAAGAAGATGGGAGATGGTCGAAGGGAACTTAAAGTTGCGTGCCAATGCGCCGCGACTGTTCCCATGGACCTATCCCCCAATGCCGCGTCGGCTTCAGGTTGCTTTCTGTCGTCTCCGAATCGGACACACTCCTGTGACGCATCGCTTTGTGATGGAGCGCTCGCCTGCGCCCTATTGCAACGACTGCGTCGTTCCCCAGACTGTTCGGCACATTCTTGTCGAATGTCCCAGTCTGGGTGATCTTCGCGCATGATACCTGTCTCGGTACCGGGATGGGCGGGGTCGCTACCGCCTGTCCCTTGTGCTCGGGACAGATTCGTGCACATTGACTTGTGGACTTGTTGACTTTTGGGGGGAGGCCAGGCTTCTCCCCTTTATTTAAGGTTCCTTTTTTGTTATTGTTTTGTTTGTAGGTTGCACTCTCCTGCACCGGGGTGAGGGGGACCTCCCCCCGCTGCCGGAGATTGCTTCGATTGTTAAGTTTTTCCAATTTATATCATTGTTAAGTTTTCATATTTTTACTTTAAAGTAGCCTAGTTCTAGGCCGTCTTGTTTTTCTGCGACCTATGCCCAAGTGAGTAGTTGCCAGATGGGCTCCATAAAAAAAAAAATGCAACCGCGGGAACCCGTGTTGGGAAGCATCTAGTGGGATGGGAGAAGAGGGGTAATTTTGATTAGGAAAAATTGTTTCATTATTTCTGAAGCGGTGTATATTAAGGATATATTATATGTACAGGGTGTCCACAAAGTCTGGCTACATAGGAATTTTAATATTTTATTTATTTATGTTATTTTTCCTCCCCAGATCGAAATAAATAAAATATTAAAATTCCTATGTACCCAGACTTTGTGGACACCCTGTACTATTGTGCATGGTCAGTGGGTGTTTGGGGATTAAGGATGGGTATCATGGGTGCAGATTTATAAACATTTAGAATAGTTATGTTAGATAAAGCTGTTGAGGAGTTGTGTCAGGACGTCTACGCATCATGCAACTAGATGTTTTAGGTGAATATTTGATATGTTGTATATCATAAATGCTTAAGAGGAATTTTCCCACTGTATACTCATAGATACCATTTTTGTAGTGACTTGTGTGAACCTTTCGTGGTCTATTATATGTGAGTTTTGGTACATATTGCTCTGTGTGAGAGGTCAGGTCTTCTGTTACTATATTTTGCGTAGTGCTGTGTGAGTCTGATTTCATATTAGGTGATTTTTGTACGGTTTTCTTTCCTGTAGATGGCTTCGACTCTCCTGATAACTTTTGAAAATTTCTTGGGATCTCTTTTGTAGTTTGCCCTGGAAGGCTTATCAGTGTTTTTTTTTCTTGTTGGGGACTCAATAATTATTAAATGCAAATATTGATTATACCGTCATCTTTGTTATTTTCTTTGGTGTTTTTTCTTAATTTATCATTGATTTTTGTGACCTGCCTGGGTGATGTATTTGTAGCTTGTTGTTGAGAATAAGTTGGCAAAATATGTAACTTTGCTTATGTTTTCAAACTTAGATTTGCTTGAGATCACAAACAGCTTTGTTAAAGTTAATGTAATTGCCTGGAGCTTTGGTTAATATGTTTTTTTTTAATGAAGAAAATTATGTATGGTGATTAGAAGATGGCAAGAGTATAGTAGAACATGGGATTTTTGTTTGTACTTCTAATTCGAATTCCCGGATCGTAGACGACTCTTAGAATCATTCACAAGCCCTCAACGGTCTGCCCACAGCGACCTTATCAAGAATCGCTCGCCTAACCAAATTCAGTGATACCATCGTGCTGTGACTCTCCCTGCAACTCAGAACAATTTATTGGGGCAATCCAAGGCCTCATCAAGCCACAAAATTGACCTGCTGGTTTCTTTTCATAATAAAATTTTGTTGTAAAACGGATTTTTAGTCCATCCCGTCGTAAAAAGAGACAGTACTAGTAGAGTCACACCACATTAAATGGTGACCCTCTACCTTTGAATCCCTTCCACGCAGATTATTTTAGAGCCTGATTTTTGCACCCTTTGAACAACCATCTTAAAGCGATTTACCTCTTCCAAGGCGCTGAAACTGGAGCTCCTAGAGAAGGCAAGCGAACTCCCGCACCTTAATACCGTGGACATGCTAAGAAAACTCCCGGATACTTAGGTGCCAGCGTGAGTTGGAGCTTTCTCTTGAAATCCTTCGGCAGGCGCCTTCCATTACATATCCATGAAGCACTGGAAAGTTGATTCCAGGGACTACCTTGGATCAACTGGCAACGGGTATTAGCCAAATATTAAGCACAACCTGTTATAAAGGCTGTTTGATCGGATTGAGGCAATTTGGGTCTCCCTCAAGGAGAAGGTTGCAACTTTTTCCCGCAGGATCTCCACACTCTCCCATCAATTTGCAAGGTGCCACCTGCTGGTACCATAAAATATTATAGGACCAGGCCATCGATGATCTCACGGATACAAGAGAATAGCAAAAATCCTTAACTGGACGAGGGTGTAGGTTCATGGGACGTGCCATCATCGTTTCCTGAAGCCCTTTTCTTCTCATCCAGCTGCCCCTCACAGGCAGGAGTATTTTCAGACAACCTTCTCCCTCAAGGAGAAGGTTGCAACTTTTTCCCGCAGGATCTCCACACTCTCCCATCAATTTGCAAGGTGCCACCTGCTGGTACCATAAAATATTATAGGACCAGGCCATCGATGATCTCACGGATACAAGAGAATAGCAAAAATCCTTAACTGGACGAGGGTGTAGGTTCATGGGACGTGCCATCATCGTTTCCTGAAGCCCTTTTCTTCTCATCCAGCTGCCCCTCACAGGCAGGAGTATTTTCAGACATAGGATACGTGATATCTATCATTCCTACCAGTCAATGTGACTTACATCTGAAATGGAGCCAAATTTCTCTTTAAACTGCGAGTAGTTAACCTATAAAACCATTTGGCGATAAATTTTAAGTTTTTTGTTAGGTTTACCCTGGAGTTTCTCGTGGATATTCCTTATCTGTGGTGCGAAAAGTGCCATACTCGGTGCTGATTTCTTATCTAAACATAACATCCTGGGAGATATAAAACACCTGTGCTTAATAGATGATGAAATTTGCGATAAGGTCCATAACTAAAAGTACAGTGTCTCCATCCTTTCAATTTTGACCAGCAATAATTTACAAATAGACTACTTTTTATGAAATTACCGTGCCATGTTTAAGCCTATAACAGCCCTAAGTGTTTCAATAATACTAAAGATGCAAGCGGCGCCCTATCTTACCTTTAGCTAATTATCAAGCCAGGGCATCATTTGCCCCCGGTGATCTTCAATTGTCGGTAAAATCAATTATTGCAGTACGCGAAAGCATTTAAGTTCTATTGTCGGGAGGTAAAGTTCATCCTAGTAAGTTCCCTTACCACCACCAATCCCCTTAGTCAAAAAGTCCGATCAGATTTATTGAGTCATTTGTGATTAGAAATTACTTAACTGTGTTACAATAAAGGGAAAATACATGTTTCAAGATTGTAACATTTCCATCTAATGAAGGAAACCTCAATTGAAAATAAATCTCTGCTATATCATGCCCTTCGGCCATTATACTCGTAAGACTCGTTTTCCCTCAAGTGCTATAATAGTTTTCAATCGTTTCAACGCCATAGCATCCATATTTTGGGTGATTTGTATTACGTTTTCGCCTCTGTGGATGATATGGTGAGTGCAAAAAGAAATCAAAAAGAGCATATGAAACAGCTAGAGCAACCCTTCCAAGGTTGAATTTACACGGAATGCAAATAAATCTTGCAAAGTGCTGTTTATCAAAGAATTTAATTTATTTTGGGGGGGAGTGGGATTACTAAAGTTTATTCATGCGCAAATGTTCTTCGGCCTGGTGAAGTTCAGAAGATTTCATAAAAATGCAGCCAGTACGATCATTCTCTCCCTAAGCTTTTTATGAATATAAACAAACGTCGCCCCAACTCTTCCTTTCCATTGTTCGACCTGGCAGAATTTGCTAAGGTCATGACCAAAAGTTTTGAAATATAAATTTCTGTTTTTTCCTTGTTTTTTAAAGTTGATTTGGTAATAACAAATCTTATATTATTTAAACTATTATAGATTTATTAGTCAACATTTCAAATTTAATATGAATAAAATGTATTCCTCTGCTGAATCCAAAATTTGCGGTTCGGTTCTGTCCCTGTAGGAGGCGTTTCCGTTTCTGGAGATTTGCTACTCGATAAGTATCGGTAAAATGATGACAACTATGGGTTAAATGAATGATGTGTAATCATAATCTATTTTGTAATAATTTTTGTTAAGATAAATATTTTAATTTTTTTAAATTTCAAAAATGATTCTTTCCAAATACAACCATTGTTGCGTGCATAAAAGTGGCCTGAAACGCGAGAAGATAGTTGCTAAGGGTATTGCATCAAGGAGCACAATCGTTAGGATCATTAATGACTTTAAAAGACTGGTAACACTCGTGTGATGAAGTCTTCTGGACGCACAAGGAGCTTCAAATCAACAAGATCTCATCCTGGGAAGAGTCTCAACTCAAGGATAGGGTTGCCCGAGTGCCAATCTTGCTTACTATTAGAAAGCAGGTATGAACTCTTCAGCGCGAACTGTGAGGCGGAGACTTATTAACAAAGGTCTCAAGTGGCGAAGTGCTGTGAAGAAGCCTCATCTTACCACGATAAGCCTTACGTATAGGCTCCACTTTTGTAGGAAATATAAAGAATGGAGCAAAGTGATATTCTATGACGAAGCTCCCATCTATTGTTTGGGGCTTCTTGAACATCTCTCGTTAAGAGGAGAATAGGGGGGAGCTGTACATCCAAAGAGAAAGGTCCTCTCTGTTTCGTTACGAATTCATCAAACGTTGATGCGAAAGCAGTTTTTAAACAATTTTTTAACCAGGAATACGAAACATTTGGTTATTCAAGTGAAGCCTTTAAAAGCCCATAAATTAATAGGGGAAAGAACACTAGCGTCTAATATAAAAAATCTGAAGACTTTGTTTGTAAAATTAGGAAAGTTGATATACGAAACAAAATTATGCTTAGTTTTATAATATTTAGTTGTTCACAACTGTTCCTATTGATTTTGCATACATTGTTGAAATTATAAGATTGTGTAAATAGACATCTTAATTATTCTCCATTAAAATTAAATTCTCTTAATCACTTAGTACTACTGTGTTTAAGAAATAACTATTTTAGCTTTAATGGTAATTTTTACAAACAAAACCCATCCCCAATTTTGCCAAATTTTTTCATGGAGAATTTTTAAGAAATTCTCCTAGATTCTTTCTTCATGAAGTTTAGATATGTCGATGACGCCTTTTTATTGATTGATTCATCATAACACAGAAAATTTAAATCGGGCATTAAATTTCGTTTTTCCCTCTACTGACTTTACTAGTGAAGTCGAGAAGGATGGAAAATTTCCTCTTTAAAATTCATAGAAAGGGCACTAATCCCAATTATTATGTCCATGCATTTTCAAACCAACCATCCTATTCTAACATCACATATACAATGGAAACTGAGACTAATTTTACCTTTTCCTTTTTAGATTTAGTTATTCACAAGACTCGAAACTCTATTGCCACCAGAGTTTTTTGGGGAAAACCTATATTCATGGAACAAGGGCTAAATAAAAGTTTAACTCTTGTGCCGCTAAATATAAACATTCAGCCATAAAACTTTGTTATACAGAGTCTACCATATTTCCTCTCTTATAATTTAATGCATAAATAATTTATTAAACTACATACCTATTTAACTAATGACACTAGTCATCACGATTTTTCTTGCATGTGAAGTTTTCAATGTCATTACTTTTTGACTATAACATTAGAGTTTTGAAATATGTTCCATTCGACGATTGATATATGCAAAAGTGCTCACAATGAAAGTTAGCTAATTTAATTACAATATTTAATCATACATTACCAGTTACTTAGTTGTGAAATCTTCTCTTAGGTGACAATCTCATATGTACATCTGTAATATCCCTCACCAAACATCAGCAGTAATCTGCTATCATATTTGAGTCCCAACGACCTCGATAACGTTCTTCCATCGCTTTAATGCTTTGATAGAAACGTTCATCTTGTTCAACTCTTACATCTCCAACGTTATCTGGAAAGTGGCTAAGGTGACTGAAAGTAATGTACCTTTATACTCATTCTACATCCCAGGGCTCGCAGAAGAAGAATCTACTTCAAAATCCCTCGTTAGTCATTATTTTCAAATTTCCTAGAAAATTGTGCACCACATTAGTGAATGAATTTCACGCTTTAGCTTCGACAGTAATCATAGTCGTAACAAGGTGTGTTTACTTAACTAATGTTCTGATCGGAGGTCCGTTGAATATCCATACTTTTTCTTCTTATTGCTAAGACTTGGAAATGTGGAAAATATGTAACTAAATCAATTTCCAGTATGATCAAGAGCTTTAACAAACTGTTGCATGAGATCGAGTTAAATTGTGCAATGATGGAAGGACGATCTTTTTCCGATCAACCAGTGGTTCATTAATGATGTTCTTGTACCAGGAATCAAACTCTGCCTTGGTAGTCATTCCTTTCTAACCCAAGGCTCAACCTTAGCCCTACTGCCCCAGTAGCATAGGAAAAAAGGTATTTGGTTTACCTCCTTGTTGCGCTCAAAGGAAGTTCACCATTTTAAAATCCACACAGATAAACCAATCATGACCACGATACAACCCTTCAAGTACAACCTTGATGTTTGTATATTCTTCCTTAAGGATTCTTGAGTGGCCTTTTGGGATAGATCAATAGACTTTCCCATTGTGAAGTATAACGCATTCAAATTTCTGTTCTAACTGTAATCAAGAGTCTCCACTCAATTGAATGATACGCCTGCAATCCCATAGTGAGAAGAAGCGCTTCATCATCATTGCAACATACAAGTTGACAATCGTAATGGAAGTACTTCCTCACTTCTACCTCTTTGTTGCCATAAAATGAGACAGTTGTGGCAGATTTTAGAAGATTTTTCTCTTGTAGTCTAGAAGTTAAATAATCAGCAGATTGTTTTGGCAAAATCAAATCTCGGACCGGATCATTTAATTTAGCCCGTAAGGGGCGCAGCGATTTTCTATCCTAGGCCGCCGTGCTGACGGGACTCAGCGCCCTGTCCGACCCCAGCTTAGCCTCTTCTCCTTCCTTCAAAACACTTGTTTCCTTGCTTTTCATACAACCCCTCCCACAACTGTCTCTGGTCAGCCTCTAATTTCACAGGGTAGATGCTGACCTTCTTCTTAGTCAAACGTCCCGGATCGGGGCTGAGGGGGAGGGGACAATGTTCCCTAACCCCTGAGCTCCGCTCTGGGGTGGTTGGTTTTTAACAACCTGCTTTATCCCCACCCATACCTTCCTCACATCCCTTTTCCTCTCCTCTTCACAATCTATATATTTTTACGCCGTGTCCAAGGTGGAGCCGCCATGCCGACGGACTGCCAAGCCACCAGGCGGGAGGGGTAGTCCCAAATGGCAGCGCCTGGCTCTGCCTGGCTTGTAAGCACCTCTTGCAGTGCGGGAAACTGCGAGAGGTGATGAGCTATTGCGACCCGTAGCAAAAATAGGGTCACCATTCCCAATGATGATAAAAAAAATCTCCCCCTAATTCTCCCTTGCTCATCGACGGAGCCACCCTCATGTAGCTCCACCAAAAAAAATGGAGGTCCCCCCCCCCTGTGCTTGCGTAGGGGACTCTCCATATTTTTTTAACCGGAGAAGAAGCTTACTCCTCTCCTACGCCTACGGGTGAAGGGGACTCTCCCTCACCCCCTTCTCTGGAGGTGCTTTCAGGCACCTCCCTATTCCCAGCGGCAGTCCATCCTTTTCTTTCTAAGATGACTGCCAAGAAAGCCAGCAGGCAGCCCATTGCCGACCGCCCCTCGTGTAAGAGGCTCGGTAGAGCAAACCCCCTTAGGGGGGAGAAGGAAGCCAGGCCCCTTCGGTCACTTCCCTAAAAAGACCTGTTGGCAAGAATACTAAACCTTGCCGGGGTTAAGGCCTGTGCCTCACCACAAATACTCATGAAGCTGCCAAGGGGACCTGCGATGTCCTGGAAGGGGATGGCCAACTGGAGACCCCTCCTGTGATAGACATGGTCCTTGAGGAAAGTCAGCTTCAGACGGTAGGGCCTTCCATGGGGGAAAATCTGGGTTCCGCACTCGAATTAGCCCCTATGCAAGGTCCTCCTCAAACGGCTGGGGATTCTGAGGCAGTACAAGGAGGGAAGGGATCTCCTCCGGATGATACCACTGCTACCACCATGACCTTCTCCATTTCGGAGAAGGACCTGGCTGAGGCCGGTCCATCTGGCCTAGGGGCTTCTACCGGCGGAGGTGAGAAGCGGGGTCATTCCCCGCCCTCCTCTCCAAAAAGGAAATGGACGAAAAAGACTAAGAAGACTCGGGGCTCCTCTCCATCCGCGGGGGCTGTGGGGTCGGATGGGTCTGCTGCCACTTTGGCAAGCGACCAAGCCAAGATCGGCACATCCGGCCCCTCCGCCTCCCCCGGTTGAGGAGCTCCGACTAAGACCAAAAGTGCACAGGGTGGAGCCTCAATGACATCGGGGCCCTTCATTCAAAGGTTACCTGGCGTTTTCGAGCCCGCTGGCTTCAAGCCCTTCCTCGCTATTCGCTCCACTGATGGCACCATGTTGTCCAAGGGCAACATGATTCATCAGAGGAGAGAATTAGCTAGTGCAATTAGTAGAAAGCCAAAGGTGACCCGTTTCTCGGACGGAGGCCTTCTGGCGAATCCAGTGAATCCCGCCGAGGCGGCCAAGATAAGTGCTCTCCGGATACATCATGACACCCCGGTGAGTGTAACGGCGAACTCTACCATGAATTTTGTGAAAGTAGTAGTTTATGCGAGGGAACTCGTTGACTACTCCATTGAGGACATTACCCTAGATCTGGCCGACCATGGGGCGGTCAAGGTCGAACGTGTGATGAGAAAACAGGGAGGGGCCTCGAGACCCACCCCTACACTCTTCGTCACGTTCGACTGTGACAAGCTCCCTGAGTCGGTGCGTGCCGGTTGGTACCGCTACCGCGTGAAGGCATTCGTGCCAGTTCCGTGGCGGTGTTATTACTGTCACCGCTTCGGCCATACGAATCACTCATGTAGACGTGTAAAGAAAGGTTCAGCCGGAGAATGTGTAAATTGCTCCAAGGTCGCACACGATAAGTCCCAATCGCGTGTGGCTAAGTATGTCAATTGCGGAGAGCCGCACCCCGCTTCTTCGAAGCAATGTGTTGCATATCTCCTTGAGAAAGAAATCCTGGCCGTTCAGGCCTAGGATCGACTCTCATTCCGCGAGGCTAAGGACTTGGTCCTGGCGCGCACGGCTGTGCCTGGGACTTCACATGCCTCAATAGTTAGAAAGGCACCCTCTACTCGTGGCCCATCCAGGCCAACGAGCACGGTTATTTCCGCGCCCATTCGAAGCCCTTCTGAGGGCTCTACCCAACCTGGGCGCTCGCCTAATAAAGCTGGCGGCGAAAAGGGTTCATACCCAGCCTCGGCTAAAACCAGGGCTCCCCATTCTTTCCCCAGCATGACCGTTTCCCGTAAGGCCAAACGGCCACGCGCCTCCACCGAGTCGTTAGACTCACAGGAGGCAACACCCCTGAAGATGGTGGCTGGGCCATCTTCCGGGGTTCCTAAAGCTGTCCCCCGAAAGGAGGACAGCAACAAAGGAGCTTTGGCTCCTTCGCCCACGCCCCGAGGTGGAGCGAGTGGCTCGGAGACGGTGGTTCCTCGAAAAGAGGGCCCCCCTCCTCCGAAGCTGCAGCGCTCGCCTAAGGTTTCGAGGCGGAGGGAGGAAAGGACTTGCATGGCGAGCCCAACCTCCCCCAATAAGTCCTCGAAAGCGACAGCTCTTTGTCCGGCCAACAGCGCCCGGGGTTCTGCCCCCGGGAATCCTACGGCCATTCCCGTGAGGGTCTTCAGTTCGAGGAGGGCCCTGGCGTCTCCTCCAAGCTAGGCCTGGAAAGCATATGCCTTCAATGGAATTGCCGTGGACTTCGGGCCAACTGGGAGGAGCTGCGGAGGCTGGTCTCGTCCCGTTCCCCGTAAGCTATCTTTTTGCAGAAGATCATGTTAGGCGCGTGCCCCCTGCCTGCCGTCTGGGGATATAAGTGTCTCACGACCCCAGCACCACGGGATGGCCGGCTGGAGGATGCGCGGTTTACCCCCGGCATGACGTCTCCGTTTTTCCTTTCTCTTCAGATACCTCCTTTCAGGCAGTGGCTGTGCAGCTGCACCTGGATAGGAGGTATACTCTAATTTCTGCCTACATTCCACCGTCAGCTGACTTCGACGCTGGGGACCTCCGCCGTGTCGTGGAACGGTGGCCGAGGCCCTATCTCTTGCTTGGAGATCTGAACGGCAGGCATCCTCTCTAGGGAGATTACTCCATAAATCCCAGGGGACAAGTCCTTGCCGATCTGATCGAAGAGCTTGAGATAGGTTTCCTAAATCTGGATGAGTTTACGCACCACTGTCCGAGAACCGCTTCATTTTCTTGACTTGACCTATCTTTGTGCTCTTCGGATGCACAGCCTGATTTTGATTGGGGGGTGGTCGATGACCTCCATGGTAGTGATCACTTTCCCATTCAAATATCATTTTCAGGGCAACTGCAGTCTTAGAGACCACCTCGGTGGCGCTTGGCGCAGGCGCGGTGGCCTGCATTTCAGGAAATGACTGAATTCTCTATCTCAGTCGAGGAGTTTAGGTCGGTAGATGAGGCCGTTGAGTTCTTCTCCGGTAACCTCATCGCCGTGGGCCTGACTACTATTCCTAGGACGTCTGGCCGTTTTGCACGCCGACCACTCCCATGGTGGTCGGCCGAGTGTGAGACAGCCCTCAAACAGAAGCGTTATTCCTACATGTGCTATAAGCGCCGGCCGAACGATTTCACTGTCGCTGAATTTCGTCGGGCTAGGGCTAGGTTCCGGTATATTTCGAAGCACGCCCGCCGCTCTTCTCGGCGGGCATACGTGTCTTCACTTAACGGGAAGACCCCTTTAGCTGAGGTGTGGAAGCGAGTCAAAAGGATTCGGGGCAAGTTTTCGCAGGAGCCCCCTCCCGTTCTCCAGGAGAATGGGACCGCAATCTCGGACCCCGCGTCCGTGGCGGAATCCTTCGCGACCGCTTTTTCCGCATTCTCTAGCCGTGATGCTGCTCCGCCAGCATTCAATGCACGTCGTGATGTCGCGGAAGGCCGCCGGCTGGACTTTACCTCCAGAGGCGGAGAACCATTCAACGACAAGTTTACTGAAAGCGAGTTGCGTTCCGCTCTCGCTTCGTGCGCGGACACCGCCCATGGTCCGGACGATGTCCCGTACGCCATGCTTCGACACCTAGGTGAGCGAGGCATGGCCTTTCTCTTAGATTTGTTCAACAGGATCTGGGTGGAAGGTCTTCTCCCAGACTCCTGGCGAATCGCTTCTGTGCTTGCCTTTCGCAAACCGGGGAGAGATCACTCTACTCCGACCGGTTTCCGCCCAATCTCTCTAACCTCTTGCGTGTGCAAGTTGATGGAGAAATTGGTAAATGTTAGATTAGCCTTTTTCCTGGACAGCGGAGGCCATCTGTCTTCCGCACAGTGCGGCTTCCGCAAGTTCCACTCCACGTCGGATGCTCTGCTCCGACTGGAAAATGCCGTCTGCGAGGCTTTCCTTCGTAGACAGCACTACGCCACGGTGTTTTTCGATCTGGAGAAGGCCTATGATACCGCATGGCGATACGGTATCATGGAGACTTTCCACACGATGGGGGCGAGGGGACGCCTCCCAATTTTTATATCTGAATTTTTGCGAGATCGTCGATTCCGCGTACCGGTGGGGGGAGCCCTCTCCGGCCCAAAGGAGCAGAAAGAGTGTGTCCCGCAGGTTCGTGTCCTCAGTGTCACACTCTTTGCCCTGAGCATCAACGGCATCACCTCGGTGCTGCCGGAAGATGTTCTCGCTACGCTCTACTGACGACCTTTCGATCTCTTTTGGCGTGGCCCAGATGCACCTCTGGAGCGTCGACTCCAACAGCCATTGAACCGCGTCTCTCGCTATGCCGAAGCGCACAGGTTTCGGTTTTCTTTGGCCAAGACTAAGGTGGTGCACTTCTGCCGCCATCCACTGCTTCACCCCGACCCAGATTTGTTTCTTAAAGGGGTGCGCCTGGATGTGGTTGAGTCGCACCGTTTCCTTGGTCTTGTATTCGACCGACGCCTTACCTAGGAGGCTCATATTCGCAGCCTTAGGGTCTCTTGTACCCGCGCCATGGACATTCTGCGTTTCGTGACGTTCAGCGCTTGGGGCGCTGATAGGGCTACTGCCTTCCTTTTTAATCGATCCTTTGTTCGTTCGAAGCTCGACTACGGATGCGAGACTTATGCATCCGCAGCCGAGCGTTTATTGCGGAAGGTGGATTCGATCCACCACACCGGCCTTCGCCTTGCAACCGGTGCCTTCCGCACTTCCCCCATTGAGAGCCTGTTGGTCGATGCTGGGGAGATGCCACTCGCTCTGAGCCACGTGCAGTGTATCACTTGACTGTACGCGCGAGCCCGGCGCCTCCCTCAGTCGCCAACAGCTCTCACTGCATCCGCAGCTGATCTCGATGGTGCCTATGCCGTCGAGAGACGACAGTCATACCCTAAGCCTTTTGGGTTTAGGGCCAGGAAACTCCTTCGAGAGGTAGATATCTCTCTCGGGCAGGTGGCGCCCCTGGTTTTGCCCAGGACGCCACCCTGGAGGGTACCACATTTGGCTATTTGTCGCTACGCCTCTGCTCCCAAAGCTTGTACTGCGCCGGGAGTATTGCGTTCGACCTTTTTGGAGCACACATCGTGTCACGCTTGAACCGTGCCAGTGTATACAGATAGCTCCAAGTCCCAACAGGGGGTCGGCTTCCACGCCGTATCACCTCTGTTTGAAGTCAGCGGGGCTCTACCAGGTGCTGCGTCTGTCTTCACGACTGAGCTGGTGGCAATACACCACTCGGTACGGGAAATTACACGACGTGCCCGGTTCGGAGACCGGATTGTGATCTATAGCTACTCACAAAGCGCCCTGAGTGCTCTCGGGGCATTGGAATCTCCGCATCCCCTAGTTCGCGATATCCGTGACGCCATTGTTTTGGCGAGCCGGGCAGATGTCGACATTATCTTCTGCTGGGTTCCTGGACATGTAGGAATTGCGGGGAATGAGCGCGCCGACGAGGGCGCCAAAGAGTCCGCGAGGATTCTGCAACCCGACCAACGTTTCGCTCTTCCTCACACCGACTACATGGCAGGAATACGGGCAGCTCTTCGGACTGCTTGGCAAAGAAGATGGGAGACGGTCGAAGGGAACTTAAAGTTGCGTGCCATTGCGCGGCGACTGTTCCCATGGACCTATCCCCCAATGCCGCGGCGGCTTCAGGTTGCTTTCTGTCGTCTTCGAATCGGACACACTCGTGTGACGCATCGCTACTTGATGGAGCGCTCGCATGCGCCCTATTGTAACGACTGCGTCGTCCCCCAGACTGTTCGGCATATTCTTGTCGAATGTCTCAGTCTGGGTGATCTTCGCGCACGATACCTGTCTCGGTACCGGGATGGGTGGGGTCGCTACCGCCTGTCCCTTGTACTCGGGACGAGTGCGTGCACCATGTCTGGTGGACTTATTGACTTTTTGGGGGAGGCCGGCCTTCTCCCCTTCATTTAAGGTTCCTTTTTTTGTTATTGTTTTGTTTGTAGGTTGCCCCCTCCTGCACCGGGGTGAGGGGGACTTCCCCCCGCTGCCGGAGATTGCTCCGATTGTTAAGTTTTTCCAATTTATATCATTGTTAAGTTTTCATATTTTTACTTTAAAGTAGCCTAGTTGTTGGCTGTCGTGTTTTTCGGCGACTTATGCCCAAGTGGGTAGTTGCCAGATGGGCTCCATAAAATTTAAAAAAAAAATCTCTAACCTCTTGCTTGTGCAAGTTGATGGAGAAATTGGTTACTGTTAGATTAGCCTTTTTCCTGGACAGCGGAGGCCATCAGTCTTCCGCACAGTGTGGCTTCCGCAAGTTCCACTCCACGTCGGATGCTCTGCTCCCACTGGAAAATGCCGTCTACGAGGCTTTCCTTCGTAGACAGTACTTCGCCACGGTGTTTTTCGATCTGGAGAAGGCCTATGATACCGCATGGCGATATGATATTATGGAGACTCTCCACATGATGGGGACGAGGTGACGCCTCCCAATGTTTATATCTGAATTTTTGCGAGATCATCGATTCCGCGTACGGGTGGGGGGAGCCCTCTCCGGCCCAAAGGAGCAAGAAGAGGGTGTCCCGCAGGTTCCTGTCCTCAGTGTCACACTCTTTGCCATGAGCATTAACGGCATCACCTCGGGGCTGCTGGAAGATGTCCTCGCTACGCTCTACGTGGACGACCTTTCGATTTTTGGGGGGGTGGCCCAGATGCCAACTCTGGAGCGTCGACTCCAACAGGCATTGAACCGCATCTCTCGCTATGCCAAAGTGCACAGGTTTCAGTTTTCTTTGGCCAAAACTAAGGTGGTGCACTTCTGCCGCCATCCACGCCTTCACCCCGACCCAGATTTGTTTCTTAATGGAGTGCGCCTGGATGTGTTGAGTCGCACCGTTTCCTTGGTCTTGTATTCGACCAACGCCTCACCTGGGAGGCCCCCGTAAGGGGCGCGGCGATTTGCCATCCTGGCCGCCCTGCTAACGGGATCCAGCGCCCGTCCGGCCCCAGCTTAGCCTCTCTTCCTTCCTTTAGATAGCCTGTATTCCTATCCTACATCGTCGCTTTTCATACAACCTCTCCCACAACTTTCTCTGGTCAGCCTCTAATTTCACAGGGTAGAAGCTTACCTTCTTCTCAGCCAATCGTCCTGGATCGGGGCTGAGGGGGTAGGGAACAATGTCCCCTAACCCCTGAGCTCCGGTCTGGGGTTGTTGGCCTATAACAACCTGCTTAATCCCCACCCATACCTTCCTCACATCCCTTTTCCTCTCCTCTTTAAAATCTATCTTTTTTACGCCGTGTTCAAGGTGGAGCCGCCATGCCGAAGGACTGCCAGGCCACCAGGCGGGCGGGGTGGTCCAAAATGGCGGCGCCTGGCTCTGCTGGGCCTATAAGCACCTCTTGCAGTGCGGGCTACTGCAAGAGGTGGTGAGTGATTGCATCCCGTAAAACAAATAGGGTCACCATGCCCAATGATGCAAAAAAAACATATCCCCTTAATTCCCCCTATAACAACAACGGAGCCGCCCTCGTGCAGCTCCACAGAAAAGATGGAGGTTTTCCCCCCTGTGCTTGCACAGGGGACCCTCCATATTTCTCTAACCGGAGAGGAGGCTTACTCCTCTCCTTAGATTACGGTGCAGGGGACTCCCCCTCACCCCCTTCTCTGGAGGTTCTCTCGGGCACCTCCCCTTTTCCAGCGGCAGTCCCCTCATTTCCTTCCAAGGGGACTGCCAAGAAAGCCAGCAGGCAACCCACTACCGACCACCCCTCGTGTAAGCGGCTCGGTAGGGCATACCCCCTTAGGGAGGAGAGGGAAGCCAGGCCATTTCGGTCGCTTCCCTCAAAAGACCTGCTGGTAAGAATATTTAACCTTGCCTGGGGTCAAGGCCTGTGCCTCCCCCCAAAAAATCATGACGCTGCCAAGGGGACCTGCGATGTCCTGGGAGAGGATGGCCAGCTGGAGGCCCCTCCTGTGATAGACATGGTACTTGAGGAAAACCAGCCTTAGACGTTAGGGCCTTCCATGGGGGAGAATCTGGGATCGGCGCCAAGCACCGAACCCGAATCCGCCCCTATGCAAGGTCCTCTTCAAACGGCTGGGGATTCTGAGGCAGTACAAGGAGGGGAGGTATCTCCTCATGATGATGCCCCAGTGACCACCAGGACCTTCTCCATTTCGGAGAAGGACCTGGCTGAGGCCAGTCCATCTGGCCTAGGGGCTTCTACCGGAGGGGGTGAGAAGCAGGTTCATTCCACGCCCTCCTCTCCAAAAAAAAGACAAAGACCAAAAAGACAAGGTAGACTCGGGGCTCCTCTCTATCTGCGGGGGCTGCGGGGACGGATGGGTCTGCTGCCACTCTGTCAAGTGACCAAGCCAAGATCGGCACATCCGGCCCCTCTCCCCCCCCGGTTGCAGAGCTCCTGACTATGACTAAAAGTGCACAGGGCGGAGCCTCGATGACATCGGGGCCCCTGATTCAGAGGTTACCTGGCGTTTTCGAGCCCGCTGGCTTCAAACGCTTCCTCGTTATTCGCTCCCCTGATGGCACCATGTTGTCCAAAGGCAACATGATCCATCAGAGTAGAGGATTAGCTAGTGCAATTGGTAGAGAGCCGAAGGTGACCCGTTTCTCGGACGGGAGCCTTCTGGCGAATGCGGCGCCCCCTTGAGGTGTCCAAGATAAGTGCTCTTCGGACACTTCTTGGCACCCCGGTGAGTGTGACGCCGCACTCTACCATGAACTTTGTGAAAGGAGTAGTTTATGCGAGGAAACTCATTGACTACTCCTTTGAGGACATCAACCTAGAGATGGCCGACCATGGGGCGGTCAAGGTCGAACGTGTGATGAGAAAACTGGGAGGGGCTTGGAGACCCACCCCTACACTCTTCGTCACGTTTGACTGTGACAAGCTCCCTGAGTCAGGGTGTGCCGATTGGTACCGCTACCGCGTGAAGGCATTCGTGCCACTGCCGTGGCGGTGCTATTACTGTCACCGCTTCGGTCATACGGATCGCTCATGTAGACGTGCAAAGTCGGGGACACCCGAAGTCTGTGTAAATTGCAACAAGGTCGCACACGATAAGTCGAAATCGTGTGTGGCCAAGTGTGTTAATTGCGGAGAGCCGCACTCTGCTTCTTCGGAGCAATGTGGAGCATATCTCGTTGAAAAAGAAATCCTGGCC
This sequence comes from Ceratothoa steindachneri, assembly GCA_963969495.1. NCBI lineage: Eukaryota > Metazoa > Arthropoda > Malacostraca > Isopoda > Cymothoidae > Ceratothoa > Ceratothoa steindachneri. Next base: position 161,450,225 of record OZ018326.1, read on the forward strand.
GTTCAGGCCCAGGATCGACTCTCATTCCGCGAGGCTAAGGACTTTGTCCTGGCGCGCCCGGCTCTGCCTGGGACGTCATATGCCTCAATAGTAGAAAAAGCACCCTCTGCTCCTGGCCCATCCAGGCCAACGAGCACGGTTGTTTCCGCGCATATTCGGAGCCCTTCTGCGGGCTCTACCCAACCCGGGCGCTCCCTTGGTAAAGCTGGCGGCAAAAAGGGCTCATACCCAGCCCCGGCTAAAACCAGGGCTCCCCCCTCTTTCCCCAGCGTGACCGTTTCCCGTAAGGCGAAACGGCCACGCACCTCCACCGACTCGTTAGACTCACAGGAGGCAACACCCCTGAAGATGGTGGCTGGGCCGTCTTCCGGGGTTCCTAAAGCTGTTCCCCGAAAGGAGGACAGCAACTAATCAGCTTCGGCTCCTTCGCCCACGCCCCGAGGTGGAGCGAGTGGCTCGGAGACGGTGGTTTCTCGAAAAGAGGGCCCCCCGCCTCCAAAGCCGCAACGCCCACCTAAGTTTTCGAGGCGGAGGGAGGAAAGGACTTGCATGGCGAGCCCAACCTCCCCCAATAAGTCCTCGAAAGCGACAGCGCTTTGTCCGGACAACAGCGCCCGGGGTTCTGCCCCCGGGAATCCTACGGCCATTCCAGTGAGGGTCTTCAGTTCGAGGAGGGCCCCGGCGTCTCCTCCGAGCTAGGCCTGGAGGGCATATGCCTTCAATGGAATTGCCGTGGACTCCGGGCCAACTGGAAGGAGCTGCGGAGGCTCGTCTCGTCCCGTTACACGTTAGCTATCTTTTTGCAGGAGACCAGGCTAGGCGCATGCCCTTTGCCCGCTCTTTCAGGGTATAAGTGTCTTTCGATCCCACCACCGCGGGATGGCGGGGCTGGGGGATGCGCGGTTTACACCCAGCAGGATGCCTCCATTTTTCCTTTCTCTTCAGATACCTCCTTTCAGGCAGTGGCTGTGCAGCTGCACCTGGATAGGAGGTATACTCTAATTTCTGCCTACATTCCACCGTCAGCTGACTTCGACGCGGGGGACCTCCGCCGCGTCGTAGCACGGTTGCAGAGGCCCTATCTCTTGCTTGGAGATCTGAACGGCATGCATCCTCTCTGGGAAGATTACTCCATAAATCCCAGGGGACAAGTCCTTGCCGATCTGATCGAAGCGCTCCAGATGGGTGTCCTAAACGTGGATTAGTTTACACATTACTGTCCGAGAACTGCTTCATTTTCTTGCCTTGACCTATCTTTGTGCTCTGCGGATGCACAGCCTGATTTTAATTGGGGGGTGGTCGATGACCTCCATGGTAGTGATCACTTTCCCATTCAAATATCATTTTCAGGGCAACTGCTGCCTGAGAGACCACCTCGGTGGTGCTGCGCGGGCGCGGTGGCCTGCATTTCAGGAAATGACTGAATTCTCTATCTCGGTCGAGGAGTTTACGTCGGTAGATGAGGCCGTTGAGTTTTTCTCCGGCAACCTTATTGCATGGGGCCTGACTACTATTCCTCGGACGTCTGGCCGTTCTGCACGCTGACCATTCCAATGGTGGTCGGCCAAGTGTGAGACAGCCCTCAAACAGAAGCGTTAAGCCTACATGCGCTATAAGCGCCGCTTGAACGATTTCACTGTCGCTGAATTTGGTGGGGCTAGGGCTAGGTTCCGGTATATTTTGAAACACCCGCCGCTCTTCTTGGCGGGCATACGTGTCTTCACTTAACGTGAAGAACCTTTTAGTTGAGGTGTGGAAGCGAGTCAAAAGGATTCGGGGCAAGTTCTCGCAGGACCCACCCCCCGTTCTCTAGGAGAATGGGACCGCAATCTCGGACCCCGCGTCCGTGGTGGAATCCTTAGCGACGACTTTTTCCGCATTCTCTAGCCATGATGCTTCTCTTCCAGCCTTCAATGCACGTCGTGATGTCGCGGAAGGCCGCCGGCTGGACTTTACCTCCAGAGGCGGAGAACCCTTCAACGACAAGTTTACTGTGAGTGAGTTGCGTTCCGCTCTCGCTTCGTGCGCGGACACCGCCCATGGTCCGGACAAGGTCCCGTACGCCATGCTTCGGCACCTGGGTGAGCGAGGCATGGCCTTTCTCTTAGATTTGTTCAACAGGATCTGGGTGAAAGGTCTTCTCCCAGACTCCTGGCCAATCACTACTGTGCTCGCCTTTCGCAAACCGGGGAGGGATCACTCTACTCCGACCGGTTTCCGCCCAATTTCTCTAACCTCTTGCGTGTGCAAGTTGATGGAGAAATTGGTAAATGTTAGATTAGCCTTTTTCCTGGACAGCGGAGGCCATCTGTCTTCCGCACAGTGCGGCTTCCGCAAGTTCCACTCCACGTCGGATGCTCTGTTCCGACTGGAAAATGCCGTCTACGAGGCTTTCCTTCGTAGACAGCACTACGCCACGGTGTTTTTCGATCTGGAGAAGGCCTATGATACCGCATGGCGATACGGTATCATGGAGACTTTCCACACGATGGGGGCGAGGGTACGCCTCCCAATGTTTATATCTGAATTTTTGCGAGATCGTCGATTCCGCGTACGGGTGGGGGGAGCCCTCTCCGGCCCAAAGGAGCAGGAAGAGGGTGTCCCGCAGGTTCGTGTCCTCAATGTCACACTCTTTGCCCTGAGCATCAACGGCATCACCTCAGTGCTGCCGGAAGATGTTCTCGCTACGCTCTACTGACGACCTTTCGATCTCTTTTGGCGTGGCCCAGATGCCAACTCTGGAGCGTCGACTCCAACAGGCACTGAACCACGTCTCCCGCTATGCCGAAGCGCACAGGTTTCGGTTTTCTTTGGCCAAGACTAAGGTAGTGCACTTTTGCCGCCATCCACGGCTTCACCCCGACCCAGATTGGTTTCTTAATGGGGTGCGCCTGGATCTGGTTGAGTCACATCGTTTTCTTCGTCTTGTATTCGACCTACACCTCACCTGGGAGGCTCATATTCGCAGCCTTAAGGTCTCTTGTACCCGCGCCATGAACATTCTCCGTTCCGTGACGTTCAGCGCTTGGGGCGCTGATAGGGCTACTGCCTTACTTTTTTATCAATCCTTTGTTCGTTCCAAGCTCGTCTACGGATGCGAGTTTTATGCATCCGCAGCCGAGCGTTTATTGCGGAAGGTGAATTCGATCCACCACACCGGCCTTCACCTTGTGACCGGTGCCTTCCGCATTTCCCCAATTAAGAGCCTGTTGGTCGATGTTGTGGAGATGCCACTCGTTCTGCGCCACGTGCAGTGCATCACTCGCCTGTACTCGCGAGCCCGGCGCCTCCCTCAGTCGCCAACAGCTCTCACTACATCCGCAGCTTATCTCGATGGTGCCTATGCCACCGAGAGACGCTAGTCATATCCTAAGCCCCTCGGGTTTAGGGCCAGGAAACCTCTTCGAGAGGCAGATATAGCTCTCGTGCCGGTGGCTTCCCTTGTTCTGCCTAGGACGCCACTCTGGAGGGTACCACATTTGGCTTTTTTTCGCCACGCCTCTGCTCCCAAAGCTTGTACTGTGCCGGGAGTATTGCGTTCGACCTTTTTGGAGCACACATCGTGTCACGCTTGAACCGTGCCAGTGTATACGGATGGCTCTAAGTCCCAAGAGGGGGTCGGCTTGCACGCCGTATCCCCTCTGTTTGAAGTCAGCGGGGCTCTACCAGGCGCTGCGTCTGTCTTCACGGCTGAGCTGGTGGCAATAAACCACTCGGTACGGGAGATTACGCGACGTGCCCGGTTCGGAGACTGGATTGTGATCTATAGCTACTCACAAAGCGCCCTGAGTGTTCTCGGGGCATTGGAATCTTCGCATCCCCTGTTTCGCGAAATCCGTGACGCCATGGTTTTGGCGAGCCGGGCAGATGTCGAGATTATCTTCTGCTGGGTTTCCTGGACATGTAGGAATTGCGGGGAATGAGCGCGCCGATGAGGGCGCCTAAGAGTCCGCGAGAACTCTGCGACCGGACTAACGTTTTGCTCTTCCTCACACCGACTACATGGCAGGAATACGGGCAGCTCTTCGGACTGCTTGGCAAAGAAGATGGGAGACGGTCGAAGGGAACTTAAGAACCTTAAGTTGCGTGCCATTGCGCGGCGACTGTTCCCTTGTATCTATCCCTCAATGCCGCGGCGGCGTCAGGTTGCTTTCTGTCGTCTCCGAATCGGACACACTCGTGTGACGCATCGCTATTTGATGGAGCGCTCGCCTGCGCCCTATTGCAACGACTGCGTCGTTCCCCAGACTGTTCGGCACATTCTTGTCGAATGTCCCAGTCTGGGTGATCTTCGCGCATGATACCTGTCTCGGTACCGGGATGGGCGGGGTTGTTACCGCCTGTCCCTTGTACTCGGGACAGATTCGTGCACATGGACTTGTTGACTATTTGGGAGAGGCCAGCCTTCTCCCTTTCATTTATCTAGGTTTAGTTGTTGTTTTTATTAACTTTTTGTTATTGTTATTGTTATTTCTTTTTATTGTTGTTTTCTGTTCCAATTTTTTAAAGTAGCCTAGAACTAGGCTTTTTGTTTACGGCGACTTATGCCTAAGTGGGCAGTCGTCAGATAGCCGCTTAAAAAAAAAAATCATTTAGTTTAGGCTGACTATACAGAGAATTATGATCAGAAAACGAATCCTCATTAATCTCTGAGATCTCGGTAAAAAGAGGTACAGGTACTTCGTCACTATGAAGAAGTGGCCGTCTCTGGGATGGTATTTTAGGGTATTTCATGTACTCTCTGGTTTTTGTTTTTTTTTAATCCTTCGACATAAACACGTCAGAAGTAGCAATCATCAACGTAGTTTTTCATTTTCTCCAAACCATCGGCACACAAAACATTCTTTTTTTTAGACGATAATCTCAGAGTTTCGACACAAATCTTGCATAATTAATGAGGGACCCATTTCTTTTGCTGGACTCCAAACGGTACATTAAAGTAGGCATGGTACGCTCTTCGCTTGACAATTCTATTGATGGTGCGTCTTTGACCTGCTAAAGCGGAGCATCTACAGGTATAGCAGAGATCGGCGTCGTTAGAACATTTCTTTCTCTGTGAAGGTGTAACCATAACTATCTTACAGTATAAGCTTCTAGGTACCGGTATAAACAATCATACTGAGTTAGCTTTGCGTGCCCAATGAGAAACGTAGTCGTAGAAAGGTAGAGTCTTAATAGTAGATTAGGTAGTCACACACCCGCAAATCACTGAAAAGTACATAAACAAACAATTAGAATTCATAACATTAGTAAACTGCATTTAAGGCCATAAATAAGGATGTTTTGTGAGAATAATTGAATCTTTTGTTATTTTATCACTACAAAAATTGCCTGACTTTATGGTTAACTTTGATAAAAATCCATGAATATGGAGCAAATAGAGAAATTTCAAATCTTGATGTAATAGCGCAAATAATGCGATCATATTGAGATTCAGGAGCACAAAATTTGCCAAAATCATTTTCAAAATTACATAATAACGGTCCCCAAGCAAATCCACTATTTCATATTTCCTGAAGTGGGTACCATTAATAAATTTGCACAGCTATGTTCTCAAAACTGTTTAAACAGTATTTTTGCCAATAAGAATGCATATTTGTTTTCATTAATAACAACTATCCAAATTTTTTCCTGTAAAGGACCGTGTCCACAAATACTCCTGCAGTGGTGTTATATACACTATTAGGTCTTTGTGGCCTCACTTCCCATCCCATTTGAGACTAAGTCACAGAACTGATCGTATTTTTTCCAGAAAAAAAGAACAATCCGCAATAAGAGATCATGTAATAAAATACCAAACGCTAGTTTATATAAATAATTTTAAAATTAATATAGCAATAAATACACGAACCCTCTGAGGATAGCAGATTCGTTATATATGAAAAGAACCTGAAAACAACAGTAGATAAAGATATCTCGGCTATATCTAAAGATAAATTGTTAATACCAGAGAACATGCTCGAAACATTGTTGAAAATAAATTAAAAGAAAATCAGTAGCATGTTTAAATTATTACCTTTTGTCATTAGCTGGAAACTACATCAGCAATATATATATATATATATATATATATATATATATATATATATATATATATATATATATATATATATATATATATATATATATATATATATATATATATATATATAAAAGAAGCGGCTTTGCCACTCCTCGTTAGAGGAGAGCTTGCGCTTCGCAGGCAGACCTTTGGTATGTGGCCTACGGCTTATCTCTCTCTAGCAACGGGATTTTAGTCTAATAAAAATTAAAAATTTCCTTTACATATTCCCTAATAATCTTGTTTTGATCTATTTTTTTCATATCAATACTTATTTTGTAGGCTTAAATTCAGGATTTTTCAGTTTAATTCTTTTCATATACCGTAAAAACAATCCTAAATTTTCTTTTATACAAAAAAAAATATACCACCACCCCCAAACCGCCATGCCTTTAATTTTAACTCATACTATGAGCATGATTTATATTCTTTTTATTCTTAGATTCAGTGACTAAAAAGTATTAGAAATTACTTGGATAGAAGCTACAAATATACGAAACTCCAGCCCTAAAGTCCGTTTTTTCCAACTCTAAAGCAACTGTTAGCAAGAAATTTAATAAAAGCTGTGACTTTTCATAAATCAACCTGTGCTCTAATTTTTAGATCTATAAATAACCTCTTAGAAATAACTTGGATAAAACATTTAATATACGAAAACTCGATATCGTGTAATCATCGCTTTACTAACTCTATAATTTAAGAAGGGGAATTTTTTGAGTATTTGAATAATAATTTCATCTTAGTTTGGTTATGACTTCTGTTTTTTTTTATCAAAGTTATTTCTAATAATTTTTTTATAATATCGAATAACAAAATGGTGAAGTTCAGAAATAAATATAAGTATCGAAATTTTGAGAATTTTTGAAAACCCAAAGAATTACAAATGGTGAAAAGTTCACCATTTTAATAAATTTTAATAAATTTTCTTAACTTCACCATGAAAAACATGAAACATGAAAGAGAAAGAGTAAGAGGGGGAGGAGTTTGGATGAGAGGGTGGAGAGTAATAGTGAGAAAAGGAAGGAAGTGTTAGTCAGATATCTGTGCGGGTGCCCACTGCGGGATCTTTTTATTATTTTATACTCGTTACTGGCATACTAGAGCTTGAAGTTGTCGTCGTAAAGCCTTATTTTTCATTTCAGTAAGGCTTTCTTGACCAATGCTTCTTCATCGGATGAGTCATAGCACCACTTGATGTGGCCTCCTTTGACTCATGAGGCCACCTCCTCGATGGATATCTCTCTTTGTTGAAGGCGATGGTGAGTTTGATATCCCTTCCGTCGAGCTAGTGTTCTTCCTGCTGTGGTAGTCGTTCTGCTTCTTCTTGTTTTCTAGGTTCTCTTTGTTTCTCTTTTTATTCTTTTTATATCTTGGCGAAGCAGGCAGAGGTGTTAGGTCAGCTGTAGGCTCATGTCCGATCGCTGTAGGTACATCTTCGTGGGTTTTGCTTCCTTTATTGACTTAGCTGGTTTTGCTTGTGCTCCCTTGTTGCGTGTTGCCGAGAGAACTTTGTCTAGCCCTGGGTTGTCCTGGAACGTGATAGATTCCAGGCCATTTGCAGCCAGCATCTTGTTCATCTCGGTATTGAATGAATACAGGGCAGACTAGGTTCATCACATGGTCGTTTTAGAATGCATACTAGCATGTTAGAAAGGATCGCATCGGTGAGCTGTAAGACTATTTGGGGTTGTGCCGGCGTTGTGTTTGTGGGATCTTAGCGGCTGTTGCGTAAGAGATGTTCGGTCTATCATCCTCTACTCTCTTCTTTCATATGTGTTCCTTCCTGACTGGACACTGCATGATCAATTGATATTATTTTTGTTTTAAAAATTTCAAAACATGGTAATCATATTTATTTATTCTGAACTTCACTATTTTGATTTTTCAAACTGTAACGGAACTCTTTAAAATAAGTTGAATAAAAGATTAATATACGAAGGTTATCCATAACTATATATTGCATGGTTTTTTGTCGTGGTCGAAGTTCTGCGTGCGACGCTCAAGTTCCTCTTAAAAAATCATAAAATTAATGCAGATCAGCTTCGAGAATAAAACAACGAATCAGGAGGATCTCAGAGCAGCAGGATGCCCCAGAGATGTTGAACCTAGGCCCGCCAATGTATAAACAAGCCCTGGTCTCTCACCAACTCCTGAGCCACTGTCTTGTGGATGTCCTTGATTGGAAAAAGTCTACGGGAGTCAACCCCTAATGGATTATCTGCTGTGGTGACCCGCACTAGGCGAGCGTTATTAGACCGACGACTCGGGAGTCTCCTGCAACACTCCACAATGGTTGGTCGACTTGGACCACCTTACCATCAGCCCAACTATGGGCTGAGGAATGCACATCCCCTTCCCACTCTAAGCATTTTTTGTGCAAGTTTCTCTCTATGGCCATCTTATTCTTTTTAAGGGCATGAAGTGACGCCATCGCCGAAATCGACGGACAACTAACTAATACTACTATAACCGAACTAAGAAAAAAAAAAATTATCTATTATAATTCAAACGCTCTAAAAATTCCGTTCTTAAAGTATTGTTATATAGGACCTCCTCTCTCTCTCTCATTGCAGCAAGGGACATGATATAAAAACAAATGAAAGATGAATCCTTTATCTATAAATGATTATTCGTTGTAAAAATCGTTTTAAAGTCATTTAATGAGTCAATTAGCCTTTAAAAAATAATGTAAAAACATGTTTTTTTTAAATTTTCTAAAATGCAACCATAAAAAGTTCAATATTTTAAAACTAAATTTAAATTTTAATGAATGGTTCAATATGTCCTCCTTTATGGTCAACCTTAAAGGAGGACGTATTGAACTATTTGGATGTGGCATATAAATGTTCTCTCAGATACTTGGCCCCGGCAATATATCTCTACTTAAATCTCTTCTCTCGAATAAAACACGTATAATCTGTAAACCTGATAAAGCAAATGCTCTTGTTTATATAAATCAGGAAGAGTACATTAAAATAAATGATGCCAAACTTTTAGACACAAATTAAATTTAAAAAAGTAAAAGAATCCATTATTCAAACTTTGATTCATGTAGAAGATCGCATCAATAGATCTTTATCCAAATTAAAGACAGGTAAATATATAGCTAATGAAATATATATATAATAAGATACAAGGAACAGGATCCATTCCTGTCCTACTATATGGGAAATCTAAAACCCATAAGGAAGAATTTTCACTCCATTCCATTGTTTCCGAATGAAAGTTACCCTCGTATAAAATATAGAAATTTCTAGTAGCGATCCTTTTCGAATTTACATATAATTACTACACCATAGCTAACCCCCACGCATCCACCCAATGTAAAAGATTTGTACTCCGTACAGACGCTGCTGACGTATAACGTCGAAAACTTATTTACAAATATTCCGTAAAATGAAACCATCGAAATTTGTATAAACTCTTTTTAATTGTTTTCGAAAAGTAATAGGTATTACAAACAGACTTCTGGGGTAATTTATAGTACTGCCTTTCTTAAACTTGTAATTTAAATTTACTGAATGAAAGATTTTACATGCAAATGGAAGAGATGGGGATGGGCCTGACACTTGGGCAAACATTCGCGAACATATTCTTATGTTATTAAGAACAAATGTCGTGGAATGACCAGGTTTACGCGGTTATACGCACACTGGCCTACTGACCGACCGAAATTAAGGCTCCACCTGGGGATGGCTTTAAGAGTTCTTTAATACGCAGTTGCTAGGCCAAAGAATATTCAAACACGGCTACAAAAATTATACTTTAATAGGACTAAAGATTACATATACATATCGGGCAAGTTAAATAGCAACGCAATTAAATATTGACGGTTCACGGCTAAGATGATCAACACTATCAATTAAGTTTGAACCAAGGGATAATTAATTAAGAAATGATCTTACAATTATGCAAGTTCTAGAGCAAAGGGGATCCTTGAGGTTCGACGCGGTAAAGGTGGGAGGAGCGTGACGAAGCGGGGGTTAAATCTCTTATACCTTGATGTGCAGCAAGTATGATCAGGGAGGTAAGTTCGACCTTGAACTTGTGGGTGTCTCACGGGACGCTCAATTCAACTTCGGGAACTTGAAGATGGAGTCCTCTTAAGCTTAAGAGACAAACGGAGGATGCTTCGGGGATGGCTTTTCCAATCCTTAAAATCCGAAGACGTATTAAGAATGGTTGAAGCGCACCTAAAACTATCTCCAAAAAAACACTAAGTGACGACCACCTCTTCCTTGGCTCTTCGACAATCACTCAATTCTTCTCTGGACGAGAATGTAGTCGATTCTCTTTCGATTAACGAAGACGTTACGGCTAAAGTACTGGACGGCGACTTCAGACACAATCTGCATGTGAAATCCGAAGTCTCGAATATATACTCCGAAATTATCTAGACGGGGAGAGAGATTCATCGCCAACAGACTTCCTTAATTGCCTTGGGTTGTAATAATGGTCCATAGCGAGAAGTCACGATGCTCCCTTAATGGTCTTTCCATTGTTCTAATTTTCGCAGTATATAGGGCAGACGAATTTAGAGCGGTCAACGGCGAACTGGGGAAGTCAGAGAGGGGGGGGATTCCGTTTATCTATCCTTATTCTTCCACAACAACTCTGGCTCAATTACTTTCCTATTGAATATTAAACTATCTATTACAGAGGCTATGTGTATGATACATTTGTCTTACAGAAATCACGGCAATGGGCATAAAATTCCTAAAATACTTAAATTGTAGACACGGAAGTTTAAATTACATAATGGAGGTCGAGAAAAATGGTATGCTCCCATTTTTGTATTTAAATATAAAGCTTTCTAAAACAAAGTATGAAACCTCAGTGTATAAGAATCCTACGTTTACAAATTGAGTCACCTACTTAATTAGCTTGTTGCCACGAAATCTTAAGATATCATCGTAAGAACCCCCTTATCCAGCGGCCCTACAATATTTGTTCTTCGTACAGATTACTGCATTTAGAATTCACCTTTATTAAAATATTTTTTTTAAAAACAATAGCCACCATGACACATTAGTGTAGAAATATTAAAAGTTTCTTAATTCTATGTACCATGAAAATCCAACACAAACTATAATAGAGAAAATATTTGTTCTTATTAATCTCTTATTCTGAGGTAGAAAATCAAACGACTTTGTTAACGAGCTCAAGATAACTAAATAAATCTATAACTCTACTCCAAATTCGTATTAAAAATGGGCATAATATTGGGTACTATTTCAAGTATTAGGACGAATTCCAATCCCTTGCGGTCCCTCTATAATTTAGATAGTTGTGAATTTTGCCATTCATCGTATATTGGTTCGACTATTAGATCAATCAATTGTCGTATCCAGCAGCAGCGGAGAAGGTCGACCCGCACGGGGCTGGCTCTAAACAAACAGACTAGATCACATGAAAATATGTGAGTATGAAATTAGTTTGACAATTTTAAAATATTCTGCAATACCTCCCATCACAACCAACTACGAATATTAGAATAAACTTTTCAGCCTCAAATTAAATATAAATCAAACATCAACAAATTTCTACATTATATCATATATTACCTTAAATTACACTGCTCTATTTTAGTATTTTATTAAATTAGAAATTTTAACCCCAACTCATCTTGTTTATACTGTCGATGATGAAATTAGGTCCTCTAAAATTTCAAATTCAGATAAATAAAGATGAAAGATGACTTTAACAAGAGTGTGCTTGTTTTTCACCTTTACTTTATATATATATATATATATATATATATATATATATATATATATATATATATATATATATATATATATATATATATATATATATATATATATATATATATATATATATATATAGCAGGAATATGAAGACATATGCGATGGTTACGAACATTTGATTTTCCGGACGTTTCGGTCATTAACGATGATCATCATCAGCGAATTCTAAATACAAAGAATTATTTTTATAAGAATAACTAAACTCATCAATAAAAAAACACATGACAGGAGTCGAAAATGAAAACCGAAAGCAAGAAGTTAGAATGAAATATATAATCCTAAACCGTTGAAAGCAAATGGGTGAAAATCTATTAATGAGAATTTGATTAATATCGTAAAAAATAACTAAATTAAATAATAATCCCATGAGTTTAAAATATGCATAATAAACATGAATTAAATTCCTATTGAAAAACAAAAATTGTAAATTCCCATCTCCAAACCCGAACACTCTATACGAGAACATCCACTCAAACATAACCACCCGCTTGACCCTGATTCCTTTAGTATACTCTCTTCTGCCTCCTCTTCTCTGGATTTAAAAATTCTTGAATCACTTTACATTAAACAAATAAACCCGAAACTCAATGATTATTTATCATCCCTCAAATTATTCACTATATAGACAAACGTACAACCAAGCACACCCCCCTGAATAGTTTTCCTTCTGCCTAGTTCTGTCCGTAATATGAGTTGACACTCCCAGCTACAACGAAATAAGGTTAGTGCTTGTGCAGATAAATTTTTATTTTTATTTTCATTTTAGTTTGTCCCGTTTATATCTAAATGATCAAGTTTACAAATGACTTTTCCTTAATTTAATGTTTTAGTCGTCCTCTTTGGCCCCTCGATTATTGATTATTTAATATTTAAACTTTCGTGCCTTAGTCTACTCGTATCCATTTAATGTTCAATCACTTAAAATTGAACTTTACTATATTCAGCAGACAGTACTGCACGCAAGAGCAGGACTAACCCCTCTGAATATAGAACTCCAAAGGCTAGGGAGAAAGACCTGGGACAAAATAGAAGAGGAAATACTACCGAATACGAACCACAACCTGGACATACCGAGAGCAGTCAGGGGACGTCACCAGGAAATCCCTATTCCCGAGTGGAAGGAACTGTTCCCGGGAGAACCAAGTTGGTATATTTATGTAAGCAAAATATATACGTAAATAGGCGAAGCACATACACCAAAGTGCACAGAAGGAGGAAAGAAGAAGAAGAAACTACAAACAAAAGAAAAAGAGGCGAAGTGCCCAATGTGAGATCTAAATATACAAACAAGAATTAAAACCTAAACCCCGGTAAAATGAGAAGTTAGTTATTAAGATAATAATAAAGAAGAATATATATATATATATATATATATATATATATATATATATATATATATATATATATATATATATATAGCAAATAAGAAACTTGAAAGTCTTGAATGACCTGATGGAGGAAAGAACAAATATATTTATTTATTTATTTTATGTAATTAAAAAAAAAATGAATAACAAACAAATAAAGACAAGAAAAATAATAACCAAAACAAGAAAAACCTGAGAGGAGCCCTCTACACCAAGGCAAAACTTTTATCTTTATATATCTACTACACATTTTCCTACTTCTTAAATCAATTTCAATTTCATTTTCATTTTTTCAACTTTATTGAATTACTTGCTTCGCTCCATCTATTAATATCCGCTTTGATCTAACTTATTTTGGATTGTTCGCTCTGCCCTTATAATTCTTTCTTGCTGTGGTTTATGGTGAATTTCTTTGTATTCCGCTTAATGCTTGATTCATGTTTATTATTCAAATTTGCTGCTCATGGGATTATTTAATTTTTTTTTTTATCTCTCAGTCTTATTAATCGATTTCTTCATCCCTTGCTTCCGACTTAATTGTTATAGTTTACAATTTTTGTATTTCAATAGGAATTTAATTCATGTTTATTATGCATATTTTAAACTCATGGGATTATTATTTAATTTAGTTATTTTTTACTATATTAATCAAATTCTCATTAATAGATTTTCACCCATTTGCTTTCAACGGTTTAGGATTATATATTTCAATTTTAACTTCTTGCTTTCGGTTATCATTTTCTACCTCTGTCATGTGTTTTTTATTGCTGTGTTTAGTTATTCTTATAAAAATAATTCTTTGTATTTAGAATTCGCGGATGATGGTCATCGTTAACGACCGAAACGTCCGAAAAATTAAATGTTCGTAACCATCGCATATGTCTTCATATTCCTGCTACGAATAAGGTTCCCAAGGAACGACTCCATCACCAATATATATATATATATATATATATATATATATATATATATATATATATATATATATATATATATATATATATATATATATATATATATATATATAAATAAGAGAGAGAGAGAGTAATGACATAGAAAGGGCGGGGTATATTGTCGATAAATATAGGTTGAGATACATCGTGTGCGCGCGACGTGTTTGAGAATGAGTCACAGCGGGTAAACGCTTAATTCTCCCCTTATCTGTCCATTGGTGGGTCGGAGCGTGGGCGACGGCCTACATTTGATGAATTAGGGAAAAATCGCGACGTGTATTGGGAAAATGGACGTTTCGGCTCTGGAAATAACTAATGGATTCTTTGATGAATGATTTAAGTCGTGTGAGCGAGGAAGCTGCATCGAGGCGAAGGGAGACCTAACCCGGACCCCGCTAATCTATTTAGGACACAGTTCCCTTTGATCACTGAAAATCCGTGACACCAAATGCAACACACGCGTTCCCTATCTATTTTTCAGTGAGGCCGTAATATCCAAGGTAGGATTTATGCGACTGCTGGCAAACCGATGTCGTCATTTAAGGACTTTGATTAAAAGCAGAAAAGGACTTGTACAGCTTCATTGGCGACCAGAAGAGCAGCAGGATGAGACCGTGTCTGTCCCACCCTCTCTAATGAGGGGAGAGAGATTGAGCTTTAATCTGATGGTCTCAGGAAATGAGGGGAGCTTTAAGTCTTAAAGTGGCCTCGACGCTCGAAATAAAAGTGGCTCGTTTTCTGCTTCCTGCCAAGGCTAATCAAAATAGAAAATTTGTAACGATTAAATGTTGAATTATTTTCAGAATTAGCCAAATTTTCCCTACCAAAATCATTAGAATTCTCTTCAGAATCTATTTGGTATTTCCTTTGTTATATTTATTTGTATACCTAATAATTTTATTGCATCCGTTTATTGTGTCTATATTGATAATATGTGAAATCATAAAATGAAATAAAATTTGAAAGAATGTAGAGTCCCATTTGTACAATTAGATTTGATTTAATTCATTTTATAATTAAATAACTAATTCCTTTGTCACAGGCATTTGTTCTGCACCCAAATGAAGGCTAACTAATTTTTTTTTCATTTAAAGCGAACATCAACGAGGGCACCGCCCACAGGAATTCAGTAAGGAGAGATCTGTAAAGAAAGGGGTGAAGATGAAGAAAATTAATTTTTGTGGAAGCTATAAAGCCGAAGATACCCTTGTATGAATTGGGGTCAGAAGGGCAAACTCCTGGTGTTGGGTCTGGAAGGGATTAAAATCCTCGAGATGGCAGCTGGAACAAGGTAGTTATGTTACTCACGACATCGCCTAGCGAGTGCGTAAGAAAGATAATGAAAAAGATGTGTGTGTGTGTCTGTGTGTGTTAGAATCGCCACCTTAATATATCTTTTGCTACTCTAATATGCGAGGAGGGTGGGGGGCATGTGGTACTGTTCACAGACCCTTCTACTCGCTCGTTAATCCTATAGCAAAGTTTCACTTATAGGCGTTGATCGGCGAAAATCCCTCCCCCACGCTAGCACCACGCCCCAACTCCTAGTCTTTGGAACATTTCCCATGCCATCCTGAGGGGGAATGCACCTTCGGGGTTAACTGCAAGACTGAATCACATTAGCATTTTGGATGACGTCGTTGCTCTCTTAGATTGTGTGAACTCTACCCGCCTGACAATTCTCTTAGCGCTCGTGCAAACAACTTCTTTTGGAACAGAAACGTCTAAGTCTCTGAGCACCATTTTTCTTTACCTCAATATAAATCCTCCCTTTTCTCTCTTTCCTTTGTTTTGTTAATGATTGACACAAAGTCACGGTCAGTTATTGCTATGGCATCTCCTGTCAAGATAAATCAAGTTCGGTTTTCATTTCAAACTAATTTACTAGAATACTAGTTGTATCTCTGATTCCAACGTCAAAACACAATTGTAACTAATTCAAACACCAACAAACAAACAAAGTTTTTCACTCTCTTCAAACCGAGCATTTTCGCTTTTTTGATTTGAGCAACTAATCTAACGAGTTGAATTACTGTGCTAAATCAATCTTGCGATAAAAAGGAGGTGGGTATATTTTTTCAAATCGACAACGAGTTTGAAGGCACATCTCAAATTCACTCTGTTTGGATGAAGGAGAAAATTAATTTGCCTAACTCTTTCGATTCTGTTCGCGACTTTAACTCCGATCTCAAAGAAATATTAACTAGTTTGGACCGGAATAGCCTAATTAAACCTTCCCTCTTCTCTCCCCAATGTTTCATTTTCCGGTACCGAACAAAATTTTACTTTCAAATTATCTTCTCCCAATTTGAAAACCTTATGGGTTCCAGGCATAATATCTTTAAGTCTGCCAAACTTTCGGATATTATGAGTTGTGTGAGAGTATGCATATACCATTCATTATAAAACACTTGATTAATGCCGAAAACAA
Source organism: Ceratothoa steindachneri (assembly GCA_963969495.1). Taxonomy (NCBI): domain Eukaryota; kingdom Metazoa; phylum Arthropoda; class Malacostraca; order Isopoda; family Cymothoidae; genus Ceratothoa; species Ceratothoa steindachneri. The sequence goes on from OZ018326.1 coordinate 161,466,805, forward strand.
TTACAAATTTCTAGAAATTCCTTCAGCTCTTGAGCACGAATTTCTGGATAGAGGGGCCACAACTGATCAATATTTCTCAAAAATTCTGAATGACCTTTTGATTCAAGAAGTCTTATTTGCAGAACTTAGCTCATTGGTAAAATAACAGTCGCTTCATCTTATACAACTTTAAAAACTTTGAATATTTCTTTGATTAAGAAAGCCAGGGTAGTCAGTTGTCATAACCATCATCTATGGAAAAAGGAATATAAATTTCAGAAGAGAACTAAGGTTTACGACAAACTGACTACCCTAAAATTTCGGTAACCAGCCCCAAATCAAATGTCAAATTTCAAGGTATTCAAACTCACATTCGTTTGTTTTGTTTTTTTCAAAAACGTGCCTCAAGTTTCCTTTCGAAATGCCCCACTTCAATTCAAACTTTCAAAACAAACGTTTCCACTGCCCAGGAAAAAAACTAATAGAAAAGTTCTATTTGTAAGATGTGCAGAAGATCCAATTCGCTCTTAAGTTGCCCCGTTTATCATATGACTTCGAATAGGAAAGAAATGTGTATTGAATCAAATCTTCGAGCACCTGGCGAATCTCTGCGTCACCTTTTATCTTATGAATGTCTCTTCAGCCAAGCTAGGATTCATATTTCTGCACTTCTCCCCAAATCAGACATGCACCAAACCTGTTGAAGCTTTTAATCAAAGTTCCATACTATACTCCAACTTCCGGCTTCTTACTTTGATAGATAGTCGATCTTGGATTTGAGAGTAAATTCAAACTTGTAAGTTGCCTTATTCATTTTGTGTATCAAATGTCTTATATCTCTGAATCCGTGACCACCTCATTGGTTGCTAACTTGCGGGAGTTTCCTTATCACATATGCAGCATCAACTTTCACCGGCTCTCAAACCATGTAGGAATTTGAGACCATAAGAAATCAGGTAAGTTATTTGTTGCTTCAAGTCAAAATCTCGTATTTACTGTATGTGGGGGTGAAAGTGGAATACGATCTCTGCGGCTGAACGAAATCCCCCCTCACTTATGGATGATGTTCTTCTCTCAGATAGGAAATATTACCCCCAGCTCGGTGTGAAAGATCAAATTGGTAAACTGAACTCTTTGTATGGGTCGACTGCATTCAATGCACGAAGTTATGCCCATGTACGACGATGCGAGGGGACTTTATGGCAAAGGAGTTAGGGTACATCCCTTTCGGCCGCATCAAACTATTCCATAGAACCCCTAAAGAAGGGAACCATGTTTGCTGACCCCCTTCCTCGTCGGCACCCCATTTCAGATATCAATTGCGAAGCCGCCCTGATCCAGAGGTTAGAGTGTCCTTACAAGAAGAGAACGGCTCAGTTAAAGCGCCGCCGGGGGTATTAGCCGCACCGAGATGGGTGAGCTTTTCTTGGGAAAGAGTCATCTCAGGGTAAAATGGTCCTGATGATCCCTCTCATCTCTCACCACAAACTTCACAAGGATGTTTCGTCTCATCGAGTAATCCAATGGGGGCCCACTCACCGTTCCGAAGATTGCAGTGGAGCACGAAACGGAAAATGAATTCAAAACGCTTGAAAAACTTCCAAACTTAAAATCTAAGACAGATCGAACCCTCGAACTCAGCTTCAAGGCTGCTCGTACCCATTTCATTCCGTCAAATATGTCCAAGTCTTATCCCGTCGACGTGGATTTGGGTCTTGAATTTATGTTCAATTTGGAATTTTTGTACATCAGCGATACAAATGTGGTTTCCATTGACATGTTCAAAATTAAATAATACCATAAGTCCATATAAAAAAGGCGTTGATCTCCTTTAGTTTAACGAAAATTTGTCTGAACCTCCTTCCAACAATAAAATAGCATTGAGAACGGTAAACAAAGTGAAACCTACCTTATCAGAGAAGAGGCCAATATGGCTCTATAACGAAGATTTCGAAAGTCAATTGGAAGAATGGATAAGTGAAGAAATCCAAGTTTCCCCTAGAAGATTATGGGAAGTAGGTACATTTGGTTTCCTAATAGACCTGTCATAAAATCGGTTGCCCAAATCACTACAAAAATAAGACGTTTATAACTGTAACCTCAAAATTAATAAACATCCACCCTTTTAACGAAGCTAGTTTACACAGGGAATCGATTTATTACCCTTCCTATTGAACCCCAAAATGTCGTTTTCTATCAAACTGTCTCGTTTTCTTCTTCGACATAAAATAAGGCTTTACATCAAATAAAAATAAATTAAGAATCGGATAGAAACAGGCTGTGGCTTTTCTGGGTGAAGAAGGGAAAACTTGTTACATATCGCATTAGGTTGCTAGTATTTGGACTAAATAGTTACCCCCTTCATCTTAAATCATATTAAAAAAAATATTCCCTCAGTATTGATCTGAAGGACTTTTTTGTTTAAATCTTAAAAAAAAAATCATTGCGAAGTGGAGAATGCTCGTCTAACAGTGATTCCACCCGAGTTCGATCCTGTTGTCAAAACTAAGAGAAACATTTTCTCCTAGTTCTCTAGTTTTCGACCATTTGGACATTTTCCTCTCTATGTCGATTAGATGCAGCAGGTTCTTAATATAGATTCTGCAGCGGAAAAGGGTGGGGGATTCTGAGGGGCGTGAACCTGATATAATAGCGTGGGATTCACTTCCTCCCGAATTGGGGAGTTGGAAGATGTGAAAAGCCCGCGTTTCACCCTCAGGACGACGATAAAGCCGAACTCATAATATTTTGCGATGCGAACAAGGCTTGTTATGGGTTCGCTAACTATTAGGTCTTTCAAAATAAGGTTATTTATTCTTTTTAAATATAATGTTGCCCCTCATTCAGATAAAACATGTCGGTCACTCGAGTTGCTGAACATATTTTTAACATCCAAAACTCTTCAGTTGATTCTTACTCCCTCTCTTTCAAATCTATTGAGGTCCTATTTGACACTCGAAAAGTTTTGTTCTAAGCTCTTTTATTTACGTTAATAACCTTGAAAATCTAGCATATTTAATAACCCGTGGCATTTTCATTAAGGAATTCCATTCAAAATTAAATATTTGGTGACATGGTCTGTATTGGGTAATATTAAAGAAAATTTCTGACCAAAACTCAACCGAAGTATCTCAAAGAGTCTTTCAAAAGTTTAATTTCGTCCCATGTATCCATCCCCCAAAATGATGTCGAGCCTTTTTTAACTATTTAAATTATGACTATAACGTCATTTAACGCCATTTTATTCGTTAAAAATCATCATTTAAACCTAATACTAATCGACATTTGTCACTTAAAATAGAAACATCTTGGATCGATTCGACTCTCACTATGGTCAGAAGTATGGGTTTCTGGATAACTTCCCTCCATCAAACTGCTGTACCCCCTAAAACAGGGGCGGGCAACCTTTTCGGTGTGGGCCAGATGAGTTTGGGAGCAGGCCGCGGGCCGGAGTGACAAACGAAATCCCCAAAGTGACCTTATATGTATATATACTAGAATAGATTATACCAGAATTTTATTGAAAAGCATACAAATCAAGTGAGATGGCTGGTGCTGCTTGCCATGAAGAAGTGTTTCAATGTCCGGCTCGATGGATGAGGTAGATAACAGAAGAATGTCATTGAGGTGGCGATCCAAGAGTTGGGAGCGAAGGTGAGACTTCGCGTACTTCATTTTGGAGAAGAGCTGTTCGCTAGAGTAGGTGCTGCCAAACATGGCCACGATGCGTTGAATATGCGCAATCTATTTTGGAAAATTGCTAGAAGGGAGGACGAGGTCGCGGAAGAAAGACAGCGGACAAGAGGTGCGGGACTTTGCCTTCAGTTCACCATTGCACTGCAGCTCCACCAACTCCATCTGCAGAGTGGCGGGAGCCTCGTCCACGTGTAGTCAAAGGGGGCGGTGAAAAGCTTGAAATCTGCAGCCAGCGGCCTGACTCCTGCGAAACGGGAGGCAAATTCCTCCCGCAGAGTAGCGATGACACTAACGCAAGTGTCCAGGCCCACGTCGTCAAGGGCTCAAGCAGCAAGGTGGATTTTTTATTTAATTTTTTTGTTGGGCGGGGGGGGGGTCGCGGGCCGGATTACAATACTAATGCCGTGCAAGATGGCAGGCCAGACGCTAGGCCTTCGCAGGCCGGAGGGTTGCCCACCCCTGCCCTAGAGCTATCCATAACCCATTCTGGTACGAAGGTTTAGAGTCCCAATCCTAGGAAAAAAGAATAACGGGTAAAATACACCACAGGGATTTCAAACTCGATGGTTCACTTCTTTAGAGCCCGACGTTGCTACTTTCTGGTTCCAAAGAAAGGCTGCTTTGCAGGCAAAAAGGAGATAGGGCACATATTTGGATTGAATAATAACGATGATTGATTTAAGGTTACCGCCTTTAATAAATATATAAAAGAGCTTTTATCGCGCGGAAAGAGGTTTAAATTGGCCTAATTAATAGACATTATTTTTCTTTGTTTTTCTCATATGGGGCCTTGTACACAGGTTGACCGAATTAGTTTACTCGGTCGTTAATCCTATAGCAAACTTTCCCGTGTATCCGTTGATCGGCGAACAGCACCCTTCATCTTTGCAAATTAATTGGTCCAGTGAACTCATTCGACCACAAAATGGCGGGGCAATGCAGATTTACTTGCACCTGGAAGACGCCAACTTGGAGATTGGGGGGGGGGGAGGCACCGTTACCCTCTTACATTATGTGACCTTTGCCCCGGCCGACCAAAAAATATCGAATCACAATTTTCTTAGAGCTCGTTCAGTCCTTTTCTCTTGGAGGAGAATGTTCTAACTTTTTAACTCTCCATCTTTTCTCTTCCCACTTATGTTTCCCTTATTTTCTTCCAGTGATTGAAACTAAGTCAGGGTAAGGTAAAACGAAGCCATCCCTGGCCAAGGGAAGTGAAGTTCTGTCTCTATTTCAAACTTATTTACAAGAATACTATTTTTAAGTATCTGTGATTCAAACGTCAATACGAAACTCGAATTAATTCAACATCAATAAGCAAACAAACATACTTACGAGCTCTTTAAACCTTTATTTTTCTCTTGATTTAAGCAAATATAAATTAAATAACATACTGGTTATTTAATAGTTAATTGTGAAAATGTTCAAGAGGAAAAATTAAAAAATGGTTACATAACAGTCATTAACTTCTCGATTGAAAAGTGATTTTGCCCCTTTAGAACCTCTCTACAGCACACAATATCAAACCAGCCAAATTCTCGAAATCATCACATCAGCGTAATTCTACTTGATATCAAACCAGTGGAGTATAAAAGCCACAAGGTCATTCGGGTCAATCAAAGCTCTGCAAAAATTACCCATCATCCCAATAACATCCTTTTCATGTCCCAAACATATCCACCTATCAAAGTTTCGGTGCGATCAACAGCCAAAACTTACCCCATACAAATACCGCACCAGGCTGACCTATACAGATATCTGCACACACTTCTATTATTATCCAGCAGAGCTCAACACATATATGACCATGCCTCACATATATACAACTGAGACAAAACCTGCAGATCTACCGGAGTACTGGATATTGTCCAGTCGTCAGAGTTCATTAGGTGTGCTGGTCCAAGGTAAGACCTCAACTGGAGAAATTTTAGTAAACAAACTAGAATTTAAGTTTTATTGGGCTTTTAATTGGTTGTTGTGTTCTTTTTTTACCATTCTTTCTTTTCTCATTCTCCACAGATTCATTTAGCTCTCCTTATTTCACTTGTTTTATAACTTCCATTCGTAATGTGACTTTCGGGATTACTGTAACATTTTCCTCCTTAGAGGATAAGATGTTTCATTGCGGAAACTAAACAATATATTTATCATTAATTAATCTTTGATTTTATTATCAATAAATTTATTGTTAATCTTTGATTTTGATTTTAAATTATATGCAATATTTTTAACTTTGTTACCAAAGTTTTGGAGAATGATATTGAAATGCCAAAACTTTATGGGAAGGATGTTAATATGGCTAAAATAAGAGGGAGAATGCGAGTGATCTTAGTTTCTTTATATTTTGAACAGTATCGTGCATTTCAACAATACCATAAAAACTAAACAACTATGTCTAACATCCATATTAGAGAGCAATTTTTGATTTTAGGTGGAATATAGTTTGACTTGAAGGATTTGAAGAAACGAATTAGGGACATTGCGTTTTTAATTTTTTTAAAAATCCAGGTTTTAAATATATATCCAAAATATTTTTTAAAAATTACGTTAGGTGGAGGTAAACCCCCAAAAGGTTGGGGTGAATAGAAGACAACTAACTAAAAGTAAATGAAATTTAAATTGCTCAAAATAATCCAACAATACCCTCGAAGATTGCATATATAGTTGCACCACTACACAAGGCAAGGTATAAAACTTCTGAGTTTAGGTTTCATTAAAAGTTGATGGTATATGATATTGTTTGGTAGTCACATTGGCGATGAGTGCGGGAGCTATAATTATGGGAATTTGCGTTGATCTTCTTTTTTTGCCAGACAATGGTTGTATAAACAGAACTTTGAGCCAATATTTGGGATGCATGTTGGTCTTATGGACTTTGAAACTATGTCGCAATGATTTTCATAAGTTAAAAGCAATGAAGAGGATTATGTAGACAATATGGCGATTGTAAGAGTGGATGGGAAGTTAAGTAAGTACCTTATTACTGATTGTAAATGGCGACAAGATTGTGAAATGGCACCCTGCCTTGTTAATGTATTTAGGGATGATGTATTGGGAGAATTTAGACAAATCTGGTAGGAAGGTATAACTTTTGCTCGGCCGAATAATTTCTTGGTAATGAAAACTTTGATGTATGTTTGTGTTGGTAACTTAATCTGAGATGGAAGTCAAAGATGTCATGGTAGAAGCGTTTGTAACTGTGAGACGTAAAAGGAGTACAGGGGACTAGATAGGAGTAAGATAATAATTAACACTGCAGGTGTTGTAGCTAGTCATGTATAAATGAAATAGGATGCCCTGAATAAATTTTCATAACTTAAGAGAGTATTGAATTGCATGGAACCGATGAACTTGAAAATTAAAATAACAGGATCTACCAGAACATTTATGAATGAGGGTGTGAGTGCCGAGCGCGGTAGAATTCTGCAGCAGAATACAATGAAACTAACTTTACTAAATGGGAAATTTGGGAAGTGTAAAGAAAGATAGTGAGATGAAAGTATAGGCAAAGGCAGAGAAGGCTTCGTTAGGAGAAAGTTAAGAGTGACTGTTCAAATGAGTGCGTGAAAGAGATATCACCCTAGCAAACGAGGACAGTCCTGTATGCCAGCTGGGGTTGGAGATGATTTGTAAAGGGGGGATGTACCCATGAAAGGTGATACCTCTTGGACCTTGTGTTGGAACTGCCAGAGATCTGTAGCAGGAGTATAGGGAAGAGTAAGTGTAGGTATTTGAATCTTTCGAGTGTATTCTTTTTCAGCCTGTGGAATTGAGAAATGTCTACACGCATTGATAAAATGGTAGAGGGTTGATGATGATAATGATCTTTGTGCCTGAGCTGGAATAAGACTGATTATTAGTGATTGAATTTGTCTTATTTTAATATCCTCTGTTTTCCTGCTAAGTTGGAGCTCTCGCACGAATAGTGAATTCGGAGTTGAACTCCAAAGCCTCGGTACAGGGATCGATTCCTGGAGCGGACCCAAGAAATTTAGGCAGTAGCAAGGAGCTGCTAGCAATAATGCGGAGCGTCGAGTCTGAGTCATAGGCACAATCATGCACGCTACGTAAGTCATCACACACGGATAGCCAAAACAGATCTCTTGTATCGCCCCCTCTTCTCTTCTCACACACCTACATATTATTATTCCAACTAGGAACGTGCCGATGGGCCACGGAAGTTTGCCTGTTTGGGGGTTGGCGTCAAAAAACCCAGATAGACCGCAATTTCTACACCCTCTCGAATGAAGCCGGACTTCTTGTCTCCACGGGTTTAACAGCGATTTTAATTCTAATCTTTATGTGAATTTCATTATCTGGTCGGACCTCGATTAAAAAGGAACAGGCGCGATTAACTAATCCATTAATATCTTAATTGATTTTTTTAATCTACAATTGAAGTAATTTATGTCTAGCAAAGGAAATATTTGTTTGAATTAGTTTGGGTCTTAATAATAATGATAATGGCGCTTTCCAGAGTAGGGAACTTTTTGAGAGCGCTAGTTCTTGAAAGGCGAGAAGACTGAAAACAAGAGAGATGAGGAGGGAGAGAAAGCTATAAGGGGAAAGATATCTTCCGATCCCACTTGGAAGGAGAACGAGATGGAGAGGGCGGGGATAAAGGGGCATGTTAATCCACAGTCTCAGGATCTAAAAGGATAAAGAGTGATTGCCCATCCAACGGAGACGTTATCCAGGCTCTTGGAGGAGAAGAGGGGTTGAGGGTACGAGGGGGAAGTAATAGGAAAGGGCAGAGGGAAGATATCGGTGAGAGCAAGACACGGGGCGGTTTAAGTGACATGGCCAGTATCTTTAGATATCTGGTGATGCATATATAGGCAACCATTCAGGCTTCGAGGGGAAAGAGAAGAAGCAGAGATGAAAGAGAATGGAATTATAGATGTTAAATTGGAAGGAGACAAAGAGGTGGAGAACAGTCTCCCAAATCCTGTGATCGAAGTGGGAATAAATTCAACTAAAATAGCAAAGAAAGCGTACAGATGACCTTGAGACATTTTTTTATGTAGAACCTGTATAAAAGCTGTTCGTTTTGAGGTCCAAATTTTTAGCTCAATCACAAAATGAGATGAAATAATTTTGTCTCGAAAAAGGTTACAGCACAAGTCTTAACTTGACTTCCCATAATCCCGCTGTCTTGTTTTAACCTAATCTGACTCACCTAAACCAAATATAATCTCACCTTAAATGGTTTTCTTTTCATTACACTGTTTAAGAAACTAAATAAATATTATATTTTCGCCTTTGTGAAATGCCGTAATACATATAAAAATAATGGAATAAGTCATGTGATTTTAGTTAACACTCGTATAAAGTACAAACGCCTCCATTTCTAACTACTTGTTATGTACTCGACTGCTAAGAAAAGATAAACACACACATAACCACATACGCACAAACGTGCAAATACATATATATGCAATTGCGTGTATTCGTACCAAAATAAACCAAATGCAGACTGTATTATATTCAAAGACCACGCCCTCATTAAATATATTGGCCTAAAATTAACTCTATTTCTGGAAGTATAAAATGGAGATTATTGTCATCTAAATAACCTTTCATGTAAAAAAGAAGGAATCCCCTATTATAATTAATGCCGTTCGCCGTCATTATTCACTTGCCGTTTTGCCTCCCGTCCGTTTTTTTGCCTCGTGAAATTCCATAATTTGAGAACTTCTATTTCCCCCTTTGTATTGTGATCATTCATTCATTCAACACAGATCATAGTCACAATTCTAGGTTGAATTCCAACCATTATTCATTACCAACTGGAGAAAAAAAGTAGGTTCTTATGAATAAAGGTCCATAAGAAGACCAGTCTTTGTTTAACCTGCGAACGGGAGAGATTCAAAGTTTGTGAGGTAAGAACAATAAACATTCTACGACAACTCTGGTGACCCCGGAGTGAACAAGTGGTGCAAGGTTAAGTGACTAGTTCGTGTAACATCTTAACTAGCAACTCTCCCCCTCAACATCATGACCACGTAAGGGGCGCGGCGATTTGCCATCCTGGCCGCCGTGCTGACGGGATCCAGCGCTCCGTCCGCCCCCAGCTTAGCCTCTCTTCCTTCCTTCAGATAGCCCGATTTCTCCCCTACCTCGTCGCTTTTCATACAACCTCTACCACAACTTTCTCTGGTCAGCCTCTAATTTCACAGGGTAGAATGCTGACCTTCTTCTCAATCCAACCACCCCGGATGGGGGCTGAGGGGGGAGGGGACATTGTTCCCTAACCCCTCAGCTCCGGTTCGGGATGGGTTTTTTTTAACAACCTGCTTCATCCCCACCCATACCTTCCTCACATCCCTTTTCCTCTCCTCTTCACATTCTATCTGTTTTACGCCGTGTCTAAGGTGGAGCCGCCATGCCGAAGGACTGCCAGGCAATCAGGCGGGAGGGGTGGTCCCAAATGGCGGCGCCTGGCTCTGCCGGGCCTGTAAGCACCTCTTGCAGTGCGGGCTACTGCAAGAGGTGGTGAGCGATTGCGTCCCGTAAAACAAAGAGGGTCACCATGCCCAATGATAAAAAAAAAACATCTCCCCTTAATTCCCCCTAAAACAACGGAGCCGCCCTCGTGCAGCTCCACAGAAAAGATGGAGGTCCCCCCCATGTGCTTGCGCAGGGGACCCTCCATACCTCTTTAACCGGAGAGGAGGCTTACTACTCTCCTACGCCTACGGGTGTAGGGGACTCCCCCTCACCCCCTTCTCTGGAGGTGCTTTCGGGCACCTCCCTATCTCCAGCGGCAGTCCCTCCTTTGCTTTCTAAGGGGACTGCCAAGAAAGCCAGCAGGCAGCCCATTGCCGACCGCCCCTCGTACAAGCGGCTCGGTAGGGCAAACCCCATTAGGGGGGGAGAGGGAAGCCAGGCCCCTTCGGTCACTTCCCTCAAAAGACCTGCTGGCAAAAATATTAAACCTTGCCGGGGTCAAGGCCTGTGCCTCCCCACTAAAGACTTATGACGCTGCCAAGGGGACCTGCGATGTCCTGGGAGGGGATGGCCAACTGGAGGCCCCTCCTGTGATAGGCATGGTCCTTGAGGAAAACCAACCTCAGAAGGTAGGGCCTTTCATGGGGGGGAATCCGGGCTCGGCGCCAAGCACCGAACCCGAATCCGCCCCTATGCAAGGTCCTCATCAAACGGCTGGGGATTCTCAGGCAGTACAAGGAGGGGAGGGATCTCCTCCGGATGATGCCCCTGCGACCACCAGGATCTTCTCCATTTCGGAGAAGGACCTGGCTGAGGCCGGTCCATCTGGCCTAGGGGCTTCTACCGGCGGGAGTGAGAAGCAGGTTCATTCCCCGCCCTCCTCTCCAAAAAAGAAAAGGACGAAAAAGACCAAAAAGACGAAGAAGACTCGGGGCTCCTCTCAATCCGCGGGGGCTACGGGGACGGATGGGTCTGCTGCCACTTTGGCAAGCGACCAAGCCAAGATCGGCACATCCGGGCCCTCTGCTTCCCCGGGTACGGAGCTCCTGACGATGACAAAGACCAAAAGTGCACAGGGCGGAGCCTCGATGACATCGGGGCCCCTGATTCAGAGGTTACCTGGCGTTTTCGAGCCCGCTGGCTTCAAACGCTTACTCGTTATTCGCTCCACTGATGGCAGCATGTTGTCCAAGGGCAACATGATCCATCAGAGGAGAGGATTAGCTAGTGCAATTGGTAGAGAGCCGAAGGTGACCCGTTTCTCGGATGGGAGCCTTCTGGCAAATGCGGCGAATCCCGCCGAGGCGGCCAAGATAAGTGCTCTTCGGACACTTCATGGCACCCCGGTGATTGTGACGCCGCACTCTACCATGAACTTTGTGAAAGGAGTAGTTTATGCGAGGGAACTCGTTGACTACTCCATTGAGGACATCACCCTAGAGCTGGCCGACCATGGGGCGGTCAAGGTCGAACGTGTGATGAGAAAACAGGGAGGGGCCTCGAGACCCACCCCTACACTCTTCGTCACGTTCGACTGTGACAAGCTCCCTGAGTCGGTGCGTGCCGGTTAGTACCGTTACCGCGTGAAGGCATTCGTGCCACTGCCGCGGCGGTGCTATTACTGTCACCGTTTCGGCCATACGAATCGCTCATGTAGACGTGCAAAGTCGGGGTCACCCGAAGTATGTGTAAATTGCTCCAAGGTCGCACACGATAAGTCCAAATCGTGTGTGGCCAAGTGTGTCAATTGTGGAGAGCCGCACCCTGCTTCTTCGAAGCAATGTGGTGCATATCTCCTTGAGAAAGAAATCCTGGCCGTTCAGGCCCAGGATCGACTCTCATTCCGCGAGGCAAAGGACTTGGTCCTGGCGCGCCCGGCTCTGCCTGGGACGTCATATGCCTCAATAGTTAGAAAGGCACCCTCTGCTCCTGGCCCATCCAGGCCAATGAGCACGGTTGTTTCCGCGCCCATTCGGAGCCCTTCTGCGGGCTCTACCCAACCTGGGCGCTGCCCTGGTAAAGCTGGCGGCAAAAAGGGTTCATACCCTGCCCCGGCTAAAACCAGGGCTCCCCCCTCTTCCCCCAGCGTGACCGTTTCCCGTAAAGCGAAACGGCCACGCGCCTCCACCGAGTCGTTAGACTCACAGGAGGCAACACCCCTGAAGATGGTCGCTAGGCCATCTTCCGGGGTTCCTAAAGCTGTTCCCCGAAAGGAGGACAGCGACAAAGGAGTTTCGGCCCCTTCGCCCACGCCCCGAGGTGGAGCGAGTGGCTCGGAGACGGTGGTTCCTCAAAAAGAGGGCCCCCCGCCTCCGAAGCCGCAACGCCCGCCTAAGGTTTCGAGGCGGAGGGAGGAAAAGACTCGCATGGCGAGCCCAGCCTCCCCCAATAAGTCCTCGAAGGCGACAGCGCCTTCAGCGCTTTGTCCGGCCAACAGCGCCCGGGGTCCTGCCCCCGGGAAGCGTACGGCCATTCCCGTGAGGGTCTTTAATTCGAGGAGGGCCCCCGCGTCTTCTCCGAGCTAGGCCTGGAGGGCATATTCCTTCAATGGAATTGCCGTGGACTCTGGGCCAACTGGGAGGAGCTGCGGAGGCTCGTCTCGTCCCGTTCTCCGTTAGCTATTTTTTTGCAGGAGACCATGCTAGGCGCGTGCCCGCTGCCTGCCCTCCCGGGGTATAAGGGTCTTGCGACCCCACCACCGCGGGATGGCCGGGCTGGGGGATGCGCCGTTTACACCCGGCATGATGTCTCCGTTCTTCCTTTCTCTTTAGATACCTCCTTTCAGGAAGTGGCTGTGCAGCTGCACCTGGATAGGAGGTATACTATCATTTCTGCGTACATTCCACCGTCAGCTGACTTGGACGCGGGGGACTTCCGCCGCGTCGTAGCACGGTTGCTGAGGCCCTATCTCTTGCTTGGAGATCTGAACGGCAGGCATCCTCTCTGGGGAGATTACTCCATAAATCCCAGGGGACAAGTCCTTGCCGATCTGATCGAAGAGCTTGAGATGGGCGTCCTAAACGTGGATGAGTTTACGCATCACTTTCCGAGAACCGCTTCATTTTCTTGCCTTGACCTATCTTTGTGCTCTTCGGATGCACAGCCTGATTTTGATTGGGGGTGGTCGATGACCTCCATGGTAGTGATCACTTTCCCATTCAAATATCATTTTCAGGGCAACTGCCGCCTGAGAGCCCACCTCGGTGGTGCTTGGCGCGGGCGCAGTGGCCTGCATTTCAGGAAATGACTGAATTCTCTATCTCAGTCGAGGAGTTTAGGTCGGTAGATGAGGCCGTTGAGTTCTTCTCCGGCAACCTCATCGCCGTGGGCCTGACTACTATTCCTAGGACGTCTGGCGTTATGCCTACATGCGCTATAAGCGCCGCCCGAACGATTTCACTCTCGCTGAATTTCGTCGGGCTAGGGCTAGGTTCCGGTATATTTCGAAGCACGCCCGCCGCTCTTCTTGGAGGGCATACGTGTCTTCACTTAACGGGAAGACTCCTTTAGCTGAGGTGTGGAAGCGAGTCAAAAGGATTCGGGGCAAGTTCTCGCAGGACCCCTCTCCCATTCTCCAGGAGAATGGGACCGCAATCTCGGACCCCGCGTCCGTGGCGGAATCCTTAGCGACCGCTTTCTCCGAATTCTCTAGCCGTGATGCTGCTCCGCCAGCATTCAATGCACGTCGTGATGTCGCGGAAGGCTGCCGGCTGGACTTTACCTCCAGAGGCGGAGAACCCTTCAACGGCAAGTTTACTGTGAGTGAGTTGCGTTCCGCTCTCGCTTCGTGCGCGGACACCGCCCATGGTCCGGACGATGTCCCGTACGCCATGCTTCGACACCTGGGTGAGCGAGGCATGGCCTTTCTGTTAGATCTGTTCAACAGGATCTGGGTGAAAGGTCTTCTCCCAGACTCCTGGCGAATCGCTACTGTGCTCGCCTTTCGCAAGCCGGGGAGAGATCACTCTACTCCGACCGGTTTCCGCCCAATCTCTCTAGCCTCTTGCGTGTGCAAGTTGATGGAGAAATTGGTAAATGTTAGATTAGCCTATTTCCTGGACAGCGGAGGCCATCTGTCTTCTGCACAGTGCGGCTTCCGTAAGTTTCACTCCACGTCGATTCTCTGCTCCGACTGGAAAATGCCGTCTGTGAGGCTTTCCTTCGTAGACAGCACTACGCCACGGTGTTTTTTGATCTGGAGAAGGCCTATGATCTTAAAATGGCGATACGGTATCATGGAGACTCTCCACACGATGGGGGCGAGGGGACGCCTTCCAATGTTTATATCTGAATTTTTGCGAGATCGTCGATTCCGCGTACGGGTGGGGGGAGCCCTCTCTGCCCCAAAGGAGCAGGAAGAGGGTGTCCCGCAGGGAAGTGTCCTCAGTGTCACACTCTTTGCCCTGAGCATCAACGGCATCACCTCGGTGCTGCCAGAAGATGTTCTCGCTATGCTCTACGTGGACGACCTTTCGATCTCTTTTGGCGCGGCCCAGATGCCAACTCTGGAGCGTCGACTCCAACAGGCATTGAACCGCGTCTCTCGCTATGCCGAAGCGCACAGGTTTCGGTTTTCTTTGGCCAAGACTAAGGTGGTGCACTTCTGACGCCATCCACGGCTTCACCCCGACCCAGATTTGTTTCTTAATGGGGTGCGCCTGGATGTGGTTGAGTCGCACCGTTTCCTTGGTCTTGTATTCGACCGACGCCTCACCTGGGAGGCTCATATTCGCAGCCTTAGGGTCTCTTGTACCCGCGCCATGGACATTCTCCGTTCCGTGACGTTCAGCGCTTGGGGCACTGATAGGGCTACCGCCTTACTTTTTTATCGATCCTTTGTTCCATCGAAGCTCGACTACGGATGCGAGTTTTATGCATCCGCAGCCGAGCGTTTATTGCGGAAAGTGGATTCAATCCACCACACCGGCCTTCGCCTTGCGACCGGTGCCTTCCGCACTTCCCCCATTGAGAGCCTGTTCGTCGATGCTGGGGAGATGCCACTCGCTCTGCGCCGCGTGCAGTGCATCACTCGCCTGTACGCGCGAGCCCGGCGCCTCCCTCAGTCGCCAACAGCTCTCACTGCATCCGCAGCTGATCTCGATGGTGCCTATGCCGCCGAGAGACGCCAGTCATACCCTAAGCCCTTTTGGTTTAGGGCCAGGAAACTCCTTCGGTGGCGCCCCTGGTTCTGCCCAGGACGCCACCCTGGAGGGTACCACATTTGGCTATTTGTCGCCACGCCTCTGCTCGCAAAGCTTGTACTGCTTCGGGAGTATTGCGTTCGACCTTTTTGGAGCACACATCGTGTCACGCTGGTACCGTGCCAGTGTATACGGATGGCTCAAAGTCCCAAGAGGGGGTCGGCTTCCACGCCGTATCCCCTCTGTTTGAAGTCAGCGGGGCTCTACCAGGCACTGCGTCTGTCTTCACGGCCGAGCTGGTGGCAATACACCACTCGGTACGGGAGATTACGCGACGTGCCCGGTTCGGAGACCGGATTGTGATCTATAGCGACTCACAAAGCGCCCTGAGTGCTCTCGGGGCATTGGAATCTCCGCATCCCCTGGTTCGCGATATCCGTGACGCCACGGTTTTGGCGAGCCGGGCAGATGTCGAGATTATCTTCTGCTGGGTTCCTGGACATGTAGGAATTGCGGGGAATGAGCGCGCCGATGAGGGCGCCAAAGAGTCCGCGAGGACTCTGCGACCGGACCAGCGTTTCGCTCTTCCTCACACCGACTACATGGCAGGAATACGGGCAGCTCTTCGGACTGCTTGGCAAAGAAGATGGGAGACGGTCGAAGGGAACTTAAAGTTGCGTGCCATTGCGCCGCGACTGTTCTCATGGACCTATCCCCCAATGCCGCGGCGGCTTCAGGTTGCTTTCTGTCGTCTCCGAATCGGACACACTCGTGTGACGCATCGCTATCTGATGGAGCGCTCGCCTGCGCCCTATTGCAACGACTGCGTCGTCCCCCAGACTGTTCGGCACATTCTTGTCGAATGTCCCAGTCTGGGTGATCTTCGCGCACGATACCTGTCCCAGTACCGGGATGGGCGGGGTCGCTACCGCCTGTCCCTTGTGCTCGGGACAGATTCGTGCACATTGACTTGTGGACTTGTGGACTTGTTGACTTCTTGGGGGAGGCCGGCCTTCTCCCTATTATTTAAGCAAGGTTTGTTTGTTTTTTTGTTTTGTTTTGTTGTTTTTTTGCATTTGTTTTGTTGTTTTTTTGTTTTTTTTCCCTTTAGTTGCACGCTCCTGCACCGGGGGGACCTCCCCCCGACGCAGGAGCTTGCTTCCTTTCCCCCATTTGGGCTGTTTTTTTCGTTTCTTTAATTTTATTTTAAAGTAGCCTAGAACTAGGCCAGTTTTAATACGGCGACTAATGCCCAAGTAGGCAGTCGCCAGATGAGCTCTTAAAAAAAAAAAAAAAAAAAAAATCAACATCATGACAACGCCTGAGTTCACAATTCTCCCAAACGCCCAATTGAAAAACATTTTCACCAGAAAAGTGTTACCAGCATCTTTCTCATCTCGCAACCCGCAGACAATGCCACAAACCCTCCTCCAGCAGACTCACTGGATCTATAAAGTGTCCGCGTGCTTCAACGACAAATCTTGCTGCAAAATGAGCAATAACCCACTCGCAAGACATGCAATAATAAAGAAAATACAACGGCGCCTTACCCGCAAATCGCTAAGTGCTATCACCCACAACCAACTAGCAACAGCCTACATCACCGTCAAGCCCCAGCCGGTAAATATCGCCCCGCAGCACTCAGCATCTATTTGAGGCCAGTAAGCAAAAGGTGCTCCAATCAACTGGGCAAAGGCAGCATCTAGTTCACAATTAGTCGGGAGGGGCATCTGAGGTTTTAGAAGAAACACCCACTAACCTCCTCTCACTGTAAAAGCAAAAGTGCCTTCAGAAGGAGCTTAGGACTTTATACTTGCCGGCTCGCCCATGATACTGCTTCAACCCACCTATTTAACAAGCCAACTAGCATGGCTAACTTTCAAGCAAAATCCAAAGACATGTCAGGGCTCAACTCATCACAGCTAGGCTTGCAGGTTCAAAAACTATATTTGTTGGTCAATTTCTACAATCAATTTTCGAAGCTACATAGAAGCAATTCTCAAATTGAATTTACGTAAATTATCGTGTGTTTGTAAGTTTTCTCACTCAGTAACTTTAATTTTGACCCTTACTGCCTTAAATTTACACGGTGACGAGTACGAAAGCTCATACTTCTGCACAGCAACATGATCTCACGACATGACCTCTCAAACACAGAATTTGTTCCGTATTGACTACTCTTATCCTCTCTACCTTATCTTGCACACACAATTAAGTTTTCATCAGTCACGTAGGGAGTGTGATTACCAAAATAGTTAATTTACAAATTCAAATATCTTCCATTTAGTCAGGCATATTTTGCAATTGTGATTGTTTTCATTTTATCTTTATTTCACTTTCTATCTCGAACGCTCGCTGATTGTAGAAATTCCTATAAGCACAGATTTCCTATCTATTAATCACTATCAAACATACGAATCCAGCAGACATTGATAGGAAATGGCCATGTCATTGTTGAATTGATACTTTTATTTAGATCCAAATAGAGTAATAAATAACTATTAAAAAAGATAGTAAGGTTAAGTTAGGTTAAAAGAAAACATGAGAAATGGAGCAGTCTAGTTCTATGATTTCTTTCTTTTGAGTTTTTTTCCCCCCCACCCGAGATTCATTTAACTCCTCTATGGACACCTTCCAACATATCTAAATGCTGACATGCTGACAATAAAGTAGCGCAGCCCACACTTGCCTGTATACAATACTTAAGGTGTGGTCTAACTTAGATATGAAAATTATCGATTCTTCCACCAACTTCCAAGCAAACTTAGACCACTATCATTAGCATTCTATTATCTGCAAACTTTGATGCATTGCCTTCAAACCAGTGGCGGATCCAGGCTAAAAATTTGAGGGGGATGGGGAACCTGAATTCCTCCCTCTGATTAATCTGAGGAGTGAGCACTAACGATCAGATCCGAATTTTTTTCCACATATCAGAAAATTATGAATTGTAGTTTTTGGACCTCAGCTAACGTATAATACTGAATTTAATTATTATTTTTGAGATTTACCTGCATTTTAGACAAGTATCATATAAAATACATTCGATCGCAACTGTTTAAAAAACTGTTTTCGTATATATATACAGGGGTTGAACAAAATAATGGAAACACCATATAATTTTCGAAAACTTTATTTTAATAAGGGGTAGGACTACCTCTAGCAATAATTATAGATTGAATTCTGCGTGGGATCGACTAGTACAAAGTTTGAATTGTTTCCAGGAAAATTTTCATCCATTCATCAGCTAATGTAGTCTCCAATTCTTTTAATTGTGATGGTGGTGGATATCGACTCCTAACTTGTTTTTATAAACTGCACCATAAATGTTCAATGATGTTGAGATTTGGGGATTGTGGTGGCCAGATAAAGTGTTCTACTTCACTGGAATGTTCCTTATGCTATTCAGCTACAACCTTAGCAGTATGAATAGGAGCATTATCATCCTGAAAGATGGCATTTCCATCCAAAAACAATTCCTGAACCATAGGATGGATCTGGTCAGCTAAAATACTCAAATAGTCCTGACTGTTGATTCTACCATGAAGGGAGACTATTGGGCTGGCATATTTCCCAGATACGGCCCCCCCCCCACATAATCACAGAGCCTCCTCCATGTTTAACAGTTGGGAACAAGCAGCCTAGATCAAATGCATCTTTTGGCTGTCTCCAAACGTATACACGGCCTGAGGTGGGAAATAAGGGAAAGGAGGACTCGTCAAAGAATATGACACTTCTCGACTGCTCTTCTGTCCAATTCCAATGGTTTTTAAACCATTCTAAAAGCTCTCGAACGTTTCTTTCTGAGAGTAGTGGTTTTTGGATTGCAGCCCTCCCATAGAATCCATCTTTATGTAACTCCCCGTGAACAGTTTTGTCGAGACTGGGTTCCGGGCGTGATCATTAAGTTATGCAGTAATTTTGGTAGCTGTAGTTTTATGGGGTTTTTTTTTTGTAACAATCCGTGTAAGAGTCCTACAATATCTATCAGAGAGTTTTGGCTTCATTCCAGAGTTTTGCTTTGAGGAGGACATTTTTTTTTATTTTCCTATGCTGTCATTACTTTTGAGACTGTGTCTCTCGATGCGCCAACCAGTTTAACCGTTTTAGTGATGGTAGCACCTGGCATACGAGCTCTGACAATCTGACCTCTTTGGGAATCAAATAGATCGCTCACTTTAATAAGTTTCAATAAACTTATTTGGATAATATCTACAAAAGGAAAACAACAATATTAGCACAAGATGATATACTTCTATTATCAATCAACAAACATAAACATAGACAAGGTTTAGATAGTTTAATCAATCTTCCAAATATACTATTACAATACTAGGTGCTTCCATTATTTTTTCCTCCCTCTGTATATATATATATATATATATATATATATATATATATATATATATATATATATATATATATATATATATATATATTTATTCTATATTGTCACATAACTCTTTCTGAATGGCAGAAAACAAGTATGGCTTAAAAATGACATATAAACATAAACAAGTCTGATTTTTTCTTTTTGGGGGGAGCCTTCAACTCCATAGCACCCCCCTGGATCCGCGCCTGCTTCAAATCACAATCATTAAACCTCTCTCCAAAGGAAGGTTGTGCGTCTCGTGTCGACTGTTACATCTAAAAACAGAAAGAGTTTGCGGCAGGCTCAAACTCAATTGAGACTACCTGGACTTTATTCCTTTTACACGTCTCCATTTGATCCCCTTTTCGACACTTTCTTCGCAACCCTTTTCTCATTTATTTTCTATTCAGGTGACTTACTTTCGAGGCTGGTCGCTGACCTGCTTTCGTCCATTCATCCCTGCTCGGGATCGGAAGGTTGGAGTAGTTCCCCCTCCTTCTTGGCTCCAGTTGGGGGTGGGGTGGGGTTAAAATGCCTTTATTTTCTGAATCTTCTATTCCCCTATCTTTTTTTTCCTTATCTATCCTTTGAGACCCCGAAAGCATAGGTAACTTTGTTGCGGTTGATCTCTGGAAGATTATTTGACCTCACGGACCCCAACACTCGAAATTGCTTCCTTTCCCGGCCCCACTGCTTGCAGGAGGATCTGTGGTTATATATCTTCCGCGCAGTTTCACTTTCTCACCTTCACTATCTTTGCGCCACTCATTGCTATAGCGTCTAAATTCGAGAGAGAAAAACAAACCCTTGGGTAACACCACAGATGACATGCTTAGGTATTGATTCTTTACGATTTTATAAGACGGAATTCAAGCACAGAAATGATTTCCTTATGAGGGGTTTGCATAACATTCCTTGTACGATATTTCGTAATAACGACCTTTGAATGTTCCCTTAACAAGCCAGAAATTGCATCTAGAACGAAAGCGAACAATGATTCCTCGCGATCGAAAATTGCCGCAATGATTAATGAATCCTGGAACAGCAGAAAAACGAAAATTGCGGGAATTATCTGCATAATGCATTAACTTCTCGTCTTTTCTCAATTTATTCAACAGTAGGAAATGCCTATGTGCGCAATCCCTCACCGTTGACTTGTGTAATATATTAAAAATGCTTCATTATAATTCCCCAAAACGACATTTCTTTTATGGGCATAACCTTTCTGTCTATATGTACATTTATTAGAAGCACAAAAGAGCACTGGCAACCTTTTGTGCCTAATCCTAAACAGAATGGGTTCGTTTTGCATAGGCCACACAGCCCAGACGAAAAAGCCTTTTGTACTCTAGACCTAGGCGTGTATGTACAATATGTACGCGTGTGTAGGAAAAGGGGGGTGTAATGTTAATTGCTTAGATAAATATTTTATGCCATGTACTATCAGCATTATCAAGGAGAGAAGCGTGTATTAAGTACTCGTGATTTTATCATTTAAAAATAAATATATTGTTTGAGTCGAAATGACAAATCAAAGCGATTACGCGTAATACAACTGCGAGAAAGGGGGGAAGGGTGCATTTCCAGAGATTTCACCCTCTTTTCTATGCACGCGGCCCAAACCATCGTGACAAAAGATTGGACAACTCTGATTGGCCATCGGCAATCACGTGACTCAGCGAGTCTGCCGAAATAATGGCGAAGTGCAGTCGAAAAAGGTCCGTAGGCCTATCAGTCTGGCCATCAAACGCTTTCGGGTCTGTCATGAACTCTTATTTTTCTAACATGGCCGCCTCAGCCAGTGGCTGGGGGCTTACAACCGCGCAAGAACAGTTTGTTAATTTACCTTATCTACCTCAAGGAAAATACCCAGCCAGTTGTCCCAATGTTTCCCCTTATGTCCAACCAACGAACTTTCAGGGACACAAATTACTCCCTCTTCACAGTGCACTTCACAGCCCCGGCCAAGGAAAAGGAATCGAAACTCTCTCTCCCTCTAATTCCGTGGCTTCGAACCAATCGACACAATTCTTCACGAATTGGAACCCAGGAACTCCGGAATCCAAAACAGAATCGCCTCCAATTGTGCAACAAACAGTGATCCACGATGACACGCACGGGCCGATCTCGTTAAGTCATTTCGAACATTACAGTGGGAAAGTGAACAGTTGCAGTGTGCCTCCGTATTCGTCAGTGGCTTCTCTCTCGTATCCAACTCAACTTACAAGTACCGTAACTGATGTAGAGAATAGTAGTGCACCTCCCTTAAAAGTGTTCTCAGACAATCCACCCATTTCGCCCTTTTCTGGATTTAGCCCCATCTCTCCCAAAACGCCTCAGAATTACTACGAGTGGGCTAAAGCGTATCAACCAGGTGATTACAAGTATACCTCTTGCAAGTTCAAGCAGGTTCTTTACCTTCAGCATACGTGAGGCGTGGAATATATATATATATATATATATATATATATATATATATATATATATATATATATTAGGCCTACTTCCACGCCTCACGTATGCATTTTTCGTTTTTTAATAATATGTATATGCGTAGATGAAAGAAGTATGACATGATATGAGTGAAAGATAAGTTTGGATTTTACAATCTAGTTTTGATTCATCCTGTGTTCTGGTTTAGTAGTATTATTGGTTAGCAAGGTGCCTACACAATCACCCTAGAAGCAGTTAATATGTCACCTTCATTATGTATGAATTTGCTCTCGTATCCAAAATTACAATTATTCATATTTGCATTTAAAATTCCATTCGGTTTGATACAATGAACCAAAGAACATCTTAAGTAAAAATATTTGGCTACATCGACAGAGAATAAAGGACTCGTATGAATGAAGTTGATTTAATTGTTTGTATATATCGTAAAATCTGAGGCTCGGTTAAATGCATTGCAATTATGAAAATGTATTCCATCACTTTAGTACAAATTATTAAAGCGAAAAAGGGCAAAAAAACAAATAAAGACGTAATAACAGTGTCGAAAGGCTAGTACCGACAGGGCAAACTGTAAGAATACAAAAAGAATGTAAAAATTAAAAATAATAATAATCAAGACCAGAAATACCCACGTTCTGGCTCAGAGTAGATGTGTGAGAGGTGCGGTTTCCCAAGGCCGGTGGCTGGTCCCCAACGCGTTTCCAGCATGTGAGCCTCGCTGGAACAGTTGGAAGATCTCATGCAGTCGAGGATTGGGAGTATTTTATGGCCCCCAGCGCCGAAATAATCAATGAATCTGTAGGGGAGGAGAGGACAAGGGAGGTGAAGGGAAATAAATGGTCATAAACTCCCACCTACTGTACATATGCCAACATGTATCTATAAATATACATACGCACTTACCCATCCCCTGTTTTGCATTTACCACATCGTGTACATTTAAATAGGTCAAATATTAAATCTGGAACAATTTAAATTTTAAGAATCAGGCTTAAAGTGCCTATGAAGAATTAGAAAATGCGTAAAAAGAATACATAATCTTAGAGTTAAGACTCGATTACAACCGAAAATGTTAATGCATTCTCTTACCCAACTATATCACTCGATTCTCCTACAGCCATAACCCCTTTTCTCTTATCCTCTCATCAGATTCCGTGCGAAGGGGATGAAATTTGTGCTTCTTTTTCTGCCTTTGCCTTTCTTCGTCTCTCTCCACCCTCCTTCTTCCTTTTGATACTGAAGCACATGCCTCAGTTTCACTTTTGCTTTCTCTTTGGGGAAGTAGTGAAGTAAATTTATGTAAGAGAAAAGTGGTGTACAAGGATAATATGGGGTGGGGGTAGTGGTGAAATATGAAAGAAGCCCTAGGTGTGCAAGTGAGTTGCAAATTGGCCTGGATATCAGCATATCATCTATTTGAGTGCGAGACAGCATGCGGATAAGAAATGTACAGTAATATGTACGTTCGTAGATAAGTGTGTACGTAGATATAAATTTTAATATACGAAGGTATAGTCATAGATGAGTGAATACATATATAGAAATTGCTGGTATGAAGGTCCTCGTAGATAAGTGTGTACCTGATCGATATAGAACTATTACGTGCATGGACTGCACTCAAAAGGTTGAGGTTTTATAGACCTTACTCTTTCTCGAACTGGCGTTGAGTGGACCCTAGGGTCTTTGCTGGTCCTAATTCTGTTGTACTTTTATCTTTTTTGTTCTTTTAGTACATAAATTTTCATTATATATATATATATATATATATATATATATATATATATATATATATATATATATATATATATATATATATATATATATATATATATATATATATATATATATATATATATATGCCTCAGTTTCACTTTTTTCTCAAACACTAATGAGACTCCTATTTTATTCCTAAGATGCAACTATTAGTGTCTTCTTTATTGCAGTGACTGAACTTGCTTCAGGGGGATCGAAGCGTACTCGCCAGACGTATTCTCGCTTCCAGACCCTGGAGTTGGAAAAGGAGTTCCACTTCAATCGGTACCTGACTCGGCGACGTAGGGTTGAAATCGCCCATGCGCTCTGCCTCACCGAACGGCAAATCAAAATCTGGTTCCAAAACAGGAGGATGAAGGCCAAGAAGGAACTCAAAGGCACGCTCAGCAGCGCTAGGACTGAGCAGTACGATAAATCAAACCACCTTCAACTTCAGCAAACGTGATTTTTCCACATTTTACAAATTGTATGTAAAGGAAATTGCCGAAAATTAATGATAAACAAATTTAAAATCACCTGAATTATGCCAATAATACAAAATTTAACTAATGGAATAGCAAGTTCTTCTGACAGGACTAAATCGTTTTATATAAAATTTCAAAATAAATTAATGTTTTATTATAAATTATTAGAAGATTGAATACAGTAATATATATTATATCTACCTATTATGACTACCTGCCATGATTGTGTGAACAGATGGCGAAACACTGAAGACTATAATATATATATAATAAATGTCTAACTTTAATATTTATTCTCTTTATGTATTATTTGTCAATTCTATTTGCTTTGTGCAATACTCTGGGATGCTTATTTTGGCTCCATGGGGAATTTGTTCATATTGGTCTGTAATTATCCGATTCAGGGCTCTCTGTAATTAGTAGTTTTATTCAGATTTTTTCACATAGAAAACTTTCCACTTATTTTACCTGGTAAAATTTTATTTAAAGTGAACCAACGAGGTCATGTTCCCCTTCAAGTTTGTAAATAGAGATTGGTAAAGGAAGTAATGAAAACTGTGAGGGTGATACATAGGCGCAGGTCCATCTGCGGTCTTTGAGGCATAGAGGGTACGCAATCCAGATGTCAGCTGCAGTCAATTCTCCTCTCCCCCCTCTGCGAGCTTGGAGAGGCAAACAAGTCAGGTAGCAGAAAAGCCTCTTGTCGTTCCCTGTCTGCCTTGAGAAGAACTAAATAATTTACCTTTATTCTGCTAATGAAAACAAATTACTAGTCCTTTCAGGGGAAGAGCCATAAACCCTGTCATATAGAAACAAAGTCAATTTCAAGGACTGTAAACGAATTTTTCTCCAAAGGCACCATTACCCTTCGATTAAAGGAGGTCTTGTTTATGGCTGTAAAGAATGACCTCCAAAGACGGTCTTTGGGGCAATAAAACTGAACCGCATGGATACCTTCCAAGGTGCTTAAAAATAATCTCGTTCGCATGATCTTTCTGCCCAAGCGGAAAATGCCTCTGGACCCAAGCATGTCGCCAGCTACTCAGTTTACTTTTGTCTCGTGAGGAAAGTGTGTATATATTCTTCGCTCAGCCAAACAAACGCTCGCGACCTGGCGCATATCGGATTTGGGACCAGTTTATGATCTTTTGATGGGTGCGAAAGCTCATGTTAGATCAAATGGTATATTTACTGATGACCAGGTTTGTTTGGGGATCACTAAATGTGATTTATTTGATTTGAATATTTAGGTGAGTTAAATAGATTTTGTATACTTTCTAAAAAATCATATACTTTATAATGAATTCAATCTTAGTGGTTCAGCCTTTTAATCACGTGGAGGTAACATATTTATCGTAACTGCATCTTATTCTATCCCTCTGATGCTTAAGTTGATACATAATAACATAGGACGTTAACTCTCCCAATATGGCTCTACAATAACGAGATTGACTGTTGATGTTAGATTTTTCGGCAAGGGAAAATGACTCGTGTAATTGTAAAGAGAAAGAAATGGTTTAACCAATAACTCTAATTCTACTGAAGAAATAATAAAGGAACAGATAATTATGATGAACAAAATCGATCGGACGAGTGAAATAGGTTAAACATATATACCTCAAGATCAAGTTTGTAGAAAAAGAACAAATGTACGAAAAGTGAGGATTAACAGCTTACGTGGAATCCGAAATACGGGTCATTACACCAGATGACAACCATCATGAAGTCAACCCGCATTAAACTGCGTCCGGCGACTAACCACATCCGATGTAGTGTAACTTCACTCATATACATATGTAACGGTATTTCTCCTCAGGCCATAGCGAGTGAACACTATGAGAATGGAGTAGGGAAAAAAGCGATTGAAGAGGAATAAAAGTAATAATGAAAAATATAAAAGGAAAACTATAGGTATCAAGTGACTTAGATCTTTATTCATTATTAAGCTACGGAGGATGGATGCATTTAAACCTTCAGTAAACAAATTCGCCCCCGTTTGAGAGAAGACTTAAAAAAAGTGAAATTGGGTTGTATATTCACCACATGGGCTCAAAAGTATTGTACCCACCTTTATCGGCAACTAAGTATTAAAAGGGTAAGGGCCATGCGAGGAAGGTAATGATATTGAGTTCGTTTTTTTCCATTTTAATTGGCGAATCTATCTTTCCTTTCTATCCGAATATTTAAAGTGGACGATAATTTCCCTGAACTAAAGACCTCTTTACAATGATTCCATCCCTACCACTCTGCCAATATCTCGTCCTCTTCCTTCCGGTTTTGACATCTGGAGGATCATGTACCCCACCGGCCTCAACACCGCTCTATCTCCTCCCGGCTCCAATGCCCCCGGGAGATCTGCAATATATAAATCACACATTTTCATTGCCTCTAGCTTCCACACTTTCTTTACATATCTCTCCTTAAAAACAACGTTCTGCGTGTTACACCCTCGTTGGTATTTTTATTTAAATTTGAGGTGAAACATCTTCCTTTCCGTTATTATCATAAGTTACGGGCGAGGGTTTTTTTTCTAACTTTATTAAGCCCACCTTTCACCCTTCCCGGCCTATATATAACATGATTGTCACTATTGTTAATTCGTTTGGTGAATTCAAAAAGTCATAAAAATGTTTTGCTTCCAAACAAGTCTGTCAACGTTTTAGAAAACATAATGTAAAAATTGGAAGTGTGTTTCAGAGATTTATCCGATGCTCTCTTGTTTTTAGATAAAATGTAAACAAACTGAGATGACGTAACAGAAATGGAAGAACATGATTGGTTAAATTATCAAGCCAAGATGGCGTCGAATGCAGGCCTTAGCTATGTTTTGTCGTAAAAACATTGCCATAAACCCATTATTAGACGCATTGCTAAGAAAAAAAAAGAAAGACTTAAAGTTGTTTTGCATTCAGTGATTGATACTGCAAAAAAGGAAGGTAAATTTAGTTTTTGCGCTTTATTTTTATCATAACGATAGGCCTACTCGTTTGAGTGTTACCATCTGAGTGAGCTGCTTTTAAAGAAATTTCATCTGTGTAATAAACATTACTTGGTAATTATTCGCAACAATTATTTTGTAATAAAGGGTTTTCAATTTAACGCAGATTCACCTTGCCCGGAAATAGTCTTGTATTACAAGTTATTTTAGCATATAGAACTTTTTATAATTTGATTGCATAAAATTCTTTTCACTTATCTGTGTATTAAAAGACTAGTTAAAACTGAATCTTACTCCTAATTTGATTATACTTTGATAAATACTATCTTTTACAACAATTAGCCTTTTAAATTGCAAAGAGGCAAACATAATTAATTAGGGTTGATAATTATTATATCCTTCCTTGCTTCGTCTCACTAATCCTTAGTCATGCTTTGAGTATTTTCTCTTTACCTTCATCCCTTAAATTGTTTTGCATTTCCTTAAGATGCAGTATTTAATACCTAAAAATTTATAATACCATTCTTTAATATTCATTTCGAAATGTCCAGTGCCTTTCCTTGTTAAATAAAACACGTAAAATTAACAAGCTTGAAGATTAATGGATTACAGACAGAAAATTCAACTTATATATAAAATAAGTTTGTTATACGAATTTTCACTACTTTAAACGAGCTGAAAATATGTATAACCTTACAGAGAAAAAAGTATTGATATTGGAAGGTACCACAAGCATATTTGAGTAGTGATATAAAAGAAATTTAACTAATTTTGCAGCCTTATTTAGATAGTTTCTATTAAACGACCTTTAGGATCAACCGTCATTTAGCAACTGATGGAAAGAAAATTTCCCACTGTTTCAAATCTTGGCGCGGAGAATTTGAATCAATTGCACACCGCCGGTGACGCGCAGGATTCTGAAACTTGACTTATTTCTTCTTTCAATCGTGTGGATTTCAACTGACGTTAATACTTTCAATGGATATTCGTAACAATAGGGATGCTGATCGTGTTAGGAATACCACACTGAACTAGTTTTCGCAGTCTCACTTCATTGTGGTAGTAACTTTGGCGGTGCCTACAGGCTGTAGGATCTAAGCCACCACCCTAAATAAAAAATACCCCAATGTTAAAAATATTCCACACTGAGATTGGAATCAGACGTTGCGAATTAGTTGTACAACCTGTGTCGAAAACAAAATGTCCACGAAAGACGACCCAGGGACTAATGGGGTGGGTAGAACGTCCACACTCCCCATAGACAAGAGGGAAAGTAGAAATATTGATATCTACAACTGTTTTCCTTTGCCCACAGTGTGGTTAACACTCAACCCCAATAAAATTCCTGTTTCTTCTCAATACTTATGCCTTGTAAAATACAAGCTCGAAAATGGGTGGGGAGAGGGAAGACGCTGCTACACCTGAAACATGGAGGAATGACTGCAGCTGACATCTACAGGATTGTGTACCCACCCAGCCCCGATGCCCTCAGAGGGTATGCATCTATCTTAGACACACTTTCAATTCCTATCTTCACAACTTTATACATTTTATCACACATTCTGCTTGAGATGCCTTAGTTGGTTTTTCGATTTAGATTTAATTAAAAAAAACATTGCAGCACAGTGTCATGGTCTCCCGGTCTAATGCTTACAAGGGAATTTAAGGGTCTACATCTTCTACACATTTTCAATTATATTTTTACAACTTTCTTTACAAGCCTTCTGTGGGAGATGCCCTCATTAGTTTTCACTTTAAATTAAAAATAGTTGCGCTAATGCGCGCTGACTTAACCTGATGGAAAAGAAATGACCCAATATGATTGTTGCAGGTTAAGATGGCTAATATTAGGTTTTATTGCTAACATAACTATCATTATCATTTTAAAATGGCTTATTAATATAAGCTTTTATTGGTAACATCACTATCATTGATCATTTAAAAATTGCTTATTAATATTAGGTTTTATTGCTAACATCACTATCATTATCATTTTAAAATAGCTTATTAATATTAGGTTTTATTGCTAACATCACTATCATTAGTCATTTTAATAGTAACATCGCTATCATTAGCCAGCTTATTAAATATTAATATCGCTATCATTAGGCAGTTTATTATTAGCATTGCTATTATTAGCCAGTTTATTAATAATATCGCTCATCATTAGCCAGTTTATTATAATATCGCTATCATTAGGCAGTTTATTATTAACCGCTATCATTAGACAGTTTATTAATAGCATCGCTTATCAATAGCCAGGCAGTTTATTATTAACCCCTATCATTAGACACTTTATTAGTAGCATCGCTATTATTAGCCAGTTTCTTACTAATATCACTATTCATTAAGTAGTTTATTAGAAACATCGCTATCATTAGTTAATATTCTATTAGGTAACATCGCTATCTTTATGTTGTTTATTAGGAACATCGCTTATCAATAGCCATTTTATTAGTAATATCCTATCATTAGGCACTTTATTAATAACCGTTATTATTAGGCAGTTTATTAGTAGCCTCGCTATTATTAGTCATTTTGAGAACGTATCGAAACCTTTTCCTTAAACAATGTTGACTTTCGAGCGTAGTAATCGGTTGATTACGTTACGATTCCCTCTCGTGTGAGGCATTGAAAACCGAAGTGGGTAAAGGTCTCAGGGAAGAAAGTCACATTATATTAAAATGCCACAAAGTATTGATAAAACCATCTTAAAGCATGAATTAACTGACAATTCGTGCCTTTTACATATGAACGCATAAGAGAAATGAGAAAAAAAGAGTATTTAGTTTGTTATGTATTGAAACTAAACATTTTTATGTTAAAGGAAGGAACAAAAGAACGTTTTAGAATTTCGAGCTTTTCGCTGACGATCTCTGTAAAAAATAATAAGTGTGAATGTCTTAGAGTAGCTAGACAACAGTTTGTACTTGTTTGTGAAGTATAGGAAATTAGATCTTGATTTTTTTATTATAATCAAAGCATATATCTATAATAGTATTGGTATTCCTTCGTTGTTATTGTTGTTGTTGAATATCGAGTTAAAGAGAAGGAAATTAATCTGTTCTCTCGCTCCAGCAAAAGAATGAGGGGATCAAGAACTACAGAACTACAGAATCTAGGACCAGCAAAGACCCTAAGGTCCGCTCGAGGCTAGTCCGCTACACTAAATCAAAAACTAGAAGAGAACGAACGGAGAGAAAGGAGAAGAAGAGAACGAACGGAGAGAAAGGGGTAATAATAAAAGCAAGAGTGGTTGAGGAATGGTATAACAAACCATCTCAACCCAATATACTAGTAACAAGTTCATAAAAAAAAATTATAAAAGTGCGACACATGAGCTCTTGTGGGATTCGATCGTCCCTACTTTCCAAAAGGGGATGTGTAATACAATGAGAATTCACTTGTAAATAATTCAATTTACAATAAATACCCTTTAATTTTACCATTTACATCATAATTTACTACATCCCCCATCCCCATTTTTCAAAGAAAGACAAAACATAGTGTAACCAAGGCCGTAGTTTCGGTGGAAAAGTAAAATAATAAAGAGAACACGTTAAAAAGGGTAAAGAAGACAGGGACTCGAAGTAGCTAAGCACCTTGTTCTTAAATACAAGCACTCCGGGAACCTTTTAAAAGCCTTATATGAGGAAGTTGTTGTCAGACGGTCAGAGAAACTGGCTGTGATTACTCGTTTAAGTATAAATATAGAAATTTAAATTGCGAACATATTTCCCTAAGAAGAAAGGTGATACATATTTAAAATTTAGAACTTTCTAAATTTGAAAGGTAATGGGTAATCAAATTTTAGAACATAGTTTATTTAATCGAAAGATATAGAAGTATTTCGAATTAAGGAAGAGCCGTAACATATTTTAAATTTAGAAAATAGGCTATTTTCAAAGAAGGTAAAAGATATTTAAAATTTTGAACTTATTTTCTCAAAAAAAATAAATAGATTGTCCTTATTTATGGGTAGGAAGATTAGCCATACCGTCTTCCGTCGCTTAGCGCAAAAAGCGACTAAAACATGAAGGGTTGTTCCCTGGCCTGAGAAGCAATGCATCTGAAAGTATTCTTCCTATGATCCTATGAACCAAATACGTTTTGGCGTCCACTCATACAGGTGGTGGCGTTAATGCGCGAAACTACACAGTGTGGAAAAGGTGTTCATGATTAATTTATAAATAAGAAACGTGTTTATAAATTAAAAACTCTCAACTCGTAAAATTTTAATTTTTGAAAATATTAATTTAACATTTTGAACTTGTACATTTAAAAATTTGAAGTTGTAAAATTTAAATTTTGAACTTAGAGATTTAAAAATTCTAACGTATAAAATTTAAATTCGGAACTTATATTCTTGAAAGAAAAAGTAAATTTACAGTTCACAACTCATTTTCTGAAGGAGAAAGTTATAAAGATCAGTGGGATTTTATTGTCTATAAAAAAATAGAAATTAATCAGCAACAAAAAATAAAACTTATTTTCTAATTTGAGGTCATGATAGAAATTGAGAATTTAGAACTTATTTTTTAGAGCAGATAATAGAAATATTAGAATGTAAATCAAACTAGCAAAGCTCCAGGTATTATTTAACATGATATTTCCTAAGTAAAAATGCGTTTATTTTATTGTAACATAAAACTTTAACTTTACAATACAAGGTAGGCCAATTCTATGGTTTAAGGACTTTTTTTTATTTTCTTGTTAGATAAATAAAAATATTTACTGTATAAAAGTTGAGTTTTGATGTTTAATTGGTGTTAACATTTAAAAAAAAAATAGGAAATCGTAATTAAATATTCAATTTCTCTCAATACAATAGAATAAAAAATCTTAGTAATACGAATTAATACCAATTTTCATTATAGCTGGTTAGTGTTATCAGATTGCAAATTAATTGCAGTTAAAATGAGCATCTAGCCATCACTACTTTTGAAATGCCACCTAAGCAAATAATCTATAAATATATTAATTCTTTAAGTACAGAATCATCCTGAATGGAAATTAATTTAAGTAAATTATCAAAGTAAAAATTTAGGTCAAGAAGGAATATAATAAATTATTCATGTTTTACAGTTAAGCAAAATATAAAAATTGATATTGAATTTGACTTGAAACATTTATCGTGGAATCGCTTCTATATTTTGCTCGTTCGGGTCCGTGACACATTATTGAACGGCTCA
The DNA here is from genome assembly GCA_963969495.1 of Ceratothoa steindachneri. Taxonomy (NCBI): domain Eukaryota; kingdom Metazoa; phylum Arthropoda; class Malacostraca; order Isopoda; family Cymothoidae; genus Ceratothoa; species Ceratothoa steindachneri. The sequence continues at coordinate 161,499,264 of OZ018326.1, forward strand.
TATTTATTAGGTTTTAAATACTCTGTGATCAGAGTTAAATAATGATTTGGCTGAAGAGGAAAGACGTAAATTAATCAGCGGTTTACACACTTCGTTTAAGTAAAAGTGCCAAACAGAAAAATCCTGGCGTTTTACGTTTGTCGGAGTAAAATTGCTTTAATCCTCCAAGATTACTTGCTTTTTCCTTATAATCACAACTAGCTACCCAATGGAATGAGCCAATGCCATAAGAAAACTCCTTAAATGTGATAAATTTTTGTCCGTTCATTCATGTAATCCCGACAAAACTTTTTTTTAATATTTTGATGGCCACAGAAAGTTCGTCGTTGTGTTGCTCGTCAAGGCGAATGTGAATCAATGGCGCGATGTGTCCAGTAAATCGCTAATGCAGCCCTCGGCGGAAATTTGATTGTAGTTCCCGTAGAGAAAACTCAGGTCGCCGCTGCTTCGAGTTGCCAATTGATATTTTATTTTTTAGTAGAATTTAGATTATAACTCATTATCATAAGGTCTTAAAGGGACCTTATCGGAAATTGATTTGATTTGTGTATGTAGAGATTTGTTTGTTCATATTATCAACGACATCAGGAGAGGTAGTGAGATATTTTTATTCTCGCGAGAGAAATGATTACAATAAATTCTTTTGGTCCGTTTCATTATTTATAGCAACTTCAATTTAGTTATCTTATTCAAACGAAGTTGTTGAACATACGATAAATGTGAATTAAAGTATAAGTGATTTCTCGTGTGTTTATAGAATTGTTATTTCTTGGTTGGATAGGAAGGAGGGTAGAACTTAGGTGTACTTCTTAATTAACTATTTTTATACCCACACCGCAAAAATCTTTAATCTTCGTTCAGTATATAAAAAAGAAGTCATAAATTGGGTTGTTGGAAATAGTTTTTCGCTCAAAAGCAAGCAAGAAATTTATATAAGATTAGCCCTCACAACTGGGAGTTCTCATTGTTGAGTCCCAAAATGGGAGAAGAAGAGGGCGGTATTTGGGGGTAGCTCGGGAATCTCGCATGACAGCCACATGACGAAGATGGATTTCGCGTCGCGGCGAGAGGTCTGTTACACAGGGGAGGAATGGAGGGAGGCGGAGCAACCGTTCAACGACGACAGAGACTTTAAAAACATGGCATGTCTTAGCAATAGACAGTGGAAATGTAAAGTAACTATGCCAGAAAAATAGTGAAATTTAATGATTTTATAGCTCGACTCGGCGTCAAATTTAAAAGGGTGATCAAACAAAGGCAAGTCGGCCATTCCGTGCAGTGAAGATTTATGAAGCAGGACCCAAAGAAAAGTCTAATCAATTATTCTATTTTAAGATTGAGGATATTTTTTTATAGGCATAGACTTAACATGCAATTTTGATCCACCTATATTTTCTATGCCTCGGCAATCTAGTTGCATCGTTGCTGAACAAATAAATATTAATATGAGAGAAAATTGGAGGAATATGACACGCATATGTATTTTCAGCACACAGTACAGAGAGCTAAGTAAAAGTTTTGCTCCTTCAATCGAAATAGAACTTAAAATGGGTTGATAAAATATAACTTTCTGCCAACGTTTGTGTCTTAGCTCGCATTCGAACGCTTTGACGGGGTCGTGACAGCCAAAGGGAAGAGACACGTGAGAGGCGGAAAAGTGAAACAGATGTGCTTTGCTCTCTCACCCTCACACAATACATACAAGTATGCACACACATACACACACATAGCCAACCATGAATCGTTCCAACATTTGGCAGCCAGAGCAAGTCGAACCTATTCGGATTTCATCGGGCAACCAAACATACCCGATGTAACTTAACTTTGCTCGTAGTTATTAGCAGGGTTTCACATCACTTGGCGGTCGCTCGCCAAAATATATGTAATAATTTGCTTTGGGTTTTATCACCGATCCTCAATCTTTTCGAGGCCTTTTATTTCCCAGCAGGGATAGGCAACATAATGTGGCTTTCGAAACAAACATTTAAAGGGTTTAGCATCTGCATTGAAGGAGAGCAGAAATAGGATTCAGTCGGTCGACGAAAAACCTCTAATGTAGTTTAACTTCGCTAAGAGGAGTTTCCATTTGGTTAATCATTCTTATATATATATATATATATATATATATATATATATATATATATATATATATATATGCAAATTTTGTTAAAGACAAATGTGTATTTTACCTTAATTAATTTCCTTTGGCAACTTTCTCTTCTTCTAGCTATCTTTTTTATTCCATCATGTAAATGGTGGATTACTTGTCCAGTATTCATCTCTTTTTTTAAATGAATGTGTTTGGTAAAAACCAAACACATTTATTTAAAAAAGAGATGAATAGTAGATAAGTAATCCACCATCTACAAGGTGGAATAAAAAAGATAGTTAGAAGAAGAGAAAGTTGCCAAAGGAAATTAATTAAGGCAAAATACACAATGGCCTTCAACAAATTTGCATTCAAGAAAGACTGCTACCCAACTACACTAATATATAGTGCAAAAAATAATAATAATAATAAACAACTATATTTAAATCGGATTTATTTAAAAGAATAGAACTAGTTTCGGTATTAAGATGCCATTGTCAACTGTATAATGAAATGCAAGGCAAGAGAATCCAGTATATAAAGGCGAACGCAAGATATCTTCTAATATATATATATATATATATATATATATATATATATATATATATGTGTGTGTGTGTATAAAGGAGGCGCAAATACAAAATAGTGTGTATCGCAGACTATATGTATAACAGTATAATACACGAAAGAAGAAAGAAAAAAATTGGACCTGAATGAGCACACGAAACAAGAAACCATAGTTATTTTAAAGACAAAAGAAAGGGACATTGGAAGACAGATCAAATTGTGAGCTGGTTGGATATATGGTATAAAAATCCTATGGAACTATCCTCTTTACCTGGGAAATAATGTGTTTAATAGCGTGAAAGTTTGGTTAGATTTGATTCGGTGTCTGGTAGCTTAGCCATAAAGCAAGTGACCGGCAATCAGGAGATCAGAGTTCGCCTCCCGGTCACTATAGTTTTTTTTTCATGACATCCCTTCTTCTCAGTATGGATTGTCTTCATTTAATTGGACTTTGGTACTTACCGCTTCCTACCAGGTACCCCACCTGTACCTACCTGTATGCCCTGATAGCCGTCTAGAATTTATCCATACCTGCTCTGTATGCCGACCTCCCTGGTCAGAGCTAATCAGGTTGGCTCAAATGGTTCCCCGTGGTTCGATGGTAATAAAAAAAGGTCAATTCATTGAATTCAAAATTCCTTTCACCCCAAATAAATGCACACCCGCAGGAATAAAGCCACTGCTACACATAAAACCTGAAGAAATGGCACGCACTCCTGGCCTCCATTGTGTACCGTGCAAAGAGGTGGCAGGTGTAGCAGGAAAAAACATATTGCAGCTGACATCTGAACGATTGCATGGACCCCCACCCCCAATCGCCTGAAGATGATTTGCGGCGATACATAAGAACATAAGAAAAGGATTCTGCAAAAGGGTAATCAATAGCTTATACGAGGCAGCTCCTTGGACTCATCTTCACCAGTTCTTTTGCAGATCTCTTAAAAATATTATATAAAAGCTAACGCAAGATATATTCAGATATATATATATATATATATATATATATATATATATATATATATATATTTATAGGTGTGTGTGGGTGAGCGGGTGTTTGTGTATAAAGGAGGCGCAAATACAAGGTAGTGTACATTGCAGACTATATGTATTGTTTTTCGCTTAAAATTTAATTTATAAAAATTTCTATAGGTGCTGCTCAAGTATTTGCTCCATCTGAGTGTTATTTTTTTATTTCGAATATTTAGAGCTTGCGGCTAATAGGCCATTTGGACTTAAACTCATTATTGTTCCTTTAATCTGTAATTACAATGTGCATTTTTATAAAATTGACTAGTAATAATGAAGGTGACTGGAGATGCGTCATCCCCGTAGGCGTTTCGGCGTATTTAGGCGCATTCATCACTAGCGAAGACGACCTTAATTGGCCACCCGTTTGCATTCCCTGCGGTCTGCCTCGACTTTTGCCATTTTATTGAATCTCCGCCGAGATTTACTGCCTCTAAAGTCCTCTCCACATTGACATTTCTGTAGGTTCTTTCGAAAGGACGAGTTCTATAAACCTATTTATGATTATATGATAGTACACAACGGTTATTCCGAATAAAATCATACATTTCTCTTCTTTTTGAGCTTTTAATGAATGTTTTGATGGGATTTTACTCGATTTGATTGAGAATAATTATGATTGTTTTTGACAAGTGAAACTGGGTTATGGTTTGAACGAACCCGAACTAATTGGAACTAATCAGGAACAAATATCGATTCAATTTATTACTTATATATATAATTGAAATCAAATAGATACCTGTAGAGTGAGGAAAAGGTGAATGGAAATATAACCAAAAATTAAAGAATAAATCAAATGGACTAAATAATAAAATAGCAAAAACTCCTTTAGCAGATTTCTAGGCATCCTTAAATACTTGGGCAGGTAGAAGGTTATATAAACCACCGGAGAAGAAAGACCATAACTCATAAGTACGAGTGAATGCCTGAGGCCTTTCAAATATAAACATAGGAATCATTTCAGTACTGTAAAAAGAGAGAAGGAGTATTAGCATTTCTTACTCTTCTCCGCTGAAAATTTTACAAAAACCTTCAACAGTATTACTATTTATTTTTTTACATATATGTATTTAATTTTAAATATTTGTAAAAAATTTATTGTATTTTTTTCTCTACTAAATCTTCGAGCATTATTTACATACCAAAACTATAGTGAATAGTGACTTAAAATAGTTACAGCTAAGGATAATCGATAGGGTGGCATAATAACACTCTATTAGAAGAATAAATATTTAATGAGGAGCGATAAAGGTCTAATCGTAATAAAATATTTGAATTAGACTTAGAACCTGCAATGATAAGTGACAGGAAATCGAGAAGATGCTTGCCATATAGAGTTGAGACCATCAGCTTTCTGCCGTCCCGATGGTTCTCTCTTCGAAAGTATTTGCACTTCCGTGGTTAGACTCTAGTTAGTAATTCGACCAAGGTGAATGAATTGAAATGAATGCAAACGTGGATTTTCGTGATGGATTAATCACTTTTTACTCGACTCGAAGGGTATTTTGCCCCTTAACAGAAAAATTGTTTCAGCTTGTGAGTGAAAGGCGATGTGAGCGTGTTGTCGGTGTGGAATTGCCAACCAGATAAAAGTCGCAAGGCCGAATGGAAGTGCGGCGTTTTCCTGAACGCTGCGAGAATACAAGGCACTCGCCTGGGTGGCGGTCCATTACTCATCGAGATACTGGACAAGGTGACATATGGTTAGTTTAATATTCTCTGACAATCGGAGGTTACCACTATAGACATGCGTCTTTATTTATGTACTTCTACTTCGCAGAATCATATCCCGATTCTGGAGTTGATACACGTGTGATTGGATGTAACTAACAAGATCGTTCGCCATTTTCTTATACGTCTTGCCAACTGCATTCAATTTCTCTGACTCTCCTGCCTGAGTCCTCCACTTACGAGAATTTTCGGTCCTGCAGTTGTTTATAATCTACGGTGACATTTATTTTTTAGTCACTTTGAAATTGTGCTAAATTTCCATCCGCCCTTTCATGGCCACCGTAGAAATGTTAATTTCTTTCCAGAATTATTAACATTGCTAATCTTTATGTAGTCTCATTAGTAGTATATATACTACTAGATACTTACTTTCGTCAATATAGTAGGTTCGAAGGAAAGTTCTTTACAATTTTGACGTGATTTGTAAAGCAAAATAGCTGTATTTATGGATGTATTTGATCACTTTATTTTCGCTTGCTTTCGATAACCTTATTCCCTCTGTCAACAAATTTATAGATGCCACGTTAATAAAATCCTTTAGGTTTTCATGTTAAATAGAAGACTAATTCATTTGATATAACTCATAGTCCATCGAAATCATTCTCTAAACCAGTGTTTCGCAACCGGGGTCCACATGGACCCCCAGGGATTCATAGAAGCTTTGAAGGGGTCCACAAGAAAAAGAATTGTATTTCGGGCCCATAATATGAGCTAAGGGGTTCATGAAAAGATATAAATAAAATAATTTGTTAAATAAAAATAATGTATAAAAGTCTAGAAATTCGCTTTTACTAACCTACAACTAAATATTTCATTTAGAAATACTACATATGCGTATATGGGGGTCCACATACGTAAAGTTAAGATTCAGGGAGTCCACAAAGCAAAAAGGTTGGTAACCCTTGCTTTTAAACTATCAAGAGGACCAAGGTTAACAAAATATGATAGTCAAAGCAATTTCTCAGCTCTGTTCATCGTGCAGTATGAAGATAAGCAATATCGTGATGGAGAATGACCACTGTTCACTAAAGATCGGCTTTTTTTGTCGAAAGTTGTCTTCAAACGCCGGAGTGATTAGCAATAATCCTGTTTAATTGTTCTTTGAGTGCTAGTTCCCTCTCGGCGTTTGAGCAGTCTAGGACCTCGACTAAGCCTTTGGCGACTACATTGTGATAATGGATCCATTTCTCATATCCAGCAATGTCTTTGTTCACAGAATGCACCAGGAGTTTTCGTGTATGCAATACATTACATTTATCGACATGTAGGAGATTCTCTATAGAAAGGTCGTGTGGGAGCAGTTTTCCAATTTTTAAAACTTTTCTAAGCCTTTTCAATTTAAATATGACTCTTGTATGGCAAACAGGATTTGTTCCAACAGCTTCCTCCATTCTCTGAATCTACTCCATTTGTACGAATCTCTCTTGGCTCATCCTTTTGGCTAAAGTCCCAATTTCTGAAAAGGCCAAACCGCTTTCTGCATGTTCTTTCAAAAACTGCATTTTTACTAAGTGTTCTGGATTGATTTGGATAATGCACATTCGTTCACCCCCTCATGAAACTCTTAAATCAATCCAAATCGAAAGCGTTCTTTTGTTAGAACAAACATGGAGTCAAGTTCAAAACATTTTTCTGAATAATCTTCTTAAATTCTGAAAGCAGAAGTGTATTTACTTATTGTGGTATGACGAAACATCATGCAGAGATAAAGTTTTTATTGTAAGTTGAGATCTTCCCTTTGTTGATGACTCTATATCATTTGAGAAGATGAATGGCACGATTCACAAGCCCATTCATAGGTATTCATTGTTTTTTTTTGCCCAGAAATGCAATCGAAGTTCTATTCAGTCGGATGGAGTTTATTGACGCTCGGGATAAAAGAAGTGAAAATCATATTCATATCGTGGAAAAACTGTTTGAAGATCTCGTCAACAAAGGTATCGCAAGCCTAGTAGGTAAGGTTTGGGTTTTCCACACCCGGATACCAGGGTTGATTTCCAGCGAGAGAGAACACAAAGATTTTCGGTGCTCTTAGGGAACTGCCGCCACTCAGCTGGTGGGTCGAATCTTGGACACGCGCAGAAAATTCCGGCCCCTTACACCATTACAGTCATAGCCAATCACAACACGTCTCTTTATACTTCTATTCTCACACTGAACATGACTCCTTCGTTTGGCCCGGAGTCCCTCGAAGATGTTTACATATCTTACAATCTCACGGCGCGTAGCGGATGTCCCTCTATTAGGGTCACAAACGATTTCCTACTGCCTGGTTAGTGACTAAACACTACTGGAGCCCACCCCACCCACGAACGAGAACCCCGCCCATGATGCTAATGAGCTTTGGCATCGGTTGTCATTCTGATCTTTATAGGAATTTCATTATCCGGTATGAGGACCTCGTCGACGATTGTAAAGGGAAAGGTGGTGCGATTAACTCGCCCTCTCTTTACCTCTCTTCGCATCGTCATCAATCGCAAATAGCGATGGTGTCAAGATTAAGACAAGGGTTCGTTACGAACTAGAGAATAAGTTACGGTTTAATTTTGTTTCTTTTTATTAAAAGCTCAACACTACTGCGTGCAATATACCTGTGAAAAACTGAGATTTTCTAACTTCTTATGTTGTAATAGTTAAACAAAACAAGGTGGTACTGAAAGGTCAAGAGCGGTCATAATAGGAATGGATTAAGAATAGAATGACTTGAAAAAGTAAGGGGAATAAAAATAAAGCGGTTGTTTAAAGAGATTCATAGGGAAAAGAGCTTTAACCTGAATCTCAATATCCTACAAAAGAAGGAGTTAAGGGTGAAAGTTGATATGCTTTAACACCCAAAATAGGCTCTTTGGTCATTTTATTCTTTATTTAAGGAAAAGGAGACGTCTCTTAAGAGGGCGTTTGGACGTATTGAATAAACAACGAGAGAAGGTCGATAGATAAAGAAAATATTTGCCATAAATAAAGAGAAGAACAGGTGGAGAGGAAAATTAAAATAGTGAATAGTAAATTTGTAAACCCCTTCAAACCTAAAACCTATGACCTCAATGACGTAATATAAACCTCCAAGGACAAGGTCCGACCCCACATATAGGCCCTAGAAAGTATAAACATGAACCATTAGCATAAAAGAGCGGAAGCAAATTTCAATGGGAATATAACTATTAAATTATCAGTGGAAAACATTTACATAAGTTATAAGTAAATCGCATTTGTTGTACTTGCCTTTATTCTCAAAGATGCTTTGACATCTGCCACATGAGCGAACCAACTTGTTGACACTTTTGCACAGTAATTTGGATCTCTCTCCGAGTGTCTTCTAAACATTTTCAATGAGATTGAGGTGCGGACTCTTGTAGGCCAGTTCATAACAGTATTGTGCTCGTCGTCCATGCTGGCCTTCACCCACTTTCCTGTCAGTCACGGGGCGTTATCCTGCTTGAATTTTCGGAGATTCGCATGCTTTTGCAGCAATTCCTTGTAAATTTGTGCATTAACTGTGCTCCGTGAGCGCACAAGTAAATGACTCAGCACCTTCTCTCGAAATCATCCCACAAACCATTACACTTTATCAGGCAATCTCATTTCGTGAAATAAACAAGCAAATATTAGGTAGGCAAAAGCATACGCGTCTATTGGGTTCCCTGAGTTTGCCAACACCCGAAGTAAGTGAGATAGAGCGAAAATTTTCAGGGTCAGTCTTTAGGCCTTTTTTGAAAAATATTCTTATATTTGTCTCTTTGAACTCCCTTAGGAACTGATTCATTAGTTAAGAAATTTTTAAAAATTACATATCTCCAGATTTTAACAGCCTGCAACGGAAATTTTTCTGTTTCTAAATATAAAAACTAAGTTAATTTTCGTTTATGTCTTCTTAAAAATAATTATACATTTTGTTGTGTAGGTGATATTTATTTTACGTCTTCACAACGTGGTCCGGTTCGTTACTAAGAACACACTTGGCACGCAGAACGAGCCCGATGCACTCTATTATTAGCTTATGATTATTTATATATGTATAAAATCGTTTCAACTTGTGTTTTTCAAAGCCGCTATTTCCTTTTCATAGTTTCCTTTTACTGTTCGTATTTTGCGTTTGAAAATGTGATGATAATAAAGTTATCGGGTTTGATACTCAAAAATATTGCTAGTTTTGAAATTATAATCAATCGGTTACGTTACATTTGCCATTTCTAATCTCTCTGTTAACGGCACCTGGTTTGATAAGAGATAAGATAAGATTTATTAAGAAAAGAGTCACAATGAGTATTTTTACAAACACATGAATAAAAATAATTAGGTTAATAGTAGTGAAGAACACAAAACACAAAAGGACAATAGAGAAAGGAAAGTTACAACGAAAAGTAAGAAGAACGAAGTTCTATGATCGGTGGAGGACACTCCTAATTTTTACAGTTTTCAGATTTATTTTATATACATGTTTGGAGTTTATATTAATTTGTTGTATTATATTTTTGCTACATTATTTAAATTAACAGATTAATTATATTCTTTTCTATATATCGCAATTTCAATTTACATATTAATTTCTATATTTCACACTTTATCATCCTTACTTTGTTTTATTCATAATTACTTTCTTCTTTTTTTCTCCTATTTTGCAATATTATTTCTTTATTCTATCAAATTAAATTTTACTTATCCTGGTTTTTCAGTTTTTAACACTTCATTTATTCTATTTCTATCCTGGTCATTCACTTTAATTCCACATTTTTCATTATTTACGTTGTTTGGTTACTTTTGGTTAGGTGCTTAGTCACTTTATTTATCTTTAATTTACTTATCACTTGTTCATTTTTTTGTTTACTTGTTATTAGTTTATTCACTTATTAATTTGTTTATGCACTTAGTTAAATTATTAATTTGTTTACTTGGTAGTTTTAAATGCATCAATTTTTAACACCATTTCTATTAACGAGTAACTTTTTAACACTTTCTTTCACTTCTGTTAATTTGGGAGGAAGTTTTATCGCCCCGCTGACGTCGATATTCTTTGTCTGGTTCTAACTTTTTTAAAAGAGTTCTTTACTCACCACACGGAAGCATGAATCCGGGATGTAGAGCGCGTTGTCCGCCAGCGTTCCTTGATCTCCCACGGTGAGTATGGTCCATCGAAGATCCACTTAAACTTCCCATCACGGATTCCTTGGCGCAGTTTTGCCTGGTCTCCTTCTGGGAGTTTGCGCGCGGGTGTCCCGAGGACCTGGAATTTCACCTCACTCGCGTTGTAGAAGCATCCTTCCTCCAGGATGTACATCTCCTCCTCGAGGGGTACCCCTTGGTACTTCAGGCATTATTTTTCCTCTTCTTCGGGTGTTTCCTCTTCTTCTTCAATCATCTTTTGTCTATGTCTATCCTTTTGGTTTGGATTTTTATATACTGTTACTTCTTCTATCTCAAACTCTTCCTCAGTAGTAGAGGTTTCTTCTTCTTCTGTTTCGATAGTTTTCTTTTTCTTATTTCCTATTTTCCTTCTCTTTTGGGGATTCTTCCTTGGGGATATATTCAATTGTTGTTCATCTTCTTCTGGTGCTTCCTCTTCTTTTTCTGTTATTTCTTTATTATTATTTTCTTCTGGGTCATCGGCGAATTGTATTTTCAATATTTCTTTGAACGCCGGGTTTGGCGGTAATCATAGTTTCTTTCTCACCCCGTTCATCTGTAGAAGTCGGTTAATTCCTCCGCAAACGTTCCGGAGTGAGACAGGTTTGCTAGATGTGTAAACATGATCGTAGTCATAATTTCTGTCCCTTCCTTTGGCATTTGTAGAGTCGCTGCTTTTGTTTCAATTTATCTCGGTGTCGTCGCTGCCTCAAAGTGTGTCCTTTTCTTTTTTTCAGTTTTTCCTTTTTCTTCTGTATAGCCGTCTTCCTGACGGGGCATCTCATGGCTATAGCTTTGTGGTATCCTTTGCAATTTATGCATTGCGGTTTTTCCGCTCTGCATTCCTTCCACTCGTGCCTGAATCTGGAGCAGTTGAAGCAGGCGATACTTGTCAGGGGGCAGTCTCACGTGTTATGTTGTTCGACTGCGTAACACTTGAAGCAGCAGTTGATCGGCATAAACTCTTCTGCCTCAATTTGATCAAATGAAACCTTAAGGTATAACCCTCACAGTCTCTCGCTCATCGCTCTTCGTGCCATTTCATTGCTAGTAAACACTATTTTTACAATGTTCTGCGCATTGCTGAATTCCTCTACTTTTGTTATTTTCGCCCATTTGTGGTTGGCACTTAATTCTTCTTTTATGTCCTCAATGGAATTGTCGGTAAAGAATAGGTCTAGTCGGAGGAGGATTATTGTTCGTTGGACTAATATCTCGTATGGAATTTTAGCTTCCAGTCCGATTTTGTTTAGGTTTTTCTTAGTGTCTTTCGATACCAACTTTTCCACGTCCTCCATGGTATCGCAGATGGCTGCGTACCCAGAGGGCGTTTCAATTAGCTGTAGGAGAAAAATATTTAGGACTCCGAAGATCTATTGCATGACCGTCACCTTCGTCGGTTTGGTCCTCCCTCTTAGGGTGCGAAGGAGAACCATTTTGTTTTCCTGTGGGGCCGAACCCATGGGCTCCCTGGGGAAAAGATCTCCCCTAATTGCGGGTTTCTTTTAATCTTCGGCGATAACGGAACTTCGCCTTGCGTTCGGTTAAAAATGACTGGAGTAGGCAATGAACTCACTTGGTATAAATTCGAATATTTAGAATATTTAGTAACCTGGTTTGATCATTAGACATTGGACATATAAAGTGAGGAATAAACTAGTAGATGATTTTAGTAAGAGAAATAGTGGGGAAATTTTGGGAAAAATAATAGGAAAGCGAAAATGAAAAGTAGAATGAAAGACAGGACCCTGGTGATAGGGTATCTCTGGTTATATTTGCGTTTTGATATATATATATATATATATATTTATTTTTAGTATATATATATATATATATATATATATATATATATACATGTTGATAATATATATATGAAAAACTTTCAAGCCTTTATAGCAAAGGGTTTTTGGTCTTTACTGCTTGGGGGGGAGATTTTTTTTTAGTTGGGTTTTAGACGCCCGAATATTGCGTTGTTGTTTTATTATTTTAGTTGTATTTTGGGGGGGCGAGTTAATCGCGCTATAGTTGGGAATTATCTCTTGGATAATTTTGAAGGGAATAAAGGGGAATGATGAATGTGTTGGCTTTGTTTTTGTGGGGTATTGGATAAATCTAAGTGAACATTGTGTCTATGTCATTGTCAATGAGTAGTTTGCTGCTTCTAAAAGATTTAGCGTGAACTACGTCATTAAAGTCCATGTGCTCGAGTAATAACTCGGGAGGGAGGCGCCGGTGTACGGTATCACAGTTCTTATTTGCTCTTCTGTGAAGCTCTACGTTTATGAGGGTCAACCTCAGTTCCCCGTGGAGCTCACTATGCCTTCTCTTCTCTCTCCTTCGGGTTCTCGTTTTAATTATTTTAAAACCTCTGCAGTTTAAGGACTTGGGTCTTGGGAATCGCGTTTATAGGGACCGTGGGGTACAGGAGTTTTGAACGAATGCATGCGTTGTAGATCTTCAGCTTGTTGGAGGTACTCAGGTTTAGGAATCAGAAAAATTCCCCCAAGTCTTCCGTGCATTCGCTGAAGCTCTATCTACATATCTCCCATATCCACCAGTCATAGCATAATCCGGAGTCCCAGAACCGTGCCCTCCGTGCGGTACGGGATGCGTACATCCCCCATACGGATGTCTGCGAGGGTTCGTCGGAATAGTGGAATTACACGGAACTTTGGGGCATTGATAAATATCTTTCATCTTCTCTCGAAAGAGTTGACGTTTTCGATTTCTACCGCCGTACTGTGTGCCATATGATTCACATTCCGATAAGGTGTCGTGCAGATCATCGTAATATCGTCCGCAAATTGGACGTATAACGAGCTTTCAGCCAGAGGTTGGGGAAGGTCGATGGTGTATATGTTGTAAAGCAAGGGACTTATACACCCGCCTTGTGGCACTCCCCCCTTCGAGCTCGAACTTGTGGCCATTGAATCCTTTAATAGGGTTTTTCAAGAAAGGTGTCCCAGTCCTGAGCCAAAAAATAGCTTTTCACAAGGCACTTTACCTTCAGATTAGGGCGCTTTTCGAATGCCCAACAGGTCGTTGTCTGACCAGGGAAGACTCACTGAAGAACGGGTAGGGGGAGGGCAAGTTCAATACTCACCACAGGCTCTCGAAAGCGAGTGTGAAAAAATTTTACTCTTAAAATTCATTCGTAACTTACGGCAATATTCGTCAATGATATTTTCACTTGACGCTGCTAAAGGCTCTCACGATTTTGTCACTTATCGTCGCGAGTCTACAATGCACAATCTCGGAAACTAATTGAAAAAAGCACAAAAATATTCTCTTCACCAAAGTAAGGAAAGCAGACTAGCATCCGGCAACCAGAGCAGTCGGTTTGATATCCTATAAGCTCTAGGTTTATATCGCACTATTTCGTATTTATAGTGAACGCAGGAATTAATTATAAATTTCATGTGCGTTTTCTATCTTTCATGTTTCATAATTTAAAAGTTTTAAGCAATGCCATAAAGTTAATATTAGATTTTAGTGGGGAATGATTTGAGAGGGAGCTCTCGTGAACATTTTTAATAATATTTAAATAGAATTAAATTAAGTCTTGATTGCTGTTCACAAGTGTTCAAAGGGCTTAATAATACATCATCGGCTTGCTTTGGGGTGACTGAACAAGTGTTTGGTTGATCTTGGAGTGGTTACTTTTTGTTTGGCGTATCTACTTTAGATGGATCTTAAGTTATACATGCTGAGATGTAATTTGGTGGGCTCAGTTGACTGGCCGCTCCAAATGAGTGTATATATAATTAAAAAGCACTCAGAGAGCGCAAATCCTCCGCCAGCGCCAGTCATTAAAACTCAACAATCATGACATATTTTCCTGACCAATCTAAACGAAAATATTATCAAAGAAACATCATCACTGACTTTTTCATAAAGGCTATCACGCATTTACTTGTTTATTCGGCTAATATAGAAACATTCACATGAAAAACAAGAATCCCTATAAGAAGTGGTATTACATTATGAAACAACAACCATTAAATTTAAACTCCAAAACACATTTTCATTTAAAGCCTTGAATCTCTAATATTACACTGCTCAGATGCGCATAACATATCTAGATTTGCCTTACATAGAAATTGTTATTATTTAATCCCTCTAACCTGAAAACATATCCCAGGCATTTCTGATGCAGAAATATACCGCAGATTTTAAATATTTTTTGTAGAAGCTTTCAAAGTTGAAGATGTAATGATCCTTCTCGCTGCCCACGATGTCCTAAAGTTCGTAGACATAAATACGCTGGATGATATTACGATATACACAGCTTGCAAGCTCTCCTGGTCCCGATTCAATACATCCCCTATACATAAAGGAACTTAAAAATGAGATCGCTCGTCCACTATCGGTTATCTTCAACGAGTCTCTAAAATAAGGTGCAATCGAGATGAATTTAAATTTGCAAATGTTACGGCGACATAAAAAAGGGGGATAAAGCATATCATACGAACAATCTATCTAGGGTCTGAACTCGGTAGGTTTACCAACTAAACAGTAAACAGCACGGTTTCAGAAGTGGTCGCTCCTGCTTGACAAACATACTCGAGTTCTTAATATCAACGTTACTCATGATAATCTTAAATCTGTAGACCTAATTTACCTGCACTTCAAAAATGTCTTCTAGTCGTTTCTCTACAGACGACTTACAGGCCATAGGATTAACGAAAAACTTTAAACTGGGATTCAAAGTTTGCTTAAATACCGCAGACAGAGTGATCACAAATGGCGAACCGTCAAATTGAGTATCTGCGACTAGCGATGTTCCCCAACGTTCGTTATTTTCTTAATTTTCCTAGACGTTCTCGATTGTAGCGTGTTAAGTAAACTAACTATATTTGCGGATGATTTCAAGTTATGGCCTAGATAAGGCGAACCGTAGAGTAGACATGAAAGAAATCCATAACGATTAAAATGCCGTCTTTATATGATCTAATACGTGGCAGCTTCCCTTTCACGTAAATAATTTTAAAGGCATACAAATTGGCACGCACAACACTTAGTTCAAATATACCTTAGGAGATCACGTATTAAACTCCGTAAGAAAAGAGCATGCCCTTGGGCACTAGTTTGGAGCGACTTAAAATTTTCTAAACATTACGCTTAAGTTGTAAATCAGGCAAACGTAGTTCTCGGATAAATTGTGAGAAACTTTACATACAAGGGTAGAGACAATCGTTTCACTCTTTCAGTCAATCGTTCAATCACACATTGGAGAGCTGAAATTCGTATTCTATCATGCAAGGACTAAATGCGCTCAACTTTCTTTGTAAGTTCTCCGACAGCGATGAAGGAATTCTCGCGCCTCAGAACTTTAAGAAAATTACGACAATTTTTAAGACTGATCAACTTCCACCGACGGTTTGTGAAAAACGCCAGGCCTTTCTCCCATTAACTAGACTTTTAACAACCATGAACAAAAACCGAACACAATTTCCTTTAAAATAAGACGAATCAGCAGAAAAATGCCTTTGAGTAAATCAAAGAAGACTTAGCAGAAGCTAGTCTTTTGACACACCCCAGTAAAGATGTTTCCCTCCGACTCACAACTGACACTTCGGACATTGAATAGGATTAATCTTAGGACAACCATGCATCGAGGATTGAGAAGTAATAGAATATTTCAGCTATGCATCCAAGGGAGCAAATCTCAATTATTCAGCATTCAACAAAGAGCTATTAAGCAGAATTTTATCAATCAAAACATTTCAAACATCTGTGTTAAGGAAAAGAATTCCATGTACGAACAGATTGTTATGCAATATTGGGTTCATTCAATTCCCACACAACAAAGTATTCACCAAGAACGGCGCGCAGCCTTGAATACATAAGCAATTAGGCCAATTCATTACTGATATAAGACATTTCGAGTAACGGAAATTCGAGCAACGCCCTCTCCAGAGCTCCAATTTTACTCATCCTACGTTCCGCAAAGTGGAAACTACACTTTCAGTCTACCCAATTTTACCAGCTATTTTATCCTTTACATTGCTGGAATAAGAGGACCTAGCCAATACCCAATCCACCAATGAGGAATTGATTAATTTGCAAGAGAATTTTTCAACTTCGCTTAATATAGACAAAATAACTCTGCCTTGCCCTCACACAGCTATTATTTGCCATCTTAACTAAGGTTTAGTGAGAACATACCTCACCACTCAATTCCACAAGTTAGCGTTTGACCAGTTACAAAATATGGGTCATTCAGGAACCCAATCTATTCTATAATCGAAGGGCATGCTTAAGCAAGATCGTGATTGGGTTTTGAGTGGTTTCTCATGACAAAAGGCAAAAATAGATCTCCACACGCCCCCTTCCCCATCCTTTACACAATTTAAAGTTCCTGCTCGTATCATCAAAGCTGCCCTCACAACCCCGGTTACTTCAGACATTAGAACATACGAAATATTCCCCTCAGACGCATTCAAAGAAGTCCATAAAATGGAATTTGCAATTCAACTCAGTGTATTACATCCTACCCAGACATCAGGACTAAAACGTATATGATTGTTGTGATCGTTATTAGCCCCCCTCCCCTCTTTTCTCAGTTGAATATTTTTCTTCATCAGAAATAGATGAGGAATAACTGGAATCCCACCTATCGTCGTTGTAATATTCTATTTTTATTATCATTGTAGTGATGAATCTTTTTGCATTGTATACGACTGGAATAATAAAATTATTGTAACCTTTCAATTTTAGTATTATGTAAGCTGCATTACAAGCACTCTCAAATGCTGAGTGCCTGTGGCGGAAGGAAAGTGCTTTCCATTGTTTTGATTATACAGTAATGCTGGACTGCTAATCCGCATATCCCACTACCAGACGTTACTTATGGCATCTGCTTCGTATATTGAAATAATAACTAATAGTATGAACTATTTCAGCCATTTAACCAATGATTACTTAAAAAAAAGGACAAATGCAATTTATGTAAAATTTCTCTGCCCCTTTCTTAAACTGCCCAAATCATCATCTGTTACTATGGTAGCCATTTTTCTGTTCATTTATGATTGGTTGAATTTTTTAAGCGATTGTTAATACCCCATTTTATTTCTACCTATTTAATCCGATATCATTGACAAAAAATATAGATTCCTTGATATTCATTCTTTAGTTATTATTTATTAATTAACTTTTCCATCACTCAAGCTCAACTCAACTCCAGTAAAACATAAGCGTTGACTTTCATCAACAATGTTCGATTATTTTACAAGTGATCTTAGTTTATAATTAGAGAGTTTAATTTTCTAATAAATTACTTAAAATCCACAAGTGTAAATAACCCTCCCTGTTCGAGAGGGATAACCATCAACTAGGTGATCAGAAGAAGCCTGGAATACTCAAGAACAATTCCCTGTTAAGCGGTCTGGGGCAATTTTCCTCAAGTTTGGTTGGAAAATTAACTATTGCGATAAAATATATCCAAATCTTAAAACGATTATTTTTTTTAATATGAGTGAAAATTAAATTTATGAAGATAACCTAGCTTGGAAAAGGTAACATTTCGTCAAATTTAGCATCCATGTTTTGAAACAAAAGCTTATTAAAATCTTTCCAGAGTAATGCTTTAAATACCCCAATAACGTAAAATATTTCACTAAGTTTATTTTATTGGTTAATGTTCTCTTTAGTAAATTAATAAATATACCCCCAAAACTCCATCTCTCATCAAATAATAATAATATATTAAATTGTTACTGAACGAAATTCAGCGTAAAGTATGACAAGACTGCGGCGACTGTATGTGTAAATAAGTGTACCTCAATTCTTCCATCAAAAGTTTACTTCTAACCCTCTCACAACTACCCTCAGATCAGGTCTCAAGATCTGTGCTAGTTTGTAATACTCAAATCTTTAGCTTGTCGGTAAAGAAACAAAGATCTGACGAAATGAATCTGGATTTCTAATCCCGATCATCTATTGGTCAAATCAAGTAACACGATCTAATTCCTTCAACCAGGAATCCTACTTATCGCAGTTTGAATCGTGGTCTATCTTGAGTAGTTTGCGAATTAGCAACAGAAAGCGAATTTTCCATATTGTTAGATCTGGATCTCGTATTCTTCCAAATAATATATAACAACTAACAATATTATCTAAGTTGAAAATTGGTTGCACTCGTATTTCTGCCAAAATAATCTAGGTTAAAAATCGGTGCCACTTTTCTTTCTGCCAAAATTATCTAGGTTATAAATTTGTGACAATCCTCTTTCTGCCAAAATTACCTAGCTTAAAAATTGATGGCACTCTTCTTTCTGACAAAATTATCTAGGTTAAAGTTGGTGGCACTCCTCTTTCTGCCAAAATTACCTAGCTTAAAAATTAGTGTCACACTTCTTTCTGACAAAATTATCTAGGTTAAAAATTGGTGGCACTTCTCTTTTTACCAAAATTATCTAGGTTATAAATTTGTGACACTCCTCTTTCTGCCAAAATTATGTAGGATAAAAATTTGTGGCACTCCTCTTTCTGCCAAAATTACCAAGCTTAAAAATTGGTGTCACACTTCTTTCTGACAAAATTATCTAGGTTAAAAATTGGTGGCACTTCTCTTTTTACCAAAATTATCTAGGTTATAAATTTGTGACACTCCTCTTTCTGCCAAGATTATGTAGGATAAAAAATTGGTGGCACTCCTCTTTCTGTCAAAGTTATTTAGCTTACAAATTGGTGTCACACTTCTTTCTGACAAAATTATCTAGGTTAAAAATTGGTGGCACTTCTCTTTTTACCAAAATTATTTAGGTTATAAATTTGTGACACTCCTCTTTCTGCCAAAATTATGTAGGATAAAAATTGGTGGCACTCCTCTTTCTGCAAAAAATAAACTAGGCTAAAAATTGGTGGCACTTCTCTTTCTGCTAAATTGATCTAGGTTGAAATTTGGTGGCACTCCTCTTTCTACTACTCTCCATATATCCCCCTCCACAGATCATGATAAAATTGTGCACGTTGGTAGAAAGTCATAAGTTTTCCGTCACTAGGTATTTTCGCGGTGACTGGCCCATTATTTTTTAGGATTTGGGCAAAAATGTCAGAAAATTTACTATCTCCACAATGATAATGAGAGTGAGTAAGTGATTCAGAATCCCCCTCCCCCCACACACACCAAATCCTTTTCCCAAGGCCCACCCGCCAAATAGATTATCGAAATAATTAAAATAAAATTATGAAATACCATGTGCAAAATCATACAGACGGGTGATCATATAACCTCCGCCAAACTCCATGGCACTCCGGTCTTTCCTAAAAGTCTCTCCATTATTTGTTAAAGGCTCGTTAGACTCGTAGCAAATATAATTGTTACTTTCAATCGTTTATTTCAGGCATTTGCCGCTGGCAACCCGTTTCTATGATTCGACAGAACGTTGTTAGTTCTCACATGAATGACCAATGCCCCGTTTCTTCCACCCTCCCAAAATTAACGCGGGCATTTTCCTCCAAAGTTTTTGAAAAGATCCGTTAAGTGAAGGTAGAGAAAATGAAAAGGTGGGGTAGGTATTTGGCTCAAATTTACTATTTACGTCGATAGGGTCCGCGAGAGTTTACAAATCTCTTGAACCTAACCATGGATTGTAATAAGACCTCTTAACACCCTCCTGTGAAAGAATAGATAATGGCAAGGTTAATTTGGGATTGATTTCAATTTAAAATCCCTTTAATATTTATATTCGCAACCCTCATAAGGGAAGAGGGGGTGTAGTGTAACTACTAACCATGGTCCTGCCCTCATCTGGACAATTCCATTCCTTTCCTGTCCCAGCAATTCACGGGGAAACTGCCTTAATTATAGAAATCAGGCAGATTACGGAGAGTTGTGTGGCACAAATAGTCTCTTTGGGCTATGGGTGCGTACAAAAAAAAGCAAGTTTGCCCGTGCCAAAAGTTAAACCATATAAACAAGTGTAGACGTGTATAGACGAAGCGGACTCAAGCGTGTAGGAGCAGGCAGCTTCTGTATATGCCTATATTTGTTTATACGATTTAATTTGGGGTGCTGTAACCCGAGCAGGCAAACCTGCTTCTCTTGTCTACTCATCCTATGTTATATACCTTCTACATTTTTAATTACGATATGTGTAATTGAGTTACTCAACTCTACCAAAAATGAGCATTCTCCCTGTTTAATCAAACTTACTATACTCCCATAGTTTCCATTTAAGGCTCATGTAACTTCCATTCGAATCTCTTCATGAAAATTAGACGTAGATTTCAGATCAATGGACTTCCAGGAAACATCCATCACTAAGCCCTCATGTTCCTCAAGGGAAAGCTCACCTCAAGAGAGGGAGGATGCACATTTGGGGAGTTTTAAGGCCCATCGTACTTTAGTGATGAATGAGTCTTCGTTATGAGTTATAATGACATATCAAAGTTTATTTACTGAAATTTTAAAGGTTGTGGTTTAAGCTGCCCATTTACATCTTTGTACTATGTACTTTGTTAAAGGGCGCAACCATAGATTGATGAATCTCGGTATTTTCTTCTGGTTCTTGAGTATTTGACAAGATTATAAGTTACGGCCAACTGTGACCTCCATTGAGGACCTCTCGCCCAACTAAGATCAGCCCCACGACACTCCTCCCAAAATAGAGGCACAAAATAAATCGTTCCCCAACACCAACTTGCAGCACATGTATCCTAAGCCCGGACCACACTTACACCTCCTCGACTGCCATAACCTCGCACAAACATAAAACACTCACTCCACCTCAGTAAGGGACGTATAGACCCGCGAGCTTAATTTGGAGACATTCCTAGGTCCTTCCGCCTCACAGAAGAGAGGTATCAGAGCAATCTTGCTGCAGCTAACATCTGAAGGATTGCCTATACTTTCAGACCCTCACTTTTTGGTGGATCTGCTTTCATTGTGGGGTTTTGTCTTCTGGTGGAGAGTTGCGCGTCGTTCATCTTCCGAGGGCGCCTAATAGTCTGCTCTTTAGACTACTCGGGTTTGCATAGCTTTCCCACATTTTCACCTTCCCCATCTTCATCAATCCACGAACCTATCCTAGCAACTATGCTGTAGCTGACATTTGAGTATTGGTTGCTCTCCCTGCTCCAACGTCCGCAAGTGGCTCTGCGGCTATTATATGTACTCGTATATCTTCCGCACATTTTAACTTTACTTTATCTTACATACTTCTTACTTTGAAGTATGTAATAATAATAACCTCGCAAACTGTACCGTCGTTGGTGTTCTCGAATTAATATTAAATAAATAATAACAAACCCATGTGTTTCCATTTCGTCCATCGATTCCTGTAGAATACGATAGATGGGTCGACCTGTGAGGAAGTTTTCCCTGTCAACATCGACAAAAAGTTGGAATTAGATTTTTTTTCTCCTTATTTTAACTCACCACATTTTGACCAAAGAATTTTCGGGGAGTCTTTTACGTTCCATTAACTCCCAAAATTCCCCGCGGAAAATTCTACAAAAGACTCATTCTAAATTGTCTAATTGCCAACGAAATTGAATTAAAGTTAGCCTCGCTGCTATGTTGATGTTGCCTTGCTCCACTGGAGCAGATGGCTTCTGCTCCCTCCGTCTAAAGAGGAAAGTCTTTGACGCAAAACTTATGCTGGATACCCCCTCAATGTTACTACACTGTCATGTGGTATCAGGTTAGAGTTGAGGTAGGCTCATTCCTGATATGGGAATTTTATAGTACCCCCGCACTCGCTGTGCTAAAGGCCCGTTGGAACAGGAAGTGGGAGTTCAATTGCAGCTTATTTTGTCGTTGTTTTTTAATGATTTAATAATATTCACTTCTCCACACGTTTTTGTATTGTATTTATCTAGAAAGATTTATGGAAGCTTACCCTAAATCACAATAAGGCTCGTTACCGTTAGCAACAAACAACGCTACTAAATGTTTTCGAAGGTTTCATTTTTAGAGGAATTCTATTGATTTTATAAAAGTGTTACATAATAATTTTAACCTTTATCTGATAATGAATACATGAATACTAAAGAGTTACATAATAGTTTTAACATTTATTTCTTAACGAATACATAAATAATAAAGAGTTACATAATAATTTTAACCTTTATCTCATAATGAATACTAAAGAGTTACATAATAATTTTAACCTTTATCTCTTAACGAATACATAAATAATAAAGAGTTACATAATAATTTTAGCCTTTATCTGATAATGAATACATGAATACTAAGGAGTTACATAATAATTTAAAGTATAATCTCATAATGAATACATGAATACTAAAGAGTTACATAATAATTTTAACTTTTATCTCAACGAATACATAAATAATAAAGACTTACATAATAATTTTAACCTTTATCTCATAATGAATACATCAATACTAATGTTACATAATAATTTTAACCTTTATCTCTTAACGAATACATAAATAATAAAGAGTTACATAATAATTTTAACCTTTATCTCATAATGAATACATGAATACTAAAGAGATAATAATAATTTTAAGACCTAACAGTTTACCCTGACTCTGGAATTTTTCGAAGGATGACATTTTTACGCAGTTAACTGAGGGAACACTGACACGCGAACGAGCTAGGACACTACCCACGCGAAACGCATACTTGAATATTCGTGAAGGCCTTGCTAACCTCCAAAAAATATGATACAGCTATCTACCTCTGCTGTTTCTAAGCGGAAAAAAATTAAAATGGTCCTACCGGAATTATGACACCAAAGACCTTAGCTCTTTTGTATTAATAACCAGGAGAGTCTCCAAAATTCAAACACAATAAAAAAAATTAATTACCCGGGGTCCAACACAAAATCTAAATAGATTACGTTCCACTGCTCTTCAATTAACTTGAACTTGCCTTCTGCCAGTACAATACAAAAATTAAAATAAAAGGGATAGACGTGAATAACAAGGGAACTTCTAATGTCGAAATTAAAATTACACGGGTTCGTAAAAACCCCAAACACACTTGACACCAAAATTATATAATATGTATATTAATAAATATATATGTCGTGGTATGGCATTACGTTATATCAATACCATATTATATCTATGGAGGAGGGACCAATAACTTAAAGGCGAGCCGACAAAGGACGGAACGCCACGAGTTTCGACGCGCGGAACAGCGAGAAAGAGTTCAACGAGGTCAGGCAAATTTGGGGCAATGGCAAAGCTCAAGGTTATTTAAAGAGCCATGTACAAAAATATAATTTTATTTACATAAAAATAAGAGAATTAATGGGCAAAAATACATCGGTAAACGAGAGGGAAATTGCAGAGTTATGCATCAGACTCTGGAGTTAAAAATTAATGTATTACAAAAGGAGACTATTCAAATGGGGAGGATTAACTCAATTGGCTTGCTAAAGGGGTAGAGGGGTTGGCTTACGGAGGATTCTGGGCGAGACGTCAGGGTAAGGCTTCACAGATGTCTTCTGCAGGCAATAAATGTGAGGTGAGGGCGCTCGGAGCTTCCGAGCGGGAAGTTAACGTGATGACGGTTCTCAAAAAGGTGAGGGGAGCGGTAACGTCCGGTCCAAGCGAGAGCATTTCGGCAGCCGAAAACGAGGGGCGAACGAGGAGGGCTTCTTCAACAGGAGTTGATAAGTTGATTCTGAAAAATAGCTCGGTGGCGATCGTTAAATGGAATTACCACACTGGCTGGGTTAATTCCCAGACACAAAAGTTCAGCCGTCACTTTGCTTTGTCGTTAGCACCTGACTTTGAACTAGGGGAAACTTCTTGGGTCCGGGCGAGACTCCTCAACTCTGTCTATCCCACATTGAAGACGAGCCCTATATATAACCGAGGCTAGCCCCGCAGGGGTGAGGGAAACCGGTACTGTCGAATGGCCTCGAATCTTCACGCCGAGGTGATTCTAACCCGCGTAAAGGTTGTCCGTGGTGGACGCGGTTCGAGGCTATTGCTTGTGGATGGGGAGGGGGGCTTACCAATTAAGGCCAACCAAATTCTAGAATCTTCTCCAGCGCAAGGACTTCACTTCCGTGCTGGAAAAGAAATTCTACGTGGAATTCACCCACAATACGAAACAGGGATGCTTCATGTAGCTTGTTTGCATCCCAAGTATAAGAGACTCTACCTGAAAAGGAATTTAGCAGGTTATGTAAATTCCAAGTGTAATATTTTATAAAACAAATTCAAAGTAATATTTCTTAAAACAATAAGAATATGAATATGTAATGAAAAATCCTGTATGTCGACGCATTAAATCATTGTATTGGAACTAATTGTATATATATATACATCTTATTTTGAGTTTATTTAGTTATGTTGTATACCTTCTCAATTAGCATCATTTCTCCATTAATCCAAATGGATGCATTAACCTATAAGGACACCCTTCAACAAAAAAATATAACTAAAAATGACTCATGATTTACAGATTTGCATTGTTGTAAAATGTAAGTTGACAAAAGGTGTATACAATTATTAACAATTAAAAATGAAAATGTCAATATCAAAGAGCTTAGAAATGCCAAGTGTAAAATGATCTTACCTTTAAGTCACCACATATCCTCCAATTGTGGGCATATTAATTTATTGCATCCACCTATTTTTTCATATTTTCCTAACTTTCAGTAAGTTGGATTGAATGGCCTATAGGAACGGAAGCTATCTTGTTACCAATCTTGAGTAACACAGCTTTTAAACTTCTATTGGAAGAATCAATGAAAAGTCTCCATTCTAATGGGTTGTAGAGAATTCCTAGGGCCTCAACAAGTCCTTTTATATTGACGCAGTATACTAAAGAGCTGGAAGAATGCTGTAAAAAATAGCTTCGAAACTCTCTTCTCTATTTCTGTACCAAAAAAATGTTTCTTTGGTGAGAAGATTATTTTCACGAAGTCGAGAGCCAAGAATTTCTGCATTCTTCTTTGAAAGCCAAAGATCCCTGTCAGGTCATTTAACCGAACTTGAGTGAATAGTCTTGTGACCATATCATGCGTGGAAACCTGATAAGACTCAGATGTGTCATAATCTTGATCAACATCAATATTAATCTCTTCATGGACCTCTATATGTTCAAGGGGAGAAGGTATAGGAATTCCTGGACCATGGGGCAGGGGTTTGATGGAAGAAGGAACATCCGGATATGCCACACTGTTTATTCTTCTTATTTATACCTGTTGAAAATATAATTGCATATTACATAAAAGAATTGATTTGGAGTTGCAGATAATACATAAATGTTTAGTAAAAGATATGTTTATGCTGAAGTGAACTATGTTAGTTTTTAATTCTATGCTTTTTTATGCATAATAATGACATTTTCAGGACCCAGTATAATACATAATGCTTAAATACTTGATACAATGCTCACCTTTAAGATTTGTCATTCAAAAATAGCAGTCTGTAGTGTGGTCCTTGCCCTCTCTCCACACCATGGGAACACCAAAAGAGAGAGACTTCTGTTCGCCCTGACTCCAGCGTCTTAAACTTACTCGCATGTAGCAGATATGTGGTGCAGCAGATATGTGGTGCAGCAGATATGTGGTGCAAAACTTTTATCTTGATCTCCTCGCCTTACTCCAAAATATGCATGATACAAAGATTTAATTACAGGAGAGATTGTACATTGCTGCTCGGAAAAAGTCACTTTGCCGCAAACATAGCAAAATCTGTCGGAGCTATTCTTACATTTTCTGTTCATTTTAAACTCAACCACTATTATGATTATTATTATTAACGCTAAGCAATTTCTAACCTGCAAAAATATAAACTTATTAACATAATTACTTAAAATGTATACAAAATTTACTGCGAATACAGTAGTGCAAACACTTGAAATTTTGATGTAATATAGGACATGTATAAACTATAAAATTATTATCACCCCCTGTATCGCAAAAACTGGACCTGATAGAGAAAAACGGTTAACAGATGATATATGTACTCAATTTTAGTAGAAGTTAGGATAGTAGAAGATATAGTGGGTGAATAATTAAAGCGGGGAGGGGGTATTTTGCCCTAGTAGGGAGGGAGTCGCTTTACCTTTATTTTATTTTTACATTCAGATTTAGGAGGTCAATTTTATTAAGAAATACTACAGAAAACCTAAGGTACATTTTTGACGCACACTAGTGTAATAATTATATTTCTTAATTTCTTCCTCACTTTCCCCACCCTACTTATATGTACATGAAAATATTGTCTTTTTTAAATCAATTTACATGCCCAGTTATAATCTCATCCTTTTCTTTATCTTCTTAATTAGTGATAACATTTTTTTACGAAGGCAAAATTAGATTCAAGACGCCTGAATTCATCGGTCGCTTACAATTTAAATCTGGTGGAGGGAGGGAGAAACAGACCCACAAAATGGTGACGCAAATATATGATTGAGTGCAAATGAAATTTAGATATTCTTGTAAATATGCGGTTTCTACGACAACGGAAATTCAGTAGATTTGTTTAATAAAGCGAGGTATGCGGTGGCTAATCCTTGTATAGGGGGAATTTCTCCAGCTTAAGATTATCTTTGGTTTTACTGATTTTTTTATTATTATTATTTGACACAACTTGGTACATGTATTTAGTCGACTTCGGGTTTAAAGGTGTTTTTTTAAAGATCAGCTAAAGAGAACAGCACCTCCTTAAAGTACTTTTTGTAATTTAAAGAAAAGACCATCAGGGGCACAAAAATTTGTAACGGGAGAGATCTCTGTAAAGAAAGTGGAGAAGGGAAACGAGAAATTGAAAAGAGTGTGTGGGAGAGAAAGAACCGCAGATGCTCCGGCATGTAGTGGGGTCAGGAAGACAATCGACTGCGTGCGTTTGGGCCAGGGGGCACGTCATCCTCAAGATGGCCGCAACATGGTTGCTCAAGCTACAACTGACACTCCCTTAGTGGCTCTCTTCTTCATGGTCATCATCAAGCACCTTTTTCTCGAAATCGGTGTAGGCGCGCATCAACACCAAAAAACTACTTCTCTCCTTCCTATGTGCCCTATTTATCTCAAAGCGTCCCATTATTTCGTTTAGATCAAATGTCCCTTAAGTAAAGGCGGGGGGGGGGCTCTGTATCCTACGCTCACGTCTACTAAGGGTTCAACCCTTGGGTTTAGGCCTAACGTTTCCCTCTCCCCAATGTACATTTGTTCCTTCTGTCATACATTACACTCTCAAATACTCATTCTCATGATGAACCAACATTTTACTTAGTCTTCAAACCATTCGCATACCTGGTACCTGTAGAAGCGCTTCCTCTCCATTGTGACTAATCATACTCAAAGATTTAAGGAAGTTAATATTTTTGCATCAATTTTAATAGTTTCTTCTTTTTTCCTCACAGCTCGAGTGTTCCTGGATCACCCCAAAAGCAACATTGGACGTAATAAGGAAACTAGGAAGCAGATCAAAATTTCCCCTTCAACTCTTTGCTGCCTACCATAAGAATTAGAAATTTTCCTTCCTTTAACTCTAATATTGTCATATTTTTTGTTGACCTTTTCCTCTCTAACCCCCCCATAAAAGTTTATGTTCAGTGGCTAAGGTAGTTTCTATACCTTCATCCTAAGTTCCTTTTGACTATATTTCTTTTCCAAATTTGGAAATAATTCTAGTCTTCTCGGTGTTTAGTCTTTTTTTGTTTATTCTTGTCTTTGGTACGAGTTTTACCAACAAGATGCATAGGTTATTAAAGCCTTTTTTATGGTCCATAATATGAGATCCAAAACACGGGTCAATACAGCATATGGCAATTGACCCAAGTTAGGATCTATATTACGGCTTCTCTCCTGGGATCCTGGTTAGACCGTTGAAGAATACCTGGAATAAACAACGCTAACTTATACATCTCTTAGACGATAAAGCAGGTAAAGAAAAGGGACAGCCAGCCTCAAAAACGTGAAATATCATTCACTTTCCCCACTGAGATTTTCGAGAAGAGAGGCTTATAAGCTGCTCCTAGGTGACTTTATGTCGACCTTTTCCCGGCTCCCTCGACGGAGGTACGAATCTGAAATGAACTGGACTGCCTTTCATCTTGTCTCGTCGCAACTATGATGTTCTTTGTGATAGTCATAATTGGGGGTGCCAAGAAAAGCTGGTTTAAGGAGTAGCCAACAGTGGAACACGGCGTCAGAGATACCCAGACCAGGGGCAGAACTCCAACTTCCTGGAAGAAACCTGCCTGGATCATAGAGGGAAGTACACCCGTCTCTATGGTATGCCGGATGCAGTTCTGATAACCAAACCCGCGAGGGGCGGCACCCCCGGTTAGCGATGGTTGATTCCGCGCTAACCAACACAAAGTCCGCCATACAATCACACCTGTGAGGGCCCCCTCCCCCGGGTTCACCCGTCATCATTCATCCCCCCATTTGGCAGTTCACGTTCATGGAAGCTGAGTTACGAAGAAGAGGGAGTCACCCCAAACGAGCACAAAGTACTATCGCAAGAAGAAAGGGAGCACGAACTATTTCCTCTCGAGGTAAGTTACCACAAACAAAAGATTAGAGAGCATGAGAAGATTAAACCCCAGCGGGGCCTCACTCTCGAAGAGATGGCCCAAGATAACACAACCAGAAAACCTCTGCGGACAATCGACGGACAACCCAAGACGAGCAGAGAAAATGTATTCGAGGTTGTATATGGCAAATTAAGCATTGCCATGGTAAGACGGCTCGAGGTGGCCTCGGGATATGTTGCTATCTGCGAGAAAGAGAAGGAAATCGAGGCTATCACCAAAGAAAAGGCAGTTGAGTTCCTACGGGGAATTGGGCTGCTGCCCGCCGTACAACATCAGATCCTGGCCTACAGGAGCGTGGTATGTCGGGGACTCGACCCATGGATCGGGCAACACTTAAAAGAGGAGACCAAGGAGGAAGTCCAGTTTCGACAAACTTGGGCCAAGGTAGCCGAAGTGATTAAATTTTTTTAAAAAAGGGACAACAGTGACTACACTCACGTGTTTAAGGTAGTATTTGCAGATACCTCTATGGCCCAAAAGGCAAAAGAACAGGGTTTACCCATGCTTAATGCCAAAGTAGGTGGAGACCAAATTGAAAAAGGAGAGTTCACTCCAGTTCAATTCTGATCTAGATGCTCCAGAATTGAGGAACACGCGACAAACGACTGCAAGGAGCCACTGGAAACATTCTCCAAATACAGCGAAAAGGGCCACAACTAGAGGACGTGTAGTAACAATTTTGAAAAGTGCGTCAACTGTGGGCAGGGATACAGATCAATTGCCATGGCCTGCCCTGTCAAAAAAGAGGTAATAATAAAGAAACACGAAGTGAAGAAATAAGAGGAAACACGTAGAGGCAATACAACTGACGCTCAAGCAGCAAAGGTGGCCCTCTCAGAAGTTGACAGAAAAAAGACCTACTTCAAGCTGCAAAACGAAAATTCAACCAAGATTATGATGTGCATTTTTCACGCGTTCGTCATGAATCTCACGCGCCCTGGAACGTTAGCTAAAGTGCTAAATCAAATGCCCTCCAAAAACGGTATTGACCAAATGTGGTTCCCGGACAACCCTCCTCTGGGGATGTCCTGCAATTGCAGATGGTCCTAAACTAACAGACAAATGTACAAGACCACAACCAAAAAGACAACCCCAAAATTGGAAATAATATTAAGAAAAAGAAAAAAGAAGCAGTCGAAGTGAAAACTCCTACCCCTGAACAGAGACAAGAAGATAACGAAGAGAGGGAAAATGCTGGGTCTGCTACTACTGGTTCCTCGGAGTCCTCAGCCTCATCGAACTCAGAAGCCCAACAGACAAAGAAGGCGAAAGAAAAGAAACGGAAGAACAAAAGGTAGCGTGCAGATAAAATCAATCTCAAAATATACGCATGAGATCAGTTTCTCTTTCCCGAAGAGATGGAACCCATGAAAATATTCCAGGGAATTAAAACAAAAGTTGTTAATTGGGAAAATGACTTTGAAGTCGACGTTGAAACTCTAGAACAAGCTCTGCTCTACCAAAACGTGGCCCTACATCACAACATTTGCGAGAAAATTTCTAACGCCGAGTTCAGGAAGAAGAGAAACGGGAGGAAGAAGAACATAACCAAAAAACACTAAAGAGACAACATGGAAAAATTAAGCAACAGAATGACGATCCTGACAGATGTACATAGGAGATGAGGGAGATCGTTCGTGATCGCAGGGAATTGTAGGAAGAGATAAGACGGGAAGGTTCTAACCGGAAAAAATGCTCGCTTCTTCGGCGCCTAAGCACCGAGCTAAAAGAAGCTATCAAGTATCAACCTCCAACAAGAGGAAATATGGAACAGCCTGATAGCTAAAATCGATAGCGAGCTGAACCCTCGTAAATTCTGGCGTCCATTCAAGAATTTAAAAGTACTAACCGGAAAACTAAGGTTAGAATAAAAGAGAACGGATATTATATAGAGGACCCGGCGGTTCTAGAAGACAGATTTAGGAATTATTGGAAAAACGTCTTCAGTATCACCCCAGAAAACAATGAAGAGTTTGACTATGAATTCCAAACCAACCGATCGAAGATCTGAATCAGATTATAAACCGCACGCACCCACAACATCAAGTAGACGAAGGCAGGGAGATGGCGGGTCATGGCCGTCCTATAACACCAGAGGAGGTCATGGTCACTGTGAGAACCTTTGAAGAAATGGCACTAGGATGGACGGGTATCACCAAAAACAATTTGGTAAATGCCCCACAGCAGATCATTCAGGAAATCACAAACATTTACAACACTTCCCGGAACACGGGTTACTTCACTAATGGTTATAAGATTGCTAAAATAATCTTCACACCTATGGGAGGCAAATCCCCTGATCAGCTGGCAATTAATTACAGGCCAATCGCCCTGCTGGGATTCGTTGCGAAAGTCTGTGAATAGCTCCTGACTGACAGTTCAAGAACAACTAGCCGAGCTAGGAGCTCACAACCCTCAGCAGTACGGGTCCCACAGGAGACGAGGAACGGAAACCGCCCTCGCCCTCCTAACGGAAAAACTCGCATGCTGCAAAGCTGAGAGAAAATACGTAGATGTGGCGATGCGGGAAGTAAAGAAGGCCTTTGATAAGGTCTGTCTGAGTGGGCTACAATTCATGGAGAAGAATGCCCAAATCGCGATTAAGGGCTACAAAGGACTTGAATTCGAACTCGAGGCGGGAGTTCCACAAGTCAACTGTCTGAGTCCGTTGATGTACCTCGTGTACACAATAGACCTCCCTGCTCCAGTGAGGGATGATTCGATGTATCTGCAATACGCAGATGACATCACACAAATATTTTCAAGTCGAATAAGGAGCGTTGAAGTTCAAACAAGGGCGACAGCTGCCGAGATTGATAACATCAATGGTTATGAAAAAGGGTGGAAAATAAAGACTAACCGCCAGAATTTCCTGATAATTCCGATGAACTGCCGGAAATTAGACGATGTCCTTGTTGACGATGCAATTTATCCGTACTCTATCGAGGGAAAGACATGGGACAAAGTAGAACAAGAAATACTCCCAACAATCAACAACAATCTAGAAATACCGCAATTCAGCACGGTAGAAAGGACATCTCTATTCCCTAGCGGAAGAAACTGTGCAAGAGAAAATATAAGACCCATCTACACTTAGCATAAACAAAAGGCAATAAACTTTAATAAAAAGAGGTGAAGTGCCCAAATTAAAATTTAACTAAAACAAAAAAAGAAGAATGAACAATAAAATGTTTAAAGAAAAAGAAGCAAAGTGCCCAAGCTAAAATCAAATTAAAATAAAAAGATGAGAGGAACAATAAATAATCAACAAAATTAAACAAAATAATAATAAGAAAAGGGAGATAGTTTAACAGAAATAACAAAAACGTTAACGGAAAGAGGCGAAGTGCCCAAGCTAAGATTTGAATTGAAAATAAGAAATGAATAATTTAATAACAAAGTAAACGAAAATAAAAAGAGTAAGATTAATGAACTGCAATAACAACAAGCATAGCAAAAATTTAAGTAGAAAGAAACAACGAATTATTAAATTATAAAGTACAAATAAAAGAGACAAAAATGCCCTTCTGAAACTAGAGAATAGTTAGCAAAATAAAAACTACTTGAAAGGCTAGAAAGCCACGACGGAGGAACCTATTAATAGAATAAAAAAAATATAATACAATGGAAGAACCTGACCGTCAACGACGGTCAGCAACATTATTGACGGAGAAATTTTTTTTTAAACAAACAAGAAGAAGAAAGTATGCTAGTTATGCCCTCAACATCAGGGCAACTAGTAAACAATTTCACACCTATGAAAAACTACCACACATTTCATCACTTTCATTAACTTGAACTTGAGAACTTGATCCCGGTTAATTTATGTGGCCATTACACCCATAGATCAAGGATGCATTCCCCCAGGAAATCTCGCTGTTAATATTTAAAAATTCTTGAATATTTAACTATTTACCTTTTTTTTAAAGGAGAGAAAAACATGAACACCTTTTTTATAATAATATATTTGCAAATGTATAAAATTGACTATATTTTTTAAAAACTGTGATATTTTTACTCTTGGTTAGGATGTCCCCCACCGACCGGATAATAAAACCACCATAAAGATCAAAATGACAATCGCTGCTCTTCCGCAGGCACCAGGAGCCAGTCATCGTTTAAGAGTGGGGGTATATTTTTTTGCTGTTTTTTTTTATATCAACCAGCGATAAGAGGAACCTTCGTCACCCCAAGAGAAGGAGAATTTTGGTTCCGCGTCCCGAGTATGTTGTTATAACTATCCATCGGCTGGACTTGTAAAAATGCCGCAGTTTTTCACCTTTTCGATCAATTTTAATTAAAAACTCAATATAATTTATTCCTTTATACAAATGATTTGAATATGGTTCCTTTGCATGTAACTTTTTTCGGAAAAAAAATGATAAACCAATAATGCCACAATAAACTTTGCTCGACTTTAGTTTAAAAATCTAGTAAGTTAGGTACTAGGTAAGGCTGGCTTACAGCCCACGATGTAGGATCGAAGCTTTCTTCCCTACCCTCCTAAGCGGTTAGAGGCAGCAGAGATGACATCTGCTTTGGGGTATCTATTAATAACAACGACAACAACCATTCAAGCAGCTAACTGAGAGACATTTGTTTTCATATTGAACGAAAATCTATTATTAGAAATAAATATAGTGTATTTATTTCTTCAGAAAATTTAACTATTTAAGATAGGTTTTAACTTTTATCAGCACATTATTTTTATTAAAATTATTTTTTTTTAAACATGCGTTTTTTATTTAACAAGATTCAAACCAATTGCTATTTTTTCTCATTTATTTTAATTATTTGTATGTAGTGTTTACATGATTAGGCGACACCGCTTACATGAGCCAGGTCGTATAGACTTGATAGCCTTTTACAGACTCCTTCTTTTCTTACGTCCTTATACATTATAATTAATGATTTTCCTACGTATTCGGTCAGGGTTTCAGCTTAATATTCTTAGCAACGTAGCCATATGAGTAGCCTGCAGCTCTATTTATCACAAAACTAAGAGCGAAATTTAGTGATAGAAAAATCAGCGTAGCCATAGGAGCAGCCTGCAGCTCTATTTATCACCAAACTAAGAGCAAACTTTAGTGATACGAAAATCAACGTAGCCATAGGAGCAGCCTGCAGCTCTATTTATCACCACACTAAGAGCGAAATTTAGTGATAGGTAAATCAATGTAGCCATATGAGCAGCCAGCAACTCTATTTATCACCAAACTAAGAGAGAACTTTAGCGATAGGAAAATCAATGCGTTCTTTTAAGAAGCATCTATACGAATTATTTTTGGGGGGAAAGGAAAATGTTTTTTTAAAAGGTTATGTTTTACATGAAGGGACATTTTTACTTTATTTTCTGAGTTACTTTTTTAACATGAAAGAACATAGCTTGTCATTAGGAGTAAAAAAATGTTCATATGGGTATATATTTATTAAAACTATAACCGTCATTTTTGGGAGAATGTTAATAAGAGTAAAGTCCATGCAATTATATCGAAGGTAGTTATGGAATCATGACTATAAAAATTGGATATATAATTAGGTATCCATAACATATTGCTTAATCCTTCAGATTTTAACTTAATTGTATTGTATATTGTATTATAATTAGGCAAAAAAACACAGATTGTATTTTCCCTTGAAAATGAAAAATATATAAATTTCCCGGGTTCAATTCTTTTATACTCGTACCTGGAATTGATTGATAATATAAATGCAGGTAAACCCGAAACCATAAGGTCAATCAGGCGAGTAAATACATCATAAGTAGCCTAATTTCACTCAACTGGAGGCCAGTGTTTCCACTCGAGTTACTCTCCTTTCTATGTGGCAGTTAATACCTACAGAAAGTTATTGGTTAAACCCAAATTCTCAAGGTGGTTCGCCATAGGATTCACCATACAAAGCATTTAACTCTATCAGGATGTATGACACTAGTTTTCCACAAATATTTAATTAAACAGTTTATTTTTGTGAGTACCACTACCAGCATCTGCTTGTGTTCTTGAACATTTCAATTCTTTAAAATACTTTATTAAATCTGTTATGCGACACTGGAGTAAGGCTTTCTCGTCAAGCTAAGAAGAAAAGGCCCACCGCTGATTTGAGACTGGGTATTCAGTCACAACTACCACGTGACCGTAATATTGAGTTCTCGGGATACCATAAGAAAATGACTATTAATCTAAGGATGGGGATAATCGGCTCTTTGCCTCGCTCCAACTTTCCTCTGCCCCCTGATACGTAGTAATCGGCTGATAAGGTGGGATAGAAAGATATAGTCAAGGGTGTAACGCTGAATGACCGTGATCAATGTGCCACTTGGAGATGGATGATACTGGTTTCTCGTGGTGAGGGGTGAGGAAGAAGTGGTAAATGGGGGATGACCTAATTGTAAGCGGTAGAGGGATTTTACAAAGATATACCTAGAAGAGGCTTGTGTGAATGGCGAGAGGAACAAAGGGTTCAGTACATGTTTTGTATATGTGAACACGTATCAAGAACACATTGTCTAAGGTTACAAGATCAATGTGCTTGTATCGGAGTGGATTCGAAATAGCACCAGTATTTTAGTAATTTTTTAGATTAAGGAGTGGATGGGAAAAGAAAGGCGTTGCCCCCGGCAATGGCCGGCCACATGCACACTTTACGAATTAGCACTTCCATTCGCCCCTGCAACTTTCATCTGAATGATGATTATTCTTTCATAAAAGATTGTTCACTCAAGTAAACACTCATGAAAAAATCGCGCAAGCAACACCACGCTTGCACTCATTTCAATTCATACTCGTCGAATTACTTCCTAGAATCGAAGTGATCAAGTCACTGTCAGCAAACAACGTTCCCTCGCGGAACGAACTACGGTACTGCACAAACTCACGCGCCTACAGTCAAAGAGAGACCCACCAGGTTGGCAGAAGCTGGCGGTCTTAAACTCTACATGACATCATCTCTATTTCATTTCACTGATGTGTAGGGTGTACCTCTTACTCGCCCTTTCATCTTTCATTTTCTTTCTTGGTCAATAAATATCTAGAATTCTAAGAGAGTGTACACCACGGCAAACCTATCAATCATCCATCGCAATGAGCATTATAAACATCCACGAACAAGTTCGTACTGACCCCCAGCCCCCCTCCGGGCGGGAGTCATCGCTTAAATTAACCGATCACAATATAGACTTATTGAATATTAACACCTATTTGTAGGGGGTATGTTTTAAATCAGTGATAACCTCCTGCAGCGTCTCCAGAAGCCTGTTAAAGATTTGTAAGGTTTTTTTTTTTAAGAAAACGAAGAAGTTAAGGAAAGTGAAAATATCTCAAAGGGAGACCAAGCCAAAAGAAGCGGCGGCTATTTGACCCCTGGCGAGCGTAGGGAACACAATTCTTCAAATCCACTTGCCAGGGTAAGTAAAGGTGGCTGATATGTACAGGGTGTCCCAAATGTCACGATATATGGCTAATAGTTTTAATTAGAGAAACCAGTTTTCCGCTTAGTAGATTCGTCTATATGGTTTCAAGGTATGGCCGTGATATTCGTATATTATTGTGACCAGTTTATTTGTACGTGAAGGGGGAGTTACTCAAAAGACATGGCGGCATCCATTTTATCCTATACCCGGAATTTTAAGGACACCTTGTAGATAAAAACGGTCACTTAAGAAGATCAAAGCATTTTGTCGACTCATAAACTAAGAATCAGGCTAAAAGTTTGTAAGGAGAGATCTATAAAGAAAGTATTCAATCTTGAGAAGTGGAGGATATAGTATAGCAGCAGATCCTCCTGTAGGCAGTTGGGCTGGGAGGGTACACACAGTTCCAGATCCAGGATAAAAGTTGGTGGGGGGGAGGGCTTACCTGAATTCCTTCTTATGAGTAGTCTGAGAAAAGGGCATTGATGAATAGTTTGTTATTTTACACATCATTGATAATAAATAACATTACGCCATAGAGAAATGAGAACTAAGTTGGTACATTGAGACAGTAGTTAAGAATCAGAGCTCATCCACTAGAGCCTCTTCTGTCATAGTTGAAGTAGAGTAGATCAGGTTCATTGTCATAATTAGAGGGAACAAGGTGACGTTGTTGATGTACAAGTGCACTAAGTGCACTCATAGAAATCAGATAGTTATAAACGATTCAATCTTTTATAAAACTGAAATTTGGATATTGAAGTCGTTCAGAATGTGCCGACACTATTTTAAGAATGCCCATTAACATGAACATTAAAAAGTGGAAAAAACCGTGCAAAGTTCATTTTGACCGACCTCTTGAACGCAACCAGATTTCCTCTCCGGATGAGCCAAAACAATTGATACCATTGAACCAGCGGAGGTGAAGACATCCATAAATTTATACCAAGAATTATATCTGGTGATGAAAAACTGGTCTATCAATATTGGTTCCTCAAGTAGGGGTGAAAAGTAGCAAATTAAAGTAATTGAGAATCTATAGAGAAAAGAATATTATATGGTTTCTTAAAGCGACCCCCCAAAAAACCAATATGAACATCGAACCTTTTTTTAAAAAAAAAGGTTCGCAACTGGTGAAGTTAGGAAAATTGAAAATATGGGGAATGTATATAGGCCAAGTATCGAAAATATTTCACTCCTTAGGGGAGGGCTAGGACTAGATGGGCAGATAACGCTCATGAACATGATACACATCTTGTGTGTGGGACTCGTGTAATCCACGAAGGATTTTTCTTCTCTGTGGAAAAATGAAAAGCTCTGAGAAAGAGGAAAATAAAATTAGATCAATAGAAAGAAAAGAAATTGTAAACAGGTTTGCTGTTGACAGCGAATGTTGGAGAAACCTCACTTCTAAATACTGTAACCAAGAGAGTGATATATATATATATATATATATATATATATATATATATATATATATATATATATATATATATATATATATATATATATATATATATATAAATATTAGTGTAGTTGTGTAGCAGTCTTTCTTGAATGCAAATTTTGTTGAAGACCATTGTGCATTTCAGCAATAAATGAAATATATATATATATATATATATATATATATATATATATATATATATATATATATATATATAATATGCGGTTAAGGTAATGGCATAATTAGACAACTCCTCTGCTTCAGGTCCAGCAGGTGACCTTATCCTCCTTGAACTGGAAGACAACACTTAGGGTTGGCTGATGGATGGGTCATCCCTAAGTGTTGTCTTCCAGTTCAAGGAGGATAGGATCATCTGCTAGACCTGAAGCAGAGCAGTTGTCTAATTATGCCATTACCTTAACCGCACCAATTTGTCTTGGATATTTTTCCATATATATATATATATATATATATATATATATATATATATATATATATATATATATATATATATATATATATATATATATATACCTCCAGAAACAATGTCATACAAAGAATTAACTCGAAACTCGCTGCAGGGCTGATCAGGGTGAAAATTGCCTCATAACAGTGGATGAGAGGTAAGGGCACAAAAAGCGTATCAACGTGAGATGTGACAAAATGAATTTTTAAATTATATCAATAGAATAATTATTTTCAATTAAAATGATTTATTATTTGATTTATAAAAAAAGGATTTAGATATCTTATTCTCATTTATTTCGATGACGTGTAGCATTTTTAATTTCGCCCAGGGCGAGTTCGGGCGTTTAAAGGGTTAATAGGTCTTTGAGAAAACTGTAATAGATGCTATATATAAATAACTAACATATCACCGCTGATAAATGAGGAGTGAAATACTAAAAAAAATAAAGAAGGCGAAAATTAAGAGGTTCTCGTACTAAATCCTGCCATTTAATGTGGCCGTGTGGGCGCATTTCCAAATGTCAGAAAGCAATTTATAAAAAGAATCTACACACACAAAAAAGAACTGGTTGCTGTGGGGGGTTAAAGGGTCCCATGATTGCATCATTGCTGCAATCAACGAGGGTATATCCGTTATAACATATACCCATGTTTTGAAGAAAATATCCACCAAGAAGTAGTGAAGAGAAACAATCGAAAAAGAATTATTTTCCCTCGAATTAACAGCGAAACCAACGAGGGCATCTCCGGCACAAAGTTTGAAGAAAAAGAAGTGAAAAGAAAGGGGTATTTTTTTTTTAAAGAGCTCATCTGGCAACCCCCTACTATGGCAAAAGTCACCCTGTAGCGGGCCGAAAAAATTTAGACTAACCCCGATCGATCCAACCCGCTCCCTACACTAATCCGGACGTGAGAAATCGAAGGAGAATGAAACGGATTGTATGTACAGTCCTCTACTAACAAAAAAATACAATATTTACAAAAAAATATGGGTAAATATGCACAAAATATCTACAATAGAGAGGGGCGATTATATTGGAAATCTCCTTATTTTTCACCAAAAAAAATACAAAAAGAAAATCCTATATATATGAATACTATTAATCGATCCTAAGAAACATAAAAAATCAAACAACCAAAAAAATCCTGACTACAACAGTCAATATATAAATAACAAACAAGGCCTCACTTGGTACAAAGAGGATGGGGAGATGTCCAGCCACCTGCCACTCGAGCGAGCAAAATGCCTAGGACTTACAACAAGTGTGGCGCCTCAGCGCTTGATGGAAAATAATGACCTTAAAAAGCTTGCGTGGCTATTATAAGCCCTCCTTCATTAAGCTATACTATTGGCCTTTATTTATTAACAATAATATATAGCTTTCCAGGATATAACGCTTTGTTTGTAATATAAGGATATACGAAACTAAGTCCTATCTTTCCAGAATATGGCGCCTGGAAAGAAAGAAAAAAAACATGGTAATCATTTTTATACATAAAATAAACAAAAAACAACAAACCCATTC
Source organism: Ceratothoa steindachneri (assembly GCA_963969495.1). Classification (NCBI taxonomy): domain Eukaryota; kingdom Metazoa; phylum Arthropoda; class Malacostraca; order Isopoda; family Cymothoidae; genus Ceratothoa; species Ceratothoa steindachneri. Next base: position 161,539,134 of record OZ018326.1, read on the forward strand.
CCATTCAGACACACACACATTTTTACAGAGGAAGGGATAGGGTACTGAGAAAAGGGGTGGGAGAATGGCCCTTTTACACACACTCACATTCGCTCCACCACAACCCTAATCCCACTACAGCCTAATACTAGGCTAGATTAAAAAAAAACATGCAACCAGACTGAGGGTGTTGAAGCCAGGGCAGAACGAACCAGACTGAGGGTATTAGAGCCAGGATAGCACGAACCAGACTGAGGGTAATGGAGCCAGGACAGCACGAACTAGACTGAGGGTATTGGAGCCAGGACAGCACGAACCAGACTGAGGGCATTGGAGCCAGGGCAGAACGAACCAGACTGAGGGTAATGGAGCCAGGACAGCACGAACCAGACTAAGGGTATTGGAGCCAGGACAGCACGAACCAGACTGAGGGTATTGGGGCCAGGATAGCACGACCTAGAACGAGGGTATTGGAGCCAGGACAGCACGAACCAGACTGAGGGTATTGGAGCCAGGATAGCACAAACTAGACTGAGGGTATTGGAGCCAGGCCAGCACGAACCAGACTGAGGGTAATGGAGCCAGGGCAGCACGAACTAGACTGAGGGTATTGGAGCCAGGACAGCACGAACCAGACTAAGGGTATTGGAGCCAGGACAGCACGAACCAGACTAAGGGTATTGGAGCCAGGACAGCACGAACCAGACTGAAGGTATTGGAGCCAGGACAGCACGAACCAGACTGAGGGTATTGGAGCCAGGGCAGCACATAATCCTAGAGATGTTAGCCTCAGCAAGGTGGCCCATGCATAGACACAACATCCCCTTCGAGGTAAATTCTCTGGGAATATTACCACCGCTAATTGCCAACATAATATCCCCATACCCTCAAAATGAGTTTGAAATAAATGGCAATTAAAATAATAATGTGAAGGAGGAATAAAGTTCGGAAGCTGTTGATTAGTGAAAATCCTTCCCCAGATTTACAGAATTAGGGATAAATTTATAACCCATAAAAGTATATCATTTAAATTAAAGTGAAATTATTGTATAAACTTGAATATTTTACCAGTTTTCTTAAAGAGGAGGATCGAAAGGTAACGAAAGATGAGAATAATCAGAAAAAAACAAAGGTAGGAAAGGGAAGAGATAGAAAAATAATTCATTAAATCCTCATAAAGCCAAATAATGAGGGATGAGGAAGACGCAGTTAAAATCTACAGGAACGAAGTCTGTAGGTATTTTTCCATCTCACTTGCCCTCTAAATGACCCGAATTAGAGATGCAATAAAGTAATTTGATACCACAACTACTTTTGGATTAAATAAATCTATGAGACAGACACTGTTTGTGCCCAGTCGTGCCCAACGGATAGTGCTTGCGCTACAGCGTTAATCCTTTAGCGGATAATACCTATATTCAAATTATCTGAGGTAGACAACAATAAAAATCTGCCACGTCAAGAAAAGTCACTGTCTTTCCTTATTTTAACCTCAATCGCCCGATTCTCTTGTCTACATCAGGATCTCTGACTGCCAAATTTCCATCCTGATTCCAAGAATGGCATTTCCTTCGCGTTGAAGTGAACTCACCTTTCTCACTTTTGCATCATTAAACTTTATTACGGTAGAGTCCTTCTTTATGAGTAGCTGCCGCCCCCCAAATCGGGAATTTAGATTGATGGAGCAAACTAGTTGCAATAGGTATGGTCTTCTGAACTTGGTGAGGCAAACAGCGCCGTTTGTGAGTGTACCGACGAATGTGTTTATGAGTGGGCATGTTCTTAAGTTTTTCTCATTTCTATAACGTCTCGGTGTAGATCTCCGGTTTTTTCATCAATTATTGATTTATGCCCAGCCGATTACATCCGGAAGCATTTGATGACAATGGTATGTCACAAAACAGATTTTTGATATGTACAAACATTTCAAGGAAGAACGAAAGTCCGTCGAAGAGTGGCGGTTTCTGAACGATCGTCAACAAGCACAACGTCAGAAAACTTCCAAAAGAGCTCGATGCTTTCTATCATTTCAGATCCTAGACAAAATGCACATGATGTTTGTAAAAATCGTAGAACTGCCCCACGCGAGCGTTCATATAAGATCAGAATGCCAATTACTGGTGAGTCCGAAAAGACCAAGATGCAACGTTCTCGTTAGTGATTATTGTGTCCGAGTTGTATTGTTCTTTTGGCACAAAGCAGGGATGGGAGAACACTTCGTGACCTGAGAGGGGAGCACCCCTTCCGAGTCAAAGGTATGTTGATATGAGTGCCCCCATAAGTGACAGTAGTACTCCATCAACAGGGTTAGAAAAAGAAAGAGAGATCGAGTGAGTATGTTGTGCTGTGAATGCGAGAAAGAAAATAATAACGCTGTTGTGATTGGTTATGTGAATGATGATGTGTGTGGACCTACTTATCCATGCGGACGTAAGTATCGGCGTATCCTTCTAATGGGAGGTCAACTCATGACACTTCTGAACCTAATGTGTCCAGGCTCACTAGAAAGCCTACGGGGTATTGACTAGGCTAGTGCGAGCTCCTCTTATACCCGGTAAACATGAGGTGCATTTCTCCAAATTTTGTATCGAGACTAGTGAGGGACGGCAAGAGGAAACAGCGTATTGGAGTTAACCAGAAGCGCAAAGATCAAATGAGAAATGACTCCACTTCATCTCTACGGTCATAACTGGGAAAAAAATGGGGATTTATGGTTATTTCCCCGAATTAAAGTGTTCAAAATTAACATGACCGATAAAAGCAAATCAAGTTCGCAGCACTGTCAATTTGTGGTTGCAGGGTGGTAGGTGGAGGGATATTTTTCGATATCCCATATATTGACAATAAAAAATTTCTCCTTTTTGTTTCAAATGCTAACGAAACGTGATAGAACACCCACTGGGATTTCCATCGTGTTAATGAACCTGCCCGCATATCAATTGATGTCAGGCAATTCCTTAACTTCGCAGAACACGGTGTCATTCCCCACCCCTAATATTTGCTCGGCAAAATATTTCCCTGCAACCTTTTCCTGTTTCCCATGATGAAATTCATATTCAATGGGTGTAGTTTGATACGATTGCGGACATGAATCAAGAATCGCTAGAGATTATCGTAACGTTCACACAAAAAACTTACATGGGATTGTGGACTAAAATGCGAGTATGGCTGAATTTATGACCAATAGAATTACTTCGAAAGCTACAGTAAAGAGAAGGAGAGAGGGTAAGTTATTTTATTGCAATAGTCAATTTCGCTGACCTTTGTGCTAGCACTGTGTGTTTATCTTTTTCTGTCTTCATCCTTCACTAGTAAAACTGCCTCTCTTACCAGACGACCCTTCCACGTCAGTCTTGCCTTATTCATCTTTAATCACCATCAAATCTTCGTGAGTATTATCAACGGTCTACGATTTTATTTTCAATTCCAATTGAAAATTCCATAGCCATTGTTATACTTTTGCATTCACTATCAAACTCTACAACATTATTATAATTGCAATTTGTTACTATTGTCTGCATTCTTTATCACATTGAATTTTTCATAGTCTTATTTTTAAAAAAAATAAACGTTTGAGTATTCACTCAGCCACGGGAGAAAATCCCACGCTCCTTGATAGTAATTGGTTTCATTTCATTAAATCAACCATTGGTGTCATAACCAATAACTGGTGTAATAAAATGTGTACAAAGCTCTTGCCTCTGCATATTAATAACTATTGAGAAAGGAATACTCATTCATTCCTCATTAAGGGACTAACTTCGTTATAAAACGGGAGCAAGTTCCTTGCGCCACAAGTTGTGATAAAACATCTGATTCGCTACCATTATCCTTTCAAATATATATACAGTTTTCCTAAACTTCGTGGTGATGGTCCTTAGTCATGAAATCCAAATATACATATATTTGAAGTGCACAAAGATTGTAGGGAGAGTTCAGGGTAACCAGGTATTTTTGGAAAGGAACAAGGACTTTAGGAACATCTAGAATATTTGAGTCGCCCACGGACTTTAGGACCACCCTGTACAAGGAATGACAGTTGAACATCCTACCACTATCGACTAGTTTCAAAACTCAAGGAATAGGAGGGTGAGTTGACAAAAGAGTTGTAAAATCATGGGTGAAAGTCAAGAAACTGAAGAAGTACCAGATATTAAACAGAAGACTGAAACTTACCTGTTAGAGGAAGCAAAATGTGATTCCAAGCGCTTTCGCTTTTTTTTTAAAGTGGTTACAATCTTATTTTTCATTTTCTTCCAGACACTCATCTTTAGTCACACTAGATTTTTTTGTGAGGTTTTCTCTCCACAAGTCTGAATTCTTTCATTACGTGAAATCGGTCTCCGGCCTAACCGGGTGGAAACACTGCTTCCGATTAAAGCAAAGTTAAACTACATCGAGTGTGATTAGTCACCGGATGGTGTCCGATTACGATCTACTTCTCAGCTGCTGCTACACTCTGTTGTTACCAGCGGGTCAGAACCCACGTTAAACTGTGGGTCTCTACTGAAAAATTAAATGCCTCACAACGAATGCAGATCCCTGATAGAACAGCTACTGATTTTAGGCTCAATCGTCCACAGTGATTAATTGTTTAAGACCATTTTATTTTATATTGCAGCTTCTTTATCACTTTTTATTATTTTTATCATCCAGGAAAGATGAAGACACCGTAAAACTTGGCCAAAGGAAGCAGTTCTGGAGTGCTGCTACAAAGCACCTATGAGAAGACGGATTTGATCCTTTATGGACGGCTGTGATCTCGATAATGAGAAAGCGGATACGCGCAAGGAAGCAATGCATTGGAATAGTCTTCAGATCTCCCCAAAAGACATGTGCTAAGGGAGCGATGTATTTTTTTAATGGATCTCACCGCTCTTTCACTCATTAAAACTTCACTCCGCGGACGGAGAGGCATGGTGAGATGACAGATAGAACAAGTGTAAAAGACTCCGAAATATAAAAGTAGTGAACAGAGTCACGCATGAAAAGGATTGTTACTACCAAAATTAATCAACCTTAAATATGAGAGGGGAAAAACGCCTACCCCCCCAAAAAAAAACAAAGTAGTACAAGAGGGCGCGGGTACTCGAAAGGGGGAACTTAAAGAACCCTTACGGGGATGATGATGTGTTGTTTGTAGCTTCCCAGGAGCAGATGACATCTCTGCTCCTTCCGACCCCTTGGAACACTAAGCCTGTGTTGTATGCCCCGTCAAGTTAGACTCTACTGAGGGGCCAGGTTTGGGTGCGGGAAGGCTGTTGCATGCCGTGGGAATTTTATAGCCCCCCTCTCCCCTGTGCTAACGGTCCATGCAACAGATAGGAGGTGGGATGTTGTGGTTCAGGTGACATAGAGGTATTGTGGACTGAGAGGCCATGGCGTGGATCAGGTTGGGCGGGGGGCTCAGAGGGCTGAATGCCCCCCCTCCCTTTTAAGCCATACTTTATTCTGCTATTCAGAAAGAGTTATGTAATATAGAATATATAAAAAAGCAGTTTTTTAAACCGTTGAGATTGATTGTATCTTATATGTTACATGTCTAAAATACGGGTAAATCTCAAGAATAATTACTAAATTTATTATTTTCCATTAACTGATGGCAAAAAACTACAATTCATAATTTTCTGATGTGTGCAAAAAATCAGTATCTGAGAGGGTTAGTACTCACTCTTGTATGACAGAGTGTTATTTATTATCCATGATGTGTAAGATAATTATTATTAATCATAAATGCCCTTTTATCAGACTACTCAGAGGAAGGAATTCAGGTTACCCTCCCCCACGATTTGATCACTGATCCACCCCCCTGAGGGGAGGGATCCCGTTATCCTGTACTTCTCTCTCAATTCTGTCCTTGGAAAAGTCAGTTTATAATTATCAGTTAAATAAGAAATTGAAAAAAACAACGATTACTTTGAAGTACGTATATGAGAGTACTCTTATCCAGTATCAACCATAGAAATCAGTACCACTGTATATCACAATGTAAACGAAGGTATTTCGAGGAAAAACCTGTATGTATGTATGTATACAATGCACGCTAAACAATTTAATTACGAATTAATCGGAAGAAACACCTTGACCCATATTCACCTATCTCACTTGTCACCTCTGTTTTCCTTAACTCTTAAAATGCTCTTAACTCTGTTAATGCTCGTAAATATGTTGGTTTGGCCAATTCTATCCACAAGTCTCCCTCATTGCCAACAAATTTATGATGCCATTCTTGCCAAAAATCTTCGTTTCTTTCCAATTTTGAATCGATTTAGTGGAGTGCAATAAAATATCATATTATAATCAAAGTAGAGAATTATATTTGTTAACGTTTATCAGAATAAGTAATGTATATGCAAATGTTAAATGGTGAGTGAGTTTTCTTTATAAATTCAGAATTATAATACGAAAGTAATGAGTAGTTTTGTGGAGTCGCAAGACGAACTAACTAAGAAGGTGAACGAAAAGAAATGGACAGCAAAGAGTTATTGGATACTTTATGGGGGGCGTTTAGCGGTGCAAATGTTTAACTTAAGTGCTCTGAGTATCTCAGCAACAAGCGAACCCACAAATAATAGAAGATACCAGGATCTAATCTTCATGCCCCACAACTGACGAGATTTGAGCCTCTGTAATTCTTAGTTGTTTAACGGTGTAGAAAGTAGAAGAAAGGCAGAGGGGTGTGGTGGTTATCCGAGCTTTTGTGCTTCTTTTTTGTATATTGTCTGAGAAGAAATAACTTTACATTTCATTTACACATGGCACAATTGTTGTTTAAGAGCAACACATTAAAAGGATTTACCCTGAGTTTTACTTACAAAGGGAGTTTCCTGATATTCCTGGTTTGTAATTTTCTTTTTATTAATTAATGTCTTGCTATGGGTTGCTTGCATTTTCTTTTTCTTTTTTTCCTTTTAGCAGCCCATCTGGCGACTGCCTACTTGGGCATAAGTCGCCGTCCTCACGATGGGTTGCTCGCAACCTTTTCACTTGATCATTTAGAAGATATTTCTTAGCACTGAAATTTTGCCCTCGTTGTCGTCTCGCGCCCTTGTCACTTCCCGCCTGTTTAAATATCGTAAAAGGACGAGTGATGTGTTGTGTTGTTTGTAGGAATGAAAGAAACTGGTTTTGTTTTTGGTTATATGTATGATGGCACATTTGGGTGGAATTCCGTGAGCGCATACGTCGGTGCCCCATCATAATTGGCAGGAGTTCGCTACCAGAGCTCCTAAGGGTACTAGGTAAGTTCTGGCTAGGCATTCGCAGGTACATTCGGTTAGGGGGTAAATAACTGGTGGGCAACCAAGAAGATTCCAGTTAGGTACCAGGCATATACCATGGACAAAAGTAGTAGCGTTGCTCCTTATTAAGTCCAAGGCAGTTATATTGTGCACTGAGAAAGTAGCGGATGGGTACCATGATGAATGAATGAGTACCGTTGAGTACTATGCGTGTATCGTTTAAGTATTATACTAGGTGAGTATCTGGAAGGTAGCAGTTGGATACAAGTAAGTAGTCAGTGGATCCCTTATTTTCTTCAAGATTTAAAGTTCAATAGCAACGAGGTCATTTCACGCATGTTGTTTGACAGGAAAAATCTAGAAAGAACTTGCTAAAGGTAGACTTCGGCCTTGGTGCTGGGAGGGTGCACAGCTGCTGGCACTGGAACAGAAAGGGAGTGCCCTTCTCCAGGTTTCATTTTTTATGTAGCAGGGTATTACCCTTGCGCCTCGTCCACCCGCTTCCTGCGTAGTAAGAACCTACCAACTATAAATGAGGGGTTTCGAACTTGTTCCAGAAATGTAGGTCTTGGATTTCCCAGGTCTTGTAATCCTGCTCGCAGTCCGTCACCTTAGAAGCAAAATTGAGATTTTCTAACATTTGAAAGCCAAAGGAAAGTTTGTTCCTTTAAGCAAATTTATTCTATTAAGGAAACATCCCCAAACAATTTGCGTAAGCACGCTTTCTTAACATTTCTGCTACGCGCATTAAATTTCAATGTTTATATTTTGATGTTCAAAATAAATTTTTGCTCTCAATTAATTATGAGAATGTGCAATAATCAGTAGATATTGTAAGATTGTGTTGGCAGAAGTATTATGACTTCCTTTTAAGGTTTATGAGAGAGATTCCCTCGTTAGTTTCCGTTTTAAAGTTAGAGCGCCCCTCTCCCCTTGAGTCCCTTCGATTCGTAGATTCTCACGAATTAACTGGAAGGAGAAGCGAATACCCCGTCTGATACCCCAATCGCTTAATTAGCTTTATGACACTGCGCGATTTAGTACTCGGCTTCCAAGATCTCCTCCTTCTCCACCTTTTGATCCAGAAGGCAAGTGAAAAGTAATATTGTCAGAAAACGTCTTCAGATGCATTCAGATCAGCGTACTCCATTAAGAAGAGGGGCTAGCTGTGCCACCGGCAGCCAATCAAGTACACTCTTTTAAGGATATTTTATTTAACACGACATCCTAACTCCTCCCCACCTTCTTCCTTAACCTCGTCGTGATTTTCACCCCGTCAATAAAGCCTCCACGTATAATCTTTTGCAACTATGCCTTTCCTTTGTAAGAGCATAATTTCAGGCGGCGAGGAAAGGAGATTTGAGGTCTAGCCCATTGCGGAACCTGAAGCCAAGAGGCATCCTAAATTTGGACGGAGTTACAGCCTGCGCGGAGCGATCCTAGTTAAGCGCCCTATACACTACATTCTCATAAACACCCAGCCTGCAAGGTACACACGGATACTGGCCCTATTCTAGTTGCTATCCAGTACTGCTGACCAAGACGACAGTTACACATAGACGTCCCACTCCGGGCTCTCTCAAATCATAATCTTCCACTCTTCTTAGTTGGAGACTTAAATGCACGCCATCCTTCACTGCTTTCTAACATCAATAATGATGTGGGTAGGTATCTAACCAGCTCTTGCGGAGATTCCGCTGTGAGCAGATCGCTCCGGCCTTCCCTTTATTTTTCTCCATCGCGGGGAAAGTCCGTCCCCGGGCATAATCCTCCACAATGACTAAGCCACACGCCTCCACACCCACAAAGCCCAGGTTCCCATGTACTATCAACACACATCCCTGTATGCGCCTACTCTCCTCTTAACCTCTCATACTTCCCACCCCACCACGTTAGGATTACACTAACACAAACTGGGAGGAGTTCAAGAAACACCTAACCACGAAAACTCCTCATAACCCCAATCTCAGGGATACCGACCATTTCCACCAAGACGATCAATGTAGCATAATCATGAACACAATAAATATCGCACGTAAAATGTGTACATCACGCAAGTATTTAAAATGAATTAAACACTTTACATTCTTCATTTACACTCAGAGAAAGATTACACTGTACAATGAGCAATAGGATAGAGGTCACACGACATCACACTACTACGTACCCGCATCCTAAGATAGGTGCAGCTGGATCCGAACGTCTAGTGGTGCGAAGTGTCGAGCATCGCGAATGCCCCTCGCTGCACTGACGCTTCCTTCTTCTAGCGGTGCGCATAGGGAATGTTAGGCACGGACCCACAAAACCAGTTACCCTTCTACACAACAACCGCACACTCACTGATGCTAATGACAACCTCAACGCATTCAGGTCCTACTGGGATATGTTGCAAACTCACAACGCACCTAAACCACACGAACATGAGCACTTCCAAAAAGTCAGGGAATGGTGTCGGCTCTACGTTGGCGAACTTGCTTCCCTTTGATACAAATGTAGGTTTTCGAAAACTTTACAACATTAACCGCCCTAATCCCGTCGAGGATACAAAACATACAGCAAATGTAACTAAGATGCTCTTCCGTCCCGTCTGGCCTCCCAGCCAAAATAATACACCACATCGCCCCAAAGTTTTCCATACATTTACACATCTATTCAATGCCTCACTCACCTGCCTCTGAGCATCTTCCACGAACTTTTAAAACACCGCACAACCTACTACTACATAAACAACACAAAAAAAACAAACTCGCAAACAATTATAGGCCTGTTCCACTATTAGAGCTCCTAGGCAAAATACTTGAGGATATGGTCAACAACCTCCCCCGGAATTTTCTGCAAGAGACGGACTGGTTTTCCAGTACTAGTATGGCTGCAGGAAAGGCCGATCCACTCAAGTTGTTTTAACCATCGTTCATGATATATTACAGTAAGCACGAGAGTCAAGCCAGGGAACACACTCCATCAGCAAGGACATGGAGAAAGAGTTCGATAAGGTGTGATATGAGGAACTTCATTGGAAACTAACCAACAACACGGAGCTCCCTCTATGAACCAGAAGACTTGCCTCACACTAACTTAGCGACCCAAGGTATCACATAAAATACAATAACAAATCACACTCATTCAGACCACGGACAGGCGTACCTCAGTGCAGCGTACTGTCAACTACACTATTTATAATATACACCAATGACAGCCTACGTCCATCCGAAAACTGCATACACACGCACACACTGTCCTGCGCTGACGACAAGACTATTCTCGTCTATAGTCAGAGCCTTGGCAGGATCGCGCGTCGTGCATAAATGATACTGAACGAGAAGACAAAATTTGAGGACAAGTGGGTCATTATCACGAATCCTCTGAAGGCACAGACGACACTCTTCCACTTGCGTGATCACTACATGCACCAGATTAAAATATACACACACACCAGATCTTAACTACACAGCCCACACGCGGCTTACATACAGACCTCATACGAAAATGACGTGGTTTCATTTGATAGATACTTATGCTTCCATGTACACTAGAGCTTTATGCAAGCATGAGCTAAAAAGAAACAAATTGATGGGCAGATTTTACACTCCTAGCCGCAAACTACAATTGCATTTATAAAAAAAAACACAAGCTCGTCTACTTCTCACATGCATACGCTACAATTGAACTAATATCCGCGAGTCACACATGGAAGAACAAAGAACTGCGCATTCAGAACTCGCTCTAAAAGGCGCATGTCTCTCTCCTTGTTACACGCTCATGTCTACACTACACGAAAACAACAAAGTCAACACCTACACCTATACCCATCTAACACTTCAGCTAACGAAGCTCGCGAGGGATCCTATATAAACCCAAATACATGCCAGAAAATAAGCTACGCTGGCACTACGATACCCAGCGCCAACACCTTTCTATATATGAGTTAGCGGCATCATGAGTATTGCCTTCCTTACTGGCGCACCCTCTTCCCGCCCGCTCCTCACCACCGCTCCAGTCTAACACAACACCACTATCACAAAAACTAAAGCACGTCGCATCGATGTCTGCCCACCGCCTTTCAGAGGCTCTTTTTATCCCATCTTAAGTTATTTCCGCCTAACTACTTGATCTCCGTGGCTCCCACAGTCATCCCTCCACTTTTCTTTCTATTCAAGGGATTCAATTCGATTCCAAAGCTTGATTTTGTCACTTACATTATGGTCTCAATGTTCTAAGTAAATACTAAATTCCCCTTTTGGGTGGAATGCACCACCAGGTTGAGAACCCCTATTATATAGTTTATCCTCGTAAATTTGGTGGTTCTCAACGCTGAATTCTTCCCAGCTTTGCTACTGGCTTTTGCCAATAGGATTATCAGACGTGAATTACCTAGCATACGAGAGGAAGAACCTGAAATTTATGAAGAGGGTTAATTGCCTTTTCATTTAACAGAATATTTAACAGGTGTCTGAAGTAACGAGGGCCCGCTAGAGTACATCCGAATCAATCAACCAACCGATAGAGTCAGCACCAGCATCAATCTATATTCTATAAACTAGCCCCAGAAGATTGTGTCCAAAATCCCGCATCCTTCACATCACCAATCAGAGCATCTCAAAAGCTTGATCATACGAGTACAATATATAATATCTAAAATTAATAAACAACTCCCCCCTCCCCCCCCCCACACACAAAAGCCATACTAAAGTTGCATCCTCATACTTGTCTAACCTGACTTTGAAAACATTAAAATTTAGGATACTTATGAATTACATTAGAAGAAGGTTTGTACAGTAGTAGATGAAAGAGGGGCGAAATTTAAGAGATGGAAGGATATTTTTCCCTACTAGGGAGGGCTTCGCTTTACTTTATTAATTTTTACGTTTCTTTGGGTTTTATTCTTCGATTAAATATATTTCTCTCATGTTTTTGTATCTTCATGTGCTTTAGCGTTTTTCTTATTGATTGTGTTAATGATTTGGTGTACTTATCTTTGTTATAATTTTTTAGCATTCAAGCCTTTATTAGCTATTTTGTCTAACAATTTACCTTGTGTTTATCGTTTAGTGTAATGTTGTTTGTACTTAATTGATTCTTCTGTTGCATTTGTTGTATTTGATTACTGTGTTTAATCTATGTATATATTGGTGAAATGTCTTCTTGTGAGCATAGTTTGGTGCTCGGGAACTGACGTCGGTGTGAGACTTTTACCCATAGTCTTGCAGGAATGTTAAATCTGCCACCTGTTTCCTGAATCTCTGGAATGATACCATTTGCTAGGGTGAACCAGACCTTACTTCCCAGTTTTGGGGGGTGATGTTGATGGGTTCTAATCGTTCCCTCCTCTGTAAATCCTTTTGTCGAAGGTGATCACTTCTGACTTTATAAATATGTAGGGATACACTGTTCTGGACACGTTGAAGTCTTCTCATTGAGGATTTGCTTGATATTTTCCCAATGTTGGCTGAGCGAAGATCTCTAAAATTGTATAGCTTGGCGATTTTTCTCCTTGCTAGGTTCCGTCTCTCCGTGTGGTGCCTCGAGTATCCATGGGGGCGATCTTTAGGCCCAAGACAGTGCCTTCGGAGGAGTGGCCGTATCTCCTTCCTTCTATGATGATGGGCGATGTCAACTTACAGCTCAGCTGGACAATTTGGAATTTGTGCCTGTTTGTCCTGATTTTCCATCGTCTCTCGTACTGGTTGATGTTATTGATTTCCGCTATCGTGCGAGTTGCCTTTGCCCTTGCTTTCCTCTCCGAGCATGGGATGATTTGCGTGATGCCATCTTAGAATTGCAGATACATCGTGTCTCTGTGCACCGGAGTTGGGAGGTCGATGGTGAAGACTAGGTAAAACAGTGGGCTCAGGCAGCTTCCCTGTGGAACGCCTACCTTTAGTTCGAATTTAGGTCTTCTTTAGTCCTCAATCATGAGACATGCCCTTCTGTCCATGGCAAAGTCACAGAGAATCATATCCAGGATTGGGTGTAACTGGAGGTTCAGGATCTTGTATTGAAGTCCTTCCAGCCAGATTCTATCAAAGATCTTTTGCACGTCCCTCAGCAGAATGCTTACATAGCATCCGTCGCTTGGGAATATGCTACTTTCTCTGTTAGGAACCGTATTGGTGCTCCTTTTTTTACGAAACCCGTGTTGTTAGGGGTTGTGCGCTCCTAACTCGCTCAGTTGAGCTATAATCTTTTCAAAGATCTTTCCCTGAATATCAAGAAGAGAGATCGGGCCATAGTTAGCCACCTGGTTTGGGGGCTTGTTTCCCTCCGGGATGAAGATGATTTTGGTCATCTTGTACCCGTCAAGGAAGTAGCCTGTATTTAGGGCAGCGTTCATTGTGTTCGTCCAACCCTGAATAGTTTTCCTTGTGGGCATTTAAGAGGCTGTTTTTCGTAATTCCATACCAGCTTGGTGCCCTCTGCTTAAAGGACCTTATTATGTTCAAGGTCTCTTCCAGAGTTATTAGGCGTCCGTGGCTAGCCATCTCTCCTTCTTGAAATACTTGCGGGTGTGAGTGGGTTCTATGTATCACTGTACCAAAGTTATCAAGCAATTGGTCTTCGAAGTCCTGGTCAAAGTCGTTGTTCTCTTCAGGGGATATAGTGAAAATCTCTTGCCAGTGCGTTCTAAATTTTAACTCGATAAAGTCTGGGTTCTCACTGATTTCGTATCCATCCTTGATTTGAGTTCTAGGTTGGTCAGTCAATTCCCTAAGTCTTCAGATGTTGTTCCAAAATCTTACAGGATTGCCCTCTCTGTTCAGCCTCCCAATGATGTCATTCCAGATTTCTCTTTGCTTTTCAATTAGTATGTTCTTTATTTACTTCCTCTCCTAATTGTCTCATTCTGGCTGACCTTTCCTGTTTGGTGCTTGTCCTGCCGATCTCTCCATGTATTTATCTATGTTCCTGGGAGATTTATCTCATCCTGTTTGTCCACCAAGGTTGTGGGAGCAATTTATAGGAGATTCTGAGGACGCATATCTCGTCGTCTTGTATGAGGAGATTAGTGATCTTATTTATTTCCTCATAAATCTCTTTGAGATTAACGTCTCCTAGGTCAGCTAATTAGTATGTACTAAGTATCGCTCTATATAGCTCCCAGTTAGCTTTAGCATAACCTTTCTTAAGTGGAACGAGCTTGAGTATTGGGGCAAGCGAGATTGTGGAGATAATCAGGATTTGATCGCTCGATACCACTGGTCCGGCTCAATGCTAATTTTGAAGGGAAAGCCTTTGCTCGTTAACACCACGTCCGGTTAGTTGCCAAACGATCTATTAAGAAGGTCGGGAAATCCGGCCCGACCCTCTGGAGTCTGTCTCTTTCGAGTAGTAACTCTAAGTTTCTTCCCCTTTGGTCTGTGCTTTCGTAGCCTGACGCTCTGCTTCTGGCGTTTAGATCACCGCCAAGCAATGATAGTTTCCCGCGCTCGAAACATGTAAAAGTTGGTAATGGGCAGGTATTTGCGACGTGGTGGTTGATAGGCAGCCGCCACGGTCAGGTTTCCCACAGGGTTGGTATTTCAACAGCCACAAATGACACTTCAAGGTTTGGAAGTGTTCTGTATTTAATGTTTTTTTTCCGGATCGCGATGGCTGCGCCGTCGTAACGAACCAGTGTGTGGTTTTTATTTATAACGGTGTAATTTTGTATCTTTATTATGTTTTATTCGTGTTAACACCGCGTTCAGTGATGAGGACCAGGTCGGGATCTACTGTACGGAATATGTTTGCATAAGGAATGTTTTCCCCTTCCCATCCATTAACGTTAATTGTGAGTATATTTAATGTGTTATTTGTGTTTTCCCTGTTGTGTTATCTAGAGCTTGTGTCTATTATGTGGGTGTGTCTTCTACTGTTTTTTATTACGTCCCTTTTTTCCGATTTTGATTTTTCAATGCTTGCCCATTGCTGGTTCTTTTCCATTTCTTCTTTGAATTCATTTTAGTGTGCTGGCCGATCCAGAGGTTCAGCCTTCTGCACACCACGCTTCTGTGTTCTTGGATCTGAGGAGGGCTTCTTGGTTGTAGATCTATTTCCTTTAGGATTTAAACCCCTTCCTTCTTTGTGAGTGTCTCTATGATTTCCTCTTTCTCGCATTTTGCGACAAATCCTGTCGGCGTGTCTAGTAGTCGAAGGATTGCGATGTTTAATTTGTCGAATAGGGTTTCAAACACCTGCCCCATGTCCAGGTTCTTAAGGCCGCTTAGGGAACTCAATGGGACTTTCGCCGCATTTTGGGTCGCCATTCTGGTGGTGAGCACCCCCTGAAGAAGGAAACGGACTTTGATCTAGCCCAGGTCTTTTTTTCTGGTATATAGAGACTCACTAGTGTGTATGTTTAAGAGTTTTTTTGTTGTTTCTTAAATTTTGTTTGGATAAAGAGGGCTCCCCCCCCCGTCGCTAAGCTGCCCGCCGCCTGGATGAAAAAAGAAATTGCCTTTGAGATGGATGATAACGATAGATGATATCAATCCAGGGGATGGGGGGGGTGTTTGTATGGCAGACTTATCGACAAGGCCCTCCCCCTGAGGGTGCTTTAATCGTCACCGCAAACCAGCATACCATAGAGACGGTTGCATGTCCTTCTATGGTCCTGAAAGTGGCCCCTGCTGGGATGAGCGGCGGAGGTTGCAGTCCGACTCTTGTCCGGAATGGTTTCTTGCATTGTTATCGGCTGCGGGCTACTCCTCAAACCAGCTTCCTCCAATGCCCTAATTATGCCTTAACAACTGCCCGGCATAGTCGCAACTAAACAAAAATGGCAATCCCCTCCCATCCCGCAGTAGATCACGTAGGGGAGCTGGACTGGGGACTTAAGCAGTCATCTGCCTAGGTGAGGCCGCTAAAAAGAAAGATGAAGATTAGTAGTGATGAGGAATGGTAATATAAGTATAACGTATAGCTCTCTTTCGACATAGTGGTGTTTATGAATAGAAATCAATTCTCGGAGGCGTCTTTCGAATTTACCCTAAACGTTACCTCCTTTACCGTATTTTTGAGGTAAATTGCCAGAGTACTTCAACTAAGAATTCTACACAGTCCTCAAGTTCAAGTTCAGGTTAATGAAAGTGATGAAATGTGTTGTAGGTTTTCCTAGGTGTAAAATTGTTTATTAGTTTGCCCTGGATTTGAGGGCATCAATAGCATAATTTATTTTTATTTTTTGTTTAATTTTTGTAAGCTCCATCAATAATATTGCTGAACCTCTATGACGGTCAGGTTCTTCTATTGTTTTATAACATTTGTCTATTCCTTTATTAGGTTCCTCCGTCGCCGCTTTCAAGCCTTTAAACTAGTTATTTTTGCTAAACTTTTTGTTTCTAGTTTAATATGGGAATTTTTGCCTCTTTTATTTGTACTTTTTAACTTAGTTATTTATTTATTCTTTATTTTCTTTTTACTTAAATTTGAGCTAGGGCACTTTGCTTCTTTTTATCTATGCTTGTTGTTTTTGCAGGTAATTTATCTTTCTGTTCTTTTTATTTTCGTTGACTTTGTTATTTAATTATTCATTTCTTATTTTTAATTCAAATCTTTATTTGGGCACTTCGCCTCTTTTTGTTTACATTTTTCACATTGTTGTTAGACTATCTTCCTTTTCTCATTATTTTAGTTAACTTTGTTGATTACACTGGGGTACAATGTATTTGGTGAATTGACAAAAGTACATTTTCGTACCTAATTCGAGCATACTGAATTCAAATAGGAAATCTGATTCTCTCTAAATGCTATAGATTTTTCTTAATATCAATAAATGATATTATACAATAATTTTCAGTTTATCACACCTATCATCATGCCCTGAAGTAATTTTGATTCATCCTTTTGCGTTATTTATAGTAAATCAGGTTTTTTGGCACACACATTTTATTGCATATGAGAAGAAACTTGAATTACACATTAGGATTACAAATACTGTAATCAAATAGATGCTAATTTATTAATGACTGTACATCAGGCTGGAGGACCTCTTCTTGATTTCAATCGGGCAAAAATTTGCGTTTGTAACTCTTTCTCTTGTAAGTCTTCTCTGGTTGATCTCTTCTAATCATCCAGCAGTAGTCCGCCATCATGTGTCTATCTCAGTGACCTTGGTAGCGCTCTTCTACTTTCTCCCATGTCTTACTCCCTAGCCTCTGGATCTCTATATTGATCTGTTTGAGTCCGGTTCTATTATGTAGAGCTAATTTTCGAATACGCACGATCCTTTTCGTGCCAGTTATAAGCAGTGTGGCTTGATTCGGTACTCTCTACATCATCCTGTGAGAGCTACAACTTGCCATCTGCGTGATCACGGCCGGGTACACCAGGACGGGGCGTACCAAGGCCGTGTAGAATTTTGCCTTATTTGGCACGTTAAGTCTTCGGAAACGGTACAGTTTCTTCAGCTCTCTTTTGGCTAGGGAGACTGTTGTTTATGTTAGCCTTATATCCTGTTTTGGAAAGACGTAAGCCCAGGACCTTTCCCTTGTTACAGTACGGATAAATTTCATCCTCATCGAGGACGTCGTCTATTTTCCGGCGATTCATTCGAATTATCTGGAATATCTGTCGGTTAGTCTTGATTTTCCACCATTTTTTCGTAAGGGTTGATGTTATCAATCTCGGCAGTTGTCACCCTTGCTTGAACTCCAGCGCTCCTGATGGGGGTGGAACGATTTGTGTGATGTCATCTGAGAATTGCAGATACATTGAATCGTCCCTCACTGGAGCAGGGAGGTCTATTGACTACACGACGTACAACAACGTACTCAGACAGCTGCCTTGTGGAACTCCCGCCTCGAGTTCGAATTTGGGTCCTTCGTAGCCTTCGATCGCGAGTTGGGTTCTCCTCTCCATGATATAGTCACAAAGGACCCTTTTCAGGATTGGGTTTAGCTGGAGGTTGAGGATCTTGAATTGTAGCCCTCTCAGCCAAACCTTATCAAAGGCCTTCTTTACTGCATGCGAGTTTTTCCGTTAGGAGGGCGAGGGCCGTCTCCGTTCCTCGTCTCCTACGGAACCCGTGCTGCTGAGGGTCGTGAGCTCCTCGCACGGCTAGTTGTTCTCGAAGTCTGTCAGCCAGGAACTCTCGTAGATTTTCGCAACGAAATCCAGCAGGGAGATTGACCTGTAATTAACCAGTTGATCAGGGTTTTTTCCTTCGTTAGGTATGAAGATTATTTTAGCAATCTTAAAACTATCAGGGAAGTAACCCGTATTCAGGGAAGCGTTATAAATATTTGTGATTCCCTGAATAATCTGCTGTGGGACATTTATCAAGTTGATTTTGCTGATGCCCGTACAGCCGTGTGCCCTTTGTTCAAAGGATCTTACAATGACCATGACCTCCTCTGGTGTTATGGGATGGCCATGGCCCGCCATCTCCCTGCCTTCGTCTACTTGATGTTGTGGGTGCGTGTGGTGTATGAGCTGATTCAGATCTTCGATCAGTTGGCCTTGGAATACTTTGTCGAACTCTTCATTGTCTTCTTGGGAGATACTGAGGACGTTTTTCCAATAATTCCTAAATCTATCTTCTAGAACCGCCGGGCCCTCTATATAATTTCTGTTCTATTTTATTCGAGCCTTCTTTTTTCCGGTTAGTCATTTTAGTTTCTTAATTTGACGGCAGAATTTACTCGGGTTCAGCTTGCTATCGGTTTTGGCTATCAGGTTGTTCCAGATTTCTTCTTGTTGAAGGTTGATAGCCTCTTTTAGCTCGGTGCTTAGGTGCCGAAGAAGCGAGTTTCTTTCCCGGTTAGAGCCTTCCCGTCTTATCTCTTCGTACACTTCCCTGTGAACACGATCGATCTCACTCATCTCTTCTGTCCATCTTGATTAAGAAAGGATTTTGTACCGTCTTGAGTACGCACTCGCAGTCGGCTTCTAGAATGGACATAGTTATCCTCTTCAGTTCTTCGTCTAGTTCCTCCAAGGTTTCGTCGCTTAGGTCAGCTGGGGTGTATTGACTGAGTTGTATCTTATAACGTTCCAAGTTGGCCGAGGCGTAGTTTTTGCGGAGAGAGACTGGAAGCTAGATCGGTGCGAGTGATATTGGGGTGAGAACCGCTATGTGATCACTGGAGACTGTTGGGACCGGCTCAAGATGGTCGTTGAAGGGGAAGCCTTTACTTGTTAAGATTATGTCAGGTTTAGTGGCTGATTTGGAAGTGATATAATTCGGAAAATCCAGCCCTTTTCTTTGGATGTTTTTTTTCCCATAATCAATACCAAGTTTTGGCCTCTTTCGTTGGTTCTACCATACCCCGCCGCACGGTATCTGGCTTTGAGATCGTTCCCTAAGATTGCCATTCTGCGGGCCCAAACAGCATGTAAAGTTATTTATTGGGAGATAGGCTTGACGAGGGGGTTAATAGGCTGCTGCTATCACAAGGTTTCCTACCAATGTGTATAGTTCGACCGCCACAAAGGATTCGTCCAGTTCTATTAGATGTTTGAACCTGATGTTACCCTTCACAACTATTACGGTACCACAAAACCTTTCCTGAGAGTAATGTTTCATGACCACTCTTTAGCCCTGTATTTTTATTTGACCAGATGAGGTGTCAATTTAGTGCGTGGTCAAGCACGCGGAATATGTTTACATAAGCCGTTGCTTTCCTTTCCTAACCGTCTACGTTGTGTGTTAGGATCCTCATTCCGTTGCTTACTCTTTGCGTGTTGTCTTTTTAGTGTTTCTATGTTATCTTTTTCTCCCTCCCGTTTCTCTTCTTCCTGAATTTGGCGTTAAAAAAATGGTTGCAAGTGTTGTGATGTAGAACCACGTTTTGGTGGATCAAAGCTTGTTCTACTGTTTCAGTGTCGATTTCGGCATTGAATTCCCATTTAAATACTTTTGATTTTAATGCCATGGAAAATTTCTCTGGCTTCCATCTCTTCGGAAAAGGAAAACTGTTCGTATGCGTATATTGAGAGATTGATGTTATCCACGCGCAACTTTTTCTTCATCCCCTTGGTCTTCTTTGTTTGAGGGGCTTCTGTGTCGGATGAGTCTGAGGACTCAGAGGAACTAGTAATAGCAGACCCAACATTTTCCCTCTTTTCGCTGTCTACTTGTCTCTGTTAAAGGGCAGTTTTCACTTCGACTGCTTCTTTTTAGTTTTTGTCCAATTTTGGGGTTGTCTTTTTGTTATGGTCTTGTACATTTGTCTGTTAGTTTGGAACAATCTGCAATCGCAGGACATCCCGGAATGGGGGGTTGACCGGGAACCACATTTGGTCCATACCGTTTTTGGCGAGCATTTGATATAACTCTTTAGCAAACGTTCCTGGGCGCGCAAGATTCATGACGTGCGCGTGAAGAATGCACGTCAGAATCTTGGTTGAGTTTTCGTTCTGTACTTTGAGGTAGGTCTTTTTCGTATCAACTTCTGAGAGGGCCGCCTTTGCTGCTTGAGCGTAGGTTGTATTGGCTCTACGCGTTTCCTCTTGTTTCTTAAACTTATGTTTCTTTTTGATCTCTTCTTTTTTTGATAGGGCAGGCCATAGCCATTGACTTGTGTCCCTACCCGCAGTTGACGCACTTTTCGAAGTTGTTTTTAGACGTTCTCTAATGGTTGCCCTTTTCGATGTATTTGGCGCAGGTTTTTTGTGGCTACTTACAGTCCTTTGTCGCGTGCTGCTCCATTTTATATCGCCTAAAGCAGAATTGAACAGGAGTAAATTCTCTTTTCTCAATTTGGTCTCCACTTACGAGTACTTTGACATTAAATATAATTAGACCATGGTCTTTTGCATTTTGGGCCATTGTACTCTCTGTAAAGACTACTTTAAACACGTGAGTGTAGTCACTGTTGTCCCTCCTGTCCTGTTCTTAAATTTAATCACTTCGGCTACCTTGGCTCAGGTTTTTCGAAGCTGTATTTCCTCCTTGATCTCCTCTTTCGACTGTTGCCCAATTCATGGGTCGAGTCGGTGGCATACAACGCTCTTCTCGGCCAGGATCTGAGGTCGTATGGCGGGCTGCAGACCAATTCCCCGAAGGACCTCAACTGCCTCTCCTTTGGTGATGGCCTCAATGTCCCTCTCCTTCTCAAAGATAGTAACATATCCCGAGGCCATCTCCAGCAGTCTTACCATGGCAATACTTAATTTGCCATAAATAACCTCGAATACCTTTGCTCTGCTTGGCTTGGGTTGTCCGTCAATTGCCCGCAGGGGGATTCTGATCGTGTTATCCTGGGCTATCTCTTCGAGAGAGTGGCCCGTTGAGGATATATTCTTTTTATACTCTATAATCGTTGGTTGTGGTAACTTGATTCGAGAGGAAATAGTTCGTACTCCCTTTCTTCTTGCGGTGATACTTTATGCTCGTTTGGGTTGACTCCCTCTTCTTCGTAACTCAGCATCTATGAATGTGAACTTCCAAAATGGGGTGGATGAACGATGATGGGTCAACCCGGGAAAGGGGCCCTCACAAGGTGTGATTGTATGCAGCCGGCATACACAGAGACTGTTCTTGCTTTCCTTAATGGTCCAGGCTAGACTCCTGGGATGGAGGAGTGGGGGCGGGGCCCCACATCCTTTCCCAGAAGTTGCAGTCCTTGCCCTTGTACGGGTGCCTCTGACACCGAGTTTCACTGTGGGCTACTCCTCAAACCAGCTTTCCTTGGCGCCCCTAATTATGTATATCACAAAGAACCCCCTACTTGGGCCGAGGCAAGATGACAGGCAGGCCAGTTCATTTCTGCTTCATTACTCCGCTGACACGAAGTCGCCTAGGAGCAGCTTGTAAAAATCTCCTAAAAAAATCACTGTATGGAAATTGAAGAAAAGTCTGCACGTTTTTCGGCTAGCTTTTTTTCTTTGCCTCCTTTATTGGGTAAGAGATTTGTAGCAAGTTAGCGTTTTTTGATTCATTGAAGTCTTCAATCGTTCTACGCAGTCTTAAGTCCACCTTACCACATAAGACTGTTTCGTCATGTGTATAAGCGAACAATCAGAATGGAAATGAATGCTTGGTGTCTTGATTTAATGGATAGAGTTTACACTCCACTCTCATGAATTTTATGTGCTATTTACGGCAAGATGATCTTTCCTTTCTCGTAACAATTATTGCTTGCAAATCTTTGTAATATTGAAGCCAATGGCTACCTGTCAGTACTTTAAACTAGTTTGAATGGTTTCCCAAATGTCATAGATGTCGATTTCTTTTGCACTACTTAAGGTGATCTTTGTTGAATGGCCTCAAACTCACCTTGCATCTACTTCTTCAGGATCACCCTTTAGAAAAATCTGAACAGATTGGTCAAATGATTCTCTTTTCAGAAACACGTAGGAGCTGTACAAACTTTGCTACTCTTGGTGTTCTCCGCTGGGAAAATTTCTCTCATGCAACTACCCTGTTTCATGAAACCCACGGGATACACATTTGAAGCAGAATCACCTTTAAGGTCCTTCTGCTCTCACATAAATCTTTCTATAGCACTGATACCTCCTACCTCTCCTTCTTAATGCCCCTATCAGAATTCTCTATAACTCTGCTTAGAAACGCACAATTTATTATACAAAAATAAATTAACAAACTAGGACCACGTCGTTAAATATAGTCACAATCATTTGTGACATCTTTTTTATGTATTATTTGTAACTGTGTGCGTGTCAATAAGAATGACGTATAGAACCATCCTATTTATAAATGTAACAACAGGAAGTCAATCATTTGATCAATATATGCTCGTTATGTTATTTTTACCACACAATAAATCATTCGAAGTAGGATTAAGTGTAGGAAAGAGAACAAATATAAACATTAAAACTGTTTTCTCTCACTCAATTATGAGCCAAGGGAAACCAAACCATGCTTCTAGAATTCTTTTGTCGGTCCAATACACGCAATTACAGTCTCTCTTTATGATACTGGATCTTATTAAAGAAATAACGGACTTCGCAAGTTACACATGATAGATAGGCAGACAATGGCGGCTGCACGCCACCTCAGATGTGCACCGTCCTAATGGCAAGTTTAGCAGCCATTAACCGACGGCTCTTCACGTGACCGACTCGAGTAAATTAAGAGAGAGTTATATGCTGACGATGAGTTAGCATCTTTGACATGCTAATATTCCGTCAAAAGCGGAATCCTTCATTAATTTATCAGGTTGCAGATGGTAATACATTCAAAGAATAGGGATTGTATTAAAGCTGAGTAGTTAGAAGATTGCAATGTCATGCGTCAATATAATACACCAACAATGGCTCCTCTTTTGTCTGGATTTGCAAAGTAGTATACATTAGAAAATTAAATGTGAATTTTTAGGATAAGTAGTAGATGAATACACAAGATAAAAAGTACTTAAGAAATAATTTGGTAGAGGTTTGCTAGCGATCTGGAATAGTTGGAGGCCTTTTATTTCACAATGAAAAAATACAGTTTACCATAAGGTATCTACAGTCTATGTTAGCCGCCGTGAAGTTACCCCGAATAGAGATTCTATCTGGCGACTAACCACACCCCATGTAGCTTAATTTCATTATAATCCTAAGCAGCGCTTCCACTTTTCTTGTGATTTGGTATATCATTTGGTAGGACGTTGTGAAATTTAGGTGTTTCTTTAATTTTACAAACATAATTATAAAATTTCAATTAAATGTTCACATAAATCATAATTTGCCATAAAATTTAGATCCCCTTGATGTTCAAGCTGAAAATTCTAGAACAAGCTTTTCCTCTCATGCAAATTTCCTAACCTATTTAAGTTAAACAAATTGAACAATTAAATGATAAATGTAGGTAATTGACGTCACACCTCGATTTTTGTAATAAGGTTGATAGTGAGGAATTTGGGGCTTCAATTTTGTAAGTAAATTTCGTTAATGAGATTCATTTCCCCATAATTTTCCCTCACACGTTAAACCTCCGGCCTTTGCCCCATTCATCAAAAACAGCAAGAAGACGTCTCACTAGCCAAGTGGAAATGAAGTTATATTTCTGACGTCGAGGCGGGGGTTCGATTCTAGCGAACACAGACACAAAACTTTCAGCGGCGTAATGAGCTGTACGCCCTTTGCGGAGATACGCTGAAACGGGCCATTACGTGGGTAATTCAGGCGCATAGCCAATAACAACACCGCTATAATTTCCTTCCCCTCTTTATAGCATAACATACCAAGGGTCACATTTTACGAAATCCTTCCGATTGAGTACTAATGTCCCTAATGGGGCTACTCATATCCACATGCCCCTGACATGGAACGGGCGCGCTACCCCTTGGGGTCTTGAAAAGTTCTACCCGCGATGGATGGTATAAAAAACACAATACACCCGGATACCCCTTCAGCGACGAACGTTCCCTGGTTCCATTGGACTAACCAGTGATTGACATTCTGATCTTTCTCTGCATTTCATTACCGATCGGGTGGGGTGGATCTCATTTCCGATTAGAGGCATGAAATGGCGTACCTACTTCCTAGAGCAGGTGAAAGAGTATTTTTCACTACTCACTGATATCGACCGTAAAAAGAGTTCCTCCTTCAAAACTACAAAACTGCACCAAGCTCAACCCCATAACCGAGCCAAGGCAACTAGATTATGCTGAAAGGATTAAATGGCAATGAATGTTAATAATGCTGAAGTGGATAATTTCTGACCCACAGCTCACCACTACTACGTATTGGCTAATTTTGTGAAGTAAATTTATCGATCTGTATTTATCTATATATTGTGTATTTTATTATATATATATATATATATATATATATATATATATATATATATATATATATATGGAGATATGTAGTGGTATGACATTATATTACATCAGTGCCATATTATATCTATGGTGGAAGGACCGATAACTTACAGGTGAACCGACGAAGGGACGGAACACCGCTAGTTTAGACGGGTTGAAATGCGAGATGAGAGTGCAACGAGGTCAGGTAACAAATGGGCAATGGCAAAGCTCAAGGTTATTTAAAGAATCATGTACAAAAATATATAATTTTATTTCCCTAAAAATAATGAGAGAATTGATGGGTAAAATTACCTCACAGAATTAACGGACAAAATAACATCAGTAAACGAAGGGAGGATTTGTAGTTATAAATCAGACTATGAAGTTAGAACTTAAGGTATTACAGGAGGAGACGATTCAAATAGAGAAGGGGGGGGGAAATTAACTCAATTGGGTTACTGAAGGGGGAAAAGGAGTTGGCTTACGGATGTCTTCTGCACGTGAGGTGAAGCCGCTCGGAACTTCTGAGTGGGAGGTTAAAGTGATGACGGTTCTCGAAAAACAGGGGGGGGGGGGTAACTTCCAGTCCAGGCGAGAGTGTTTCGGCTACCCGAAACGTGGAAGGGGGGGAGGCCTTCGACAGGAGTTGATGAGAGAAGTCGGAAAAATTACTTGGTGGCGATCGTTAAGTGGAATTACTTCACTGGCTGGAGCTAATTCCAAATACACAAAATAGTTCAGCTGTCACTTTGCTTTGATGTTAGCACCTGACTTGGAACTAGGTTAAATCTTCTGGGTTCTAGCGAAACTTCTCAACTCTGTGTGTCTTCATGATAGTCGAGGGCTATTTATGTCTGAGGCTCTCCCCGGGGTTGGGGGAAGGTAAGCGGGAAACAGATCCTCTTTCGAATGGCCTCGAATCTTCTTGCGGAGGCTATTCTGCCCCTTGTAAAATTGAATCGTGGTGGACACGGTCCGAGGGGAAGGAGAACATTAGACACATTTTAGTGGACCCCCGCCCCCCAAAAAAAAACTCAATTAAATAGAGGCATAAATATGAGACTAAAAACTAAACAATTTAGTGGACCACCCCCAAAAATCATAATTAAGAACATTGATGATATAATATATATTTATACAATTCACGTGGAAAACCTTCGCTCCTGCCGGAGTATGGATGAGGTATCCACGGGTCCTCTAGGCTTTAGGACAGGGTAGGGTCCCTTTCACTGGCTAAGGATTTTGTTGCTTCCCGTGGAAAGTAGCACCAGCACCTTCGCGCCAGACTTTAATTTTCGTTCTCGTAACTTAAGGTCCAATTAGGTCTCAAACCTCTCAATAAGTCCTTCTTCCCTGGATACGAGACTCGTTTGTTACCTCGGGTGGACTCACGCTCGAGGGCTTTAGTTTTCTCCCAAAGGGGGGGGGGGAAGTAGCGCACTCCTTCTGGGTGCGGGAAAACTTATCACTCCGGAGGGCTTGGAACTCCGGGTCAATAGGAGTTTTCAGGGGAACAGGTGCACGGGATTCCAGGGCTGCCTGTGTACGGGTAATCACGGGCTGGGCCACGGGGATTACGGGGTTCTGACCGAATAAAACGGAGCAGAACTGGATTGGGGCCGCTACCACTTTTGCCCAACCAGACATATGGTCACACTCGATGTGACAACGAATTACTGGGAAACGACTGGCCCGGCTAAGGTAGTCGTGGACCACAACAAATTTCTTGTGGTCGGACCTAACAGGGGGGAGTAGGTCCCCAGACACTATAATACAGGTGCACCCGGTGTCATGGACGAGGGTGGATACTCGGCGACCGTTCACAGTTCCGTTCTCGAACTTCAGTCCACCAGGGTTATTCTCATTAAAGAGAAAGTTCACCTGATGGACCGGGTCTTTGGCGGGCGAGGGAGGATCGGGATTCTCTTGAGGCGATGGAGCAGGATCAGGGGCCGCCCAGATTTATTGCACCTGGTAGGACTGAGAGTTTGCGAATCGGGAGTTTTGAGGATAGTTCGTGCGGTAATGGCCGGGAACTCCACAGGTGTAAAAGACGATCGGGTTCTTTTGGTACGGCACAACCGGGGGAGAAGAAACTAGAGGCTTAACGTCTCGGTGTTCCGATGAATGGAAGTTTCTTGGCTTCGAGGGACTAGGAACTTTGGTAAATCTTGTGCCTTAAAATTTAGTTTTGGGGGGCGATTGGGTAGCCTTTTTAACATCCTTAGGGTATAAATCGTGACTACCCGCGTAGACATCGGCCTCTTCTAAGCACTCCTTGGAAGTGGCGCAACGTTTATCCTTAATGAAGGCGCGAATTTCGGGAGCCACGGCAGCTAAAAGCTGATCCCTAAGGAAGAAGTCCAGAAGGGACTCGTAGACCTTGGGAATCTTGCACGCATCCAGCCAACACTGAAGGTGTCTTTGGAGGATGTACCCGTGTTGTCGAAATGTTTGGCCATTGCAGATCCTTTCCTGGCGGAATCCGAAGCGCTAGAATTCGTTATTCATATGAACAGCGGCTAACAATTCGGACTTTAACATGGAATAGTCCAAAGTTGCTTCCGGTGGAAGGGATACGAAGATATCCCTTAAGTTGGCATTTAGGAGGGAAAGTAAGTAAACGACGCCATCATTTTCGAGATCCCATCTATTGATCTAAAAAATTCTCTCAAAATGAACCAAAAATGACTCAAGTCCTCTCCATCATTAAAAGCGGAAAGGTGGACTGAAGGAGTTTTGGGAATTTCAGCCCGGGAACCGATGGACTGAGAATCCATTTGAATTCGGCTCATTTCCAGCTCATGCTGCCTAATTTGTTCACGTTTTTCCATCTCCATTTTGTTCTTCTCCATCTCCATTTCCATCTTCAGTTTCCTCTCCATCTCCGTCTTCAGTTTGTTCTCCTCCATCTTCAGTTTGTTCTTCTCCGTTCCCATCTCCATCTTCAGTTTGTTCTCCATCTCTGTTTTTCTTAGTTCTTCTTCCCTTCGCTCTCCACGTTCGTTCCTCTCTTCTTTCTGTACGTAATTTAACAGTTCTCTACCCGAAAGACCTAACATTTTATCCTGACTCTTGAATTTTTCGAAGGATGACATTTTTACGCAGTTAACTGAGGGAACACTGATACGCGAACGAGCTAGGACACTACCCACGCGAAACGAATACTTGAATATTCGTGAAGGCCTTGATCATAAGCGGGGAAAAAAAAGTTAAAATAATCCTACCGGAATTATGACACCAAAGACTTTGACTCTTTTGGAGTAATAACCAGGAGAGTCTCCAAAATTCGAACACTATAAAAAAATTAATTACCTGGGGTCCAACAGAAAATCTAAATAGATTACGTTCCACTGCTCTTCAATTAACTTAAACTTGCCTTCTTCCAGTACAATACAAAAAAATGGATGTACGTGAAAAACAAGGGAACTTCTAATGTCGAAATTAAAATGACACGGGTTCGTAAAAACCCCAAACACACTTGACACCAAATTTATATAATATGTATATTAATATATATATATATATATATATATATATATATATATATATATATATATATATATGTCGTAGTATTTCATTATATTACATCAATACCATATTATATCTATGGGGGAGGGACCGATAACTTACAGGTGAACCGACGAAGGGACGGAACACCGCTAGTTTAGACGGGTTGAAATGCGAGATGAGAGTGCAACGAGGTCAGGTAACAAATGGGCAATGGCAAAGCCCAAGGTTATTTAAAGAGGCATGAAAAAAATATAATTTTATTTACATAAAAATAATAAGAGAATTGATGGGAAAAAAATTACCTCACAGAATTAACGGACAAAATAACATCAGTAAACGAAGGGAGGAATTGTAGTTATAAATCAGACTATGAAGTTAGAACTTAAGGTATTACAGAAGGAGACTATTCAAATGGGGGAGGGGGGGGGAATTTACTCAATTTGGTTACTAAATAGATGAGAGTAGTTGGCTTATGGATGTCTTCTGCAAGTGAGGTGAAGCCGCTCGGAACTTCTGAGCGAGAGGTTAAAGTGATGACGGTTCTCCAAAAACAGGGGCGGGGGAGGGGGGGAACTTTAGGTATAGGGGAGAGTGTTTCGGCCACCCGAAACGAGGAGGGGGGAAGGCCTTCGACAGGAGTTGATGCGGGAAGTCGGAAAAATCACTCGGTGGCGATCGTTAAGTGGAATTACCTCACTGGCTGGGGCTAATTCCAAATACACAAAATAGTTCAGCTGTCAATTTGATTTGTTGTTAGCACCTGACTTGGAACTAGGGGAAATTTTCTGGGGTCTAGCGAAACTTCTTAACTCTGTGTGTTTTCATGGGAGTCGAGCGCTATTTATGTCTGAGGCTCTCCCCGGGGTTAGGGGGCGGTAAGCGGGAAACAGCTCCTCTCTCGAATGGCCTCGAATCTTCTTGGAGAGGCTATTCTGCCCCTTGTAAAATTGAATCGTGGTGGACACGGTCCAAGGCTACCGCTTGTGGAGGGGGTGGAGGGGAGTTAGGCTTAACTGGGCCTTCTGCAGCCCATGGAAGTTCCATTCCGCACAAGAGATCCCACGTGGGGTCTCCACACACAATATATATATATATATATATATATATATATATATATATATATATATATATATATATGAGAAACACACAAATTAGTACATGAGTAGAACAATAAATGCAAAAAATAAAAACATCCTACAGGAAAATGAAAGGTGAATTCCAAGTACTTACGAACTTGTTCATTTCATTCTCAAGGAATAACGAATTACCTTACAGCGGTGGTATATATATATATATATATATATATATATATATATATATATATATATATATATATATATATATATATATATATATAAGGAAGAGATAACAGAGTGGTGCCCCGCCCATGTACAGTGAAAGGACACAGAATAGAGAAATATTATCAAAGAAGGGATTAAATACCGGATACCAAGGGTGGCGCATTTGGTGTATCAGTGATTGCACTTCTCTCCAAGTATAATAAAAAATTAAAATATTGGCGGGGGAAGGGGTTCACAAATTTAATGCTTTTTAGGAGATCATTTTGCTAGTTCCATTTGAAACTTTTAGTGGCCGTGGCTATTTTCCCTTTGGACTTTTGTGGCTTCTTGCGAAAGAGGAAGTGTTTATAGACACAAGAAACAATAATAATAGGCAAAAAGAATCCGGGAAATATTTTTTTTATTATCGCTAATGATGGAAGGAGAAGGAACTTTGCTGATATTCAATAACCATGTCAAAGATAGTTAGGGAGAGAAAGAGACACGAGTATGACGGAAAGAACCCGCGATCGGCTTCTTTTTGAGGTAATTTCCGTTTGATAACACACCTTATAGCGAGCTTAATTTTAACAACGATAGGTTCCGCGAGATGGCGCGAATGTCTAAATTCACTCCCAGCGCCTCTATATAGATAAAGTAAAATCCACTTCAGGCGCCTCGGAAGCATTCACTTTCGGCGAACCCGTGTAAATATTTAAGCGCTGTCCTGGGTAAGCTTAGTATTTTGTCAAAGAGGACGCGTCGCGGAAGAACTCCTTATCTCGGCCTTCCTTACCCAAAGTGCCCGAAGACAAGGAAATTATATAAGAAGAAATAAAAACTAGGAACGAGGAGACTCCCACACTGATGTATTCGACTCAGCTTCTCCACGGCGAAATACTCCCTCGATCCCTCTTTTCGAGGCTAGCAGTGGTTGTTAGAAGACAGGTGGTATTCTACTTCATAACTTTAAGCAAGCCAAGTTCAAACCCAACCGTGCCATTGAAAAGCAATCGAGGTCAACACTCTTCCCCTCATCAAGCCTTTCTCTCGGGTACAAAATCCTCGGCGCCAGATCCACCCGGAATGGTAGTTGCTCTTTTTTCGGTCGTGTACGTTTGTCTTCAAACGCACCCATAAGCCTACGTCGATGAAGTGAGAGAGAGGGTGGAACATGGCCGACCAATAACAACAGTGGAGGTCATGTGTAAACCTTTTGCCCATTTAGTTGTTTTGAATAAGGTATCTATTATTTTATTTTTGTTTGTACAGTAGTAAAGATTATTTTGTTTCATCCAGTTTGATATCCAGAACCTCCTAGTTAGTTGATTTAATTCGGCCAAGGAAAAATAGTCACTGTTACTCGATTAAGTGCAACCCACGTTTAAAGTATATTATTCAGGGCAAGGCTAATCGCAGAGTGTCCTGCGGGCTTCCCACGTTAAAGGAAGCAAGCGGTGGTCAGGAAATCTAACCAGACCTACGACAAACAGGCTCATTCAAAAATATATAAATGCACAGGAAGAATTTCGACTTTGTCTCGTGTGACAGTTCAGAAGTGATGCCTGGCCTAGAGATTGTCACTTCAATATTATAAGTTTGAAAATTTAGTATTAGATTAAAAGAGTTTAAGAACAAAAATGACTCACTATTGCTTTTGCTCCTAATTTATCTATTTTATGAATGCTTTGAATATCCCCTACTGTCCAAAATTAGAGAACAAATACCAATATCTACATTTTCTAGGAAATACCCGTTTAATTTCTTGAAAAATCTGATGGTATCCAACTTTCATTTCATGAAACAGCAGCTTGGAAAAATGATGAGAGATGTGTTTTGAATGAAAGGATGCGTCCTAAACAAGAAAACGATAAAATAATTTTTAGTTTCCATGGAAAAATTCGTAGCTTATGTAAGACAATATTGACGAACGTTTATGATATAATACTGATGGTATGAGACTGGTTAAGGTCGCAAAACCTTCAGAAAGCAAGTTCCCAAGATAAGAGTGAAAGAATGGCAATGAATGATACCTTAAGCATTGTAATTAGTTAAAAAGTGTGATTTTACGCATAATAAAGCTCCGTGAGGATACTGCGTCCTTGCCAGTCGACGAAGGAAACTGGTAATTCTCGAAAAAGTACTCTCAGGGAATATCGCACTACGCAACGAAAGTCAACGTAGGACCAATTTGAAAGAGCAATCTGTATTTCACGTCAAGTTGCCAAGGACATAGACCTGAATGAGTCTTGCCAGAATGTGTCACATCGCATGAGAGAGGTGTGCCTAACAGTACGCGCCCCTACTAAGAAACCACTTCTAAGTAAAAATAATAGAGCGGCAGTGTTTTATTTTGCTGTGTGGTGCTGACAAGTAGAAAAGCGTATCTATCAATGACCAAAAGCAAATTTAATTTGTTCGAATCCAACCAGGTAAAAACCTCTGACTTGGTATCCCATACGCTCTTGCCATTGCGAATTTAGCCTCATCCTCAGGACTGTTATAACCCCTGGTCTAGGGTATATAAAAACCCGTAGTTCTGTCCCACTGCGAGACGACTGGACAGAAAAATTTAACAAATCAAGTTTACTCACAAGACGTTTTTCGCCTCAAAAGCAACTTGCCTTTGAACGTGAATTTTTTATTCACGTTTCCCTATGGGGAATCCAAGAAGAGGAACTTTATAGAGCACTGATTATTCGACGAATGTCGGGCTAATCCGTCTTCGCATCCATCCACCCCCCCGCCGGGGCAGGGGAGTTGAAATGAACTGAACTGCTATTCATCTAGCCACGTCCCAACTGTGCCGTTCGTGTGATAGGCATAATTGGGGGCGCCGAGGAAAGCAGGTTTGAGGATTAGCCCAGTGTAGAACTCAGCGTCAGAGGCAACCCGGTTAAGAGGCGAAGCTGAAAGCTTTGGAGAAGAGTTCGCTCTAGTCCCTGAGGGTAGTTTCCGACCAGTACCACAGGGGGACACGCAACCGTCCCTGTGTAAGTTGGAAGCAGCATCGAGAACCAAACCCCAGACGGGGCGGCACCCCCGGGTGGTAGTAGTCGATTCAATCACTACCCATCATTAAGTCCACCACATATCACCTGTCTGAGGGGCCTCCCCGGGTTCACCCACCATCATTTCATCCCTCCATCCGGCAGTTCACGTTCATGAAAACTCGCTTGCAGCGATGCGGGGGTGGGGGGTGCCCCTCTCAAGCGCTCTAGTTACAAAGAGAATTTTTTTTATCTTTTGGACACGCAGAAAAAATAAAGATTTGGCAAGAAATCGAATAACCACGAAGAAGGAGCGACCCCTCGGTGGTTTACTAACCCTCGGGGCCCCCATCAGGCAAGATGGCTCAGGCTGGGACCCTCCGATCCGCTACGCACCATAAGCGGTCACACCAGGCTAACCAAAGGAAAGGTGTTTGAAGCCATATATGGACGACTCAAGATAGCTATGATAAGGCTTCTAGAAATCCCCGCGTGATACGTCGCTGTCTGCGAGACAGAAAAGGACGTAGAGGCAGTGACGAAAGAAGCAGCGGTCGAGGTCCTTCGTGAGCTCGGCCTGCAACCAGCAATCCCTCCGCAGATCCAATCGGATAGGAGCTTGATCTGTAGGAGACTAGATCCCTGGATAGAAGAACACTCCAGAGAAGATATAAGGGAGGAAATAATGAAAAACCACTCATGTGCTAAAGTCACTGAGATTGTCAAATTCAGAAGTAAAAGAGACAACACTGACTACGGCCATGTCTTCAAAATAATTTTGGGAGAAACTTCCATGGCCAGAAAAGCGAAGGAATCTGAGCTCTTGCTTTTCAACGCCAGGATCAGCGGGAGCAGATCGAGAGCAAGGAATTCCACCCAATCCAGTACTGCTTCCGCTGTTATAAAATGGAGGCCCACACTACCTGCAAATGCCAGGCGCCCGAAGAACTATGACCCAAGTGCAGCGAACCCGGTCACCACTGGAAAAACTGACAGAGCCCTAGCGAGAAATGTGTAAACTGCGGACAGGAACATCGATCAATAGCTATGGCCTGTCCGATAAAAAAAACTGATCAAGAGGAAACGGCAGCAAAGTAAAGAAGAGGCAACAAGAAAAGCGAATACTACGTACGCTCAAGTCCCAATAGCCGCTTATTCTGAAGCTGAAAACAAAAATACATACCTTAAAATACAGAACGAAGAGTCAACTAAAATTCTGACATGCATCATGTATGCCTATGTCAGAAACCTAACACAGCCTGGATGTTTTGCCAAGTAATTAAACCAGATGCTCGCTAAAAATGGCTTGAACTAGATGTGGCTCTCGGACGACCCCCCATCAGGGATGTCTTACAACTAAAAATGGTACATAAGACGACTCAAGAAGTAAACATACAAATAGAAAAGCCCAAAGAAAAGAGCAGGCCCTCTTTGACAACCATGTCACTCTCTACAAGGAGACACTGGAACAGCTCACCACGACAGAATTTAAGAAGAAAAGGAACTGAAATAGCGTTCCATCACCAGAAAACACGAGGAGCCAGTAAAAGACAATGGAAAACCCTAACAGGTTGAAAATTGTAACGTTAATGGATGGGAGGCAAAAGTAACGGCATATGGGAACATATTCCGTGTGCTCGACCCCGACATCATATTAATTTCGGAGCACGGTATCAACACAAAATCTTACCTGGCTACAGAGTTGTTGCAAAGAACCATTCTAAAGAGAGGTTTGACGGCGCCGCAGTTGCAATTAAAAAGAATCTGTCGTTCAGGCACCTTCCAGAATTGGACGAGTCATTCGTGGCGATAGAGATGATTACATTAGTGGGCAACCTCGGGATCGCGGCGGCATATCAACCGCCTCGAAGAGCGTATCTGCCCTTCATTAACTTCTACACCCTGTTCGGTCACGGCAGAATGGTATTACTTGGGGGCGAACTCAACACCAGATGCCGAACGGCTGACTATGTTAGCACGAATAACAGAGGCCATAACTTGGAAATGATTATGTGACGTAAAAACATCCAAAGGATAGGACCAGAATTCCCGACCTATATCACCTCTCGGGCAGCAACAAAGCCCGATATAATCATGATAAGTGACGGCTTCCTATTCAACTACTATAGCGAGCCAGGACCAGCAATATCCAGCGATCATATAGCGATCTTACCCACCATCTTACTCGCTCCGATCCAGATTCCGGTCCCTCTCCGCAAAAGCTACGCCTCGGCCGACTGGGAACGCTACGGAAAAATCCTAGGCGTATTCGAACCAGCCGACCTAAGCAAGGCTACTCTAGAGGAGATTGACAGGGAGCTGGAGAGGATAACAGCCCTCATCACCGAGGCTGACCGCAAGTGTGTACCCATGAGAGGGTACAAGACTCTTCCGCAACCCCGTTGGACGGAGGAGATGAAAAAGATCGCTAGGGAGCACATGAGCACAGGGAGGTGTATGAGGAGATCAGAAGAGCATGTGCGAATCAAGAGCGAAGCTCGCTGCTGCGACGTCTGCGTGATGAGCTAAAGCTGGCTATTATCCAACAGCAGGCTGAGATCTGGAACAGCCTAATAGCCATAATAGACAGCAAGGTGGCCCCCGATAAATTCTGGTGCCTAGTAAAGAAACTAAAAGGCCTACCAAGTAGAGGAAAGACCCGCATTAAGGATGGCGAGAACGACTTGGAGGATCCGGCGGTCCTGGCTGAAAGATTCCACACGTTCTGGAAGGAAGTATTCTCAATAACACCAGAGGACGATGCGGAATTCGACCAGGAATTTGAAGATCATATGATTGAAGAAATTACTTTTATTATTTGGGTACTTCGCCGTTTTTGATCTATTTAATGGTTTTGGTTGTATCTCTTTTTAACATTTGGGCACTTCGCCTCTTTTAATTTATCTTCTGGTGATTTATTCATTTTCGTGAAGTCTATTTTATAGATTCTTTTTTAGTGGAGTCATTATCGTGTAGTCCTTTTCGTGCGTAGGATAGGATAGTTTAGTCTTTATTATTTATATAAATAAGGCTTATATAAAGAAGCCTTATTTATATAAATAATAAAGACTAAACTATCCTATCCTACGCACGAAAAGGACTACACGATAATGACTCCACTAAAAAAGAATCTATAAAATAGACTTCACGAAAATGAATAAATCAAAAGATGCGAAATGCCCCCAAAATAAAAAGACAAATAAGAGACCAGAAGCTAAATTAAAAGAGGCGAAGTGCCCAAATGTTAAAAAGAGATACAACCAAAACCATTAAATAGATAAAAAACGGCGAAGTACCCAAATAATAAAAGTAATAAATGCAATTCAAATAAATAAATAAATAAAATATTTAAACAAGAAATTAAACAAAAGTTATAACTAAAAGAGGCGAAGTGCCCACAACAGGCGAAAATAAACAAAAATGAATCAAAAGAAAAGTAAAAATTAAGCTAACGAGTTAGAAAAAACATAATTGAAAGGCTTGAATGCCTAATACGGAGGAAATAGATTTTTATATAGAAATTTATATATATATATATATATATATATATATATATATATATATATATATATATATATATATAATTAAAGAAAAAGATAGCAATAAATAAATAATCAAACAAAAAAGGCAAGAGTAGTAAACAACAAAAAAAGTGTCAGCTAAACACTGACACCAACGAAAGTGGAGGATTAAAAAGGAAATAGAGAAAAAGAAGATGCCTGGTATGCCCTCTGCTTCAGGGCTAATACAAATTTTCTTCATAACTATCTACATCTACTACACATTTTACCACTTGTTACATCGCTCTACTGAAAACCTTCGGATAAAGCATTTTTACCTGCTTAGTAACGGACTTTGAGTACCGCCTACATAGAAGAGCGCCTATTCTGGAAGTCTTACGGTGAATTACGCTTCACTCTTCAAAAAGAGAAATAATTATTATTCATCGAAGATTCATAACAGAATGAGGGCTTAAGCACCTCACTCCTCACTGCTCCCGTCCATCGCTCTGAGTGCGAATCCGCTCGGATATCTGCCATTCATTGATTTCGTCTTAACAATGCCGGCCACTTGGACTGACATAATTAAGGACTTATATGAAAACTGGTTTGAGGCCTAGCCCACAGTGGAAGTGGAAGTCAGAAATTATCTCGAAACTGGGGCATAACTGAGAGTACCGGACGGAGGAGGGATCCTCATCGCCCGGGGGACCCGGCCAGAATCATAGAGCGAAGTACACCCTTCTCTATGTAGTTGGATGCAGTTATGGCGTAAGTACCCGGGAGAGGGTGGCAAAACTTTAGCGGTTGTTGATTCGGCCGCTACTGCATAAAGTCCACCATATTTCACCCCTTTTTAGGCTCCCACTCGAGACCCATCCCATCCATTTATCACCCATCATTCTGGCAGCAAACGAGTGGAGGAACAACAGGAAAATGGACGGGGCGTTTTTTCACCATTTTTTTGGACTCGTACCCGAACTTACCTTCACTATCCGCTACCTCTTTTACCACTTCATAACTTTCTTTTTCACTCTAAAACACCATAATTACATTTTGGTTTCAGAAAAAGAAGACGTCACAAGAGGACATAGTAAAGACAACGAAGACTATGGAGACCCTCACTAAGAGGGTCCCCCTAAGTACCATCCCCGGAAAAAGAACCCCGAAAAAGGCACCTATGTGAAACCCTCTACCTCGAACTAAAAGTGGCACTAGTGAAACCTATTAAAGTTTCATATGGTTTCATCGCCTTATGTGCCTAGACCCAGGGCGTGGACCAGCTCCTATTGGAAGAGGGAGCGATGTCCTACGGAACACTGGCCTGGAAGCGAAAACCCCTCCAGAAGTGGCAGAAAACAGAGGCGTGATCTGCCGCAAAGTGGAGAGCTGGGTGGGTGGGCACACACCCGAA
The DNA here is from genome assembly GCA_963969495.1 of Ceratothoa steindachneri. Classification (NCBI taxonomy): domain Eukaryota; kingdom Metazoa; phylum Arthropoda; class Malacostraca; order Isopoda; family Cymothoidae; genus Ceratothoa; species Ceratothoa steindachneri. The sequence continues at coordinate 161,576,723 of OZ018326.1, forward strand.
GAGCTCAAAGAGGATATCAACAAGAGCAATCCCTGGGCCCAAGTTTGCGAAATAATCAAATTTCGCGAACACACCCACGTATTTAAAATGACATTCGCTACCATGGAAATGGCCAAAAAATCGACACAAAATGGAATACTGGTATTCAATATGAGAATACAACGCGAAAACATACAACAGGAAAAATTTAATAGCATCCAAATGAGCTTTGTATGCTACAAACTCGAGGAACATACTACAACGAAATGCCCGGAGAAAAACAAACTGTGATGCAGTGAATGCGCCACAGAAGTGCATCGATTTGATGAATGCGAGAGCACCAAGAACAAATGACTAACCTGCAAAGGGGAACATAGGACCATGGCCCTGAATTGCCTCAAGCGCCGCAAAAATATAAAAAGAAAGGGAGAAGAAAGGAAACCCAAAGAAACGACATACACGAACGCCGCCAAGAAGAATGCGGAAATAAAGCCTGCACCTGGACTTGCATAAATGAATAAGACGGGAGGTTTGAGTGCAAAAATACTAATCTGCATTACCCACGCAACTGTGGCTAATGCAGTAAAGCCTGGCTGCTATAAACAGGTACTGAATGCTCTCATGAAGGCAAATAATCTCCTTTCAGTAATTATACGTGCCGACCCCGAATGCTCCAAGGAATTCAAGGACTCAGTCATAAAGCACAATACTGTCAATTCTGGACTGGAGGAGATCGTTGAAGCTCCCTCATCGGAGGAATCCGAAGAGGACGACCAAGAGGAAAAGGCTGAAAGTGAGGAGGGATCCTCCTCTTCTGACACCAAAGAGGGCCCCCTGCACTGATACACGAGCTACGAACAGCAGGTCCAAAACCCCGAGTCCCCTGGGCCAAGTAAAACCGCCTAGCTAGCCCCCAAGAAGAATAAGAATAAGAAGAAGCATAGGTAAAAACAATTCACCATGTTACAGAACGCACTGAAGATATTGGAAATTAATACCAGCGACTGGACGACAAAAGGACTTCTTTACGGAAATGTATTCAGGGAACTTGATGCGGAAATCATCTTAATTTCGGAACACGGGATCGACAGGTGTAGTGCAGAAATGAAAATCAGGAACAACGATGCGTTGATCACAAATTATTCGCAGAAGCGGTTCGACGGAGCCACTATTGCAATAAAGGGATTGAATACAAGCAAATAAGAAATTTAGAAGAATCCTACCTCGCGATTGAAGTCGAACTCGACTAAGGAAAGTTGATTATTATCATTACTACCAGATATTAACCGCCAAGGAGAGATGTGTTACCAATTCACACTCTCACTGGCCTACTTGGCAGACGAGCATCCACTATATTAATGGGGGATCTGAACGCCAGGTGCCAAGAATCCGGTTACAGGACCTTTAATGGTATAGGAAGAAGCCTGGACTTATTGTTGGATAGAAATATTGCCCAGCGAATAGGCCCCGACTTCCTCACCTTTGTCAAAAGGTGACCATATAGGGATCCTACTCACTATCAACAGGGATCCTATACAAGTTCCAGCTGTAGTCAGAAAGAACTGCAAAAAAGCAGACTGGACACGGTACGCGAGCCTTTTTGAGGCCTACGATCCGCCGAACTTGGAAGAGGCAATTCTCGAGGAGATTGACGAGGCACTCGACGACCTCAATAACCATCTCATCAGCGCAGATAGGGCTTGTATCCCTAAATTCGATTATACGACCATCTCTACCTACAGATGGACCGAATACCTGAAGGAATTATACCATGAGCTGAAGTTATTGTATGAAATCAACATCGTGAATGCGTCAGTTCACTCAATACAGCGAGGTAAAGAAGTCAAAGAAGAACTGAACCAGTTGATCCTCGAACAACAATGTAGAAGATGGGATGATGCGATCGATAGCCTCGATCACGAAGCAACTCCCAAATATTTTTGGAAAAAGATCAGAAATCTCAAAGGATCGACTGAGAAGAAGAAGCAGAAGATCAAGCTACAAAAGGAAGATGGAAACATCGAAACGGAAGAAGGAAGAAATGAAGAGCTATTCCGAAGTTATTGGGAGAAGATCTTCAGTATAACTGAAGAGGAAAATGAAGACTATGACATAGAGTTTGAAAGCAACATCATCGACGAGCTTAACGAATAAATACACAAGACGTACCCTCAACACCAGGTGGATAGACAGCGCGAAGAAGACGCCGAGATTACCGAAGAAGAACTACTCGGCGCGCTCGGCTCATTCCGACAAAAAGCCACAGGACAATCGGGGCTTACAAAGCTAAAATTTGAAAAGGTACCAGCCAATGTTATCGAAGGGATGAGAAGAATATATAACGCCTGTCTGAAGACGGGATACTTTCCAGATGCTTATAAAACGGCTAAGATGATTTTCTTGCCTAAGTACGGAAAGGACCCAACGTTGAAGGAGAGCTATTGGCCAATTTTACTTCTAAAGTTTGGTGGGAAGCTCTTCGAGAAGATCATCAACAGAAGACTGGTGTCTCACCTGGAGGAGAACTCACTCTTTAACCCACATCAATTTGGGTTTAGGAGGAAGCCAAGTACTGAGATGGCGATTAATGTCATCACGGAAAAGCTAGCCCAAGCAAAACGACAAAAGAGTTACGCGGACATTGTTTGTTAGGCTGTATCAAAGGCGTTTGATAAGGTGTGGCAACGGGGAATGCGGTACAAGATCTTACGACTGGGCCTAAGAGAAAACATAGAAAAAACTCTCTATGACTGTGTCATGAAGAGAGCGGCGTACATCAGTTTAGAGAACACGGACGGACCAAAGTTTCCGCTCACTACGGGCCTCCCGCAGGGGGGGGGAATGCCTGTCCCCTACTCTCTACTTGATATACACCCTGGATGTCCCAGCCCATGTAAGCCCCACTGGCCTCAACATTTAATTCGCCGATGACTTCACCCAGATAATGACTTGTCCATGGAGGAATGCGCCTTGGCAAGCTCGTATGACAGCAGCAAAAATTTAAAATCCTAACACCTACGAAGCCCAGTAGAAGATCCGCAACAACCAGGAAAAGTTCAAAGTAGTCTCCATAGCAGGAGACTACTTTACGACGTCAGGGTGGGGGATAGACGATATCCCTGCACAACGGAGTGCAATGTACTCGGATTGAAGATTACCTCATCCAGGTACAAGAAGCACGTCCAAAAACGAATCACCAAGGCCACTGTTGCAGTCAAAACTCTATACAGGTTCAAAAATCTTCGTCAAAGCAATAAGAAAAAGATCTACAATGCACTTGTAAGATCGACGCTGCTATACCACGCTTCCGCCCTCTCGTGTGTCTCGAAGACACAAAAAAGGAAACTACAAGTAGTGCAGAATAAGCGTACGTACCTAAGTACAGGTATACCCAGGCCAGAAAGAAGACGCCAGGAAGAGTTGCACTGAGAGGCGGGGTTAAGTCCCATTAACATTGTCATAGAAGAACGGACAAGGAATATGCTGGAAATAGTAAATCGTGAATTGGACAATGATATCGTCCAAATGATTGACCAGAACAGAAGACGAATAAGTCGCGCCAGATTTTCAAGCTCCGCTGGGGTTTTAGCTGGCGGAGCAGAAGTGCCGTTCTACACATGCCACTAGAAATGATTTGCCCTAAACCAATAAAATATCCGACTAAGAAAAAGCTCACCTAACTATGAAACCACGCTGATTTCTACAAATTCACCGATGGAGAGCCAAATATACCGATGACGACCGAAATTACCGAAGAAGACATCTACGTAAAAACAAAAAAAACGAATTATACACACTACAAAATATATGAAAAAACAAAGACTCTAAGCACAACAATAAAGTAATCAATAAAGTAATTATTACCACGATAGCAAATGCGCATATCATATCCAAAGGCATTAATTGATTTTGAAGACAAATGGCTTGAACGCCATAATATATATATATATATATATATATATATATATATATATATATATATATATATATATATATATATATATATATATATATATATATATATATACTCTAACTCAAAGACAACAAAGGAACTACAAAACCCAAAATACTTAAAAGCGAAAGACCTGATCACCAGGCTCTAGCATCACTTTGCACCCTTCTACTGGTCTACTTTCCGCTATCTGTTCACACAACCTTACTCTATCCCTTACCTACATCTGCTCTTACAACCATACAAATACGAATACTGCGAGATCTTAGGTGGTCTTCCAAAGCCAATAAGGTTAAGGCCAAATTTGTTTTTAGCCATTTAATTATCGTATTTAAATATTAGAATATTATGTAATTAAAATTTGGTGATCTTCCACATTTACCCTTTTAAAATCTGGCCTTAACTTCAAATTCTCCAATTTAAATATATAGAGATGATTTTGGGCATGTTTTCATGTGTCCGATCGTCCGTTTACGCGGCAGAGTACTCGTAGTAATGGTTCGTTAACCTGCCTTTATTCAGGCAGATCTAAAGTAAACGTTACGGCATACAAAAAACCGCTTCAGGAATAAGTGACCCCCCTCGCTTCCGAACATCAGGTGTACAGGAGCAGGTTTTTATGCAGGACAAGGTTCCATGCCACACAACAAAGAAGGAGAAGTAGTTCTTGGATGCCGAAAATATCGATGTGATTAGCTATCATGCGCAGAGACGTGATTTATAAGTGATAGAAAAGATAGAAAACTTATAGAAGATCCTCGGTGAGAAGTTTATGGCTTCGAAAATGAATAATGCACAAACTGGTCAAGTCGAACAGCCGAAGATGTGTTCAAGTCATTCAAAATAAGGGCTCGTGTACTTATAAAATATTTTGTGCAAATGTCTAATAAAGATTTATGTTGTTTTCTGGTTATGCTGCATTTATGCTGATCGTTTCCTGCTTACACACATTCTTTCTTCAAATACATATTTCATTTTATCAAAACCTTTTTATCTTCAATTCTATAAAATGAAACTTGGAATCGATCAGGAAAAAAAAATACAAATATTCTGTTCAATTTTAGTTGAAATTAAATGAATATTTTGAAGAAAGTATAGATTTTGTCATTTTGTTCCCTAGTTTTGGACGCTAATGTACGTCCATCCCTGTAGGTGTTCCAAAGTGGGTATCAGTATGCTAGTGCAAACTACTAATACTATTATTTACTTAAAACTAAGAATCAAAAACTAATGTATGCATTCACAACTGAAAATTCTTAGAAGAGCTGGGTAAAGAATTGGGTGAGGTTAGGGTATATTCAAATGTTCAGGATTACCCAATTGCTCGCAACTGCCGGCCCCCTCCAACTAAGGCTGCCCTGCTGGGTTGCGACTATGGATCACTGGAGACAAATTCAACGATTTCTCGAGCTGGAATTATATATTTTAAACTATAATTATTAGCAAATAAACTCGAATTCGTAGTTTCAAGTGGTCGTTCTCTTTGTACGAACTCTTCCTCGGCACGTTATCATGTGCGTCCTCCCGTACAGGACTCGAGTTCCAGAGTTTCGCTAGTGGAGTTTTGTTATTTTTAATATATTTTTTTTCTCTTTCTCTTTCTTCATATGTCTCTTCCTCTCATTCTTAGTGAGTGAGTATGTCATAGTTGATTACGCTAGTTTTTTAAATAAATTCCCTTGCTGCAGCTAACATCTGTATGATTACATACGCTACCTGATCTGACGCATGCAGAGGGATTTGCCGAATTTCTTGTGACTTTAATGCACTCCCGGAAACGAGAGACACAAGTAGTCTCTTCCTTATATTACACGGGCTATTTATCTTCCACACATTTCGATCACCCCAACTCGCCAGTTTCTCTAGAAGCCTCTCTTTGGCGGAGGTGCCCTCGATGTTCTTCGCTTTTTTTTACTTTAAGTAAATCATAACAATTCTAAATTAAAAGAAAAACTCCATTTTGTCACACACTCTAGACTAAATTACAACCATTTGCTTCCATTGGTACCAATATCTCTTTCTCTTGCTAGCTTCTTTCGCGCCAACGCTCAAATGCTTTGATTCATCTCACTTTCTGGATCCATCCTAAAATCTTGACGCTATTGTGCTCTAATTTGATGATATCGATTTAAGGTTTATTTTGCCATCATAAATTAACTAACTGTAAATTCTTAGCCCAATAATTCTATATACTTTCGTCCTATGTCTTAAATTATTCAAAGTTTTTAATCTTTCCCCTCCTTTGTAATTCATCTTAACCAATTGTTTTGTGTTATTCATTGTTCTTTACCTAAATTGATGCTACCTTTTTCCACCGAGCGCGAACACAACGGTCCTACAAGCTCTGAATGTGGCTCCAACCCTTATGAATGTTAGGGTCCTTCAAATATTTCCTAATAACATTCTTTTATTTACTTTTGATTAATTCCTCCATTGGGTTTAAATTCTCTTTTCCCTTTATTTTGTTCTGACACGAGCTACTTTCCTCCAACGCCGGAGCATGTGTCCTTTTTGTTTTTGTTTTGTTTTTGTTTTTGTCTTCTTTTATTTTTAAAGTTGGCTAGAAAAGGGTGGTTTGTTGATTCGAGACTATGCCTTTGCATGCTCTTGGCAAATGAGAGCTTTGAATAAAAATAAAGGCAGCCACCGCCCGGCACGGATCCAGATGAGATGGGATAGGGGCATGAGGCCCACCCTAAATTTAGACCCGTTAATGTTTATATATTTTTTTAAGCCATACCTGTATTCTGCTATTCAGAAAGTTATGTAATATTATATATATATATATATATATATATATATATATATATATATATATATATATATATATATATATATATATAACAGTTTTTAACCAATTACCATCGAATATATCTTATATGATACATGTCTAAAATGCAGGTAAATCTAAAAATAAAATTATTAAATTCAGAATTATACTTTAGCTGACGTCCCAAAACTACAATTCATAATTTTCTGATGTGTGAAGAAAAATCAGGATCTAAGAGAGTTAGTACTCACTCCTGTATGACAGAGTGTTATTTATTATCAATGATGTGTAAGATGACAATTATTAATAAGCAATACCCTATACTCAGACTAATCAGAGGCAGGAATTCAAGTTAGTACCACCACCCAACTATTTACTATTTATCCTGGACCCGCCAATGGTCACCGTTCTATAATTACTGTGAGTCGCCCATTGAAACCCACGTTCGGTGCTCCTTAAGTATATGGACCTCTCTTAAAGGGATTGTTCTAATCCTGGAACTAAATGATCCCTAAGCAGCTATTCATTCTACCATATCACTGGTTACCATATTGAATTTTTCCCTTCTTTACCCACACAACTCTCTTTCGTTAAGCTTAATTTTAATCCTATAGTTGGAAGCCCGGGGCACAGACAGTCCTGTTTCCTTCCTCACGACACCTCAGTGGACACCTCCCTCTCCCTAATTTTAGAGGAGACCTAAAAAGAAAATGAGGAAGAGTTACATAGAGTTACATAGATGAACAGGCCACAACAGACCTTGCGGTCCAAACTAGGTTGCCAGACGCAACCAGGAAACTTCAACGGGAGAGCAGGAGCACATTAATATTTACAAAAAAAAACTAAGAAAATATGACTTATCTTAAGAATCTTATATTAGAACATACTCTTTTTTTCTTTTCTTTTTTTACTTCTTTTTTTAACATGCAATTTTTTTATTGTTTTGACGCTTATTATCTATTAAATCCATCTACTACTTCCTTCTTATTTTAAAACTTAGTGACTTAATGGACACTGCTAGTACCGTTTGGAGATGCAAATTTTCTGTATGATATTTTTAAATGTATTTATTCATGTACATATCTTGGCTTTATGTGTTATGTATAAGATGACAGAAACGTATTTACATTTTATATAGATGTAGAATCAAATTATCTTACTCATCTAGGCTTAGAACATGCTCTTTCTTTTTCTTTTTATCAACAGTGTCTTTTCAGAGAGAGAGAGAGAGAGAGAGAGAGCGAGCTGTACAGGAAACATTTATTATGGTATATTTATTGGAAAGAGTACAAGTAGTTTTACATTAAATAAATAAATTTATACAATGCAAAAATATATAGTTAAAGTGTTGAAAAAAAATAAAAAATTTAGCTGAGGAGGGGAAGGATTTAGTCGAAGGCAAAGATACATAAAGAGGTTTCTCCTGGAGAAATAAACGCAGGAGCTCAGCTTTTTGTTAATTTACAGTTTTAAATTGTACCCAATAATAGGGTTTTAATATTTACACTAATTTTACTCACTAACTCGGTTTTAATATTTACACTACTTTGGCGGCTTTTGTTTATGATTTACTTATTTACACTTTTATTATTATTTTATTACTTACTGTCTATTATTGTTTTATACATAACCATTTGGATTTAATAAACTGGTTTTATTTAATTTTATTTAATGATATGTACTTCTATATTAGTTACACAGTACATATTATGATTTTATGATCTACTTAATTATAACTTTCAATTCACTCTATTTTTACACTGTCTGATAATCTTAATTTTATAATTTCTTATTTACACTATCCGTTATACTTTCACTTGTTTAACTCGTTTTAACACTTAGATATTTTATTTTATAATCGTTTGATTATTAATTGTCACATTTATCTATTTGCTTATTTAAATATTTAACACTTTTATCTATTCACTTAATTAATTATTTACACTTGCAACTTTTTGCCCTATATTTATTTATTTGTTAGTTAATCGTTATAAAAACGCTGTTAGTCGGGGATTTGATTCAAAGAATTTATCTATATGGCGTTTGAAAGTATCTACGGTGTCGCAGTCTAATCAAAGAGATGGCTGGTCCCCCAGCAACTAACTCTAACTCTTACTTATTCCTCTTCACCACTATATCCTGACTTCCCTATCCACTATACTTCGACTATCCACTTTAAAATTGTATATCTTTTTCAAGACGAAAGACGTCGCAGTCTATTACTTTACGAGGAACCCGATTCCATAAGTTCACGATTCGGTTCAAAAAGAAGTTCTTAGATTCGTGCGAGTTAAAATGATTACCTATAATTTTACAATCGTTTCCTCTCGTGCAATTTGACTGGTCGATAGTGAAATATTTATTGCGGTCCATATTGTCTATGCCTTTGATAATTTTAAAGACCTGAATTAAGTTCCCTCCTAATCTAGGGTGATTTAACGGAAAGAGATTCAGTTCTCTAAGTCGCTCTTCGTAGGTTTTGTTCCTTAGACCTGGTATCATTTAAGTGAGCCTTCGTTGGAGTCGTTCTAATTTCACTATATCTTTCTGATAGTACGGGGCACCAGCTTGGACGGAGTATTCTATAATGGGGCGGACCAAGGAATTATAGAGAGTAAGGATTGTATTTTTGGACTTATACTCGAACGCTCTACTAAAGAATCCAATTATTTTATTCGCTATTTTAATGACGTCTGAGCATTATTGAGTGGGCTTTAGATCGCTCGATATTGTTACTTCTAGGTCAGTCTCTCTGTCTACGCTTAAGAGTTGAGTACCATTTAGTGAGTAATTTGCTTTGAAATTTCGGTATCTGATATGGAGCACTTTGCATTTGTCGGTGTTAAAAGGCATTTGCCACGTTAGCGCCCAGTTCGATAATTTATTGAGGTTGTTCGGCATTTCATCAATCTCTGCGTTAGTGAGTACTGAATTCGCGATTTTGGTGTCGTCAGCAAACTTCGATATTATGCCTGAAATGCCTTCGTCTAAGTCGTTAATGTATACTAAGAAAAGAACTGGTCCTAGAATAGACTCCTGGGGTACCCCGCTAGTGACGTCTGTCCAGCTAGATGATTTTCTATTTATGACTACTCGTTGCCTATGATTACTTAGCCAGTTTTATATCTACCTTGCTATTGCGCCTTCAATTACGTGCGCTTTTAATTTTAAAGTCTAAGTAAATTATGTCGACTGCTTTACTTTCGTCGTTTTCATTAAAAATGTCATTGAAGAAGTCTAATAGATTCGTTAGACAAGAGCGTTTATATCGAAAGCCGTGTTGGGTGTCTCTAAGTAGCTTCTTTTCTTCCAAGTGGTTTCCGAGTTCGTCGCGTATAAGTGTGTCTCTAAAATTTTGCAAACGACCGAGGTTAAACTAATTGACCGATAATTACTAGGTAGAGATCTACTGCCTCTTTTAAATATTAGTGTTACGTTAGCGAGCTTCTACCAGAAGAGAAGAGGAATAAGTCGCGCCAGATTTTCAAGCTCCGCCGGAGTTTTAGGTGGCGGAGCAGAAGTGCCGTTCTACGCATGATAATAGAAATATTTTTGCCCTAAACCAATATAGAAATACTTTGCACACTTCTTTTTCTTTTCACCACTGGTCAACTTCCTGCTATCTGTCCACACACCCTTACTCTACCCCTTACCTACATCTACTCTCGCAACACATGAGCTTCCACTCATCGGGTATAGTCCCGGGTCTCTAACGAATAATTAAACAATAACGACAGCGGTTTGGCAAGTTCACTTTTGGCTTCTTTTAATATTCGAGGGAAGACCATATTCCGGCCGGGTGACTTATTTACCTTAAGCTTTTCAATATAACTCAGTACGTCTCTTTCCTTAACGGTTATACTACTTAACGCCTCGTTGTAACCTATATAGATATCTGTCGGTGTTGGGATTTCGCTAAGATCTTCTGTAGTAAAGACTGATGTAAAAAATATGTTTAAAATACAGCTCATTTGTTCATCGTTCGTGGTAAAGTTTCCGCTCTCATCAGTTAGCGGTCTGATAGATTTAGATGTTTCTCTCTTTTGTTGTATGTAACTATAGAACTCTTTCGCGTGGTTTTGCTTTGATTTGCCACATGTGATTCCAAGGACTTTTTACTCTGTTTAATTAACCTTTTGGATTTACATCGTAAGTCTGAATATTTGGGGCATTCTGTCTCGTCGTTAGAAGTTTTTGATCTAATATGGGCATTTCTATTGGCTCGTAGACAGTTAGCTATCTCGCTACTCCACGATTTAGGTTTATTTTCGTGTGGCGAACGACGATTTAAAGGAATACATTCTTTCACCGCCTTAAAGTACGAGCTAGTAAAAAATGTCCATTTATCGTTTATATCATTTATGTCACGCAAGTTGCTCCAATCTTTTTGCTTAAGTTTTGTTCTGAGCTTAGTAAAATTCACTTTTCTAAATTCTGGGACTCTTTCGTTGCTACTAATTATATAGTTGCGATTGAAATTTATACTAAATGTGATTGCACGGTGGTCGCTATTACTAAATTCCTCTCCAACATTAATATTCTCTATCAAATCTACTTTTGTTACAAAAATTAGGTCGAATATATTACTTCCGCAAGTGGGGCATAGAGTAAACTGAGTTAGTGAACTTTCTTATAAGTTAGTATAGAGTTCGTTAACATAATGAGCGGATAGCGGTTCTTGACACTTTGGTACTGGTAAATTAAAATCGCCCAAAATTACGGTATCGTGTGCGTTACTTATTTCGCTGATTTGTTCAAAGAAATCGCTGTCAGTTTGCGTTGGCTGAGCTGGAGGTCTGTATATTAGAGCCAGCACAATTTTCGTCCCGTGGTTGTTTTTGAGAAGTATGTACGATGTGTCTATGATTGCGATTTTTATCTTTGTTAATTGGATCGGGTTGAGATTTTCTTTGATGTAGAATAGGCCACCGCCTCCTTTTTTGTTAGTTCGACTTTTTTCAAACAATTTGTGCCCAGATAGATTATATTCTGCTAGGTAATCTCTGTTTTCAATATTTAACCATGATTCTGTAATGCCGATTATATCATAGTTATCTGTTAACGCAATTTCCTCTAAATCTGAAAAGTTGTTACGAATGCTACGAGCGTTGACATAGAAAACCTTCAGGTTGTGACAAATGGGTTTCCTCGTGTTATTCTCAGTTCTTTTATCATATTTGCTGACCTGGTTTAAGGCCACAAGGTCATCGAAGTTGTTTCTCAGACTTATCGCGTTAAGTAGGACACAGGACAGGTGCTGATGGTTGCTAGTATGGAAATAATTATTTATTTTTTTAGTGAGTGAAATCTCTTTAGTATCTGAAAATTTATGATTGCCTCTATAACTAATCTTGACAACCTTGTTGAACCTATAGTGTTGAAGTGAAGTCCGTCTGGAAGAAAAAGTTCTTTTTTATTATAAAAGTCGTTCCAGAAGTTTACAAATTCTACACCTTCACTCCTGCAGACAGTCTCAAGGCAATTATTTGTGTAGTGAGCTCTACTGAAGAAGCTATCTCTGCATTTTTTCCGTGGGAGAATGCCTGAAATAATAAAATTATTTGTTTTTCTTTTACCTGATTTAATCATCTTCTTATATTTATCTAGCAGTTCTTCGGATCTGGTGGTTAGCACGTCGTTTGTTCCTACGTGCAGAACAAGTACTGTGTCCTTCTTGACCTCCTGAAAGAGAGAGTCTAGAGAATTAGTTATGTACTCAACGGACGCACCCGGTAGGCAAAAACGCTGGCGTCTTTTAGGATTCGATATACAAAAGGTGTCACGTTGACTTCTTACTATAGAGTCTCCCACAATAGCAGATTCAACTTCAGGGTCCTCCTCCTCAACTGAAACGTGAAAGGAATTGAAAGTCTTAATTGGGATGAATTTTTCTGCTGGGGTTTTGCACCGTTTTTGATCTGTTGGAATGAGCTATTATTATCAGGATTATTAATAATATTACTACTATTGTTAAGGTGCTGGGTGTTCGGCTTCTTTTTGGGGGGCAAATATGGTACCTTCTTTCCCTTTGTGGGTTGTGGAGCATCGAGTGTTGTTTTCTCCTTCTTGGGTTGGGTCATGCATTGGCTCTCCGAATTTCTGCAAAGAGGAGACCTTCTTTTCTAAATTAATAAATACTTCGATAGGAATATTGCAGGAACATTGGTGGAGGTTGAGGTACTACGAGAACTTTTTAATTTGGTTAGTTCCTCTTTGAGTGCTGCTATCGTGCTCTTAGTTTGTCCGTTTCCTTCACAGAATAGGCAAATAGAAGAATCACTTATGGCTGCATAACACCCCTCTCTAAAGTCAATTGCCCAGCGGGTGCCTTCACAGTTACGGCAGACCGCTTTCATCTATTCTGCACTCGGCATAGCTGAAGGACCTAAGAAGTATGTTAGTACGAGTGAAAAGGAGAGAGAGAGAGAGAGAGAGAGAGAGAGAGTGGGAGGATTAGAGCGACTCACTTATGAGGTGTGGGAAGGAAATATAGGCTGAACTATTTTAAATTATTGGCTACAATTAAATATATATATATATATATATATATATATATATATATATATATATATATATATATATATATATATATATATATATATATTTTAATGCACCTTACTTTTTCACAGTGTAAAAATAGGAAGGAAATGAGGACGATGGGAAAAGATAATTAAAGGGAGTCAGAAGAAGTGAGAACCAGGAAAAGAGATCAATAATGGTTAAAGAAAAGGAGATGGAATGCAAAACCTGAAACTCGACTTATCTGGGCTGGGAATTCGTGCTGATGGAAATAGGGGACTAACGTCCGGCTTCGTTAGAGATAACTTTTTGTTAAACACGTATTTAATCACTTTTTGATAGGTTGCACACTTATGAAGGCAAGTACATATTTGAATTAAAAATGCAATAAAAACAACATTGACTAACTAAAACGATAGGCAATCTCACTATACTAGAAAAATATAGTTTAATATTCAATAATTTATAAGCGGGGAAGCGAAAGTGTGCGGAATAGAAATAACTGCAAATCCACCTGCACGCATTAGGTCCGAGAGTGCAAATAACTGCTGACGTTGGCGTTCGGAGGGTATGCACTCCTTGGGATGTCACTTGCAGATGTTTGCCTGTGGCACACTTGACACCCTCTTGTGGATATTTCAAGAGTTGCAATGCTATATATATTACAGGTCACAGACAGAAACAAAAGGTCGCCTCCTGCGAGAATCGTTCATTTCATATTAACTAATCCAGTAATTTTTATATCACGACTATTCCAACCTCGTCAATTGGAACCCATTAAATACTCCTAAATGCATTGCAAACGCCTATCACCTGTCGATGGCGATTCGTATATACATGCACTTTAATACCCATATCTGAATTAAAGAAGCCGTAACGTACAAGTTATGCTTTAATGGGGTAAAAAAAAGTCTTAGAGTCATCCTTAAATGATTCCCTTCGTAACTGTAAAAGAACAACCTTTGCGTCCCTCCCCCTCAATTTATTGGAGACTACGTGCGATGGTATCCCTCCCTGGACGACGTCATTTCCTGTTCGAAGATTCACGAATTTTCGACTCCTGAGCGCATTGGGAAAATATTTCCCAATCCTGCGAACTCATCCCAAGCCTCCCCCTCCTCCCTTCCCCTCCCCCCGGTGTTGAGGCGAGAAAGAGCTGCTCTGTCTCGCCCCTTGCTGTTAAATGATGAATCGACTCCGCCTCCGGATTAAGATGTCTGGAGCTTGTGTCTCCTTTCTCCAAATTACTTCTTCCCCCTCGAAGAGCCCAGCCCGCACCTCAAGACCGTCCTTATCGTCTCTTCCCCTGAGCTTTCATCAGACAGCAGACTTTCTCAGCCATGATTCTACCCTAGTCAATTGGTAGCTTCTGTGAAAGGCAAGCCTTTAAATTTGAGCAACAGTCTCCCTTCGTTTGATCGAACCGAAGAAAATCTCCATCGGTTACCTTTGAGCAAAAGAAGATTCCTCTTCCAGTGGAATTACGAGAATTCCCACATTACCCGTCGAACGTCATCTTTGAAGTTTGGCTATCTTCATCGGAAGGGTGGTTCGGATCGCGCCCCACCTACATCATTAGGACCGTGCCCCACCTGCTTCATTCGGATCGTGCCCCACTTACCTCATCGGATCGTGCCCCACTCGCCTCATCGCAAGAAGGGCCTTCCTCGAAGTCATCGACTCGTAAGACTGAAACCCCCTCTATTTTTTGTATTGTCAAGTCCCTCCTTTTGATCTGAGCCTAGTAACAATAATCAATTAATTCTATTTGAGAATCCCTCCTTTTAATAATTATCAAGAGACTATTTTAATTTAAATAATTCCCTTTTCCTCACAAAGGTGAGCAAAAGTGAAAAAAATACACGTAACCAAAGGAAACTGAAGATCCTTTCGATTATCCAACTGACGTCGAAGTCAAAGAGAAAAATTAGTTAAGGGAAAAAAATGAGTTAGTAGACTTCAGGATCCTAATTTAGATGAGCCTTGGGTTATTAAGGAAAAGGAAACGGCACCGAGGCAATTGAAAGTAGACTATTTTGTATAGTGGGGAAAGAAGAGGAGAGAATAGATAGAATATTACGAAAAGGTAAGACCGCGGTAGCAAAGGTTGAGAAGATTGCGCGCAGAAGAATGCATAATTGCAGATTACCCTTTAAGAAAAAAAAAGAGATTTCTATCGCTTTCGTTTCTACAAAGAGCCTCATTTAAGGGAATAAGTAAGTTATTCCGATAAGAAGCCGTTAAAATTAAGGACCTGAAGAGAAATATGAAAATAGATAACCAGGCTATTGGAAAGGAGTGCTGTTCTCTTTGAGAAACTATCTAAATATGCGGTAGATAGCAGCAAGGTTTCTAGAAAGTTACCTCGATCTGCGCCAAAGAAGCAAAGAATAAAGTCTACACGTCCCGTGATTTGAAGCAGATACTATGAAGACTGTGTTTTTGCAATCAATATCCCTGCAAACTGATGGAGGTGCAATTGCAGACCCCCCCACCCCTTTTGTTGAGACACATTAGGGAAGTAATAGTGCTTTCGGGTACGAAACTGGTTATTGCGAGTGTAATGACTAATGATAGACCTGGGGGGGTTTCCTCTTGAACAGTGGGACATCGATTTAGCAGAACTAAGTGTTTTTTCATGTATTTTATGTACTGGAGTCTAATGAACAAAGAGGTAAGTTGACTTAATAAAATAGTTATGTGATCATCGCGTGAATTGATTACTTAACCCTTTTTTCACGGACTCTCAGTATTGGTCTGTTTCCTTCTTGGTGACTTTAAACCCGTTAGTTGTATTTCTCTAGAATGCGACCGTTTCTTTATCAGGATACCTTTATTTGTGTAGGTTGCTGGTGGTTTCCAACTTTCACTTGCTTCTTAAGAAGTGAGTCGGTCCCGCCTCTAATGAACCAATTAATCAACTTGTAAAATATATAAAAAAAACTCCAATTTGCGAAGAGGCTCATGAAAATCAATTGATTCTTATGTTTTAGGGTTAACTTAACTCCCTCTATGACCTGTGATTAGGTAACTCAGGTAGGAGAGAGGAAAGGAAACGGAAGAAGAAAAAGCAAAAAGTCGAAAATAGTGAAGATGATTCAGTATGCAGAGGACTGCTATAGGGAACCTCAACGCGCATATAGGGACTAGGATATTTTTCTTAGTTACTTAGAACTATAAAAAAGAAAACCAACGAGAATACCTCCAACCAGAAGGTTTTTGTAAACAAAGTGGTGTGAAGTTAGGGGAAGTAAAAAGGTGCGGCAGTGATAGACCGAGTGGGCTAGAGAGGACCCCTGATCGGGTAAGCGCGCCCCTTTACAAAACCTGTCCAACCTTTGCAGTTAGAGCAGATCCCTTTGCAGGTGTTGAGGTGGGGAAGGCACGCAATCTTTCAAATATCAGGCTCCAAGAAGGATCGCTAATGTTTGGGTCCGACTTTTACCACAGATTTGAACAACCTGACGCGTATCTCAGTGGGGACGCAAGATTTAACTTACTTTTAGATCAGGGAAGGCTTTAATTTAACGTAGGATCAGAATCCAAGTCACTTCAACAGGCAGCCACTTTAAAATCTACCCCAATCTGGATTTCATCAGGTGACTAGACATACTCAATGTGGTTTAACTTAACTCAACTAGTTGGGGTTGCTACCACTCGGCTTGGCCGTAGTGAAATGCCATCTGGAAGCACAATTGTGACACTCATCCAAAAAGACCCACCCCCGACTGGTAATCATTGCTGAGGGAGGAACTTGTGGAAGGAAAATGAATATGGGAAAATTTAATATAAAACTGAAACACGGAGAGATAATGACATTTAATTGTAGCGCGCAGCTGAGGATAAGCGTCAATGATACCTAATCAGAGAGGGTTTTCTTCTCTCTCAAGGGAGGTTTATTAACAAACTTAAACCCAATTTTAAAAGTAACCAATAAAAAAATGAGTACTTTTAAATTTTAAAATTGATTTAAAGCCGAAATCGCATCGACGGATTCATACCTTGAAAACGACCATCGACTTCACTTTCTTGTCTGAAGATCACGATGGAATAACTTCCCATACCCGTATCTCCAAGGACAAGTCATAAGATTTATTACATCCATGATTGGGTATGTGGAAACTGACAAGAAATTTCCTTTACAAATATAAAGATTTCTAGACAATAGTAAAAATTAACTGGTCTCAAATTCAGTGTAACGATCGAATGGGAGGGGATGAATCGAGAACCGTCGAAATGAGAACTGTACCGGGTTCTGCAAAAGTTCTGTTAAACTCTGTTTTTTTATCTTTCGAGAGGTTTATGTGTGTGATTAAAAAAGTTCCACCAAACAACCTTAAAGATTTAATTCTCCAGCATGTTTCATTAAAAGGTATTTTCTGGTGTCTCAGGTGTTGCGAGATGGAATTGAAAAGAATTGAGCTCTCTGCTCTCCTGCGCAAGGGTCACAACAAGTCCGACTTCGTCAAGAGGCTCATTGTCAGCCGGATAACAACAATACACAGAGTCACAGAGAGGCTTAAGAACGGGAAATATCTCAAAGCTCAACTTAGTTTAGGCAGACCTCAGGCTGTCAACCGTTTGCCTGTGAGAAAAACCTTCAAAATTGCTGAGAAGGATAGAAGAACATCTCGATGGCCAAAGTGTCCAGCGCCGTCAAGGAAGAGGGTGGCAAAAGCTTGAGGTGCGCGGTAAGGCCTCTGCACACCGACTGTATGCGAGAACGACGTCAGGAGCGCTATCGTCGCCTTCTCAATGACTTGAAAAATCGTTCCGGGCATCAACGAGAAGAACGACGGAGTGGTAAGCTTTGACAAGGACGTCTCTGAGGTTCGGTACGTGTCCACGTCGTGCCTTCGAATGACGCGGAGATGCCGCCAGTGTTGTTCGCGACCGGTTACAGGCTCACCACGATAGATTGCAGTGACATCTTGGCCACAAAAGTCCTATCTTGGGTGAAAAATATCACGAAAAAGGCGGACCAAGTCTTTCAGCAGGACGGTATCCAGGCCCACACGGCCAAGATCTTATATGAGTATTTAGGGTCAAACATGAACTTCTGGTAGAAGGAATTTAGACGCCACAGTCGCTTGACCTCAGTCCCATCGACTATAACGTGTGGGCGCATGTCGAGGGCAAGGCCTGTAAGGTCTGCTATAGCAATGTCGACGGGTTGAAATCCTCCATCCACTTCGTCTGGTCCAGCATAAGGAAGGACCTCATCTGCAAAGTGTGCACGGCCTTTAGGACTCGCCTGGGGCGCGTTCTCGCCGCCGAGGGTGGCCACATTGATTAATATCATATTTATATGATAAGGATATAAAGTGTCTAAATGCATTAAAATTATCCTTGTCTTTTGTTGAGAGAGTCGTAACGAGTGTAACAGGACTTTTTCAATATCATATAATACTTTAGTCCTTATCGCCGTAGACACTTGTATTGCGAAACTACTTAGAATTATTAAGGTTTTGCTCTTGGGATTTATAATTTTCTTAATTAGAAAAATCTGCATTACAGAATATGACATGTAACGACGATTCTCTATTTGATGCAGCACCTTTCAAGCAACCAAGGCAATGCCAATTCCTTTACTATGGAAAAGTTCAAGCTTAAATTTGGTATTATGAATATTTATGAGGTAAAGTAAGTGGTGTTTGTACACGAGGTTTACCCTCAGCTCAGCTGGGGGTTAGCAAATACTACAACTGCGCCACAGGCTGCCATCGAACTAATGGGCTTAACATCCTCTTTCACCCATGTTCAGGATAATCCAGGCCTAAAAATAAATCCGATGAAAAGAAGACAGAAAAAAACGCGAATAAACATAATAAATACTGAAATAGAGATATAAGGAGAATTGCTAAGACGAAAGTTAAATACGGCTTCTCTTCTTTTGACAAACTTCCACGAAAAAATTAGTAAAAATACCACAAGTACTTAAAAGTATAATTCGAGCCTCTTTGCGGGGCTACAAGTCATTAGAGGCGCCTAAAGATTGATACGGAAGGGAGCCTCTAACCACTTAACTAGGGATTCGTCCGACAACTCTCCTCTTAACAACTCAGTTACTTGTTTTTCTAATAATTTATCGCTTAGGGATTGACTTAAAAGCCAGGTTGAAAACCAATGAGGGCACCACCGCTAGAAAATTTGAGAGGAAGGGTTTGTAAGGAGAGTGGTGAGGTTGAGGGTAGGGGCAGTGAAAATGTGTTGAAAATATTTAGCTTGATTACATAAAAGAGAGGACCTCTTTGGTGTTCAAGGACTGTTGCATAATTATCCTGAGCATGTCCAACCTCCACTAAAATATAACTCCATTGAAGTGTTGGGGTTGGGAGTGTAAATGTTTATAATTCTTCCTGATGTCGCCTGCAGCAATTTCCCCTTTAGTTGTTGGGGCCGGGAAAAGACGACTTCCTCTAGATTTCACCTGCAACAATTTCCCTTTTAGCTTTTGGGGGGCCAGTAGAATACGGACTCTTTAGGATGTTAGCCGCAGTAGTTGTCGTTTGAGCTGTTCCTGGTCAGGAGAACATGTATGCCTCCAGATGTCAGCTGCATTAGTTGCCAATGTTACAGTTGCCACCCGTTATTAGTATATCGAAACTCTGATCAATTTTACCCGAGCCTAAAAAGCGCGTGAAAATGGACATTTTTGGATAGCCTCCAAAAGGCAATAAAATGTTTGTGAGATTATTTGGTAAGGAAGCTTAGGAGGGTAAATAGCCTTCTCGCTTAACAGACTCCAGATAGTAGTAACAACATGCATCAAGAGAGGTTGTTTGCTGTTACTTAAAACTAAGAGGCGAAAACCAACGATGGCATCTCTCGCTGAAAAGCGTGTAAAGAAAGTGGTGAATATGGAAGAAGTGAAAATATGAGGGAGATATATTCGTAGATCGACTTGATTGCGTTGGAGCAAAGAGGAAACGAAATCCTTCGAATGTCACCTGCAGCATGGAGGCCCATTGCTAATTCCTGACACCCGTGTCAGGGTCAGACAGAGGACTAATTTTTAGACTAAAGCAACAATTGAATTTGCAGGCATGGCTACCAGATAGGCGTACAAACGCCCAGATTTGAAAAATATGGGCGAATAAAAAAAACAACTAGGGTAAAAATGTTCTATTTGACGTCCTGATCAATTCTGGGCGATTTTCATATCAATTATAATGGCAAGTACTTGAAACTTTATAAAACCTTGTTTTAGCATAAATTCATCATCTTTTACTTTACAAAATGTTCTAAAATAAGGCATGAACAATAAAATCTGAAAGTAAGCAGTATCAATAATGTCAATGCAGACACAGCAGACTTCGTGACTCCCAAGAGCCGTTGTAATCAGTTCAGTCGGCAATGGGCAGTTCCGGAGCTGTTAATTTCACTCACTGAGAGCAGGTGGAGGGGGGGGGGGGTCCGCTCAGATCTGGCATTTCAGGGCCCTGCTGGATTTTTATGGTTTAAATTTTATAATGTAATGAAATCTGTGTTTTTTTTAAACTTAATTCCCCCAAATGAGAATAAATATAGAGCAAATCAACTTCATTCATTGTTAACATGTTATAATAATATGGTTTAACATCGAAACAAATCGACTTAAAAAAATGTTTTAATCACGTGCGCACGCACAGTCGTGAAAACAAGTATTAAACATGTCACGATGATGCCCTCTTGACGGTGTTTATGTTTATACTTCACTGACGGAACAAATTTTAGTTTAAAAAAAATTCTGGGCGAATTTGGGCATAAAATTAAACATATGCGGGCGTGGAGCTAAGGACTAAACTTCCAGCCCTGTTTGCAGGAGAGATCAACAGAAGAAAAGGTACAAACAGGAAGAAAATGTTTCTTTGGAATAAATGTAGAAAAACTACCCGAATTAGTGTAACTAACAGAGAAAGCTCCACTCTATGGAAAAAATATGATGGGCAGATGCAGAAAAATGGTGGTTAAATGAAAACAATAATTAAAAAAAAACGTCGACAGACTGAAACATTAAACTCAATTATGGAGATAAGAACCAGGGACAGGATATTGGGAACTACCTGAGATAAAATTCGGACAAAGAACCGTTTTAAAAGAGACCCCTTTCCCTCTCCCACCAGGAGGTAGCTAAATCAATTTCAACAGCATAACGGTAGCATAACCGAGAGAGTGAAAAATATTATGTATGTTTAATTAAAATCTAAGTCCTCATATGATTTATACTAATTTTTGCCTTATAATTCTAAACAGTAAATGCCCTATTTTATTCCTATTACAAAGACGGAAAAAGAACGAACCGGAACATTACTGAGATGTCAAAACTCCCTGAATCAAGTCACAATGAATGAATAGGTTTGCGTCCGACATCATCTTTAAATTCTAACATAATATAAATGGTTAATGTTTAAAATGCAGTTTTACGACCCAACTTATAATCTAATAGCTAAAGTTTTCATTGTATTGCAGTGGGTATGAAAGATATGTCATATTTAAAACAGGTACCTTTGCTAGTCGGCTGGAGACGGATGTGATGTCAGGTGTATGTGGATTTTACGAGGCTCTAAAACCCTCTTTCCTCGTTTATTTGCATATGTTATTGTGGGTATAACTTTTGTATTAATTACAATATAGGTATGGTTTATTTTTGAATTTTCATATGTAGGGGTGGGGGGGTAACACAAAACCAATGATTAGATTAAATTTCGTCTTCTCACCACTATAGAATGAAGGACCGAGAGAAACAATGAACGGAATAGGAACGTGGCCACATTTCGTCACAAGTGCATTTTGGCGTTTAGGTGTAGAAGAAATATCTAGGGATTGTAAATTCTTCTTCTATCACAACTTTGGTACTGTCGCTAAGTAGGTAATTTTAACTTTGACAACTCTTCCCATTTTTTCCCTAATTTTCGTTAATTTTTCGAGAATGTTATTTTCGCGCTGGTAGAAAAAAATCATATTTTCATATTCCCTGAGTGAAAAAGTCAGGGAGTTATTATGTGTGTGAATATGCAATATTTAGATTTTAGGGGGCAGAAAGAAATTATAGGCCAGTTGCGAGGGGGGCGGAGGACGTGGGCTCGCGTAGGCGGTGCCAGTGCCGGATAGGCGGAGCTAAGGTTTCTGTACAATAGCGATGCCACGCCCCTTTCTGACTTTGAGATGTGTCTGCGGGCCTCCTGCCACCAAGCCGTTCATCCGCCTTCTGGGCCACACTTGTGCGCTAACTTCCCGCGCCGTTCGTAGATGTCGCGGTAGGCGTTTGGGTGCTGCTGCGCGTTCCCTCGTCTTCATGCTCTTATTTACGGTTTGTTTATAGTCGTGAATCGTCACATGGGCGCTCGGTGGGGCCAAGCTCGCTCTTGCTCCTCGTAATTTATCCGATAAGAGAAGGACGGACGTTAACTGCTTTCGCTCGCGCATGGCTTGCCCCTCTGCATGTGTGCGGATCCTCGAGGCTTTCTCGCACTATTGTTCTTCCTCATGCGGTTAATTATTAATGGTAAAGTGACTTCAGTTTTTATAGCCGTGAAAATATATTTATCCCTCCCGTAGGGAAGTGGTCGAGTGCGCATTCTATAGAGTTAAGATCTCTTAATACCCGCGATCGAGGACTGGCAGAGAGGAATGAGCATTTCTTCTATTTAGGAGAGAATAAAGAGACAGAGATGAGCTCATATCAGTTCGTGAATTCTATGTCAGCATGCTACAGCCAAAGAGCTCAAGACACGACCGTTCTGGGAACAGATTATTATGGCACGTCTCTCAATGCCTACAATAATTGCTACTCTCCACCGCTACAGCAATTTGGAGGTTATACACCTGCAGCTGTAGCGGCCCTTCAGAACGGGAGTGAGTTTTCAGGAACAGCTCCGGGCAACGCTGCTGTAGTTTCCTCCGGGTCAGCTGGACCGTCTAGTGGGAGCTCCACTCCGGGCCCAACTTTACAACAGCGCCTTCACCAATCCTCATCCTCACCTGCGACAACTCCACAGGCGAGCTCCTCTTCCACAAATTCCACTTCATGTAAATTTGCTTCTACCCCTGAGTCGACAGCCAACCCCATCGGGTCCCCTCAAGATCTCTCAGTGACAGCAGTAGGAACCGGGCCCGGTTCGAGTGGTCCCGCCAGCGGATCCGAACCATCGAACACCGGGGTAGGCGAGGGAGAAAACCCCGAAGGCTCGGAAGGGGCGTCGAGGACGTCCGACAACTCTTCTAACAGCAAGTCCTCCCCTCAAATATACCCATGGATGAAAAGAGTCCATCTCGGTCAAAGTGAGTACAAGTCATAAATATGTCCTATCAATGGGCCAACATCTTTGAATGCACCCATGACCCATTAAAGCTCGCTCTCTTCGCCTTTCCCCCAACCACTTCCATTCAGGCAATTACTCAGTGTATATGTGCCCTCTTACGTCTAGCTGTTAATACCCCTATTGCCTTTTCCTCACCCTGAGTAGTTAGTCAGATAAACTACAATGCCATTCAAAGGCCACAGGTGAGTAATAAACCATCTTAACCACGGTAATAAAAGTTGCGCGAGGTGAATTTCGGCTGAGCCAGCCCGTATATCAGCGGTGATTTTCGACGCTCGTAAATATCCGCGGAGAGGAGAACACACATCCCGGTTGCACCAAAGCGGGTGATTAGATTACAGAACAAAATGCTCGATTTGGGGCTTTTTAAATAATAACTTTCTCGGGAGATGGTTTTAAATGTAGTTTCCTATGTGGAAGAAAACAATAAATGTGACTTACGAGGTGTGGAAACAAAAACCACAAACAAACCTAACTGGACGTATGGCGGAGAACGGAGTAAGTCATAAATTGCTGCTCTCCCGATCTCGGTGTCGTTAGTGAAAGGGTTCGAGTTAGGGAACTTCATTCAGGCTCCGTTTATGTCTTTTTAAATTGTTTTTTTGCGGATAAACTTGACAAATAGTTTGTCCCTTCTAAAATATAAGACTCTCTAAGCCATAAATAGAATTTTCGATTCCTTAAACCTTGGAATGAAATTATAAAATTATTTTAAGGTTGGTCCACTAATGGCGAAAAAATGATCGGGCATTTCAATTGTTTCAGGCCTTCACTATCTTATCTTTATTATTATCTAAACTTGACGAAGTAAGTGAACTAAAAAAAATTATTCCATTTATTTTCAGTCTTTTCCTTCCATGAATTTTCTGACCATTTGCCCCCAATTTTTTTTAGTAGCAAAAGTTTTGAAAGAAAATGGTCTTAAAAAGAAGTAACTTTTTTCTTGAAAGGCTTTTAATAATGATTGATTTATGTGCTGGTAAATAAATAAAAACAAATTAAATAAAAGCAGATTGTAAGAGGTAATTCAAATTTTTATATTAAATATAATAAGATTTTCATTTTTTATATGTTTACAATTCGTTCTCAGCAAAATCTTTCTCAGAAAAAATAGGATTTTTTTTTTTAGAAAGTCAGAACTACCTGGGATCTCGGTGGGCAGGAACTAATTCCAAAAGGACCGAATTTCTCGAAGGGGACAATTATATGGACCGTGACGTGGAAAGTTATGATTTTTCTCTGATTGTTTTCAATTCGGTCATACTTGAAAAAAAGGATAGACTTTCCCCAATGACGAGGAACACAAATAGACTGAATTCTATTCATTTTGGCTCTCTGAAACATACTCCTGACCACCATATTTAGGCGACTCCAAATCACATAACGACTACACTGAATTTAACGTAAACCTACAAATATACTATAAATTTAGTTGGTTCTTGGCACTACATACGATACAAAACATTTAAATATGTCTTAAATGTCTGATTTATTAAAAGTTAAAGCGAAAACCAACGAAGACTTTTTCCGTAGAAGGTGTATATCCGCGATCTTCCTGCCTCCATTAGATCTGGGGTGGCAGGCACTTCCAAGCGTTGTGGCATGTTTGGACCGCAATCCTTAAGATGTCAGCTGCACAGCGGCAGCATTTTGATCTTGTTAACCTAACACACCCTTATGGGTTAATGTCTCAGAAGTGTTATTTTATTTGCTCCTTGAAAATTATGTTCAATGAAAATTGTATTTTCTAAAATGGTTTTTACGATTATCTTTTCACAATATTGAAAAAAAAATTGCCCAATGGACAGAGATTAATTTTCTCATATTTGAAATAAGTTCAAATAAATGTTCCTAAATTTCTAAGAAGAATTGAAGCGCCATAGGTAATGTTTGTTCTCATTATCCTTTTAATGATGGAAGATAGAACGTTCCTCTTTATTTACCTGGTATTTTCACGTAAATCTCGCGTTTCCTCATTTTTCATTACTCAAAATTTTTTTTCTCTGCAGCAGTTTTTATTCTTGGTGACTAAAGAAAGAAGCTATTAATTGCGATGGAATTATCAAACATAGAAGCCACAAATATTATTTAGTAATCTAGATGTCTCATTTTTGAGCGTTCATATATATATATATATATATATATATATATATATATATATATATATATATATATATATATATATATATACCTACCTGATTGCGCCTTACCCGAGTAGAAAATATCACTGCTGATTTTAGCGAAACTAAGAGACATCGGGTATGCTTAATCACCGGGTGAAATCCCGATTTAGGTCGCCTCCCTCCTCGGTGGTTGCCATATATTGTAGATACCCGTGGTTCAGATCCCACGTTACTCAGTAGATCCCAACTCAGGAATAATCGCATGTTACTCTTAAAAAAACTATCCTTTCCTTTTCCCGTCTCTTAATTTATTATTGTTGATGGCTACAACATTCCAGTGTCAATAATTCAGTAAAACCAGGTATTGCCAACCTGTCCTCTTATTTGACCTATTTCTATAGACTTAAAAAATCCCCTAACAAATGTCATATTTGTGTGGAACGGAAAAACCGTGTATGATGTATTTGCATCCTTTGGAATCAACTGAAGACAATTCTAAAACCTATTAATTCTAGTGAAAATTATAACTTCAAATTTTCGAAGCTCTGAGTATAAGGTAAAATAAACCATGCAATCGTCTAGTTCCAGTGGTAAAAATACTGAATAAATTCTTAGAGCAATAGGTACAAAGGTGAAATATGCGATGACAATGGCGTCTCGTTCCCTCGGCAAATTTGGATCTTGCTGGTCGGAACTGATGCCATGAAATGTCGGCCCTTATTTATAATGTGAAATCCACTGGCAGATTTATGTCTTAATAATATACTAGATTTTCTAAGCCTCCTTATTATCGCTGGTTTGGTTCAGTGACCCTTTTCCCCCTCGCATACCTCCCTAAACCCAATACCCAAATTACTTCTAGTTTGATTGTTCGCAAAAGATCTATTGTAGACCCATTAAGATTGGTAGTTAAAAGAGTGAAATGTAGCAGTAATTCAGTTTAGATGACTCAAAGTTTAGCTTTTGAGTAAAAATCGTAACTAGTATAATAAAATGCCTCGATTTTTTGTCTAATTTTGAAGGCCTAAATGACTGATTGTTTTTCCTCATTTTTCTCTTTTTTGATTCAAAACGGAGTTCCTGGGAGTTTTCAAGAATATATCATGTGCGCTTCTACTCTTATATATATATATATATATATATATATATATATATATATATATATATATATATATATATATATATATATATATACAAGGCAGGATCCACACGAAAAGAGTAAATTAAAATACAGAATATGTGAGTTATTACAAGAGAATATTTACTGCCTTCAATAAATCAAGAACTGGAGAACAGTGTCGCTGTAATGACAGGCTAAGCTTGAGAGCGGATGGGAAAAACTCGGTTTATAATCTTGAGTACCATCCTCATAAATCGGGATTACTTAAATGCTGCATAAAACGACTGAAGAATCAATAACTCTATCATTACTAAATATAATTCATTAAGGAAGAGATGAAAATAAAACGCCAAACTGGGGGAGGGAGGAACTAAAATTAAAATCATTATTTTGTCTTATTCATCATTCTCATGTGTCTTAAATTTATATAAAAACTTGCAAAAGTGGGAGACTCAAAAGTCAGATCTTAAGATTATGCAAATAACTGATATTCAGATGTAGATTACTCATTTTTTTAACAGAAATCATTATTTTAAGTTGGTCCGTTTGTTAAATAATCGTTCTGACATTTAATTATCAACCCTTTCGGAAAACAATTCGTTCTTTAATTCCGAACATGTGTAGGTTTCCGAAATTCAGTCCCGGATGGGGCGATTCATATAAGCCTCAGATTAACCCTACCCTATTCACACACCAGGCAATGATTAATGTATTGAACTTGATATATATAAGGGGCTGGGATCGTGGGTCTTCGATGAAGATAGGACGGCGGGAGATGAATTGTAGTGTTTGCCCTATAAATAAATTGGGATTAGAGATTTTGTGTTGTGAAGAGTCTATTGCAAGGATTCGCTTTATAATGCAATATATTTGCATCTAAATTCATAGGTGTGTGCCTTAAGACGGGAACCGCAAAGTACCTGAACATTTAGCAATGAGTTTACATAACATTTTAATTATTCTTTTGCCTTTGAAATCAGGCGTCTACAAATATAAAAAAGTATGTGCAGAATAGGTCTTATAATTCATAGAATGTACGTAAGCAATATGGAACATGTAGCATGAACAATAACAGGCGATTAGGTACCCTTACACGCAATAAATAAAGAACTCACAAGCCTAAATATCACTTTTCTAAAATCTTTGTGAAGTATATAAATCTCAGAATGGTCTCGGTCGTTAGGCAGACTATATAAGAAGAGCGCGACGTCTTAGCTAATGATTTCGCTGGTCATAAATTTTGGAATTACGACGATCTCTCTCCTTTGTTTGAGAGTCCCATCCTTCGATCTACAAGAAGATCTGAGGACAGTCAGTCCTCGCCATTATTTCATGCCGACGAAAAGAAAGAGGGGGAGGCGGTGCAGAGGAATTCAAATACCACCGTTTTAATTCAGATTGGAAGATTCCAACGAGGGGTTTCGCTGCTTGAAAGCATGCAAAGTATTTAGTGCTTCAGAATTAGTTTTTATCTTTCGTAAAGATGACCAGATTTGGTGGCAAGGACCAATGTTATTAGGATGGATAAATTAGAGGAACAGTTTTCAATGTTTACAGATTCACATGGATGTCATAAGTAAATTATTCACCGTCAGTTTCTTTGTGACGTTTGCTGCCGCAATGTAACAAGATACAGAAAAGAAATATGTTTTCATTTTACACAGTTCCTGAGCATTATATTTCTTGATGAATATTAATAAGTTCGAAGTGATGTGCAGTACAGTAACGCAACCAACAGAACGGTACAAAGAGTAAATTTGTTAATACTGTTCGGAGTTATATATATATATATATATATATATATATATATATATATATATATATATATATATATATATATATATATATATAATATATTTTGCTCATCTCTCAAGGATTTTCTACCGAGGACTGAGGCCCATTTTTATGTGCCCTACCCCGTTTCAAGTGTTTCTCATTATCTTATTAGAATTATACCATTAAACCTACAAAATAGAGCTAAATATAGGATTGTATACAAAGTTTTATTCGATAAATAATATTCAAGAAAACAAAACATAATTATTGTTCACTTTCAGAAATTCCATATAGGCAGTGCATAGCGTTGAATAAATCAATTAAATTTCAGTAGCCATAGAAACCACCACAGCCTTACGCATAAGCGTCATATAAATCAAACGAATTTCCTTGGAAATAAAACTTATAATTATAAGAATATCTGCATTTATTTACCGGACAAAACAACTTCGTATACAATCCTACACTTTAGTCAATATTTCCATGGTATGAAGCAAGAACTTGAAGTGTGTGAAACATTAAAATAACTCACACACACACCCACGTAAGTGAAAGGAAACGTTGCAACTCCCAAAAACCGTATTTCTAACTAATTGCGTTATCTCACCCTTGGTTCGCATCTGTTTACTGTCTGTCCATCCGTTTATTGTAGAGAGAACGCGAGTGAGTATGAGTGAGACATCCCTCATAGACCAGCCACTATATTTGCTGTTCCGACTAACTATGTATATGCTGATTAATTCTTCTGAGATGAGTTGTAGATTCTGTTTCTCCTTGACGTTCAAAGAAAATTCTATTTTGGAATATTTAGGCCTAGCTCTGTTCTGGTTTATTTCTACGGATATCTAAAAGTAGGTTCATCTATTGTACGGTGGAAAATCAAACAGATAAGCGAGGGATTTATTCTTTTCTACCACTCAAAAGCGGTTCGAAATAGTGTCGCCTGCTTCAAATCCTAGAACTATGGTCAGCCATCAAATTAAAACTTCTTCTAAATGCTTATAAATCTTCACTGTTTTTTAACTTTGAACTTACAACCGAGAGTATAAAAATAGGACACATTCAAAAATCCAATAATTTCTCCTTTGCTTATTCGTTTGATTTTCTCTTATATCAATTAAAGTTTACACTTTTCTCCTCCTTATTGTCCCGCCTACCCGTTTTTTTTCTATATGACACATCTAATGAGGGCACTTTTGTCTTGCGTTGTCTCTCATTTTGTAAATAGCTTAATAATTTATACCTGAATAAAGCTTTGTTTTTATTTATACCTGATATCATTATAATTGACTTTTGTAATCTTCGTTCGGCGACTTCGATTGATAATTAATGTGAATGAATCGAAAGTCCGCGTACAAGTATTTCAAAGACGATCCGCTAACCAGAGGCGCTAGGCTGATTGATACAAACGCAACAAAGCAGAGAGAATAGGATTAGAGAAACATATCAAGCCTATTAAAAAAAAAGGATTGACACATCAAAATTCGTCAACCCTAAAGAACCCAAGGATGACCTTTTAAATTCCACTTCAAAATAGAATAGGCGCGTTAAAGTGAATTGAAGTCGTCTGTGGTAGCGACCAACTCAGCCTTAATAAATGTTGATAATCTTGATTTAATAAATTGTTTCATACGAGTAGTTTCTCCCATATCTTCGTTTAAAAAATAATATTCTACATTGCATCCTTCAAAAAATAATTTGTTTTAATTATGTTCAAGTATTTGTCTCTATGATCTTTCAATATTTTCCCAGCAATAATAAGCTTGGAATAACTGCCATGGGAGAGTTAAGCGTATGGTTCTTCTGTTTAAAGCTTATTGATGATGTACACTTATGGTTTCCTACGAAAAAAATCACAATTGTATGCTCAATCCTTTTAATATACGAATCATTTTATATAAGAGCAATAAATTAATTGCCCAAGTCGAGATCAAACCATTGATCAATACGTATCACAAATTTGTAGGAGTATCTTGAATGATTTTTTCGAGGGCCGCCGCACCAAAACTGAACCTTGTACCCCAGATGAGTTCGAACCATTGATTTAGGCATGGAAATCGCCATTTCCTTGATACGAAAACTGAGCCCTTTTTTTCTGCATTAATTCACAATGGTTTGTATCTAATAGAAACACACATGGGGTAGTTTAGCAAGTTTAGTAGTGATCTAAACGATATAGTTACCCCTTTCCCTGGTGTAAATAACTTGAAAATTTACGGATATAAACCACACTGACCATCATCATGTCGAGATATTTTGAAATAAACTTACATAACACTTAACATTCTCCCTAAAACTTATTCTTTACCAGCTTAAGCCAAAATAAGCTGTAATAATATTTTTTTTTAATTAATTGAAAGATGATTTTAAAATACTAAAGAAATAAAATTTATAAAATAATAAAGAAATGTGATTATTGACTGGCATTTTATAAAATTAACCCACTAGAAAACCCAAGATTTCTAGCTTATTCATTTTTAGTCGCGTGCGACTCTATATTTCAATATGTCGGTCGGTCGGTCCGCATTTTGCCTATTTTTGTTTGCATAATAACATTGGAACTATTCGCCCGATTCTAACGAAATTTGAAACCCGTATGTTGTTTTACATTTTCTTTCAAAAGGTATAATTGTCAAAGTCCTTCCAAGGTTAGTCCAATAATTATTAAAAGTTTTGGAGGTCGTAAGGTCATAGACCAGAATAAATGAGAGCACGCGACTTTGGTCAACAGACCTTGTTATTAGAGCTTCATCCTTTTAAGGACTTAGGGTTAAAGATATATAGCTGCAAGTCACCTTGTGTGCAGTGGCGCTCGGAGTGCAAAAAAATCCTTTAGATGTCAGCCACAGTAAGATTGTCACTACCGTTCATCTGCTGGTAGGCAAAATGAGAGATAAGGAAAATAAAGTTAAGAGGAGGGGGGTAGTAAAAGGTAAGAAGAGAGTTGAGAGAATGTAGATATGTTAAAACTAACCACCCTATCAGAGTCAAGAGGCAGGAGTAACCACTCGCATCTCCGCCCCGCTCCGAAAAGGGATGAATGGACGAAAGCATGTCAGCGACTAGCCTGCGATATTAGCTTGCAAATAAAGTTACGAAAAGAGGATAAAATGCATATGCCTAGAATGAATAAAGCCCAGGTAGTCTCAATAGAGTTTTGAGACTACCGGGAGCCATGAAGGACAGAATGCGTACCACTTCTCAGTACCAGATGTAAGTCTACATGCCCCCATCCCCCCTTTGCGAGAGGGGCGCAGCTGACAATATTATTGTGGTATTTCTCCTCCTCCTCCGCCACAGAGGCACCAAATATTGACATCGACTCCATGATCCTTTTCGATTTTGTCCTTCATTTTTAGTTTGTGAGTGAGAGGCAGGAAGGAGCTTTCTTGTAAGCATATCTCTATTGTCGTGTTACTCATGATTATTTATTCATTTATTTAGTTCAATTTATTTTCTCATTTGTTTACTCGATATTTATTTATTAATATTCCTTTACATATATTTCTTTATTGACCTATTTATTTGCATGTATTAACTCATGCTTATTTATTCTTTACATATATTTCTTTATTCCTTTTTAATTCCTGTTTATTTACTCATTTATTAACTCGTGTATATACCTATTTATTGACCTATTTATTAACATGTATTAACTCATGTTTGTGTACTCATTTATTGAGTCTCGTTTATTTACTCATTAATTAATTCCCATTTATTTACTCATTAATTCCCATTTGTTTCTCATTAATTAATTTTAATTTATTTACTCATTTATTTCTTCAATTTATTTACTCATTTATTAATTCACATTTATTTACTCTTTTATTAACTCCTGTTATTAACTCATATTTTAACTCGTTTAAATACTCATTTATTAACTGGTCTTTATTTTGTACTCATTTATTAACTAAGTCCTGTATATTTAGTTATTTATTCATTCCTTTTATTTAATATAATTCCTATTTATTCGCATTTATTTACTCATGTTTATTTAATCACAAGAGTGTATCCTAAAAAATGACTGCATTATTTTTAATTTCATTCGAGAAAACTTTTTAAATGAAAAAGAAAACCCGCCGCTTTATCATATCTGTATCGACTAACTCATTATTAATCCCAATATTCTATAAGACATGAAATGAATAAATTATATCTGTATTGTTACACACACACATATAGGGGGTTCCCCCAAAATGTATACACACTTTAAATTTAAAATACATTTCATTTTCAAAATTTACAATTGCAATTATTTAGTGCGTATACATTTTGGGGGACACCCAGTATATATATATATATATATATATATATATATATATATATATATATATATATATATATCTATATATATATATATATATGTGAGAATGGATGGGGAGAAAGAAAAGTCCAGACACTGCACAGAGCTCTTTATTGACGTTTCGCCTCCTTGCTATACTTCGGTTCACAAAAAGTATATATATTATCTAAAAAAATAAAGTTCACCATTTTTTCATTCAAAATTATATAAAAAATAACAATTATCTTATTTTTTAAATAATTATCTTATTTTAAATAATTAAGCGATATATAGTCGTTTTATATTATACATATAAAAGGAAGAAAATGGTGAAGCAACTTTATTTTTTATATAATACCAAGTCATTGGAATATAAATTACAAATTTTTTCAAAATGAGTAGATTCGAGTGTTACAGACAAAAGAAAAATTTATAATTTATAAGATTAAAATTTAAAATCTAAAAAAAAGCAGCCATGGTTAGATTTTTATAAATTTTCTGAACTTCGCCAATTCTAATAATTTTAAAAAGGAACTAAACTAAATTTACCTTTTCAAAATATCACGTTGCTAAAATATACAGTTATAGAAGAAGTTAGATAAAAATAAATCTTTTGAACTTCACCATTATTAATTCTTAGGGTTTTAAAAAATTCACAAAATTTCGATACTTAACCAAACTAAAATGAAATTATTATTCAAATACTCACAAAAATTTCCTTGTTAAAATATAGTTAGTGATGATGATGATGATACACAATTGGTATTATTATTATAGATTAACTGACTCATCTTTATTTACTCATTAATTAACTCCTGTTTATTTGCTCTTTTCTAACTCTTGTTTATTTTCTATTTTTTTATTCGTTTATATACTCATTTATTAATTCTTTATTTACTCCTTTATTAACTCCTGTTTAACTCTAGTTTAACTCCGTTTTATCATCATCATCACTAACTCTATAATTTAAGAAGGGGATTTTTTGAGTATTTTAATAATAATTTGATTCTACTTTGGTTATGACTTATGTTTTTTTATCAAAGTTATTTCTAATAATTCTTTTATAATATCAAAAAACAAAATGATGAAGTTCAGAAAGTTTACTTGTATATATCTTCTTAAATAAGTATTTTGAAAGGGGGGAAATTTAATTTAGAGTTCTCTTTTAAAATTATTATAATTGGTGAAGTTCAGAAAATTTGTAAAAATTTAACTATTGCTGCGTTTTTTTAGATTTTAAATTTTAATCTTAGTAGCGAAGGCATTGCCTGGTTTACTCATTTTTTAATCCTCTTTATTTTCTCATTTTAACTCATGTTTATATAATCATTATCAACTCCTGTTTATTTACTCATTTTTAACTCCTGTTTATTTGCTCATAATTATGTGTAAAATTAATGATAAGAAAAACTGATGGACTTGATGTACCTTCTGCTCTTTTGAGAGGCACACCACACCGACCTTCGCCTTGCGACCGGTGCCTTCCGCTCTTCCCCCATTGAGAGCCTACTAGTCGATGCTGGGAAGATACTACTCGCTCTACGCCGTGTACAGTGCATTATTCTCCTGTATGCGCGAGCCGGGCGCTTCCCTCAGTCTCCAACAGCTCTCACTGCATCCACAGCTGATTTCGACGGTGCCTATGCCGCCGAGAGACACTAGTCATACCCTAAGCCCTTTGGGTTTAGGGCCATGAAACTCCTTCGAGAGCTAAGTATAGCTCTCGGGCCAGTGGCGCCCCTGCTTCTGCCCAGGACGCCACCCTGGAGGGTACCACATTTGGCTATTTGTCGCCACGCCTCTACTCCCAAAGCTTGTACAGACCTGGGAGTATTGCGTTCGATTTTTTTTGCAGCACACCTCTTGTCATGCTGGAACTATGCCAGTGTATATTGATGGCTCCAAGTCCGAAGAGGGGGTCGACTTCCACGCCGTATCCCCTATGTTTGAAGTCAGTGGAGCTCTGCCAGGCGCTGCGTCTGTCTTCACGG
The DNA here is from genome assembly GCA_963969495.1 of Ceratothoa steindachneri. NCBI lineage: Eukaryota > Metazoa > Arthropoda > Malacostraca > Isopoda > Cymothoidae > Ceratothoa > Ceratothoa steindachneri. Next base: position 161,611,539 of record OZ018326.1, read on the forward strand.
CCGAGCTGGTGGCAATACACCACTTGGTACGGGAGATTACGCGACGTGCCCGGTTCGGAGACCGGATTGTGATCTATAGCGCCTCACAAAACGCCCTGCGTTCTCTCGGGGCAGTGGAATCTCCGCTTCATCTGGTTCGCGATATCCGTGATGCCACGGTTTTGGTGAGCTGGGCGGATGTCGAGATTAACTTCTGCTCGGTTGCTGGACATGTAGGAATTGCGGGGAATGAGCGCGCTGATGAGGGCGCCAAAGAGTTCGCGAGGACTTTACGACCAGACCAGCGTTTCGCTCTTCTTCACACCGACTATATGGCAGGAATACGGGCAGCTCTTCGGATTGCTTGGCCAAGAAGATGCGTGCCATTGCGCCACGACTGTTCCCATGGACCTATCCTCCAATGTCGCGACGGCTTCAGGTCGCTTTCTGTCACCTCCGAATCGGGCACACTCGTCTGACACATCGCCATTTGATGGAGAGCTCGCCAGCGCCCTATTGTGACGACTGTGTCGTCCCCGAGACTGTTCGGCACATTCTTGTCGAATGTCCCAGTCTGGGTGATCTTCACGCACGATACTTGTCCCGGTACCGGGATGGGCGGGGTCGCTACCGCCTGTCCCTTGTACTCGTGACGGATTCGTGCACACCGACCAGTGGACTTTTAGACTTTTTGGAAGAGGCCGGCCTTCTCCTTGTTATTTAAAATTCAACTATGGATCGCGGTCTTCTTCTGCGGGGGAGGGCGGGCCTTTCCCCGTCGACGGAGCTCGCTCTATATTTTTTCAATTTGTTTGTTTTTCTTTTGCTTTTGTTTGTATTTTTGTTTTTTTCTTTTTTTTTAATCTGGCTTTTAATGTAGCCTAGATTTAGGATGGCTAGAGTGCGGCGACTTATGCCCTAGAAGGCAGTCGCCAGATGAGATATATATATTTTTTTAGAAGCACTTCTGAATTATTCAAACGAAACTCTCCTTTTTAATTTTGTTGTTAACGCTTTTTCCCTGTTTACGTTTGTTGTGTACGTTTTTCATGTTTATATAAGTTGTTTACATTTGTTGCATATTATTTCTCGATAGTGATGGGGCGTTGGATACCCTAGTTGGGTACCCGGTTCGATTCCGCCGACAAGGGACACCAAAGGTGTCGGTGGTCGTCGGGAGTAGCGGCCAAGCAGGCGGTGCGCCCCTTTAAGGGATTTTCATTTCCACAGTTCCTGCCTCCTCTGTGTCACCAGGACCGGACCCTATTGCATACAGGCTCGCCATAGATTGTCATACTGATCTTTATGTTAATTTCACTATCCTGTCGGAAGAACTCTTTCACCATCGAAAATGGATGGGTGGCGAAATTAAGTATCGTTTGGCGATTCCCTGTAAATTACAGCACATAATAGCGTTGCTGGTCTTTGCAAGGACTATGGAAGAAAGTAGAGAGAGAAAATAAAACGTTGATTACTCCTATTTTTTTATTATTATTTTTTGGGGACAACTTCGTAATAACTCATCTTGTTTCCTTTACGAATCCCAATCTCCCATAAGCCTTTGTTTGGTGTTCCAATTTTCTCACAATTTTTAGGTATAGCTTCCATACTCTCAGTATTTTCAAGTAGATAATATTGTCTATGTTCAACCACCCTCCCAACACAACCACCACCAAGACTCAAAAAAATCCCTCACACTACTACCAAACGCAGCTAAATAAACCCCCGACCGCTCAGCACAACTTAATAAAACACATTCATATAATTTACACCAGCAGACACCTAAACAATATCCATCAACATCCTAAGTGACCCCTCCATTCCTACAATAGCCTACACATAAAATCCCAACTTTGATCAGAACACTCACCCTTCCTACAACACTATCAACACCAACATGCATCAGGGTCAATCAAGGCTGAGAAGACATAAAACACATCTTTGATTGCCCCAACCTCATTGTACCGCGCAAGAAACACTATTTGCTCACCCAGGGACCTATGAACCTGCACGGAAGACGTGAGTGCAATCATCCCCCTTCCCTATGAACCTGCACGGAAGACGTGAGTGCAATCCTCTCCCTCCCCTATGAACCTGCACGGAAGAGGTGAGTGCAATCCGCCCCTCCCATATGAACCTGCACGGAAGACGTGAGTGCAATCCTCCCCCTCTCCTATGAAGCTGCGCGGAAGACGTGAGTGCAATCATCCCCTCCCCTATAAAGCGCGGAAGACGTGAGTGCAATCCTCCCCCTCCCCTATGAACCTGCACGGAAGAAGTGAGTACAATCCTCCCCTTCCCTATGAAGCTGCACGGAATACGTGAGTGCAATCCTCCCCTCCCCTATGAAGCTGCGCAGAAGACGTGAGTGCAATCCTCCCCTCCCCTATGAACCTGCACGGAAGTGGTGAGTGCAATCATCCCCCTCCCCTATGAAGCTGCGCGGAAGACGTGAGTGCAATCCCTCGCTTCCTCTATGAAGCTGCGCGGAAGACGTGAGTGCAATTCTCCTCTCCCCCTCCCCCTCATAGCAGAGAGGTAAGGAGGACACCACATAGAGTAAGTTCATCAAGTCGGTGCGTAGGTCGGTCGATCGAATGGTAATCATTTTCCTTTTTAATGAGTATTTTGGAATAACATCGTAAGTATTCGGCCTATTCCAACGAATTCTGAAACCCTTATGTTGTTTTACATTCTCTCCCGATTGATATAATTGTCAACGTCTTCCCAAGGTTAGTCCTGGAATTATAAAAATAAAACTAACTATGGGTCGAATTAGACTACTTTTTGAAAGTTTTGAAGGTAGTCATGTCATAAGTCAAAATAATTGAGAGCACGCGACTTAAGTCTGTTGCCCTTGTTTAAGTGTAGTCAACAATCTTTTGTGGTTGGTAAAGTACCTCAAGAAGGTTTTGTTCTTGCGATGTACTAGACACATTTCTTATCGTTTAATGTACGCTTATTCGTGCTCTTTAAAATGATGGGTCAATATTTATAACCCCCGATAAGAGGTTCTTATTTCTATATACCTCCTATTTTTTGTCTTTATACATTGTCTCAACTTCCATAAAAAATCTTGTTTTATCAATTATTTTGCAATATTAATATGAGCCCATCACTTAAATCTTGCATAAAGCATGGAGCTCACGAGCTAATAAAATCCAAATGTTTTTCTTCCAGTTATGAAATCTCCAAATTAGATTACCAGTCACTATTTCTCTCAAGTTTTATCTTTCTTCATCTACCTCTGTTCTGTTTAGCCTTCACTCGACATATCTCTCGCCTTATATGTGTCATATGCCAAGGCGTGTTATTAAAATAATTGCTGCGTGACGGCTTTAGAATCCCTCGTCTCGATAAAATATGAATGATGTCGGTTAATTTTTGAGACGAAGACGAGTGAATTGGGGATTTCGTTTGGGAAGGACACTCTTTCAGAGGGAATTAAAATCTGAACTTGGTAACTAGGAATTTACGCCAATTCGATGCCAGGAATAAGGCGTATCTACATAGCCTAGGCATAGCATTAAATATATCCATTGATTTTTTTTAGCAATAGAGACCACACAGCGTTATATACACGTAAATCAATGGAAGTTCTGTAGCTAAAGACACACATTGCCTGCGCATATCGGTATATAAATCAATGGAATTTCCGCAGCCATATAAGCACATAGTCTACGCATAGCTTCATATAAATCTGAAATTTTCGTTGCCAAAGCAACTACATAGTCTACGCATATCATTAAATAAATCATTGGGATTTCCGTAACAATAGAGACCACATAGCATTATATAAATCAATGGAATTTCCGTAGTGCTATATTACTCAATGAAATTTCCATCGCCAATGAGACTATATAGAGAGCACATAGACGGAATATCCGTAGAGTTATATACATCAATGGAATTTCCGTCACCAATGACACCGCATAGCCTTATATTTGCCCCGCAAAAAGGATCAAGTTCCTGGTTGGTATAATACGTTCTTCCACTTCTGATATTTAGGTTAGAAGAGGTTTGTGGTTGCCTTTATCAACTTAACCTTTTACACAATTCGTTTCTCTGTCCATTTCCTCATTTTTCTCCAATGACTGAAAGTGCAATTGTTGGTCTTGCGAGTTTTTGTAGGTTTTCTTTTTAGTTAGTTTTTGTAGTTATGAACATTTCGTGACACACAAAAGTAAATAGGTATCATAATTTCTTCAGAAAATTTTAACACCGCATATTTTGCCATTATTATGAAAATATTTGTCATCCTTTAACATAGCTTGAACTTGAAAGGCCACAGAAATTTTATTCTCTCTGGGATGACCTCATTTAAAAAGACTCTTCTCAACTTTGGTGCATCTGCGAGAAGTTCATATTTCATACTCTGCTAGTGTAGGTCGGCTTACACTTAAGTAAAGAGCCTAAGGATTCAGATGGGTAACTTTAGAGCTTGTTATTTCTAATTGAAATGCGACTGATGCTTATTGGCATTTAGTGAAGAAAGTTTGTAGCGAGAGATGGGTTACCACATATCCAGCAAACTGAGTCCCACTATGTTCAGATTAGGCAACCACACCGACATACCAAAGCGGTGTCCGAACAAGTCTACTTCTCTTATGTATAAAGAGAAATGAAGCATATAAGCATAAGGATGGTGCATCTTCACTTGCTTGAAGTCCACATTCCATAATATGTTAATACAAGTCGGAATACACTTAAGAGAAGAACACAAGGATTTAGATGGGTGACCTTAGGAGTTTGTTTTCTCTAATTAGAATGCGGTTAATGGTTATTGTTGGTTAGTGAATGTAGTTTGTAGCGACAGATGGACTACTAAATGTACATGCCCCAAAGACCAGAACCCACTATGTTCCGATAAGGCAAGCGCACCTAGACAATCCCAAACCGCATTTCAGGACACGTTCAGTTGTCCTGACTATAGTAAAAAAAAAGAAAAATATACCGATAAGGATGATGATGGTGTAGGAAAACATTAAACAACTCTGACAATTAGTAGCTAGAAAACTAAAATTTTGTCATTCTTAATAGAATCAAGTAAGTACATGCTACATAGCTTCATAATCTCTTATAACTAAGGAGGAATACACGCAACGCCTTCTTACTTAGCTTCTGTTATTTTTATCCGAGTGGCGATTCCCATTTTGTTACCCATATCTCCACCACCTTCCCGACATAAGATCGTCAAGTGCATTCGGCATAATTATTTAATCTTCGTATTTCATTTGCACTCGTTATCTTTCTTGTTAATTCTTTGCACAAATCAGCATCTTACCTATCAGTTTGCTACAATAACTACTTTTCGAAGGAACATATATACTTATTGAAGAATACTTTTATTCATCACTCATTATATAAGTTCATGGTCGAGGAACGACATAAAAATTGATTTTGGTTTGGCAGTTTTGTACCAGTTTTAACACTGATTTGCACATTCTAGCACATATGTCAATGGAAACCTACCGTTTAACGTAGGATGTGATGCTGGGATCGTTATAGAATATGCCAACACCAAGTCCCCTCAAATCAGGACACTCATTTGGCGATTAATAGCATTTGTCATAAAAGTCTGACTGAGCCAAAGTTACGAGTGGCGTACCTCACAGGTCGGTATTGGGTTCTACATTATTCGTAAACTTCGCAAATCAGTTAGATTTAAGACTATTACGAAGTTCGCGGATGATACTAAATTAAGTCATATAGCAGAACACGACTCAGATGGAGAGGAATAATAGCACGACTTAAACGAAATATTTAACGGGGCTAGGCGTTGCGGCAACGAGTTGCGAGTTTGCGATATTGTCCCACTAGGAATTTCGGTCACAAAGTCGAAAGTTGCAAACGTTTTGAAAATGCCGGACTAAGCAAAGTCGCACCGCCAATTTTCCGCGACTTTGAATTGGAACAAAGACGACTTTTTTGAAGGAAATTGCCGCGGCTGTTTTATTTATGTATTTTTCTGCCTTATAAAAGCATGTTTCTGTTATGGCGCAAAAGTTTACTTTGTAATTTAGCCGAGTCACACCAGAAAAATAAGTCGCAGTCGCAAAGTCCCAAGTCTCACTGAAGAGGCCAAAAATAGAGTCGCAAAATAGCAACTGCTTAAACAATGGTGCATTTGTCATTCTGTACCTGATCTAAGGCCTTAATTGCCTGCGATCGACCCAAACAGTCCTGGACGCAGCGTTTTATCGCAAGATTGAATCCCATATTCATTACAAGATTAGCCCAGAACAGGATTCAGACTTACAGAGGATGATGCAGTACTCTTTTTAATTCATATATTCGCTATTTTTCCTAATAAATATGCTAAACTATATCCCGTTGCATTTAGATTTCAAAAAGAACATTAAATTAATAAAAAATAATTCGTTCAAGATCAAACAAATCGGATTTTTTTTACTAAAAATAACCAATCCCCCATTGTGTGAAAATTCGTTCCTTATGATTCATTAATAAAAAAATCCCCACTTTTAATTCGGTCGGCCGTGAAGGCACCACCAGGATGGCGAGGTTTCCTTGTCCCATCCCAGCGTGCTATGGATAAGATCTAATTGCCAAGCCACCTCTGTCCCTTTTCAATAAAGAACAAGGTTACCTGACGGGACGATGAAATTTACATTAAGATCAGTATGACAATCCACGACAAGCCGAGAGCGCCATAGGCCGGACTTTATTATGGAAGTGTGCAGGAAGAGCCTTAGTACTTATATTTTGATACCAACCAACGAGAAGACGGATCTCCGTGGCCAAGCGGCGGCTTTCCCATTCCGAGTCGATGGTTTGTTTACTTTCCCTCGTATTTGAAGTGTTGAAGATATATCGCCACTGATCATGCTAGGGTCATTGGGGCAGGGGGGGGGAAAAGAATCCTCCAAATGTAAGCCTCAGCAAGGTTGACAATGCAAACATCTCCCCATAGTATAAATATAACATCCACCCATAAGTGAAGAAGACGAACGAAAGGCGACAAACAATTTAAAAATATTACTTTGCCTCAAATTTAAAGCCAGAAAGTTTGCAAGACGAAATCTGCTAAGTGGTGAAGCTAGAGCAGTGGTTCCCAAAGTGCGGATCATGGCCCACTTGGGGGGGGGGATAAGCTGAGGCTATGCGCTTTGAGTGAAACAAAGCCGAGAATTAAGATGCCGACTGATGGCCTTCAACATCACCCTCCACAGTAAGAGTTAAGTTGGGATTTGAAGGAAACGAACTTTCACGCTTTTTTTTCTGGGAGAAGAGAAGGTGATGTTTCCACTGAAGGTCTTGGTTTTGGTTAGAAAAAAAACCGATTGCTTTTGATTACACTTTTTATCCAGTGAAATCGATTTTTTCTATTGTATATTGGAGAAAGGTTATGTGTAATTATGAGTTTTAATTCTATGTAGTTCTACTCTCAAATTATGGAAACTATTTTATGTGCATCAAATTACTTCCTTAGTACCATTTCAATGTTTATTTGAGATTTGGCAAAAAGTAAATTACAACTTTCCATAACTCAGTATTTGAGAACAGAAAAATATGAGGTAGAATGAATAAAATTAAAGGTATTGACCGAGTTTTTTCATTAATGGACCTAAATAAATGTAGGACTACAGACAGTCGCTGTAGTCACGAGATGTGGAATTGGGGGGATAGGGGCCCATGGATGAAGATCATATATGAAAAGTGGGTAAAGATCAGAAAAATTATGGAAACTACTACTAACCTAGAGGAGGCGAAAATGCATGAAAGACAGCTGCAGAGCCCCCTACAGATGTCACCAGCAGCAAGGTTGCCCACGCTTACCTGACACCACCCCCTTGCCGATGCGTAAAAGGATAGATAAGCAAAAGAAGGAAAGTAGGTAGAAGTAGAAAAAAGGGTTGGGAGAATTGAGAAGTTACCTCCCCCCAACGGGATACAAGAGGGAGGGGTGACCCACCCCCGGTTTCAACCAGGACCAATGAACAAAATCTGGTCTGCGAATTTAGTCGCCGAGAGAATTCTTGCAACGAAAGTGAGGAAAAGGAAATGTCTAGAAACAATGAAGCCCAGGTAGGCTTAATCTAGCTTAGGACAGTCGGAAGTACCTGGGCCAAGCCACTCCTTCTGGTATCAGGAGTAACAGTCCACTGGGGCAAGGTCAAAGGAGTGGGTATTTAGAAACCCTTTCGGCAGGGATGGAAGAATGAAGTGTTGTGTGTACGAAGAGACGCGGTGTTGTGAGTGGCTATCTGCGTGATGAAGTGTGAGGATGGAGCTGCCTCCTGTGCTCACGTATCAGATTCGTTTTGCGCTGTTAGTTGGCGACTAGCTCCCTACGAAGGCTGAAATTATTGGTCCGCTCTCGTTGGTATTGAATTCGGTAACGGCGTTAGAATCCCCCCCCCTCCTTATCTCTATGGTAGCGAGGTTTCTTAATAAAAAAGATGAATCATTTAATCGATTGGTATGGCCCAAGGGCACAACCTCATAATTCTTAAGGTTGAATGGTTTCAAGTCACGTAACAGTTGAGAAATAGAAGTTCCTCCACTTTCTCGCCTGAACCCAACCATCCAGCTACGTGTGGTCCACGGACATAGGGATTTTGCTGAATAGTCTACTATCTATGTCTATCGTTGATAAAGATAATAGACCGAAGAGGAGCAACAACTCAACCCCCAACTCGCTTTGTCACACCAGTGATGGGTAGAGCACATATTTGCTTAAAACTTGTGATGTTACTTAAATCGAGTCCCTGTTACGGGACGAACGTGGTCGCTACCGCTTGGTGCTTGTACTCGGAACTGGATCGTGCACTCAGAAAAGCGGACTATACGACTTTTTAGAAGAGGTTGGCCTCCTCCATTTTATTTGACTGTTGTAAGTCGCATGTTCCTGCGCCGGAGGAGGCGGGCCTAACCCCACGCTGGAGCGCGCATCTTTCTCGTTGCCTTGTTTTGTTTTTTATTTGTTCCTTTTTTTATCCTGTGTCTTAGCCTTTGTTCCTTTTTTGTCTTTATTTGTTATTTACATATTTTTATTTGATTTTTTTTTTATCTAGCCTAGTAGTAAGCTGTAGTGTAACGACGGCGACTTTTGCCCTATAAGGCGGTCGCCAGATAAACTCCCAAAATAATAAAAAAATATCGAGTCTCTTATAGAAGTCAGGATAAAAATGTCTAAAGCTCTGATCATATCATCTGCACTCAACATATCATCCATGAACTCTTATCAAAGTGTGGAGTCAAGATTAGGTTTTTCGAAAGCAGAGGTAATAACTTATTAATTTGAGATTCCAGCTGTTCTAAGATTAGAACGAGTGAGTGAGATTTATATGGAGGAGGACTGCAGCCCATATCATTATGGACAATCTACAGGGATGGCCGAAAGTTCGTAGGCACCTCACTTTAAATATGTCCGTATGTTGTCTTCCATCCACTGGTCAACTGCCAAAATGGTTCACATATGAGATTATGCTCACACAACTAATTTCATGTTGCTGAATTTGAATCTGATATTTGTTTTGTTCTATCAGACGAGGTTTTTTTAAAAATAATTAATAGGTACAAATATTTAATATTCCGTCACTTGTATCGTGCAACATATATTTAACCCAAAACAGACCAGCTTGTCTCTTATGTGACTGTGCTTACATGACTAATTTCACATTGTTGAGTATGATTTAGATGTTTTATTCTACTATCAGATCTACTTTCTTAAACAATGAGAAAAATAGCAAATATGATGATATTACATAATTGTCTCACGCATGATAATGATATTAATTAAACACGTCACAGATAAGCTCATAAGAAATTGTACCAGAAAGCATAAGTTCAAATCCTTTATAATTGACAAAATATGAAGTTCTAAAAGTGCTTCTGAACTTTGCCCTTTCTTTTGTACAGCTCGTTCCCTTCTCGTTGCAGTGTCCAGCAATAGTCGCCCATCATGTTAGGACTGAATTGTCTCTGATATCTGTTCTCCATTATGGTGATGTTTTGATTAAATCTTTCACCGTGTTCATCACTAATGTCTCAAAGGTTATCTGGGAACATATCAATATGAGAGTGGAAAAGATGAAATTTCAAGGACATTAATACTCCCAATGCATGATAATTCTGCAGCATGGTTGTATCGATTTCTTTGTAGTTGTCATTACGATAGTTTACAAGAAAAAGCTTTGACACATTGACAAATGATTCCCATGAGTTTTTCTCAGTGGGTTCAAGGCCTTGGTGAATTCTCTATCATAAACTAGTATGCGAATCTATGGTCCCTTAAAGACATCTGCTTTCAACTTGGCTTCGGAAAACAAGCCACCTAGTTTCTGACATAAGAATCGAAACCCAGCACTAGATGGTTCCATAGCCTTGATGCATAGCCTTGATGAAATTTTTTGTCAAACCTAGCTTTAGATGCAGTGGAGGAAAAGTATATTTTCTGGGCGTACAAGAGGATTGTGAACACATTTGAACATTCCAGACGCATCTCTTTGTCTTTTCGGCCATTCCTTTCTTACATACTGCTCTGCATCAGCTCTGCTGTCCCACAAACACAAAAAGCACATGTACTTTGTGTAGCCACTCTTGAGGTCCAGTAGTAAACATAACTTTGAGATCCCCACATATCTTTCACTGGTGTTTCTCGTACTCTATATTGGCTACCAAAATCTTATTTGTTTCATAGCTCTCAGTCATCTTTGCTGAATGTGCTATTGGGACAGATGGAATCCGATTGCCATTGTGTAAAATAACAGCTTTCAGAGAGAGTTTTCCAAAGTTTATAAACACCCTCCAATCATCTGACTTGTATGGTTCAGACTTGCAGAATTGTTGCATGAAAGATACTGCGTCCTCACAGTAACAGAGGTTGTTTGCCATATTGAAAAGTTCAGACAGCTCTCTATGTCGGTAATGAGCTGTAGCGATACGCACTCCAGCTTCCAGCAGGTTACGCTGCTTTAGTCTGGATCCCAGAACTTCGGCCTTTTCTTTTGACATGTCTAGGTCCCTGATGAGATCATGATGCGCTTCTTGAGTAAAGAGTTTATGCCTGGTATTTTCACTCGTTCAGATGGTTGACGCAAGAGTTACAAGCTATATGAGTTGCCCATTTCTTGTCTTAGTCACCCAAAGGACGCTTGACGTAACTTTTCTAGTTCAGTCGAACAGCTTTTGTGATTAGGTTCCTGAGGCTACCATGAGTGAAGGTGCCACATATGTAACAAAAACGATCAGCATCGTTCACGCACTTGCCACGTTCCATGTTTTGTTACGTTTCAGAGTAATTAGAAATTAGGAAGTTGTAGATAGGCAATATCATGAACCAGCAATCTGAAACAAACCAAAAAGCACAAATTAGGAAAAGATTATTGCATAAGTGGAACCAATGAACATATGAATTAGTGTATGAATAACATTGTGCACCAAATATATAGATATGCTGGTTCTGGAAAGCTGAGCCTGATACAGCTATACGAATGTCATTGAATTCAGCACATACAATTAACCTAGAATCAGACTATTTTTATCCATTTTTTAAATTTATTTCTTTGTTCACAAGTGAATTATTATTTCAATGAAAAGGTTTCTGATAGCCATTTTCAGGTTGTCAACCGTGTGTAAGCTTGTGAAATTTCGCCTTTTAATAAATCCTAGAGCAAATTAACGTACATCGTTAAGTCTAGACCACGAGGAGGCCATGCCACGTCAGATCCACGTCCAATCTATCCTCTACTTAATTCGGTGCAGGGGGTCCTTATTTTGTTGGAGAATTGCTGACTCCTTAAGTTCCCTAATACGGAACTGTGGAATGAACCATTGTTGAGCATGGTCAGGTAAGTAATGTGATCAACAATGTTAAAAAAATATTGCCTGATAAAATCATTTCTAGAGATCGCTATCCATATCATCGATTGGTGTGTGCAGGATTTCTTCAAAAATAGTTCTGTTTTGCTTCAAGAGTTGGAAATCTTAGCAAAAGATTTATAACCAGCTTCACGTGCGTCCGAGAGTGTATCGGCGAATAGACAACTCAGAATATCTCTTTCGAGATTTGTTACGTAACTCAGTGCATGATGTCTCTACTTTTTCTAATAATGAGGCTCTATAATTTGTTCTTTTATATCTATATTATAGACATTTATTTCAGCCATGATTCTAATCAACAGACATGACATTAGGGTTAAGATATAATGTTGTGCAGGGACTTTGTGCCTTTCCCTGTTCATAGTTAAGGCTGTCTCCTCCCTTCCGCCGAATTGCGCCTAAAAGGTGAAAAGAGAGGGAGAGAGTGCGTGTATCCCCCCTTGAGTATGTCTATTCAATATTGGTGTTCGAAAATGGATTAAAGTTTTTATTTGTTATTTAAAAAATTAAAAAGCTTTTCAATACTCAATTAATGGAAGAAAAAACTCGATGAAGTGAAACAAATTTTCCCTATGTTTTCTGCGACTATTTTATTATTTTCAGAAAATTGACATAATTACTCTTCTTTTCGATGTATTTTTCTCCAAATTCGAGAAAAATTAAATGAATTCTGAATTAAGAGTCCGAACTCGTGAAAAAATGTGTTAAAGTTCAAGAGGGAATATAAAATATAGTGTTAATTAGTCGCAAGGCATTTTTATTAATTCTGTTGAATAGTTCAAACTAAGAAGATTGAAAAAAAAGTTGTTCAGCCAATGTTTTCTTTGTCACTTCAACAGTCATTTTTCAAAATAAACTGAATCCATTCCTCTTTGTATTAATTAATCTCTCAAGTAGAGTAATTGCCTACATTTTCCTTATAAACAAGGAATGGTACAAAATGTCCCATAGGAGCAACTCCTACGAATGATCCAGAGAAATCTTGGTGGTGATATATATGCTTTCAAGCCTGAAAGAAGTGTCTCTAGACACAGCGGAGAGTACCATACACCTTCAACTCTTATTTGGCCATTGGCTGGTTATTCACTAAAATTTATTCCGAATGAGTACTTGTAGATGATCCTGATAAGACCGCCTTGAAAAGCAGAGACCACAACCGGTATTAGGCCAAAAATGGAGACTACTTCTTTGATTATACGGGTATTCTTAAGAAGGAATTTTACATACGTTCAGTGGCTGCTTCTCTTCTTAGCTTCGTGTTTTCTTGTATTATTTTTCCTGTTAGAAATTCACATAACGAAGCGTTTCCAAATTGATGATAAGAGAGATGTTTCGTTCTATTATGTTTCGGGCATCAATTTGCTAAGATTTCATAGAATAAAAACAAGAGAAAATTTAATTCCGAGGAATGAGTTTTGCCTCTTCATTCGCATAAGAAGAGAGTTTTAGTAATGAATGCAGGGAAACGGTAGTGAATGAAACGAAGAAAGGTTGCTTGACTCTATGGTTTCTTTTCACACGCGTCTCACTTCATTTTATAACCAAAACGATGGTCATCCTCGTTAAATACCTTGATAATGGTCGACGTTATCTTGGGCAGGTAAATTCCATCCAAGTATTCGGTTTGTCGTATCAAACAACGCATTTTAGGGCAATAAACTCTCTTCCACCGTACCCAAGAGTACGACTGACCAAGATATTTCGCGCATTTGTCCACATTAGTGTCATTAGTCACGGATTGAGTCGAGCGTCTGCCATACGCTGTAGGGACCAGTGATTCGGATCTCACGTTAATTAGCATGTCCCCTAGAGAAAGTAAGGACTCAAACAAAAGAGTGCGCGTAGCTCCTCCCCACCTCATCCAGTGAAATAAGCTAAGACAGCATGAGTTGGTGGCAAAAGCCACAAGAAAATAAAACACAACATAGATATTATAAGTTAAACAGTGGTAAGTTAGGACCACAGAATGGCTAAGTCGGAAAAATAGCCAACACTGCATAGGGCAGGAGAGTCGAAGTAAAAATGGATGAAGAACGAGAAAATCAATTCAAATAAACCAGTGAGGTTAAAATAATTAATCAATGATGAATAGTAAATATATTCAGTAATTGGTTCGCCACACATAAATACGAGGATGAAGGCTAGAAATCTGCACATTTATTAGAAAATTGTATACACGGCAAGACTTAGCATGCGTTCGTATTTATTGGGATTTGTCTTTTGTTTCACCCTGTTCTTTAAAAAAATCGAAATATTCGAAAGAGAAAAATTACTTAAAATTACTTAAAATTTAAAATTTAACTGAACTTGGAGTGTAACTAGAATATTATAATTGTAGAATAGCGTAACTAGAGGATAATGGTACCTAGTGAGAAAATAGGACTGGTGATCACTCACGGGAAAAGAATGGAAGGAGAGACGGAATGTAAAATCTTCTAAACATAAAGAAAATAAGTAATGAACAATTTCAAGGACAAAGACAAACTGCTATAACAAGTTTTGACTTAAAATACTGTTGAAACTTTATGGTACCTACCTTCGTTGCTGAATAAGAGGAGAATTGCGGGCACTCAGGTTCCCTAACAACCTATGTAGTCTAGTCGAGCTTTGTATCTTACACACAGTCAGCTCTCAGTACACCACTAATTAGCCACGTTTTTTTGAAAAGCTTTAGGGCGATAGGTTTCATTAAGTTAACGAAACCTGAAATGAAGAGAGCTTTTACATTGTGTCTAAAAGTATCGTTACAAGAAAATAAAATTTGTATAGTAAAACTAGATTAAGAATGGTTTTTATGGTGTATGACGTTCATTTGTAGGTATATAGGATCAAAACTTCACAATGATCATCAATCAAAAAGACGATGAAGTTGAAATGGGGGATTAGGCTTCAGATGACCTTCGACAAAGTTTCCAAAAATTTGTGCGATGCAAGTCGAACGGATCTTTCAAAAATCTCTAATGTAACTCTAGTGTGTGGTATGGAATACACGGTTGTAGGCAACTGGCTCAATACAAGATCATTTTTACAATGAGCAAAGAATTGGAGACACGGTGCGTAAATACAAAAGGGAATGGGGAACTATTATACACCTCCCCGAAGTTCTCGGAAGAGCACGGAACTCCTTTATGGCAATAGAGTTAAAATGCATTTCACTAATGATCTTTTATGCGATAATAATTACACTAATAAAGTCGAGGAGATTGGCGTAGACACGATATTGGTGCGATGCGCCTTTCATCAAATGCAAAACATCGAAAATTCTGAACACTAGAAACATATGATCGATACAGGATTAATCCACAGATTTTGTACCCTAGTTTCGTTTCATGTAATTTCTGAAATATGAGGTACAACCATGTGCGTGCATCTATTCACATACATGCGAGAGGGGAAGAAACGAAAAGGGAAGAAAGCGTCGAAGAAGGAAAAGGGCAAAAACAGTTCTCATGTTGACCCCCAGCCGAGCATGGAGGGAAACGGACGGATACGAATGGGCCGTCTGGAGTTTCCGTCAGTCACTCCTGCACACTTAAACCATCCACAGCCAATATAAAACTATATATATGAAGAAACGGGCGGGGAAAGCTGAGGGAAAGACATCGAAACGGGCGACTTAAGGCAAAAGGGAATAAGGCATAAAATGTGAAAAGCGTTTTAGTGGCAACGGAGAAGCAACGCAGCTGCCTTTAAAATCATCACGGATATTTCTAACATGAATATTACATACTTGAAGAGTATAATGTTCATTTCATATTCAAATATTTCATTTAAAATCAAATTAATTAATGAGTCAATTTTCAATTAAAAATTCAATAGAAACTTTTGCCTCAACTTGCATATTAATAATCGTAAGAATATTAAAACGAGAGTAAAACAAAGATAAAAATAAGGATTTCATTATAAAACTGCATTAATTTGGGGATATTAATAAAAGAAAAAAAATGATAAGGGTTTTACGATCAAATTTCCCTCGAATTGAAGTCCTTTAATTTCTTAAAATCGACTTAAAATCGACTTAAGTCGGACATCAATCCAACGACTAATCATACTCGATGCTGTAGTCGGAAGTGGTGTTTTCATTCTTCTTCTACGTGTACACACACAATATATATATATATATATATATATATATATATATATATATATATATATATATATATATATATATATATGCTGTCAGAGATTTCATAAATACACATCTTCTGTAACACTTAGCACATATGTGTAGCAACGCGTCATATATGCAGCTTTAGCTTTAACAGGAGATTGGTGAGATGAAATTAATTAAAATACATACTCGAAAGGCTTACTCCAATTTATCCAAGAAAGCGAGCGAGCGAGGGATAGGCCTGTATTCAACAAATGTCATTTGAAAATTCTTTCTCGCAAAGACGATTTGATAAATATTTCTCAGTGACCGAGACGTTTATTTCATTAAATAAGTAACATTAAAGTGGTGGAGGCGACGTATTTATTGCACGACAGGGAAATGTTATAAAATCAGATCGGGACGCCACGACTAAGAACGAGCTCTCACTTCCTCCAGGCTTTGTGCCTAGAAACTTGAGGCCAATTCAGTTTATCACCATTATTTTGAATATAAGCCATGTCGAGCTCCTTCCCCCTGCCAAACCCTCCCACTTCTTTCCTGCACCACGTTTGAGGTGAACGCTTTCCATTACAGAATTAAATGTTGCGCTGGACCCATCAAATAAAGAGTGGAAACAACGCCATATAATTTTTAAACCTCACTCTTCACACGCACTATATATATATATATATATATATATATATATATATATATATATATATATATATATATATATACAGTGAGACGGTACAAGTATTTGCCCATTTAAATTTTCAATATTTCTAAAATATTTCGTCCTTTCGTCTGGTTATAAAAACAACAGGAAATTCAGTGAACATGGAGGGACATAATAGACATAAGGCATTTTCTTTTTATCTAACAGCAATTGCTAATAAACTAAATTTAGCAAGTAACTAAAGTATTCAATGACTTTAATAAATGCAGGAATATTGTTATTAAACAAAAGAAATCTTATAAATTCGCTCAAAAGGGTGTTTGAAGAGTCAAGGAATTTCTAGAAACGAAACTTGTAAACGGCTGAACTTTCATTCATTGGTAAAATCCATAGAAGAAGAACGTTCGTTTTGACGAATGCTGAAGGTCAAAGAAGCTCAATTTATTCAACAGTAAATAATTAAACTTCAATCAGATGGATTATCCAATAGCAACTGTAAATTCTATAATTCGAAAGCATCAGGAGTATGGAATCACTTCCAACTTGATAAGTGCTGATGCTCGTCTCATGATTAACGATCGATCCCGACGGTAAATGCTTCGAAAGCTGAAAAATACCACAATGATTACTATGAAAACTCTACAAAGCGATCTGAAATTTTCAAGCACTAAAGTGAATAAAAGAACTATAAGGAGAGCTGCATCGTAATCCTTTGCATTCTTTCGTTCCCCGCAAAACTCCACTTCTTAATAAAAAGCATCTAATTAACCGTTTAAATCTTGCCAGAGAACATTTGGATAAGGGAACTAAATTTTGGAGCAATGTTATATGGTGAGTTTAGATGTAGTTTCATGGGTTTGACCTGCTCTAGCACATGACACATGAGCACTCCACATCATTGATCGAAAAATGTATGGTGTCACGTATTGAAAGCTGCTTCCAAGTGGGAAAATATTCTACGATTGGACATCAATGGATATTTCACCGGGACAACGATCCTAACTAATGACAGCCAAATTAACCCAATTATGGTTCAAGAAGAAAACTAAAATTCCTTTGTTGGTCAAGTCAATCTTATCACAGATGTGCCCTAATAACTTAAATTCGCTAAAATCCGAACTGGAGTCTCCACCTGACACGTGATATATAATAGATGTATTTAATGGCCCAAAGAAATAAAAACTGGTACCATAACCCGGAAAACGCTAAGGAAAATGTTACGTGAACCATCGAATGCTTAAGAAAATAAAATGGGAAATATATAAATATAGAAAAACTAGGCAATGGCTTCACCACTCCCCCCTACGGGGTGGTGGTAGCTTGCGCTTCGCTACTAAGATTAAAATTAAAAATCTAAAAAAAAGCAGCCATGGTTAAATTTTTATTTATTTTCTGAACGTCGCCAATTATAATAATTTTAAAAAGGAACTGTAAACTAAATTTCCCCCCCCTTTCAAAATATTACGTTGCTAAATTATAAACATAGAAGAAGATATATAAAAATTAATTTTCTGAACTTCACCATTTGTAATTCTTTTGGTTTTAAAAAATTCGCAAAATTTCGATACTTTTCTGAACTTCACCACTTTGTTTTTTAATATTATAAAAGAATTATTAGAAAAAAACTTTGATAAATATACATAAGTGATAACCAAACTAAGATGAAATTATTATTCAAATACCAAAAAAAATCTCCTTCTTAAACTATAGAGTTAGGGATGGGGAACCTATTTTAACGGTATATGAAAATGAATAAGCGGATGGATTCGAACCTGTGTCATCAAGTGCTCATCTCTATTGTGACCACAACGCTCATCGACTGAGCTACCATCGTGGTCATAATAGCGATGTGAGCTTGATGACACAGGTTCGAATCCAACTCATTTATTCATTTTCATATAACGGTTAAAATAGTTTTTCTTATTTTTTTCCCGTTTCTATATCACCCATTTTCTTTTTTAAGCTTTCAATGGTTCACGTAATATTTTCCCAAGCGTTTTTCCTGGGTTGTGTGATACCAGTTTTCATTTCTTTGGGCCTTTAATTAGCGTTTTCTCGTTCTTGCTTACCGCAAGAAAGAGAAAACGGAATAATTTTTTCTTCAGAAAAAGTTATTTCCTAATTCGAAAAAATATGTACTGGGTTGGGATTCGAACTATGCACACTGAGGCAGTGAGCAACCGCTTTGGTCTCAATTAAAGTCAGCCTTTAGCCACTCGGCTACGCGGAAGACCAAAAAAATCTTTCGAATTAACAAGCTTTGAAGGCACGCTTCGCAAGGTCAATCGGGTCTGGGAAAGAGAGAGAAATAAATAAGGAATTCAAAGGACAAAGGAGAAATTGACTAAACATGCGGTGAATATACAATGTATATCTTTCATGAGCACGAGAGAATAATGAAATAAATCGAGCATACCGGAAGAAAGAGAAAATGGAATAGCTTTTCAGAGAAAAAATATTCCGTTTTCTCTTTCTTGCTGTATGCTGGATTTATTTCATCATTCTCTTGCGAGAGAACACCTATATTAAAAGTAAACGATTTAAGTTATATGTTGCTGATGTTACATGATTTGACTAATTATGTATTTTTTTAATTCTTATTGATTGTTTGGCTCACATATAACCTTTTGCTATTTATTCTTTCTTACTTCACTGTTGTATTCATATTGATAGCAAATCGAAACTTACGACCCTGCATTTATCTAATTTCCTAAAATTTCAGAGGTTACCGAAAAATTTGGCCCGCGACTACTAAATGCAGACATTAAAAAAAAGTATTATTCAAATTAATCAAACGTTAAAAATCGTAAGAGCGACCCCACTGTTACAATATTTCTCCGAGATTTGATTGAATTACAAGTAATTGGTTGGTTGTCATTAAGCGAGTTGTAAGCGAGTAGCAGAATGGTCAGAATTCATACTGAGGATTACAAATTACATATAAGGATTCGAACAGTCTGAGCAAATTTGGGCAGTGATTCGAATAGTAGATTGTTATTTTCATTTGAAAACTTTTCTCTTTTAAAAATTGATTCCCTTGTGGGAGCAAATCCTAGCCTCAAGAGTGCGCGCAGTGCTAAAGTATTAACCAAGGAGGGACACCTTGCGCATTTATAAAGATAAACGACATCACTCGGCAAACCCTTAGGAGTATGATGCTTGAAACTATGCCTCCAATGTTTGACTAAAAGTACACGAAAGTTCGTGTGGAAATAATATTTTATGAGTAACCGATGAATTTATGCGAGTGGATTTAATAAAAGTACCAATTTAAGGTAAAATATGTAGCATACATTCTTTAGTTACAGAGGAATCTAGAAATTTGTGGCTCTAAAGTTGTTTAAAAATATTTGAAATACATTGTTAAAACGAAAGGATAGAAATTAATCGGTAAGGAATAGGGTTTTGGAGCATATAAAAGAAAAGGCATATAAAATAAAAGGTAGAAGAGTGATCATATACTCGTTATAAATGTAGTTTTAATTGAGAAAAAAACTCGTAATTTATATTCGAACTACTGAAAATTTTAAGCCCAGTTCTGAAAATATGGGTTATATATAAATTGAAGTTCATATACCATTTTGCTTGATCGACATTCAGAAGGAGATTAAAGAATGTATCTTCAAGATACATATTGAAGATTTCTGCTAATAAGGGACCAAAAGGGGATCCAATACTAATCTCAGCACTGGTGATATACTTTGTTGTTTAAAAAAAATGTAGCATTCATAATCGTGTAATGTTTGTCATCAAAATAACCATTGGGAACAAATTTTCTTTCAAAGATCAAACCTCTAAATCTGTAGTTTGCTCAATGTTGTCAGCACAAGATGCCACCTTGTTCAATACATTGAAAACTGACAACATTCTTCATGTAGGATTTGTTCCCATATGTGAATTATTCTTAGTCTGGTAAAAACTAAGACTAAAAGCTTTTTTCTTCTATCAAGAACTAAATCACAGCAATTTTTCATGATGGATTTCAGAATAAGAACAAAATTAGGGTTGAGAGTAGGGGTCGCAACCGATAAAAAATTACTGGTAATTTATCGATAAAATAAATTTTATTACCGCGTATTTACCGATACATTTTTATCGGGAATTTAATGTAACTTTATGATTATTCAAGTTTACGCTCAATAAACAATTTTCTTTCGTATTTACGAAAGAAATTAATTTTGAATTGTGATAGAAAACGTTTTAGTTTAAAGACGAATTAGAACCATGTTTAGTTGTGCTGTGTGTGCTATGTGTTGTTCTTTGAGAATACGAGTGCTATGTATGGATTGACGTAGTAAATAGATCACAGGTAATCTATTTCGTACTCATTGTACTATTTGTTGAAAATAATAATGATCTTCTAAAGCGCTGCAGAAGTTCGTAAACTTCACAACGCTATGTTGTTACATTAATTTATTGGTTGATTCTAAGTAAGCTAGACCTAATAAATATTAATACCGCCACGTATTTTCGATTGTTTTTAATGTGTAAGCCCTAGATATTTACACCACATGAACGTTAACTATGGTTTTTTGTCCTATTTGCATTTCATGACTTATACATTCTTTACTCCTTAAATAAGCATAATAAGCAAAACTAAGCATCGTTGCCATATTCATAATTTCAAAAGATGTCAGTTAAATTTTTGTCTTAAGTTTTCTAAATTTTGCTTTTTAGATAAGGATAAAATTAACGTCCTTTTGTTTTTGAAAAGTAATGCCACTTATATAATTTTTTAATAAGAATGAAAAACAAAAGTAAATAATGTCTTATGTTTTCGAAATATATATATATATATATATATATATATATATATATATATATATATATATATATATATATATATATATATATATATATATATATATATATATATATATATATATATATATATATATATATATATATATATATTTATATATATATATATATTTTTAAATGAGGAGAATATTATTCTCCTATACTATACGTTCTAAATAAAGATAAAACACTTTTATTGGTTATAAAAACTCATAATGGCAAAGCATCTCACTAAGAAGTTGTTATACAAGGTGTCCCAGAAAAAAGTTAACCTTACTTTGAATTAGTATAACTCCAAAACTATTGGAGACCTTTGGATTTTGCAAAAAGCGTTTTGTTTACCAACTATTTATCTGTCGATTCCATAAATTTCATTAAATTTCCTCTTCCCGTTCTCATAAACTTAATTTAACTAAAATTTTATCGGGAATTTACGGGTAATCAAAAATTTTCTCGAGAATTTATCGTTAAAAATACTGTCGGTAATTTGCGACCCCTAGTTAAGAGCGATAGGAAAGCTTAGCTACATTTACAGAAGCTACACGTCTCTATGCTTATAATATGCACAGTGTTTAATCAATGCATTTTACCATTCTGAACTTATGGAAATGAAACTTGAACAATGAACATAAAATCATGCATAAACAAGACAGGATAATAATACGAACACGTATGAGAGATATTGAAAAAACAATAAAAGCTGTAATAGATATTTCGAGAAGAAACCTTCGAAGATTGACAAAAGAATGACTGAGGTAGACATATTTATAAATACGGAGACCCAAAAGACGACCTCGCAGAAGGTATGAGGCTGAAAGTCACTCATCATCGCAGAAATAACCTTCCAGACGTGCACTGGGCCTCGATCTGTGGAAGAATCTTGCAGAGGCCTCTGCTTCTCCAGCAGTTGAATGAAACGGAATGATGATGGTAGGGGGTATTTCCATCGTTTTTCGCTTTCTTTTATGACTTATATTTCTCGGGCAAGACATAAAGGTTAGCGTCTGCCAGCAAGGGCAAAGCCGCCAAATTTATATATATATATATATATATATATATATATATATATATATATATATAAGAAAATAAGTCTTACCAATAAATAGAATAATTATTTAAAAGCAGAGTATAAAAAAGAATCCACAATCACTTTAATTCCAACACAACAAACAAGCCGATCTTAAGCAATAAATGAAAAGCATGAGTATAGTGGATTCAGAGACGACAGAAGACAACCTGAATCGCCCGGGACATCTGAGGGTAGGCTAATTGGAACATTCGCGGTGCGGTGGCAGGTAGCGTACTTTAGGTTCCCATCGGAGGTCTCCTCATATTTTTTCAAGGTAGCCCGAAAGACTGACTTGATTCATGCTATCTATTCAGTGTGAGGAAGAGTAAAATGCATGCCCTGTCCCCTATTCCTCACAAACTCTTGGAACTCTCATAAGCGCACTGATTTAACGCAATCACTACATATTCAGGAACCAAAAACAGGACAATCTCCATTTTCATTCGGCTCTGGGGAGCCGTAGCACCACCAGCACTGCAAACCAGGGAGAACGGAGAATTGATTGCCTCGAGAGCACTCAGGGGTCGCTCCCTGAGTCGCCATAAATCACAATTTAGTCTCCTACCCGGACATGATGCGTAATCTCCTGTGTCGAGTAATGTATTGAAACCACCTCGGTTATGAAGACATGCAGCACCGCAAACATCAAACAGGGAGAACACGGCGTGGAAGCCAGCCTCCTCTTCGGAATTGGAGCCATCCCTTTACAATGACACGGCTCTATTGTGACACGGGGTATGCTCCAAAATGTTTAGACTCACTACTCCTGGCGCTGTATAAACTTTGGGGGCAGAGGCGTGGAAACAAATGTTCAAACGTGCCATCCTCTAGGGTGGCGTCCTGGGGAGAGCCAGAAGCCTCACCGGCCCGGGTGCAACATCGAGCTTTATGCATTGGTTGCCAAGCCCTAAAAATGAAAGTCTTAAAGTATGTTGGCCTATCTCGGCGGCATAGATACCGTCGAGAATGGTCGCAGATGCAATGATAACCGTTGAAGACTGAAAGAAGCGCGGAGCTCCCCCGTACTAGCGCACATGCCGCAGAGCAGGAGGCAACACCCCAGCATCGTCAAACAAACTCTCAATAAGGGTCGTCCTTTAGGCACCGGTTGCCAAACTAAGACCAATGTTGTGGATCGAGTATACTTCCGTAATTCATGCTCAGCTGCGGATGCATAAATTTCTCACCCGTATTCTAGTTTCGAACAAACAAGTGAACGGTAGAACAGTAAACCGTACCCTATCAGCACCCCAGGGACTAAGATATGCATATTGGGAGGCGCCACAGCTTGAATGTTCTCCATGATACCGTATAGCCATGCAGTATCATGGACCTTCTCTAGATAAAAAAACACCCTGTAAAGTAGTGTCTACTAAGAAAGGCGTCGCAGATAGCATTTTCAATCTGAAGCAGAGCATCGGACGTGGAATTGAGCTTGCGAAAGCTGCACTATGCAAAAGACAGGTGGCCTGCACTATCCTGGAAATAAGTAAAATAATATCTAATAGTTTTTCCATCAACTTCCACATGCAAAATGTTAGAGAATTTGTAGGAGAAACTGGCCGGAGTAGAGTGATCGTTCAAGCAAGATAGACATTCACTAGGAGTCTGGCAGTCTAGATCTTGTTAAACAGATCTAACATAGAGGCCAGGCCTAGTTCACCAAGTGACGAAACATGACGTACTGGATATCTTCCAGAACAAAGGTAGTACCTACTTACGAAGCGAGAGCAGAACGCAGCTGACTTAGTGTAAACTGGTCGTTGAAGGGTTTCCCAATCTCCTTCAGTGGGCCCAAGACGTGCATTAAATGCTGGCGGAGCAGCATCACTAAAGAGAATGCAGAGAAGAACTCTATTCCTCCTGACAGACTGCAAGAGGGCTCTTCCCGTTGAGTGAACCCAACTAAGCTCTCTCCACCCTACTAAGTTTAAAAGCAATCTTTACAATGGTTCTGATCAATAATTAATATTTGGTTTGTGAGACGTTTATTTTGTTATCTTTGCTACATTTGTTTTAATTTTTCTTCTCACACGTCTGTGATTTCGGCCTGTGCCGAAAGAGCTGACAGGTGATTGATAAAGCTTTTCTCATTTTGAGTTTGTAATCTGCAAAGAAGTAGATGATATGGCACTTGGTAAAGACACGATACGTCCTCGTGCCTTAAATTATAAGGAAACAGTTGAAAATGAAATCGATTTCATTTTGATTCTAATTTTTCTTTGTAAGAAGGAATTCATAATGTAAAAAATGGCCATTCTATAAATACAAGGTAATCTATGTCTTCGTCTGCTATAAATTGACCTATTATTGCATATAAGTGTATCGTTCCTCTCATTTGAAATGACTCGTAAACATCTTTAAGTGACGGTTTTCTTGTGTATGTATTCATGAGTGCTTCATCGAAACCTTTTACTTCACCTGAGTGGTCAAATCGTACATAGCCTTAAATTATTTGTATGAAATACCTATTTTCTAAAACAATTGCAGGGATTGAAAAGCCTACATAAATTTCTACAAAGCTTCAGAAATCATTCAACTACACAAGGGGAATAAAATAGGCATCACTTCCCCCAAATTGTTCACTTCCTGCCTTTTACAAATATTGAGAAACCTAAGGTTGCAAAACTAGGGCAACATGATAGATAGGCAATCACTTCCCTCCCCCCCCCTAAGATTCGAAGATGATATATCACTTAAAAGTGACAGCCTACTAGAAATCCAAAGACTACTTCTAGAGCTTAAGTTCGAAGTAAAAGCGTTTGTATCTAAAGCAATTTCAGCAAAACAAAAAACAATCAATCGGATGTTGATTTGCTGAAGAATAAACTGCGAACCAGCAAAATGAAATCGTAGACATTCTTGGTCAACAAAAACAATACCATCTGACAAGATTAAGAAATCCAAAACATAATAAGAACATAAGAACATAAGAAAAGAAGGAGACTGCAAAAGACCATTCATGGCCTACACTTGGCAGCTCCTGTAAATACTCTTGTCGGTTGCGATTTGGCTGGCATTTGAAAGGAACCCCCAGAAAGCTTATCAACGTAATATATAATAAAGTGGGGTGACTGAAAAAGAACTAACTACAGACAAGTGAACAGCAGAATTCAATATATAGGTAGAGCCATTAAAATTCTAAGTGAAAGCGGCCTGGCCATGTGGCCCAATTTTGAGAAATGGAACAGAAAGATCACTGATTAAGGTACTTTGAATCAAAGAAAAAGCAAGACCAATAACAAGGAAAATAGACTTAAAAATTATAGATAAGAAATCAAATTTCACAAGATGGTAGGAATGGGTATCAAGCTTCTCGTAGTGAAAGTCCTAAATTCATGATAATATTCTATTTTATATCTTAACTATTAATACAATTACTTTAATTGCATATTCCATTTATTACTATTATGAAAGATTGCATGCTAACATGTATGATAAATCATATTCCACTAGTATTCCATTCTTTTTCTTTTATAAGACAGTGATATGCACATTATTTAATTGTATCTTACCTTCCTTTTTCATTTTGACATTACTCAAAGTTGCTTGTCACTGTAATTTGGAAGGTATTTGTTTTGCCTTGGTGTCAAGTTTCTGTGGATTGCTCTCTTTGTCAAGAGTTAGCGGCCCTTGTTTAAGAAATATAATCTTGTACCTAAGTAATCTCTGTTCCTTATGTGTTAAAAAACTAATTACTTATGTATTTTGTATCTATTTTCCTTCGGAGATCATATAATCCATCCCATTTCTGTCCATTTTTTTCTTAACTTTGCCCATCTTCTGTTATATTTTTACGTTTGAAGAGGGCATTCAAAGTTATATAGTTTGCACCGTATTTAGTGTTTAATAATCTGTTTCCATATTCATTTGTTTATAAATTTGCTGGAAGCTGGTTGCAGATAATTGTCGTAATTCCTTGGCTGTTTGGATGGCAGTGTCTGGAGGCTAACGTTCACGTCTGAATATTATTTTATCTCTATTGCTCGAAATGACCGTGAACCATTTCTAGACAGAAATGTTACGCAAAATGAAATGTAGGTTTTTTACTGCAATAGTAATAGGAACAAAATAATGGTCGATCACAAAAAGAAACCCATTCCTACTCATAGACGTTGTTTCAAACAGTAGAGGATTGTTTTACATTTGTTGAAATGCGAAAGGATGAATTCATTATGAGACAATACTAATAAAAGTTACTGCAGACATTTACTGTTGAACAGTAAAAGGCTTTCTCTTTTTTGTAGAGTGACAACCGTTATGTCAGGTGCGCACTAACGAAACTAAATTTACCATTCGTAAATGGGTCGGAGTCACTTGATTAGAATGGCATCTTTGTATAATAATCTCATGAATGTATTAAAGGTTTGCGAGTGTGCGGATCGATTTTCCGGGCCAACACCTGCCTTTAGAAGAACAAAATCTCTATTTTTATTTTTTAAATTCTATCTCCGACTCTGCTTTTCATCTTAGGTCATCACTGCCAATAGTTTCACACAAAGAACGAGGTTGGTGTGCATTAGTACTAGATTTCATTGATGTGGTCGCAGAAAGAGTAGTTTAGGGGAGTCGGCTTCCCAGGGCAGCGACCTTTTTATCCGTGCTTAGTCTCCTTCCACGCGTAAGAATAGTTTATGGGTATTATTTAGCCCCATATATAGTCAGGCCTGAGAAGACAAGTGGTCATTAAGATTGCTCTTAAGCTTATTAATAAACATTTAAATAAAAAAAATTATTAGGAATTAATAAATAAGTCAATGAAAAATATTCATAATATCTTTTATATCTCTATCATGCTCTACAGTTTTCCACCCTTAACATGGTTGAAACCCTTCAGTACCTTAACGTACATTTGCCCTTATTCGTCTTGTTCACAACAGACATCATTTCAAGTTGTTCAGTCAATCTTCATAGCATTTATTCTCATTCCATTATCAGTTTGGACCTAGTGCGTTTTCAGTTTGATCCCAGCGTGTTATCAGTCTGTTACCAGCGCGTAATCAGTTTGTTCCCAGTGCCTCATCAGTCTTTTCCCAGCGTGTAATCAGTTTGTTCCCAGTGCGTTATTAGTTTGTTCCCAGTGCGTAATTAGTTTGTTCCCAATGTGTTCCGAGCTCGATATCAGTTTGTTCCGAGAACTTTATCAGATTGTTTGTTCTCAGCGCGTTATCCATTTGTTACAATCGCATTATCAATTTGTTCCCTGCTTATTCCCAGCGTGTAATAAGTTTGTTCCCAGCACGTTATCAGCTTGTTCTTAGCGCGTTATTAGCTCATTCCCAGTTCGTTATCAGCTTGTTCCCAGTGCGTTATCAGTTTTTTACAGCGCTTTATCAGTTTTTCTAGTACGTTATCAGTCTGTTCCCTGCTTGTTCCATCATTTTCAAAATGAGACGACCTAAACAGTATTGCATATTTTAAGTGAGGGATTTTTAAGCTGGGTTCCATAGACCCCTTAGGACTCGGTGTATGGGCTTTACGGGGGGCTATGAAGGTCAGATGGACAGGCCAAAAAACAACATACTTCAAATTGAAATTAACTTTTGGGCACAATTAGTTTCCTTTTGTTTAATTTACATGAGTTACATCTTTCATTTTATTTATGGAAACACCATTCATTTTGACATGTTAAGATGAGAAACATAATTCTTTTCAAATAAATTGTTCTGTTAATATGGATTTTTCTAGGTAAAGATTCAACAACAGCCATAGCTTTCGAAATATTCTCAAAGTGGTCGGTGACTCAAAAAAAAGAGGTTAAGAACCATTAGCTTAATTAATATTTTCGTGTTATGTCAATATCTATTCTATATATGGTTACTGACTTGGAAAATCACATCACTTAAGAATCTAAATAAAATGTTTTGTATTTTATTATAGGTTTGTTTCAACCTTCTGAGAATGAATATATGTTTCACTTTTATTTAACTCTTAAAAAAATCTTGATTTTTCCATTAATCTTCTAGATTTGCAATGTCTAAATAACTTGTTAGCCCCCTCTCCCCGTCTTAGCTAAATTATCCGCCTTCGTATTTATCTGCCTCCCATCCTTTTTTTTACAAACTCCCTGAGGGCCCTGTTGAAAAACATAGTACATTCCATATCTTTCTTCAGGGTATCGAAGGTGTTCGGTACCCTGCTACAATGATTGCTCATGTACTCTGGCATTTTATTCTCAGGGTGACTATTTCGTCATCGAAGGATTGGTTATATATTATTATTTAATGTATAAAAGTAATTTAAGTTATCATCTTATTAATATCTGTCATTGTTTCATTTTAGAAAGAATAATATGGAGAGGTATAAGGAATCTCAGAAGTTACCATTTGCTCTCTTTGGAATTTGAGCGTTAATTAGTATGCAAAGAAGCTCCTTCTCTGTTCATTTCATTCAAATTGTATCAGTTGTTTCGCCCTTCCAATCTATATCGCTTTAAACCTTTCCAATAAATAAAATATTCCATTTTAAAAGAAGCTTAAAATAAAGGAAGACATTGATAGATTCTTTCATCCTGTGAAAAAATTTTGTAAGAAGAAATCACAAGAAGAAACTTTGGAAACGGGCTGGTACTGAATAGCAAATGCAGAATTTAATTTAGATCAGCTCAACTGTAAAGGGCTTATCTGGCGGTCTCGGTTCGGCCTTGTTGGGAGTCATGGAACACGAGAACTGCCGCCCTCGACTCCTTAAAATTTGAGTGTGTGATCTCGAGAGTGAGGGAGGCAGTCCAGGGGAGTTGGGGTAGAGTTAACATTGATTTCCGAAAAATCTTTCATTAAATGCGTGGTGTCTGTTGCTGATGGAATGAAGAAGAGATAGAATGGGAATGGGAGTAAAGATAAAGGAATGTTCTTTGGGAGGCTGGAAAACCAAGAAAGAAACTAATCAATTTCTGAGGGTTTTTTTTTTTATAAGAGGTAACTTAGATTCATGTTACGTAGAGTCACGGCACAGTATTTCTAAAATGTTTTAATATTTTTTAAAGGCAATTAAAAAATTTATAAGAAAAAACAAAGGTATTTTGGTAACCAACGTCATTTTCCTCTCAGATTTGCGCCACTTGAAAAGCTTCCCCGAAGAGAAGGATTAGGTTAAGGACCAAGCAATCCTTCCTTGATCCCTTTCCTTTCCTGAAATAACCTTGGATTTTGTTTTTTTTTATAAGATTACTTCATTCCACGAGATTTCTTCCTTAACAAGAATAATTAATAGGGAAGATGGAATTATTGTTCGCCTTACCATAGTGATCTTTACTATAAGACCATCAAGCCTCAATCCATTTGGCATTGATCCCTACCACACATCAACAGCAGACGATATGGTGGGGGAAGGGGGGTATTGGTTTATGGTCTTACAGTAATTATGCCTGTTTTTCAAATGGAACAGAGTTTTACGTTTTTTAACTAAAAGGTTTTATTCTTTGCATGACGTACCTCTGGCAAAAAAGATTCGAAGTTTGTGTACTATGCGAATCGAGGGGAGTTTCTCGATGCGTTTCTATGACGATTCTACGAAATACTCCATTCTCAAAAAGATTATAAAAAGATATATCGTGTTTTTCTGTTGAAAAGGAATATTTTTGCCTCCTTGAATTCAAGTCTTCTTCCTATTGCATACTGTAATTAAACATGCAAAACCGATTACATATATATCATATAATTAAAGTTCCAATGTGAGATATATACAAATACAGTCTTAAAGTCGAAAACGACATGAGAAATGGTCGAACTATTTCTGTGATTCCAAATTAATCGAAGGGGCATTTTTCTAGCTGTCTTTAACTGTCTCTCTCGCGCTCTCTCGCTCTCTCTCTCCTCTCTCTCTCTCTCTCTCTCTCTCTCTCTCTCTCTCTCTCTCTCTCTCTCTCTCTCTCTCTCTCTCCTCGCTTCTATTTGAGAGTCAACCTTCGCACGCCTCAGAAGTTGTAATTCTTTCTTAATATTAAATGAATTTCAACGGAACGGATGCATATGAGAGCGCTAATGGACGGTCACACTTAGTGGCATACACTTGGTAAAGTTTGATAGTTGAAACCAATTTTTATTTGGTTGTGCACCTCAATGCATGGTTGTGTGCGTGTGTGGACCAAGTTCTTTGATGGCGCTTTCTTTCTTTGCTTGCCAACGAGGGAAGATGGTATGGCTACTATTAATTAGAGGTGGACGAAATGCTGTACAAGTTTGCTGAATATCAGTGGGATTTATTTGTTCAATACTTGCATATTTCCTGGATTTGTAATTAATCTTTCTCATTATGAACATGTAATTTACTTTTACATTTAAAATAAGGTTATTCGAGAACAAAAACATTTTAATAAAATTATGGAATATCTTCGTAAAATTATTTGTAACCGAATTTTATTATCTCAAGTGTAAATTAAGAGTTTGCTCTCTGTCGCTATATTTACACAGTGCAAAAGGAACATCTGAGATTCAATTTATCAACATGTCTTTCGTTTTATTTACTCCTCGTATAAGAAATATGTTTTCTCCTCTCCTCACGTCTCCAGCTACTCTTCTTTCATAGCACTGAACTTCTTTCTCCCTCTTCTGGACGTCCACCAGCCCCTTACTCATTTTTGGAGGGTTTCTTTCGATTCTCCCCTCTGCACATCAAAGCTCCATCACGACGGATCCGCCCGTGAGCCAGGCCTGCCGGCGGACGATGGAGCGCCCTTCATAAGCGAGTATTTAGCGGTGTCGTCGCTCTCCGGGTGAGGGAGATGGATGAGACGTCGTCGCCGTCACTCCATGATGGATCGCCACTCAGATGACGTTATCGTAATGAAATAAAGATGTCCAATCAGTCGATGCATGCGGGGGCTTTCAACCCCATAACTTGCGATTAAACAGGTCTAGGTTGCTTTGGGTAAGAATTCTGTGTAAATGACCACATCAAAAAATGCGCCAAAGGACCAACGTACATTTTTGCATGTACCCAAAAGGAAAAGTTCTGAGATGTTTGACCGCTTGGTCAACGGAACATCCCACAAAACCAGTTCCAAGTTGCTATATTCGGGATTAGAAGAGACCGAGTTCATGCGGCCATTTAAGTGGCTATTTACTCGAAAGGGAAAATTTTCCCTCATTCGCATTTTGTCACCTCACATACAAAACAAAATGACGGGCGGATAGTATCTATGATATAGTGATTATTAGGACCATTCTGCCGATGAATACTACAAACCTTTGACATATATTTGCCTCTTAAACAATGAATTAACTTGTGACTACCAATTGGCATACATATGGTACGCCGATCGTTTCAATTTATTCTTCTGGTGAGAAATAAATAGCATTTGAGTAGTAAGGACGACATTTTCAACATTTAATACGCTAATCTTCTAGTTATTCCTTTGTGAATAACCGTAGTTAACGTATTAAATAAATATGTGCGTATCCCTATTTTCACCATTTTGAAATTAATAACAGTAAGAGCAATAATATAAACGCTGCTAACACATCTCCACTCTTTTCACAATTCTATAACTCTAATTTCGAATGACTACCTTTTTATATACACAGAGTACTTTCGGTGGTGCCCATAAGAATAAAATGCCCCTTACCACAGAAGTACTTTCAACGCACCTCGGTCGGTATATTACGGTTTAATTGTATTAAAAATAATTGATACTAAGATATACTTACTTTAGGCATTCACAGATGTAACTAGTCAGTGAAATATACTGTAAGAAGTTAGCCTAAAAAATATATTTACTGAAAAACAAAATATAAAATCCCTCAAAGCTCTATAATGCTGGCTAGAAAAGTATGACGTCACCAGACAATCATTAGTCAAAAGGCTAATTCCAAGAAAGATCTTGAAACAATGGCGCAAGCCATCGAGAAATAAATTTATTTTTACCAACTTTTGAATTTTAATTGTTATTTTGAAGGTATTTTGTTTTGCGATATTTAAAACATAAGTACACGAGAAATACACATTATGGTATCGATTCAGTATGTACATAAATACTGGCATCTCTCCAAATTGCAAATAAAACATAAAAAAATAAACAAATGAAAAGAAAAGTAAACGAAACAGTAGATCAACTATAATGCAAGCATGAAACAAATAAAAAAATATACGGGTGTAGAGAACAATAACTGATTAATTATTTGACTCATCAAAATATCAGAGTTTTGGTTTGATAACTGCAGAGCTTATTTTTAGCATTATGTTTGCCAAGGAGACCCAATATTCTTGGTGAATTTCATTCTAACATTCAAGCTTACAGTCCCATAGCATTTGTGCTTTGTTTCCTTCTCTCTCACTCGTCTGTCCAGATAATCCAACCTGGGCTCGTGAGAATTATAATGAAAAGTCGGGTGGTTAATCTACGATTGTATGTTTTCCTCGTGTTCTTTTTTCCAAATAACTACGAGACAGTCTGGACGTGTGTATAAGATCTTCTAAGAGGAAAATAAAATTTTAACCGAGAAGACGTGTTGCAAATGAAATAAAATGTCATTGTAAAGTTGAGTGATAGACAGGTTCGTCAAATTTATTTGATATTTTGTAAAAATCTTCCCAAAACGTTATACTATCTCTTCCATGCTTCACCATAGGCACAAATACTGAGGAGACATTCGTCAGCTTTCGCCCCTGAACTAAAGAATTTTTTAAGCTTTTTTGAATTTCCCTCCTTACAAATCGTTTTTGACCACTCGTACCATTTACACATTTATATAAAAAAAAAATTTACCAACTTTAATCACAGCAAATTTGTGGTTTAAAATACACAAAATTTAGAATTCTCACAATATCACTTTGAAATAATAACTTTATTTATTAATCCTAAGAAGAATTCAGGTCTGTAAAAATACGTATATGCTTCCTGAAAGACCATAAATAGACCAACAAATCGAAAACCATTATCCTAATGTGTTTTTTATAAGGGAAGAAGTGGTGAGCGAATGACTCCTCAGTGATTGTGCCTATGGTGAAGCATGGGAAACGTAGTTTAACGGTTTGAGGATCTTTTGCGGACGATTCAGAAGGTCTTTACAAAATATTAAATAAATTCGACGAACCTGGCTATCACTCAACTTTGCAGCGACATTTGATCCCGTCTGTAACGCGTCTTTTCTGTTGAAGTTTTACTTTCCTCTTAGAAGATCCTATCCAAACGTCCATACTGTCTCGTAGTTATTTGGAAAAAAGAACAGGAAGAGAAATATACAATCGTAGATTAGCCACTCGCCTTTCGATTACAATCCTCAAGAACTTTTGTTGAATTATCTGGAGAGACGAGTGAGAGAAGGAAACAAAGCACAAATGCTATGGGACGGTTAGCTTGAATGTTAGAATGTAATTCTACAAGAATATTGGGTTTCCTTGGCAAAGACAATGCTAAAAATAAGCTCTGCAGTTAGACTGGACAGACAGTCTAAATTATTATAATATAAACTATATGGAATTCTATAATTAATGCAAAATTAATCTAAGGAATCAAAGTAGTATTAAATTTAAACTGGCATGTGTTTCGGGAGATTTCTGCTTGTCAATCCTCACTTTGTTCCCAGATTATGGACGTCATGCTTTTTTCCTTCGAAATAAACCCCTTTACCCAACTCTCAGAAAACTTGCGTCGCCCATCATGAGAAACCTGAATCCGTGTCATGATGAGCTTTCTAACAGATGCCTTAAATATATACATAATAGTAAGTGTGTTTTTTTATCCTGAAGGATCGGAGCCGATACATAGATGTTGCTATATAAGAAATAGTATAATTCCTGTAGCGTAGGGCTAAGTTTGAGTTTCGAATAAAGATCTCATTTACTATTGTCAAAATTAAATTAAATATATTAATATAATATTAGAAAAATTCCTTTACTTTTGACTGTAAGATTTAAGCCCCCAATATTATTTTTTTATTTGATGCTGAAATTCTTACATGTTCACCACTTTCACGACATCGCATTCTTTTGCAGAAATAAGTTTCGATACAGAGGTGCAGTTAATTTGTATAAATAGTATAAATTATAAATTAATTTAAAGAAGTTGCATAAGAGATGAAAGAACTTTTACCGAGTAAAATAGTGGCAATGTAAGAATAACAAGATGGTTTTAATTAGGGTGGGGTTTGGATCAATTTTACTGATCAGATTCTTCTCGTTATCATAAATGTTCATTATTTTTCTTCCTTCTAATTCGACCAACACTAATTCGTAGTAAAAAATAATTTTTGTATTCAGTTTTTAAAGCTTTACGAATTTAATATTTGAAATTTCTTTGTTTGGGGCTTTCAAACATTTAAACAATGCTGGTTGTTAGATACATAAATTACTGTCACTTGTACCATTTTTTAGAGGAAACTATTTTTTAATCGTATTTATTGAATATACATTATATTTATTTTAATCTGAAGTTTAAAAACTTTTTACATCAAATCCATTTACTTCTTCCATTGTTAAAAGACTCGGCTTATCACTAACAGTGATAACTAGACATTCCCATCAAATATATTAGATTTTCTTCTGGCTCATTATTCAAATCGAAGCTCAACCAGCTAAAATAAACTCTCGCTATGTGGACTTTGTAAATTAAAAATACATTATCCCGACACTTTTTTTTGGAAATAGACTTTAATTTGAAAGGATTTGATAAAAATCTCTAAAAGTGTGAAAGTGCTATTAACATAATGGTGAAATATGTCTACAATTTAAAGGCCATTTTCAACTATTGCAATAAAAATAGGCAAATTGGGACTAAAACCTGCTGTGTAAAAGAAAATATTAAAGGTCTTATTTAAAGAAATGTGATGACTTTTTACTTGATATTTACTGCACAAACCACTTTTATGAACACAACACAACTCTATAAAGTTGTTACTCAAGGGCTTCTATTTATTATTCTCCTTATATTTATTCATATTTATCCTTTAATATACACTAAGGCAATTTCATAATTATTAGAAATTCTGTTATTTGCATCAAAATGCAACCAAAACCCAGACGACATCACACACCTACTTATGGACTGCCCAAACTTCACACAAGCTCCTCACAAAACATCTCTCTTATGGACCTGTGGCCCACCCATGGAACTTGGTAGCCTTGATAACGGCCTACCACCTCGCAGAAGAGGTAGAAAGGGGGAGGGAAGTAAAGTAAGTTTACTTTGGTCATTACCTGCGGCGAAGCAGGTCTATGGGTCATGCAAATCTCGTGTTGTGGTCATCTTCTGTCCGTAACGAGTCGCTGGCTCAATGTACCCAGCCGGCTAAAATCAATTCTACCAAAGGTAATTGAGGCCACTGAGTTCAAATATATTCTAAGTTGAATACCAGGTGGTGACACCTAGTAGCTACTCGTAGAGGTGGTAAATTGACCATTTTCGCCGCAGGTCCACTAGATCAGTTCCCTCTAGTTTTCTTAAGTGGGAAGTTTTCGGTGATTTTTTCACAGGTCACAATTTGATCGATTTTCAAAAGCCACATTAAAGGAGATATTCATCTTTTTTGCTTATAGGTTTCGTCGTGTAGTTTCGAAAAGACCTTTTCAAACTATTAATTAATCTGTCATAAACTTTGATTGGAGAGGAAATGTCTTGATCCATTTTCACTAATAATATTTTCTGAGTCTACTTTTGTGTTTGGCCTTTAGCATTTGGTGTTAATGAAATTATGTGGAATAGCTATTTGCCGCTCGAGCTTTATCTATACTATTCACTTTATCCCTATATTTTGCCGATAGTCCTTTTAATTCGTATCAATGAATTTTGAATCGCTTTATAGATTAATTAAAATAATGCAGATTTGTTCATTATGCAAACTCTTCTCTTTACAATTATGATATAAGCGCGAAGATAAAAGTTTTCAGAAATATTCATTTTTAAATCCTTCGACCCATAATTGTTTGAGATCTAACTAGACCAACTTTTAATTAGTCTAAAATACAATTTGAAAAAGAAAAGGAAATCTTTGGAATAGACCAGCGAGATTAAAAAAAAAGGTTGAAATATTCTGTAAAAGACTATTTACGATATAAACAAACCAATCTTAGCATCAATATAATTAGACAGTTCAAATTTGTGGACGAAGTGGAATCAAAATTGTTTCACGCCATTTCGAATCCTTCTGAAGACTATTTAAGACTCAAAGCCATTGCATGTTTGGTTATTCCCTACCAAATTTGCATTTGAAATTAAATTATTAATAATTTGTTACTTACTCTCCGATACTCAATAATAAATGACTTATGGTTACTCTACTAGATCATAAAACTAATGATGCATCTTTCGGTAATGGGAAGCTCATCAAATTATAACTTTGTGACATTGAGAAAATATTTAACTGTTTCACCTATGAAAATATTTACGTTTTAGGAGATTTCTTAATAATTTCCTAATGTTTATGGTTTCTGTAAATTATTTCCTAAGGATTTTTGTTTCCGTAAATCATATTCCAAAGCATGACACAACACAGATGAATTATTCCCTAGAAAGTTCAATACAAATAAAAGTTGATTTTTAAATGTTCTTTTATGTTGTGGTTTGTGAGTAGGAGGGAAGGTTATTATACTAGTCATGAAAATAAGGTGTTGGTAATTCGTTTTTTAGTCTGGGTGGCGGTAGTTTTGTTGTTGAGATGGAGGTTCCTATGATCTCTAGGTATTCAACAATTGGTAATACTCTGGTTTCTGCAGGCAAATGTGGGATGGTAGTTGGTTTATTTTGTTCTATTTTGAGTTTGCTTGCGTTAGGTTTGGAAAACGTCGGGGGCAAGGCTGGCGCTGTGTAATTAATGGAAGTTCAGTTGTACGGTTTATATTTGTGATTACTGAAGCCTTATTTTCACCTAAGGTGGTACTTTCTAGTGTTTTTAGGGTATATTTTTGGTGAAGTTGTTCCTTATGTGCAGTGTGAGTGTGGAGGTGAGGGTTTAAAGGTATTTGGGTATATAGTGATTGTGGTTTTGGAATGTCGTATGTATGAATAAGTTATAGTAGAGAATGGCTCCCTGTGAACGCCGTTTTGGGGGCCCTTTCCTTTGTCTGCCGAAGATGAAGTTTGTTAGCCAATTTTGTCTTTGTTGGTGAGGTTTTGGTGGTTAGGATATTATATGAGAGGACATAATTAGATACTGCGAAAATCTTTGTTTATGTCTTTTGGGGAGGAAATTGTGAGTGATGGGATGAGCACGATCGTTAAAAACGTCTAGAATGTACTGCGTGAGATTAGTCGTGATTGAATGACCTTTTCTGCAGACGTTATGTTTGTGAGAGAGGTTTATTTGACGTATTTATTTTTTCGCGGGTTTTGGATATTGCGCAGGGGTGAGATGAGTGGTTATTATTAGTTTTGTTGTCTCTCTTGCTTGTGTTAATATCGACCTTACTGGATGATTTGGGAAATTTAAATGCATTCCCAGAGATCCTTTGAGACGAGTTAAGTCCCAAATTTTCTCGTTAGATGGTAGATGAAAGATGACTCTAATACTTGAAAAGAAAGTGCTATAGTTTGTTCAAAAGAATGAGTATGAAAAGAAGCTGCACGATTCATGTCTGAAGGGATTTGATTGATTTGACAGTATGTGCAAGGGAACAAAAGATTCTTGCAAGGCAAATTATTTGACTGCACAAGGTTACACCACAACAAAATAATGAAGCTGAGCACTTATCTCATTCTCGTAAATAGCCTAAATTAACTTACCGTAAATTCACAAACAATTTACAAAAAATTAATTTGAAAAGATGAGATTGCTAAAAAAACTGAGGCTACTGTTCCTTTTCTCTTTGCATGGAAGAAAATTCATGCCAAAAATACAAAATGGCACGAGTGTCTGCTTCGAATTGTGGCTCTAAGTTCTCTTTTTTGAAAATGTGTAACTGCTAAGAATACCCCCCCCCTAGTGTGTGTATGAAAGGGGGTGGGGGTAAAGATTGAGGGAACACCCATAATGATCTCATTCTTTTAAAATGTGCTTCCACTCTAACCCCCCACCCCAAGTACGGGACGGGAAGCGTAACGCCGTTAAGAATCTCCTCGTGTCAGCGAAAATGAGAACGCAGGCGCGTTGACCGCTCGTCTCGATTATCAGCAACAGATTTCCGAATCACTCACCGCAAGCCCTTACACAAAAGAAGGTACCCAGACAAAAAATAGACAGACAGAAGGGCAGATAGACGAAATATCGATGCCAAAATTATCTAACACCTGGTTCGAGTTATGGTATGTTTCGTGTTTTTTTCCAAATTGACAGAATTATATTATTGAGATTGCTATATTTTATTAGAATTATTATTATTTTATGCTAGCAAATTCACACTCAGTTCAAAGGTGAAAACTACGACGAAACCTCCACAAGAGTAAGGCTAATTTTTGGGAAGAAAGGGATGAAGATGGGGGTAATCAAAATGTGTGGAAAGTCTTTATCTAGAGTAGTATAAAGACGAGACTACTTCTGGCACTTGGGACCGGAAATAAGATGCAACTCTACATAAACTAGAGAACCAGCACAACCACCACTCACTTTGCTGGTCTTGGAGCTGGGAGCTAACTACTTCCACTGCTACCCTTCTTCTCGAGATGCCCTTTTTAGGAACATTAGTCCAGCCGAGGATCGACTTAACGCTTTAATGTGCGTACTTCAAACATCTCACTCGCTAGAGACAATAATTTTACCCACCTTCCTAGGTGATAAATGAAATAAAACACCTT
This sequence comes from Ceratothoa steindachneri, assembly GCA_963969495.1. Classification (NCBI taxonomy): domain Eukaryota; kingdom Metazoa; phylum Arthropoda; class Malacostraca; order Isopoda; family Cymothoidae; genus Ceratothoa; species Ceratothoa steindachneri. The sequence goes on from OZ018326.1 coordinate 161,650,663, forward strand.
CCCGAGTGATGCAAATGTTTTAAAACACCTGAGTAATTAAAATGTTTCAAAACACATGCGTGGGAAAATTATTTAAAATTATATCATGAGTGCAGAGTGATGCCAATGATTTTAAGCACCTTCCTTATTTATGAAAATGATTTAAAACATCATGGGTGTGAAAATTATTTTAAACACCTTCCTGATTTATGAAAATGATTTAAAACATAATGGGTGTGAAAATTATTCTAAAAACCTTCCTGAAAAAAGTAAAGGATTTCATTCGCCTTTATAAAGTGATTAAAAAGTTTTATACACCATCCTGCGTTAAACCAATGATTTGAACTACCTGGATGAGAAATATGATCTAACACACTTTCTGAGTGATGGAAAGGATTTAAACCACCTTTCTGACAATGATTTAAAAGATTCCTGAGTAGATGGCAATAATTTGAACTACCTTTCTGAGTGATGAACATGATTTAACCCATTTCTTGAGCGCTGGGAATAATTTAAACCACCTTCCTGAGGCAATAAAATGATTTGAAAATCTTCCTGAGTGATGCCTGTGATTTAAACCGCCTTCCTGTGTGGTAGACATGATTTGAACTACCTTCCTGAGTAATGAATATGAGTTAATACATTTTATTCTTGGTGGCAATGATATAGTCACCTTTCTGAATGAGGAAAATGAATTGAACCTCCTTACAAAGTGCTAAAAATGATTTAAAAGACTTTTGAATCAATGCAAAGACTTGAATCACATTTTTAAAGTGAAGAAAATTATTTTAAACATTCCTAAGTAAAGTCCTTAATTTCAACTACATTCCTAAATGAGGAACATGATTGAACCCACTCCTTTAGTGATGGTAAGGATTTTTAAACAACCTTGGTGAATGTGGAAAATGATTTGAACCACCTTACTAAAGTGAAGAAAATGATTTAAAAAATTCCTGACTGAAGGCAATGATTTGAAATAGCTTACTGAGTGAAGAGAACTATTAAAACCATTTTCTGAGTCCATTAAATGATTTAAAACATTCCTGAGTGAAGAGAAGGATTTGTACTAGCTTCCTGAGTGAGGAATATGATTCAACCCACTTCTCGAGCGATAATATTGATTTTTAAGCAACCTTGTTGAATGAGAAAATGATTTGAACCACCTTCCTAGAGTGAATTAAATGATTTAAACGTTCTTGTATGAAAGCAATGATTTCAACTAGTCCTCTGATTGAATCCACACCATGAGTGATGACACTGATTTGAACCAGCTTCCTAAAACGATGTAAAACATTCTAGAGTGAAGACAATGATTTACACATCTTTTCTAAGTGAGGAACATGATGGAACTCACTTCTTTAGTGATGCCAATGATTTGAAATACTTTCCTCAAGTGAAAAATGATTTAATACATTCTTTAGTAGAAGATATTATTTGGACTACTTTCCTGACTGAGAAACATCATTGAATCAACTCCCTGAATAATGCCAATAAATTTTAAACAAACTTCACGAATGAGGAAAATGATTTGAACAATTTTCCAGAATGACAATAATTTTGACCATCTTGTTGATTTCTAACGTTGATTTAAACAACTCCTATGAATGGTAGAATGATTACCCTAGAGCTAGAGTAGTTATCACCGAAACGGTAGCCACATCAAATTGAATAATAAACACACATTAAGGGACAAACAGAGATGTTAGAGGAAACTATTTGGGCAATTTATTGCTTACCATTTTTATGATTAGTCATCCAATATAATGAGGCAACAGTGCTTGGTTACAGAACGGAAATGAGAGAAAATTTCTTTCACTACATCACTACCTGCAAGTATAGAGCGATCGGGGTCGGGGCTGGGTCCGGGCTGGAAAAAAATGACCGGGCCCCCAGTCGGTGGTCTATACTCGGTTATAGACCGGCCAGAACGTAATTTTGCCGGGGCTGGGGTCACAAATATTTGGACGGGGTCGGGGTCGGGGGCTCAGTCGATCTATACCTACAAGGGGGTGGATTGTGTAGCATTTTTTTGCAAAAGAAATTCTTGCGAAAACAAACGAGGGCACCTCCCGTGTGGTTAGGAGAGGTGCGTAACCAGCGCCCAGGTAATCTAATACAGCTATGAGCGTTCCAAATATTTCCACTCTACATTTTCTTCAGGAATCGATTTTCAATTATAAAAACCTAGTCATGCCCTCGTTGGTTTTCTCGATAGGGTATTTTTTTCAGCTCTTATGACGATACCTATCTTGTCGAACAGGATTAAGTTCAGAACAGTTGCGTGCTCTTCTAGGTCCTTCCTACTTAGACTGTGTAATTCCCACGCCTTATCACTTAGCCTAACTTTGATCCATTATATGAACCTCTTGGCAGAAACGCCCTCTTCTTAGGTTTTCTTATTTTCAAATAAAATAAAGATTCCTGGTTAACATCTTTCCTAAATCTTCATCTATGGTCACTTAATTTTCTGTTTTCTGGCAACCCATTGAGTAATACCGGAATGAGGCGACCTTTAACCCAAGCCATACCTCCTCTCCATTCTCCTTCCTCACTGTACTAACGGCAGAGAGCTGCGTGGAAAATCGAATTAGCTTTCCATCATTATGCCAACAACTGAAATCCGACAAGACCCATCCTTGAATTATATGAATGATGCTCTTTTATATGTACAACCATACCAAGAATACACAATTCATGTTTAGTCATTACTGTTAGGTGGTTAGAGTTGGAATCAGGGCTAGATTGATGAAGAAGCCACAACCGAACTTCTTGACGATGTAAATCAACATTAATTTTATTTTGAGTAAATCAAATGAAATTATAGCCCGTAAAATTCTTCTTTTTCCTTCCCAAAAATTAAGCTTTAATTTAAGAATGTAAGCTTTGAGAAGAAGAATTTTTCCGAAGAAATAGAGGTTGAAAACATAGAAGTAATTAATACTGTTTGTGTCACTGATATCGTCTCGGGCTTAAAGATGGCGTTCAAATGGACGCATCTGTGCAAACATAATTTCACACCATTAGAAAAATTTCTACACAAATAATCAGTAGGTTTCTATCTACCAGTCTGCCTAGATGTTTAGTTCTGATTTCTATATAAAAAAAAATCAATGTACCTTCCTTATGTTCGACCTTGAAGTGGCTCACATCGTTGTATGACAGTAAATTATTTTTGACACGCTCAGAGAAGACCTGCTACCGCTTAACCCATGTCTTTCATGAGAATTCTTATTAATAGAAATAAGAAACTATCCCTTATAATCTCTTACTTTTAAATATAGGAAATATTTATGAGTTTTATAAACAATGCTTAAATAAACAATTATTCCTAACGCGAAGTGCTATAGACTTATCAATGTAACAATACGAAAGGACTTAAGCGTTAATTCATTCGTTAACTTTCCTTTAGTCTTCAGTTATAAATGTAGATATCCGACTTTGTAGGCAAGAAAAGGATTGTAACATGTGAGCATTCATTATTTGATTTAAGAGAAAACATCGCAAATTGCCAGCCCCTTTCAGACTTCTGTAAATATAACTGAAGTAGACAGTATTATTGCGTCGTTTCGGTATCGCTCGAGGAGTGTATATATACATTAATATCTGTTATGAATACTTGACAAAAGAAATTGGGTGAAATTGGGAGAGGGACAGAAGGTGAAGAGAAAAATGAATAGAAGGAACAATAGGGAAAAATTCAATTATGATAGATATAATAAAAAATCCCATTCTACTTAAATATTCGGTAAGAGACCGTAAATAATCAAAACATCCACGAACAAGTACCAAAGGCTGCAAGTAATCAAAGGTACAGACATGTACCCACTTTGCAATACCAACGAGGGCATCGCCCTCAAAAAGTCGGCGTGGGAGATACATTCGCAGGCATTTGAGCTGGGACGGCAAATTGCGGGTGTTGAGCCCAGGAGGAAAAGAAAGCTGGGGGCAGAATAAAGACATAAAGAGAGAAAAGTGGGAATAAAGCAGCATGATAAAAACCCCCACCCTAATCGAAGCCAAGATGGAGGGGTAAGACCCCTCGTCCTGGTCTCGATCAGGGATCCAGGGTAAAATTAGCCGCCGGCCCCCAAAATAGGTGTCAAGAAAGTGACATGTACAGGTAGTCTCAATCTAGTTCGAGACTGCTCGGAGCACTGGGCCGGGAGTGTGTGCCGATTCTTTAGGTACCAGGTGTATCAGGCTACAAGGAGAAGCTCTTTGCATCCTTTTTGATATAAAAAAGGAAAGTGATATTCCAACCTCATCAAAATGCATGAACTTTCCTATTTATAGCCTTTGAAGAAATGTGTGTGAGTGAGGTCATATTGAACCATAAGGTGGGGAAGCATTCTTTGGGTGGTGGGATAGAGATGAGAGATGGAGTTGATACCCGCCGATTGCAGTGTCAGAAAGTGATATATGATGACTACCTCGAGCCCACAGCTTGGTCTAATAAGGATAATAAAATATTAATTTCATCTGAGAAGAAATTTTGTTGATTATTTTTTAAATTTTTGTTTTAGGTTATCCCATAAGTACTGCGGCCTTGTTTGTCCGTCTTTATCATTATTTTATGGAGATAAATCAAACAACTCTTTGAAGTTATTTATATTTAAATAATTCTATTTTATTAAGTTTATAGGAAATATAATTTCCAATTTCTATTAACTTTTCAATACCATGTTTGTAAAACCGTTTGACTTTGATTGAAAAAATCTTTTAATATTGTTTCGACTTTCTGTTGTCGACATCTTCATTCTCTTCAGGTGATTTGCTACACTCTTAAGAATTATTGTAGGCTGATTAAGCTAAGTTGGGTGAGTATATAGGATGACACATTAGATGTCAATAGAAATTATTGAGCTTTTGTTATGATATCTCTTGTAATATGAGGCCGCTCGTTGTCTAAATGAAAGAGAACTCTTCTTCTTTTGATTAATACTGGACTTTTTTCTTCAATTGCTCGATATAAAGGGTCCACTGAGCACATTAAACTCTTTAGTGATAGTCTGATTTGGTTTAAAGAGTTAAAAATGGATTATAACCTTCATATCTCACCAAACGCACGAGAGAATCTACCGTGGATAAGAACTCTGTTATGGCTGAGACATTAGTTTTTTCCCAGGACTAAACAAACCCGTCGTCAAGAACTCATAATATTATTGTACATGACAAAACTTTCGTCTCTGGTAACAATCCTACTAAAAATGGTTCACATTTTAGTCAAGAAAGGAGAGATGAACAAATGTTGATTCTTTGTTGCAATTGTACCTGTGACAGGTCGTGAGGACTCCATTACCTCAATCGTGAAACCTTGAGTATCATCTCCTTAAATCACGATACACAGTGGAATAACTTGAATGAAGTTTTTAAGTAAATTGTTCAATAGTTAGAATCGGATTCTTTGTCACTGGTCATAATGAACGTGGTTTATCTTTGACTAACGTTTCTCGAGCGAGAATATAACATATTATTACTGGGATTACCTAATACTTCCTTGCACCCTTATCTTTGGAATTGATTGCTCAAATAATTATTCTTTTTCCTTGTCGCGTATTCTCATTCATTCAAGCATTTCCTCTCTCATTTCTTATTTCTCATCTCTTTCATTAACTATCCCTATTTCCTCGTTGACTTCTGATCTTTTAATAAATCTCAAATCTTTTGCATTCTCTTAAGTTGCGTATTTCTACCTTTTCTTGGGCTTCAACCGCAAAAGCCCACCACACCTGTCAAGCGACTATTTCGAAAAGGAGGCAATTAATTTCAGAGCTTTTGCTTTCTATAGTTGCTTTATTTTGGGTTACACTTAAAATATTTTGTTATTTAGGATTTTCTCTTGGTGTTGTGTGCGCATTTAATGAAGACATGGTGTTAATAAGGATGAAAGAAAATAATAGATTTTTTTACGATTATATTAATTTCTCAGGGGAATGTTCTTTTTTACCCGGTACAAGGCCATTTATATAATGCACTCTATCTGCCTCAGGTTTTTATAATGCTATAATGCTCTGCACAAGAACGTATTGCACTCTGAGAGAGTAAGTTCAGGCGGTACACCCCTATTCGTCAAGCCTATGTTTGGTTAATGCATCCTAAAATCTTAGACCACGTATTTTTTAGCATTATTCATTCTCTAAGAATAAACGAGCTCAAGATACCATCCACTTTAACCGATACATTGTAAACACCTTATATCTGAGGAATAAGTGGAAGACGAAAATTCTATCACAACACTATTGATATATTGTTAGTTAAAATTGGGCTAAAATCATGTAGAGACAGATTTATTGTCTTCATTGATTTATGTAGAGATAAAGTTGGCTCGTTTATTTTGATTGAAAAGATTATAATTATTTATGCGTCGTCCAGAAAACAGTTAAAGTAATTATAATATACAGGGCAGTCAAGCAAATATAAACGATTACTTTGCTTCATAATTCCGTAATAACAACTTGAAAGTCACCCCAAGATAATTGGGGTGGGATTTAATTCATCTTGTTAAGTTGCGTAGTTTAAGCATCATGTATAGTTTCGTTATATTTATTCGCCCTGAACTGTGTTAGTTACATCAGATTATTGCTAAAATTTAAGGGTGAGTATATTAATTGTTAAAATTTAAGGGAGTAGATGTTAATTGAAAAACTTAGGGGGAGGATGTTAAATTGCGAAAACTTAGGAGAGAGGATGAAAGGACAGATAGCTATCATCAGAAATGTCATGGACTAAATAACTTGAAACCCCTTAATTTGGTCGAAGTAAAATCAATATCAAATTATTTTATTTAACTTTAGATCTTGAGGGATTCATACGTTTACAAGGTAGAGCAGGACTAGATATTCGCTCTGCTGATTTCAAGCTGGAGGGATAAAATTACCGCCTTACTTTCTCAAAAAGTTTTAATTTTTGAAAAGGCCTCCAATTTCTCTTACGAATTATAATACCCCCTTCCCCCCATAAAAACAACAAAAAATGAAACTACACTTATCGGTTAATCGTCTCTTTGACTTTTAAAGAAACGCGAGTGGGTGGATAATAAAGGGCAAACAAAATGAAATTTGTTTCGCTGTTATGTATTTGGTAACAAAAGTTATAGAATGAATAGTTTTGTTTGTCGACTGGACACTGGTTACCTTATTGAGTAAATGATTTATCTCCTTGATTCTCAGTAAATAATGACGTTTCTTTAAACCGAATGTTATTGTCTCTATGAATTGACATGGATGCTCAGATCAGTGCTCGCCATAACATTTGAATTTTCTGCCTAGGATATTTTGAATAACGACCCTAAATGAAGTTGTGATGGGAAAATATTAGTTCGCATATATATTATTAAATTTAAAGGTAATGTTTATATTATAAATTTTTAGTAACCATCTTACACCTTTTGATAGCTAAATATGCTTATTTTAATTACTGTCTGGTGTTGTTTATGTATCTTTGAATACTCCTTTCGATACCTCTGAGGAAAAACTGACCAGGTCTAGAGTCTCAGCCCTCCTGAAATAGAATCTCCCACTATTTTAAGCGCCAGACGCTTACAATATATCTTGAATTTTTTTCACAAAATAACATGCCAACACTTTTCAACTACTCAAAAATGCACTTTATGATGGGCATATTGAGCATAAAATATAGAATTTTACGTTGAATACCATTAATGTCAATCTTAGGAAAAGATAAAAAAAACCTTGATCATTCCATAAAATTCTAAAATAAAGCTAGTTTCAGCTTAACTTCGCTATGGATGTAGAAAAGAGTTCCTAAATTGGCCATAATCCTTTACGAGAATGGTAAGAGAGAAGATCGAGACCCGCTTGCTCGTTGTCTCTCTCGTGCTAGCTTTAGCCACCATCAACTGAGATCTGGGACTTACTGCTATTCTCCAATTCACATTAAGGATAAATATAAAAGTAAACTGATAAATTACTTGATTTGGAGGGGCTTAAGTTCATTCACAGGATTAAGCTCACATACAGGGTGTTCTGGCTAAATTTGACGAGTTTTAATGTCTTCTTTTTTCGGAAACATGAAAATGATACTATCGGTGAACAGTCATCGGCGTTGGACAGCATATAGAGTAAGGTTTTGGTTAAGAAAAGGTTGACTGACATGGATACTGGAAGCCATCCAAATATTAGAAAAGAATTACCTGCATTATGATGTTTTGCACCGGGTATCAAAATACCGTCATCATAACTTATAATCAATGCTCTGTTAACACAGTAAAGGCTGTATTACGTAATATTAGCAGCTGCAATGGAGACTAGAAAGTCTTACTTAGCAGAAAGTGGCACAAAAGGTGTTCTGACTGCGTCTGCACGCCGGAATTCATCCAACAACTTCTCGACAAGGTGATGGAAGACCCAAGTAAAGGAAGCCAATGTTCAGCAAGAGAAATTAGTGTTGGAGCCATCATCATGACGCTGGCCCTGAATGAGGACCTTCTTTACCACTCCTACAAAAAGCGTAAGGGACAAATTCTGAGAGCCACGGCCAAGCACAAGCTCTTGATGAAGGGATAGAAGCTCTTAAACAAGGTGGAGCATCCTGTCAAACCGGGGACGATTTGATTATTCTCAGTTGAAAAGAATTTCTGCTAGGCCCAGTTGTACAAGGCTCAGAACAACAGGTGGATTGCCTATAATACATGCACGTTCCACATATCTTGAAGACCAAGTTCCCTAAAACTTTTATGGTATGTGGTTGTGTCTCCAGTGAGGGTGCGGCTTGCCGTCCCATATGTTTAAATAAGATCTTAGGCTCAATTCAGACGGCTATGTGGGGCTCGTGGAGAGTGTAGTTAAATTCTAGCTGGAGAAGGTTGCTAGTGGAAGGCTATACCTTCGGAAAGAGTCAGAAATGGTTGTCGGAGAATTTCTACCACTTGACCAACGCTACTTTCTGGCCTCCTAGACCACCGAATTTTAATCCCATGGATTATCATGTGTAAGACGCGGTTGAGAAAGAGACAATACGCTCTGCTTGCAACATCAAGAGCGAGCTGGTGGCCAAGTTTAATGACGTGTTCTAAGATCTACCAAGGGACACAGTGACGAACGCAGGCAACCGGATTCGGAGCCGTCTTAAGGCTGTGGCTGATGCTGAGGGTGGCTATTTTTAGTAAACTGTTAAGTCCAAGACAGAGCCTAGTTGATATTTGTTTATTTTTTTTAAATATTTATTTTTTGGCTGAGATATTGGAGGAGGTTATTCTTTTATGCAAACCGTTAAATCTCAGCCAGAACACTGATTATCTGTACATATACGTCCTCTCCATAACCACTGGGAGATATGGATAGCACGTGTGAGAAAGCGCAATCGAGGAATACCCGCGATAAAACATTAGAATATTGTTTACCGACTCGTTGGAGGAAATTAGGTAAGGCGATTTAGTTCATAGAACAGTCGAATTTGGTACCACATGGGGTAGAAAAATTGAAAAACAGGACAACAAAATACTTGCAGTACTCTCCTTGGAACTGGTGGCAGCTAAAGGCCACGGCCATAGAGTTTGATACCGTCTGTACACGAAAGGTGAAGATGCAAAGGCAAGCAGTGACTTTGATATATATGCTGTTGATATGAATTCTGTATATAAGGAAGCAGAAAATCAGGCCCACAATAATAGTTTTTTCATATGTCAGAGAATAATTATTTCTTGACCATTGAATGATAACACAATGCCACTTAGGATAATGAATAATCTCGGTGTGACAGATATGAGAAACTCTACTCAAATTATCCCACGTAGGCTGGAGCGCGAGTTTGGAGAGGCACGGTAATACTAAAGGATTTAGATTAAAGTCTAGAGCTATCAGCCGATACTACTTAAATTCAAGGTACATAAACTTTTATTTAACCCAAGTGGAGACATTATCATCAAGAAAAAATACCAAGCCCTTCAAGCCTTATGTGGAACTCATGGAAAGCAGTTGGCTGAATTTACAGAGCCAGGAGGATACCAAGATATTACACCTATCCATTTGGGTAGTGGTCCCACCAGAATTACAGCCGATTTTCTACAAACTCACAAAGTGGGAAAAAAGACAAAATGTTTAGGCAACAACAACACTTGTGGGTAGATCCACCTTACAATAAATTCCAGTACAAGATAAAGCTTTCGATAGTTTTGGAATTGGCATCGTATTTGACGTCTACAAAGTAATCTCAATTATGAATACGGAGAGATGTAACAGATGCTCCAACAGCAACACACAAGCCACAAAATTCGGCAATTAAAAATAATCTTGAGAACAGGAAGAATTTGTTCCACTACCTGTTACAATAGTGGGAGAAATCCAAAAATAAGGAAATGATGCAGAACATGCTACTATATGTAACATGAAGAAGCATCTCCAGATCACAATGGATCACTGGGATAAAGTTGCATATCTGAAGTCAATGAAGGAGGACACTAGTGACGCCTTTTTTTTACATGTCAGTCATGCAGCAGATGAAGAATATGCATCAGTAATAACAACATCATAAGTGAATGAAGTGATGTTGCTATCTTTTAAATTTAGGCACAATATCTCTTGCTCGATGGATTATAAATCTGTAACACAAAATCAGACCAGGTATATAGACATAATGAAACTTTCGACATCACTGGGTGACGGTCTATGTCAGGCCATTGTACGAATTTATGCTTTATGAAGTTGATAGCATCAGTTCATTTGCACACCATGGGAAATGTTAGCACTGAAACTACTGAAAGACATTCTTGGGAAAGAGTATCTATTTCAGAAGAGGTGTCAGATGACATAAAGAACTTTGTAATCAAGATGTAATCTTTGTCATCAAGTACTACGCAGGTAAACGCAGCAAGATACGACCTGTTGTTTGCGCAAAGAGGGAGGTGGAATCCAGCGATCTCACATTTTGCCCAAAACAAGAAATACGGAGAACCTATTACCAAGAAGTAGTTTTCTGGAGGTCACCCTTTACCTAGACAGTAATACCAGACCCCACAGGCTTTGGGGCGAGTGATTAACCCGGCTGGAACATGTGCATAAAATTAATGAAGAGGGCACCAGTTCCTGGCGCTGTTATAGAACAACTAGCCTGCAAAAGCCAGCGCACGTGCAAGCTCCCTGACTGGAGGGCTAGCAAACGAGCTAAAGTGCACAAGCATGTTCATGCTTGGAGCCTTCACAAAGGCTTACACACTTGATAAAGACAATGGTGATAAAACAAAACTTAGCATAATAATGTGCAGAAAACTTTAGTTAGAATTTAATGAAAATATAGCCGCCGTGTTCAAATCTAAGAGATAAAAGTATTTGCTCCTCCGAGTGGCACATATTGGAAGTCGAACTTATTATCAAACTTGATTTTTTTTCATTTTTATCGTGAGAGTTGTCTTTACTTTATGATGTAATGCCACTTCAATATCATGTTCTGTAATATGGATAATTTTATAAGTTTTATTACACATTTGCCTCCTATGGATGGCCTCAATAGCAATATTTTATACATTTGTAATTATATGTTGATTAGTTGTATAGTTAGTGATTTTCCTTCCTTAGTGAGAAAAATTAGACCATTAAAAAAATCTTGTCACCCCACTATGTTTAAATGGCGATACCTACCTAAATGATACTCATTTCAAACGGTTACCTTGTTATTTTATAAACAATAAACATGGAAATATCCCCAAAATTGCATTCGGTTTTGCTATCTCATGTGGTATCAATCAGCTAAAATTGAGGGTCTGACCCATGAACTAATTTAGAGTGTGATGTTTAAGATAAGAAATGGTTAACAACAACAAAATAAATTATTATTAATGAACAAAGACATGAGGAAGCACCCTTAATTTAGAAGAAAAATTTAAATGATATGAAAACACGAAATATTGTGTTTGTCAGAGAGGGGGGGAGAGGGGAGGAAGAAAGGAGGGTGTTTTAAGTGCCTAGAATACGAGGAAAAGATCATAGAGAGACACCCAATGCTACAACTATGAAGCTCCTTTCAAGACATAAAAAATAAACAAAGCTGACATCTGAATGATCGTGTGCATTCAGGCCACAACGCAGCAGTATGCCCTCCGGGCCCCAATACCTACAAGATGATCTGCGGCTATATATATTCCACACATATTTACTTCTTTTATTTTGATCACTTTCTTTACAGCTTTCTCCTTACAAACATTTAGGCGGCGATGAGCTCGTTGTTATTGCGCTTTAAAATCGCTGAAAATTAACAGTGTATAGGGCATTAGATTTCCACCCCTGGGTATCGGGCTCGACTCCTGGCAAGAGCGGACGCAAATAATTTCGGCTCGGAGGGATCTGCCGCCCCTGTGATGCGTTGAGTCAGGGCTTATGCGCAGTCCTCTCCGGCCACGTACCTCATCACACACACAGCCAAGCATAACACCACAACCTTCTTCCTAATCGCATCTTTTTGCGCAGACAACACATTACTATTCCGTTTCGGAACCTCCCTTCGGTTGTTTTCACATTCACACTCCTAAAGCCGAATGGTTGACTTTCCGCCACGAAGGGTTCCCTGCTGGAGCTGGTTGCTGTCAAAACACTACTTCCAATCCTCTTTCACCTTCCTCCAACGAAAACCGCCCATTTTGGGGTTTGTGTTTGCCAGTGATTATCAGTTTTATACGTGAATTTCTACATCTGTCGGGGGATCTCCTGTTACCTAAAAAAAGTTTCGGAATTAAATAACCTATAAACAATAATAATAACTCAAGCGGAAGAAAAAACAAAATAAAACACAAAACAAAACACTCACAGACGGAACAATTGATGATAATCAGATATCTACTGTAAGTCTGATGAACGCGTTTCAAAATAAATCCTTTCAAACAAGTGTCCATTGAAGGAGATTTGAGCCAAAATGTGTGAAGATTAATGAGTACATATGTAAAGAAATCTGATGCAATTTAATTATGGTATTTTCACTCCTTGGGTAAAAAAGGTGACTAAAAATATGAAGTTAGAAGCAAATGAAATGAAAGACAATGCGACAGATCATGAATAAAACGAGGTCTGCTGAACAAAGTTCGCGTGCTATCATTTATTCTGATTTAAGACCTTACGACCTTCAAAACTTTCAAAAATTCTCGGACTAACCTTGGAATAAGATTGGCAATTATATCATTCAAAAGAGAATGTAAAACAACATAAGGCTTTCAGATTTCGTTAGAATCAGCCGAATAGTTATGATGTTATTGCCAAAACAAAATAATTCCAGGGCTAACCTTGGGAGCACCTTGGCAATTCGGTTATTCAAAAGGGAATGTAAAACAACATAATGATTTTAAATTTCGTTAAATTCGGCAGAATAATTATGATGTTATTGCCAAAGCAAAGTAAATCCCGGGCTAACCTTGGGAGAACCTCGGCAATTATATGATTAGAAAGAGGATGTAAAAGAACACAAAGGTTTCAAATTTCGTTCGAATGGGCTGAATAGTTACAATGTTATTACCAAAAGAAAAAATAAGCAAAACGGGGACCGACCGACTGACATAGTGAGATGTAGAGTCATCCGCGACTAAACATGGTCTGGTGACCAAAATGTTGTGTGCTCTCACTTATTCTGATTTATGACCTTACGACCTTAAAAACTTTTAATAATTCCTGGAATAACCTTGGGAGGATCTTGGCAATTATATTATTCGAAAAAGAATGTAAAATAACATAAGGGTTTCAAATTTCGTTAGAATCGGCCGAATAGTTATGCTGCTATTACCAAAACAAAATAATTCCCAGACTAACCTTGAGAAGACTTTTGTAATTTCATCATTCGAAGGAAAATGTAGAACAACATAAACGTTTTAAATTTAGTTATAATCGGCCGAATAGTTATGATGTTATAGCCAAAACAAAATAATTCTCAGGCTAACCTTAGGAAGACTTTGGCATTAATATCACTCGAAAGAGAATGTAAAACCTCATAAGGCTTTCAATTTCGCTAGAATCGGCCGAATAGTTATGATGTTATTGTTCACCCCCGAGCTGTGGGAATATTCCGAGAGAGTAAAGCTGAAGGCCTCCTTGCGACTGCTATCTTATTGTCTATTTTCTTGCCACCAATATAATTCTTTTGTCCGCCACGCTGAAGATAATCGTACTTAGGGCTCAACGAGATTAACTACACTAAGCTTTCGAGTAACTTTATATGTTTGATGAGCTGAAAGTACTCCAAGGCCACGCGCAGAGTTCACACTCCCTTTTTAGTTTATGAAGCTTGAAACCCGCCCTTATTGAGAATCGCCCCCTCAGGTGTTTTACACCGCTCGGTTGCTTATACGTAAATAACTAGGCACATATTCTTTTACCACTTTACAAGTATATAGACGAGGCTTTAACTATAATTTCAATTATCCAACGCGTCGAATATACTTGGTGTTTTTTACTAAATAAAAAATATATAGAGCAGACAATGGCTTGGCCACTCCCCCCTACGGGGGAACCTTGCGCTTCGCTGCTAAAATTAAAATCTAAAATCTAAAAAAGAGCAGCCATGGTAAAATTTTTCTACATTTTCTAAAGTTCGCCAATTATAATAATTTTAAAAAGAAACTCTAAACTATTTCCCCCTTTCAAAAAATCACGTTGCTAAAATATAGTTATAGATAAAATATAAAAGCAGCCTTACTTAAATTTTAATACATTTTCTGAACTTCACCAATTGTAATTCATTTTCTTTTAAAACATTAAAAAACATCGGGTAATCATATTTATTTTTTCTTAACTAAACTATTTTGTTTTTTCAAACTAAAGAAATTCTTAGAAATTACTTTGATAAAAATTTAAAATATACTTAAGTCATAACCAAACTAAGATGAAATTATTATTCAAATATCCCGTTCTTAAATTATACAGTTAGTGATGATGATGATGATGATGATATATTCATTACTAATTAAACAGCGACCTTCAGCGAACGTGAACATAAATGAGGTTTCCTAATAACAATTTTTTGCGTTTTCCTCTTTATTCAGGAAGGTTACCACACCAAAACTTTTCTGGAAGCTTCAGCAGGGAGCTTTTTTCCAGCTCACACAATGCAACGCATTATTCAAATCCACCCGAACGCCAAAAATTCAAGCAAGGCCAGCAAACTGAAAGGAGAAGCGGTGATAAGCAAACAATTTTATAAATTAAATCGAGCTGAGGCATTTGAAAGGAACGACCAGGGGTCTTTTGCGATACCAGAAGCTGTGTTCAGAGAGCGGGGGAATTGACAAGACGATTGATGATACAAAGAACACCATTTGCTCTTCAAACGTCTACCGAGAGCGGTGAATCCCCCCTCACTAACTCCTTTGGCCGCTGAAGGTTCGCTGTATGGGTTCGCTACACCGAAAAAATGGAACTTTCAATAAGATTAATAGATAGAAAATAGTGGAGAAATGTAGTGAAGATTATTGTGAAAGCGCCCCTTCCCCCACTGAAAGACGAATCTCAAGTATAGGGTTTCAAAAGATAAAATTATTTGCTAAAATTCTTTCTAGGAAGATGCATGAAATCAAGAGAGTAGTAGCTTTGTTCAGTATTTATGATTGTAGAATTAACTTGATTGTCTAATTCTCTTGGAAACGCTTCTTTATTATCCGCGGCTGCATGTACGTATGTATATATGTGGTGGTAAACCGCAAGAATGTAGGATCTGTGTAAGCTTACCCTTAACCACTAAACCCAACTCCTGCATAATAGTAGACTTCACAAGGACTCGCGTTGTTCCTGGTGTCTCTGATTTCATCCGCTCCAGGTATGAGTAAATAGAAAAATCTGCATGTATTTGATCTAATCGAATTAAAGCCCCAACCCACGTAGGGAGAGCTGCCTTTATAAAGTGGATAGGTCGGTCTAGGAGAGTTAGGTGCCCATCGGGTAAGAACGCTTTAAGTAATTTCCTCTTTAGAATACTCTATATATTTTGGTGTCAGATCAGGAATATTACCTCACTAATAGTAATATGTAAGCTAAAACTACCTGTTTCATGGTGTAGTTGTCGGCGACTAAACTGACGCCCTTCATATTTATTTCTTAACTAGTAGGAGGGTTGATCGGTACCCAGCAGGACTTAAAGCACTAACTGACGCAGAGCGAGTATTTTATGCATGTTCTCATGGCCATGCATCACTTCGAAGCCAACGAATGAAATACTTCATTGGTCAACAGTGGCTCATTTAGGAGTGGTTTTGGCAGTGATTCCATAGTCACGCATCTGACTTTCAGTCACTATACGACTCCACCTTTCTTTGGTCCAGAGTTCTCTTTCTTGCATCGTGTTTTCTCTCCCTACTTTCAGCTCAAAAGGGCAATCCCAACTTGTGTAGGTAGTGGAATAGATTGAATGGCGCTGCGACTTTCCTTTTCTTTTGCCATCACTACTGTCAGGTCCCCCATCTAATTGGTGACTTGGGGGCACACCAGAGTATTTTCTCTATTCCTTACACTTTCAATGTATTGCCGCCCGCTGGGCCCTTTTGGGTTTATAACCTGTGTGCTTTCCACTGGTCGCCTTCATTGATTTTTGTAATAATAATAATATTTTCCACACATTTACTTCTTCCTCTTCCCCCTTAATCGTCCTTACTCCTAAATACTCTGTAGTAGATAAGACGGTTGTTTTTTCTTGGGCTAAAGTTACTAGTACTACTAATAATGATCTTAAGCCCAGTGATGATAGATTTGAAAGAGCTGAGCACCTTTCCGGTCCATAAAAACAAAGTAGTTTATTTCCTCTTTAACATTGCGAGATGGAGTATAACATTTTCTGACATTGGTGTAGGTATGCTTTCGAGTTTATAAAAATGCATTTATTGCAACCAGACAATCTAAGGTAGTTCAGTTATTGCAGCCAGTCATTCTAAGGTGGTGCAGTTATTGCAATCTGACATTCTAAAGTAGTGGTTGTTGCAACCCCAAATTCTAAGGTAGTGTATTTATTGCAACCTGACATTCTAAGGTAGTGCAGTTGTCCTGCAACCAGACACTCTAAGGTACTTGTTCTGATACAGTAGTCCGTATTTCAATTGCTTTGTCACGTTAGACTAAATAATAAAAGCAAGTATTACACTTCAAACTTTAAAGCAGTAGTCCACGATCATTTGCTCCCCATGTTCTTTTTCACATTATGTAAAATGCATCACCCCATTTCCAAGATTTCTGACTTAATAAAGACTGTTGTCTTGATTATTATATAAAATCTGTGTAATTGTGTTTTTAAGATCAATATTCCACCAATTTGAGTCGGCCAATATGTTACCCTAATTCTCCCTTGGTTGGAAACCACTGCTATGAGGCTTTGGGTTCACCAATCCAAGTGTTTTTGCCCTTTTCACAGGCTTGTTTTTCAGGTTCCTAAATGCTACCTCCTGGCTGCCCTCTTCATTGTACGAGAGTAGTTTTTGTTTCGCATTTTTTAATACTCGAGTTTTTATAATTATTCTTTTCTTTGTTTCTTCTCATTTTGTTGTTGTTTTGTTAACTAAAAAAAGCCCTCATTTGATATTTTTCCAAATTAAAACTACATGCTATGAATAATAATAAATTTGAATCAAGGCATCCATAAGGCCCGTTTTGTGGCTGATTATTAAACTTTCTTTTCTTTATTTTCTTTCTCTTTGATTGCATATTCATCATCTTTTGCCTCCTTCCCACAAAGTGAAGATTGCGTCCATCAATCGAGAACTGAAGAAAATGAGATTCGGGGTTCTGCTTCCCGGACCAGTGGCCCTTATCTGGGTTTAGTCGTCTTTTGCGTGCGGTTCTGCTTCCCAGACCAGCGGCCCTTATCTGGGTTTAGTCGTCTTTTGCTTCACTTACTTGAAGTGTCCGTCTTTGCGAAGACTCCTAGGCTCTGAAGGATATATCCAATATATTCAGATCAGACCAACAATATTTTAGATATCTAATGATAATTTGTCGTAACCTTAACAGAAAATCTTAGTAATATATTTTTTAAAATTACAAAACAATGTTTACTTTTTTTTACCCAAATTAAGTATTATCTAAGCCCCTAAACTAAACCTCACCCAATATTTTCTAATATGTTGTCTCTCTTACATTCGATACTATCGTCTTAACCAAATAAAAACACCGTTTGTCGCTTAGAAAAGAAAAAAAAGTGGTCGACCTTATTTGACGCGTACTTGACAATTTTAATTGAATAGCCTGAACTCATTAACAAACAAAGATTAAATTTAATAATCGGAGACAATATTAATGAACATTTGGACGACCATAATCTTGGATGTAACAATCCACGAGGCGTTCCGAATTTTTATGTGATTGCTAAAGAAATCTGCCTCATAACCTTGGAAATATCTTACATGTTTTAAGACTTGCTGAGCAAAAGCGAACACAGCATTGAACACTACATCGGGATACATCTCTGTACATTTGAGTGTTTTAGGGTTTTTGAGTTTTGCTAGTACATTCTGTGCTTAATTTTTCCTCTTACTGCTTCCTATTTACTTGCCCTTTGCTCTTGATTCATTTGCGCCCTCTTAATTTTATATTGTTGAAAATATACACTTTTTACACCATTTTTACTTTAACTAAACTGCGAAAGTGTCACTCGATTAATTTTCCACATCTAGTTGTCAATTAAATAATAGGAAATTCCATGTCGAAAAATGTAAAATTCTGTCAATTAGATTAAACATCCACAAGACAATAATGCGAGTTTACTCGCTCGTGTTAAAAAATAATCCATTTTGATTGGTTTGGAATCATTTCAATTCCTCTGTTTTTGAAAATTCCAATTTAATTTTGGACCTATTCGAAGAAACATCTGCGAGGATCAAAACTTACAATAACATTTTGTCCATACGATGTGATTACGGACATATATATATATATATATATATATATATATATATATATATATATATATATATATATATATATATACATACATACAATTTCTCTCTGGAAAGATGTTCAGACACAGGAAAAATACAAGCCACAGTCAATTGAGCAAAAGAGTTGTGAAACACGGCTGTAGAACGTATATAAAATTCTAAATAATAAATATCTTGTTCGTAGCAATGGGTTTCGAAAGTTAAAGGATATGAAAATATTTTCCAATAATGTGTGCGGTATTTACTTATCATCCAGGATACAGATTCGAGTCGACTTCCTGAAGATGGACTGAAAAGCACAAATGTTAATATTTTTGCAAATAGTTTAGACAAACAATAGGTATCACATGGGTACTTGACTCATTTTTTCATGCATATGCCCTTGAATGTCCTTGAATACGTAAATGCAAAAAGGAATAAAATAACGAAAAATAGAAAGAAATCTCATAAGTTGCAGGTAGTTGTCCTTTCAGGTTTCCTACAATCCTTGCACCTCCTTAAACCTCACATTTTTAGATTTAAGGACATTAAATGTATCTATACTTCCTACACCGTAATAACGCCAAAGAATTGCGTATTTATATGAATATGCATGTTGTTTCAACACATGTACATAACTAACGCGTGAAATATACATGAATGATATGATATATTAAAGTACCCTCTAATGAATTAATGAATGTAGTCCTAATATTTCTTTCATATTCACACTAATAAGAGATTATGGATGTCAATTTCGGGTGATGATATGCGACACGCAGGGATCCATAATTTGCGATATGGTTTGGACGAAGAAGGAAATGAATTTTGTTGCCTTCAGGAATGACTAATTCCACTAACAGCCACAGCTTGACGGAGTTCCAATTGGTATCCTTTAAATAGCCCCTTTTTGGAGCACGATGCAGAATAATAAGCCTTTTAGTTCGTGCGATGTACTGTGTTTCCTCTCCTAATTCTCTATTTCACCTTTGGCGTTGAGTGGCAACCGTAAATGTTTGGTCTTAGGCGGAAGCGGCTTCCCAAAGCAATGGTATCCGTTCATTTCAGAATTTCAGACCACATTTATGGTGTTACTTGAGTTAATTCGAGTTGTGGTGAGATTGGGCCCGTGTAGTACATAATTTTTTTATATATTTCTTCCCTCCAAGATTGTTAAAGCAAGTGATATCAATTATATATTGAGACAAGAGATAAAAATAATATTTTAAAATTTTATTTTGCAAACGAAATAGTTGCTAAAGAGGTAATTTTTTAACAATCGGTTATTTTTGTTTTCCCTTTATTTTTTATCTTTTTTTAAATACCATCAAAGTTTGAATAAAGAGTATGAACTTCAAGTTCCAAATAAACAGCTCCCCCACAGTGGGGTCGGCCGCATCTTTGCCACTAAACTTTCCTTCACCATTGCATGTACGCACCAGTAGATTTCATGATCGCTAAAAACAAGGGTGGCTACTTTCAGCAAATGTTTTTTGGTGAAAATAGAAAAAAAAACTATTAGGGGGGAGGAGATATACCTTAATTAACCACTAACCTTAACATTTCCATTCAAGGATGACCACTTTTCTGCTTTTATTACCCTTGATTCCCGGATTACAAAAAGATTTCTTTATCTACTCAGAAAGGGGCTCACCTTTGTCTATCTCTACCAAAAAGGAGGTCACCTTTGTTTATACTTGACGATAGGGGGCTACCTCTGTTTTTATCCCGAAGGTGGCTATGTTTGATTATCTCTGTCGAAAGGGAGGGGCCACCTTTGTTCACCTCCGCGTAAAGAGGGTCAACTTTGTTTATCTCACAAAAGGGGGAATGATCCCCTTTGCTTATCTCAGCCGAAATGTGGGCCACCTTTGTTTATCTCCTATGAAAGGCTGGTCACCTTTGTTTATATCTGCCGAAAAAGGGTCGCATTTGTTTATTTCCAACGAAGAGGTTCTAACTTTGTTTACCTCTGCTGTTGAATTTATTATTTCCAAAAAACACTAAATACCTGCAGGATATTAGCTCATTTCCGAACCAGCTGGGCGAGAGATTGTGTTTAGTGTTATAAATTTTAATCGACGAAGTTCTTCGAGAAATCTTTTTTGCATCTGCCCAAATTGTGCCAGCTTTGTTTATCTCCACTATCAACGGTTCACCTTTGTTCATCTCTGCCGAAAATGTGTCACATTTGTTCATTTCCCCGAGAGGGGTTCACTTTTATTTATCTCCGCTGAAATGGGGTCACCTTTGTTTAGCTCCTCCGAAACGGAATTAACTTTATTTATCTCTGCCAAAGGGGGTAACCTTGTTGGTATACGAAGGAAAACGACAGGACGGTTGGGATTGGTAATGTGTGTGATGAGGTATGTGCAAATGTTTTACCCCCGTATCATGGACAAGACACCTTGGCCGGATAATTAAATTAACATAAAATCAGAATGACAAGCAACGTGTAGTAGAGTCTTGCAAAAATATTGAAATCAAGGGAACCGCAAAAGTGTGATCTATCACCATAACAACGTAAAACCCAATGCAGCTTCCACCGCCAAGAGAAAATTACTCGACATTGACTGAAATGTGTTGCTTCATCTCCCATATTCCCCGGACCTTGCACCTTCGGATAACCATCTTTTTCGATTTCTTCCTAAAGATTGTTCTGGAAAGAGTTTCGATTAATTTGAACTTGAAACTTTGCGAGACTTTTTGATTCCAAAAAAGAAAGTTTTACAAAAGGGAATTTTATTATGTACAAGATGGCAAGAAGTCATAGATAATAGTGGCAATTTGAATAAAATTATAAATGTTATTGAAAAAAAATCACTTCCTACAAAAAATGCAGGAATTGGCCATTATTTCACTATAAGCGCTGAAGATATTCGGTATTCCATCTTGCTGGGAATCGAACTTGGTACATACGCATCGAAATTCAGCGCTGGGATAGATATCAGGTAGATATTGACCGTGATCCAACTCTCCTTCCCTGCACTTTCTACAGGACTGCTCAGCAAGTCATGCATTGATCTTTTTGAAGCTTCCTTTATCATAGCAGACGGCTGGGAAGCCCGATTAGATCTGAGTCTTTCTTTTTCTAATACTAAGGGATGGCCGAATGGATTAAACCTTTCTTCCATTGATCGCAGCAAGTTTGTGAGTGTTATTCTTTAAAATTTAACGGTATGCACAAATCCCTCCTCACTAGTCCCTATCGCCACATGAAACTCGTTTTTTTTATTCTTATTTAATTATTACCTAAATTTAATCATTATTTTCTAATCAAAGGTCTGAAAATTCGAGTGAGGATTGGCATTCATTCTCTGATACGTAAACAAAGAGATTAAGTGAATTAAAGTGACACATATGGTAATTTTGTAGAGACTGGGACACGCAACTTCTGAACTTATCCTCATTTGCAACTGTCCTGAACCTGCCCCCGTCCGCAACAAGGTTAGGGAAAGATCCTTTAGATCATTAAGATTTTAATGGCTGAATTATTTGCCATGGAACCCTGTCAATAACTGAAGAGATCACTGTTGGGAAAAAATAAACGATACAACATATCAAAAGAGTTACCACAAACACAGGTAAAGTTACAAGGAAAATTGGTTATCTGGATCACTTAATCAACTTATAACCCTACCTCAAGTTTAGAAAGTGGAGAAGGTTAAGTAAATTGATAAACTTAAAAAAAACACAGAACGAAATATTTTGGTTAATCCGATAGGGAAAAATACAATAAATAACGAACTAAGACAAAACTCTTAAATTTCTGCTTGTAAGTCTGAGCACAAATGGGCCTGATCCTCTGTAAAGTTATTGAAAACCTCTTAAGTCTGATCATTGGTAGAATGAAGCCCAATGCAAGAGATGAATCCTGCCCGTCTGTTGGTGACACAAACAATCATAAAGGGGACAAAATAGTGAAAGTCTAACTTTACTGGCTACATTTAAGGTTATTCACCAGTGCAGGTCGAACTTCCAAATGACTACGAGTAAGTTATACTAAGACAACTTCACTGCTCCGGTGACGTAATATGTTAAGAGGATCAAAAGAGGCTTTGTTTGGACACAGGAAAACGATTTTCCTTATCAATCTATGAAATTCGTCACGATTTATAAAGCGTGATGATTTTCAAAGATGGAAGCAAGCTTGCGTCACTTCTCCATATTTTTTCTTATATCTTTATGTCTTTATCAGTAAGCAGTTTAAAGTAATAAAATCAAGAGGGGTGTAATTCTTACTGCTGAATATATGTTTTCTTGAGTGTGTTCTTCGAAATTTGGGCTCACGATTACTCGACAGCACCACTCCATGAGGCTACCAAAGCCATTCTTGTCATATCCGTTTGATCTTGCAGGGTGGATCCCGAATTCCAACTCATATCTATGATTATGTTCCTGGAGGACTTTAACAATGTCATCCGAATACTTAACACTCAAAGTTGACAAACTTCGTCGTAATCAATTTGTCCTGTGACGTTGCGTTCAATGCCATTCAGTAGCGCCATTTGAATGCTACCCTACATATTCCCATGCCTTCTGAATTTATCGGTCTTGATAATAATTTTTCTTAAAATTGATATGTTCCTTACTCATTTTTATTTATATTAAGAGCTGTTGCCTCACCAGGAAACCCTCCAGCTTTTCATTTTCATCATGGAATTGATCAATTTGCTGCCCATTAAAATTCAGCAGTTTCCTTTAAAGCTCTGATAATGATCCGGCTTTCCAGAGAAATGCTCAAAAACAAGAACCTTGATTATTAATTTCGTATTAACTGCAATTATCCCAACACCTGTGAGCTTTGTTGTTCTCACTTGCTTAGTACTTAGTAAATCGTTTGTATTTTATTCTGTTTGTTCCTCTTTTTATTTATGTATCAAGAGCTGAGTTGTTAACACAAAGTTCTCCCTCCCCGAGTTTTATTTTGACTCGAAAAACTTTCATTCTGTTAGAATCCTGCAGTTTAATCTTCCATTCTAATAATAATACAACCTTAGAAAGGTTCCTAAATGCGATGTATGATTATCATTTTAGTATGTATATTGTAAACCAGAATATTGTATGTATGATCTCACACTCCCTTTTTGACTACAGTTTAATTCGGTATAAAGAAATTGCCCACAAATAAATTACATAAGTGGTTGTACATATATTACTGCCAGAAAAAAAATATATTAATTTCTTTCGTTTCTATTCAACAAAGCCTTATGCGTAAGGTCTTGGAATTGGATTTTTCCTTTTCCTGTGGGTAAGCTACATCTTTTGTCATACGCGTTTTTTGTAAGCTCACCATATTTCAGAATATCTACTGAGACGAGTCTTGAATCAGTAAATATACGTCCGCATTAAGTATTTTCTATCTCATGTATTTGTAGTTAACGTGTGCATCCCATTCAACTATTTTCTGAACGTGTTTTCTAGACACGGAATTACTGTTTTCTTAGTTATTGCTTTCAGTTAAATTTTATTCAGCCGCTTGTTTTCAAACTAAGTCATTAAACTGTTATCATTCCTTATTTTGTTCTTAGATTCGTGTTTTATACGAGATTTATTTATGTGTAATTTTATCTTTCACAAATATTCTCGTGTTTAAGCACGCCAAAAGTTTTCGAATACTTCAGAACTTTCAGGAAATTAGATCAGGGCGTAAAGTTTTTATCAGCATATAAATATAATAGTGAAATAATAAGGAATAAATAGAAAGAAGTTATATATGCCCCAAACAATCAACACGAATTAATTAAAATCTAATTTTGCCAAAACAACAACATATAACAGATAAAGCTCTGTGAAAATTACAGCGTGGAGAGAGAGAGTCCCTTTACAGTGATGAGAGTATATATTTTTGGAGGCATGTTGACCTACTCCTCTGTTATGACTGCCTTCAGTTGCTGATTAAAGGATGGTTGACGACATCTTATGGCCTCTTTCAGGCCCTGCCAGAGGCTTACAGGTGAATTCATATCCGAAGACTGAGGTGACGAGCTCATCATCGTGATATTGTTGTCCCAGAACCATTGTGTGGTGAAGGCAGGCATTGTCTTGCTGAAAAATTACATTTCGGGTATTTCTGCACAGCTCTCAGACTGTGAACAACATGTTATCTTTCAGGACAGCTTAGTACTTATAAATTCATGGTGTCATAACAAACGGTGAGACGATCCACCCTTGAACTTGATATACAGACCCATACCATTACAGAGCGGCCACCATGCTTTACTGTTGCCATTATGCACTCTCAATTCCCCCACTCCCCTGGCCCCCTGCGGACTCTAACGTTGCTTGAGGTCGAGAATAAAAGGAACTTGGGCTTGGCCTCCTATGGCACTTCCCCACCGACGCATGGTCTAGTTGCGGTAAACACGTGCCCAATCCAATCGAAGTTGCTTCTGCTTAAGGTTGATCAGCGTTTTCTGGTTGGCTTTACATGACTTTATGATTTGTTGCATGCATTCTGCGACTGATTTCTGACGGTTCTATTATCTTTCCCGCCCTCTGCTCATTCATGATGTAGCTAGACTGCGTGTTTTTTTTTACGACCCCAAAGGCCGTACTAGCTCGTCCAGTACGAGGTCGATATTTCTTCCGTTCCAATAGCATCGCCATTTTAGATATTTAAAAAAAAGTTATAAGGAAACCTGTACTTTTATTTTGCTATCCAGATGTATGTATTGGATACATGCATGCAAACATACACCAGCATATTCACATACATACCCAGGGAATAAGAAAAAATCCAGGTATCTGAATACTTTTGTCCGCGGTTGTAGAGTAATTGACAGGGCAAATAAACGATATGTCGACAACGAATACAGTTTAGTTCTTGCAGCAGAGAAGCTGCACGTGAACATACGTCTATATTAAATAGTGGGGTTTTTCTTCCTACAATGTCCAGAATATAGTGTGGCATACATCTTACGTAGGAACCGACGTCATCAAAGCCACACCGAGAAATCGGAAACGCTCTCACTCCAGTTGCGAAAGAGGCTTCATTTTAAGTATTCCCAAATCAAGGAAACGTTCCAGACTCCCAAATTAACTCAAACTCCCATTTACTCATGGAACAAAGCCCTACCTCACCTAATTGGGGGTGAATTCATTCCTGTTAATGATCACTATAAATAAAATAGAGAGCGAGCCAGTAAACAACCATCGAGTTAACTCGATCAAGTGCTCTCATTAGTGACTAAGTTTACGCTTCGGATAATTTCTTCCTCCGCAGCAGGGTGAGTTGCCTTTCCCTCGCATTGACTAGAAGGCCTCCGTCGTTTGACGACTATTCATGTCTCGTCGGAGACTATCGTTGTTATCCTCAACTGACGACTATGTTTTTGTGGTTATTATTTCACTCACCCGACGACCTTTCCAAGGCATTACGTTTTCGTGCTCACCTTAACCTCGTACTTAATTATTCTCTAACTGTGCGCATTCTTTGTGTAATCAACATATCTTATTCTCTTTGCGTATATCTATAGGCAAATAAACAATATAACGCTGATTTATCACTAGTCACCAATGAGATATCACTCGCATGTTCTCCAAATGCGTTCCCTCCTGGCCCCAATTTCTGTAGAAGGATCTGCGGCCATATGTATATTTTACATATATTTTGGCTTTCCCTATTCTACCACTTTTACAGATTTCTTCTTACATGGTTTCTGTATTTTAAAATGCATGTCATGGGTTTCTCGAGACAAACTTCTTTATTGAGGACTTTCCTTTATACTGCATCTTCCTTTGGCTTGGACCTCAATAAAGAGTCAAAATTTATTCATTGTTTTCCTCTTGATTGGTTTGTTAATTGTTATTAATTTACATGTAGTTGTCATTGGCGTTTTCATCTGAAATTATCTTGTTTCTAGGTTTTTTCTTTTATACGGCTCCGTGCCCTCGACGGTGGGTGCTAGATAAGCGCCCTAAAATAAAAGTATGGAGATCATGACCCTATAGAACCACGTTGGTCTGGTATTTCGACCACCCTCATCGACGACGAGGTACTTCATTCGGTCTCCTTTACAATGTCGTCTAAACAATTTATGAAGTCGAGTCGCTCTGACAAATATTTATGGAGGGATTTCCGTCTAAAATATAAAGAGGAGGGTTGATGGCCCCATTGCTGAAGGTACTAGATTTCGAGGAGATTAAGCTTGACGGGGGAATACTACTCATAATACTACTTATAATAAGAAGGATTGAAAAAATCTATGGGATTCGAAGGCGGGCTCGTGTAAATTCATATGTATGGATATTTTGAGATACCTTACCCCGATATCCCTTAAAACAAGTAAAACCTGGTTCAGGAGATTTGTACTCCCTTCTCTATTCATTAAGAGAGTAGGTTGGCTATGTACTTTCCACACATTCCCTAACTTCACCTTTTTATGAACCTCCTTAGCAAACGTTTCCGGCTCAGATACTCTCGCTGGTTTTGTTTATTTTTAGATAAATAAAATAATTCCATGAGAGAGGATTCTACTTGGACTTTTAAGTACCAGTGCTCTTTGTACGTACTTTGTCCTTGGAGGCTTATAATCTGGCTCTCCTGTTTGAAAGTACACTCCGTTTAAATTGGCCTCGTTTGTATGCCAATTTCCTTTGTTATTTAAACATAACTTCATATCACCCTCACTTATTTTTTTATTCATCACTTCCATCCATTTGTCGCAAAACCTAGGGTCTGTACGCATCAGCACCACAGTCCAAATACATTTTTTTAACTCAATCTCGATGTCCTTCCCCAGAATTCTTTCTTTTAAAGAGCCGCGTCGACTCTTGTGTATCCCCAGAATTCTTTCTTTTAAAGAGCCGCCTCGACTCTTGTGTATCCCCAGAATTCTTTCTTTTAAAGAGCCGCGTCGACTCTTGTGTATCCACAGAATTCTTTCTTTTAAAGAGCCGCGTCGACTCTTGTGTATCCCCAGAATTCTTTCTTTTAAAGAGCCGCGTCGACTCTTGTGTATCCCCAGAATTCTTTCTTTTAAAGAGCCGCGTCGACTCTTGTGTATCCCCAGAATTCTTTCTTTTAAAGAGCCGCGTCGACTCTTGTGTATCCCCAGAATTCTTTCTTTTAAAGAGCCGCGTCGACTCTTGTGTATCCCCAGAATTATTTCTTTTAAAGAGCCGCGTCGACTCTTGTGTATCCCCAGAATTCTTTCTTTTAAAGAGCCGTGTCGACTCTTGTGTATCCCCAGAATTCTTTCTTTTAAAGAGCCGCGTCGACTCTTGTGTATCCCCAGAATTCTTTCTTTTAAAGAGCCGCGTCGACTCTTGTGTATCCCCAGAATTATTTCTTTTAAAGAGCCGCGTCGACTCTTGTGTATCCCCAGAATTCTTTCTTTTAAAGAGCCGCGTCGACTCTTGTGTATCCCCAGAATTCTTTCTTTTAAAGAGCCGCGTCGACTCTTGTGTATCCCCAGAATTCTTTCTTTTAAAGAGCCGCGTCGACTCTTGTGTATCCCCAGAATTCTTTCTTTTAAAGAGCCGCGTCGACTCTTGTGTATCCCCAGAATTCTTTCTTTTA
This sequence comes from Ceratothoa steindachneri, assembly GCA_963969495.1. NCBI lineage: Eukaryota > Metazoa > Arthropoda > Malacostraca > Isopoda > Cymothoidae > Ceratothoa > Ceratothoa steindachneri. Next base: position 161,678,991 of record OZ018326.1, read on the forward strand.
AAGAGCCGCGTCGACTCTTGTGTATCCCCAGAATTCTTTCTTTTAAAGAGCCGCGTCGACTCTTGTGTATCCCCAGAATTCTTTCTTTTAAAGAGCCGCCTCGACTCTTGTGTATCCACAGAATTCTTTCTTTTAAAGAGCCGCGTCGACTCTTGTGTATCCCCAGAATTCTTTCTTTTAAAGAGCCGCGTCGACTCTTGTGTATCCCCAGAATTCTTTCTTTTAAAGAGCCGCGTCGACTCTTGTGTATCCCCAGAATTCTTTCTTTTAAAGAGCCGCGTCGACTCTTGTGTATCCCCAGAATTCTTTCTTTTAAAGAGCCGCGTCGACTCTTGTGTATCCCCAGAATTCTTTCTTTTAAAGAGCCGCGTCGACTCATGTGTATCCCTAGAAGCTTTCAATAAAGTCAGATCCAAATTGCGGTTGGCAATTAGGAAACCTTCATTTTGAATGATAAACTTACCTACCTTTTTCATCTGTTGATGTCAAGTAAGAGATCTTACAGCGGTATTCTAGAAGATAATCCTTATGTCTGCTTAAAAAAGGCTATAATTTTAAGACGAGGAAATAAGATTAATCATTTTGAATCAATAGTCCGGTGTGCGTGACACGTGGTACTCTTTCTTTACCTATGCGCCATATGGAGAATGATTTTTTTCTTAATATTTATGTCTAAAGGTGTGTGGCTATATACAGGTATTTAAGCTTAATTATTGAGTGCATTTGCGTAAGCTGTCAAATGATTAAATAAAAACCTTGCACAAATCTTAGAATTGCAAGTGCAACATATTAATAAGTGTAAAATATAATGGATGGATAGTAAATTATGCATCGTTCGATTATAATAATAATACGAAGCTTTGTACTTATATTTAACCACAACAGTTTTTTTCGCACGTGGATTTCTTTGATATATAACAAATTAGTTCAATTTATCATAATCAATTAAACTGTGTCCGAGGCTGTAAGCGAAATTGTCTCGTGAGCTCATTTTCCATTTGGCCCCGTGTATGAATTGATCAGCTGATATGCATGTGTGTGCTGGCGCGACATTGGCTTCTGCTGGGACTGCCTCGTCGCTTGGCTCCTCGCTTCCGGCCTTATTCACAGTTTAGCTTTGGCAGCGCTCAGGATGTGGGCGTGTCAACTAGGTGTATACTTCGTGCTGATTGGTCAGTAGAAACTCTTGCCACCGAGCAACTCCCTATATTTGTGGCATTTTGATAAATCTCATTTCTAATGCAACTAGTGCATGAATTTTCATTGTTTTCAACCATTGCAGATGTTTCCTTCAAAAGTAACGTGGGGCTTTTTGCAAAAGCTGATGTGCCATCGTTTTAGAGTACTACTTTTCATATATATATATATATATATATATATATATATATATATATATATATATATATATATATATATATATATATGGGGGAAGTGATACACAGAAACAAGAGAGCAGAGATCTTACTGAAGATGACCCCGAGAAAAGCCCAGAGAAAAAAAGTAAGATCTCTGCTTTGCTCACTTCCCATATATATATATATATATATATATATATATATATATATATATATATATATATATATATATATATATATATATATATCAGGTTCCGCTTAGGCCGAGTGGAAACAAAGCTTTCGATTTTAGCAAAGGTAAGCCACATCAGGTGAGGTTATTCCCTGGATGGATGGAGTCCGGATTCAGGTTGCCATCCCTGAGGCTGCCATTAGCAGGGAATCCGCTTTTGCTTGCTGGTGAAATGGTACCACTATCAGTTGAATATCTAATAATTATGCAAAGTAACAAAATCATCTCCCAATTGAATGGCTATAGTGTACTTTTTTTAACTGGTATCTCAGCCCCAAGTATAGTAGAATGTTCTGAGAGATCAAGCAAGATGTCCCTATCCAACTAATAGCTTCGTCTATTAGAAGGAACAGACTTTAGAAATTCCTTCAGACCTCTAAAAATTTGGAACTTCCAGAAAATTATAAGTTTGCTAGACCTGCAGACTACTTTAGTTTATTGGACCAATCCTGTATTTTGGAAAGGTTTCTTCACATAAAATATCAATTAGTGAGACGAGGACACCTTATTATAGGAGACATAATAAGGGAAAATCATATGACGCGTGATATAAAATGGCTGTTGTTAATATCCCAAGGAGACATGGTTGCAAACAACTTATTCCCGGAAAATCAATCAGATTTGGTGACACATTGTGGCCGGCTTGCACTCCTTCGTTTCTCTAATTCAATTCATTCCGTGTCAAAGGTCAAAAACAAGTTGGATTCTGGAATTATGGACTTGGAGCTTTAGTTGATCTGCAGCCTCCGTTCCACTGCCAAAAAAGTATATTTTTCGTTGATTTGCTCCTTTTGGATAAACTCACAGAAATGGGCCATTTTTTATCACATTGAAGAAAAATGACATCATACGCATTGCGAAAAACCAACTAGACTACTAAGCAAGAACAAACAAAGTTAACTTTATCTTTAGCTATTGGTCTACATTTCACAACAAATAATTTCAGAAAACAGAAACCTTAATGGAAATTCACTCTTTGCATTGCCCCTGAACCTATTAGTGCCACCTTTTTTATATTAGTTTGAGAAATAATACATAAATAAGGTTTTATAATCGCATTGTATTTATATTTCTAAAGTCTCAACAAGTTTTATGAAAATTAAATAATTGGGCGTTAGCAGGTTTGATGTTTGAATTAGAATAAACGCAAAACATATTTAATAGGTTGGAAAGTGAAAGTTGAATGAAATAAGAAAAGGATTTAAAAGCAAATGATAATTTAGGAAGTCGTAGGTGGTTGGAGAGATGTTTGTACTGTTTGGGCCTGCTCTCTATAGAGTCCTCTAGTTTTCGGATTTTAAACTTTTAAAAGATGGAAAGGCCCTCATTACTATCATAGGGAGAAGGGAGGGCACACACCCTGACCTACACCAAAGGTCAAAGATCAGTTTGAGAAAATTGGGGGGTTAGGTGCTGGGAACAGAGATCTCGGTCTTAAAACTAACCGCTGCCTGGCTTAAAGTTTGTAACCATCGTCACAACAGCGACCAGCCAGTGAGATAGAAGAAATTAGACCGTCAGACAATAGGGTGATCGGGTTGACAGAAAAATGTGGGTAGAATGAAGGAGGAGTGTGTGTGGGGGGGGAGGGATCTATAGGTTGAAAAAAATAGTTCTAGCAACAATCTCTGTCAGAACCTTTAAAGCACAAAAAAGAGTAAAAGCTTAAAGAAATATAAATTTACTTTGTTGCCCTTTGCAGTTTTTAGCTCCCGGTTTCTCTCGTTAGGGAAAATGAAGTTAAATTAGAATTCAGTAAAAGGTTTAATCATTCGATATTTTAGTTAGAATAAAGCCAGTACGAGTGTGGTCGGAATGTTTAACGATAAGTGGAGTTACTAGAACAAATAATAAAAGTAAACGCTTACCTGTCCGCTTAATTCGAACATAAATGAACTTACCATACAGAGATATCGTTGAATTTTTTCCTGGGATTTAAAGCGCAATACCAACGAGGCCGTATCATGCAGAAGGTAAAGAAAGTGGTGAAGATGAAGTGAAAATGTGTGAAAGATTTATAGCAGCATATTTCCCTACATATCCTTATGATCCGAGTGGATAAGGCTTTAAATATCCATGGCTAGATATTGGGTTCGATTCCCGGTGAGACTCGATAAAAAAAAGCCCGAAAGAAGCTACCTCCAATCGGTCGTGAGTCGAGTTTGCGCATATATTTCCATTCACGTACATCGCCGCCATACATAGCCAGACACAACTGTCTATTTCAGCCTCTCCTTCGCAATCATAACACTTGCGTCGAAAGAACTGCCAAAGGGGTTTCCAATCCCCACACCTCTTACGTGGTACTAGTAGCAGAACCTCGGGTGACGAATTGCTCTGATTTTATTAGAGCTGTTAGGGTATTTTCCGCTAAATATTAAAAATAATTTTTTATTGTGTAGTTTTAACAGGATTTTTTTGCTAATAAACTTACAAATTATTATGTCAATGTGACCCCCTTAGCTGGTAGATAACGTATTGGAAGATTCCATTAAAATATGGCTGTCTACACACATTTACATTGTGAATGTTTCTCTGTACATATAATATGGAGACAACATTGGTAGCAAATTGGCTTACCTTCTCCTTTCACTTGATTTGAGTCCTTTAATTTCTCACTGAGGACCTACAGTTTAACGTGGAATCCGTACCATATAATGGGGGTAGTGATTTCTTTTGTGGTTTCATTCGTAATAAACAGGTGTATAGTTCAAGAAACAGGCGGGTACCTAGATTTAGGCTGAGGCAGATCCTGAAGTAATGCTAGGGAAGCCTAGCTGGTGTAATTCAAATAAAGTAGTAGCCGTTCTATGGACATTGGGCAAGGAGTGGACGTTACGACATCGGGGTCAAAGACAGATGGTCTTAAAATATGCGTCCAGCCTACGGACCTCAGTCTAGCAGAGAGGAGCAAATTGTGCTAACTCTTTGTTCTCGGTTCACAATGAAGCGCACACATTCTCATATCCTGCAATGGAATGACGGATTATTCGCCTCCTGTTCTGGTCGTTCGGCGTCCCAGGAATGAGACCAATTAGACGTATATTGTCTCGGGGAAATATTTGGAAAGGCTTCGCCAAATGGATTTAGAAAAGGTCATCATAGAATACTGTAATTACACTTTATTTTTTCTTCAATCTTTTGATAAAAGTCTTTTAAATACCCCGACATTTTCTTATTTCCTTGTCAATCATTATCAATTAACGTAGTGTCAAGGGGCGTATCATTATAAATCATGCCCACCCTTGCACACTCCTTAATCCCTTTTAAGACTCTTGGTGTGGTCTTAAATGCTGCGAAATAATTTCCATGAACAGGATACCCATATCGCTTGAAGTGAAGCCGTAAGCTCGTTTATAGATATCACTTAACTATCTGTACATGTGTACCTTTGCTAATGGGTATATGTGTTGGTGGGTATCAAGATCATTCTATATGTGTATTTATCCTCTTATCTCACTGGCCATTCTCAAGGACAAGTAATCGATTTACAAACCTGTCTTCCCAAACCTGATTTCCATCGGTACACACGGAATGAGTCATTTCTAGCTGTCTCACCTTTATTAGAATGCGGCTATTTATAATTTAGCGCAATACAACAAATATTCTTGCATCCATTTTTACTCTTTAGTCATATTTCTCTATTTCACAATTTAAATTTCGTGTTAAAATAATTATCTGAAATTTCCTTTACATTAATTTAACCCCAATTAATCAACCTAGCTACCAAACTGTCACTTTTGCGTTAATTACGTGGTGTTATCGATATCAAGGCGTGGAACGTACTTTGCAATTAATATTACAATAACCGAATGCCAGGTGGTAGGTAGCAAACGAAATTTTCAAATGGCTTTAATTTTTACTTGAGGAAATTGTCCACATTTTCTACATCTTTATCTCAACGATAACGAAAATAGGACGAAACCGTGATTTTATTACGCGTTATCCATGAAAGATTAGTTTAACATTGAAAACATGTCAATGTTTGCACTCTTGGTCGAGAACATGTTCAGTATCATGCCAACGATAAGGCCATCTACCTCTAGACCCCACAAGTTTTCGTTTTTATTAAGTGTGATCCCGGCCCATTGAATAGAACAATTCTTTTATTCTTATGGACCGATACTTGGGGTGTGTTGGCTGAGCTTGAAAGACGAGAATGCATTTATCAAGCAATCTAAAATAATATATTCTGGAAGTAATTTATCTGAAAATTGATTCTAATCTTATTTTCACTAGCATAAATTAAAAATATGAAATAACCCACTTTCAGCTCTCATTTTTATTCGTGTGTGACTCTATATCTCACTATGTCGGTCTGTCTCCGTTTTGCATTTATTTTGTTTTCATAATAACATTGTAACTATTCGGCCGATTCTAACGAAATTTGAAAGCTTTGTGTTCTTTTACATCCTATTTCTAATCATATAATTGGCGAGGTTCTCCCAAGGTTACCCCGGGATTTACTTTGTTTTGGCAATAACATCATAACTATTCGGCCGATTCTAACGAAATCTGAAAACATTATGTTGTTTTACATTCTCTTTCGAATGATATAATTTTTAATTATTTTCAATTGCCACTTAACATGCAAACATCATGTGGTCGACTCTCACTATGCACAGAAATATGAACTTCAGGGTAGCTTCCCCAATTAAAAATTTTCTACCCCCTCGAGCTCTCCATAAATCATCTCAAAGGATTCGAGTCTCAATGCTCGTAGCCAAGAACAACAGGAACAAGACACCACACACATGGATGTCGAACACAAACTTGATTGAACAATTTTAAGGATAAATTTAAGTTAACCTTCTTCAAAAACAATATAAAAAAGGATAATAAATTAATGTGTAATCTTAGAAACATTTAATTGGTTCCTAAATTCTTGTGATCGCTGTTAAAATTGCCCCCTTACTCATTAGATTGAAGGGGTGGTCATCTCGTCTGCGCACTTGTGTACCTGCTCACGTGTAAGCGCTGATCAGCGAAGAGCTACGACCCTCCCGTCTTTGACCAATTATTTTTTTATAGAGCACACCTCTATCTTATCACAACTTGGCGAGAAAATTAACATTAGGCTGCACCTGAAATGGGCCATCTCGGAGGAGGGCTTAGGAGGACGCCAACCCTTCTTTTCTTAACCAAAACACACTTAGATCTCATGCAGTCAAAATATTTTGGAGCAGGCACTTCTCACTCCCTAAGCCCACCTTTTTCATTTGCCTTAGTATATATTATTCCTTTATTTGTGCTAAGGATTCAAACCAAATCATGGCAATTGAAGTTCTGTTTCTATTCCCAACCTATTTACGTGAATACTCTCTGGAATTATCTCTTCAGACATTGAAACACTTCAAACTAACAAGAAAACTCATCTTCAAATCCTTTTTTTATCTCGTGATTAAGCAACTAACCCAAATGACGACGATTTGAATTTAGGAACTCAACCTAGAACTTAAACGATTTTATTTATCTTACCTTTCTTTATTTCCTGTTTAACATTTTCACAATTTACTATATATTGGACCGGCTTTTCCATCAAAGGCATAAGAACTAACATTTTCAGGTGATTATGAACTTTAATTATACCAAAGATAGTAAACAAAACTACCATGTCTCTACTTTCTCGCTCGATGGTCGTGCGCTGATTGCTGCCTGTCACGGCCGTTTTAATTGAATTGTTTATTGTACAAATTCTGAATCTCCATTATAAAAATGTAGCAAAAAAAAACCATTATGGTGCTATAAAATTTGAATGAATATATTTATTAGGAAAGATAGATCTAATGTGTTTATTTTCATCATAACCTCCATTATGCTGAACAGACTACTCTGGACGCTTTTCCAGCGTTGCAACTCGCAACCAACTTTTGTGAGAGCCTGACTGATTCTCTTGATTATAATCGACTCGTTTTATTGTTGCTCTTCTGACCTCAATTAATCAGCTGAATGTTCTTTTCAGATTTTCTTTCAATTAATAAAAAAACATAATATGAAGGCGCTTAAATAGGGACTGAGACTGTATGATGGATGTTCAAGGAGTTATCGTCAAAATTGTCTTAGAAGATCATTACTCTCTAATACAACTTTCCATTGCTTCCTTCGCCAATCTCTGTATATATATATATATATTTAGTACTTTCGTCTGGTTATAAAACTAACAGGAATCTCATTTCTTTGTATATGAAAACAATTGTTAATAAACAAAATTCAACAGGTGTTAAAAGTATGAAATCAATAATAACTTCCATCATTTAATATTTCACGCCATAACCTTTATTTACAATAACTTCACGAAGACGATTCTCATAGGTTGATATTAGCTTTTCGTAATCATTTCTTGATATTTTGTTCCACTCTTCCTCAAATAAGCAAGGTTCTATGGGATTCTCTCTTGGATTGAAGCCTTCAGTATTCGCCCAAATGCTCAATCGGATCGAGGTCTGGAGATTGACTTAGCCATAGAGGGAAATTTATTTTTCTCTTCTTAAACCACCCTTGGGTTAATTTGGTCGTGTGGTTAGGATCGTTGTCCGGCTGAAATAGCCATTGATGTCGATCGTAGATCTTTTTTCACTTTGCAGCAGCTTTTGCTCCTGTTTCTTTCAGTACGTGACACCATCCATTTTTCCATCACTGATGTGGAGTGCTCCTGTGACATGTATTATAAAGAAGGTCTAAACCATGAGACTACATCTTCCATCTTTCAACTTTGGGATGGTGTGCTTAGGATCATAGGCAGTTAGTTCATTCTACCCTTCAAACGTGACCTTTTTGGCAAAAAGTTATATTTTAATCTAAACTGACCATATAACATTATTCCAAAATTCACTACTCTTTTTCAAATGTTCTGAGGCAAATTTTAAACGGTTATTTACATGCGTTTTATTAAGAAGTGGAGTTTTGCCGCGGGGTGTGTGAAAGAATGCAAATCATGACAATGGACCTCTCTACTAATAAATTTTATTCACTTCATTCCCTGACAATTCTAGATGGCTTTGTAGATATTTCATAGCAATATCTGTTTTGCGCCCTAATTTACACAGAGCGTACGAGATAGGTAGTAGCCCCTACCATCTTTCAAAATTGATGAATCCCTTTGAACACTGGAGTCTATTCGTTTAATGCTAACTACAGCCCTCTCTAGTTCAAGCTATATTTTAAACACGCCACGTCACGTCACTAAACATTTGGCTTATTATAAAAGAATAAGTACAGTCGAATTGTGTTATATAACATGGAAACTTTAGCCAATTTCTACATATAATATACGTGAACGAAATAGAATCTAAAATTGTACTATTGTTGCTCGATTTTAGCCAAATGTCTAGAAATTTAATTAAAGATTGCCTAAATATATTGTTGATACGTTTTAAAAGTAAAAAAATATATCTCTGGAAATAAAAAAATATTTTTCTCTAAAACGATTTTTTGTATTTTTTTAGTAGTGAAGGGAATTCATTTTAACGATTAAAAGTTTTTAATTAAATGAATTCATTTGTTTATTATAACCAAGTAATAAGATATATTATTTACATAAAGGGGTTTTATTTAACCTTCAAGAAATTTTACTTTATTCCTTTACGGTCCCTCAAAATTGGAGTAAATACTCCTGTTAGCTAACCCTTCTGCTTTCAACTTGACCGGCCTACTTAATCCTTGGTTATCCATAATCAGGTTCAAACGACTGATAGAAATATACGTCGTCTAGTCCCAATTTTCTTGATACAACCCTTTTGTAACACATCTAACCGAAATCTTGCAGAGCCCTATTTCATTCATCACAATGGAGTAAGTACTAGAACCACCTAACTCATTGGCAATCTTTTTAGATGAAATTGGAAGGTTCATTCTATTATGACTGGTCATCAGCATATTTTCCTCGTCAATCCAGGCTAATAATGGTCGACTAACCTTCCAATTAACATTAACATACTTTCCTTGGGGAATATTGTCATTAATTCTTGGCACAAGAATCAGTAATTTATGGTACCTTCCATTTAAAGGAGTCTAAAAATGGAATTTTCATGCATTTACCTGTTCATTGAGTAATGATTTGAAGTTTCCGCGAACTTTTTGGATATCATCTTATTCTCGAGATGCCTGAAAGCTCAGGAATGGTTTGATCAATAAATTCTAGTATTTTTATTATATATAGTAACTCTCATGACAAAACTTTTCTCTGAAATTGGATGAGGAATTATTCCTTACTTTTGGATTGCTTTGATTCACTTTTCCTTCTATGCTTGAATAATTGCTTTTTGACTCTCCTTATTTTGCATCTAAGCGCTTGCCTCGCTATTTCTCAATTCCCGCCGAAGCGACCAATTTCCACAAGACTTCAATCGGCAGGAGAAATCTGTGAGTAAATTGAAAAAAAAAGTGTGCGAAATTGGGCCAAGACGAGTGGATAAATAGAGCGAATGAGAGAGTTTGAACGACCGTGGGAGAGAGAGGGGAGGAAGGAAGAGGCGATGGAAGGGGAAGAGCCGTTGCGGCTGACACTTCTATTACCCCGCCATCACACTCGTTCTTCGTCAGTTAATTTCTGCCAAGACCGACGGGGCTCAGCGAGACAGAAGGCAGGAAGAGATCGGTCGCTTGAAAGGCGCCGATGAGTTTTATTTATCGAAATACTCTCAGCTCTGTTCACTTTTTCATTCGTTATCAAAAAAGAAATAAATAATCTTTATCTGATATTATTGGTTTTTACCATTTATTTCTCATTCTGCATGGATATTACCTATACTTCAAGAGGAAGAGAGAAAGAGAGAGAGAGCGATGACTGATAGATAGATATAAACAAATATCACTAAATTCATCCCAAAGCTATTAATTAATCTAACGAGATTTTGTCACCCTTAAGAGTAAATGAGTATTATTATACTTTTATTTCAGACATTATTTGCTACAAATATTGCCCATTATCTTTTTGACGCAGTGTTTCCTTTACAGGCACCGTCAACTCTAATGGCGAAACGAAGAGGCAACGCACGTCTTACACGAGGTATCAGACCCTGGAATTGGAGAAAGAATTCCACTTCAACCGCTACCTGACGCGGCGACGGCGGATAGAAATCGCCCACGCCCTTTGCCTCACCGAGCGGCAGATCAAAATCTGGTTCCAGAACAGAAGGATGAAGTGGAAGAAGGAACACAAAATGGCCAGCATGAATGCGGGGATGGGAATGCACCCGCAAGCGTATCATCAGATGCATCATCAGATGATGCACCCGCATCACCTTCACCCTCATCTCTCCGAATTAGAAGCAAAAGGATACTACTAGGTGGGTTGTCTTTGATTTTTATCCCATAATAGTGATAATATACAGGATCATTCCGTCCCGTTGACTATACTTTTCCTTATACTTTTCCACCCAGAAGAATCTCAATTATCCTATAAATATGACTATAATTTGATATATAAATTCTGGAGATCCTTAAAACAGTCTTGTGAAGAGATACGTAATATATCATCCTCACATCGTCCCTTTACACCTAAAATGTTCCATGAGGAGAGGTAAAATATTTGATAAAATTTGTGGAAGAAACTTCTCGAGGTTGAGTGGCACGGAGTAAGGCGAGTGGTTGTCTGGGCTGACGTTGAAGAATAGCGACATGACTCGCGCCCTCTAGCTCTCAGATCCTCTCACGATAACGTCGCTCTTACTGCTTTATCCAGTCTTAGCCGCAGCATCCGCAGTTAGCCGCATCGTCCAATGTAAGCTGAACAAAAAGGACGGCGTGCCTGGATTCGCGAGCGGCTCCCAGCTGCTCTTTTAATACATGATTCACGCCGTCCCAGGTCGATAGAGTTACGGAATCGATCATTAAATTTGTTTGTGCGGAGGACGCTTCTTCTCGGCCGCGCTTTCCATTTCTCGCTAATCAAGAAGGGACGCACCCAGTACGAACTCGTTTTGGAATTGACTTCCATAAAAGACTGGGTCGTAAAAGTCAGATATTTTAATTTAAAGTTATATTCCTGCATTAGTTTCTTATTTTATTTTTATCATTGGGAGAGATATAGCGACAAGTAAATTGACAAAGTGCATTTTCAAGTCATTCACGTTACATTTCCCCATTTTTACATACATCCGCATTACACTATTCAACCAAAGGTAAAATCTCGATGAATGTTTATGCTTGTTTTCGGTCATGCACACTTACATCAATTGAGTGACATCAAATACTATCATTGTTCAATGCGATGTCAAATGATCATTAATTATGAATGTCATTTATTCTTTACTGGTCGGGCTCCGATAATTATAGGGGAGAAGAAAGGCGAGCGGGAATGCTTCGCAAAGGAAATTAATTCGTTAACTGTCATTCACGCTCAAGACTTCTCAGCCACACTCCTCTACGCTGCGCGCTTCGCTACACTAAATTAAAGGCAACTAACGTTGCGCGCAATTACACCAACCAAGCTTCCCACTGATCACGGAAAATAACTATATTTATAAAGAACTGGAATTGATGGTTTAAAGAAAGGTTATGGAACATATATACGTGAATGTTTTGCGAGCGTAGTCTCTATTTTCCACCCCTCCCCTTGAAAAATCGTCTTCTTGTAACCACGGAAAAGTTGCCTAAATGACCTGACCACGATTCGAGTGAAGTTTCAACGAATTCTCATCACAGTGTTGAAAGGAAGGCAGAATTTTAACCTAATTGGAGAATGTCTCTCTGTTGTAGGTCTGACCCCAATGAAATGAGATATATTTATTTCTTCCTTTTAAAAAAAAAGTCCAGTTTTAATTGTACTGTTAATGGCAATACAAGATAAGCTAAGTTTCGAGGTAAATTCCTGAAACATTTTAAATCCCCTGTTCTGAAAAAATTATTAAATGGAAGACTGAAACTTCGTCTTCAAACTTCTACTAATAGATTTGGAGCCGGATATTAATTGTGAATGTGAACTAAATTTTTCCGAATTCGCACAGCTAAAAAGAAATCATAATCGTTTAGAGAATTATCTTTTTTTTCGAAAGTATTAAATAGAAAGGTGCATTAATGATTCACTCGCTTATTTCCTCCAAAAATGGACGCTATAATACGATTTTAAATGAAAACCCAAATTCAGCATTTTGGGGTTTCGTTCACTCTCTTCTTTTTTGAGTGAGATCATTTGTCAGAATGTTTCACAGCAGCCTCCTTTCCCTTGATGGCTTGGAGGTTTACTAATAGTCAAAAAGCTTCCATTATGGTTGATGTATTAATCCCTGTCTGACGTGTTAATTTTTATAGTACTATCCGCCATCTTGGGGCTTACTTTGGCGCAACTAAACTAATATTCCCTTGATCAGGTGAAATGAAGTTGTGTTTCCCTAGTCATTTGACTAGCATAAATAAACATTTAAAAACATCTCCAAATTTAATTGTCGCCCAACATAAAGGAAACCTTACCCTGTTGGCCAGTTTTTATCTCTTTTATCTGTCTTCACTGCCCCCTTCCCCTCCCGAAATGCATATAAATGTACCTCGCAAATAAGTCTCATTGAATTCTTTGAAACTACTAAAATTGATCACAATACAGCCATTATTAATTATAGAATCTGTATGCCCTTTGATATGTCAGATGACGGTGATTGGCCAGTTTCAGCCAATGGGAATATCGCCTTTTTCTACCTCTCTTATTTCGACATACGTTGATTGATGAGGTGCGGTTAATTTTCCGTTATAGCTTATTGTATTGGTACTGGAAATATACCTTTGCATGGCGAAACTTTAATAATACATTGAATTTAGTCAAATGGTCTATATAGAAATCAGAACACGTATTTTAAATTACAAATGGTTATGAAATATTTCACTTTTTTAATGCTGGAAGTTTGTGCTCTTATAAAATGCTATATATCTCTTATTTTATTCACATTGATAAGCCACAACTCGACAAAAATCATACATGTACTAACTTCATTCAATATCAACAGTATTTTTTAATTAGAAGGGTGTCCTATAAATTTAATTTGTTATTATTAATACAACCTATGCATGCAATAGTCTTTGGTATACATGGATTAAGACAAAACCTAAAAAAAATAAATATAATGTTTTGTGTTTTTTCTTTGATTTGGAGATCAATTCATTATTTTATGATTTAAAACCTTCTCTCAATAGAAAGTTAGGAATCAGAATTATCAGTGAACATCCATGATTAAAAATTAATTTACATAGAAAATAGGGTGCTCTTTTACATAGTGTGCGAATAATTGCACTCCATTCACTCTTGAATATGATTTACAAAAGACCAACACACCACACAAAACAGTGAATGTACAGGTTATCTCACCTATCTCTGGCAATTTTTAATTATAAACACTATTTTTTTACCGTTTAAGCTATAACCTGTACACTACTATATAATGGTTTTAATAAAAAGGTCTAAGGATGACAAAAAACATTTTACATAAATGCATGATGCATAAAATATTTATCAAATCGATCAAAATAAGTGTCTTTTAATAATTAAAAGGACCAGAGATGGGGAGAAAGACCATATATGTGTAGACTGCACAATAGAGACCCCCTCCCCCCAAAAAATAGTGGTTGGTGAACGTCTCCCCATCTAAATTTTTAGAAACAGCTTTCATTTTACAATGTGTTATTGTGATTACGTTGACTTATAGCTGAGTGTTTGGTTTGGAAATAGGACGTCCCCTTCCGCAAACTAGAACACGCTGCAATACGTTCACATAGGCACAATGGCATTGTAATATGAGCCATTTCTCTCTAAATCATGGTGCACACCCTTGATCTAAAATATTAGAAACATTTCATAGCAAGAAATTAAAACCTGAAGTGAATGATAATGTCTCTTTTCAAGCTAATGACCCAATAAAAATATTCACTAACCAACCATTCACCTTAGATTCCTTCAACCAACCTTTCTTCTAGTACACAACTCTTCAGTTTTATTTGTCCTAATTTCTATCATTATTTTCATGTTCGTACAATTTTGGCACTTCCTGTCTATTTTTGAATTCCACAGCCATAAGGCTAATTTTTTGGCTAGGTTAATTTATAGAGTTTAGTTACTGAAGACGGTCACAAAATTGGTCCAAAACGCTGGGGCTTTTAATACACGCTTGGCATCAATGCTTATTATTTAATATTGAATTTTTTATCCTCTGGCAGCAATATCTGCCTAAATACATCGATTCATCGAGTTATGTAAGTTTTGGACAGTGGCAATTAGCATTTTAATACCTTTCTGAAGCGGTATCTGTTCCAGCTCTAACAGGGATTATGGCGGGGGAAAGCGGTTCCTCACTTGATGCTCCAAAATATAGATGTTGGACTATGATAAAATCTGAATGTGAGGGCCAATCTAATTGTTCTGCATGACTACTGACTGTCCCAGCTTTTAACAATTATAGTTCTAAGAATCAGCGCATTATCTTCTTGTAAGATGACGCCACCATAGGAAAGCAGTGTTGCAAAATTGGCGTGATTTTGCATAACTTAAATTAGCATATACTCCTTAGAAGTAACCCTACCATTCAGGGCTCTTACAGGACCTAGAGAATTCCGCGATATACAGCCCAAATCATCACAAAACCGCCTCCATGCTTCACCATTTGTATCAGGCAACCGGGATCAAAGGCTTCTTTGGACGTCATCCATGCATAATAAATTTCTCCTGAATATGGAAAAATGCGTGATGGATTCGTCAATGAAAAGTACATTCCTACCCTCGTCCATTTTATATTCATTATGGTCTTTGTACCATTTTATCCGCTATTTAACATTGATTGGGATAGGGATAGGAAAGGTTTAGTATGTTTTTTTAGATAAATTGAGGTTTCGACGATCTGTTTTTGTTGATAATGATTTAATTTTCTCTCTTCAGTCACTTTAATAGCTGTGTTTCTGAGTTGTTGTCACCTCGTTTTAATGCTTTGCGCTCTTTCACTGAGTTTCTTCTTCCCCATGAGCTACACTTCCCAGAGGTAGTTTTCCTTGCATTTAGTAGGCCAGCGCGACTTTAGACAAAGTTTCTCTCCAAACGTTAAATATCTTGGAGGTTTTGTTAACGAGGCCTCCAGCCATTCCCACTCCAACAAATTTTCCCCTGAAGTGAGAAAGGACATATATTTTGACATATACTGATTCCCTGATCTGTAAAAACAAAGCTTTGCTAATATATGTGATTCTTATTTATGTCTAAAGGTTTGTGACATTATAGACTTCATAAGATCACATATTTCTATTAAATGGTCCAAGCCCTGTAAATTGAGTTATATATATATACATAGACAAACCACTGGAAATTAAAGGGAAAACAGAGATTACGAGCGTTACTTTATTCTCTTGATGTTTTAATTAACGAAAGCGCACCTCAGTTTTCCCTTACCTTATCAAAATCCTGTGATTCTCTTTAAATTTGAAAGGAACTTAACATATTTAAGCTGGTCAACTTAAAATTAACAGGTTTTAAAAAGGAACAATAAATATTTTAAAAGTTACAGTTAAAAAAATAGAAGCATGACAAAGACCTATTAAAAAATAGTTTTTTTTCCGATGCAACTACAAACAGTACAAGAGAAACTCTTCTTACATTAACCTAGATTGTAGAGTCCTTGTCAAGAATTAATAAGGTGAATGGAAATAGAACCGAAAGTAATTTGGAGTATTTTAGCACTATTCAATGAGATGGAGATTGGAGAAATCAGCCTTGTTAAGCATTGGCTTGGTTTTCTAAATATAGGGTGATACTAATATTTCTAAGAAGGCGTCGAATGAGCACTAGTAAAAGTAGAAACTGATCAAATGAAATAAGCTGATC
The DNA here is from genome assembly GCA_963969495.1 of Ceratothoa steindachneri. Taxonomy (NCBI): domain Eukaryota; kingdom Metazoa; phylum Arthropoda; class Malacostraca; order Isopoda; family Cymothoidae; genus Ceratothoa; species Ceratothoa steindachneri. Next base: position 161,695,369 of record OZ018326.1, read on the forward strand.
AATAGTTAGTACATGATTACATATACTGTAGAATTCTGGTTTAATTGTTGGCCTATGGATCCTTTGAGATAATAGATATCGCCAGATGGTTACCATCATGTAGCAAGCATGGCAGCATACAGTTGTGAATTGATAGACTAGAGACGATTTAAAAAGCAAAGGAATACAATCTTTATGATTGACGAATGAACGCAATGAATTATTCGAAGAAAAGTAAATGTATAATGAAGTTAATGGGTGCAAAACAACTAAGGCAGGAGAAGAATGATGTTAGACATCAGTTTATTAATTTAAAAATGTTTTCAGTCCATAGTCATATTGTGGAGTTTCAGAACTATGGGAACTTTTTGTCCATTTTGTTCCGTGAATTTGAAGAGGTCTTTCCACGAGGGCGCCATTACTCAAAAAATAAATGACTCATTTTGGACTGTCGGTCTCTCGGGGCTTCCGGAGCACGGCCAGAAACGACATCGAAAGAGGATGGGCGGAGAGAAGGATTCGTTCTTTCATCGCGCTTATAATTAATGAATTCGCGGTGTCATGGCTCGATCCCGTCCTCCCGTTTGGTTCGAATTCATCGCCCAAACTAGGATAAGTGGTAATGAAGTGGAAGGAAAAAAAAAATGTATGCAACAATGAAGTATGGAAAAGAAAATTAAAGAGAGAACTTGTAACCGAAACGACCATCAGATTGATGCAGCACTCTTTCCTAAATATTTTTTTTTTACTAAATTTCAGATCTAGTTTGTCGTTTTAGCAGTTTCTTTTACATTCCTGTTTCATTACGCGCCATTCTTATCGCCAAATAGATTGGGTATAATGAACTTCATATTTGATGGTATTTAAAAGGAGAGATTCATACGTTTTAATTTCGTGTTTCCAATGTTTTTACTTTTTTCTTTGATTACAAAGGTGTAGAGATATTTTAGTATTTTTTATAGGATTTAAACCTAATGAATAGAATAGTTGATCATATGAATATAGACAATAAAGAATCAATGATAAATTCTTGGGTTAAAGTCACAAACACTTTGGGGCTATGTTGCCCCAACATTCTCATTGAGGAATTTATAAATTTGACTGTCTGGAATTCGAGTGAGTTAGGTTATTTGTATCGATGTAGAATATTTACATGTTCTCCTAATTAGGTTTTGACTGCCTGCTTTCGGTTTTAATTTTCCTTTTGCGTTTTGGGGGAGTCAATCTTTCAACTGCCCCCCCAATAGCTCCTTGCCTTTAAGTGTTTTGATTGTATTTTCTTTAAAATTAAATTATCAGATACGTAAGAACGCTTACCGCGTACTTTGCGATAATTAACAAAGAAACCTTTGTAAAAAAATATGTGTTCACCAAATGCAGCAAACATCATCCTTGCTCTTATAAAACTTAAGTGAGGTGTAAGTTATTTCAAACTATCGGTGTACCTTATATGGACCAACTTGTAGTTAACGTGTTAAGGTATTTTACCGGTTTTTTTCATATTTAGATTGACAGTCTCTATTAGTCTCTTGGTGGAGGGAAATGGCGAGAGAAATTTTCCGAACAGACACTCAAAAATTAACTATCGTGTGTGTCTCTGTGCTTCATTACTCAATTAATTCAATCGTTAGTGTAGGTTGAATAAAAAGGCCCCCTTTGTTCTTAAAATTTTACCGAATTTTCTCCAGAGCAAACTTTATTAGAAAAAAGTTTTATTATTTATTTTTAGGGCTAAAATAGAAGGGAGAAGTATGAGGTGATATAAGCTATAAACAGAAAAGTACAAAAGTTATTTTTATGGAGGTCAAATATATCATACAAATTGCAAGAAAAACCATCACAGAAGTCTTTTAAGAACAATTTCCTATAAAATATGTAAATATGTGACATGCTTGAACACACCTAAAAAAATTACCCTTTCCTCTCCCTGGAGGGCGATATTTTCACAGGCTAGCCGCTGGCCTACTCTTCCGTCCTAGGTGGAGAAAACCCGTCATCGCTGCCTAGATATTTACCATGCCGACATTCCTCTTTCTCCTTCCCATCACCTCTTATCTTTTGCCCATCCCCATCTTCCCCATTTCTTGTCTTCTTTCCTTTCCGTCTCGCTTTAACTTAGAGCCCAAGTCTAAAATGGGAGTCACCACCTTGAGACGCTTGATCACCAGGTCAAGAAATGGCCTTGATGCATCTCCCAATTCAATATTTTTGACTCTCCATTTTCTTATGATGATGAAAATCTAAGCAATAAAATTAGCTCCTCTAAAGACTGAATTTGTCTTACTCAACACTCGGTGGAGAATGAACTCATCCTCTCCTTGTTTTCAGTAACAACTCCTCTAACCTCTACTGTCGCACAATCCTCCAAGACTAAATGAATTAAACCCTCTTCCGCCCCGTACAATTTCACTTCCTCAATATTCCCCATCCAAACACCATCAAACATATAGAAAGAATACTCGCCTCTTTACTTCAATGCAACATTGTCCACCTTTTTTTAAGCATAGTCTCAATAACCTTCTCCCCATTGATCTCTTTCTGGTTGTGACATCAGCCTCCTTAGTCGAATGTTTTCGTGCTAGTAAAGTTCAGTAAAGCTGGTTGAACAGACTTTCTCTCCCTAGTCCGACAGATTTGCGGTCTTCGTGACAAATATCTCAGTCAATTTCTCCCATACTAATGATTTTACTGAAGAATTTCGTGATATCTCGATGAAGGAGGGTATAGAAGTGATCCACCGTTTCCAAAATAATGTGGGAAAAACAAAAGTGTCTATTTCCTAGATTAGAACTGACCACTAGTCTCTTGGTCCAACGTCTGCATATTTACTGGGAAAATGGTGAAGCCCAGAGCTGTAGATTCCGTGTTTCCCCATTATGTGGCTCCTTCCATACTCGTTGCTTTAAATGCTACCTTCTGCCACGTTAGCTCAGCATACCGAGAGGCGTTAGTTCAGTACGGAACAACGAGGGGCGGTCAATAAGTTTTGCGAATCGGTAGGGCAAAACAGAGGAAGGGGGATGGCTGTTTGTGGGGGTGTTAGGGCAAGTTATGAAAAGTCAGGACCTGCAGCCGCACGCTCCTGCCTCGTCTATCTAAAAAGCAGTAGCTGATCGCAGATCGTCATTCACAAATTTTTCAACAATGGAGAAGGTTGAGCACCGCGCAGTGATCAAATTTTTTACCAAGGAAGGCAAGAATGTAAAAGAATGTACACCGACACCGCCACTTCCTATGCAACCATTGCTCGCTGGAATAGGGAGTTTCGCCATGGTCGTGAGTCCCTTGAAGATGACCCCCGTCCACGATCCCCGTCAGACGTGACCAACGAGGACAATGTAGCCCGTGTGGAGAGGATGATCCTCGAAAATCGACGGGTGAAGGTCGAAGAAATCGAGCGAGAACTTGGAATATCCCATGGAAGTGTTATTAACATCATCCACGACAATTTGGGTCCCTTGAAACCTGACGCCCCATGATCGACTTCAACGTCGTCAAAGTCCACAAGGCCAGAGTTGCACAAGCTGCGGATTCGAGGAGCTTAACCCCCCCACCCCCCTACAGTCCAGATCTGGCCCATAGCGACTACTTTTTATTCCGCCAGCTCAAGGCTGCACTGTGTGGACGCCGGTTTGGGGACGATGAAGATGTCCAGCTCGCCGTCCAGGAGTGGATTGAACAGCAGTAGGGAATTCGAAGCCTCAAGGACAAGTGGCGAAGGTGCATTCAAGTCGAGGGTAGTTATATTGAAAAAGAATAAAACACTTTTTCTCATATTTCGTTTCCTTATATCCAAATTGAAAAAACTTATTGACCGACCCTCGTATAGTTTTGCGTCCTTCCATCCTCCTTGAAAGTAAAGACCAGCTGCCCGAGCTGCTCTGGAAAAAATCCCCCAAATTTTTGCGCACCTCTCTTACTCAATTTAGGTTAACACTTCTACCACTTACTATCGAAATCCGCTCAGATAAGAAACTCACAAGTCCCATCGCTCTGCCTTCCCGTTCATAAATGGAAACCATTCAACCGGCGGTATAGACGGCATGTCCAGAATAGTAGTTCCCCCGTCTCCTTCTTTGAGGGTGGTCATAACTACACATCCCTCCTCCCGCCATGGCAATGAGCAGTGTGACCGTTGAGGAGGTTCATGCACCACTTTGAGCGCCGTGCTAGACCTTACCACTCCTCCCAGGCGAGTAGAGGAAACAAAGTGGAACCTCTATGGGTCATCCCCGATCCGTTCCTCTTTTACCTCATCGCCATCTCTTTCACCAAGGCATTGCCCCCCTCAAAACCTATGCTCCCAACCCCCTCTCCCAAACCCTAATCCCTAGCCCGCCCATTAAAACCATATTACCAAGGCGTCTATCCCCTTGCCCCCATGAGCTTGCCAAACCCCAATCCAACATGAGCCTTCTTTCTGAAAATCATGACTTTAGATTCTCCTAGTTTCCATTTTGTCTCTTCCAGAATGACCCATTGGAATTGATGAGTTTACTAGTTAACTGGGAGAGCATTAGATTTGCTCAAACTTCAACCATTTTCCTCATAATGATCATTCTTCTGATTGTATTCATAACTTGATTCCCCAAGCCTCCTTGATTCTTCCTTCTTTTAAGAGATTTCAGATTGATTCTCCAAGCTTCCTTGATTCTTCCTTCTTTTAAAAGATTTCTGATTGATTCTCCAAGCCTCCTTGATTCTTCCTTCTTTTAAGAGATTTCAGATTGATTCTCCGAGCTTCCTTGATTCTTCCTTCTTTTAAGAGATTTCAGATTGATTTTCCAAGCCTCTCCTCCTTCACCGTCTGCTTATTCTCTTCCATCGAATTCCATTCCCCATCGTAGCTTCTTTCATTTTATTTTCCTTATACCGGCTCAGAGTAATTGCGTTAAACCCTGCCAAATGATTCGATAATTGGGACGTTTGTGTTCCAAAACAAGGTCAACAAAAAAATTTAATTAACAAACGTATTATCAATTGACAAACAAATCATTTGACCTTACGACTTTCAAAACTTTCGAAAACTGATTGAAAAGTAAAATGGTTATCATCCGACGGAGCGACCGACATAATAACTTTATAGACTAAAAATAATCTTTGCCATTTGCATTTTAATCCGCTCTCTAACCCCACCTGGGGTGATCTTCGCCCCCACCAAGCCTTCAGCGAAAAAATGTCAACCATGCAATCTGCTATAAAATTTCCCCTTTAGCAAGAATCTTCCTTCGAATGATTACATAAGATTTCAATGAATCTGAACTCGACACCCAAAAGAATACACTTATATTCAAATCAATATCAAAGTGGCAATCTTTCGCGTATTATCCGCTGGTCCAATTCATCACCGTTGGCCATAAATCTCCCCACTTTTCCTCGAGGGGCAATTTCTGAATACCAAGATCTTTCGTTTAATCGGGCGAGATTCCTAGTTTGTATTTTACGATTTATCTTTTGCATGTCAATAAAAGAGCCATATTTCAGTATGAGACACGTGAAGTCTGGATTCAAACAATTATCATAGGATCCTACGTTTTTTCACTAACAAAACCTTGGTTTCCATGAAACTTAGAGATCACTGGCACATTTTCTTAGGTCAGAAGAAATCGGTATTTCATGGGATACGCACGTATACATATATATATATATATATATATATATATATATATATATATATATATATATATATATAAATATATATAAATATATATATATAAATATATATATATATATATATAATATGCGGTTAAGGTAATGGCATAAATAGACCACTGCCCTGCTTCAGGTCCAGTGGGTGATCCTATTCTCCTCGAACTGGAAGACTACACTTAAGGATGGCCCATTCACCAGCTCGCCAAAACTGATCTCAAAGTCACCCCTTTATGTCGCCTTGCTTACCGTCACATAAATGGGTTACTTTGAAACCAGTTTTATGGGGCTGGTAGATAGGCCATCGTTAAGTGTAGTCTTCCTGTTCGAGAAGGATAGGACCACCCGCTGGACCTGAAGCAGAGCAGTTGTCTAATTATGCCATTACCTTAACCGCACCAATTTGTCTTGGATATTTTTCCATCTGTCGAGCGTTTTGGCTAGTCAACGCTGTTAATATATTAATAATAACAGTTTTCTGTGACGGTAAGCAAGACGACATAAAGGGCTGATTTTGAAACCAGTTTTTTTTTAAGGGGGGGGGGGGGCTGGTAGATGGGCCATCCTTAAGTGTAGTCTTCCAGTTCGATGAGGATATGATCACCCGCTGGACCTGAAGCAGAGCAGTTGTCTAATTATGACATTACCTTAACCGCATCAATTTGTCTTGCATATTTTTCTATATATATATATATATAATATTATTAGATAGTGTAGTGTATACACAAGTATGTTAACAAAGTGCAAAACATTCTGATAAAGAGTCGAGTATGGTAGGATATTTCACATTGATCCTATAAAAACTGGTATAAAAAGCTTATCAGATTAATACATTGTAGTGTACAAGCAAGTATGTGAACAAAGTGGAAAACATTCTTATCAAGACTCAAGGATAATAAACGCATTGCATTCAAATACTGTAGTGTGTAATCAAGTATGTGAGGACATTTCAAAATGATCCTATAAAAACTCTGTTATAAAAAGCTTATTAGATTAATATTTTATAGTATAAAAACAAGTATCAAAACAAAGTGAAAAACATTATCATGAACAGTCAAGTATAAAAACCACATTACCATCAAGTAGTGTATTGTGTAATCAAACAGAGTGCTGTGAAAGAGACTTCACGGTCTTGTTCAATGTCTCTGTCACCAGCATTTGAAAGGACATTGTTGTAAAAGACTTACACGGTTCTGAGACCCCCCCCCATTCCGATTTCTTTGAAGCAGTTCACATCAGAAGGACGCTTGGGCTTGACCTGAGCTCACTTTTTCCCCTTCTTCAGCACAGGGTGCTAAATTCACACGCAAGCACCAGCTTAAAACCCAGCTTATCACCAGATATTTTCAGCACCCTTGCCTTACTGATTTTAAAAGATCTCTGAGTTGTTGTGAGCAGGGATGCTTCTGCTTTAAAGTCGTAGCACTGCCAATTGTTTCCATATTGGTGGACAGTGCCATGCTTCCGCAGAATCTCAGTGTATTCCTCCGGCAGCAGACTGATTGACTGTTTCCGGATGTCCTGCCCAATTTTGAAATATAAAATCTCGTCCATTAAGATCCTTATTCACCGCCATACAATCTTGGTTGGGTGCGGATTAATAAAATGGCTGAACACAAGCGCAGGTCTTTTAAATCTAAAATGGCTCCTGCCTTTTGGTCGGATCCAGTTTCAGAAATAGAAAATTGTCAATTTTGAGTTGCCGCGTGCCTTTCCGCAACGCCTCAAATGTTCATCTGATATTCTTATAGACAAAGAATTCCAAAATCTCAAATCCCTCTTTTTAGGCAATGGTGGAGTTTACCAACCTTGTCACCCAGAAATAACGGTTGAAAAAGACAGATATTAATTGATTATGCCAGAGCTGGGTATAGTTAGCCGGAAATTACACACATTGTTGAAGAAATAATTTTGTCAAATAAATAAAATTTCAAATTACCTTCATAAACAAAATAAATATAAAATCTTTTTTAAAAATAAAGGATCCAGTTCTAAAGAGTCTTAGGAGTTCAATAATATACATATTTAAATCTCTTGGGTGTTCCCATGGAAAATACATTTGAAGCTTCGTGAGAACTCTGAAGGCAAGATTCTCGCCTTATATGGGCATAAGTAATCGAACAGGCAAAATACTTCAAACAAAAAAAAATTCGGCGATCAGAGATCACGCAATAAAATGTAAAAGTGATATCTCTATAAAAGAATTCGAAATTTTAAATTCACATAAATGCCCGTTTACACTTCGAATCTTGGAAACATTATATATAAAACAGCTGAACTCAGACTTAAATAGTGATTTTTCGTCGATTCCCCTACTACTTAACTAAATTGTTTTTGTATATGAACTAAGGATCTCATCTTGGTATTTGTCCAGGTAAACCCGGAACATCGTTTAACCGATCTAATACTATGTTGGTGTTTGTTTTATAAAACCAGTTTTCTGGATAATTTATATTTTGAGTTTTTGTTAAAATGTTGCTTTTGAAAATTAATAGTCCTTAGTATATCGTTTAATAATAATTTTTAAAAAATAGTTCAATATAAATATTAAACTCATAATCCAACTAATGAAATTTAAATAATTTTTGCAGTCACTAATTAATTTAAATATTTTACTATAAGTTTGAACTCTAATTTTAGAAATTATTTAAACTCTAATTTTTCTTATTGAAAGCTAAAATTATCAATGTTATATTTGTACCTTCAGAATTGTGCTTTAGTATACATTTTATAGGCCTAAGAAGATGATCGTATTATGGTCGAAGCGTCGCCACTAAATAAAAAAAAAATGTCAGCAGCAATTTTCATTGTCTTGGGATTTCTGTTAATAATTAAATTCAGGCTCTCTAGAAGCAATCCTCATGACTATATATATATATATATATATATATGCTATTTTAAAGTTTTCTTTAATTAATATATACGAATAGCAAAATATGAAAATAAATGCGTCAAACAAGTGTCCTCTTTCCATCAAATTTCGCTGTGACAACGCTAAATACAAAAATTATTAGTATCCACAACGATTCTATATAGGAAAGTACATAATCTCAATTGGAACAGATCACATTTATCCTCATTTCATGGCAGGCGTTAAGTCGGCTCTGCAACTACATCTCCCTTTTCTCACAATGAATAATTGCGCTCCGTCTTAAGTCAGTATGGTATGTAGGGAACCTATGTTAGCCGACACAATTCTCCTTATAATAATAAATACATTAAAAAGCGTTGTGCTAAATAGGCGTAAAATTATTTAAGAAATTCGAAAGAATAATTACCCATTTTGCTTCTCCCTCCTTTCAAAGGATATAACAAGCCCCCATTGACTAAAGTCTTTGCTCAATAATTCGTTTATTATGACCCCATTTTTTGGTTGAGCTAATTAAACCTAACAACTTCTTCTGCCATAGATATTATTTCTTAACTGTATTTGAATAATTATTAAAAAATGCCTTTTAATTTCAGGGAGCCGCCTGGTCGTGGTAACTCTTACGCGAGACGAGCCGCCAGTGAGAGTGACTGGCAGGTACTTCTGGTAAGAGAGGCTGCGACTAGGGTGGACCGGGGATTGAACATATTTTCACTCATGGACCGACTTTGGACAAGGATTTCGAACTGCTCTACGGATCTTGTAAATGTATTAGATGTTAGGTTGAAATGTCTTCTGAATTCATGGCCGTGGCATGTTTTAGCTTTCTTCCATTTATTCGTGAAGACTTATTTGAATCACGGAGAGAAAGGCGCCGCCTGATTATTTTGAGCTTCGATATTATTCGAAAATTTCAAATTTATGTTTCGAATCCTCACTTCAGACACTCACGATAATCAGTGATTGACATCGAGCGCTGTGATCAGTCCAATCCCGAGTTAATTAAATAACTGGGTCTATAATTTGGAATAATTAAAATTAAAGGTTAAACAAAATTTCTTAAAATATTTACCATTTTGTTTGGGGGGGGGGGGGGCTAAAGTGAGATATGTAAATACGTAAATAACTTTTCCTTATTCGAAGCATAGATTTTTTTTGTTTTATTATTTAATATCTACTGCAAATGTATTATTAATCTGTGTTATATAGAAAAATCAGCAGCAGCTTATATTTATGAAATAATGTCGTAGAGGAACTGTAATATATAATAAAAAAAATATTCTATATTGCCTATACAAAATGTGGAATGAGAGAGGTTGTAATTCATGACGTTTTGTTGCGAGTTTGACTTTATAAGGTTGTAATCTATTGTTATTATTTATGTAAATACTCTTAGGGCAAAGGACATACAGATTCATTTGGGTATAATTTTCTTTTCCATTTATATTGTTTATAATGTTATTGTTATTCTTTAAATTAACTTTAAATTGACACAGTATATTGACGATAAATTTTAAGTTCTTTCCATTTTCTAAGTTTCATCTTATTTTACTATCGATAGGGGAATATATTGTATATATATATATATATATATATATATATATATATATATATATATATATATATATATATATATATATATATATATATATATATATATATTAAATCCCCTACCTGGCAATGTCAAGCAGCGAAGACGAAGCCAATGATTCTTTATAAGATATGTTTTGATAAAGACCAATAATAGAAGACTGCCAAAGTTGACTGCCTTGATTTAATGAAGAACAATGGTCTTTGCTTAAGTGGCTTTCGCTTCCAACCCCTTGCTAAGCTTTGCAGGTCGTGTAACCTCTCTTTCAGTCGTATCAACATGAATCCATCTACTAAACTATTCCTTCATTTCCGCCGTATACCTACGTTCCCAGTTCTCACATTGTTGTCCACGGTTTCCTCAGTAGAGGACCATCGGTACATCTTGAGGATGGATAGCCTCTCTTTACAATTTTTCCCTTGCTTTTGTTCTCCCTCTCTATATCAGGGAGTTCCAAGTTAAATGATCACCTATTAACGGTTCGAAATTCCCTGAATTCGAAGTCAATTATTGCCCTTCGAATTGATTTCTTATTCACGCTTCCGCCCATTTAGATGTTATGGCCATCTTTCCTGCTTGCCCCGTTTATTACGCATAGCTTATCGCCCATATCGTTGTGGACACAGCGTCTGGAAGAACATCTTTCTTTATTCCCCTGCTCGCTTCAGTTACTCGTACTAAGCTGAACTGTACACCATTTTGCAGAAGTCCAGCTGGTAAGCCTGTATTTCTTTTAAACTATAGCTACCATCGGGCAAGAATAAATAGCCTTGGAGAGTGGTCGGTCATTTTTAAGTTTATATGACACGACCAAAAACCATGGATGCAATCCTAGTGTAGGATCATCCCAGGGGGGTGCACTCTTCGTGAGGCTAAGCTGAAATCGTACCTCCACTTTCTAGCTATTGTATGGACTGCTAGCATAGGGGGATTGCTATAAAATTCCCACAGCATGCAAGATCCTCCCTCCACTCTAACTTGATCCCTCAAAACAGTCTAAAAGAGAGAGCCACCCCACTTAATTGTGGTAACGTTGGCGGGTCCTGCAGCAGAGGCTAAAGGATCACAAGCCTTTCTCCCTTAATCTCTCATGCAGTTGGAAGGAGCAGAGAACGGATCTGGTCCCGGGATCTATAAACAACAACACCAAAAACCATTCCGGAGGCTTTGGTCTATTTTATATACTTTCCCCAATCGAATTGGTAATATAGACGGATTCAATGGCAACCATCTTTCCATTATCCCACTACTTCACTTCCACGTCCAATTGCATGGTAACGTGGCCTCTGCTCAAACTGCTTCAGGGCCGGCCCACCAACTTCTGTTTATTGGTTTATCTGTTCAGTCAGACTTTGTCATGGTACGTCCACTCATACTTCCATTCACTGATTTCCTTCCACTTGTGAAGAAGATGTTAATCAATAATGGCTTGCCGCTTGACAGCCTTGGCCTTCCACCAAACATCACCGCATTAGACTCCATCCTCGAAGGACTACTAAACCACATCTTTCCACAGCTCGGGAGAATAAGAGGTGGTGCTGACCTGCATCCGGTTGGCCCATACCAGGCTCACCACTGGATACCATATGTTCCGCGTTCTCCCTTGAAATTGTAATCCATCACCTACCAGTCTCACCATATTTTCCATCTCTCGCCGCTGTTCCCTTCCTTTTACTTCATCTTGCCTTCACTAGCACTTAAGTTCCTGGCCAAGGTCCCTCCATCTGTTCTTCTTCCTCGCTTTTTATGTAGTTGCTCCTGTGTTCTCTCGAGTTTTTCGCCGCAATTTTCCTTTTTCCTACTTGCATCAATCGCCGGTCTCCAATCTCTCCCAATAATATATATATATATATATATATATATATATATATATATATATAATATATAATTCTGAAAGAATATAAGTCTTCAACCTTGCCAGGATTGAAGAAGTGTGCAGATGATCTTAACTTACAACGTATTCCTACTTAAATTTCCATATATGAGACAGAGGAGGCGTTACTACAACCACTCCCTTAATTCACTATAAGAATTTAGAGATTGCATTTCTGAAATAATTTATTTTATCCTCATTAAAAATATAAATAAAAGATGTTAGATTAAAGAATACCCCTAAATGATTATTTAATGGTTTCTTATGAGCCAATATTGTCGAGATATTTGTGAAATAACTTCAGCAATTGATTATTTCATGACATTGATACGTTTCCTGGTGAGAAACAATTTTACAGGTGCAGTCATTGTTATTTATGTATAAGATCCTTACATAAACCAGTCCACAACTTTTCGCATAAATTGATTGACATGATAGCCGTATTAATTAGGTTCAATTTTCTCCATTGTTTACATTTTCAGTTTTATAAATTTTTGAAAAGAGCCTTAAAATGAAGAATGTTAATCACGCAAATTAATAGCCATATAAAAAATCTCGGACATCATGGCATAACTATTTTGTTAAATTGTCAACTAAATAAAATACACATTAAAATGAATTTGATAAATGATGCGTTTACGACAAAAAAAAAACTAATTTATGGTGAGTTTCTCATATAATGAAATTTGTGGATATTAACTTATTAGCTAAATGCTTTTGTAGATGCTATATAAATAAGCTTCAAATCATCAGTGTGTGAATACATTGTAACCAAAGTGCAAGATCCCGCCAACCTCTTTTTAACAAGTAGTTATGTCGATTTATATATACATATAACGTATATAATTAAAAAGCAGTAGCAAAGATGGCATAAATAATAGGGGTAATTCACTGATTTTATTATATGGGATGCATCTAATTTTCAAGCTTTATTTCGGTGACAGGTTTAAATAGGATTATTAAATTGGCTAAAAAAGTAACATTATCTTTGAATGTCAAGAAATTTACCATGTTCTAAAGTTTAAAATTCCAAAATAAGTATTGTAATGGCTTGAGCTAAGTTCTGATGCAAGATAAGGTTGGCAGTGTGATTAATTGTTATTATAACCTTATCAAATTCGTCTCCCTCTTTCGAAATAACATCTTGGGGGGGATGGCTGTATGCTCTTACACCGTCTTCATGTAAGACGAGTCATTCATTTGATCTCCTTACCACTCTTTTTGGGCAAGGGAAAAATGTACGATAATATTAGTTTATAAAGTTAAGCAATATTCTTGTAAAAAGTTAGAAAATACAAATAAGAATTCTCCTAACTATAAATTATATAAAGTTTCTAAGATATATGCCAGCATCCTCTTTAGAAATAAAAATGTGTCAATTTGTTGTCTCCTTGTCTATTCCATATCTAAATCAATTTCTAGTATGCGGCAAAGAAGGATTAGAACCGGATTGGTTGAGGAAGGGCGATTCTTAGAATTTGTTTAAAGTACCGAATCGTCCTTTGTATTTAGGCTTGTCTCTATTAAAACTCGCTAACAAGAAGGTGGCAGTTCATGTATGATACTCAGAAAATGCCAAAGTGAATCTTCCTTTATACAAAGCTTGAATTACATCAAATGAGACTTTTTTTTTAATACCACCTGAATTCTTGGTTATACCCCATGCAAGCCAAATCTAGCGAAGCAAATGAGAAGTTGGTGGGAATAAGGCCTATTGCTACACACACCTCAATGCCACGATCTCCTACGTACGAGGGCCCTTAGCATCTAGAAGTTGATAATCTTAGAAGGATGAGATCCTCAATGATTAAAACTTTGACGAAGGAGAGTATTCGAATAAGATAGGAATAGTATCCGAATAAGAATTGAGCCTAAGACCCTGCTCAAAGATGTGGTGCAGAATGACGTCACCGTGATTGGAGAAGCACCCGAATACCATCACAGTTTTAGGCAACTTGGTCATCATGATACATAGAACATCGCATGGATTGTAGGCAAACAACCTTTTGTTCTGGATGTTGTGTAAATGGTTCTGGAAGAAGTTCTTTTCGTCTGAGAAGAATCAGATCGTTCCTTGGTCACAGGAGGCTTCAGCTTATTTATGAGTTTCTTTGACTTCGTCAAGAGGCTCTTCTTGGCCTCGGCTGTCAGTATTTGTCCCTTCGGCTCCTGTAAGAGTGAGTGGGAGTAAAGATCTTTATTCATGTCCAGCTTCATGGTGGCAAATACAACATCCATCTCTCTCGTCAAAGGCCGGATTCCCTTACACAGGTCTTCCATCTCTTTGTCCAGCAGTTTTGGGATGAATTCCGGCGTGCGGACTCAGCCAGAACGCCTGCTATGTCCCTTTCTGCTGGCCACGACTTCGTAGTCTCCGTTTCAGTTACCAATGTCACGCCCTACAGCCTTTATTGTGTTAACAGAGCAGTGAGTACCGGTCATGATAAAGACATTTTGATACCCGGGGCGAATCATCATGATGCAGGTAACTTTTTTCAATATTCAGATGTTTTTTTATCCTCTATGTCAGTCAATCTTTACTCAACTTAAACGTTACTTTGTATGCTATCCAACGTCATTGACTCTTTACTTATACGTCAACCACTTACTGAAAGAAGGAAACATTAAATATATCCTCAAATATAGCCTAAAGACCTTGTATAGCCGTTGGGTATGTTTGGCCTGGAGGTCACGCATTTCCCCACATGCTCATGCTATACCTAGCACTCCCTTCTAGAGTTTTAATGAGTATGAAGAGCACTAGCGAGGTGGAGATCACTGGAACACACTAATAACGACTGCATCCGATGAACAATGGAAAAACAAAAGCCACGAGTGAAGATGGTCGTGGCCTGTGAATTGCTAGATGTGTGACTTCGGAGGACACTAACCTACCTTGAGTACTTTCCGACTGAGGGTGGTGGTGGAACAATATTTTGTGATCTTATCACGCAGCGTAGAAATCCCATCAAGGTGATCTGGATTACGCATCGCAAAGGAGATGTGAGTAGCAAACGTCTTCAATGGTGGGAACTCCATAAGTCAGCAGAAAATAAAGGTGTGATTATTTGGTAGAAATGAAGGAATACTTTCGAAGCTCAGAATGCGTGTCGATCCTAAATAGAGGAAACATTCCCCTCTCCCCGAAGTATTGGGTGAGGCAGTATAGAAGCTACCTCAATCTATCAAAAAGACACGGTTTTGAAAAGGGGTAAAGTTGGTGTAGGGTCTCGGTCAAATACGTAGGCGTATACTGCACACCCCGATTCCAGTTAGGAGTAAGCTAAATCAAATGGAATATAATGTAACGGTCACACTCCAAAGTGGTTTTGAATTGTTCACTCTAAACGTTGTAGGTGGAGTTCGCTGTAACTAGCTGGGTTGGGGATATGTAGTTCCCAGGGAAGTCGCTCATCAATGATGTAACCTGAGAATCACAACAATTAATATTCCTAGACATGGGTGCCGGCCCATAGCAGACTCAAACGCGTCATTCAGAATCTGGCTCTTGATCGCGGTTTTTATGTTTTATTCTTCGACGGTTAACAGAAGGACACTACGCTCCAGAGAAGATGATGGGAGTGGTTTTGAGTCAATGACCAATTACCTCCTACCTTAAGGAATGCGAAGCCTGACAAATCAATCACTACACCGGTACGCACCAACAGCTTTTCGACTCAGGACAAACACATGAAGTCTTCCTCTGCTGAACCATTGATCGCTACACTAGAGATATTACTACAACCAGCATTTAGCCATGACGCTATGTTGATTCCTTCAACGAAGTAATCAGCAAGCAACTCCGATAGTATTCCCACTGGCTTAGCCCTTTATTAATACTCAATAATAATCCCAGGCTCTCCCCCACCCCATTCTATCTTAGCAAAAAGTTGCTTCTCCTCCTCTTTCTCTCTTAGCAATCCTAAATATTGTAATAGCCAACTTTCTACCCTACTCCCCATTAAATTTTTCAGCACAGCCGCCCTTGCACTTCTCCCCATTAATATATTTGTTTTTACGACCATCCCCGACATTGGGTTTGCTGTAAAACCGCTAGCATGTACTTTAGATGCTCAACAGGAAGGCATCAAGCGATAAGTTTGATTTCATACTCCAATCAAACGGATATTTGCGTTTCAAGATAAGTGCGGCCGGATGCGTGGACTTCGTTTTTATTCGCCAACTAAAGGAGATGCGTTTTCGTTGTGTTCCAGCACGCATTCTATAACATCTACAAGGAAGGGGTATAGCATCTAGACTTGCAATTCCCCACACCCTAATAAGTGCGATAATATCAGGCGGAGAAAATGGGCGGCATTGAGGAAGAAAAAAAGGGGACGAAGCGGGCCAGCACCAACTCTATATGACGGAACCAGGCTAGCACCAGAGGTGGGCACTAAATACACTTAAATTATTTAAATACTAAATATTAAATACATGAGGAAAATGCATTTAGATACTAAATAATAAATACATTTTGAAAATGTATTTAGTATTTAAATACTAAATACACTAAATGTTTTAGATACATTTTTAATTACATTTCAAATACATGATATATAATGATAATCGATAAAGACCATTGGTATCACAACAAAAAATATTCATTAAAATGATATTGTATATTATAATTACTAGTGTAGGATTTGATGACAATTGGATTTAAGTACTACAAAAAATATAGAAAGTTCCATAGAATGAAATTTCAGTTAGCTATTTATATCAGCATTACATTTAAGTAATATCAGTAGCTGAAATGTTTCGTCAGATAAAGAACTCCGTTTTGAAAATACGGTCAATCCTAAAGAGAAAAGCCGTTCCACAGGAGCTGACGACGGAAGGGTGGTGGTGCATTTAATAAATAACTTTCTATGTTTGGATATCTATCTAAAATTTGAAGTGTTTTATTTAAATCCTAAGGTAACTGGACAATTCTAAATTTGCGGTTGATCGTGTTTGAGTGGGTATGGTAAATTTAAAATAATCGTCACTGTCCGATACACCACTGAATGTTTCAGCTTCGGGTCCCTCTGCCAAATTCTCAATGACTCGAATCATAATATTTTTAACAGTCTTGGTGGCTTGAACTGTCCCATGAAATATTGATATTTAACCAGCGGATTTGGAAGAATGGATGGCTTGTTGATGAAATAATGGCATCTGTAACGCTGGCTTCATTTGCCAAGGTCAAATAAGATTGGTAGCACTTTCCAAAGCCCTTAGTGACTGCACTTAGAAGAGGTTGGCAAAATTTCAGAGAACGTGACTGAAGTCCCTTCAGCTTTTTTCTCCAATAGTGGGCAAGGTAGGGAGCAATTCTCCATAAAACAGTTTTGTTCTTCCTGTAGGCGATTAATTGCCACTGAAATAGGAGCCAAAACTGAGACATACTCCCCAAGAAATTCAATTTCGTGACTTCTGAACACTGGAAGTTCAAGGGACGTCATGACTTCATGTAATTTGTCCTTGTGTTTAAAAAGTAATGACAATGTATCAAACAGAGAGTTCCACCTTGTAATGCAAGGCAACTTTAATTAATGAACAATTGATAACAGTTTTGATAATCTCTGATGAATTTGAACGACCGCTTTTGTTCCATAATGCTGAGCATTTTCCCATCGTAGGATAATTGATCTTTGCAAAAGATGATATTTTCAGTGCCTGTTTTGCATCAGGTGCGGCGACGAGACTGAGTGTGTGTGAAGCACAGCGCACATGCTTAGGTAGGCTGAAGCTGCATGGGTTAGACGAAAGATCTTCTTCCTGATCTAATAAATTTCTCATTAAGAAACTATCCTCCAGCTCGTGCTCACCCTGATCTTCTTAGCCTACCTAGATTCCATCTCCTGAATCTGTGGACAGATTTTCAGCAGTTACTGCAAATTCCTTAAACGCTATAACAAAATTAGAGCCGTTATCAGTGACGGTGCTTATGATTTTCTGCAGGGGCATATAGTATTAATTGATGATATTCACAATAACTACATCTCTATAGGAATTAATCTAATAACTACATATAATCGATCAAAAATTGTACTAATAATTCCCGAAAAAGATTTATTCAATAATATCTTCAAGTAAATAATAGTGTGCTTTAAGGATATCTGAATATGGATTCCCATGAAATTATTTCAATATATTAACCTCTGTTGGTTGTATATGTCTTCCTTTATTTAACTTCGTTATATAGCCTACGTAGTCACCAATGATCCAATCGCTTTAGTATTCGGTTGTTATATGAGCTTAACCTGTACTACTAATACTATAGTTGTAAGCAACATTTGTAACCCAGAACTGTCTTTTAATTAATCTCACAAAAGTTGGTTGCTCCATGGTTGATATGGGATGCACACCTTGTATGATAAAATATGCAATCAGTTTATCAACAAAAGATTGGTTGACCTTCTTAGTATTCGTTGCAAAACACTCCCGTAATATCTTTCTTTAACACCGCTGCATGAAGGACCATCATCTAATACTGAACATTTCATTTTTGAATCTTTTCTTTTTGCTTTCACATAGTTATCAGCTTTTTGCACCAAAGCAGGATGTTTCCTCTGTTGATAAATGTACATGATCAAATAATTGAAGGACATTTGTTTCACGTTTCCATAATTCTCGTTAAATTCAATCATCATCTACTATAAATAAAGGTGTTGCAAAGGAAGCATGGTAAACTTACGCTAATTAACATTATCGTTAGCTACCAGCAATTTTGCCTTTTTTAAAAATAAGAAATAGTGAAACTTGTCAATTCAATTAATTATCATATAATTAGCTTTAATAAATTCTTACCTTCAAATGAATGCGTAGATTGGAAGTAACATTGATCGCCGCAGAGATTGCGCCATTGCATAATTTACATACACACTTCACTTATTTTCTGTTGGAAGATTTCACTCTAAAAGAATTACCATCTAGTAAAGGATGACTATAATTACATGATACTTTATCTTCCTTGTCTAATTATTGTCTAATATCTCCAGTTCACACTCTTACGAAGAAGTTGAGGCTTCCATGCAGCAGTTGAAATAAAGCTGAACGCTCTCACTATACAACCGAACAGAACTGTGCTCATCTGTTAATTGAAAATGAACTGATGCAAGCAATCTTCCCTCACCGGCTCACGCAGTCAAGTCTTTGTGTCATACAAGTTGCAACAAGCTAAAACATGCATTACACGCTCTTAACAGCTATATAAACCTATTATCAATAAATATTTGCAAAAAGTATTTAAATACTTCCAAAAGTATTTAAATACTTTCAAAAGTATTTAAATACATGATTTCAAATGTATTTACAAATACAATTTTAAATACATAAAATGTATTTAAATACAGTATTTAAATACTGCCCACCTCTGGCTAGCACCTCCTTTACATGACTGAAGCGAGAGCAGGATGAATCCAAGTAGCCGAGAAGTGGCTTAATCCAGTTGAATTTAGTAAGAGGCGGAGATTTTCTAGGCATCAAATGATTGAAAATTCAAGATCGAGGAGGCGAAACTGTTTCGAAGATATATAGCCGATGAACCACTTGTGGGTTTAGGGGGCTAAATTGTTATTCAATTATCCACATATCAGTTGCATCATTGTTGCTCATGCTATACTTAACACTTCAATGAAGGTTTTCAACGACTATAAAGAGCAACAAAGCGGTAAGGGGAGTCATCGGCACTCTCTCTTAACGAAAGCACTTGATAAACTATGGAAAAATAACAGGAGCCACGACTGAAGATAGTCGCAACTTGCAAGATACTGTATATGTGACTGAAGACTGTTCGGAGAACAGAAACTTTCCTTGACGACTTCCTGAACGACAGTAGGTGGTTACAGAAATTTTTTGATGTCAGCACGCAGCATAGAAATCCCATTAAGTTGATCTGGATTACGCATGGCAAGGGAAGTGATAGTCTTGGAGAATTGTAACACTTTCCTCGAGATGTGGTATGTAGTTCCATGAAAGGAACGACATACATAAGCGGAAACACAATGTGAACATTTGGCAGAAGTGAAGGAATATTTTCGAAGAGAGGAACGTATGCCTATCCTACATAGAGGGAACATTACACTCTCGTTGAAGTATTGGGACAGGATTTTAATAGAAAGCGCCTGAATCTTGCAAAGACCATGATTTTGAATAGAGTAAATGTGGTGTAGGGTCGTAGAGGTATATTACGCATTTTTAGTTCCGTTAGGCGCAAGCTAAAGTAGAGAGTGAGTATCATGTGGTGGCCACAATCCGATGTGGTGTTGGTTAGGTGACTCAGAACATTGCGGGTGGAGTTATTCGCTGTAATAAGGTAGGCGATATGTAGCTCACAAAGAAGCCGTTCATCATTGATGTGATCCGAGAACCTCAAGAGATTACTATACAGGAATAGGGATCTTGACAGGTGGAGGGATGGGGAACTGGCCCCTCTAAACCCCGGTTCATATTAGACTAGAAAGCGTCACTCAGAACCTAGCTCTTAATCTTGGTTTCTATGTTCTCTTCTTAGACAGGTAATAAAAGGAAAGACACTCCGGAAAAGACGATGGGAATGGCCTTGAGTCAATCGAAAATTATCTCTTATCTTAAGGAAGACTGTGATAGAACGGGTTGAGGCCGCGTTAATTTCAACCCCTATCACATATTATTTAAAACCACGATGCTCCCACGTGCATCTTCGCTTTGAAGTTTGGCGCCTTATCGCAGCCACCTGAGTCCATGTTTAAACAAGGAGGTTTATCTTCCCCCGTTCGCCCCATGCCACGACCTCGCCAGATTGAGTTAGGCTTAAGGGCAGATAAGGCATTGTTTCCAGGCTCGGCTGTGCATTCCCTCGAAGCTCCCACTCCATTGTCCCCCACGCCAAGGGAGTGTCTCGACTATTTAGATGGAAACTTTACCACTAAGATCAGATTGGAGATCCAGATTTTCGTCGCGAAACATCACCCCGACCCTCTCTCACTTTGTGCGCCAAGGGACCTCGACCTCGAGATTCACCATCACTTGTCCAGAAGGAGGACAATATCCCTTGAGTGCCAAGGTTCGAGCCTTTCGTGACGCCAAGTCCACAAGGCTTCCCCCTCGTTGTTCAGAAAAAGAACAACGTTAGAACAGCCATTGTTCGTTCGAGCCCGTTGACCAGAAACGGTTCTCACCCCTTCCCCTGTTGTTCAGAAGAGAACAACGTAGAACAGCCATTGTTCTTTTGAGCCCGTTCGCCAAGAAGCGGTTATCACCCTTCCCCCTTGTTGTTCAGAAGAGAACAACATTAGATCAGCCATTGTTCTTGAGCCCGTAGACAAGAGACGGTTCTCACCCCCCCTGTTGTTCAGAAGAGAACAACGTAGAACAGCCATTGTTCTTCAAGCCGTTCGTCGAGAAACAGTTCTCATTCCCAAGACGCCACGTCAGGATCATCTTATTCCCCCCCTTCGGCTGGAACTCGCCAGCGGACCCAAAATTCCTTCACGTCGACTTCCTCTCCACCACTAGTACAAAATTACGTAAGCCGAACGTTACCTTTGAGTATTTAACCCTTTTGTCAATTCTATCTTGTGCTTTAAATGGTTTAGCGAACCATCCCATCTCTTTAACTTTATATTTGTTTTACCTTTTTAAATCTTTTACTCCTCGGATTAGCCGAGCCCCCACGACCCTTCCATTCTCTGTTTATGTCAATATTTTCCGTTTTGTGTATTGTTGATAGTTATTATTAATAAAACTCTATTTTATTAATGATAGCAATATTATTATCCTTAAGCTCAGTTCCACTTCTTAAGCATATCGAAGATACATAATATCGGCCCGCCAGACATCCACGCACTCTAAAGATAATTAAATAAGTTCCCTCAACGAATAGTTATATATGGTATATCGTCGAGAGTCCATTCTAGGACAAAGACGATCCCTTCGTAAGAAAGTATTGGCCCCGATGTGCTTTTTGTGCCCTGAACCATGCAAGATGGATGATTATTTACCCTAATAAGGTGATCATATTTCGCTCCCTCACAGATAAATCCAGCCTTTAGCCATGATACATAGGTTCGAACCCAACCCTTTTCACCTTCTTCTCTCTCTTACCCTCCTTTCATATTCTAAATTTGATCCTTGTTTGTTCTTATAAAAAAGCGAAATTGCCTGTTTATCATATTTCTTTATTTCCTATGGGTTATTGAACATCTACCGTGTCTCGTATGTATTGTGATTCCTCAGTTCTTCTGAAGCTCGTGTATCTCTTTTAATGGTGATGAAAAGTGGATCATTTCGTTAAACGCCACCGTTCGCGGATCAGTCAACGAAGTAGAATTTCTCAACAACCAAGAAGAGGACAGCATCCCTAAAAATATAATTTTGATTGTATGTTGGGATATTGAAGGGATTGCCATTTACAAACTGTCAGAAAACGACCAAACAATTAATATTAATATTTCATGCAATCATATTTGTCGATTGAAAGCCACTTGGGCCAAAGACACCTCGTTAGTCAACAGTAGGGGTGTTATCCGTCATCAGGGAAATGTCCGTCCTCACACAGTTCGAATGACCAAAGTTCTCTTGCAGGATCGAGCTCGGTTGGTAAATATTTCTTCATTTTCGATATTCTTCTGACATTGCTCCTGCTGATGAACACAAGTTTAGATGTTTAAAGAACAATTTTGATGGTCTTAGGTTGACATCAAGAGAGGAGGTTAAAAACTAGTTATATTCATATTTTAAAGCAAAACTTAAAGAAATGTACAACTGTGGCACTTATAAGCTTGTCGATATCGGAATTTGGTTCTTGCAAGCAATGAAGGTTTTGTTTCTAATAAAATAATTCCATAGTCCTAAGTTTTGCATTTTTCATATATACCTTAAAATCGTACATTACTTTTGTTCCAACCTGATATATATTACGCAGGTTTTACTCTGAGTTTCATAGAGGAGTCAATGCAAGTACGGCGAAAAAATCCATTCAGAACAAATATGGGGATGATGCAGTTAAAGAAAGAAGTTGTGAAGATTGAAGCACATCTGAGCTAAAAATGTTTATTACCAAAGCTAACGGAGTTAAGAAAAGGTCCTTCCTTAGAGATGTTGGCAGTCTGATGTTAGAGGAACGAATCGTTCAAGAAGATAGATAAGTAGGTGAATCGTCCGCATATCCTCTCCTCTCTTTCCCTAGGTGAGGCAGAAGGGTATAAGACTCCATCTCGTTCCTTCCCAGTTCCGCAACGCCCTCATCTACAGGTCTCTCCATTGGTAGGTCAGAGGGAAAAGGAATGGCGGAGACCCAGAAGTGAGGAGGGGATAAGAAATGAAATGGGTGAAAACTAAAAAATCAGTAAGAGAGGAGAAGTGGATCTCAGATGACCTTCTTTTAGCATGGAATAGAAGGAGAGAATAGAACCGTTCATTTATTTTTGGAACTACTTATCAACGTGGGAACAGAGCCACGACCTTTCCTTATCCTTTTACATTCTATTTTTACCTGTTGCTCTAGTGGTATGTAATCGCACCTTCTTTATATTTGTCGAAAGAGCCGCTAATCTGTTACCATATAGTCCTTCATTTTTGTGGATACTCTAGTATTCGTGCCGTTATGTGAATTTCTATGTTGAGCTATATTCTAGCTGTATAGAATTATGTATGCTTTACTCTCTTAGGTGTTCGTATGGAATGTAGTTTTTATGGTTTCATTGGTGTTTAATGTAGGTTGAAAGCTTTATTATTTACATCTGACTCATTGACTCGCTTTATTCACTAATTTGCCTGTTTTTTCCTTTTATTCACTACTGTCAAGGTATGCCTGTGTAGACTAGCTCGCCGGTCAGAGTCGTACACAAGCACGGGCTGACAACTGACCAAAAGCCTCTTGGGATATGTCGGGGGCGATTAAATAAGAGTGCGATGTACGGTTGACCAGGTTTAGACTAATGGTTTGCCAAGTTGCAGTTCAAAGGATATATAAAGACAATACCCCCAAATATAATTTTAATATATATAATAAAAGGGGGCAATTTATATATATATATATATATATATATATATATATATATATATATATATATATATATAAAAGGGGTGAACAAATTATTTATGTTAGTTAAATGAATTAAGTGAAGATTAACGAGGTAATCTGGGGATGACCATACAAGATCGCTTTTTCTTCAAGCGCGGGCGAATTGGGGGTGGGAGGTGGAAGACAACGGCGCAGGTCTCCAAGAAGATACTTCGGGGAGTCCTGACTAAGAGAACTCGAAGATGGGGTTGGGTTAATTTGTGATGAAGAATGAGATTTTCTCTGCTCCAAAAAGACGTAATCTCAACTCGAGATGATTCTGTAGATCAGCATGGAGTCTCAGTCTCGAATGAAGGGAAATCTTGAAGGGGTAGTGAATTTGAGAGGGCCGCACAACTCTCTGGGAAGTAGGGGGCTCGATAGCCCTCCTCTAAGCAGGGGCCATAGCTTAACGAAATTATATCTGCTGACGAGATCTTCGACGAAGTACGACGACGGGGTAAGGGGGCTCACGGGAAACAGACGACACTCTAAATGGAGTGGATGGCGAGCTTTCAATCTCCTCGAGAGATGGTGAGCTTCGGGTTAAATACCTGGGTAACTTTCTAAAATTCTGACGCTGGCGCACGTGGCCTTGGAAGAATAAACAAACAAAAAATTTATTGGCACCTACATGGAGCCATAAGAGCTCATATATGGTAGGTCCTATTATGAATAAGGCTAAATTAGCTCGAATCCCCTCTAATAAATGTAAGCTATTTTAACCTTATTTTCTTTTAAGTATTGACCAAATTTCGTCTTCATAATTTCTGTGTTTGGAGCGCTGCTACATCTCGTGGTAGATTGTTCCAGACTTGAACGATGCGATTGCTGAAGGCAAACTTTCCCATTGTTGTTTTGAATTTCCACTTCTTCATCTTCTTGTCGTGTCCTCGCGTCGCTGATAAGCCTGGCAAACTAAAAAGATTTTCTGCAGTATCGGGCATATTTATCAATAATTTATATGTTTCTATTTGTTCACCCCTTTTCCTTCTATGTTCGAGGGAAAAGAGATTGAGTTTTTAAGCCTATCATTGTAGCTGAGCTGTTTAATTCGCCTTATCATTTTCGTATAGTGACGCTGTACTTGTTCTATTATATTTACATCTCTAGTTAATCGTGGAGACCAGAAGGAAGCAGCATAATCTAATATAGGTCTGTCTAATGACGTGTATAGTTTTAACATCGTCTCTGAATTACGCGTTGAGGCGGATTTCCTGATAAATGATGCAACTCTTGTTGCTTTACTTCTAATTGCAACGCATTGACTGGAGAAATTTAATTTATTATCTATTTTAACTCCTAGATCGACTTGCTCTTTTACTTCTATAATCTCAGTGTCTTAAAGATAATATTTAAATTTAGGATTACTTTTTTCGAATTGTAAAACGCCGCATTTGGAAGCATTAAGCTTCTTCATGTCAGATTAGTTGCACCATTTAGTTAACATATTCTGGCAGTTTTGTAAACAGCTTGAGTCTTCCTTATCCTTTATTATCTTCCCAAGTTTAGTATCGTCCGCGAATGAATTTACTTGGCAATTCATTCCAGCACCTAGGGTATTAACGAAAATTATAAAGAGTAGCGGTCCCAAAACGGAACCCCTAGGAACTCCACTAGTTATCAGCAGCCAATCGGATGTCACCCCTTTTAAAATTACCCACCGCTTACAATCTGTCAAACAATTTTTAATCCAAGTTATCATTTTCTCATGGATATGCATAGATTTTAGCTTTGAAAGGAGGATATTGAACGGGAGTTTGTCAAAGGCTTTAGAAAAATCTAGATACACCACATCCTAACTAGAACCTGAATTGATAGCTTTTACTATATGCTCATAAAATATGATCAGACTAGTGACACAAGACCTCCCTTTCCTGAAACCATGCTGACTATTTACTAAGAGTTGATGTCTCTCCAGATGATTGCGTAATTTTAAATCAAGAATTGTCTCCATTAGTTTACATATAAGTGAGTTAAGCTTACTGGCCGATAGTTCTCCTTTTCCTCACGTCTACATTTTTTGAATATGGTGACAGCTTTGGCCAGTTTATCTGCGTTTGTAGGCCGAGGAGGCTTCCTTTCACGGTGCTCCTTCGAGGGCATTTCCTCACAACTATCAGTCCACACTTTTTTTACATTTGACTTATTTGGTTTACTAATTTTACTCTTCGTTTTCGTTTCTTTTGTTCATTCACTATGAATCCACTTTAAGGTTTGCAATATTCTACTTATGTCACTATTATTAGCCTACTATGGTGGCCTATTGGCTTACACATTTGTTTTACTTTTGAGTGGATGTTCAATTTAATGAGTATTAGTTGGGTAGTGACGTTAGTTTTCACTTTCTTGGACTCTTGATTGGGATAATTAGTATTTAGTGGGGTATTTTCATGGTCGGTTGAAACTCCTTGGAAGCTTATCACTTCTTTAATTTTGTTATGTTTGTTTCTCTCAAGTGTATAATGCTTCCACTATTCCCTGATGAATTTTCCACCGGTGAATCTGGAGTTGAAAGAGCGTTTGCTATGGTGTTAATATTTTTTGCAAAGATTGGAGGAAATGAGTTGATTTCCTCCAGATATTTCCCGCTCTATCTTTTCTAACTACTCGTATGTTGAGGGTTCGATTTTTCTTACTTGATATAAGGCTCTTTCGGTTTGTCTTTCCCTCCTTATAGAATATAGAGCTTTAATTAGTAATCTTTGAAGTTCCCTTTTCTTTGTTGCTGATAAGGTGTTGATGGGGATGGGAGGATAGATGAGCCCCTCCGTTCCAAATATAGGATAGAGATTTCATTTGATGCTTTTGCTTGAGCCTTTTAAAAAAATATAAGAGATTAGCAGCGTTGTGGCTTTCGATATTCTTTTTCAGCCTGCCGGAGTTATCATTAATCTCAATACCTTGCCTTCATGATGTTATCGGTAAAGTTGTTTTACTACTTTGATATCAGCCACCTTTATTCTTAAGACTGGAAATATGATGAACTTTTGTCTCTTCACTCTTATCTTGCAGTCCCTCCAGAATTTTTTAATGCTGTCTATCTCGATGGCTGTCACCTGTGTCTGAAATTCTGCCTATCTGTATTGACTGACGACTAGTTGACTAATGTCGTCAGTGAATTGGATATTTAAGGATTCAGGCATTCGGGCATTCCAGGTTGTCATGTCCACTGTATAGATCAAATACGGCATGGGGATGAGGCAGCGTTTCTGAAGGAGTCCAACTTCCAATTTGAACTCGAGTTATTTAAGTTCGGTGATCTTTATAGAGGCTCTTCTATCTATCATGTATTCACAGAGAGTTATTTCCAGGTTCTTCTTTTTCTGAGGATTTAAGGGCTTGTGTTGTATACCTTTCCCCAGACTCTTTCAAACGCTTTTTCTACACCTGTCAGGACCAGATTGATGTGTAATTTCTTTGTTGTTTTGGCATTCGCAATCTTATCATTGATAATGAAAAGAGATCTGTTGACTTGAACGGTTTGTGACGAATATCATTTTAGCGAGTTTGCAATCGTCTGGAAAGTATGCGGTTTTTAGGCACGCGTTAAATATATTTTTGATTGCCTCAATTATATTTTTCGGCGCCTTGATTATTGTGATAATATTATTTTTTGAGGGGTCAGGCGCTTTCTATTTGAACGAATATATAGCATTTTTCAAATCATCGTTTATTATTGTAGCCCTGGTGCCAGGTACTCTTTCCTTTGCTGTCTGACGACAGGCGCTGGGGTAATTTTCTCAACGTTAATTCTAAGGTTGGCATGCATCGCCTCTTCGATGACTGGTGTGAAGTCTACTTTTTCCTCAGAACTTTTTGAAAACACTGACTCTAAAAGTCGTCCTAATTTTACTTCGATGATTCCACAGTACTTTCATGAATAATTTCGCATTTATCGTTCTTTAATGTTATTTTGCTCCGTGAAGTGTGCTTTTCATTCTATTAATCAATTTACAATATGGCTTCGGAGCTTTTTCTTCGTCTACTTCTTCACTGAATCTATCCCATATTTGCCTTTGGCGTTCTTCTATAAGATGCTTCATCTCTTCTTCCCTTCTATTGAGCGCCAATTGCTTTCTTTATTTGGACCGAGAGTCTCTTTTTTCCTTTTTTCCTCCCTCATTTATTTTTCCACCTGGGATATGGGAGCATGCAGTGTCTAGTTATCGTGATGTTTCTGGATTCAGCTTAAATGAAAACTGTTTTCATTCGCTCATTTTCTTTATCTATTTCCTCCAGGTTTGCTTCTGAGAGATCACGTGGGACGAAGTTCGTTAGTTCTTATTTGAATCTGTCCCAGTTCGAACCTGGCACCGGTACCTATTTCGGATTCTGGTTGAGGCTCAGGAATATTACAACATGGTCACTACATGCAATGTTGATGAGCTGCCTGTGGATGTTATATGGCATGTAATGGCCGCTTAATGAAACGTCGGGTTTAGTAGCAGCATTATTAGTAAAATAAATGGAAAACTGGGAATATCCTTCTGAATAAGTTTCTTTCATTCAACATTTCGAAGTTTTGACTACTTCTATTACTACCTTGGTATCTATTCGCCCTTCACTTTGCTTTCAAGTCACGATTAATGATGGTGGGACCCTGTGCTGAAGATTGACTTGAAATTGTGCATTGTAATGAATTTAGTTCTCTCTTTGTGGTTGATAGGCTTTGGCTATCATTACTGGCAATAATTCCGTTTCTACTTTAATAACGGCCAGATAGGTATCATTTAAGCTACTGATCTCTGTAAACGAGTCCTCTTTTAAGTGATATGGATCTTCAATCGAAAGCTTCACCTATTGCATTCGCATTCATTACAGTGTAGTTGAATATCTATATTAATCTTCTCTCTTGGTATACTCTATGCCCTGATATTAATTAATATGATGTCTGCCTGAAGATGTTGCCTAGAAATAGAATTTTTCTGATCCAGCCATTTGTGGTAAATTGCAGAATCTCGAGCTTCTGTGTCCTTCGATTTTACATTGTTTACTTAATAAGAATTTTAGGCGTTCTTGTTCCTTTGGCAAGTGTTTCGATTGGAACTGTTCTTTCCACTTCCAAATTGCCGCATCGGATTGAGACGAAGGTGTCGCGATTGAGGTTGATGGTCTCTCGCATATAATCTAATTTTATCCTGAAAGTGCATCATCCCTATCTCGCGTTCGTCCTTTTCGACAATTTTACCTTTGTAGGCCCACTTTCATGTGACTTCCTTTACGGCCTTGATGATGTCGGCTTGAATTTTCCTCTGGGTAGAGGATAATCTTCGTTGACATACTTAGATTAGGTCAAGTTTTAAAGCCTCAATTCTCTGGTTATTCGTTTTGGTTAGTTAACTTTATTAATGTTGCACTTCTCTGAAATATAGGCGTTGGTCTCTCTTTTTTCTGTATTTTTTGTTTCCTCTTAACCTGATTTCGGTGTCCCAATATTCTAGCGACAATTATGTTTAGGATCTCCAAAAGGAGTGGGTTCTCAGGAAACGACATCCTCTTCATCCCATTTTCCAATATATCGTTGTGTTGTTGCGAATGTACCTGGTTTTTCAATGTTTCAGTGAAGTTCTATTGGGCATAGTGAGGTGTGACTTTGCCTCCCTCAACTCCTTATCGGTAGCTTTCGCCACACCGGCATAGGCCATATTTCTTTTCTTTCCTTGTGCAACTTTTTCTTTTGTTTTTCTTTTTATGATATCTATTTGTTTTTTGGCATGCCATTGCCAGCGTTCTATAAGACATTTCGCAATTTAAGCTCCTATGGATTTTGCCGCATTCCCTCCAATAATGTCTTTTGTAGTCATATTTGGAACAGCTTAGTCCTCTTGAAACAGTTGAAGCACATTTGAGTATTAATATTCACCTCTCTTTCCATGTGTTAAGCTTGATATTCTCATATTGAATAATAATAGCCCATTTAGTGTCATTAGGAACATCAATAATTCTAATTATGGCAACCTCGAGTTATCCATATATGGCCTAACATAGTTGTGCTTTATTAGGTCTTGTCCTCTGTTCAATGCGCTTCAATATAATCGGAGGCCTTAGAGCTTACCTCCTTATCCTTTTGCTGACGGGATTCCTGTCATCTTCGTTAAAGAGCGCCTAAGACACTGTTTTTGTGATGTCCTCTGATATATTTTAGTTCGTTCACTTCCCTGATATAGTCTGAACAAGAAGGAAAGTCCCTCCTATGACCAGCGGGGTTTTGTGATAAGAGTTAGACGGATGCTATTCTGTTACTTGGCCCTTGGGTCCCGATATACCTCACGATTAGATAAGAACTCTGCGACCACCCTAATTATTTATGCCTACTGATATTAGCGCTTCCAATAAATTTTGAGCTAATGGTCTTAAGGATACACTTTCTTCGTACCCTATTGGGGCTTCCTTACTAGCTTTAATACTTTTGATTCTAGTGGTTCTGAGTGCTTTGGTGGACGTGTTATGTTGATATGGACTGTTTGAAACGGTGTGGAAAATTAGTGAGAAACTAGGTGATTTTAAAGAAAGGCCCATCCTGTAGGGTGGCCACACCGTCCAGTGAATATAGAAATAATCTCCAATCAGTTGAGCTGAAGAAATATATTTCTTCCTTTCTTCGCTGTTTTATTATAAAAGTATTGTCTTCATTGCTTGCCGGAATTGCCTCATCTACCAAGCGCTGAGCTTTTTTTTACGGAGCGGGTGGCTTCGAATGGTACAACTGGAATGGAATAGAATCGAGTAGAACAAAAAGCAGAGGGATGACTGTAGTGAACCACAAAGATCAAACAGTAAGTAATAAAATTGTTTTCGGAAATAACTTAAGAGGGGTAGAAAGAGTTAAAGATTGGTAGCTAGACACCGATGCGTCATTTTTGTTTGTTTGTACATAGTGATATTTGATTGGAGCGGCGGGAGTACGGATGGAAGGTATATGGCACGAGTAAACGAAACGCGATACACATATTATTTTGTTTATGTGAAGATAGGTGCTGTTTGTGTTTAAATTAGGGCTGCTGGGTATCTCAACGTCAACGCATCGTGTTTTCTGGCGTGTATTTTGGTGTATATGGAGTCTCTTGAGAGATTCCCCAAGTTTCTTGTAAAGAGAGTATGGGTATATATAATAAGTGGTGTTAGTTTGTTGTTGTCGTGAAATGTGGACATGTAAGTATATCGAGGAGAGTGACATGCGTGTTTTAGCGAAGAGTTAGGATTTCTCTGAGATCTTTTTTCAGGTAGTCGTGGGGTGTCTTTTCCTCTATATTATGTATAGTGTAGGCGCCAAGACACTACCCGGGATAAGTTGGAACATGGTGTAAATAGTTGTGTTTTTATGTTGTATTTTATGAGAGAACATCTGTCAATAAGGTCGTGGGAGAGATGCCTTCTGGTAGACAAAGGGAGCTCCGTGTTGTTGTTAGTTTACAAAGTAATCTCTCGTTACTGATCCCTCTTGTCGAATGCTATATTAACATCCTTGCTGATGGAGAATGTTTTTTTTGTGCATAGTATGCTATCATGAACGATGGTCACAAACGCTTGGTAAACTTATCTCTCCTAAGGTCTCATTAGCAGGAAGAAAGCCATTTACTCTTCCCTAGAAAATTCAGAAGATGTATGTTAAACATACGCTCGAGTATTTTGTTTACGTGCTCTAAAAGAGCAATAGGCATGTAGTCGTTTGTGTGTTTTGGGGTTTCGTTTTGTTGAGAAGTAGAAGTTGTGTGATGATTAGAATATTTGTCGTAAATGTGATTAGACGAGTGAGGCGTTGAATAGCGTGTCAATGTAGGGAAAATGTTATCAGATAGTTGATGAATTATTGGGGTGGGGAGGCCGGAAGAACCGGGGCACGTTTGGGTGTTGTTTTCATAAAATGTTATGTTTCTTCGGTGGTGATAGGGGTGATTAGTGTGGTGGAGTTGTTTAACACCTCCATACATACCAGGAAGGTGGGCCCAAGCCCATGGGCGATAGAGCCGGAAGCACTACCGGACCTTCTTAAAGTGTTCTTGTGCGTGTGCTTTTGTATATACTGTGTATGTACGTTGTTCCACTGAGACCTGAATGCGTCAAAAATGTCATTAGTGTCAGTGAGTGTGCGTGTGGAGGAATTCCCTTTAAATAATATTATTTCCCAACCTACTAAGACAGTATATCGGGAGAGAAAACGAGCCGTTAATCGAACCTCTCCGTCGTTTGACCCGCCGCCAGGATCCCGTGAAATTCACACCAAAGCTTCCTCCCGATCGTTTCAACCGTCACCCCCACTCCTCGGGTCAAGAGACTGCTTTGTAGACTCAGCGTGAAACGCATATATGGCCCCGCCGCTGTCACCCGTCTGGCTGCTGATCCCAGCCGTTGATACTTCCTCGTAAGGAGGCGCTCGGAACAAAGGTTAAGATGGGGTCAATCTCTCTCTCTGTTTGGAATAGCTCCGGGTATATATGCACCCGCTCGAGGCTGACGGGCAGATTTAGTTAGACGAGACTTCCCCGAAGGGAGTGCAAATCAACGAGCTCTCTTAAAACAAATGTGAGTGACGGTCACAAGCAACGGAAGAGCTGGACATCACCCACGTATCTTCGAGGAAGGGAGAAGAGTCTCGTACGGCAACGTCAGCCTTTCTGACCCATTTTTGGATCAAGGATTGGAGAAGCCGTCCTCTGAAGTTTTTCTGGTGACCTCTTACTACAAGAGGCCCATTAGCTCGCTCAAGACGAGTGTGGACAAGGCATCACCCCTCCCTTTGAAGTTCGTCCGGTGACCCCCTGAATACAGGAGGCTCGCATCTCGCAAACGCGAGTTCAAGAAGAGTAGCCCCAGCCGCTGTGGGTTCTGTGGCTGCCCCCGGTGGGTAATCAAGGTCACCAAGACCTGCCCCTACTTCTCCCACCTTACTCTCGAGTTTCAAAGGAAGTAAAGCATTCATTACCCTCAATCTCTCATGATAACCAGTTCCTAACCAGGGTTATCTAATTAGTATTCGGAGCTTAAGTCTGTCTCATTTTATGTACCATTTATATACGAGTATATACATTTATTGTTGTTACCTTTTAGTTCGTGTGTATTTAAAGTCTATTTTTGTCATTGTGTTTGTTATATTCCTTGGTTACGCAGCTGATGCAATCTATGAAATCGCACTCTTAGAAACAATAACAGTTGTCGCCTTGTTTGGTCTACCTTAGTGCCTGTGTGCGCATATTCATGTACACTTGGCCATACCTCGACATAAAGATATTTAGTGTCAGGTGTAGGGTCTAAAGATATTTAGCATCAGGTTTTTGTGTCTTTCCCATCTGATTTTGAAGCACTAATTTGAATTGATAGCCACTGCATTACCAAGAATATTCGAACAACAATATTTTAGGACATTTTTTTTTTATTAACGGGTAACAACAAATTTGTAAGCCCATTCTTGTGTGGTGTGTCCACAGTTTTTCTAGTTCCTTTAAAGAGGATATTAGCTAAGCGGTAATACTGACCTTGTTGTTTTTGTCTCGTGAGACAGATTCTTCCGTTAGTTAGTTATTTTTTTTTTGTCTGTGTGAGTTTGCGAGATCTTTGCTAGAAATTTTAATATTTTTTTTTGGTAGAAATTATATTTGTTTTGGTAAAGCTTCAATAGCTCTGGCAGCTTTTTCGTTGGGCAAAAGCCGGAAGTAGCATATCCGGGATGTCTTCATTTGATTGCTTTCATAAACAAGGGCAGATCCTAGGCTTATCTGGGCAAGATTTAATCTCTTACGTCCAGGAAGAGGAATGTAGCGGACGTGCCGATATAAAAGTACAGAGAGAAGCTGAAGAAGGAAAAGAAGTAAGAAAAGCATAAATTGAAGTTAGAAAAGCACAGAGAGAAGCAGAAGAAGAAGCAAGAATAGCAGAACTTGAAGATAGAAAAGCACAGAGAGACGCCGAAGAGAGAGAAAGAATTAGGTAGTATGAGAGAGAGATAAGTCGTGACCAAGTCGAGATAAGCTCCGTAGGAGCTTGAAATGAACACGCTGAAGCGCCCTCATTAAAACTCCCCACATATAAAAATGGAGAAGATTTTTACTCTTATTTAACGCAATTTGAGAAGATCTTCGAAGTCAATAATCGCGAGTCTCCTCTTGATTATTCGACCCTAAAGGCAGACCTTCTTTCTGCCATTAACAGGAATCCCAAATTTTATAGGTCGAGGTTCCACTCCGCACGAATACAGCCAGGTTAAACTTACAGGGAATTTGGATTCACGCTTCGGCGTAATTTTCAATTCTGGCGGGATTCCGCCCAAGTAGCGAAGGATTATGAGTCGCCAGTTGACTTCATCCTAAGGCATCAACTGATAACGACCAATCCCCACGAACTAAGGGCCTTCATAGCGGATGGGAAAGCGTCCACTGTCAAGGAGTGTGTGGAAGAAGCCAACCTTCACGTTTCTAATCACGACCTGTACTCCAAGGAGGTCAAGAAGAATCATCCTCCCCTCCCCCAAACACAAGTTAGGGTCTAACCGAAGCTCCCACAAGGGCAACAACGACTTCATAAAAGTCCAGGCACCGAGCAAGTGCAGGCCTTACTCGCCGCGAGAGAAAAAGGACGTGAAGACCCCGTTACTCCCCTCCACGCCTAACAACTACCCGGGTAGACCAGAAATCGTATGTTTTACGTGTGGCAGCATAACAGGTTTGCGTTGGTGCAGGACATTTTAGGTCGTGCTACCAGGTTTCCAGTGGTACGGTGCCACATTGAGTGCTAGTACTTCACTGAATGGGCCGACGTAGTCGCGGCCCTGATGAAATTCTGCTCCGGCCTCATTAGACAGAGCGCACAGCTATCCTCAAACCGAATTTCCAAGCTGGTCATTACTAGGGCCCAGGCCGAGAAGGATGAATCGCTTCCGGTACCACTATCGTCCCCAGACATCGACCTCACCACCAAGGTTCAAAACGATGAGGCACCGAAGAATTGTCCCAGATTACAACCCCTGTGGGAAAAAAAAGGAAAAAGTAGACTGAAACGGTGCAAGGCGATCGGAAGATCAAATACACCGTAAAGGACGCGTTAGTATACCGTTCTTCTCTCCAGCCGAAGAATCCTCAGACCAACGCGTTGTATGTGCCGAGAACGAATATCGAGCCAGTTTTAAAGATGCCTCAAGATGGCCTAATGGCTGGACACTTCGGCTATAACAGAACGGTACCGCGGCTTTTTAAATATTTCTTTCAGCCAGGAGCGGCCAAAGGAATTATAGACTTCTTCAAGTCCTTTGACCTTTGCCAGAAGGTCACCTCCTGAGGGCGTGTAGCCCCCGCCATCCTCCAAAAGATCCCGAGAGCGCCCGAGCCCTTCACCCAGGCCCTAATCGGCCTAATAGGCCCAATTTGTCCCTCGTCTATCAAGGCAAATATCTACCCCGTTGAACCCGTGTTTCTGGTCCATACGGTGTGCGTAAGAGCTGATGATAAGTGTCCCCAGCCTTCTCTTCCTTTCCCCTAAGCAGAACCTCACTCCAACTTGAAGGTAAACCCCGATCTCGCCCCTATTGAGAGGGCTAAATTCCTTGCCTTATTGGAAGGCTTTCCCGTGTCATTAAATCGTCGATTGGGCCAAATTGCGCTGTCATAGCAACGGCCCTTAAAGAAATGCATAAAAGAACGGCCACTGTCCCTGACAATTGAACCCGTTGGGCAGAAGATCGCTTCCACCAGCTAAGGGAAAAGTTAATCTCTGCCCCTATCTTGAGATTACCGAATCCCAATAAAACATTCAGTGTTCGTACCGAGGCCTCTCAAGATGGCATAAGTTGTGCTCTCGACCAATATGATGACGATGGAGTGGGATATCCTGTAGTATATGTTAGCACAAAGCTGTCTCATAGCAAAAAGGCATATGCCACCAAAACGCTTGAAACGTTAGCCATAGGGTGGTATATTCGTAAATTTAGGATGTATGTTAAAGGCATCGACAACTGCCTAGCCGATTGCTTGGGTAGGAATCCTATGGAAGACACCCCACCCCAACAACCTGAGTGTACAGTAAAATTTGGCGTTTGATTCATTTTTGTAAATACAATTTTTCTTTCTTTGTTTTGCCTTGTTGATGTTGCATGTGCGTTTATATAGATTAAATTAGCTGTGGTTACGCATATGTAAATCTGTGTAGTGTTATGTTTGTTTTTCTGTTGGTAAACATTAAATTTGCAACTTTATAAGTTCCCCTCCTAATGAAGTTATTGTAGACATTTTTTTCACTCCAAGTGTCCTTCGCTGTAAAAATGTCTTTGGATAGGGAGGAGTGTGAAGGAATCCCCTTTGAATAAGACAGTATTTCGGGAGAGAAAACGAGCCGTTACTCCCCCACCCACCTTTCTGACCTCTATCTCGTTTGACCCGCCGCAAGGTTCCCGTGAAATTCACACCAAAGCTTACTCCCGGTCGTCTCAACCTCTCCCCTCCCATCGAGTCGGGAGACTGCATTGCAGACCTAGCCTGAACCGCGTTTATGGCCCCGCCGCTGCTGCCCGTATGGCTGCTGATCCCAGCCGTTGACACTTTCTCGTAAGGAGGCGCTCGTAACCAAGGTTAAGATAGGTTCAATCTCTATCTGTTTTGAATAGCTCCGGGTATATATGCACCCGCCCTAGGCTGATGGACAGATTTGGTTAGACGAGACTTATCCGAAAGGAGTGCAAATCAAGAGCTCTCTTACAACAAGTGTGAGTGACGGTTGCAAGCCACGGAAGAGCTGGACATCACCCCCGTATCTTCGAGGCAGGGAGAAGAGTCTCACGCGGCAACGTCAGCCTTTCTGACCCGTCTTCTGATTAAGGATTTGAGAAGCCGTCTTCCGAAGTTCTTCTGGTGACCTCTTACGACAAGAGGTCCATTAGCTCGCTCAAGACGAGTGTGAAGAAGTCGGTGACCTCCTGGGGACAGGAGGTCCGTATCTGGTCACTTCTTACGACAAGAGGCCCATTAGCTCGCACAAGCCGAGGGTGGAAAAGTCGTCCCCTCCTTCGATGTTCGTCCGGTGACCCCCTGAAGACAGGAGGCCCGTATCTCGCAAACGCGAGTGGGTTCTGTGGCTACCCCCCGTGAGTAATCAAGGTCACCAAGACCTGCCCCTAGTTGCCTTACCTTACCCTCGAGTTTCAAAAGAAGTAAAGCATTTATTACCCTTAATCTCTCATGATAACCAGTCCCTAACCAGGGTTATCTAATTAGTATTCGGAGCTTAAGTCCGTCTCATTTTATGTACCATTTATATACGAGTATATACATTTATTGTTGTTCCCTTTTAGTTCGTGTGTATTTAAAGTCTATTTTTACATTGTATTTGTTATATTCCTTGGTAACGCAGCTGCTGCTCTCTATTAAATCGCACTCATAGAAACAATAACAGTTGTCGCCTTGCCTGGTCTACCTTAGTGCCTGTATGCTCATATTCACGGACACTTGACCATACCTCGATAGTGCAGTTATAATGTTGTAAGTTTATGAGTTTCGTTGGCTCTGTGCATGGAATCATCTTCCCGCGCCGCCAGAAGGCGGAAAGATTAATGGAAAGAGCATCATCAACTATGCGGGTCAGCTCGCGCCACTGGCGCTGCGATCCAGCGGCATGCATTGTAGGGTTCGGGCACGTAGATTTGTAATCTAATGTTGGCGGGAGCCTCTGCCGTAATAGTTATTATACATGTTTATGATTCTTTGTTTGTGTGTATGGAGAATATAATGTGCTTAATGCATGTGTGTGACTTGCGTGGTGTATATGTTAAGTGCTTTATTTATGCTACAGTAGTGTCTAAATATGTATGGTTGGTGTCCTGGAGATTGAGGCTAGGTGGTGTATTTGTGGTGATGTGTCATTTGAGCTCCTGCCACTTTGTGTTTTTTATTCGTAATGGGATGCTGTGGATAAGAGGAGAGGTAAAGAGGATAGTAGGAGGTATAGAAGAATTGTGCCTAAAAATACGTGGAGATTTGGGTCTATGTAGGTTTGGAAGCGTGTGGCGTGGTTATTGTGGAAATATATGTCCGAAGAAAAGGTCCCTCCTTGTTCTCAAAGAATGTGAAGGTTGTACCGATGTGCTCGTGAACTCGCCACAAGGCACCAATCAGATACCTACCCGCATCATTTGTGGTGTTTTTAAGTAGTGTGGGATGGTGTGCATTGAGATCTACCACCAATAAGAGTGAAAGGTTGTAGTGGATAGAGTCCGTAGAGGTCTATCTATGTGTAGCTGTATTAGTGATGGACTCTAGTGGGTAGCTACTAGAATTGGGCCAGTCTGGGAGTGTACTTTTCAGGCTAGAAAAAAATCGTCTTCTGTTTCTATGAGTGTATTTTGTATGCAGTGATTAATTATGATCGCTGATCTCAGTTGCAGCGGCTGTGTGGGTGAGATATGGGTGGTTTCAATTCAGAATCAAGTGTTTGGACGGTGTATAATGATTTTTCAAAAGTTAGATGTCCTGTCTTTTTGTGTTAACTACTCATTTGGAGATGGTATGGAAAAACTGTGCCAACTGCGTACGTGAAATTGCACCACACTATGAGTGTGAGCGTAGTGCACTTGCCTATGTGTTTGGCTGAATCACTTTGCACTCATTGATCTTTTGGCATTGCAACAATAGAGTGAGTGCGGGCGTGGCGACATTCAATCTTCTTTGATGTGGTAGAGAGTGTTTGGTGGAGGAATGGAAGGGTGTGAGTTTTGTGAGCTTTTCAAGTGCTCGAGCATGTGTGTTGGTGGTTTTGGAGGAGATTGACTTAGGGGCCTGAGCGAGGGTAGGTGGAAAGACAACGTTACACTCGTTTTGACTGTCGTCCAAATGGAAGTGGGATCGCAATGGGAAGAGCTCTGGGCAGTGGAAGAAGGGGTCGGGAAAGCGAAAGGGGAGTGGGGGCAGGGGAAATAGGGGTAGTTACAGCAGAAAGGGGATGGAAAGAGTGGAAGGAGGAGTGCTGACAGTAAAAGGAAGGGTACGAAGAGTGGAAGGAGGGGTGGACAGTGGAAGTAAGGGTGGACAGAGTAATAGGAAGGGTAGGGAAAGCGGAAGGTGGG
Organism: Ceratothoa steindachneri; assembly: GCA_963969495.1. Taxonomy (NCBI): domain Eukaryota; kingdom Metazoa; phylum Arthropoda; class Malacostraca; order Isopoda; family Cymothoidae; genus Ceratothoa; species Ceratothoa steindachneri. The sequence goes on from OZ018326.1 coordinate 161,734,404, forward strand.
GTGGGGACAGTAGAAGGAGGGGTGAGGTTAGTGGAAAAAAGGGTGGAGACAGTTGAAGGATGGGTGGAGAGAGCGTAGGGGGAGGGGGGGTCATGGCCGAAGCTGGGGCCAGGGGAGTTGGGAAAACAGGATAAGATGTACGGAAATTGGTGGTTGAGGAGGATCTGGAGAAGGATGGAGTAAGTAAGAGCTAGTTCGTGCACGCTGGGAAGAAGTGCTAGTCATCAGTTCATGGTTTCTCGTATTTGAGCGAATACCGTCTCGGGATAGATGATTTTCCTCAGTCCATTTGCTGCATAGCGCAAGTTCATGAAATTGGCGTATAGGTGGGGGTCGCCCCCAACATGTCTCTTGCCGCCATGATAGCACGGCTGTCGGTTGGGTTTTGGGGTTACTTGGGATGATCGTTGGTGTCTGGTTGGGTAAAGATGTGTGCGTGTGTGTCGGTATGGGGACTTGGGTGGTCCCTTTGGTGCCAGCGCCAGCGGCTAATGTTAGTTTGAAGAGAGGGGGGCCGGGGTTTTCGAGGTGTATTCGGGTGAGGTGTATTGTGGCCTCCTTAGCTTGTAACATTGGTCGAATGGGATTGAACAAGGTATGCACACATTATTCTTAACGCGACATGATTGCCGCTGCAGTTCGTGCAACGGATGGTAGTGTTTGTGCACTCAGTGTAAAAGTGACCCTTTCAACTGCATTTTGAGCAGACACGGTCTGCTTGGCATGTGGTGGTTTGATGTCCTGTTTTGTAGTAACGAAGACGCTGGGATGTTCTGATGTTGTGTGGTTGTTAGATGTGCTGAACGTACATGATACTCCAGCAGCGTTTTGTGCTTCTCCTCGGAGAGTGCGATAACCGCCTACAAATTTGTGTCGTTAAAATAAAGTACTTGGATGGACTCCTTGCCGTACTCATACCTGAAGTGATTGAGGAGGTCCTTGTTGGAGAATGCTAATAAAAGAGCGTTGGTTCGGCATATGCGTATTTAGTGTTTGGTTGTTTTTAGCCTCTGGTTATTTCGTGAATTGATGCTCATCAGCCAATCACTCTTTAGCGAGGATGTAGAATTTATTTGGGTCTGTAGTGGATCTAAATATTAGTGTTTGTCCGATGTGTACGTTGAAGATGTTGGTGATTAGTGTGTCAATAGTGCTTTAAAGTTTCAGTGTCTAGGATCGTGGTAGTGTTTATTTGTTCCGGTGGATGTGTATTAAACGTTCAGTAGTTTCAGCACTCATGCCATTACTTGTGGGTGTGTTTCTCTCCCCTTAATGACCATATTTTTAACTGCAATATAAATGAAACGTACCTATCGGGGTTCAAAACGAAGCACTCTGCCTAAACCACTCTTCTTAATGTTTCAGACGGTTTACGTAGAGCTGCTGATAGGGTTTGTACGTCCATTCTAGTCCTCCTAGACTTCTGCTCTGCTTTCGACACTTTCGACCACACTGTCCTCCTTGATAGTCTTCAAAGTTTCCTTGGTCTCTCGGGCACCGCACTTGCCTGGTTCCGCTCATACCACTCCTCCAGTACTCAGTCAGTTGCGCTCGACACCCTGTCCTCCGAGCCCGTGCCCATTCATTTTGGGGTGCCTCAGGGCTCAGTCCTTGGTCCCCTTCTCTTTCGTATCTACTTACTTCTTCTTGGCTCCCTTATTCGCGATTTGGGCCTGTCCTTCCACATCTATGCTGATGACACTCAGATATACCTTTCCTCATCCCCTGTGTCGTTCTCTCAATCAATTACTAAGCTCCTTTCAGCCTTCACCTCCATAAATTAATGGCTGTCTGCCAACATTCTAAAACTTAACCACGATAAAACTGAAGTTCTCCGTGTTGGTACCGCTTCGATGGTGGAGAAATCTAATGCTCTCTTCCCCTCCCTTAACCTTGGAGAAACCAATGTCGCCTTCTCTGATTCCCTCAGTAATCTTGGTGCTATTTTTAACGAGCAACTCTCGTTTAACCTGCACATCTATCTTATCTTTAAGTCTTCCCTCAGTTTCCTCCGCAACTTTTCACGTGTTCGATGCCATTTTTGCTATTCATGCCTTTGTCACCTCACACTTAGACTACTGCAATTCTCTTCTAGTGAATCTCCATTTTTCGTCACTTCGCCCCTTACCACTAGTTCAAAACTATGCTGCCCGGCTCCTCCTTTGCCGCTCCCGGTTCTCTTCTTCGATGCCTCTATTACAGGAGCTCCACTGGTTATCTATTCACTTCCGTACTCACTATAAAATTCTTCTTATCACCTATAAGGCCCTAAACTTCGAGGCTCCACCTTTCTCTCGTCTGCCCTCTCCCGTCGCCAAACTCCTCGTGCACTCCGGTCTAACCTCGCTCCCATCCTGAACATTCCTCATTCTGTCCTCTGCTTGATGGGTGATCGTTCCTTCTCAATTTGTGCTCTTAGACTCTGCAATGCTCTTCCTGCCGAAGTCCGATCTTCTCCCTCCCTTGCTCCCTTCAAACGTTTCCTGAAGACTCATCTCTTCAGAATTGCCTTCTCTCCCCTCTCCCCTTTAGACTTTCTCTACATTCGCTACACGACCTGCGCTCTCTAAGGGCTAACAGCCCTGAAAGGCTCATTATAAATACTTATTATTATTATTCTTAATTTAGAGAATTATTAGCTCTTCACATTTGTTTTCGAAAGCCTTTCTCCCCCACTCCGGAAGTGATGAATGGGTGAACATGAATATAGACCTTAATGGCTCCTTAGATGGAGTAAAAACATGGCAGCCTTAATGATTGATGAAGGCCGAATCAAGGACCTTCAACCATTGGCTTTGCCCCCTTAGCGAGTTTTAATCATTCAGAGTTACTTCTCTCTTGACTCCTGGCCGGACCCACAGGGTAAGGCCAAAATTAAAAAATTACTCTCCATTATATTGTAACTCTCACCCTTTCCAGGATGCCTCTTGACTTCGGGTTGCTCAATGGGATTTACCACAAACGTCCTTTCCCCGGAGCCCCCAAATATGTCCTTTGAAAGAGAAGGTCATAGTTGTAACGAGGGTTATGAGTGCAGTCTACCTTCACCGGGAAAAATCACGATAGGGCAAGGGATGAGAGGGGAGTTAGGTTTCCATATTAGGAATGACTAGCCAGGAAAAAACCTCTTTTAGGTACTTCTCTCAAATGGGAGGATGTGATGAATGGACGAGTCTAGTGGGTCTTCCTTGCGGGGTTAAGATGAACGTATCCCTGAAAAACGTCAGCCGAAATCGCTGAAAATCTACCTTAAAATCCTTTATGTTGACGTTTCTTCGAAATTTCCGAGACGGTTTCTTCCTTTATTGGGCAGTGAGTAGGAAGACAGCTCGCATGTCCTGAGGTGAATACAAAGAAAAGCAGAGAGCTGAAAGTATTGAACCACAGAGATCGGGGAGTAAGAGATAAGAGAGAAAAATGGTTCGGAAAACCTTAGAGGGGATGGAAAGAGTTAAAGGTCGGTGGCTAGACACGGATGCGGTTTTTTTTGTATATTTAGATAGCAGTAATGTATTAGATTTGGGCATAGGGGAGAGACAGGCAAAGGAACGGTGGAGCTTGATTTAATAAAATGTGTTACTCATAGTGCTGCTAATTTATATATGGTTAGGTGTAGGTTGTGGTTAATTGACACCTGCTGGATATCTCAACACCAACGCAGCTGTTGTACGGCGTGAATTAGGGTCTATGTCTGGTCTCTTCCAAGTTTCCCCAAATGCCGTCTTAATGGAGTGTTTGTGTATGTATTAAGTGGAATTGTTCTTGTTTTTCTGTAGTGTGGAAATGAGTGTGTATCGAGGAGAGCGACATGCGCGTTTCACCACACAGTTTCAAATACAATGTGCTTTCCTCTTCCATGTCTGGCCCGCGGCTGAATGTAATTGGTGCATATGTAAGGTGTGGTCTGGCTAGCAAGATAAAATCTGTGCAGCATTTTGTTTGCGTTTTAATCTTGATTGCATGATGCTTTGGTGTAGATCCATATCGCTTGGAAAGAGAAAAAGAAATATAATTAGATGATCTAAATAGATAAAGAGTTTTGTATAAAATAATTACGCATATTCGATGACGTTATAGGCCGCGTGATGAGTGATTCAATTATGTTTCAGCGCGCAAATGGCGTCATTTGTAAGTCATTTACAAGAAATTGGTGAATCACAAAAAAGTTGTGTCATCTACGTATAAAACTACGTTAATAAAAGTCATTCTTGCTTTCTTTCTTTTTAAATGTCGCACAGTGTAATCAGGAAACGTTTCCTTACTTGGTCTCTAAACTTCCATACACGATTATTCACGCTTGTTAAAACGACATACGATTACTTCTTTCTCGCATATATTTCCTTATAGAGTCAAACCAATTATTCTTCTTCGGCTATTGTACATGCGATTATAAATGATTTTCAGTACCTTTCTAGATTTATTCTTACAAAAAATGAGTTATATTTCCAAATATCTTCATTATTCACTTCGCAAATGTCGGTCATATATTCATTCCTCATATGATCTAATCTCACATGTAGTGCTCGTCTTTACTTTTCACAAGTGTTTTCATACAATCCTCTTTCTCTCTACTTTACGTATACTCTGAATTCACAATCAGTTTCATGCAGCTAACATCTATGGCACTGCATCGAAACGCATTCACACATTTAAATGTTACACCATTCGCGTAAAGATCAAATTATTGGAAATCACCAAATAAAATTGTAAAACCACAATTTCGCCGAATTTATTTCAGTCAAAAGCTTGCTTAAGTCAACATAAATATTACCTAAGAGAAGGTAACCCAGCAGTGCGTCCTAAAATCAAATATTGAAAAGAATCGCGATATTAATTGGAATTGCGTTAGATTAATTTTTTGTCAAAAAGTACCTTCTAAGAAATATCATTGAATGTACCTTCATAATTCAATAGGACAAATTTAATAACAGCCGAAAATTGTTTTAAACATAATGTTATACTTGGTAACTGGAAGAGCTGCACATCTTGGCCTAAGTACAAATTACGGAAGTCTTGTCACACGGTTGATATAAGATCCCTGATGAGACACGTTTCTCCGACGGTGCTTTCTGGCGAATGTGTCGGTCCTTTCCGAGGCAGCCATGATTAATGCCCTTTGGACATTAATCAGCGCACTCTACCCTGAAATTCATGAAAGGAGTAGTTTAACCGAGGGAACAATTCGCCCGGGTGGCCAGCATGCCATCCCATGATCCCCTAGCGCCAGGGTATGATAAAAATAGTGGAGCCTCCACTCTACTTGTTATTGGACCCACCTAGCTCTACTTCTCTATATTACATAGTCTCTTACCCCATTCCAAACCTACTCTTCTATCCACAGAGATTCTGGCTACTTGGCGTAGCTTCCTTTTCTTACGAGTATTTACTCAAGTGGTATCGTAAATCTTGAGATCCGTACTTGCTACAGAGGCCGAAAGCCCGCTGGATGCGGGCAGTATTTGTCACAGGGTGTTCTGAACAGCCGACTCAGCTCACCTCCTTCCAGGACACATAAAGGTGGCTACATCGGCACCATGCTTTATGGTCAAAGGTCGATGGCAAATTCTCCTGATATGAGAGCCTGGTTGTCAAGGCCAATCTTAGCTCGAACCCGTGTGCTGAGTATGAGTAAATGATCCCAATTCCGGAATTTTCTGATCTTATGGATAATTTTCTATTAATCTCCCAAGACATTGGGAGGTCATAGTATCTACTTTTTATGCGCCCATTTTTTTTATTGTTATCATGGTTAAAAGAGAGAAGAATGAGGGACGACCGCAGGAACATGGAGATACGCCTACAAGCGCGGTCTCGCCTAGGTGTTGGGGAGGACGAGATAACACGAGACACCCTTTCTCCAGTGGAGGGGCAACCCTCTCATCATCCACATGCGGCAAAGTTGCTTTCCCTGTGCTGTCTTTCGAGCCGCTCTCGGGACGCTCCACCTCAGAAAAGGAAGTGGCCCTATGTGCTTTTTCCGGGGAAAATACAACCTGCTACTAACGAAGCGGAGGTTCAGTCCTCTTTTATGTCTACGGGTGAAGAGGTTTCCTTTAACCCCTTTCTTTAGGGATGCCCTTAAACGTCGTCTCCATCTCTACACCAGCGGTGGTCACTTCTTTCCTATCACAGGGGACTGCCAAAAGAGCATGTATGTGGCCCAGAATCGACTGCTTGGTAGGGCTGTAGGGGTGCGAATATGTATAAGAGAAAAACTTCCTTCCAAAAGAGAGAATATAAATAGACAATAAATTACCAAGTCAGGACGGACTTCGCCGTAGCGTAACGGTAGAGTGCTAACCTTGGGATTCAAAAGACCGGCGATCGATCCCCCAAAAGTCCACAAATTTTTACAAAGAAAACGGAGAATGCTTCAAGGACTAACTAATCCAGAAGGAGCAAGAAATCGACGCAAGAGAAAACCGCGCTCAAAGAAAACGGAACTCAAGAAAATCGACTTTTAAGGGCTAACTCGTCTCAACTCATCTCATCTCATCAAAATCGTCAAGAAGCATCAAGAAGTCATCACGTCCTCAGAATTGTAAGGAATCATCACATCGTCGTTAAAAGTGAGATACATCAAGGAAAAGAAGATCAAGAATTAGCCCAGCCAACTAGAATATTAAGTCAGATTACTGGAAGAAATGTTTCACGGGGCATCTTCACTCAAGAAATAAATAAATATAAATATGCCCCCCCTCCATAACGGGTGACCCTCAAAAGGCCGAACAATCTTCTGATCTTCGTTACAACTGCACATGCTCTCCTACTATAGTTTAAGAAAAAGTGCTGCTGGAACCGGAGACCCGGGAAAGGATATTACTGATTAGCGTCAAAAACTTAGTTCGCTATCCTCAATCCCACTTAATTAGCTCCACTCATCCCGCAGACTCAGAGGCCGGGGAGGGAGAGCTACGAGTAATCCTCGATTAAGAAATCCAATACTACTCTCTCCCTAATCCTCAAATTCGCTCCGCTTTCTAGAAAGAGACCTGTGCAGGGGTGCGAAGATGTATAAGAGAAAAACTTCCTTCCAAAAGCAAGAATATAAATAGCCCGTTAAATTACCAAGTCATCACCGACTTCGCCGTAGCGTAATGGTAGAGTGCTAGCCTCGGGATTCAAAAGACCCAAGATCGAACCCTAAAGTCCACAATTTTTACAAAAGAAAGTTCTCGAAGAAAAGGGAGACCACGAAAAACGCTTTGAAGACAACTCAAGAAATCAACTCAAGAGAAAACCGCTGTCAAGGAAAACGGAAAGAAAACGACTATCAAGGGCTAACTCGTCTCAAGAAATCATCACGTCATCATGAAGCAGAAGAAGTCATCACGTCATCAGAATTGGAAGGAATCATCACATGGTCGTTAAAAGGAAGATACATCAAGAATTACGAAGATCAACTTAAAGAAGAAGGAGTCAGCCTACAAGAATAAGAAGAGTCAGATAAATGCAAGACAATATTTCAAGGGGCACTTCAGTCTAGAAATAAATATAAGGAAGGCCCTACTCCCATAGGGCTAACCCCCTTAGAGGGCAAAATGATAGCAAGGCTCGCCCTGCTGCGTCCCCTATTTTCTGGCAGTCACGCGTTTTGTTCTTACAGGGGACCGAGATGCTTGCCCCCATGTCTTCCCAGAGGAAATTAGGTTCGCCTGCCCAAACTACTCGACAGAAAAGTCCTCGATTGGGAGAGGATATCCCGTTCCAGGATCTTCTTAGGGGGTGTACCTGCTCTTGATGCCAAACACCGAACCTGAATCAACCCCTGTGCAAGCTTCTCCTCAGGAGTTCGGGCCCTCCTCCCCTAATTGGCTGGCGCCATTCGACAGCCAAACCATTCTCCATTTCGGAAAAGGATCTTGATGAGTTCTGCCCATACGTCCTTGGGACCGCACAAAGGGTTGCCAGAAAGGTCTCGGCTAAAACTAGCTCTCCGCCCCTTCGCCAATTTCCCATAAGGTGAAACAAGTCATTAGACTTGAAGGAGGCAATCCCCTTTGAAGGTGGCTGTGAGATCGTCTTCCGCTATTATTAAAGTTGTCCCCTGAAAGGATAACACCACCAAAGGAGTTTGGACTGTTATGCCCTCACATAAGACTGCACTAAGTTGCTTAGAGATGCGAGATCCTCCAAAGTTTTCGAGGCGGAAGGGAGAAAAAATTCGTATAGGGGGCGCAACCTCTCCCGATAAGTCCTTGAAGGCAATAACGCCTTCAGTACGTTGTTCGTCTAATAGCGCCCGGAGTTCTGCTTCGGGGAATCATATGGTCATTCCCGTTAAGTTCTTCTCTTCAAAGAGGGCCCCCCACATCTCCTCCGTCCTAGGCCTGCAAGAGACCATGCTGGGTGCCTGATACATGCTCACAATCCCGGGTTATAAGTGTTTTGCGATCATCACAGGATGGGAGCCTGGCCTGAAGATGCGTGATTTATACTCGTTATGTTGTTCGCGTTCTTCTATTTGTTATAAATATCTCCTTTCAGGCATTGGAAGTGCAGCTACACCCGGATAGGAGGTATACTGTAATTTCTGCGTATATTCCACCGTAAGCCGACTTTAATCTTCTTATCGGGAATTCGATCGGTAGGCACCCCATATAGGGGACTACATGATCAATTGCCAACCTGATCGATGAGTTAGAGATAGCTGTCCTAAATGAGAATAAATTTGCTTATCACTGTCCGAGAACCGCTTTATTTTTATGCATTGATCTCTTTCTCTGCTCTCCAGATGCACAGCCTAATTTTTTGCGGGTAGTGGTTGATGACTTTGATGTTACTGATCCCTTTCCCATTCACATATTATTTGCTGGGTCGCTGTTGCCTAAAAGACCCCCAGATAGTGCTTGGAGCGAATGCAGTGGTCCGCATTTCAGGAAATGACTGATTTTACTCTCACAGTCGAGGAGTTTAGTTCGGTGAATAAGGCCGTTCACTTCTTCTCTGGCACTCTCATCGCCGTAAGGCAAACTACTATTCCTAGAATGTCTGGCCGTTTATTTGGTGGTCAGCAGAGTGTGAGACGGCTGTTAGACAGAAGCGCCATTCCCACATGCGATATAAGTGCCACCTAACAATTTCCCTGTAGGTGATTTTGTTGAGCTAGGGCTAGGTTAACGTAGGTTTAGAAGCACGCGCACCGCTCTTCTTGACTAGCATAAAGTAAGTTTCCTCACTAAATGGGAAAATCTTTATTGTAAAGGTGTGGAAATTAGTCAAAAATATTCAGGACAAGTTCTCGCAAACCAACTAACCTGTTCACCAGGAGAACGGGACTGCAATCTCGGGCCCCGTGTCCATGTCAGAGTCCTTCACACACACTCTCTCCGCATCCTATATCCGGGATGTTTCTTTGCCAGCATTTAATGCATGCCGTGATATCGCTGAAGGCCATCGACTGGACTTTACCTCCTGAGGCGGAGAACACTTCAACGACAGGTTTAAAATGAGTAAGTTGAGTTCAGATTTCACCGACCCTGGTCCAAACAATGACCCGTACGTCATGCTTCGAAATCTAGGTGAGCGAGACATAGCATTTGTGTTTGATTTATACAAGAGGATCTGGGCAGAGGATATCCTCCCAGACTTCTGTTCGGTGTTTAGTGTGCTCGCTTTTCACAAACCGGGGGGAGATCAATCTACCCCGGCCGATTTCCGCCCAATCTCTCTAACCTCCTTTGTGTGCAAGTTGATGGTGAAATTGTTAAATGTTAGATTAGCATTTTTATGAACAAACGAAGGCCACCTGTCTCCTGCCCAGTGCGGCTTCCCCATGTTCCATTCCACGTCGGTTTCTCGGCCCCAACTGGAAAATTGCTGTCTGCGAGGCATTCCTCCTTAGACATCACTAGGTGAGGGTGATTCTCGATATGGAGAAGGCTTATGATATTGCATGGCGATACGGTATCATGATGGCTCTCCACACGATGGGGGCGAGGGTAGGCCTCCCAATTTTTATTTCTGAATTTCATCGAAAACTTCGATCACGCATCGGGGGTGGAGGAGGCTCTCCGATTGAATGGGGCATGAGTAAGGCATCCCGCAGTGAAGTGTTCATAGTGTTACACTTTTTAATCTGAGAATCACGGTATCTCCTCTCTGCTGCCAGATGATTTTCTTGATAAGCTCTTCGTGGACGACCTTTCGATCTCTCTTTGTGCGGCCCAGATGCCAACTTTGGAGAGTCGATTCCAACAGGCATTGAAACGCATTTCTCGATATGCCGCTGCCCACAGGTTTCCGTTTTCCGGGGCAAGCACTAAGGTGTTTCACTTCTTCAGCCATCCACGGTTCCAGACTGAGTGTTACCTAAACAGGATTTGCTGGGAGGTGGCGGATTCGCATTTATCCGACCGACACTTCAGATGGGAGGCTCATATTTTCAGTCTTGGATTTCTTGTACCCTAACTATGGACATTCTTTGTTCCCTGACGCTCAGCACTTGGGGTTCTGATAGGGATACTACCTTACTTTTTTACCGATCTTTTGTTCTTTCGTTGCTTATTTACGGAAGCGAGTTTTATACATCCACAACCGATGATGTATTACCGAAGGTGGACTCTATCCACCACACCGGTGTCCGCCCTGCAACCGGTGCCCTCTGCAAGTTCCCCATTTGTCGCCAAGTCTCTGCTCCCAAAACTTTCCCATTGCCGGTACTATTGCGATCGACCCTTTTGGAGCACACTTCGTGTCACGCTGGAACCGTGCCAGTGTATATGGATTGGGGTGGGATGGAGGTCCACGCCGTATGTTTTCTGTTTGACGTCAGCAGGGCTCTACCAGACTCTGCGTCTGTCTTCACAACAGAGGTGGTTGCAATACACAGCTAGTTACCGGAAATAACGCGTCGTGCCAGGTTAGGAAAGCGGTTTGTGATCTTTAGCGAATCACAAAGCGCCATGAGTGCTTTTAATGAATTGGAATAACAACATTTTCTGTTTCGCGGTATCACTGATGCAACAGGGGTCGTGAATTGTACTGATGTAGAGATTATCCTTTTGCTGGGCCATGTGGGAATTACGGTGAATGAGCGCTCCGATGAGGGCACGAAGACTCGGCGACCATACCAGCATTTCGCGCTTCCTCATCCTGACCACATGACAGGAATTAAGGCAGCGGGCTCCTGGCAAAGAAGATGGGAGACGGCTGGGGGAAATTTAAAGTTGAGCCCCGTGCCATTGCAACTCGACTGTTCGCATTGTCCTACCCTACAAGGCCGCGAGGAGCGAGGTCGTACTTGTCCGTTGTACTCGAGTCAAGTTCGTGTACAGACTTGTGCCCTATCTGACTTTTGGAGGAGGCTGTCCTTATTCATTTTATTTGACTCACGTTGATTTTGGTCGCATCTCCCGCGATAGAGGGAAGCGGACCTCTCCCTACGATGGGTAGAAGCGGGCCCTCTCCCTACGCTGGAGCGTGATTCCTCCTTCTTGTTTTTGCTTTGTTTCTTGTTTTTGTCTTTTTATTGCTTTAGTTGGGGGTTCTCTTTTTTATATGATATTTTTTACTTATTTCTATCTTAATGTAGCCTAGAATTATGCTTGAGATTGAGTACGGCGACTTATGCACTTGTAGGCAGGCGCCAGATAGGCGCTATTAAAACTAAATAATCATTTTATTGCACCTCTATATATCTCTCTCTCTCTCTCACACACACACACACACCTTTACGTTCCTCTCCTTCTCTCATCTCCTCCCTCTGTCTCATCCTTTCCTTCGGTAGCCTTCTTTTCCCCTCCCTCTCTCTCACTTCCTTAAAATCTCATTATGCCCTAACAACATAACAGCTACATATATTAGTCACAGATTTGACGCTAACCAAGCTGAAAAATCTGTCTTTGATACCTTTTCGTCTAAAAGCATTCATCCGATCTTTGCTCGCCTCAAAAAACATTTTGGATATCATGAAATTCCTTCATAATCGATCTGGAAATAAATTAATTTTGATAATACCCCCAAACACAATAAAAATAGATAGGTCATGTATAAGCCACGCTTACTTTTAGAGCAGTTTATGCTCATTAGTGACAAAGTAGTCAATGTGATTGTCAAAATATCACATTCAACAAGAGCTGTCACCCTAAGTACATGTTCAAGTAAAAACATACCAATTCTTGTATTAGGGTCTACAACTTGTCCTTACTTGAGTCTCACTCGACTTTGCTTGTCAAATCCCGGAAGTTTAATTTGTTAATCGTCGTCCATCTCCATTTGAGTGTTGTGTATTTTCATCCCTAATTTCATCCCTAATTTCATCCCTAAGTTTCATTTCAGCTATTAATCGCGCGCGAGTCTCGTCGCGAACAATACATCTCACTAAGTCGGTCGGTCCCCGTTTTGCTTTTGTTGTTTTTGAACTAACATCATAAATATTTGGCCGATTCTATCGAAATTTCAAAACCTTATGTAATAACATCCTAACTATTCGCCCGATACTCTGCTAGACTAGACTAAGTTATAATAGGCTATACTCTGCTAGGCAAGCTATGCTAAGATATAATGTACAAAAGTAAGATATACTATGCTAATTTAGTCAAGCTATGCTTGACTAAGCTATAATAAGATAGTACAAGCCATACTTGTCTAGGAAGGTTAATGCTAGGCTAGGTTATACTATGCTAGGCTAGGCTAAGCTATACTAGGCTGGATAGAGCTATTCTATGCTATGCTAGGGTAGGGTAAAGTATAATAAGCTAGGGAGGGCTATGCTCTGATATGCTAGGCTATGTTAGGCTTAGGCTACGATAGGCTAGCTAACCAAGGCTATAATAGGCTAAGCTATGCAAGGTTATTGTATTCTAAGGTTTCGTATGCTATACTAGGCTAGGCTATAATATGATACGCTTGGCTATATTATGTTAGATGTGGTTATGCAAGGATAAGCTATAACAAGCTAGCCTATAATATGCTAGGCTAGGCTATTCTATGTTAAGATATATTAGCTAGGCTATAGTAGACTATTCTAGCTTGGCTATACTATTCTAGGCTACTCTAGGCGACGCTAGACTAGGCTCTTGCATGCAATGCTAAGTCATACCTGGTTTGGCCAGGCTATACTAAAATAGGCTACACTAGGCAATACTACGCTAGGCAAGGCTATCTAGGCTAGGGTAAGCTAGTCTATACTATAATATGCTAGGTTAGTCTAGTGTCTACTCTGCTAGGCTAGGCTATACTAGGATACGATAGGCTAGGCTATATTAAGCTAAGGTAGGATAGAGTAAGCTATACTATGCTAGGTTATTCTAGGCTAGCTAGATTATACTGAGCTAGGCTAGGTTAAGCCCAGCAACGCTAGGCAATTCTTTTTTAGGCTTGACTATACTAGGCTAAAACAGGGTAGGTTATAGTATCATATGCTTGGTTATGATATGCTATGTTATACTAGGTAAATTTAGGCTAGGCTATTCTAGGGTATACTAGTCTAGGCTATGCTATGCAAGGCTATTCTCTACTATGCCATGCTAAAGTATGTGGTTATACTATGCTCTTTTAGTCTAGGCTAGACTATGCTATGCTATATTATGTTATAATATACTATGCTATGTTATAATAGGTTATGTTATACTATGCTGTGTTATATTATGCAATGCTGTGCTATGCTATACTATGATATGCAATAATATTCTATATTATACTATGATCTAATATGTTATATTATGCTATGCTATGGAATACTGTGCTATTAGTGTGTGTCAATCTTTTCAACGTTCTTATTATATAAATGAGGGGTGCTCAAAAATTGCAGCCTTACTTATGAATTCTAAAGTTATTTTTTTTATTTTAATTTCATTTTAGTACTACTTGGTTAGCTACTTAAAGGTTTTGAGTTATTTTTGTCATCTTGGGGAATCAAATGACCATTATCATCATTATCATCACTTCTCACTAAGTCTATAATTTAATAATGGGATTTTTTTGAGTATTTGGATAATAATTTCATCTTAGTTTGGTTATGTCTTATGTTTTTTTATGAAAGTTATTTCTAATAATTATTTTATAATACCAAAAACAAAATGGTGAAGTTCAGAAATAAATATAAGTATCGAAATTTTGTGAATTTTTTAGAACCCAAAGAATTACAAATGGTGAAGTTCAGAAAATTTATTTTTATATATCTTCTATAACTATATTTCAGCAACGTGATATTTTGAAAGGAGGTAAATTTAGTTTAGAGTTCCTTTTTAAAATTATTATAATTTTCGAAGCTCAGAAAATTTATAAAAATTTAACCATGGCTCCTTTTTTTTAGATTTTAAATTTTTTTCATCGGTGTGCTGAAGATTACGTGGCTTTCAGTACTAACATCCTACCAGTGGGATTTGACCTACAATTGATTTTAAAATTAGGACAAGACTGGCGACATTCACACATTTGAACACCTAAATTGAAAATAGCAGAGTTGTCGCCATCTCAATTCCCAACTCTGGTTGACGTTTTGAAATGTGGATGTGAGAAACTACCCAGCAGATAATCTTGCAAAGGATATTTACCCTAAAGTCCTTGAAAAGTGGGAACGATGGAATAGTTCTTTTCTAGCTCCCGTTGTAAATTCAAGAGTCACAATCTTAAACAGATCCCAGAGAACTGGGAGCAGGCAAAAAACATATCCCTTGGGAGAGGAGAGCTACAGGGCTAAGACACTTTAATTACAAAACTAGACAACCTGTTGCTATCCTTAGGCTCAAGTGTAAAATTGTTCTTTTGCTGTGAATTTAGCTGCCCTGGTTGCAAAAACGACACTCAAATGAATTTAAATCCCCTATGGAGATAAAGATCTCTGTGAAGGAACTTGCTTTCATTAAAGGTCAGAGAGAAATGATTACTTCTTTTGGACCACATCAGGTTTGCTTTCGAGATTAACTTGATTAAAATAGACAAGAAGGTGAAAGAATTAGAGTTGCTTACTATAAGTAGGGCCAATGTTTCAATGCCATCAAGTGAAATATTTTTTTCTCCCGAAGAAAATGAATAACAAATAACTGATGTTCAAGAAAGAAAGGATTGAATTTATGAAGTGACATTAAAAATACCAACCTCATCTTCAAATTCCATTAAAAAGCAACCGGGGAATTATTTTGGGGGGAAAATAACATCATAACTATTCGGCTGATTCTAACGAAATTTGAAAATCTTATATTGTTTTACATTCTCTTTCAAATAATATAATTGCCAAAGTCCTTCCAAGGTTAGTCCGGGAATTATTTTGTTTTGGCAATAACATCATAACTATTCGGCCGATGCTAACGAAATTTGAAACCCTCAAAGTGTTTACATTCTCTTTCGAATGACAGAATTGCCAAGGTCCTCCCAAGGTTTCTCCGTAAATTATTGAAATCTTTGTAGGTCGTAAGGTCATAAATCATAATAAGTGAGGGCACGCTACTTTTTGGTCAACAGACCTTGTTCGCCGTCTCTCTCTATTTGAGTTTTATGTATTCTCATCCCTAATTATTTCCATTCATCATCAATCAAGGTTGAGTTCTTTAATTACAAGGAATTGTTGCTTCTCGAAGAGGATTATATTTTTTATCATAAAGATTCACATTAAAGTCAGAAGAGTTTTCATTTTTCCTGCGATTGGGAAGCCTCCATTAGAATTTGAAGCACAACACCTTAGTACCGACGACTTTCTCGTGGCTCCTACATATATAGGACTTTTGTCATGTTATTTGACAACCTCATAAAAAGTTATTACTAAACACAAAATGCATAAGTTTAGTCATTTAATAGGCGCTTTACGTCCGATGTGTAGTCGGTTTGAGGCCTTATATTTCTTAGAGGGGCCCTACAGATTAACCTGGGGTCCAAACAACAGTTCTGGCAGCCGCCGTGGGGTCGGCCCATATAGAGACTCCATCCAGGGACTTTCTGTACCCGATGTGATCGCATTGAGCACTAAATTTCTAATATGGATCAGAGATTGGCTTCGTAATAGAGAACAGAGCAAATAACGATTGAAATGCAACCAGATTTAATTCATGAACCTAGTCACTTCCTGATGAACTCTCGCTAGCCTAGTAAATACGGCGTTGGATTTCTGACCTCGATGCAGAGATCGAATCCTAGCGAACACACACATAAAACTTTCAGTGGTGTCATGATTTGGCCACCCAGTGGGCGGATACGCTGATTCTTCCGCTATTACACATTTGCATTCCCGCCTTCACAGCACAACATCTCGCTCTCTCCTCTGTTCGGCAACCCGGCCTATGAAATACTATAGGGAGGGGGGGGGCACTCATACCAACATACCACCCCGCCGCCTTCTCCGGAAAGTGCGAGCGCTTGGCATAGACGGAAAGGTAGCCGGTTGGATCGAGAACTGGCTAAGTGGCAGACGGCAACGGGTGGTGGTAAATGGACAGGCTTCTGAGTGGGTGCCCGTTACTAGCGGGGTGCCTCAAGGTTCTGTCCTGGGACTACTACTATTCATCATCTACGTCAACGACATGGACGGTGACATGGTTGCCAAGATTTCCAAATTTGCCGATAATACCAAGCTTGGTATGAACGTTGCAAAGGATGGAAATACTGCCCGCCTCCAGGAAGATCTTGGGAAGATTGGGGAGTGGTCGGACACGTGGCAAATGCCTTTTAACGTGGGGAAATGCAAAGTGATGCATATCGGCCACAGAAACCCCCAATCTCAGTATATCCTTAAGGGCACTGCTATGGAATCCACCGACACTGAGAAGGACTTTGGTGTAACAATCACTAGTGACCTCAAGTTCTCGAAACTGCATTGAGGCGGAGAAAAAGGCCCAAAGGATGCTAGGCTATATTAAGCGCCAGTTTGGTTATCGGAACCAGGAGATTGTACTGTGCCTGTACAACTCACTTGTCCGACCGCACCTGGAGTATGCCGTACAATTTTGGAGTCCATTGCGAAAGGACATCGCGAGATTGGAACGCGTACAAGCCAGGGCAACCAAGCTGATTTCCTCTATCCGACATAAAAGTTATGAGGATAGACTAACGAAATTAGATCTGTTCTCGCTGGAAACCCGTAGACTGCGTGGTCAGCTCATCGAAGTTTTCAAAATACTTCGAGGGTTCGACAATGTTGACTACCGGGATATTTTCACACTTAGTGAGAACAGAACGCGCAATCACGGCTTCAATCTTGAACTGAAGCGTTACAACCGCAATCTGTGTGGAAATTTTTTCACCTACAGTATCTGCGGTAAGTGGAACGCACTTCCAGTGGAAGTTGTCAACAGTGAATTTGTTGACCAGTTCAAGTCAAGACTAGACAAGGTCTTGAAAAGTGGCCGTTTAGGGACGCAAAACAATTGAGCAGCCTTGTGCCCGCTCGATTGCAAGTCCAATGGTACCCTCTTTGAATGGACCGTAAGGTCTCCTAGAGTACCTTCTTTCCTTGTTGTTACTCCTTGTTGTTGTTACCCCTGATGCGGAAAGCCTGCCCTATTAACCTCGCCACCCCTTGGGGGCACGAGGGGTTCCAGCTTGGTTGGTATGAAAACAATACATTCCGAAAATCTCCCATCTCAACGAGGAAACGGTCTCTGGTGCCATCGGATTATCAGTCATTGTCAGTCTAATCTTTATATGCATTTCATTATCTACTCGTGGGGATCTCGTCCCCGATGCAAGAGAGGAATGGCACTAGGTAGTTAACTTCATTTCATATATATTATAATGTATTTTTGTTAATAAAATTATACATATTTGAAGCCATGAATTTCTATGTTAAGAAATGAAAAACATCTTGGAAAAATAACGATAAATTGAATATAAATATATAATTGTGTACATATCGTAATTAAATATTTAGGACCTGTCTTGTAATTCAACTTCTTTTATTGCAGTCCTCGTTATCATTATTTTTTTCTCCTCTTTCTTCAGCATGTGTGTATTTTCCTTAATTATTTTTATATTCAGTGAACATAGTCTCGTTTCATACGTTTGTTATCTTTTCATAATTAAAAATCCCGAAGTAAACATTAAAACATGTCTATTCTTTTTTTAATAGGTTCTTTGCATATCTAATTTTTGCTATTATCCAGATTAATATTTCCAATCTTAAGAAGAAATTCCGCAAAGCGTCGGTCTCAATTCATTCGCCTCTCGCTTTAATTCAAAATCGCATCTCTGTTGACTCATAATAGTGTGAGTTTATGCTCTCAAATTAGCCCATATAATTAATTAGGTCAGTCTTTCAATACTCGAACGATTTAATAGATTTATAGGCAAATTCTAACATTATCGCACCCTAATATTCATTTACAAATAATTTATATCGGCAAGTTAGATCCCTATTTGGTTGTCTAAGATGGCAAATATTCACGAGCTTCGATCGCCATTATGATTTATGAGAGTTTCAAGGCTTAGGGGCCTCAGTTTATAGTGATTGGCCAATCGCGTGCTCTTGGGGTTGTGACGTCATAACTTGTGTCAAACTTTGATGGATGATGTTTCCTTTAAGTCTGAGTGAACACTTAAGAAATAAAGAAAACCCGCTGGATCAGTAATTAAGAAATATTTTTTCCCTCTCCTTTTTACTAAAACAAGTCTACTTTACTTATTAATTCAATAATTTATCTTCAAAATAGCAAATTGTATTGAAATATAATTGATATATACAATTTGATTACTCGATGGGCACCTCAGAGTATTCTTCATTATATAATTGAATAATTGTGAAATTAGGTCGATGCTCCGCCTCTCTTTGAGCGCAATATACTTTTTTATAAACAGGTAAGTCAAAACCTGGACTTTGATTTCATTTTATTCCTTGATTGCACCACAATAAATCAATCAAGTTCTAATTTTCTTTTTTTACTGTTATGCAGTCCACAAC
This sequence comes from Ceratothoa steindachneri, assembly GCA_963969495.1. Classification (NCBI taxonomy): domain Eukaryota; kingdom Metazoa; phylum Arthropoda; class Malacostraca; order Isopoda; family Cymothoidae; genus Ceratothoa; species Ceratothoa steindachneri. Next base: position 161,753,233 of record OZ018326.1, read on the forward strand.
TCCATGTGAGAATCCAAACTTCTTAAATTTCGAAATTTCGGAAACTTTTTTAAGTGAATCGCCCTGGTTCAGTTGTGTGTATTTATTTGTAATGAATTTATTTAAGTGACGTTTCTATCATAAATATTCCTGACTAAAAAAAGTACCCGGCGTTGCCCGAGCTAAAAATTCCTGTCGCAATTAAATACAGATGCATATTGTTTGAAATTCTTACATTGCGGAACAAAATTATCTTTACTTGCTGATTATTATTATTTGTGTGGTAAAGGCAGATTTAGGACAGTTGCGCACTCTCCCTATCATATAATTTCATATAATATCATATATCATATAAAAAAATATCTTATAATATACAATGAGTAAACATTTCACTGCTCGCGCCCGGCAGTTTACGCGCAAGCGTAAATGATCTCTTAGTTATGAGCGAACAACGTTGTGGCCGCAGAAACAGATCAAGCGTCTTATAGATACAGATAATTAAAAAAAAGTTCTAGTATATTTCCTTGTAATCCTATATATACTAAAGTTAGCAATTTAAGTTCTTTAAGTTTTACTGGATATTTTATGTTTTATCCTTTGAAATAATTTAATTAACTTTTACTATTTGTTTTCAATACTATTTATACGAAGAAAGAAAATAATAAGAGTAAAACGGAACAAGAAGCGTACCATGAAACAACCAGATCAATGATAAAAAAATATTAATTTAACCCTTTAACGCACATAAGAAAACCAGTAGTATATTTTTAGAAAAATGTTATAGACTGGATGTATATGAATGGTAGTTGGTGTTTTTGTCAAAAACATATTAAATAATTTCTTACATATGGAAATAGAGCATGGCACATATGTGTGCCATTGAGCCTCAGGGGTAATTATTTATGGTTTAAAAGAATCTTTAGTTTACTGTTTATAACAGCATTTTCTATTAATATTCTAAGGATTGAAAATAGTATTATAATGTAATAAGATTTATTAAACATTTAAAAACATAGTTAAAATATTTATGTCATTATTTTCTCAAATATGTGATATTTATTCGGGAATTTCAATTATTTATCCTAAAAAAGATATATAATGCAAGAAAAACCTTCATTGAATGGAAATATTTTAAACTAAAAATAATATTTATACAACATTAAGTACGTAGGTATCACTTTAGAGTTATTCATGATATTCTTCAAAGCAATTTCTATCACTTACATAACAAAGGTAGGTGTCACATTCAACACACATATTATTGATTCTGCAATAAATTTTATTTTTAGTGCACACTTTGCAACGTTGTCTGGAATCAGATTTTCGCATTGAATGTGTTGATGTTGAGGAATGTAGATAGTATTTTGATTTTGGGGGATTGACAGCAACAAAGGTTGATGGTGAGGCTCATTTTCTGTTGGAGAAGTTTCCAATCAAGCTACGAGCTACAATTCTTTTGAATGTCTTTGCATCATTTTTTTCATTATTTGACGTCCCTTCTAATTTGCAGAACACAATGAAGGCATTGTTTATTGCAATATCAACAAAATCGAAAACTACTCTTAGGTAATATTTGACTTTTGACCTATGGTCAAACTGATAAGTTACTTCCTTTTGGGGTCCATTATATCGACTCCACCCATATGGGTATTGTAATGCATAACAACAGCAGGACATTCAATCTCCTCTTTATCACTAGTTTCCTTCTTCCTACGGTACACTTTCGAAACAGGAAATGCTGATATAAAATTTGACAACATATGCACTGCTTTATTGTCCATCCACTGATTCAAAAGAAGAGATATCTCCTATTTTCATTTCTTTATCAAAAGGTACCTGTAATCTTGGAATATTTTTTCTGTTCCTTCGTACGGTTCCTGCACTATTTATATTTTTCTTGGATAACATGAACTGGAGCGCCGGTGGATAGAAAAAGTTTTCTAGAAAAATGTTGCAACCAATATTTCGAATTATTTTGGTAAGTTTTGGAACAACTCCTTCGCTCAACCCGCATTCTGTTCCATCTTAAAGTTGCAATCTCACTTGAAGTTTGATATAAAGTAGAGTCAAGTAAGCTACTACATGATTCAGAGCTTTGTTGTGAACTCAGGACAGGAATGTTAGGTTCTATTATTACATTTATGCCTTCAGTCAGCTCTTGATTTTGAGCATCTTCTAAATCTTGTTCTATAAATTCCATATCTTCCTCATCACATACGGCTACATCTTCAGTATCACTGTCGTCACATGATAATAATTGTTGGACTTCATTTCCTCGAAGAACGATGTGTCTCTTTCGCCGTGACATGCTGTATCTGTAATATAGGCCTATTGAGAATTGTGTAATAAAATAATGTAAATTTGTAATATCTTTAGAATAATTATATTTGTATATTATTTGATAACAATAAAGTACCGATGTATTTTAGTAATAAGTATTGGCAAACAAATATAATAATAATATTAATATTAATAAAATTAATAATAATAATAATGTTGAATAATATTAATAAGAATATAAATAATAATAATAAGAGTAACATTTATAATAATAATCAAAATAGTAATAATAATGATGATATTCGTAACTAAAAATTCTGATATAGAAAATTACCCCTTATGGACAATGGCACGTATTTGTGCCGTATGCATATTACTAAATATTTTGGACTAAATATTTACTTTATTTCTTTAAAAATCATTTTCAATCGAGGTATAGATGCTATACTAGTATATATCAAAATTTTAGGCCCCAAAACACTTTCTAACACTTATCGAAAGATATAAAAACACAACCACTCTCAAGTAGGTTCAAGACACAACTGATCGTTCTTAAAAATATGGTCAAAAAACAATTAAGTTGCCAATTAGTCATTAAATATGTATAATATAAACAGAAATTATATGTATACAATAGAATAAATAAAAAATAATATATAAGAATATTTTATACAGCGAGTTAAAGTTATGACACACAGGCGTGCCAATGAGCCTCAAAGGGTTAAGTTTCCTGTGGCTTGGCCATTCAATATTTCTAAGGGTTCTTCAAGATTATTTAGTTTTTCAGCGTTATCATAAAATCATGAGCATAACAAATTCTGCCATATTGATAAGGGAGAAAAAATGGTTGATATTAACTATAAAATTCTAATTAAAAATAAATACAATATTATAAAAACATGAATTTCGGCTGAACGTCATACGATAAAAAAATGGTATCAAGAAAGAGGGGACTCCCCCTCATCCCCTTCTCTGGAGGGGCTTTCGGGCACCTTCCTTTTTTCCAGCAGCAGTCCCCTCTGTTCTTTCCAAGGGGACTGCCAAGAAAGCCAGCAGGCAGCCCTTAGCCAGCCGCTCCACATTGAAGCGGCTTGGTAGGGCAAACCTCCTTAGGGAGGGGGAGAGGGAAGCCAGGCCCCTTCGGTCGCTTCCCTCAAAAGACTTGCTGGCAAGAATATTGAACCTTCCCAGGGTCAAGGCCTGTGCTTCCCCACACAAGACTAGTGACGATACTGCCAACAGGACCTGCGATGTCTTGGGGGGGGGGGAGATGGCCAACAAGAGGCCCACCCTGAGATAGACATGGTCCTTGAGGAAACCCAGCCTCAGACGGTAGGGCCTTCCATGGGGTGGAATCCGGGCTCGGTACCAAGCAACGAACCCGAATCCGCCCCTATGCAAGGTCCTCCTTAAACAGCTAGTGTTTCTGAAGCAGTATAAGGAGGGGAGGGATCTCCTCCGACCGGTGCCACCACGACTACCAGGACCTTCTCCATTTCGGAGAAGACCTGGCTGAGGCCGGTCCATCTGGCCTGGGGGCTCCTTCCAGCGGAGGTGAGCAGCGGGTTCATTCCCCACCCTCCTCTCCAAAAAATAAAAAGAAAAAGACTAAAAAGACAAAGAATACTCGGGGCTCCTCTCCATCCGCAGGGGCTACGGGGACGGATGGGTCTGCTGCCACTTTGGCAAGTGACCAAGCCAAGATCGGCACATCCGGCCCCTCTGCCTTCCCCGGTTGCGAAGCCCATGACTAAGACCAAAAGTGCTCAGGGCGGAGCCTCGATGACAGCGGGGCCCCTGATTTGGAGATTACCTCAGCGTTTTCGAGCCCGCTGGCTCCAAACGCTTCCTCGTTATTCGATCCACTGATGGCACCATGTTGGCCAAGGAAAACATGATCCATCAGAGGAGAGGATTAGCTAGTGCAATTGGTAGAGAGCCGAAGGTGACGTGTTTCTCAGAGGGAAGCCTTCTGGCGAATGCGGCGAATCCCGCTGAGGCGGCCAAGATAAGTGCTCTTTGGACACTTCATGCACCCCGGTGAGTGTGACGCCGCACTCTACCATGAACTTTGTGAAAGGAGTAGTTTATGCGAGGGAACTCGTTGACTACTCCATTGAGGACATCACCTTAGAGCTGGCTGACCATGGGGCGGTCAAGGTCGAACGTGTGATAAGAAAACAGGGAGGGACCTTGAGACCCAACCCTGCACTCTTCGTCACTTTCGACTGTGACACGCTTTCTGAGTCGGTGCGTGCTGGTTGGTACCGCTACCGCGTGAAGGCATTCGTGCGTGCCGCGGCGGTGTTATTACTGTCACCGCTTCGGCCATACGAATCGATGTTGTAGACGTACAAAGTCGGGGCCACCCGAAGTCTGTGTAAATTGCTCCAAGGCCGCACAGGATAAGTCTAAATCATGTGTGGCCAAGTGTGTCAATTGCGGAGAGCCACACCCCGCCTCTTCGAAGCAATGTGGTGCATATCTCCTCAAGAAAGAAATCCTGGCCTTTCAGGCCCAGGATTGAATCTCATTACGCGAGGCCAAAGACTTGGTCCTGGAGCGCCCGGCTCTGCGTGGGACGTCATATGCCTTAATAGTTAGAAAGACACCCTCTGCTCCTGACCCATCCAAGCCAACGAGCACGGTTGTTTCCGCGTCCATTTGGAGCCCTTCTGCGGGCTCTCCTGAACCCGGGCGCTCCCTTGGTAAAGCTGGCGGCAAAAAAGGTTCATACCCAGCCCCGGCTAAAACCAGGGCTCCTTCCTCTTCCCCCAGCGTCACCGTTTCCCGTAAGGCGAAACGGCCACGGGCCTCCACCGAGTCGTTAGACTCACAGAGGGCAACACCCCTGAAGCTGTTTGCCAGGTCATCTTCCGGGATTCCTAAAGCTGTCCCCCGAAAGGAGGACAGCATCAAACCAGCTTCAGCTCCTTCGCTCACGCCAAGAATTGGTGCGAGTGGCTCAGAGACGGTGGTTACTCGAAAAGATGGTCCCCCCCGCCTCCGAAGCCGCAACGCCCGCCTAAGGTTTCGAGACGGAGGGAGGAAAAGACTCACATGGCGAGCCCAACCTCCCCCAATAAATCCTCGAAGGCGACAGCGCCTTTAGCGCTTTGTCCAGCCAACAGCACCCGGGGCTCTGCCTCTGGGAAGCGCACGGCCATTCCCGTGATTGTCTTCTGTTCGAGGAGGGCCCCCGCGTCTCCTCCGAGCTAGGCCTGGAGGGTATATTCCTTCAATCGTATTGCCGTGGAGTCCGGGCCAACTGGGAGGAGCTGCAGAGGCTCGTCTCGTCCCGTTTCCCGTTAGCAGGAGACCATGCTAGGCGCGTGCCCCCTGCCCTCCCTCCCGGGGCATAAGGGTCTTGCGACCCCACTACCACTAGATGACCGAACTGGGGGATGCGCGGTTTACACCCGGCACGATGTCTCCGTTCTTCCTTTCTCTTTAGATACCTCCTTTCAGGCAGTGGCTGTGCAGCTGCCCTTAGATAGGAGGTATACTATCATTTCTGCGTACATTCCACCGTCAGCTGACTTCGACGAGGGGGATTTCTGCTTGGAGATCTGAACGGCAGGAATTCTCTCTGGGAAGATTACTCAATAAATCCCAAGGGACAAGTCCTTGCCGATCTGATCGAAGAGCTTGAGATAGGTGTCCTAAACGTGGATGAGTTTACGCATTACTGTCCGAGAACCGCTTCATTTTCTTGCCTCGACCTATCTTTGTGCTCTTCGGATGCACAGCCTGATTTTGATTAAGCTGTGGTCGATGACCTCCATGGTAGTGATCACTTTCCCATTCAAATATCATTTTCAGGGCAACTGCTGCCTGAGAGCCCACCTAGGTGGTGCTTGCGTGGGCGCGGTGGCCTGCATTTCAGGAAATGACTTAATTCTCTATCTCAGTCGAGGAGTTTAGGTCGGTAGATGAGGCCGTTGAGTTCTTCTCCGGCAACCTCATCGCCGCGGGCCTGACTACTATTTCTAGAACGTCTGGCAGTTTTGCACGCCGACCACTCCCATGGTTTTCGGCTGAATGTGAGACAACCCTCATACAGAAGCGTTATGCGTACATGCGCTATAAGCGCCGCCCGAACGATTTCACTGTCGCTGAATTTCGTCGGGTCTGGGCTATTTTCCGGTATATTTCGAAGCACGCCCGCCACTCTTCTTGGCGGGCATACGTGTCCTCACTTAACGGGAAGACCCCTTCAGCAGAGGTGTGGAAGCGAGTCAAAAGGATTCGGGGCAAGTTCTCGCATATCCCCTCCTGTTCTCCATGAGAATGGGACCGCAATCTCGGACCCTGCGTCCGTGGCGGAATCCTTAATGACCGCTTTTTCCGCATTTTCTAGCTGGGTTACTGCCCCGCAAGCATTCAATGCACGTCGTGATATTGCGGAAGGCCACCGGCTGGACTTTACCTCTAGAGGCAGAGAACCCTTCAACGACAGGTTCACTGTGAGTGAGTTCCGCTCCACTCTCGCTTCGTGCGCGGACACCACCCATGGTCCGGACGATGTCCCGTACGCCATGCTTCGACACCTGGGTGAGCGAGGCATGGCTTTTTTGTTAGATTTGTTCAACAGGATCTGGGTGGAGGGTCTTCTCCCAGATTCCTGGCGAATCGCTACTGTGCTCGCCTTTCGCAAGCCGGGGAGAGATCACACTACTCCGACCGGTTTCCGCCCAATCTCTCTAATCTCTTACGTGTGCAAGTTGATTAAGAAATTGGTAAATGTTAGACTAGCCTTTTTCCTGGACAGCGGAGGTCATCTGTCTTCTGCACAGTGAGGCTTCCGCAAGTTCCACTCCACGTCGGATGCTCTGTTGCGACTGGAAAATGCCGCCTGCGAGGCCTTCCTTCGTAGACAGCACGGTGTTTTTCGATCTAGAGAAGGCCTATGATACCGCAAGGCGATACGGTATATTGTAGACTCTCCACACGATCGGGGCGAAGGGACGCCTCCCAATGTTTATATCTGAATTTTTGCGAGATCGTCAATTCCGCGTACGGGTGGAAGAGCTAACTCCGGCCCAAAGGAGCAGAAAGAGGGTGTCCCACAGGGAAGTGTCCTCAATGTCACACTCTTTGCCCTAAGCATCAACGGCATCACCTCGGTTCTGCCAGAAGATGTTCTCGCTACGCTCTACGTGGACGACTTTTTGATCTCTTTTAGCGCAGCCCAGATGCCAACTCTGGAGCGTCAACTCCGACAGGCATTGAACCGCGTCTCTCGCTATGCCAAAGCGCACAGGTTTCGGTTTTTTTCGGCCAAGATTAAGGTGGTGCACTTATGCCGCCATCCATGGCTCCACCACGACCCAGATTTGTTTCTTGATGGGGTGCGCCTGGATGTAGTTGAATCGCACTCTTTCCTTGGTCTTGTATTCGACCGACGCCTAACCTGGGAGGTTCATATTTGCAGCCTTAGGGTCTCTTGTACCCGCGCCATGGATATTCTCCTTTTCCTGACGTTCAGCGCTTGGGGCGCTGATAGGAATACTGCCCTACTCTTTTATCGATCCTTTGTTCGTTCGAAACTCGACTACCGATTCGAGTTTTATGCATCCGCAGCCGAGCGTTTATTGCGAAAGGTGGATTCGATCCACCACACCGGCCTTTGCCTTGCGACCCGTGCCTTCCGCACTTTTCCCATTGAGACCCTGTTGATCGATGCTGGGGAGATGCCACTCGCTTTTTGTCGCCACGCCTTTTCTCCCAAAGCTTGTACGGCGCCGGAAGTATTGCGTTCGACCTTTTTGGAGCACACCTCGTGTCACGCTGGAACCGTGCCAGTGTATACGGATGGCTCCAAGTCCCAAGAGGGGGTCGGCTTCCACGCCGTATCTCCTCTGTTTGAAGTCAGCGGGGCTCTCCCAGGCACTGCGTCTGTCTTCACGACCGAGCTGGTGGCAATACACCACTCGGTACGAGAGATTACGCGACTTGCCCGGTTCGGAGAATGGATTGTGATCTACAGTGACTCCCAAAGCTCCCTGAGTGCTCTCGGGGCATTGGAATCTTCGCATCCGCTTGCTCGCGATATCCGTGACGCCACTGTTTTGGCGAGCCGGGCAGATTTTGAGATTATCTTCTGATGGGTTCCTGGACATGTAGGAATTTCAGGGAGTGAGCGCGCCGATGAGGGCGTCAAATAGTCCGCGAGGACTTTGCGACCGGACCAGTGTTTCACTCTTCCTTACACCGACTACATGGCAGGAATACGGGCAGCTCTTCGGACTGCTTGGCAAAGAAGATGGAAGACGGTCGAAGTGAACTTAAAGTTGCGTGTCATTGTGCCGCGACTGTTTCCATGGACCTATTCTCCAATGCCGCGACGGCTTCAGTTCGCTTTCTGTCGTCTCCGAATCGGGCACACTCGTGTGACGCATCGCTATCTGATGGAGCGCTCGCTAGCGCCCTATTTCGACGACTGCTTCGTCCCCCAGACTGTTCGCCACATTCTTGTCGAATGTCCCAGTCTGGGTGATCTTCGCGCACGATTTTTGTCCCGATACAGGGATGGGTGGGTTCGCTACCGCCTGTCCCTTCTACCCTGGATGAGTTCGTGCACATTGACTTGTGGACTTGTTGACTTTTGTGGAAAGGCCGGGCTTCTCCCCTTCATTTAAGAAGGTTCTATTTTTTTGCTTTGTTATTGTTTTCTTGGTAGGTTGCACGCTCCTGCACCGGGGTGAGGGGGACCTTCCCCCGATGCCGGAGATTGCTTCCTAATTGTTAAGTTTTTCACATTTTTATCATTGTTATGTTTTCATATTTTTATTTTAAAGTAGCCTAGTTCTAGGCTGTCGTGTTTCCGGCGACTTATGCCCTAGTAGGCAGTTGCCAGATGGGCTTTATAAAAAAAAATAAATAAAATGGATAGTTCACTCCAATGTCGCTAAACTGTAACAACATCACGGGAAGCAGTTGCTTACCCGGTACTAGGAAGGATGCGTAAAAAATGAAGCGGCACTGAATCATGCGGATGGAGAGAAAAGAGTGCGTCGATAGGCAACACAGGCGACTATCCTGAGCAGAAGTAGCTTGAGGTGCAACTGCTCTCAGAGAGATTGCCATTTCCCTTCGTGTCTGTACAGTCAGAGCACCAGCGATCCATGAACTTTCTTTCAAGTGCACATATGCCATGCTTTCCCGAGACCAAAGGATGCCATCATCATTTTATAATTTTCAATAAAGATTAATATTATTGTTCTTTTTAATCGTTCAAGCCCACATAGACTCAAAAGAGGAGAGCTTTATCAAAACTTGAGAAAAGTAGAACTGTTGAATGTGAAGAGTTTGGATGCTTTTTCACAAGGAGATGAACGCTTATATTTATTTTAAAAAGTTTATCTCCCTCTTTCACTTTATATTAGGTCTATCCAGGAGTGGAAAAGATAGTGGGAAAATAAAAAGAGCTGCAAAAGACGATCTAACAGATGAAACCAGATTCTGATGGTAAAGGAAAGGAAAGCCAAAGGGTCAAAATCATTTTTTTTGTGTAGTTCTTTGTTAAAGAGAATTCGAGAAAATAATTTTTGCACTAGATTTATGAATTATTGGTACGAACCGGAATGGACAACCTAATGTTCGAGGGCCACATGCGACCCTCTAGAGTCTAGCCAATCTCCTGTGGCAGGCTGGGTTATATCAAATATTTTTAAGCTAAAGTTCTTTATAATTAAATGAAATAATACAATTATAAGTAATATTGTAGGGTGGCCCCCGAGTCTACACACACGCACACACCCATGAGCACATTCAAAGACGTCCACACATACACACACACGACCTTCTACCACATGTCTACCCCCCTCCCCTCTTTTATTGCTTTGTCGCCAAAAATGTTCCCAGCCACCTCGCGGTCAGTGACCTTTTTTTTTTAGCAAATCGGTGGGGGGTCTTTGAGGCGTTTTGAATTTTTTTTTCGTATCACCATATTAGTGAGGTTGCCCCTCCTCCCCCTCTTATTGGTTGGTCGCAAAAAAATATTCCCAGCCCCGTCAACCACACCTCCTTCGCTAGTTCAGTGACCTTTTTGGAAGTAAGCAAATCGGTGGAGTTTCTTGGACGCGTTTTGAATTTTCATGTATTTTCTCGTATTACCATATCAGTGGAGTTGCCACTTAAATTTTAATTGGTCCTTCTAGTTGCCATCTTTTAAACATCTGTCACTCAACCTTTCTGTGTGTCACACGTTCTAAGATGATCCTCCATCCACACCGTATCACACCCAGACTTAGTAAATATTTTGCAACCGAAGATGTGTGTGGATCGGATAATAAATTTAGCTCAGAACATTCATCTACGGTTGATCTCTTCAATCATCTTCGTCGTCTTATTCATGAACACCCAATTGATCGAATTGAATTTCTGTATAGTGGGTCAGTCTAACCACCTGGCAACTACAACATCGAACAAGAAATACTTGAATATCTCTAGTTTATGGATTTGGAAGATATAATCATCGGGAAAAAATGAAAAAACGAGCTTATGGATAAGTTTTGCTTTGTGGGAGGTATATCCGATCGTCACAGTACGTGAGTGGATAAGTTTTTCTGCATATTACATTCTAACATGGTGAATGATGGTTAGAAAGTAGTGAACATCGCTATATTTGACACAAAACCTTTCTCTCATGGTGTTCCTATCGGCTCACTGATATGATCAAAAACCAAGATTGAAGAGGCAAGAATGAAAGAATTTTCCTTCTCACAAGATCAAGAGAATGTGTTGAGATATTTTGTAGAGAAATTAAAACATTGGTAGTATAAATCGATTTATTTCATCTATATTTTATTCATATTAATCAGAGAATATTATTAATAATTAAAAAATATTATATACATAAAGAGCTAATAATAGCTGATAGGGATTCAATGTACATATAGTAACTTTTTAAATGTCATGTAAGATCCCTTTAAAACCGAAAGGTATGGTTCGATAACTCCTTGGGAGTTCGACACGTTTATAACAAGATCAAGAGAATGCGATCAGTTATTTTGTAACAAATTTAAACATTGGTAGTATAAAGCGTATTATTTCATCTTTAGTTTATTGATACTAATCAGAAAATAATATTAATGATAATAAAATTATATAAATAAAGAGCTAATAATAGCTGACAAGGATTCAATATATAGTAACTTTTTTAAATGTCATGTAAGATCCCTTTAAAACCGAAAGATATGGTTCGATAACTCCCTGGGAGTTTAAAACGTTTACAAAATGTCTTTTCAAAACCTTTTTCCCTCTCACCTCTTTCACTTCACCGTGTTCCTCAGCTCTGAAATTCATAAATGGTACAGGGACGAAGTAGCACGAAGTAGATACTTCACTCCTCTCGTCGTTTGGATACGTACCGAATAGGATTTAGGACCCGTAGAGCAGAATAAATCTCCATACGCATCAGCACCGTACACATCTTTGAACTCATTGGAGAGATCACCTGGGAATTCTAGAAGTCGAGGTTGTGGGTCATCTTTCCTAGCAATCAAGATAGCACTGTGTGTGTCACAGTACAACAACCGTTCACCCAACTACTCTATTGTGAATGCTGCAATTGGAAGATTCGTTACGTGGGAGTCATCTTATACATGTTTAGCATTCTCCACTATCGGTATGTATGCATTGCCAACTACGCCTAAAGAGTTCACAATGTAATCGTCGTGTCGTTTTTGATCAGGTCGATTACATCATGGTCAGAACCACAGATGACCGTTTTCATACAGTGAATCCTCTGAGCGAACTTTCCCCAAAGACTATAAATGAAGAAAATATGATCGGGATTAATGGGCTATTTTATTATTATTATTATTATTATTATTATTATTATTACGAGTATTATTGCCTTAAAGTTTTAGATATTATTATTATCACCCTCAATTTTAGAAATTATTATTATTATTATTATTATCACCCTCAGGTTTTAGAAATTATTGACTTCATATTCTTTGTACAATGTGTTAATATTTATAAAAAAATACATTTTGAATGTAATATATCAATGCAGAAAAAACTAATCGCAGGAAGAAATCATTACCTGTTTAGACGCTCTGCTATAAAACGCTTTCCAGGATTCCTTTCGATGATGTCTATTTGTATGTTTATCCGATACCTCAGCCTGATTCACCCTCTTCACATATTCCATTTTCTCCTTCTCTCCATTCAGTCCTCGCAGGAATTCAGAAGCTTCTATTTTTTCTTCTAGAAATGTATTTATATACTCTGCGAACAAACCATCCCTCTTTTCAAACTCCCCAAACTCGTAAATTCTCTTGATCTTATACATCTTTTCGAGGGCAAGTTTCAGTTCTGGGGTTGTGTACATTCCGCAAATCATACATTGCTTTTTAGAGTGATCGCACTCGCGTGAGTTTTGCTTATCGCATGTGGTGCAGAGTGTGAAAATAAGTTTACCACCTATGAATTGAGGGAGAACTGGAATATTCAGATCATTAGGAGGAAGAATATCAATTTTATTGATACCGAAATATGTCCCATTCACACCCTCGTTGAATTCTTGAATAAATGAATTTTCTCGCACAGATACGCAACGTTGAGTTGTTCTTACAGGATATGGATTGTTTTTCACGCAGTACGGGTATAAGGAGCACATATTGACGTAAAGGATTTTCACACCTTCGGTTGGTGGGTAATATAATATTAATGGGTTACAACTGCCGCCAAAAAGTGCACTCTGAACATTCAATACACCATTCACTACATCGGTGGAAATTCTATTAACTGCCTCACATCGTCTTGGAATGGTTTGCATCATGGTTTCAAATTCACATTCCCAGAGAATGATAACCTTATATTTCGTAGTGAAAATTCGATCACTCTCTACTGTGTGGTATTAGTGATCCAACGACCCACGTCCATCAATGGAAACATCTTGTTTGAGACTACAGTCCTCTTTCTGACACCCAATGCAATAGCATCCATGGAAGGGAAACACGGTTCCTCCTCCTCATGGTAAAAACCCGCCAGGGAAAAATACTCTCCCACCAGCAGAAGGGCTTCTCTCACCGCCGTTTCGTAAATTGAAATTCGGGATTCCTCTAACATGTTCTTCAAACATAAGCCAACATATCATCATCACTAACTCTAAAATTTAAGAAGGGGATTTTTTTGAGTATTTGAATAATAATTTCATCTTAATTTGGTTATGACTTATGTTTTTTATCAGTTATTTCTAATAATTCTTTTATTATATCAAAAAACAAAATCGTGAAGTTCAGAAATAAATAAAAGTATCAAAATTTTGTGAATTTTTTAAAACCCAAAGAATTACAAATGGTGAAGTTCAGGAAATTTATGTTCATATATCTTCCCCTTCTCTATATTTTAGCAACGTGATATTTTGAAGGGGGGGAGGGGAATTTAGCTTAGAGTTCCTTTTTAAAATTATCGAAGTTCAGAGAATTCATAAATATTTAACCATGGCTGCTTTTTTTTAGATTTTAAATTTTAATCTTAGTAGCGAAGCGCAAGCTCCCCCGTAGGGGAAAGCTTTCGATTTCTTCCTGTCGATAATTTCAATCGAATTTTCTAGTAAGAAGACATCTTCATACACCTTATAACACAATGACGCTATTGTAATGCAAGATTGTATAGGATCAATGTTAGCTATTCTGATGAAGGAACACCTAAGCTTCTTAAAACCTAGGCGAAGAATAGAAACATCTTGAATGCATTACTTAATACACTGTATGAATATTGTATTCTTCTTCCTTGAAATTTGGGTAAAAATTAGTGTCAAAGTATACTTTTCCTCCTTGTTCATTTTCTGATAATTAAAATCCTTTTTTTTCAGGAACTGGCCAATATAGTTCAAAGTTTCCTCTGAAAGAAAATCTTAAGTAAAATCACATTTTTCCATTTTTTTTTTAGCGATGAGGGCATGAATAGGAGTGTATCCTAAAAAGATATGTCTTGAACGACTCTATCTTAAAGATTCTCTTCACCGCTTCATTGGATTCGAAGTTAAAAGATTAGGATGAAAATATTGAAGCAGCTCGTCATAGGTGAATTGGCCATCGAATTTGGCATTATTATGTGTCATCACATATTTTCTCTCGATCCTCTGAATCGCATTAACTCCTTTATCAAGGGTTTACAAGGGCACTTTTCACCATTTATTTCTAAAGTCCTTGCTCGTGAACCACAATTCTCACATTTGTCATATGTTTCATTCTCGTTATCAAAACAGGGTTGACAGATTATTTGCATAACCAATACGTTTCAACGTCATAATACACGGCATTCCATTTCTTGACAATCGACTTCTTCGATCTCTTCATTCAGCACGTATGCTTTCCTTCATCCGCTTTATAGTATATATAACACTTAGAATAGAATAACTTCTCACAATCATGTCTTCTCATCCAGTTTGCACCCTGCATGATTATGTGATTACATCTACGACACATACAAATCTTCACACAATTATGAAGATTTTTGTGCGTGAAAAAACACGATTGGTTATAGAATGATCGATTGCACTCATTACATAAAAATACCTCGATTTAATTCTCCATCACAATGCCCAAGGCAATGACTGCACATCCCTTCACAATCATTCAGATGGGCTGTCACGTTGTCATATCGCGTATAGCAAGGAAAACACATGCCGTGATTAAAAGGAAGTATCTTGTTTTTAATATATGTATCACTAATGTTTTGAATTGGATAGTAGGTTTCACCTTCAAGACAAATGAATAAGAGTGGGGCTGATTTTTCAGGATATGTTGGTCGATGGAGTAATTTGAATTTGCGTTCATCTCCTGTAGCCGTAAATACGAGGATCCTGCATCTCTGCTCACGTTCTATCGAGGAGAACTGATTTACAGTGATAACATCTTCGTACACAAGATTACATTTCCTTGCCGACTCCTGAGATTCATTTATTATTGTCGGAAGCCAGAAGCTATTGAAGGAACATTCTCCTTTATTTTTTTTCTCGCGAAAACTGAGGAAACAAATGCACAGCCTGCAGAATTTATATGTCCTCTATATATTTTATTTCGATCAAATCTAATATTAGATGGCATTATGACATGGCCTGCAGGAGTCCTATAAATACGATCTACGAGATTAAAGGTTCCAAACTCAATTGTATCCGCAGACTGGAATGCTGTCTCGAATCGTCCTATGATATAATCGAATAATATTGATTCACGCAGTTGAACGAAAGGAATGTGTAAATAGATTGTATCACCATTTGCATTCGCAATTTCAAAACTTATATTTGCACGATAATCGCACTCCTGAAGCCATTTCAAATTCAATATATGCCGTGAAAGCTCACGCACTACTTGACGAAGACCATTTTCTTCTGGTTTCTCCACGATTATACGATCTAAAATAATGAGAAGGTTTCCATGTCTGTTTTCTCTAAAGTGTATAATTTTTACACGAGAATGATTTACTCTTTGCTGTAAAGGATATTCTTAAGTATGAGTTTACGAAGTTCTTCACGGTACATTTACTTATCCATCTGAAAAAAAGAATGATTTTGTTACATGAACTATGCTCTATGTTTGAACGTTCTCCGTCTATTGAGAGTTCTATATATCCATCATCAGAGTTCAGTGCAATGACATCGTATGTAATGTTCATGACGTTAGGTATTCTTTGTCGATGAAAAACTTTATCTCCCCCATCATCATCATCGTCATCATCGTCTTCATTAGGCATAATAGTTGGATCAGAATTAGCTGTGTGTAAAATTTCACTTTCACTCGATGATGGGTTGAGTAAACAGTTAGAGGTTGGCTTGTTTCGGTAGATCCTCTTTCGTTTTGAAAAAGGAGTAAACATTGTATTTGATGATCTAAAAGGGATATTAAATTATTTTGTATATAGTTATCTGAGAGAAGCTGGCTCATTCATTATACAAAACGAAAGCATGAGTGAAGGAAGTATGAAAACAAATAATTTGTAGAGAAAATTATTTATTTATCTAAAAGAAGTTATCTAATTCATTATACAAAAGGAAAGCATGAGTGAAGGATTAATCAAAGATTATAAAGTCTAGAGTCTAGACCATATTTAAATATCTGGCATCTACAGGGTGTTTTTCGAGTGAAAATACTTTAAAAATAATTTGGATGTATATAATTATCTGAAAGAAATTGGCTCATTCAGTATACAAAAGGGAAGCATGAGTGAAGGACGTACGAAAAGAAAAAAATTGTAGAGAAAAGATTTTGTAAATAGTTATCTGAATGAAGTTGCCTCATTCATTATATAAAAGGAAAGTATGAATGACGGGAGTGTTAAAAAATAAAAATTGTATATCCCCATGTAGTTCATCCATCAGTGGGCTGACGTCTAGCGGAAAAACCCACTTCCTATTTCGTATGCTCCGGAATAGAGATAAGATGTTTACTCAACGCGTTGATAGAATCATCTGGTGTTACACTGTATGGCAGAGAGACTGAAGAATTTAAAAATCAAGTAATGATTCAAGAAGGTGTGTATGATGTGATATCTTTCTTTGGAAAAAGTCATACACTGCTTATTTTAGATGACTTAATGTAGAAGATAGATGTAAATATATCCGAGATATTTACAGTGACCTACCATCATAAGAATATCTCCTTATTCCAAGTGGCCCAAAATCTATTTGATAAAAATTCTTATATGCACGATATTGCAGCAAATTGTAACAATCTAGTTTTATTTAACGAGAGAAGAGACATCTACCAATTTAATATATTAGCTAGATAAATAATGCCAGGGGAATGGAACAGCCATCTCAAAACCCTATGGTTATTTTCTCTGCGACTTCAGTCCGAGAAAAACTGTACGATTTACCTTACGGACAGGAATACTTGAAAACGAAATCAAAAGCGTATATATTTTAAAATGAGGCAGAGAATGAAAAGATAAGCGTATCTATTCCATACGTTCCCCACCCTCTCTCTAAAAAAATAAAAAAATCAATTATAGGAAGCACGGATAGTGATTCTGTCAAATGTTTATGTGAAATGTGTCTTAATATAATAAAAGGTAATGTTAAGATTACAACATCGCAAAAACAAAAGCTATCACGATTCAAACGGTTGATACGTATGGTAACTCGGAAGCCAGCTTATACACTTATAAAAAAACCCCTAATAAATCAGTGTGGGGAATCGTTTCTACCAATCTAATTCTCTGTTATAGCACCCATCCTCTCTAACATTCTAAGATGAAAAAAAAATTATTTATCTCGGAAAAAGAGAGAGAAATACCCTCAAACTTAATCTCACCAAGAGAAAGACTTTTATATGTAGAGAGAGAGTTGACTACTCTACTAAATAATTCACACACCCCACCAGATAGACGTGTTATGTTTTACCAGAACATGTTGGAACACTATTTGAAACAGTACGATAAAGTAGCGAACACATCTACCGTTAAAGTTAATGAGAGTAACAAGGATCAAATAAACTGTTATACAGACAAAGTACTGGAAACACTGGAGCCTAGTGTTCGTGAAAGAGGTAGATTAATTTATCAGACACTAAAAGATAGACAAAGATTCAGTTGGGGTAATGAGGGGGTGATTACCATCGATGGTAAAAGAATTCCACAATCTAACATTTTCGACCTACTGAATGATTTAGCTAGGATGTGGAAAACATCACTATCCATCAATTGGGACGAAGTAACAGTAAAGGTAATATCTGCTAATTTCTCTAAATCTATCATAAAAAACTCGCAACGTCCGAAAGAGTTAGAAAATATTACTCACACATCAAATTCCTCTACATCAAGCTCAGTGATTCGCGCAAACACACGTCGTATTTCTCTTTATCGTCAACAGCAAAAACTAAGGAATTGGCTATATTAATCAATTTTACCGATGAAAGATGGCAACTAGCCAGACCAATTAAAGGATTGTAAAAAAAAGTTAAGTGTTAACTCCATTAATATGCTAATGCATGAATATGCAAACCACGTCAAAGAAACCCTATCCTATCGGACTTTGTCTCAGTGTGTGTCCAGATTCACTCGAATACTCACGCGTAAGAAGCTATATCTCGATTCGAGGTAAGGCAAATTATACAACAAGAATATAAAATTAATATATTCAGCTTTTTGAAAATTACTAGAACAAAATCCAGTTATGTTAGTGATCTTAGAAAATACTTCCGGAAGAACTTGCTATAACGATAAACTATTCCTTAATGAGGATGAGTTTGGGCTTGTGTTTGGGGAAATACACAGATTAAAACAGGAAATTCCCCCTATGTAGATTGACTGGTGAAGGACGATGATGTAAAACAGCTAAAGTATGTAGTCTAGATAATTCTAGCAATTCCTTTAAAGGAGAAAAGGGATCAAGTAGTGTCGAATGTTATACGAAATCTCATTTAAGAAACCGGGTGGATTCCAGGTTATATACATGTATGTTCTGATAATGGAAGGGAGTTTAAAGGAAACAAGATGAAAGGTTTATTGAGCGAATATAATATCGGCGTATATCATGTTCACTCCTTAAGCAAAGCTAGTCTTGTAGAACATGCACAAAGAAGAATAGAGGAAAGACTTTTCAGATATTTTAACTTTAATAATACATAGAAATACATCGACGTGTTACATTATTTTGCAAGGGCTTATAATAATTCTAGACGTAGAATGATTGGGAACACACCTTTCAAAGTGGACATGATATTGCTATACCCAATCAGAGAGTTGAAGGTTAAAAAAAAGAGGTTTCTATATAAGATCGGTGATTTTATTCGAATCTCACTCATTTCCAGTAATCTTTAAAAAGGATAGGAGGTAGGGTGGAGTAAGGAAATCTACAAGCTATATAGAATACCAAATGTATTAGACCTGTATTATATTGAAGATTTAAATAGAGAACATATTGAAGGTGGCGTATATGAAGAAAAACTACAGAAACTAAAGTTTGACTACCGTAAGAAATATGCAGTGCAGAGGATAGTTACAGCGAAAGGGCATGCATAAAACAAGCTATTATTAGTAAAATGGCAAGGGTACCTAAATTCGTTCAACTCATACGTCAAGGCATGTGATATTACCCACTAATCTTTAGCACATACATTCATGAAATTATATAAAGGTAGGAGATGAGGAAGGTTTTTTATCAGTTGTGAAGATGGAGTTAGAGAGTTTTTATGGCACCATTCCTTCCTCATCCGCCCTGGATATTTAACCTCAAAATACCATGTCTGACTATAGAATTGAATTGCACAAATCCATTATAACAGATCACAGTCAGTATGAAGTAGGTCTTTGTGAGTTTCAATTACAGGAAATATCTTTAATATTACTAAGCCTACACATGCATTCAGCATCTATTGGAAAATGGTGGAAGTAAATAATTATGCATCGAATACTATATTGGTAAGAGGAAAGGAAACAAAAATAAAAGGACTTGAATATGCTTATAATGAAATATTGATATACCTTGGATATTATAAAAATTAAAAGCACTCATAGAAAAAAGGAATCTGAAAATGAGACAGAAATTATCATCTGAAGATTTACTGTTTCAATCTGACAAAACGGGACGGAAAATGTCTACTGAATATGTGTTAATGGTCACTTCACGTTCATTGCTCAATATGAAAAAGAAAGAAAATTATTATTTCATCTGTTAGAAGAACTTTCCAGTATAATGAAGATATCTATCAGAGATGATATCTCCCAATTAAGTAATTGTATAACGTTTAATATAGATTTTCCTGCTCTTATATCTCAT
Organism: Ceratothoa steindachneri; assembly: GCA_963969495.1. Taxonomy (NCBI): domain Eukaryota; kingdom Metazoa; phylum Arthropoda; class Malacostraca; order Isopoda; family Cymothoidae; genus Ceratothoa; species Ceratothoa steindachneri. The sequence goes on from OZ018326.1 coordinate 161,773,229, forward strand.
CCGAGATCATGTTACATTTACTCTAACCTTGTAGACTATCAGTGGGTAGGCGGGTCACAGTCGAGGCTGATGAAAATTATTCACCTTCCTTTCAATGATGGTTCATTCAGTATAACATTTGATAATCCACACTATCTGAATCTAAGCTCTGGGGACTTGAGATCAATTTATATCTTTATAAGAACGGTTGAAGGGGAAAAAATTCCATTCTTTCTTTGTCATTTGATGATAAAACTACACATTAGCAGAAGACATTAAAAAAATAATTAATAATGTTGAATGGCCCACGCGTGTTTAAAGGTTTAAGAGCTTAGAGAAGACATGGTCTTGGATCCCTATTCAGAAATGCGGGCCCTATCTAAAGAGTGATGCTCGCTATTTAGGAAAGAAGTCCATTTCCGCCTGTTTTGATACCATTCAGGATATTTTGCATGTAAAAACCGCAAAGCAAGCTTTAAAAGATTAGCTGGAAAGAACGAAAAATACTATTACTAAAGATACTAGAAGATATATTAAAAGAAAATTAAAATCTGAGAGTTATAATGAAAGGAAATCCGAAAAAATGGGTGTAATAAATAAGCGAAAATGGATGAATAAGAAGTTGAAGAAAAGAAAGAAGTTGAAAATATATGATGAAGAGGATGGGGTGTTTTTTTCTCATAATATAAACAAGCACATATTTCATATATGTTCTCATAAAGTTATCATCGGCTGTAAATCATACACGTGTACAAATGAATGCTCTTAACCAAACAAAATATATCTGTTCAAAGACAGGACTTGATTTGTTTATCGTTCCACCGACCCAAACTTCCATCGTTGAGAGCATTTATCAGTCTTACTGTCCACTTAGCAATATCTCATCAGATCTTACCCCGGATAAATATTATATGTCTGGTAGCGGACAATATTATATAGACCCGAGTGAGGTTTATCTTTATATTAAAGCAAGAATTGTGAAGGCAAACGGAAGCGAACCTATAGATGGGCAGAATATTTTTCCACAAAATAATATTCTTCACACTTTGTTCAACAATGTTAATACTTATTTAAATGAAACATCTGTAACTTTCATTGGAAATAATTACCCCTATCGTGCATATTTAGTGACCCTGTTGAACTATACTGAAAAAGAAAAATCTACATTTCTTTACACTGCAGGATATTAGTCTAGTAAAGATTGTAGGGTGGACCCCGAGTCTACACACAAGCACACACTCATGAGCACATTCAAACACGTACACACATACACGAGCATACATGCACGCACACGACCTTCCACCCCGAGTCTCCCCTTCTCAACCTTTATTGGTTTGTCACCAAAAATGTTCCCAGTCCATCTCTAGGTCAGTGACCTTTTCAGGTATTTACTCTTTTCATTTCATATTTAATAAATACTTGAAAATAATTAGGCGTGGTTAATGAAGTAAAGAGATTTCGATCGCTATTCAAACATTTGGGTGAACTTTTTTTCAATTAATGGTTACTGCCGTCTACGACACATTGGACATTAGTAGATATCGAGAGATTAATCAAAAAGATTATAATGTATAGTCTATATTTAACATATCTGGCATCTAGAGTTTTTTTTCGAGTGAAAATTCTTGAATAAAAAATTAGAAGCACTTACCCACCCCCACCCTCACCCGCGATTCGTTTGACGGCAAAGGTTTCCCCTCCCTCATTGGTAGAGATATAAAAACTCATTCGAAACCTTCCTCATGGATCCTTATAATTCATAACTTTGTTGGAAAGAAGACCTCTTTCCTCTTGTTTCAGCTGATCGAATTTAAAGTTTTTAAGAAAACATAAGAATATGGAGCCATTACCAGAAGATGAATGGAGTTAATGTTGAGAGATCTGTGATTTTCTCGAACATTTCACCGATTCGGAATTCACAGCTACGTTTACGGAGTAAGTCATTTTCTTTTTTTTTGCAACTTGTTTTTTTAAAAACAGTCAAGTTTGTTATAATGATTTATCTTACATTTAAATACAAATATGTATACATTTTATTCCTATTAATAAATTGAAAAAAATATTTAATTGCTACTAATCAGATTATATAATGGCATATAATATATATACAATTTAGTAGATAGGCTACATAATTTCATATTTTCCAACTAACAATTAATATTCATTGGATGTACAGGATAAATTTTTCTTTACATTCTACTACAACTATTCTATACAACGATTTCTTCGTTTCTTTAAATCATCATAGGAATCAAATTGTTCAATAAAAGCTCGATATTATTTACCGATTGTCATTTGCTCAATAAAATAGAAACAAAACTAACCGCATGAGTCTGAAAAGCAACTCTGAACTTTGAATGGATTAACGATAATAATTTTATTTATTTTTACTAAGTTTTTACGAATATAAACATCGTTCTGGAACCCTAGACATAGGCTATCAAAATCATTTCACAAAATCTTTAGCAAAAAACAGAGCTATCCAATGCGATCCAGGTAGATGGCTGCTGTCCAGATTAATGATAAAGGTAGACAGAGCTGAGTGTCTCTTGAAAAACAGCCATGAAAAATTCGGGGGGTTTTCTAGTTATGGAGCTGTGAACACTTTTGGCGACAAACCAATAAAGGGGGAAGGGGATAGACTCGGCGTGGAAGATCATGTGTGTATTTATGCTCTTGTATGTGCGTATGTGTTTAAATTTCTGCATAAGTATCTACGTGTGTGTAGACTCGGGGTCTACCTTACAATAATTCTATTATATAGCGGGAGAAAATTACTTCCTCCAGTCTTTCTGCAGACCCCTTCAAAAAGAGTGGAACCCCTGTCTTCGTCTTCTCTTTAGGAGTGGACAGTGGAGAGTGAAGCCTCTTTTCTACATCACTGAAGGAGCCCAGAGGCCCATTTGCCAGCTTCAGCAATGTCCTACTCCGGACATAGAAGTATCGGAAAGCAAGAGGTCTCCAACCCTGCTAGGAGGTCCTTACTCTTCTCGTGAATCCATCGGGAGTTGTGCCATCTCAGGAGGATCTTTGAGTCGGAATTGTCTCCCACTGAGTTTTTGTCCACCCACTTGGAAGACCCTTCTTTATGGGACAAGGTCTCTTCAGGGGAAGATTTCACTTTAGGAGGAAGTGGTCCAAGTGGTGATCCTCCGCCATGGTGTCAGAGTTACCAAGCGTGTACTTACCAAACCTATTGCTTGTAACAAAGGTCATTGGGAGCGACGAATAGATTAATATCGGTAAAGAAAGGGGGAAGGCACACCGGGCCACAACAAGCTTACAAAACATGTCTGCAAGATTCTAGGGCACACATCACGACGTGCCCCACCAGGCTCTGGCATTCTAAATGAGTTGGCCCTATCAAGCCGTTTACTCAAGTAGCGGTCCATTCTGGAGTGCTTGTATGCTGCTTTCTTGGCGAGCCACTTGAATGAAAAGTAGAAGCCATTACTGGTACGAGCTGGAATCATCCAACATTGACTCGAAGGAAGAAGGATAGAAGATCGCTGCTTCTCCATTAGACACACGAGATGGAGAAGCCTCCTTTCTCCCTAGAAGAAGGTTATATGTGCGCAGGAGAAAACACTGGTGTCCTCTCTCCTTCAGAGAAGGAGCTTCCCTTAGGCGGCTGAAAAGATGGCAATTGGAAAGCCCTTTGCCACAAGCGGATAGTTAGGAAAGGAGCCCCACCACCGGTTAATATGGTGCTGTTAAATTCATCGCCTAGTCGAACGCAAAGGTAGGGGAGGTTTCACTGATAGGAATATAGGACAAAATTTTTAAATAATTTCCCTCAAACTGACACTCTATACCGTTATTGCAAAATTCTTTTACACTCATTTTTATCTTTTGAGAGCTTTACGTCTGTGTTAGAATAAATTCCTTCAAACGAATTTAAAGTTCTACTTTCCAGCATATGTTATGTCAATATGTTTTTCCAGTGTGTGCAGCTGTGTCAAGGTGGAAGTGGAAAGAATCGAGATCTCTGCTTTTGCGCTAGTGAGCCTTTACAACTACAAAATCCCTAAGCAGCTCAACGTCAGCAGGATGACCGTCCACGGAGTCGCGAAGAGGCATAAGAACGAGGAAGATCTAAAAAATCGACCTCGTTCAGGCAAACCTCAAGTTGTCAACTGTTTGACTGTGAGAGGGGCCTTCGAAAGTGCTACGAAGCACAAAATAACAGCGCTCACCAAGAAGAAGAAAATAGTGTGGCTGCGGTGTCAAGAGCCGTCAATGAAGAGGGCAGCAAGACGGCGATTTGCGTAGAAAACGCCTCTGCTAACAGAGCTTATGCAAGAACAGCATCAGGAGCGCTAAGTCACTTTCTCACCGACTTTAAGAGTCATGGCAATCGAATTCTTCTTTTTTTTGATGAAAAAACATTTACGGTCGATCAGGTCATCAACAACCAGAAAAATTCTGTGGTATGCTTGGTCAGCACGTTCCCGAGTTTTGCTACGTGTCCATGACCAAACACCCAGCCTCCGTGATGATACTCTGCGTTGTAGATTTGAATGGCGTGGACGATTAAATTGATATCTTAGCCACGAAAGTCCTGCCCTGGGTGGAAAAAATCAAGAAGAGGTGACTACACAGCAATATGGTGCCCCAGCCCACACGGCCAATACCGTGCAAGTGGAAGTGGAGTAGAACATGAACTTCTGGTCAAAGGACTTTGGCCGCCACGGTTGCCCGACGTCAATCTAATCGACTCCAGTGTATTTTCGCATTTTAAAAACAAGGCCTGCAAAGTCCGCCACAACAATGTCGACGAGCAGAAGTTTTTCATCAACCGCGTGTGGGACAACATGAGGTAGGACTTCATCCGCAACGTGTGCGTGGCCTTCAAGTCAGGCCTGTAGCGCGTGCTCGCCGCAGAAGGCGGCCACATTAATTATTCTTACAAGTTAAACATATATTCATATGTTATAACAATAAAACATGTTTAACTGTATCAAAACTATCATAGTGCTCTTGGTTGAGAGCGTTGTATCGAGTGTTACATGACCTTTGCAATACCCCGTAAACTTGTCTCCACTACTAAGAAAAAAGGGATGGGAGTGGGCAGCATCAACACAGACGGACCTAAAGTTGCCCAATTGACCCATCTCGGCAACTCTTAACTGGACAGCCAGAGTGGAAGGGTGACAGGGAGGATTAACTTGATGCATCGTGCTCATGGTTGACAGGACGGCCAAGGTCTGATGATTAATTCTGGCAGGCCATGAGACCTTTACTTGTCCCGGCAGTTAACAAGACAGTAGAGCTAGCCCGCCATACCGCCACAGTCTTATGCACTCCAGAACGTCCGCAAGGAGGTAGTCAGTCTATTGCACGTAAGGAAGGGATTATTGGGGCTAAAAAGGATCTTCCCAATAATCGCGCACAATAGACCAGGCCCTTCAAGTCCTGGTCATTTGCGACCAAAGGCGTTAAAGGGCGTTGTTTATAGAGATTCCAAGGAGAGTTAGTACAGAAAGGCAAAGTTTAGATGTTATAAGAAGAATGAAGAGAGGCTGAGCTGGGAACGGACGGCGGCCCGGAAAACACATCGTCGTGCCCCTTATGGAGCTCCAGCACTATAAAACAAGCCTTACACCATAACGACGCAACATCCAAATTTAAACGACTTTTTTTTAATCTTTCACCTCAACGGCGCCTTAGATGCTGGTTTCCATCCTATCCGAAAATATCAAATATTTTTCCTGGCTGACAAAACGTGTTAACTAAAAGTTATATTATCGTTCTCTAGTTTTGAAAAATCTTTTCTTCAAGTCCATATTTATCTTCTCAAAAAAAATCTAACCGATAGTAGATGTGTTTAGTGAAATTGGACAATATCAGCGCCAAAATTTAAATAATTGGGGGGGGGGGGGCAATTTTCATGTAAATTGTTACTTTTCTTTCGAGTTTTGACGTTATTCTCCTTTATAATTGCCTGTATAATCTTACTCTCTGATCCCTTACTCATGACACAAGAGCCACTAGTAAGTCCAAAAATGTTACCCATGCCTTGGTTAGAAGCCGCAATCTATAATAATTTGAGAGAACCAGGGATAATGGGGATGGTAGGGTGTGCTTCTCCTCCAGGTACCCGGTATAACAGTCTACAGTTGTTATTTTCACTGGATCTCTCCGCTAATCATTATAGTTACGCTTTGATAAAATCAATTATTTTCTTTCCATTTTCTCTACTTTCCTATTTGGCAATTTAAGATACCTTTTATTTCCAACTTCTATTTTCCTATTTTAAATTAAAAAAACATATAGGTAAATAATAATTGAGGAAACCTGATCTTCTACCCTATGTCTTTACCTCCCATATATCCTCGTCCTTCTTGAGAAATGAGTAGAAGGCGAGAGGATGGGGGGGGGGATCTAGGAAATCCTTCTTTTCATGGTTCCTAATCGTACCTCGCTCCAAGACGCAAAACCACTTATCGATAAAAAAAACTTTGGTGGCTGATGTGACAATGTCCCCAAAATTGTCCTACCCAATGATTGGCAAAGATGATAAAAAAATGCTTTCTTTAATAAACACAAGGACTATGAGCTCTCGTTAGCATAGTGGATAAAGAGTTGGATTTCTAGCAAATAGGTTAAACTCAAGGAAGAGCGGACATTAAATATTTAACGTTTATCAGTAACTGGTCCCTAATTGGCGGATGCGTTGCGCTTATTCCCTCTTACACACACGTGATCATGCCCATTGCCGATTAAAACACCGCTGTCTTTCTATTCCCTTCTTCTCAGCACAACACATCCACTCTCTCCTCCGTTCCAACCTCTGCAGATAGGGTACTTATATTAAAATATCCCTGCCACGAAAGGGCACGAAGGGTTCCCCGATCGCTAGTTAGGGTCAAATTAGAATACCTCCGGGCACTTTCTTCCCGTCTGCCCACAAGGTTCTGTCCTTGGTGCATTTGAATTAACCAGCAATTGTCATTCTGATCTTTATGTGAATTTTAATATTCGGTTGGGGGCTCTCGTCCACGAGTGAGGGACGGATGGTGCATGTGGTGGATGTGGTGTACTTAGACCTTCAGAAAGCCTTTGATAAGGTATCACACTGCCGCCTTCTATGGAAAGTGCGAGTGCTGGGCATAGACGGAAAAGTAGCCGGCTGGATCAACAACTGGTTAAGTTGCAGACAGCAACGGGTAGTGGTGAATGGACAAGCTTCTGAGTAGGTGCCCGTTACCAGCAGGGTGCCTCAAAGTTCTGTCCTGGGACCACTACTATTCATCATATACTTCAATGACATGGACGGTGACATGGTTGCCAAGATTTCCAAATTTGCCGACGATACCAAGCTTGGTATGAACGTTGCAAAGGATGGAAATACTGCCCGCCTGCAAGAAGATCTTTGGAAGATTCGGGAGTGGTCGGACACGATGCAAATGCCTTTTAACTTGAACAAATGCAAAGTGATGCATATCGGCCATCGAAATCCTCAATCACCCTAAATCCTTAAGGGCACTGCTCTTGAATCCACCGACACTGAGAAGGACTTGGGTGTAACTATCACGAGTGACCTCAAGTTCTCGAAACAGTGTATTGAGGTGGAGAAGAAAGCCCAAAGGATGTTAGGGTATATAAAGCGACAGTTTGGATATCGGAACAAGGAGATAGTACTGTGTCTGTATAACTCCCTCGTCCGACCGTACCTGGAGTATGCCGTACAATTTTGGAGTCCTTAATTCCGAAAAGACATCGCGAGATTGGAACGCGTGCAAGCCAGGGCAACCAAACTGATTTCTTCTATCAGACATAAAAGTTATGAAGATAGATTAAGGAAATTAGATATGTTCTCGCTGGAGACCCGGAGACTTCGTCATCAGTTTATCGAAGTATTTAAAATACTTCGAGGCTTCGACAGACTTGATTACGGGGATATTTTCCCGCTCAGCGAGGGAAGGACAAGAAATCACGGCTTTAAACTTGAACTGAAGCGATACCACCGTGATCTGTGTGGGAAATTCTTCATTTACATTATCTGCGGTAGTTGGAACGCACTTCCGACGGAAGTTGTCAACAGTGAATCTGTTGACCAGTTCAGTTAAGACTAGATAAAGTCTTGCGAAGTCGCCGTTAAGATCTTCGCGAGTAATCTTCGTAGTTTCCAACGGACACCTTCGAAGATTGCGCCAAAAGTCCCCTCCTTGTATGGACCGAAGGGTCTTCTAGAGTACTTATTTTCCTTGTAGCTCCTTGTAGCTTCTCCACCACCAGATGTTATATTGCATAGATTGTTACAACTGGTATCCGGGGAAGGGCATGTCCTTCCGGTACCAGTAAGGATAGCGAGTCAGCTATGGGCTACCAGACGCTGCGTTTATTTTCACGGTTGGCGTGGTTACATTGTACGACTCGGTGCAGGAGTAACGCGTCATGCCCTGTTCGGAACATGGATTCTTATTTTTTAGTGGCTCACAAAACGCTCTGAGTGCATTCTAGGCATTGGAATATCCGCAACACTTGGTTTTCGGTATCCGTAACGCCAAAGGTGCGGAAAACAGGGCTAGTGTTGAAATTATCTTCTGATGGGTTTCTGGGGAGGCGGGGATTGATGGAAATGAGAGCACCGATGAGTCCTCAAGGATTGAGTTACAAGACCAGCGTTCGGCTCTTCAACACACTGACTACTTTGCAGGAATCAGGTCGGCCCTGCGGGGTGCCTGACAAAAAAATAGAGAGTTATATCCTTATATCTTGGTGGCTTCAGGTCGCTTTCTCTCGTCTACGCATTACGCACACTTTCGGAACGCACCGCCATTTTATAGAGCGTTCATCTGCGCCTTAATGAGACGACTGCGTTATCCTCTAGACTGTTCAGCACATTCTTGACTGCCTGAGTCTGGTGATCTTCGCGTATATTAGTTGTCTTTTTTGAAGAAGCTGGCCCTCTTCATTTTAAGTATTTGACCTATCCTTTTGATGTGTTGGGTACATGATCGGATGCTTTGGGGAGGCCAGGTACTCAGGCCACTGGAGTGTCTCTTCTGCTTCTTCTTTATGCTGTTGTAGTCGTAGTTGTTTTGTCTTGTTTCCTTGTTGTTGTTTTTCATTATTTTTTTAGGTTTATGGTTTTTGCCCATTGTGCTTTTAATATTGTGTAAAAAATAGACTGCATATTAATTTCAGCGACTAATCTCCTGCAGGCAGTCGCCATGAAATACCCTTTAAATGGAATATCATTTATTCCTATCTAGTACATTGATTGAGGTATTCTTTTGAGTTTTATAAAGAATTTTTATTATAGCAACAAGGCTATAGCTATACGGCATCAACGTTCGATCTCTTTCAGGCATACCTCAAGATGTCAACCGTTTGGCTTTGAGAAAGGCCTTCACAAGTGCTTTGAAGCTCAAAATGATTGCGTTCACGAAGAAGAAGAAAGTCTCGGTAGCTACGGTGTCCAAGGTCGTTAAGGAGGAAGGTGGGAAAAAGCCTGATGTGCATGGAAGGCTTCTGCTCACCGATCTTATGCAAGAACAACGTCGGGAGCGCTGTTGTCGCATTCTCAACTACTTGAAGATTCATGACAATCGAATTCTCCTTTTTTTCTGATGAAAAAACCTTCACAATAGTAAGCATCTCTAGAAATAAACAATGGGACAAGGAATCTTATTATTAATCCTTTTATAAAAAATATAAAAGAAAATCATTAAACATTATCACTATTAATTCGCAAGTAAACTTGAATTCTTTACACTTCTATAGATTTATTTTAATTTTACGATTCCTCTGGTGGCTGCCATATAATATAGCTGTCCAAATTTCAAAAAGCTTATCTTTTGGCTAGGATAATACTTAAAAACAAATTTTTAAAGAAAGACATTAAAGGACAAACCCTTCTCCTCCAAAACAGTTGTAATAATCAACAATGTCGATAGTGTCTTCATCTGGGTCCCTAAGCTGTAGAGTTTGAAGGGAATCAGTACTCCGATGAGTGCCTTAACCAGTTCGCAGGGGATGGGAGATAACAGAAGTGAACATTCAGCTGCATAAGGAAGTTACACATCCATCTAGGACCTGATCAGGCAACCGAACGACTTTAATAATTTAATACTACGATGAGTTTCCCTCCTTCACCACATCACTTATACCACAGTGGTGTGTGCAAAAGTCTCTCACAAAGAGTCGGGGCAGGTGGTAGCAACAATCCCTGTGGTGGTTCTTGGACAGGTACCAATCACAAGTCTTCTTCACACTATGACATCCGATCAAATGGTGTCTAATATCTGGGAGACCATACAAGCTTGACAGAAAGGTTCAGGCAAAGGCTAACTCGAATGTCACTGCGTCATACGAGTATGTCCGATTTAGAGGCGACAAAAAGTTACATGTTGAGACATTGAGGAGTAGGTACACAGAAAATTGGGGAGTAATGACAATATAAATTCCCCCGTGCCAATTTCCTTCTTCCCTGTCATGTAACCTCAAGAGTTATGCTGATTTCTGCCACGTATGTAGAGTGGCAAAGATCAAAACGCCATCCCGGTTTCCTACTCTGTTAGGACACCTTGATACCATGGTCAGCGCACTCATTTCTCACAACTTAATATAAAATCAGGAACACAAGGGAAGACAATTATAACATAATCCTGTTCCCTAACAGCGACGTGGTCACTGATATTACGACCAAGATGATGCAAAGATTCCAATGCCCCAAAGGCATTCAGCACACACTGTCAATCGCTATTAATTACAAATTGCTCTCAGAAGTAAGTATGCGGCTTAATCTCCCGTTCTGAGCGATTTATTACAACTAGTTCGGCCATGAAGACAGACAATTCTGGAACAGCATCGCCGGAGTTTCTATGTATATAATCATGTCTCCAGTGTGAAAGGATATGCAATCCATGAAACACGAACGCAATAATTCTTGTGTTCTAGAAGCTTTGGACGTAAAGGTTTGACGAAAAACGTCTAAATATGGTACCGCCCAGGGTAGCATTTTATGAAAAACCATCGGCGTCACCTGCCCGAAGATTACACCATAATCTAGAAGGAGTGTACTATACCATAACCCCAAAGGACTGAAAAATAATTGGTGTCTTATATTGATAGACGCTGAAGCTGAAGGTGTTGAATGTCACACAACGGAGAAGTTGCATGGTGAAGGGGAAAAATGTCCTAGGGCTGGGAATTTTTGCCTTCCAGGTAAAGCATCGTTCAATAAGAGCGCCAAAGAAAAAGTGCGAATCCAAAACTTCTACTCGAGCCTCATTAAGGGAGAGGTCCGGATTGAGGTGATACCTATGTCTTAGGCAGAAGTGTGCCAGCTTTGTCTTGATGAGAGAAAACCCAAACCGTCTTCTTCGGCATAACAGGATATGGGGTTTATACATTGTAGGTATTTGAGCTACGCCAAAGGAGATTGAAAGGCCATCTACGTATAACATAGCTAGAACATCTTTCAGAAGCACCAAATTAATATGCTTAATTCATAAGACAATGAGAGAGACATACATTTTCCAGCGAGAAGCCCTCTTGCCCAGTGGACATGGGGCAAACTCTCTCACCTTTACTAAGAAATGAAAATCTTGTAGATACTCAGCTAGAAAGTTTGGTTGGCATCCCAATGTCTTTATAGAATGAAAGGTTCTCATGATAATATATCGCCACATGGAAAAATGCTGTACACAAATAAGGCTTCGTATATACTAATTTCCACCCAGAACAGTGCATCCGAAGAGGAATGAAAATTACAGAAGTCGTACTGTTCTAACAGGTGCTTTCCGTTGCTCAGGAAATAAACTAACGTATCCTTTAACAATTTATTAATTAAATAAGACAACCAGTATAATATAAATATACGGCGAAAGGAGTTATAACTAACCAAGCTACAAAAAGCAAGCTGGGGAGCTATTCACCCTGATTATAAGAAAAAAGCCTCCAACCAGATCTTGTTGTAAATTCTCAGAAAAAATGCCACTCCTTGCTCACCCATATGTCAAAATATTTCGTACAAGACGAAAGCAAGACGAAAGCAAAACCAAAATCATTCCGCGGAAACTTACCCTGAATACTTCTGACACGTCTCCACACCTTCACATGGTGGTAATCTCACTTATTGAAGATATGTATACCCGCCAATTCGTGCGGCGAGTGTGCTTTAGATCGACGCGGAATTTGTTTCTCGCTCGGATAAATTAACTCAAAGTGAATTCTCATAGATGGCGTTTATAGGCATAGGGCTTTCCTGTGAGGGAGCTCTCACACTTAGCTAACCACTAGCAGCCTTTTGTGAATTGGGAGCTAATCTTGTGGTACTGTGAGTACCGAATAGCTCAACGTCCTTATCCCCCGACCTAAACTCCCCGAAGTAGATAGAAAAATAAGTCATTTCGTCAAATGAGAACTAGCGTGCCCAAACCAAATTCCACTGAGGTGGTTTCTTGAGTGGCAGCGGCCCAGCAAAAAGATAATTAAATGGAAAAATGATCTCTTCCTTGAAGATCTTCGATCACCACTCGTCAAATATCAGCTCGTGCATTAAGAGAGCAGAGATGCATTTAGAGACGAGAAAACAAAGCGGAGATTTAGAGGGGAAGCTTTACATTTAATGCACCAATCTCAAGCTCTTCGATCAGGTCCAGAAGAACTTGACTCATAGTATTATCATGTAGTTTCCAAGTTGGGGTGCATACCTTTCAAGGTCACAAGGAGAAGAAACGGTGAAGTCCCTCCTGTTCAGGTGCAGCTGCACTGTCTGCACACATTATCTCGTGAAAGTAGATAGCTAGATAGAAACGGGTCGAACGAACCTCCGCAGATTCTCTTAATTATCTTTGCGTTAACAGCAATTCCAATGCAGGAAAGAGATCTCCATATTTATTTTAAGAGAAAAGAACTGTCACGGTCCTATTAGAGCTGAAGGCCCTAACAGAAACAGTGTTAGAACTTTTGGTGGTAGAAATAAGACCGTTATTGACCTCAGAATACGCTAGATGCCCTACTACCTGCGAAGGTTTTATGGTAGTTGGCTGGCTTGGCGTGCAAACCTTTCCTGTCTCCTGATTCAAATCTTTCGGCTGGCGTATTAGCTTTTGGGTTGGTGTTTCCTGGTCTTTAGAAGGAGCCCGTCTTACCGAAGCAATACTTTGAGCTTCAGGCACTGGTGGGGAAACCGGAACACCCTTGTTACTATCCTCCTTTCAGGGGGTAGACTTTAAAGAGCCCAAGGGTGGTCTCAATCTTACATTACTTGGTTATGCTTGCTCGTTTAATGAATGAAAGACCTAGGGCAGGCCCTAAGAGTGGATAATTATGCGCGTGGGAGCAATCGCGCTCCTAATCTTGGAAGAGCCAGGGGCGAAGAGTATCTTTTTCAACTTAAATGCGTAGGCGGTGTCTGGTTACGTGTACCAAAATATAAATAGTTCCTTAATATCTGAATACATTCTTCGCTCAACGAACTGAACGTCTAATATCTCTTTGCCGAAAAGATGCGAATAAGAATGTTTATAAGAGCAGGATGCGATGAGCTACAATAAAAACTTTTGGTTAGGAAAAAGACAGCCTTTGCCTCCACAGCCTTGGAGAAGGCTTTGCAAATGTTGGGTTGAAGCTTCTTTGCTCGTCAACAATTTCTTTTCGCATAATGAAAATGGAGGTAGTGGTAAAAACAGCGGTTACAGCAAGATTTCTTTCACATGATAGTGATACTATTCAGCTCGCAGCGATTTAGTGTGTCTGTCTCGGTGAAAAGTGACGAAGAGTGTAGGAGGGGATCTCGACGCCTCTCCCCGTTTCATAACTCCACGCTCAATGTTGACCGCTCACTGGTCTTCTAGCTTAGCAGTAATGCCATATAGAGAGCAGTCGATAAATCCCTTGTACATGCTATTTATCCGACAAAATTCATATTAGAGTGTTGGATAACCTCCACATGTGTTGATTAGAGCCTCTGAAGAGCATCCGTATAGATCCCTGGACAGGATCGGCCACGTTTACCAAAATACTTCAGTACGATAAACAGGGCACCTTCGACTCACTACCAAGAACCTTAGCTAAGTCACTGATTGACCATGTGTCCACAAAACAACCTTTCTCCATCTATGGAACGGATGACTAGAAACCGTTTAAAGCCGACAGACTCAAAAACGCCGGGTAACCTCTCAATGATGTGTTCTGACGTTCTCGACGGATTTGCCATCCCTCGGCTTACCTTCACGACGAAGGTCACGCTCGCATCTGATGAGCCCAGGAAAGGGTGCTTCTCTCCGGAAAGGGCAAGGCTTAGTGTTAGTTCTTACAAACTCTGCTCCCCACCCTCCTGGATGGGACCTTGCCCTTGGGACAGGACCAACTTATTCCCCTTGGCAGGATCTACTCTCACCTCTGGGAAGGAAGGTGCTCCTTATACCACTCCCCCTCGAGCTCGACTCTATTGAATATACCACTAGATTAAATATCTATTTTTTAACTTTTATATATCTATATAATTATATTTGGTTTTACTGGTTCTGCCAGATTAATTTGTAAGGCTACTTGCATTCCATTCCCCTCCCCCAACCAAAGATTGTGAGCTTTAATTTCCTAAAACATGTTTGTCGAAAATTTGAAAAAACAAAACAAATTTGAAGCTCCTAACTTTATGTTATATTACCATAATAGTAAATTATCGCTCCTCTATCGTTTTTCTCACGTATAGATGAAAATATTTTGGCACAGAAGTCATTTTGAACTACATAAATATCTCTCGGTAGGATGTATAGCCTCACACAACTTTAAGCCAACATACTATCCTAATTAACGCGTCTTGTTAAGACACTATTTAGCTTGAAATCAAATAAAGAAACGAATATAAACAAGCAAATCTGGTTAAAAATGCAACCTTGTTGGAGGTAACAATGCGAAATGTGATGTTAAAATTTAAGGCGATAAAAATTTCAGTTTCACACACATCATTGTCTCAGTAATTATAGGTCAGTTCGGACCCACTCTAAGCTCAAGATAGCCCTTCCCCCCTTTTCTAAGATTTGAATAGTGAGCTGCTACCTAGTTTTTCTAATTATATCACCATTACTACTTAATAGACAGAAAAAGCATTTCCATTTCTGTGCACTCCCCTAGAAAGGTTGCTAACCCTTATTTTGAAATATCGAAGATTCAGGCAAGGCATTTAAAATTTAATAGTTATGACACAATATTAATAATAAATTGGGAATATGTCTCAATTAAGATAAATCCAACCGTCGAAAATCGGGGTAGGTTTAGAATTTACCAGAGAAAAAGCCGATGACCCCTCCTTCTCAATGAACTTTTGATGTTTCCAAAAGATATGCTAAGAAGCATTTTGAGAACTTCTGGAGAGATAGACTCATAAAGATTGAGCCAGAAGGTAACACATGGAAGATTTTTAGTATTCAGGTGAGTATCACGAGTCATTTTACGAAAATAAGAACAATCGTATATTCTTTAGCACAACGCAAAAATCTCACTATGGCAGAATAAAATTGAGAACAGGAACACAAATTAATGCAGGAATTCAGATGCACGTCATTGTTACCACAAACACGAATCGAATCCATAAAGACAGATTATTTAGGTTATTTTAAGAAATTCCGTTCATTTTTCAAATCCTTAGATCAGTCTCCAGAGGACATGGTTGACATTCCATGCGTTCATAAGAAATTCCGTGTATTCATTCTGGACAAGTGACAGTTTCCAGATTGCATATTCCCCATACATAATACCAATGCTTTCGTTCTAACCTTGCAATCAGAAATGTATACACTAACTCCATATACAATGAAACAAGTTTCAATTCAGTGTTAATATCAATTTCATACTTGGACTAAAGTATTACCTATATTTTTGTAAAAATGCTTATTTATCGATAAAAACTATGTACATTTTCTCTCAAAGAATTTCTCGCTAAATATGTAAAGCTTCTCTATACTAATGCCATAGTCATTACCTATTTACGGTGTGCGGCACGTCACGTTTAAGGAGAACTTCAAAGAAGTGGAGTTTTGAAATTCAATGAATCAATACTTTTTACTCTTATAACGTAACTAGTAATACCAACCACCTTATCACTATGAACCATTTCTGATGTGGGAAAATGGTGTTGGGATTTGTGCTTGATAAAGGGTTGGAACGGGGTGAGTAGTTATCAGAGACGTTGATGTGGGCCAGATGCACTTTTAGAGAAAGGGGTTTATGATGACCACGTAACTGCGGTCCATAATAATAATCCTGGGTATATCTGCTAGGTTTCCCGTATATTTACGGGAAGGTTCGGGGCAAGAACGGATAGGTACTGGTGAGGATGGAACGGTACAGAAGACAGTTTAGATTATATTTATATCTTAATGATGTTCTGAAATTCGCTTAATCAATATTTTTTAATATTAACTTCGTAACCATTAAATAATGACAATGAATTAATTATTGCATTATTTATGACAACACGGGTGCATTGGTCATACTAATCTGTAATCGTTGTTGGTTCTTTCTAACAAAACCATGAGATATCCACGGATTAAGTTGGTAAATACTTAAATCTACTAAAAGATTCGGAGCTTGACTTTGATTAGTCCAGGGGGCTGAGAGGAGACGGAGACATTAATCTCGTACACTGATTAACGGCTCAAAAGAGATAGATTGAACTAACAGAAAGAAGTGGACTGGATTAAAATCAGGATTATATTAGTTACAACCACAATAGAGAAAAGTGAGACTTGGTCACATTACGCATTCAAATGCGACGCACTTCGAAACTTAATGTAGTCTTTTTTTAATTGAACTGCAGACGCAGCTAAGAAATAGGGCTACAATGCCAATGATTAGCCTCCATGAGACTGAATCGGGCACGCCTGTGGTACGCTCTTCATCCACACCAAACAAACGGCTGTATCAAAATTGTAAAACAGTGGATTCCGCATAGTGTGACCGGCTCTAAATTAAGACCAATTCCGAAGGTCCCGATTTATACATATTTTATTGCGTAAAATTTACTTCGCTTAATATGAACATCGGATTATATAACCAGCCGCCAACTAAGACCATACAAAAAATCATAATTCATGCTAATTTACCCTATGTCGAATTCAGGCAATTATGACCAGTCACATTCAGGGCTGCCACTAAGAATTTAACTTCATCCCAAGGTTTACGTTCAGAAAATTCCAAGATTAAATAAAAAATCCCAAGAATTTAAAAAGCAAAAAAAGGCAAATAAAATAGAGTAGATATTAGCAAGGGAGCATTTTCCCATATCTACGAAGGTTTAGAATTTACAAATTTACATAAGAACATAAGAAAAGGAAAGACCACTAAAAGCCACTGGAGCCTTTCGAGGTGAACCTTAAGTTAATATACATATCCCAGAACAGCACTATTTCATCCAAAGGCTGATGAAAAATATTTACAAACACCCAACTATATTCACCATTTTATCGACCATAGAGTCCATGTCAGTACTAAGCAAAATTTACAAATGACTATAACTAAATTATGTAGACTAAACAGTCCATGTCAAATAATTTCCAAACTATCCATATACTTGTCCAACCTATGAGGGTCGGTCAATAAGTTTTGCAATAAGGAAACGAGATATGAAGAAAAGTGTTTTATTCTTTTTCAATATAACTACCCTTGACTTCAATGCACTTGCGCCACTTGTCCCTGAGACTTCGAATTCCCGACAACCAGAAATATCCCGACTGCTGTTCAATCCACTCCTGGACGGTGAACTGGACATCTTCATCGTCCCCAAACCGGCGTCCACGCAGTGCAGCCTTGAGCTGGTGGAATAAAAAGTAGTCGCTGGGGGCCAGATCTGGACTGCAGGGGGGATGGTTGAGCTCCTCGAATCCGCACTCATGCAGGGCAGCTTGTGCAACTCTAGCCTTGTGGACGTTGACGATGTTGAAGTCGATCGTGGGGCGTGAGATTTCTAGGGACCCAACGGGCACAGACCTTGGTCATGGCCAAATTGTCGTGGATGATGTTGATAACACTTCCATGTGATATTCTAAGTTCTCACCCGATCGATTTTCGAGGATCATCCTCTCCACACGGGCCACATTGTCCTCGTTGGTCACGTCTGATAGGAGTACCATTAAGATCATAACAAAATGACATAATCTCAGCACCCATATGCATTATTTTGCATTTATTTAAATTAAACTTCATCTGTTATCCGACCAGTCTAGGATTTTTTCCAGATCCTTTAGGAGATGGGTGTCTCCTTCCACGCTTGTTACTCTGGCCACTATTTTGGTATCATCAGCAAACTTCCGAACTTTGCTTTGCAGACCCTTCTCTAAATCATTTGAATAAAATATAAACAACAGCGGGCCCAAAGCAGAACCTTGAGGTACCCCACTAAGCACAGGGGTCCACTTAGATTTAGTCCCATTTAAAATTACTCTTTGTCTCCCATTTCTGAGTCATTCTCCAATCCATTTGTATAAACTAAAAGAGAAGCCACTTTCTCTCAACTTAATAGACAGTTGTCTGTGAGGCACCTTGTCAAAAGCCTTGCTAAGATCTAAATAAACAATATCCATTTCCTCACCCTTGTCCAACTTATCTGTTGTATATTCCAGGAAAGACATTAAATTAGTCAAACATGATTTACCTGGCCTGAAACCATGTTGAGATTTTCTAGCAAGTTTCTATCCATAAGAAACCCCTATAATCTGGATTTGATCAATTTTTCTAATACCTTATAAACAATTGAAGTAAGGCTGACCTTCCGATAGTTATTAATATCTCCTTTGCATCCTTTTTTGTAAATTGGAAAAACTTTGCAAACTTCGAATCAATTGGTACTTCACAATATCCAACCGATCTGTTAAATATTAATCCTTCCTGAATTGCTCTGACAGAAAGTTCGTCAGGCCCTGCTGACTTATTTGGCTTCATACAGGATATAACACGCTTTATTTCATCCAAATCAAAACAAATGTCATTGCTACTCAAATTTGTCCTGCTCTCAAAGTCATTGGCACCCACTCTCGAGTCATCTTTGACAAATACTGAACTGAAGTGATTACTTAATACCCTCAACTATATCCTCATCCTTGACAAGTGATCTCTCCTCAGACGCTAATGGATCTATGCCATCTTGTCGAACGCATATCAAAATTAAGGGTTTTCTATACCTTAGAAAAAACTCGTTAAGATGGCAAAACTAAGTCATGCTTGCAGTGCATAGTATATATGTATACGTTTCAAGCAACGTATATGCAGGTAGTGACTAGATGTTGTACCTTTTAACGTAACCTCCTTTCTCCGTTTTCTGTATTGTGTCTTAACAGAAAATGGGTTAGATTTCGCTAAAAATGACCATCCACTATAAAGACCAAATTAGGCTGTCCAAACGTGGTCACAATCCCACTGTATATGCTGGTTCCCCAAGGGAGGTAAATACCTTCTTTATAGTCTGACGCATAAACTGGTTAAAATAGCTAATTATTCTTTTTAAGACTTTTAGATGGGCATATTGGATAGTCATTTGCTTGAGATGGATGAAGGGGACTTGAATATGAAATTGACTGACTATTGATATGTTAATCGCAGAGGAGCATTTTTTTCCTATTAAGACATTTTGAGCACTATTTGTTCCCTAGAATCACGTAAATAATTTTAAGTATTTATATATGAGTACACGTTTCCGGAGTTCAAACCTGTAAGGGAGTGTCTCATGGAGACAGATACACTTGATAACTGTAGGAATGGCACGCTTTCCTGACCTCAGTGACCCTGGTACTCTCAGACAAGAATGAGATTACCTGGGATTTATTATTTCTTGACAGCTCCACTTTTTTTTCGCCTTTTTCTTTTGAAACCTCTTCTCACCTCTCTCTTGGCGGTTTATGTTGGGGGTCATGAATTTAAAGTGCTTGCATACTGCTTTAATTTTACTTCACACATTTTCGCATATTTCTTCTACATTCATAATAGTTTTAACACATAAAAGTAGTAGCAACTACACCTGTAAGTAGTGCAGCGGGTATCGCACACAAAACTATCCCAGACTAGGAATTTCAACCAACAAGTGGCTTACAATAGAGAGAGACCAAAGGTCTTTGCATAAAGGTTCAGATAGCACTTCAGCAGATTTTGCCGCGTCCGGCACATATGTCCCATTCATCGATGACATAACATGACTTAATAACTTTGAGGCATTGGTAGGATGGGTCCAATGGAAAAGTTTGAGCAAAGTGGCAGGCAACTTTAAAATCCGTCCACTGTCTTCAATTTTTATGCTATGCAGCTCTGAAGACTGTCATGATTCCTATCATGTATTTACTCTAGGGAAAAGCAAAATGAAAGATGTTTTTCTCTCGGAAGAATGTAATGTAAACATTCCACTAACTCACAGTAGCCATGGCGTCAAAGATACTACGATCATGGCAATGCGAATATTTCAATGATTAAAGAGCACTTTGCATTTGACTGGCAAAAGATTAAAAATATCGTCTCTGAACCCGAGATGGTACGTAATCTTCCGTATTAGCTGTATTCTCAAATAGCTTGGTCTAGAACAAAGACGTGGAGCCTGGAAGAGCCCCACAGATTTCACACAAGGGAGAGATAGCATAGAAACAAACCCTCTCTTTGAACTTGGAGCCATCTGTGTATTATCTCACGACTAGACTGTGACATGATGCATAGTCCAAGAAAGGCCAACGTAATATTGCCAATGCTGTGTAAGTTTGGGAGCAGAGAGTGGCGCCAAAAGTTCAAATGTGATATCATCCAGGGTTGCCTCTTGTGCAGAATCATCGCTGTTACCGGTCGTATAGATATATCGAAATCTAAAGGAGTATTCTTACTGAGAAACCGAAAGGTTTAAGAGCTTGAGTGATGTCTCTCGGCAGCATAGATAGTGTCAAGATCGGATATGAACGAAATTAGAGTCACTGGCGAGTGTGGAACATGCTGAACCCACGCTTACAAGCACATCATGCACCATGCATGACGTAAAACGAGTGGAATCTTTCTTGAGTCGACCATTAAGCCATCTATAGGTGAGGGGCGAAAGGCACCGGTCGCCAAATGGAGATTAGTGTGGTGTATCTAATCTTCCATCCGTAATATACTGATGGATGTAAAGTAATTTAAATCATATCGAAAAGTCAAGCTTTCTGTGAAAAGGGAGTGTTAAAATTTAAGTTAGCTAGCCTATAAATACCCAAGTGCCAAATTCCACAACGTGGAAAATTTGCATCTAGCGGCTACAAGAGACCCAATGGCTGCGAAATGCGTCCTCCTGATGAGGCGTCTTTCAAATACAGGACCAATAAAGAGTTGAGAGTAGAGTACGTTTATTCGAGCTCCATTTAAAGTTAAAGTTTACTGGTTTCAGTCCTTCTATCAAGCTATGTTGCTTCTCCTGCAGAGGTCAGCCAGGGCAAGCCCCAACTCTCCAACGTGATGCCCAGTCATAGTGGTAACCTCCCTAGTAAATATTGTCAGCTTCAAAAGAATCCGGACGGAGATTCAAGTTGCCGACCCAGCAATTGCCGGGCAAGCGTGCTAAGCACTATACTAGCCGGGAGGCTAGTATATTAAGTGGTCCATCTCAAGATATGAGATTTTTCCAAAGAAAACAAAAATTCGTGTTTTAGCGTAAATTAAACGCGGTTTAGATCTGTACAAACTCAGTGCTCCATGGTAGGCATCTAAGCAGCTCCAAGGGAGATTAATAAAAGCCGTCTATGTCGGGAAAACATCTGGCATCACCGAGGTGGTACAGTTGATGCTCACAACAAAGAAAGTGACAGTAAAGACAATTTCCTGTAGAAACCCAGCTCTAGTACTAAGTGCTTAGGTAGAGCGCTCCCTAAATATGTATATGGAGTCTATGGTCTCATATGAACTCAGAAAAGGAGGTAGCGTTCGATCACCACCATATAAAGTAGGGCCTCCGTGACATCGTTTTACCATGTGATATCTTACACCTAGGATGGAAAATAATGCCTAGAAAGGAGGCCCTCATGGATAGCACTCTACAGGCGGAGCAGATCATCCGACGTTGAGTGAAACTTACGGGAGCAACATTGCACAGGAGAAAAGTGACCTCCGCAGTTCAGGAAATAATCTAACTTAGTATTTACAAATTACTCCAACTTTTACGCACACGCACTGTATGGAATAATCTCTGTGTGGCTTGCGAACAAAAGGGCTTGCAAAAGTACATCCGATCATATGAAACCTACTCTGATTGAAAATAAATTTATTATTTATGTTTGTTTATTTTAAACCTTGGCCCTTAAAAAACGCCATTATTTTCTGAAATATCTAATGTTAATTTAATTTTACGCTAGGGGATTGTTCATGGTGAATCTGAGAGAACATACAACAAATCATCCCTTTTATCTCAAAATTAAAACCTAATTCCTGAGTTCTTAGCGAAGAATCAAATTGAATTATATAATGATTATGTGTGCTGCTTTAACACAGCATATCATATTAATCTAAATTTGAGGAAATCGTTGGTAGCTATTGAGAATAAATGCTATCTCTCTACTGTATCAATACACTTTTGGGGGGTCGTCACTCATCTTAACTCCTTCCATCATTGACTTTTGCATGATCTTAGGAACTTCATTTCAATTACTGGAGTCTTTTAGGGTGTAGGCATCATCAGAACATATAATATTATTCTGCACTCTGTTTTGGTTATTTTGCCAAGAATTATCAAATATGTATGGGGGGAATTGAATATCGCGAGGACAAACAGACGCTATTTTGGTGACACAGCGTCAACAGTTACGTTCCATATGGTTCGATACTTTACCCCCCCCCACTTTCCTTTTCCCCGCTTTCCCAAATATCCTCGAGATCGCTCGCAAAGAAGGAGTACCATCATCAGATTTCGTAGTCCGTTAATATAAACAAAGGAGGATGGGATAGCCTTTAGAATAAAAATCTTTGAACAGGTTCACTGTCCCCTCCCATTTTTTGTCTATTTTCGCAAAATAGATGAAATTTCACTTTCTTCGACGTAAACCAGAAAAACGAATGGTCAAAACGTTGAAAAGTGATGCCCTAGGAGAGAGGCTTAAAGGTGGGCACTCACCTCCCTTCCTCTCTCCCAAGGGGATAATCGACGTATATATAGTTCGATCTGGAGAAATGATGAGGAGAATAGAAGTAGCAATCAGGAGAAGACGAGTCCCGGAGGCAAACCGGGAATCAAGAAGAAGTGAAACCGAACGGGAAACTTTCCTTCCCGAGGCTGTTCCTGTGGGCACATCGGGGAGTAGACCAGCGGTATCGAGAATCAATCTCATACTAATCTCATTCCAAGAAACCCCCTATCTCAGTTTTCCGAATAAAAACAGAGATATCCCTCAACATTGAGGAATACCAATGTGAATTTCCGCTCGAGAAAAGATTTCCCTCTTGGTCAAGTCTCATCATCAAGAAGCCCGCAAGTGTAACCCAAGGATTAGAATCTTGGTACATCTTAACTTGAAGATATAAGCGAGGGGATCCTCGCTTATATCTTCAAGTCAAGAAACATCGCCACACGCTCCCCACTTCCCTTGGGATGAGCTGTTATTCCTGAATAGCCTCAACCATCGTCTCATTTGCTCAGAGAGACGGTCAGATGTTTTTCCTAGTTATCCTCACGTCCACAACAACTCGTCTCGAAGCATAGTATCAAAGAGGTTCTCGTTCAAGGTCATCCAATGCGACTCCCTCTTAGTTAAAGGTAAAAGGAATCCAACTTATTTATGTTCATTAGTTACCATTCCGTACTAAAGTGAATTTTTGTGTCAACCATCGCGTAATACTCATCGTAGTATTAATTTTTATTTATATCCTCTTGGTATATTTAAAGTTTTAATATTTCATTTTTTTATGCATAGAAATCACTTTTAATCTATTCTTTATACATTTATGAATTGTCTGTTGCCTTTTATTTGGCACGGAAACGACTCCTTTCCGAATTAGAATCGCGCAATCGAAACCCAAGTTAGAATTATGTGATAAGAATGCAATTATAGTATCGAACTTTCAAAGCAGGGATATTATTCCGGCGAAAACGCAAGCACTGTTTTCTCGCAAACCTCACATAGATCAGCTATTCTGAAAAGAAGAGTGTGGGTTTCTTTAACTGGTAGCTTCAAGAAACTTAAGCTAGAATTTGCTTCTTTTCGGCTCAAAAACAAGCTACAAATGACGAAATGGATGATAATAAATTTTTCCTTATAACAGCATAAATACGAGTATAGATTTCTACCTATTTAAAAACACAAAAACAAGTATTTCTAACGAAGTGCCTTCGGTTGCAATGTAGACGTTATTCTGTAGAATTACCAAAAGGAACAAATTAATGAAATTTTGGGGTAAACAAAAACCGAAGAAAAGGCAGTGCGTCTGCTTCCAGTGACAACATTTCTCATGTCACACCATTTTCCAGTCCATTTTTTTAATTTACTGCATTTAGAGTAATTTTTTAGTGCTGGAACAACATTATAGAATCCCATCTGAATCAAAACAACCTCAAAGATGAGCAGTTTGAAGTCTTATAAAGTTCTATAATTAGCTCAAAGTAAAGCGGCTCACAGTTGTTTACTAAGCGAAGGCGGTTTTTGTTCTATGCTGGGGCCGTTACCTCCTTTACCGGGGAGCGAGATGTAAATAGCAAATGTATTTCGTCCAAGAATTCCGGGTCTAAAATGAACGAAGTTATTATTGTGTACTCAATTTTAGAAGGTGGTTCTATAGTGATAGATAATAGTGGGTGAAAATTAAAAGAGAGAGGGATATTTTGCTCTAGTAGGGAGGGCTTCACTTTACGTTTATTTTTTAGATTTTCCTTTTTGTTTTAGTCTTTGATGAGTTGTATTTTTGTATGTTTCTGTCTCTTTATGTGCTGTTAGCGTGTTCTTATTATTGTTTGTGTTCAAATTTCGATGTCCTTATTTTTGGTAATTTTTTTTAGCTTTCTAGCCTTTATTAACATTTGGCTCAGCAATTCACCTGATGTTGTTTTTTTAGTGTACTGTTACTTATTTTCTTCTCGTTTTTTTCGAGTCGTACTGTGTTAGATTTTAGTGTTTAGTGTTCCTGTTATGTGTATATTGATGCTATGTTCTCCTGTAAGCATAGCTTAGTGCGCGACAACTGGCGACGACGGGAAACTTCCTCCCGTAGCCTTGCCGGTATGTTTAGTCTGCCACCAGTTCCCTGTAATTCCGGAATGACAACAGTAGTTAGGATGGACCAGACCTTTCTTCCCAGGATTTGGGTAAATATATTGATAGGGTCTAGTTGCTTCCTCCTATGAAGATCACATTGCCGATGGTAGTCACCCCTTTCTGGCTTTATTGATTATAATTAGGGATGCGGAGTCCTGGGTACGTTGGAGTTTTCTCTTGCTGGCCGCTTGAGTCACTACTGCGGGGTAGATGAGCTTAGCACAGCCGTACATCAGGTATATTTTCCTAATGTTGGTCGATATAAGATCTCTAAATCTGAATAGCTTGGAGATTTCTCTCTTTGCTAGGTTCCGCCTCTCCGTGTAGTGTCTTGAGTATCTAGGTTCGGAGATCTTTAGGCCAAGGACAGTGCCTTGGGCTGAGTAACCCTATCTCCTCCATTTAATGGTGATTGGCCACGTCGACCTGAGACTCATTGAAATGATTTTGAACTTGTCGCTGTTTGTTCTAATCTTCCATCCTCTCTCGTGCCGGTTGATGTTATTGATTTCCACTATTGTGCGGGTTGCCTGTGACTTTGCTTTCCTCTCCGGGCACGGTACGATCTGAGTGATGTCATCTGCGAATTGCAGATACATCGTGGCCATGTGCACCGTAGTGGAGGTCGATGGTAAAGACCAAGTAGGGAAATGGCATCAGGCAGCTTCCCTGGGGAACGCTCGCCTTAAGTTCGAATGCAGGTCCTCTGTATCTTTCATTCATGAGACATGCCCTTCTGTTCATAACACAGTCACAAAGGATCATTTCCAGGATTGTGTCTAGCTGGAGGTTCAGGATCTTTTATCGAAGTCCTTCCAGCCAGGCTTTTGCACGTCCCTCACCACAATGTTTACATTAGTACCTTTTCGATCGTACTTTCTCTGTTATGAGCGCCAGAACTGTTCCGGTGCCCCTTTTTTAATGAAACCCGTATTGTTGGGGGCTATGCACTCCTAACTCGCTGAGTTGAGCTTGTAGCAGGTTAGCTATAATCTTTTCGAAGATCTTTCCATGTATCTCCTGAGGAGAGATCGGGCGATAGTTAGCCACCTGGTTAGGGGGCTTGTTTCCTTTCGGGATGAAGATGATTTTGGCCATCATTTACCCGTCAAAGAAGTAGCCTGTATTCATGGTGGCATTCATGGTGTTTACCAGTCCCTGAATAATTTCCCTTGGGGCATTCACAAGGTTGTTTTTCGTGATCCCATACCAGCCTGGTGCCCTCTGCTTGTAGGACCTTATGGTGCTCATTGTCTCTTCGAATGCGATTCACCCGTGGTTAACCATCTCCCTTTCCTGAGATACTTGCGGGTGGGGGTGGGTCCTATGTATCACTGTACTGAGATCATCGAGCAGCTGGTCTTCGAAATCCTAGTCGAAGTCGTCGTTCTCCTCAGGAGTTATAGCGAAAATCTCCTGGCAGTGTGTCCTGAATTTTCTTTCGCGAGACTTTAGATCCTCAATGATGTAGCCTTCGTTTATTATTTGTGTTCTAGGTTTAGAGGGCATTCCCCTAAATCCTCCAATGCTGTTCCAAAAACTTAGAGGATTACTTTCCCTGTCCAGCCTCCAAATGATGTCATTCCAGATTTCTTTCTGCTTCTTTATGATTGTGTTTAAGATCCTCACTTAGTTGTCTCATTCTTTCTGTCCTTTCCCTATTTGGGCCTGTTCTGCACACTTCCTCATAGATTTGTCTATCTTCCCGGGTAATTTCCCTCATCTCGTTCGTCCGCCTAGGTTTGGGACCATTTTATAGAAGATTCTGGGGACGCATCTCTTGTCGGCGTGAATGAGGAGATTAGTGATCGTGATTATCTCCTTATCTATCTCTTCGAGATTGGCGTCGCCCAGGTCAGCTGGTTGGTATTCGCTGAGTATCTCTCTATATAGCTCCCAGTTTGCTTTCGCATAAATTTTCCTAAGTGGGACGGGCTTGAGTAATGGAGCAAGCGAGATTGTGGTGAATATCGGGCTGTGTTTGCTCGGTACTACGGGTCCAGGCTCATTGCTGTTATTAAAGGCCCGACTCTCTGTAGTATTTCCCTTTCGAGAAGTTGCTCCAGATTCCTTCCACTTTTGTCGGTGCGACCGTAACCAGACGCTCTGCATCTGGCGTTTACGTCCCCATCCATCAATGCTATTTTCTCGTTCCCGAAGATATTGTAGAAATTGGGAATCAGCAAGTAGTTTCGACGGGGTGGCTGATAGGCAGCTGCCACGGTTAGGCTTCCCACCAGGGCTGGGATTTCGAAGCCACTGGTAGTGTCTTGTATGTAATGTCTTTGCGGATCAAGATAGCTGCGCCGTCGAATCGATCCTGTTTGTGTTTTTTGGTGATCACAATGTAACTTGGTATTTTTAATAAGTTTGATCTGTGTTTGCACCGTGTTCGGAAATGAGGATCAGGTCAGCATCCACTGTTCGGAATATGTTTCCGTAGAAATGGATTTCTCTTTCCATCCGTTTACTTTAGTAAGAGTATTTTAAATGCGTTGTTTGTGTTCTCCTTTTGATTTGTTTGGTGCACTTATAGTTTGTGTCTTTGTGACTCTCTCTTTTACATTTTGTCCCGTCTCATTTTCCCGTTTTTTATTTTGTCGTATTCTGCTTCACTTATGGCGAGGCAGGAGTCCCCATACAGTCTTATATTTGCTCTCATGAGCGCTTCGTGAATTAATGATCCTTGTATCGGCGCATCATAGGGCCATTTTAGTTGGTCTGTTCCAGTGTTCTTATTCCCTCGATAATCTGTCTGATGCTTGGATCTTCTGGAAATGGGGCCCCTACCGCTTGCCCGCCGTATCGATGGACAAAGGATTTGCCTTTTTGGAATGAGTAATAACGATGGATGAAATGAATCCGGGGAGGATCGTCGCGGGGTTGTGATTGTATGGCGGACCTACTGACAACACCGCGCCCACGAGGCTGTTTTAATTTCGACCACATCCCAACATACCATAAAGATGGTTGTATGTCCCTCTATGATCCTGGAAGGGTTCTCCGCTGGGAAGAGCAGCGGAGGTTGCAGTCCATCCCTTGTCCATTGTTATCGGCTGCGGGCAACTCCTTAAACCAGCTCGTCTAATTCCCCCAATTATTCCATAGCAACTGCCCGGCATGTTTGGAACGAAACATGAATGGCAATCTTATTTCACATCTGGTAGCAGTTAACGTAGATGGGCGGGGCCGGGGACTTAAGTAGTCATCTGCCTTAGTGGGGCCGCTGAAGAAGAAAGATGAATATTACTAATGAATAGTGATGATGAGTACGATCGTATTATTCTCTTTTTTAATAATTGGCTTCTAAAAAGTAGAAACCAGATGTTTCGGAGGCGTTTGGTAAAATATTCGCTAAACCGTTACCTCCTTTGCCAGGTAACATGAGTTAAATCTGCCAGATTACTTTGTCCTAGAATTCCGAGCTAGCGATGAACTTAAATTATTGGATTGTATTGTGGGAGACAGTGGTGTACAAAAATAGTAAAGGTGAGAAGTAAGGAAGTAGAAGAGTTGCAAATATCGCAAAGTTGCCTGGAGATCAAACTAATCTTTTTCATGGTTTTGGCATTGTTTTTTTTTTATTGTCTTAATATAGTTTCATATATTTACATGTACACATATACATGCAAATATATGTATTAGTTCGGCATTCAAGCCTTTGAATTCGTTTATTTGTTTTCTCCTTTATGTTCTTGACGTATTCTTTGTTTAGTGTTGTTAAAATGTTTTTCTTACGTTTCTAGGTTTTTGAGTAGCTTTTTATTTACATATATTTTAATCTTACGGTTTGTGTTGATGTAGTTGTTTGTTATAGTTTTTGTGTTTGCTCGTTGTTTTCTTCGTACTTTAATACTATCTTCTTGTTCTTTTTCTTCTTCTTCTTGTTTCCTCGTTCATTTTTGAAGTCTTCTTGGGTTGAGATTTTCTTGTTCAGGTTTTAAGTAGAATTGGTTAGTTATTTTCATTGTCCGTTGTAATATTGGTCGACATTTGTTTCGTATTATTATGCATAAAACGGGACAATTTCGTTTCCAAGCTTGCTGGCGCTGCTTGGGAACCTTGCTTGGCATGGATTCCTTTGAATTTCTTCTAAGAGTGCTCTCATCTTATCAATGGTGTTCGATGTTATTTTTTCTTTCATGGCTTCTACTCTTTCTTTTAGTAGAGAGCTGAGCGAAGAGATTCTGCCGCTCTATGTAATTCTTCTGATCTCTTCATTTCCCTTCTTGCTATGTTTGTGATGATATACGCGCATTTGTTCTGTATTCTTTGCAACCCTTGTAGTGCCGATTTTGCGACACTGAAGAGAGTTACTAAAGGGTATATTAAAGTTGATCTTATTAGTGCCATGTATATTTTCCTTTTGTTTTTCATGCTCAAGTTTCTAAAAGTGTAGAGGGTTCTGACTGCCGACTTCGCTTTCAGTATCCGATCTGAGACGTGCTTACTGTACCCTGTAGAGGTGATTTTCATTCCAAGGTTATTGCCCTCATTGGTGTAGGGATAACGTGCAACCCCCACTCTCATATATGCTAAGGTTCTTCGTCCCAACGGAACAATCTTAAACTTTTCCCGGTTGGTTCGTATCTTCAATCTGTTCTCGTATTCGTTAACGTTTCTAATTTCTTCTGCAGTCATGCGAGCTTGCATAGGTGCATTACGATATGGGTTGACGGGCTCGGGGATGTCGGCTGTATATATCGAGTACAGGGTCAGAGAGAGGCAACCCTCTTCGGTCAATCCTGCCCGCAGCGGAAAGGGGCGCATTTCCGTGTTACTTTTGCTGATATATACTGATCTCTCCATGAGGTAGTCGCAGAGGATTTTCTCGAGCCTGGGGTTTAAACCCAGTTGCAGGATTTTATTCTGTATTCCTCTTATCCAGACTTTATCAAGTGCCTTGGATAAGTCTCTACTTATGATTTCGATATAGCTCCGATCCTTTTCGCTTGTGCAATTTTCTTTCTGATGACACTTATTGCCATCTCGGTGCTTCTAAATTCCCCGAAGCCATACCATACTGCTGCTCGTTACATAGCGAGTTTTCTTCCAAGTGATCGACGAGTCTTCTGTTTCAGAATTTTCTCGAAGAGTTTTTCCCCAATTTCGAGAGGGGATATTGGGTGATAATTCTCTTTCTCGTTCGGGGCTTTCTAGGTTGGCTATAAAGATGATCTTAGCCATTTTGTAATTGTCAAGAAAGTAGCCTACATTTTTGGCAGGCATTGAAGATGTTTAGCATTCCTTCCCGGACGCAACTCGGTGCTTTGGCAAATTTGAGCTTCTTAAACCCCTATCGACCTGGTACTCTTTGTTTAAAAGAGTAAAGTTCGCTTTCTAGTTCTGCTAGCGTCACTTTATTCACTTCATCTTCTTCTCCCCTGATCACCTAGTGTTTTGGATGCGTCCAATCTATGACCTCATTTAGCTCGTCCATTATTTGATTTCCAAAATCAATGTCAAAGTCTTCATTTGCTTCTACACTGAATTTGAAGATCTGTTCCCAGTGTTCTCTGAGAATCTCCTCTATTTCGTTGTCTTCCCCTTTTAGTACACCGTTGGCATCTTCAAGCTCAATTTTTTCTTTCTGGGGAATTCCTTTAAGCCTCTTGATCTTAGTCCAAAATTCCTTTGGAGTAACATCGCGATCTAATTCCTCGATAGCCTCGTTCCACCTTTGTTTCTGTTGTTCGCAGATCAGTATCTTAAGTTCTTCTTTGATTTCTGTTGTATGGTACATTATTTCACGTGATGTTCCCGTGGTGATGCTTCTTTGATATAATTCTTTCAGTTCACAGTGTAAGGTCCATTTGTACTTAGATTTTATTCGGTACATGGTTTCGGGAACGGACTGTTATTAAATGGTACTCAATCTCTTCGAGTGTTGCTTCATCCAGGTTTGCTAGGATGTAGTTCCTGAGCAAACACTCGTAATTATCCCAATTCGCCCTGTTGTAGTATTTCCTTGCCCGGGCTGGAATTGATCCCTATATCGTCGCTACAAGGAATTAACTCAGGGGTCATGAGATAATTGAAGGGGAGAAAGAAATTGGCTAAGCAGATGTCAGGCTTGGTGGCTGATCTTTCCGTGATGTAAGTAGGAAAGTTGGCACCAAGTCTCTGGATGATGTTCGTGTCCAAAAGGGTGTCCAAGCATCCACCTATTCCATTTGTGCGACTATACCCGGACTCTGAACATCGTGCATTCAGATCTCCCATTAGAATGTTTGGGACCCTTCGTCCGAATATATTCGTGATAGTATGGTTAGGTAAATAGTCGTGCCTCGGGGGTTGATATCCCGTGGCGATGACCATTTTCCCCAGGCTAATGTCTACCTCAGTTGCGAGGTAAGACTCTTCTTGGTCCCTGAGCTGCTTGTATTTGATTCCATTTTATACTGAAATATCTGCTCCGTCGTAACGTTCTTGAGAGTGGTTTACAGATAACACTTCGGAATTTCATATTTTGATGGTTTCACTATTAGTGTTGAGTCCGTGTTCTGAAAGTAGGATTATATCGGCATCATTTGTTCTAAAAATGTTTCCGTCCCGCATTCTTTTTGTTATCCATCCATTGGTGTTAATCCTTAGGTTGTCTCTATGCATTGTGAGGTATTATTTTATCTTCTTTGTAGTATGGAGACCCTATTAGGGACTGTCTTCGGCAGCGGATGGTTAGGACTTTCTTCCTTGATTGGTTCCATACGTTTATCCTTGTTTTTATTTTTCTTGATGGGGCTGGGGGTTTTGGACCTGCTTCTAGAGGCCCTTTGCGATCTGGTGTCGACTGGCTCGCTTTCCTTTTCTGAATGAGATTGCGAGTCGTTAGTACTGGTCTCTTCCTCTTAGCTTTCTTCTGTTTCTTCCTCAGATGTTACCTGCTTCTCTTGATTATCTTGACTTTCTAAGGTGGAGGGTTTGGGTTGGGCGACAGACATGTTCGAAATTTTTGCCGAGTCTGGAGTTTGGTGCATCTTGACTATCGGCAAGCTGTTAGCTTGGAACATTGAGTTAAGCTCCTTCTCATAGCATCCTGGCGTCTCCATGTTCGTAATGTGAGCGTGAATTATGCATGTTAGTATTTTTGCGTTCATTTACATGTTTAGATTCATCATGGGATTTGTAATTTGAAGAGTGTTTTTTGAAGCTGCGGCCGCGTAGCTCTTATTGCTTAGGGTTCGCGCATCCTCTTCTTTTCTTCTTATTATTTCTTTCCTCTTTGGGCAATTAATGGCAATGGTTCTGTGTTCTCCGCCACAGTTTAGGCATTTCTTGGCGGTTGAAGTACAGTCATTAAACTCGTGTCCCTCTTGGCAGCACTCAGAACACTTCTTATTTTTGTCCGGGCAGTTGAAGCTGGTATGCGTCACTAATTCGTAGCAAGAGAAGCATATTTGGATGTTATGAAACTTCTGTTCTATGCTTTCTGATGGTGTTCTCATATTAAATGCGAGAAGTCCCTCTGTCTTAGCTTTGATAGCCATCTCCGGGGATTCGAATTGGATCTTGAACACATGGCTGTGGTTGTTGAACTTCACAAGTTCCCTAATTTTGACCCATGTATGGTTTTTCTCAATTTCTTCTTTTATTTCTCCTCTTGGTCACTCCCCGATCCAGCTTTAGATTTTACGGTAGACAATACTTCGGTTTGCCGAAACTTGAGGCGGGGGGTCCGTGCTTCAAGTCCATTTTTTTTGAGTGCTGTTGTTCCCTTAGTTGAAAGGAGTTCGTCTATGTCTTTTAGCTGGCAGCATAAAGCGATGTATCCATTGCCGACCTCTATTGAACAAAAATATTTCGATTGATGGAAGAGTGTATGTGTGTGTGAGAGAGAGAAGGGACAAAAAGGTGTGTGGGTAGACATAAGAAAATAGGTCAGTGGTAAAGGTAAAGAAGTGTAGGAGAGTTGCAATGGGATGCAAGAAACTGGTGATTTGTTTTTGGTTTGCTTTGTAGTGAGTGTATTTTGTCTCTTTCGTCTCTTCTTTCGTGAGGTCTTGTTCGGTGTTTCTTTGGACTTCATCGGTAAATTTATTGTCAATAATTGAAGATTTTTGCGTTAATCGTGGTTTGGTTCGCATGATCGGGTTGCGTTGTTATCAGTTTGGTAAATACAATTCTTTTTTATGCGTAGAAAGGCACTTCAGCCTCGCCGTCCAGTAGTCTGCCGGTGCTCGGAAATCTGGCTTGTCTTGGAGCTCTTATGTTCTGGTTAATTATTTGAACTATTTCCTCGTTAAATTGCTGATTAACCAGCGCGTGCATATTCCGTGTCCTTTCTTCGATGGCAACGTTAATGGGAGTTATTCTCGCTTCCCTGTGTAACTCTTCTTGGCATCTTCTTTCTCTCCTGCGTGTACCCGTAATTAGGTATACTGATTTATTCTGCACAGTTTGTAGTCTCTCTTCTTTTGCGTCTTCAAGACGCAAGAGAGGACGGAAGGGGAATATAGCAACGCACATCTTACAATTGCATTGTAGATCTTTTTCTTGTTGCTTTCACGGAGATTTCATAAACATATATAGAGTCCGTGCTGCAGCTGAGGCCTTAGAAATTTGTTCTACGACGTAGTTCCTGTACCCGGAAGAAGTGATTTTCATTCCAAGGAAATTGCACTCCGTGGTGTAGGGATAGCGCCTATCCCCAACCCTGACATCAGAAAGTAGTCTCCTGCCGATAAGGACTATTTTGAATTTCTCCTGGTTAGCTCTTATTTTCCATTGGGCCTCGTAGATGTTTATTCTCCCAATCTCTGCTGCTGTCATTGGAGCTTGCATAGGCGCATTCCTCCAAGGACATATTATTATCTGGCTGAAATCATCGGCGTATTGAATGTTGAGGCAAGTGGGGTTCGACGGTGCTGGGGCATCTTCGGTGTAAATCGGGTAGAGAATGGGGAACAGAACCCCTTCCCCCCTGCGGGAGACCCACAGTGAGTGGAAACTTCGGTCCGTCGGTGCACCTTAAACTGACATACACCGCCCTCTCCATGACATAGTCACAAAGGGTTCTCTCTAAGTTTTTACTTAGGCCCAGCTGTAAGATTCTGTACTGCATTACCCGTTGCCACGCTTTATCAAACGCCTTTGATACATCCCGACAGACAATGTCCACGTAACTCTCTTCCTGTTTGGCTTAGGCAAGCTTTTCCGTGATGACATTTATTGCCATCTCCGTATTTCGTTTTCTTCTAAACCTAAATTAGCATGGGTTGCAGAGGGAGTTCTCCTCCAGGTGCGACACCAGTCTTCGGTTGAAAATCTTCTCAAAGAGCTTTCCGCCAAATTCTAGAAGTGAAATTGGCCGGTAACTCTCTCTCAACCTCAGCTCCTTCCCATGCTTCGGCCAGAACATTTTTGCCGTTTTGTAAGCATCTGGAAAGTATCCCGCGTTCAGACAGGCGTTGAAGATTCTCTTCATTCCTTGATGATGTTTGCTGGTGCCTCTTCGAATTTCAGGATCATAAGCCCCGATTGCCCTAGTGCATTCTAACGGAATGAGCGGAGCGCGCCTAGTAGCTCCTCTTCGGTGATCTCGGCGTCTACGTCGCGCTGTCTATCCGCCTGGTGGTGAGGGTGAGTCCTATCTATCTGGTCGTTAAGCTAGTCTATGATATTGCCTTCAAACTATATATCGTAATCTTCGTTTTCCTCTTCAGTGATACTGAAGTTTTATCCCAATAACTTGGAATATTTCTTCCAATTTTCCGTCTTTTGTTTCGATGTTTCCGTCTTCTTTAAGTATTTCTATCTTCTTCTTCCCGGTCGATCCTTTGAGACGTCGGATTTTGTTCGAGAAATCTTTGGGAGATGCCTCGTGATCTAGACTGTCGATCTTATCGTCCCATCGTCTCAGCTGTTGACCGAGAATCAACTCGTTGAACTCTTCTTTAATCTTTTTACTTCGTTGTAATGAGTCATATGATGCATTCTTTATGTTAATCTAATACAATAATTTCAGTTCATGGTAAAGTTCCTTTATGTACTACGTCCATCTATAGGTTGAGATGGTCTTGTACTCGGACTTAGGGATCCAAGCTCTTTCCGCGTTAATAAGATAGTTAGTAAGGTCGTCGCGTGCATCGTCGAACTTCTCAAGAATTGGGCGGATGATAGGCCTCGAGAAGGCGCGCTTACCTTTCCCAGTCTGCTCTCCTGTAGTTCTTCTTTACCGCAGCTGGGACTTCAATATGGTTCCTGTTGATGGTAAGTAGGATCCCAATGTGATCACTACATGGTACCTGAAATGGTTCCATGTAGTAATTAAACGGTAGCTAATGATTAACAAAACATATGTCTTGGTTTTAGCACTCCCTCCTCTGACAAAGGTGGGGAAGTCTGGTCTTATCCGCTGGACTATATTCCTTTCCGGCAGGATGTCTAGGCTTCTTCCAATTCCATTAAAGGTCCTGTAGCTGGATTCACGGCATCTGGTGTTCAGATCCCCCATAAATATAGTGTTTTTTTTTCTGCCGAATAAGCCAGTGAGGTAGTATATAGGTAAAACATCTCTCCTTTGCCATTGATACCCGGCTGCGATGACCACGTTGCCTATGTCGAGTTCGACGTCAATCGCGAGATAGGATTCTTCGAAGTTTCTTATTAGCTTGTATTTAATCACTTTCTTTATCGCAAAAGCGGCACTGTCGTAGCGCTCCTGTGAATAATTCGTGATAAACACGTTGTAATTCCAGATCTTCATTTCCGAATTACGAGTGTCAACTCCGTGTTTACAAATTAATATGATGTCTGCATCAATTTCTCTGAATACATTACCGTAAAGAGTCCTTTTTATAGTCCAGCCGTTGGTGTTTATTTCCAATATTTTCAGTGCATTGCGTAGTATGGTGAATTGTTTTTACCGGTGTTTTTTCTTGTTTTTCTTTTTCTTTGGGGCTGTCTGGGCGCCTTTACTGTGCCCAGAATTTTTGCTCTTCGGGGTGGGTGGGTGGGGGGGGGGGTACTTTGGGTTTTGGATCTACTTTTCGTATTTTATGTACGGGTACAGGGGCCATCGTCGTTGTCTTAAGAGGTGGATTCCTCCTCATTTTCAGCTTTTTCTTCTTCTTCGTCCTCTTCGGATTCCTGCGATGAGGGAGCTTGGACGAATTTATCCAGTCCAGATTTAAGATAAGTGTTATTTCTTATAACTGACTCCTTGAATGCCTTGGAGCATTCAGGGTCCACGGCATGATCACTGAAGGAAGATTGTTTGCCTTTAAGAGTGCACTGAGGACATGGTTATAACAATCAGGCTTCACTGCGTTAGCCACATTTGCATGAGTAATTAAGATCAGAATCCTTGCACTCAGATCTCCTGTGATGCTCATCTGGGCAGGTTTTGTCTTCATTTCCTCATTTTTCTTGGCGCTGCTCACGTAAGTCATTTCCTTAGCTTTCTTCTCTTCTTCTTCCTTCCTTTTGAATATTTCTCGGTGCTTTGGGCAGTTCAGGGCCATGGTCCTGTGTTTCCCTTTGCAATTGAAACATTTATTCTTAGTGCTCTCGCACTCAGCGAATCGATGTCCTTCTGTGGCGCATTCATTGCACCACAGTTTGTTCTTGTCCAGGCAGGCCGTGGTTGTGTGTTGTTCTAGTTTATAGCATATAAAGCACATATGTATGATATTAAACCTCTCGTGCTGAATGTTATCTCCTGGGATTCTCATATTAAAGACTAAGATCTCGTCCGTCGTCGCTTTCCTGGCCATGTCGGTAGTAGAGAAGGTTATTTTGAACACGTGGGTGTGTTTTCGGAATTTGATTATTTCCCTAACTTTTGCCCGGGGTTGCTCTTCATAATCTCTTCTTTTACTTCTTTGGTTGTGTTTCGCCGACCCAACTCTCCACTTTACGGCAAATGACACTGCGGTTTGTTGCCACTTGTTTGTGTGTGAGGGAGGGGGGGGGGTTCTTGCTTCCAGTCCGGTGCTCTTTAATGTAATAGCTCCTTCTTCAAACCGGATCGGGTCCACATCTTTGATCTCCGCGCAGATTGCTATAAAACCTGATGAAACTTCAATCAATTTCACCAGGGCCACCTTGAGTTCGAGGTAGAGGGTATTGCATAGCTTCCTTTTTACGGGGCCTTTTCTTCCTGTATGGTCCTGATTGGGACCCTCTTAGTGATGGTCTCCATGGTCTCCATGGTCTTCTTGTTCCTTACTATGTCCTCTTCTTTTCTTTTTGTCCTATGAAACCAATGTGTACTTATTTTTTGGTATTTTGTGAGCGAAAAATATGAGATGGGTGGTAATGGCGGTAGTGGTTTGTGAGAGTGAGTTCAGAAACGTCGGTGAGAGCGCTCCTGTCCATTCTCAAGTTGGTCCCTCCCTCAGCTGCTGCCAGGATGATAGATGGGATGGGTCTCGAATGGTAACCTCAGAAGGGATGAATCATGGTGGACTTGATGAATTAGCGGCCGAATCAACGACCGCTAAAGTTTTGCCACCTCCTTCCAGGTACATACGCCATAACTGCTTCCAACTGCATAGATGCTGGGCGGGTCCCTCAGATGATGAGAATCACTCCTCCACCCGAGACTTGCAGTTAAGTCCCAGTTTCGAGAAAATTTCTGACTTATGCTTCTACTAGGGGGTAGTCCTTAAAACAGCGTTCACATAAGCCCTTAATTATCTCAGTCCAAGTGGCCGGCATAGTTAAGACAAAATTAATGAAGGGCAGGCCTTCGAGGCAGGTTTCCACGCAAAAGAATGGCCGGGAGCTGTGAAGTTCTTAAGCCCTCATTTTTTGACAATCCAGGTTATGAAAAAAATACTAATTCTCTTTTAGAAGGGTGAAGCGAATTTCACCTAAAAGACTTCCAGGATAGGCCGTTTTTCTGCGTCAGCGGTGTTCCAAGTCCAATACTAAGCAAAGTGTAAAGCTGCTTTATCCAAAGGTACGTCAACAATGCTTGAAAGTCGAATGCTCGGCCGTCTATTGAACGAAAATAGAATTGATGAATATTAGTTACGAAAAAAATTGATGTGGAAGATACGATGATTGATTGTGGGTGAAGAGAGTGTGTAGGGTTTGCCCTAGTAGTGAGGATTACGCTTTTAATTTTTTTTAGATTTTGTTTTCGTTGCCCATGGCCTTAAATCCTGTAACTTGTATTATTGTGTGAACCTGAGTTTGTGTTATAACGCATTCAAGCTTTTCTTTTATACTTATTTTGCAACTTTATTTTTATTTTCCTTAAATTTGAACTATTTTTAAAATTATTATATTTATTTATATTTATTTATTTTTATTTTATTTTATTTATTTATTATTTTTATTTTACTATTTCTTTGTGTAGAGTATCTTTCTTGTCTGCCCTTTTTTTTTATAATTTTATATATTTATTTCCTTAGTACTATAATTATTTTAAGAGATAAGATTTTGAAAGGTAATAATATAGTTAATCACCTATTCTAATTCTTCTATACTAATTTAAGAACATGTTTTTTTCTTAATTACTAGTTATATTGACATATATACATATATATACATTTATTTTGCTTTCATTCAAAAACACTCATTCATTTTTGTGAGTGCATTTGTTAATATACAGTATGTGTAGTTGTTTGTGCATTGTGATCTCTATCTGAACAACGGTGCCAACTGTTCCTCGGAGCATTGTCTCGAGCTGGGAAATTGCCTTGTTCTGGCCACTTTCTCCCTTTTGTTCGCTGAGATGTTTAGACCCTCAGCTAGTTCGGGTGCCGTTTCATTCAGGATCCTCTCCCATGTTCTTTTGGCCAGAATTTGGTTCGCCAGATTGATTGGTTTCGAGGCGACACTTCGGTGAAGTTCTCTTTGGGCTATTCGATCTCTCCTTCTGCGTTTGTTTATATAGAGAGTCCTTTTGTTTTGGACTCTTTGCAGGCGCTTCAAGGGAGACGTACTTAGGGTTTGGACCACCACCGCGGGGTATATGAGCGTTGCTCGAATATGCATGAGATATATTTTTCTAATGTTGTTAGAGCTCAGATTTAGAAATCTGTGAAGTTTGCTGAGTTCTAACTTCGCCAGATTTTCCAGCATTACGAAGTGGTGGTTAGATCCGGTGGAGGTGATGTGGAGCCCCAGAACACTCGCTTCTTAATTATATGGGAATATTAGCTGCCTTATTGTTACATCCGTGTTTTTCTGCGGCCGAGGGCGAGGATCTTGAATTTTTGGCTATTTGTGCGGAACTTCAACTTTCTTTCGTATTTATTTACGTTCCGTATTTCGTTTGCAGTCTCGAGTGCCTGATCCTTGGGATTCCTGAATGTACCAGGGATCACCTGAGTTATAACATCCGAAAACTTGAGATATAATGAGTCCTCCTTTACCAGAGTTGGTAAATCTATTGTGTATATTAGATAAAGGAGGGGGCTCAGATAACTTCCTTGTTGGACTCCAGCCTCGAGGAGGAACTCTGGTCCTTGGTGACCCTCTATCATGATCCGAGTGCCCCATTCCATGACGAAGTCGCAGATGATTCGTTCCAGGATCGGGTCTAGCTGGAGGTTCAGGATCTTATGTTGAAGGCCCCTCAGCCAGACCTTATCGAAGACCTTTTGCACATCCCTTAGTACGATGTCAATGTACTTTCCATCCGCTCGACACTTGGCGATTTTCTCGGTTAGGAGCGCGAGTCCAGTGTCCATTCCACGCTCCTTCCGGAACCCGTGTTGTTGTGGGTTGCGGGCCACATTCTCGTCGAGTTGATTTTGAAGCCTGTTGGATAAGATCTTTTCCAGAAACTTACCGATGGTTTCTAAGAGGGAGATGGACCTGTAGTCCTTCGACTGTTCTGGCAACATTTTTGCCTTTGGGATAAAGATGATTTTTGCCACTTTGTATCCGTCAGGGAAGTTACCAGTGTTCAGGGCTGCATTCATTACCTTGGTAATACCCTGAAGCAGGAATGGGGAAGCATTGACCAAATGGTTTTTGGTAATCCCTGTCCAGCCAGAAACTCTCCTCTTGAAGGATTTGAGCGTGCTCAGGAACTCCTCAGTAGTGATCGGTCGGCCTTGGTACTCAATTCTGGTCCCCTCGGAAACGTGCAGGTGGGGATTCGTGCAGTGTATTTTATTATTAAATTCGTCAATTACCTGGCCTTTGAAGTCCAGGTCGAATTCCTCATTCTCTTCTGGCGTGATGGAGAATATTTGTCGCCAGTACCTCCTCAACCTTCTTTCAATTCTTTGTGGATCTTCTATGGTTTTCCCATGTTCTTCCAGCCTTATTTTCTCCTTCGGGGGCATACCTATCAGTTTTTTTATATTTTTCCAGAATTTCTGGGGGTTCTATCTGTGTCGAGCCTCTCGATAATTCCGTCCCATACGGCCCGTTGCTGTTTGTTAATCCGTACTTTGAGTTCCTCTCTGGTTTGATCTTTGTTTAAGCCAAATTGCCTGACTTCCTCGTAGATCTCTCTATGTTCTGAGGCAATATCCTACATCTCCTCGGTCCACCTGGGTTGAGAAAGACTTTTATGCATGATGCATGGAATACAGCTCTTGTCCTGAAAGACGTATAGCTGGCCATTTGCGTGACCATGGCTAGGTACACCAGGACGGAGCTTACCAAGGTAGTGTAAAGTTTCTTTTTGCTCGGCACATTGAAGCTTCGGAATCTTTAAAGTTTCTTCAGCGCTCTTTTGGCTAGGGAGACTCTGTCGTTAATGTGGGTTTTATATCCTGATTTTGTGAGTCGTAAGCCTAGGACTTTTTCCTCGTTAGAGTACGGATAGTGTTCGTCATCTATGAGAATGTCGTCTACTTTCTAGCAGTTCATTGGAATTACCTGGAATTTCTGGCGGCTCTTCTTAATTTTATACTTTTTTCAAATCTGTTGATATTTTTGATCTCGGCAGCTGCCGCCCTTGTCTGAACTCCAGGGCTCCTGATGGGACTTGGTACGATTTGAATGATGTCCTCAGTGAACTGCGGATACATGGTATCGTCCAGTACTGGAGCAGGAAAGTTTATTGTGTACACGAGGTACAGCAACGGAATTCGGGTCTAGTGTAGCCCTCGATCGAAAATTGAGCTCTACTTTCCATGATATAGTCACAGAGGACCCTTTCCAAGATTGGGTTTAGCCAAAAGGTTCAAGATCTTGTATGTAAATCCGTCAACCAAACCTTATCGAAGGCCTTTTGAACATCTCGCAGTACCACGTCTACGTATTTCCACTTAGCTTTGCTGCTCGCAAGTTTTCCCATTAAGAGGGCGATGGCAGTTTCCGTTCCTCGTTTCCTACGGAGCCGGTGCTGCTGAGGGTTATGAGCTCCTTGTTCGGCTCAGTGGCCTAAAAGCCGGTCAGCCAGGAGCTTCTCGTAGACCTTCGCCACAAACTCAAGCAGTGAGATTGGCCTGTAATTAACCAGTTGATCAGGCCATTTACCTCGCTTAGGAATAAAGATTATTTTAACTATCTTTAAGCCGTCTGGGAAGTAACCCGTATTCAGGGAAGCATTAGAGATGTTAGTAATTCCCTAAATAATCTTATGTGAGGCATTTACTAAGTTGCATTTAGTGATGCCTGTCCAGCCTGGTGCCCTTTGTTCAAAGGACTTTGCAGTGGCCATGACTTCCTCAGGTGTTATGGGTCAGCCTTGGTCCTCAATTTCCCTGCCTTCGTCTACTTTGTGATGTGGGTACGTTCGATGTATGATCCGATTCAGGTCATGTATAAGTTGACCATCGAATTCCTGGTCGAACTCTTCATTGTCTTCTGGACTGATGCCGAAAACATTTTTCCAGTATGTTCGAAATCTTTCTTCCAGAACCGCCGGTTCCTCTATATAATCCCCGTTCTCTTTAACTCGAGCCTTCGCTTTTCCTGTTTATCCTTTTAGTTTTCTGATTTGTCGCCAGAATTTAGCCGGGTTAAACTCGCTATCAACTCTATCTATTAAGTTGTTCCATATTTACCCCTTTGTTGGAGGTTGATAGCGTCTTTAAGCTCGGCGCTTAGGCGCCGTGGTACAAACTTATCTCCCAGTTTTGACCTGCCCGTCTTATCTCTTCATAAACTTCCCTATGATCATGAGCAATTGCCCTCAGTTCATCTGTTCATCGAGATTGGAGCGGAGTTCTGTACTCTGTCTTGTGTACACACTCGCGATCTATTCTAGAATAGTTTCAGTTACCCTCTCCAACTCTTCATCTATGTATCTCCTCCAACATTGCGTCACTCAGGTCAGTTGGGGCGAATAGAGTGAGTTGTCTCTTGTAACGTTCCCAGTTGGCCGAGGCGTGTTTTTTTCGGGGAGTGGCTAGTAGCTAGATTGGCGCGAGGGAGATTGTGGTAAGGATCGCTATGTGATCACTGGGGACTGCGGGCCCAGCTTGCTCTTGTAGTTGAAGAGGAAGCCTTAACTTGCTAAAATTATGTCAGGTTTGGTGTCTTATGTAGAAGTGATATAGGTCGGAAAGTCTGGCCCTATTCTTTGAATGTTTTTACTTCTCATAATAAATTACAAGTTTCGTCCTCTTTCATTGCTTCTACCATAGTTTGCCGCTCAGCATCTGACATTGAGGTCTCCCCCTAAGATTGACATTCTGCGATCCCCAAACAGCGTGTAAAGGTTATTTATGGTCAGGTAGGGTCGTCGAGGTGGGGGGGGGGGGTGAAAAGCTGTGGACATCACGAGGTCTTCTACTAATTTGTCGAGTTCAACCGCCACAAAGGATTCTTCCAGCTCCGGTGGGAGTTTGAACGAGATATTTCCCTTGACAGATATACCAGCACCATCAAACCTTTCCTGTGAATGATTTTTCATTATAACTTAGTAGCCTGGTATTTTAATTTGACCAGATATAGTGTCGAAACCGTGTTCTGTTCGAAATATGATGTCGGGGGCAAGCACACGAAATATGTTTCCATATGCCGTTGCTTCTCCTCCTATCCGTCTACATTGAGTGTTAGGATCCACATTCTATTGCTTACTCTCTCTATGTTTTCCTTTTAATGTTTCTGGGTAGTGTTTTTTCTTTCTCCACTTCCTTTTCTTCTTGAATTCAGCATTTAAGACCTGCTGGCACGTATCATCATTTAGAACGACTCTGTGGCGGAGCAATGCTTCTTCTACTGTTTCTGTGTCGATGTCAGCATCAAATTCTCACTTGTATATTTTTGCTTTAATACCTTGGAAGGTTTTCCTGTGCCCCATACCCTCGGAGAATGGAAACTGTTCGCACGCGTAGAAAAATAGGTGATTCTATCCGCGTCCAGTTTTTTGTTTTTCCCTTTCTTTCCCTTGGCTGTCTTGGTTTGAGGAGCGTCTTTGTAGTCTCTGCGAAGACTAATTTAAAGACATGTGAGTAGTCAATATTCTCCCTTATATTTTTAAATTTAATCACCTCGAATACTTTAGTCTAGGATTGTCACAGTTGTATTCCTTCCTTAATTTCTTCTTTGGCGTGCTACCCGATCCATGGGCCGAGACGCCGACATACCATACTCCTGTGGGCCAGGATTTGTGGTGGTATAGCCGGATGCAGTCCGATTCCCCGAAGGACCCTGACAGCCTCTTTCTTATTAATGACCTCGATTTCTCTCTCCTTTTCGCAGAGAGTGACGTACCCTGGGGACACTTCCAGGAATCTAACATTGGTTAAGCTCAGTTTTCCGTAAACTATCTCAAAAACCTTTTACCTGTTTGACTTGTGTTTTCCATCTATAGCTAG
Source organism: Ceratothoa steindachneri (assembly GCA_963969495.1). NCBI lineage: Eukaryota > Metazoa > Arthropoda > Malacostraca > Isopoda > Cymothoidae > Ceratothoa > Ceratothoa steindachneri. Next base: position 161,817,081 of record OZ018326.1, read on the forward strand.
CAGCGGGATTCTGATAGTGTTTTCTTGGGCCATCTCTTCTATATAGTGGCATTTCGGGGCATTGTTCATTTTATTCTCTCTCTTTGCTGGTCTAAGTCGTCTTGATTCTGAGTTAAAGTTTGTGCTCCCTCTTTTCAAATGATAGTCCTCTAGTCCTTGGTTGTAGGGGAAGACTCCGTCTTCGTCGCAACTATGCGTCTATGAACGTGAACTGCCAAATGGGCAGGATGAGATGATGATGGGTGAACTCGGGTGAGGGGGGCCCTTACGAGGTGTGATTGTATGGAGGAATTTTTGTTGGTTTACGCGGAATCAACTATCGCTAACTGGGGATGCCGCCCCTTGAGGGTTGGGGTTTCAGAACTTCATCTGCCATACATAGAGACAGGGGTGACTTCCCTCTATGGTCGTCGCTGGGCTCCTGTATGACAGCGAGGGGCCCATCCTCGGAAGCTGTAGTCCTTCCACTGGTCCGGGTGCCCAGGACGCCGAGTTCCACTGGAGGCTACGCCTCAAACCAGCTTTTCTTGGCGCCCCCAATTATGTTTATCACAAAGAATGGCACCGGAGTTGGGGGGGTCTTTAGGGAAGACGAGGTAAAGCAATGGGCTCAGGCAGCTTTCCTGGGAAACGTCCACCTTTAGTTCGAATTTAGGTCCTTTGTAGCCTTCATTCATGAGACATGCCCTTTCTGTCCATAACAAAGTCACAAAGGATCCTTTCCAGAATTGGGTCTAGCTGGAGATTCAGGATCTTGTATTGAAGTCCTTCCATCCAGACTTTTGCACGTTCCTCTTCACAATGTCTACATAACACTCGTTCGCTTGGCAATATGATATTTTTTCTGTTAGGAGCGCCAGGGCCGTATGGGTGCCTCTTTTCCAGCTGAACCCGTGTTATTGGGGTTTGTGCGCTCCTAACTCGCTGAGTTGAGCTTGTCGCCTCTCTGCTATAATATTTTCAAAAATCTTTCCCTTTATCTCAAGAAGAGAGATTGGGTGATAGTTAGCCATCTGGTCTGGGGGCTTGTTTCCCTTCGATATAAAGATGATTTTGGTCATCCTGTACCCATCAGGAAAGTAGTCTGTATCCAAGGCAGCGTTCATTGTGTTCGTCAAACCATGAATAATTTGCTTTGGCGCATTTACGAAGTTGTTTTTCATAATTCCATACCAGCCTGGTGTCCTCTGCTTAAAGGACCTTATGGTATTCAAGGTCTCTTCGAGAGTTATCGGGCGTCTGTGGCTAACCATCTCTCTTTCTTGAGATACTTGCATGTGTAGGTGGGTTCTATGTATCACTGTACCGATGGCATCAAGCAATTATTCTTCGAAGTCCTGGTCGAGGTCATCGTTCTATTCAGGAGATTGAGCGAAAATCTCTTGCCAGTGCGTTCTAAATTTTCTCTCGAGAGACTCTGGGTCCTAAATGATGTCGTATCCATCCTGGAATTAAGTTCTGGGTTGGCAGACCATCCCCTATGTATTCGAATGTTGTTCAAAAATCTTACAGGATTGCCCTCCCTGTCCAGCCTCCCAATGATGTCATTCCAGATTGCTCTTTGCTTTTCAATTAGAATGTTCTTTAGTTCCTCTCCTAGTTGTCTCATCCTGGCTGTCCTTTCCCGATTGGTGCCTGTCCCGCCTATCTCTTCATAGATTTCTCTATCTTGTCAGGCCATTTCTCACACCTCGTTCGTCCACCCAGGTTGTGGGAGATTCTGGGGACGCATATCTCACGGATTGTATAAGGAGATTGGTGATCTTATTTATCTCCTCATCAATCTCTTCGATATTAGCGTCTCCCAGGTCAGCTGGTTAGTATCTACTGAGTATCTCTCTATATAGCTCCCAGTTAGCTTTAGCATAATTTTTCCTAAGTGAGACTGGCTTGAGTAGTGGGCCAAGCAAGATTGTGGTGATAATCGGAATGTGATCGCTCGGTAATTTTGAATGGGAAGTTTTTCTCGTTAACACCACGTCCGGCCCCAGCCTCTGGAGTCTGTCTCTTTTGATTAGCAACTCCAGGTTTCTTTCTCTACATCTGGGATTTAGATCACCGCCAAGCAATGTTGTTTCTCGCGCCCGAAAAGAGTGTAAAAGTTAGTTATCAGGAGCCACAAATGACTCTTCTATGTTTGGAAGTGTTCTGCATGTAATGTCTTTTCAGATCGCGATGGCTGCGCGGTCGTTACGATCCTGTGTAAAGTTTTTATTTATAACGGTGTAATTTGGTTTCATTATTCTGTTTGTATTTGTGTTAACACCGTGTTCAATGATCAGGATCAGATCGAGATCTATTGTACGGAATATGTTTCCGTATGGAATGTGTTTCCCTTCCCATCCATTTACGTTAATTGTAAGTATTTTTAATGTTATTTGTGTTTTCTATGTTGTGTTGTCTAGTGCTTGTGTCTATTATGTGTGTGTGTCTTCTACTGCTTTTTATTACGTCCCTTTTTTCCGATTTTGATTTTTTAAAATTCTGCTTCACTTATGGCGAGGCAGGAGTCCCTATGTATATTTATTTCTGCCGTCATGAGCGTTTGGCCATTTGTGCTTCGTAGGCTGGCGAATCGTGCGTCCATTTCAATAAGCTGCTTTGATTCCTTCGATAATCTCCCTGATGTTGGGATCCTCTGGGAAGGGAGTTTCAGCCTTCCTGTAAAACCGGACTTTGATCTCTTCACCATCGAACTTTTTGGTTGACGAGAACTCTTCCCATTACTTATTCCCCTTGCTTTCTTATGGGTCTTAGGAGGCTGGGAGTACTCTTGTTCTTCTTCAGAGGAGGAAACAGAGGCTGAGAGGTTACTTCAGCCGGTTTGATCCTTTTGGCTGCTCTTTTTTCACTCTTTTCCCGTTGACTTCTGGCTAACTTCTGGAGTCCCAGTTTTCGGACTTTTAAGGAGGTGGGATGGGTTCCGGGATCGTGCTTTTTTCCATTTATTCTTCTTCTATTGGGAAGGCATTCCCTGGTGCCTTTTCCTTGGCCTGCAACTGCAACTGCAGGACTTCCCTAATGGGTTTTTTTTTGAGAACTACATTTATGCTAAGCCATTATTCTTGTGCATAGTAGTTAGCTCTTCAGCGAAGCAGCCTGGATTCGTCAGATTCCTCACGTAGGCATATAGTATGCAGGTGAGGATTTCTTTCGAGTTTTCGTTGCCAATCTTCAGATAGATTTTCTGTATAACATTCTCGACATTTCTAGCGGAGGCTGCTTTTGCAGCTTAGGCGTAGGAGATGTTCTCCCTCCTGAACCCTTCTTCTTTTTTTTCTTCCGCATTTCTCTTCAGGATATGTCGTTCTCTCTGGGGCAGGACATCGCCATTGCCCCGTGTTTTTGTCCACAGTTTGGTCATTTCTCTTCGGCGGTTGAGAAGTCGCACCAGCCGTGTCTTTTTTTGCTGGATCTAGAGCAGGTCGATTCCTGCGCCTTGTACTCCATCGTGGTGTGGTGTTCGAGTCTATAGCATCTAAAGCACACCTGCATCGGGGTGAATTCCTCCCGTTTGATTTACTCACCACCTTTGTCACCATCTGCATATCTGAAAATATTATTTTAAATACGTGATGATATTCCGTGTTGTCTCTTCTGTTTCTAAATTTAATTATTTCAACCATCCTTGCCCATTGCTGGTTCTTTTTTATTTTCTCTTTGATTTCTTCTTTAGTGTCCTGGCTGATCCAGGGGTCCAGCTTTCTGCACACCACGCTTCTGTGTGCTTCGATCTGAGGAGGGGTGCTTGGTTGTAGATTTATTTCCTTCAGGGCTTTTACCCCTTTCTCCTTTGTGAGTGTCTCTGCGTCTTCTTCCTTTTCACATTTTGCGACAAATCCTGTCGGCGTGTCTAATAGTGGAAGGATTGCGATGTTTAATTTACTGAATAGGGTTTCAAACACTTGCCCCTTGTCCGGTTTTTCAAGGCTTCTTATGGATCTCAATGGGACTCGCGGCATTTTGGGTCGCCATTCTGGTTGTGAGCACCCCTTGAAGAGGGAAGCGCACTTTGTTCTATCCGTGGCCTTTTTTTGCTATTTAGATACTTACTAGTGTGTATGTTTAATAGTTTTTCGGTTGTTTCTTATTTTTTTATAATTTGCCTTCGGCAAACCGCTGCCTGGGTGAAAAGGGAATTTGCCTTTGAGATGAATGATACGATGGATGAGATGAATCCTGGGGGGATCATCTCGGGGGTGTGATTGTATGGCGAACTTATTGACAACGCTCCTCCCCGAGAGTGTTTTAATCGCGACCGCATGCCAACATACCATAGAGATGGTTGCATGTACCTTTATGGTCCTGGAAGGGTCCTCTGCTGGGATAAGTAGCGGAAGTAGCAGTCCGTCCTTTGTCCGGAATAATTTCTGACATTGTTATCAGCTGTGAGCTCAAACCAGCTTTCTCCAATCCCCCAAATTTTGGCTGTGCGATTACCCGGCATAGTTGGGACGAAACATGAATGGCAATACCCTCTCACATCCGGTAGCAGTTCACGCAGTGGGGCGGGACCGGGGACTTAAGCAGTCACCTGCCTAAGTGTGGCCGCTAAAAAGAAGGATGAAGACTAGTAGTGATGATGAATGATGATATTTCTTACAACCTATAGCTCTCTTTCTTAATAGTGGTTTCTATGAAGAGAAACCAATTCTCGGAGGCGTCTTTCGACCCTTCAAAAACGTTACCTCCTTCACCGATTTGTGAGGTAAATTGCAGGAGTACTTCTACCAAGAATTCTATGCAGCCAACAACGTGAAAAATTATGAATGAATTATGAATTGATGTAAGTGGATAGGTGTGTGTAGGGGACAAAGAAAGGGTGTTGGGACAGATAGCTGAAAGTAGACAAGTGGTGAAAAGAGAAAGAAGTGTGGTAGGGTATAAAAAGATGCTAAGTACCTGGTGATCAGGCCTATCGCTTTTAAATATTTTCTTGTTATGTGGTTTCTTCGTTGTCTTTGAGATAGTTTATATATTATTATGGCGTTTAAGCCATTTGTCTTATATAAAATTAATGTTCTTGGATATGTATGCGCATTTGCTGTTGTAGTAAGAAATTACTTTAGTATTATGCTTAGTGCCTTTGTTTGCTTGTTTTATATGCTTTTTAGTGAGTATAGATCGTGTCTTTTGTTTTTTCTTTGATGTCTTCTTTGTTATTGTAAGGTGAAATTGTTGTCAATATTGGGTGAAATTGTTCTCGATATTCAGTGAGTTCTTGTAGAAATTGGTGAGGTTTCGTGGTTTTCTTTTCGAGATCGGTTTTATTTGTCAATGGTTTGGGTAAAAAATATTATTATTCTCATGCTTAGAACGGCACTTCTGCTCCGCCAGCTAAAAGCCCAGCGGTGCTCGGAAATCTGACGCAACTTATACCTCTTCTCTTCTGGTTAATCATTTGAACGTTACCATCGTTTAATTCCTGATTAACCAGTTCCTGCATATTCCTTGTACGTTCTTCTATGACAACGTTAATGGGACTTAACCCCGCCTCCCGGTTAGCCGTTCCTGGCGTCTTCTTTCTCGCCTGAATGTGGCTGTAATTAGGGACACACATTTGTTCTGCACCACCTGTAGCTTCCTCTTTTGTATCTTCGAGACACTCGGGAGGGCGGAAGCGGAGGGTTAAGTTTTAGTAGGAAAAATATATATAGAGCATTCATCATGAGAAAAACGAGTCCCTCTCCGTCTCATCAGTGGAAGGAAAAACCGTCAAGGCCCGAGGTAATGGATACGATCTTTGGTACATTAAACATTCACCTTATTCGAATAATTAAATATACTAACGGTTGGGCTACTATTTGTGACACCATGGAAGACGTCTGGAAGATCCACTCGGAAGAGGCAAAGATGCCACTGAGAGAGATTGGCCTAGAAGCAATCATACCGCAGGAAATCTTAGCTAAACGTACGATTATCCTCCGTCTCCTGGACCCGTTCTTTACAGACAACTCTGTTAAAGAAATAAAAGAAGAACTTATGGAAAAACAACGATAGGCAAGAATAGCAAAAGCAGAGAAATTGGGTAACAGTAATGTTATCCTAAAACTCATCTTTGAAAATATCGAAATGGCCCAAAGGCACGAGAGGGAGGGCCTCCTAGGTTTCTAACTCCGTGTGACCCCTGACCAAATTGAAGCAGAAGAATACGTACCAATCGATTGCTGTTTGAAGTGCTTCGCCGTAGAAAACCACCCAACCAGAGAATGTAAAGCAGAAGAAATCACCTGTTTAAACTGTCAAAGATCGGACACGGGTGGAAAGAGTGCTCATCGAAGAGGCCCGAATGCATTAACTGCGGCGGAGACTACAAGGCCATGGTAATGAGATGCCCTGTCCGTTAGGAAGCTTTCCGGGCAAAAAAGGAAAAATAAAACAAGAAATGGAGGCAAAGGCTAAATTATACGGTGAAGCAGCAGCCTCAAGAAATGTCAATACTGAGAGAATAGCGGCAACGAAGCTAGTCATGCCTGAACCGTGAAGAATTCATCCATCTTCATACTCTTAATGACCATGGTTATTTTTGCCCACCTGGCAAACCTTCAAAACCCGTGAACTTTTGCAGAGAACCTCAACCGACTCTTGGAGAAGAACGGGACAAACAAAAAGCTATGGTTTCCGCACAATCCCGCCTCGCAAGACATACTTAAAATCCAGTTTGCTGACCTGCCCGAAGAAGATGAAACAGAAAAAGAAACGGAACCGAAGAAAAAAGTAGTACCCGCAGAGGAGGACAATTCCCAAGACGAAGTTCCCAAGAAAAGCCCCCAAAAGAAAAAGCAAAGAGGAAAGAAGAAGAAAACAGGACAAGACAGAAACGTCCCGACTACGGAAGAAGGAAGAAGAAGACGAAATGCTGAAGTATCCCGGATTTCCACTCACGGAGAAAAAGGAACTTCTGCAACAAGGCTTCTTCTTCAACGGTGAGGACGTGTCCTTCGGGGTCTTCAGATATCCTATGTAGGCCTCCAAAAGGAGACCCAGCACGGCTGCTCCGAGGGATTCACGAGGGAGAATTCAAATGCACATTCGAGGGACAGTGCAACGCAAAAGAAATAGAAGGCCTGATTGCAGAAGGACTCGTCTTCATCCCGGACTCGAGCGCCCATACGGTGAACCTGTCGGTTTTCAAAAACATAAAAAATGGACCGAAACGTCAGAAATTGAAAAATAAAGTGAACGCAGTGTGCGATAGAAGTATATAATAGAAAAATGTCTTACAATGTGTATAAGAGTGGTAATAATAATTTAAGTGGAATAATAAAAATTATTCAGAGCAATTAAGATAATAATAATAAAAGAGAATATTAAAAACATAAGAGTGACTAAAAGTGAATTAAAGTAGATAAATAAGACAAAGCTAAAAGTGAAAGCGAAATAATAATAATAAAAAATAAGTTAAAAATAAATAAATAGTATAATAATAAATTAAGGTATTAAAACTGAAATAACAAGTGATACAAAATTAGGTAAACGTGATTTATAATATAATCAATTAGATAAAGTTTGAGTGAACATCTTAACAAAAGTAAAGTTTAGTTTAATTAATCGATAAAATTTAACCTGATACATAATTAGGTAAATGTGATTAATAATATAAGCAATTAAGCAAAATTTGAGATAAATAAGTAAAAATGAACATCTAACCAAAATTAAATGAATCATAATGTAATTTTCTTAATCAGTTAAATTGAGTTTAATAGGTAGGACTAAAAATCTAATATGTGAAGAAATAAATAAAATTAAATGTATAAATAAGGGATGTATTAAGAAATAGCAAAAATCCAAATTCTTCTGGATATGTAAATTTAAAGAATATAACTGTTAATTTTCCAAACATTCGATCTCCAGCTACTCCTGGAGGGAATTTTTTTTTCTCATACTCAGACTCAGACTCGAAACTTTCTCTTCTCCTCTGAAATTCCCCCAAACCTTTCATCACTATTACTCTATATTATTTATACATATATGTAATTAATTTAAATATTTGTAAAAACTCATTGTATTTCTTTCCTTAATAAATCGTTAATCGTTGAAGGCAGGAGCTAGCTTGGAATTCTCTGATAAAGTACTCTGGCAGATTTACCTCACGTTACCCGGCAAAGGAGGTAACGCTCTCGGTAGTCCAAAAAACGGCTTCAAAATCTGGTTTTCTATTTATAGAAACACTAATCCTCAACTTTTCTATTCTAGCGCCCCCACTTAGGCAGATGACTGCTTAAGTCCCCGGCCCATCCTCTCGACTGAACCGCTGCTGGGTGGAGAGGAGGATTGCCATTCATGTTTCATCCCAACTATACCAGGCAGTTTCCCTAGATGATTTGGAGCATTATAGGAAGCTGGTTTGGAGAGTAGCCCACACCCGATAACAATCTCAGAACCTATTCCAGACAAGGGACGGACTGCTACCTCCGCTGCTCCTCTCAGCGGAGGCCCCTTCCAGGACCATAGAGGGACACACAACAGTCTTTATGGTCTGTTGTTTGGATGCGGTCGAGATTAAAACACCCTCAGGGGGGCGCGTTGTCAATCTGTCCACCATACAATCACTCCTCCCCCCCCCCTTCGAGATGATCCCCTGGATTCATCTCATCTATACGTCATTCATCCTAAAAAAGGCAATTCCCTTTTGATCTAGGCAGCAGATAAATGAAGGGGGGGGGGGGAAACTTCACTCCCATGGTAAATAATGAACGAAACCATAAAGGAAACGTAAAATTAATACTCACACAACTATTGAGTCCGTGTAATTATCCCAAGGTAAAGTTTTTGTAGAAAGCAAGATTTGCACCCCCCACTCCCGCGCCAGTGGGGCTGGAAACAGAACAGAAAACATGGCGTCCCAACCAACCACAAGAGTATCTTGATGACCATAAGTGGGAAGCAAATTCCGGATCAGCGTAAAGTTTTTGATAAGGTAAAAGTGAGTGTCCTTAGGCTAATTAGGACCCCAGCCGGTTACGTCGCCATCTGCGAGAAGGAATTAGATGTGAAAACCCTGACAAAGGAAACGGAGTAAAGTGTGCTAAAGAAGATAAATCTCCAGCAAGCACTCCACCTCAGATGCAGGTACATCGTAGCGAGATATGTAGACAGCTATATCCCTGAATAGGGCAGCACACGAGAGAAGAAATAGCTGAAGAAATAGGCAGAAACCAGCAATGGGCCAAAGTCGTGGAGGTGGTGAAGTTCCGTAACAGATGGGACAACATAGAATACCAACAAGTCTTCAAGATCATTTTCAGCGAGACGCAAATGGCCCAAAAGGACAAGGAAAAAGGGATGCTATTTTTCAATGCAAAACCAGCGGCGAGCAGGTTGAGACGGAGGAATTTAATTCCATTCACGTATGCTTCCGCTGCTTCAAAATGAAACACATGAGGAATCTTACACAGCCATAGACACCCTATCAGGAGACGTCCTGCAACTGCAGTTGTTGCCCAAGGACGCAACAGAGGCACCGGCTACCCCATTTCCAACGGAAGACAAAACATCAAACACTGTGACAGTACTGGAGGCCACGCCAGGTCACAAGAGGTGTGTCAGGAAGGACCCCAGGCTGGAGGCACGAAAGCACCGAGAACAGCAGGATAAAAAGGCGGCAAATAGAATTAGACAAGCAGAACGAAATCTCATGTGCTCATCATCCTCAGAATCTGATGCTGAGGAAGTCAAATCCAAGGATCCTAAGAGCCACGCAAGATAAAAAAGGAGGGCAAGGACCGCAGTAGGTATTACGAAAACGATGGAGAGGTGATTGACCTCAAGGTCTATTCGACGGAACGGGTGCCATTTTCCGAAACATCCTCCACCACGGAGGTCTACCATAGTACACGAGAAAACAGATACAAATGGACCTATTCAGCATCAGTACAAGAATAAGTATTTGTACGAACCCTCCACGAAAACAAAAAAAAACTCTATAAGGACTCCTGCTTCACCCTCAGTAAAGCACAATACAAAAAGATCAGGAACGGAAAAGCACGTGAAAGTTAATAAACAACCAAAAACAAACAAACAATCTCAAGCAAAATAGACAAATTGGAGAACACAAACAATACACTAAAGATTCGTAGGCTGAATGTAGCCGAATGGAAAGAAAAATCCATTGCTTCTGGAAATATCTTTCGTACAGTGGACCCGGATATCATACTCATTTCAGGACATGGTATTAACACAAACACAGACATGATAAAAATACACAACTACACAGTATTACAGAAAAATCACACACAAGAACGATTTGATGGCGCTGCCATCGCTCCCGCAAAAACATTAAGTTGAAAATGCTACCGGACTTAGACGAATCATCGTGACTCTCGCAATCCAACCCTAGTAAGAGGCCTAACAGTGGCGGCAGCCTATCAACTGCCTAGATGACAATACCTGCCGAACAACAACTTCTTCACCTTCATCAGGCAAAGGAGGCTGGCGTTGCTATGGGGCGACCAAAACGTCAGATGCAGAGCTTTTGGCTACAGGCGCGCCGATGCAAGGGGAAGTAACCTGGAGCTATTGTTCGAAAGAAATAAGCTCTAGAGGGTCGGGCCAGATTTCCCAACCTACCTAACCCATCGTTTGGCGACAAAACCGGAAATTGTGTTAGCAAGTTTGTAATTCCCCTTAAAAATAAGCAACAAATCAGGGTCTGTGGTCCCGAGCGATTACATCCCCATCATTACCAACATATCGCTTGCGCCAATGCTCAAGCCCGTCTCACTTAGGAAAAGTTATGCGAAAGCTAACAGGGAGCAATAATGAGAGATGCTCAGCGACTACCAGCCAGCTAATCTGAGCGACGCAAGTCTCGAAGAAATAAATGAGGAGATAGGTAAGATCACCAATCTCCCCACTCGAGCCGACGAGAGATGCGCCCCCAGAATCTCCTACAAATTGCTCCCACAACCTAGTTGGACGGATGAGATGAGGGATATCGCCAGGAAATAAAGAGAAATCTATTAAAAAATCGGCAGAACATGCCAAACAGGAAGAGGATAGCCAGAATGAGGCAGCTAAGCGAAGAACATAAAATATCATCATTTTAAAGCAAAGAGAAATTTGGGACGATATCGTGGGCAGACCGGACAGGTAAAGCAAACCCGTAACTTTTTGGAATAACCTCCGAAAACTGATAGAATTGCCTCCTAGGCCCGGAACACGAATAAAAGAAGGCAAAGATTTCATATAAGGTCCAAAATCTCTCGAATAAGATTTAGAAGACTCTGGAAAGAGATCTTTGCAATATCACCTGAAGAGAACGAAGACTTCGACCAGAACTTCGAAGACCAGTTACTCGAGGACCTTGGGACGATGATACAGAGGACCCACACTCCCTCGCAAGTATCGAGAGAGAGAGTGAGAGAGAGAGAGAGAGAGAGAGAGAGAGAGAGAGAGAGAGAGAGAGAGAGAGAGAGAGAGAGAGAGAGAAAGAGAGAGAGAGAGAGAGAGAGAGAGAGATAAAGAGAGAGAGAGAGAGAGAGAGATAAAGAGAGAGAAAGAGAGAGAGAGAGAGAGAGAGAGAGAATGAGAGAGAGAGAGAGATATGGTTAACTAAGGGCGCGATATAACCTTTGAAGAGACCATGAACACCTCAAGGTCCTTTAAAAAAAGGGCACTCGGCTGGTCTGGAATCAAGATAAACAACCTCGTAAATGCCTCAAGGCAAATAATTCAGGGCCTGGTGAACACCATGAACGTCGACCTTAATACCGGCTAGTTCCTAGACGGGTATAAGATGGTCAAAATCATCTTCATCCCGAAAGGGAACAAGCCCCCAGACCAGCTGGCTAACTATCGCCCAATCTCTCTCCTCGAGACACAGGGCAAGTTCTTTGATAAGATTATAGCCGATAGGCTACAAGGTAACTGAGCAAGTTAGGCACGCACAACATGGGTTGTGCGCCTTTTGTCCAAAAAGGGGCACAGAAACGGACATGGTGCTCCTAACAGAAAGGATCGCCTATTACCAAGCGATGGCTTACTATGTAGAAATGCTGAGGGGCATGCAGAATGCCTTCGAAAAGTTTTGTCTCGAAGGACTCCAATACAAAATCCTAGGCCTCCGGCTAAACCCAGTCCTGTAAAGAGTCCTCTGTGACTTTGTCATGGAAAGAAGTGTGCGTCTCATGATTGAAGAGCACAGAGGGCCATAGTTCGAATTCACCCTGGGCGTTCCCCAGGAGAGCGGTCTGAGCCTTCTGCTTTACCTGGTCTTCACCATCGACCTCCCAACTCCGATTCACACGGACACAATGTATCTGCATTTAGCAGATGAAATCACGCAAATTGTACCTAGTGCGGAGGGCAAAGCAAGGACACAGTCAACTCATACTAAGGCAGAAATCTCTAATATAAACCAATTATAGAGACAATTAAAGATCCGAACAAACAGGGACAAGTTCAGGGTCATTCCGTTCAGCTGCAGGTTAACGTGGCCCATCTTGATAGATGGGAAGAGATATGCTTATTCCGTTGAAGGCACCGTCCTATGCCTTAAAATCCCCGACCATGTATCCTCGATGCACTACAAGGAGAGGCAGAATCTTGCGAAGAGAGAAATCTCCAAGCTGTGCAGAGTTAGAAACATTAGCTCGGTCAACATCAGGAAAATATACCAGTAGGACCTCTATGAGGAGGCTCCAGCGAGTGCAGAACTCTGCATCCCTATGCATTAACAAATGCAGCAGGAACGAAAATCTTCGGCAAAGGGACCTTTACTGCAGGCAACGTCTTTAGCCCATTAATATAGTAACGCAGACAATGGGCAAAAAGGTCTGGTCATCACTGACAAACGACATCATCCCTGAACTAAAAGCAGTAGATGGCAATATTAGGATCCCTTCAAGATTGCGTGAGAAAGTCGGCCGAATTCGATTATTCCCAAGCACAAAACACTCATACACACGGTACAATAATAGCACAACAAAGTGAGACAACATCTCTGATATACAATAATGTAAGAAATAGAAGCAACACGAACACGAGGTTAACTGCTGAAATCGACCGCACATAAAGGCTTGAAAGTTCAGAAGTCCACACAGAATAAATAAAAAAATCTAAATAGACAAACACAAATAAGAAGAACAAACTAAAACCAAGTTGACAAAAAACACTAAATACAAACAACAAAAAGGAAAAATTACCTTGGCATGATGTTGAGCATTCGAGCCTTTATTAGTGCTCAAGGTTAGTTCGTCACTTCGCGTTTTTGTTCTGTTGCGTTTGTTTTTTCTTATTTACTTGTAGATTTGCTATCTGTCTCGTAGTTGTATGTTTTGTGTTCAGTGATTTTTATGTTTATATGTATATTGGTGCTATATTCTCCTCGGAGCAGTGTCTAGTACTTGGCAAACGCCGATTTCGAGCGACCTTCCCGCGTAATCCTACAGGGATGTTAATACGGCCGCCAGTTCTTCTTAGTTCTGGGATGATATCATTGGCCATTGTAGACCAGAATATTTTGTCCAGTTTCTGCGTAGTGACATTAATGGGCTCCAAAGGTTGTCTGCGGTGCAGTTCCATCAGCCAAAGCTGCTCTCTTCGTCTGGTTTTATTGATGCACAGGGATGCAGATGTCTGCACTCGCTGGAGCCTCCTCATAGTGGTCTTGCTGGCCGCTTGAGTCAATATTGCAGGGTAAATGAGCTTAGCCCGGATGAACACCAGGTATAATTTCATGATTTTCGCCGAGCTAAGTAATGGAAGCTATACAGCTTGGGGATTTCTCTCCTAGCCATACTCTGCCTCTCCTTGTAGTGACTCGAGTATCCGTGATCGGAGAGTTTTAGGCCCAGGATGGTGCCTTCGGCGCAGTAACCGTATCTCCTCCCATATATTATAATGGGCCACGTTAACGTGCGGCTCAGCGGGAGGATTTTAAATTTCTCCCTATTTGTCTGGATATTCCATTTCTTCTCATATTGGTTGATGTTAGAGATCTCTGCAATTGTGTTGATTGCCTGATACTTCGCTTTCCTAACCCTACAGGGGACGATCTGCGTGACGTCGCTGCGTATTGCAGATATATCGTGTCCCGGTGCATTGCAGTAGGGAGGTCGATGGTGAAGACCAGGTAAAGCAAAGGACTCAGGCAGCCATCCTCAGGAACGCCCACTTTGAGCTCGAATTCTGGTCCTTTGTGCTCTTCGATCATGATACGCGCTGTTCTGTCCATGATGAAGTCACAAAGGATCCTTTCCAGGAACGGGTTTAGTTGGAGACCTAGGATCTTGTATTGTAGTCCACTCAGCCAAACCTTGTCGAAGGCCTTCTGCACGTTCCTCATCACCACGTCAACATATTGACGCTTCGCTCGGCAGTGCGCGATCTTTTCAGTTAGGAGCGCCAGGGCCGTTTCTGTGCCTCTTTTTGGTCTGAACCCACGTTGTTGTGGGTTATGCGCTCCTAACTCATCTAGCTGATTTGTAGCCTGTTGGCTATAATTTTCTCAAAGATCTTGCCAGGAACTTCTAGGAGAGAGATTGGCCGATAGTTGGCCACTTGGTCTGGGGGCTTGTTCTCCTAGGAATAGAGATGAGTTTAGCCCGGATGAACACCAGGTATAATTTCAAGATGATTTTAGCCACCTTATACCCGTCAGGAATGTAGCCTGTATTCAGGGATGCATTCATGGTATTCACCATGCCCTGGATAATTTGCCGTGGGGAATTCACCAGGTTATTCTTGGAAAGCCCAGACCAGCCGGGTGCCCTTTGTTTGAAAGACCTAATAGTGTTCATGGGCTCTTCAACAGTGATAGGGCGCCCGTGGTCATCCATCTCTCTTTCTCTAGATACTTGTGGTTGTGGGTGGGTCCTAAATATCATCGTTCCGAAGTGGTCTAGCAGTCGGTTTTCAAAGTCCTGTTCGAAATCGTCGTTCTTCTCCGGTGATATTGCAAAGACCTCTTTCCAATGTCTCCTGAATCTCTTTTCGAGAGAGTCCGGATCCTCTATGAAGATGTCGCCTTCCTTTATTTTTACCCATGGCCTGGGATGCAATCCCCTAAGTCTTCGGACGCTGTTCCAAAATGATATGATATCGTCCCAGATTTCCTGCTGTTTCTCGAGGATTATTTTTTTATTTCCTCTCTTAGCTGGCTCATTCGGGCTGCCCTTTCCCGGTTCGGGCCTGTCCTGCCGACTTCCTGGGAAATCATCCTGTGTTCCCTGGCGATTTCCCTCATTTCGTCTCTCCAACTAGGTTGCTGGAGCTTTTTGTACGAGATTCTGGTGACGCATCTTTCGTCAGCTTGAATGAGAAGATTAGTGATCTTCTTGATCTCCTCATCAAGATTAGCGTCATCCAGGTCAGCTAGCTGGTAGGTGCTGAGCATTTCTCTGTATTGCTCCCAGTTAGCTTTCGCGTAACTTTCCTAAGTGTGACGGGCTTGAGCATTGGCGCAAGCGAAATGGTGGTGATAATTGGGTTATGATCGCTCGGGACCACAGGGGCTGGGGCGTTGGTTATTTTGAAGGCAAATTCTGGACTTGCCAACACAATGTCCGATTTTGTCGCCGAGCACTGTATTAGTTAAGTTGGGAAGTCTGGTCCAACTCTCTGGAGCTTATTTCTCTCAAATAGCAGCTCCAGGTTTCGTCCTTGGGTCGACGTGCCTGCAGCCAGATGCACGGCAACAGGCGTTTAGATCCTCGCCTAGCAAGGCTAGCTTTTTTTGACCGAAGAGGGTGTAGAAGTTGTTGATCGGCAGGTATTGTCTCCTGGGCGGCTGGTAGGCTGCCGCCACCGTTAGACCTCCAACCCCGGTCGGGATTTCGACAGCCACAAATGATTCGTCTAAGTCCTGAAGTGTTTTGAATTTTATGCCTTTCTTGATAGGGATGGCTGCGCCGTCGTGCCTTTCTTGTGTGTGATTTTTTGTCTAACTGTATAGTTGTGTATTTTTATAGTGTCTGTGTTTGTGTTGATTCCATGTTCTGATATGAGAAAGATGTCTGGGTATTCTTTCCGGAAGATGTTGCCTTAAAGAATAGACTTTCCCTTCCACCCATTCACATTCAGTGTAAGTATTTTTAGAGCGTTGTTTCTGTTTTCCATGTTTTCTTGTACTTGTGTTTTAGTTTTTGTTGTGTCTTACGTGTAGTGTTTTTTGCCGTTTCTTATTTTCTTTAAATCTGCATCACTTAAGGTGATGCAGTAGTCTTTATGAAGTTTCACTGTGCCCTCCGTCATTGCTTGCTCAATGTCTGTTTCTTTTTCTGTTGCTGAGTAGGACCACTTGAATGTTCTTTGTTGTATACCCAGAAATATCTCCTTGGGGGAGAGCTTCTGTGGGTATGGGGTTAGTTCGCTCGTTATAATCTTGAGGTTTATCTCCTCTCCGTAGTACTTGTAAGTACGCTTCAATGTCTTCGACCTACTTTTCGTGCGGACAGGGCTCTTGGTCGCACTGTTTTTGAACTCTTCAGTGTCAGATTCCAAGGACGATTGGCTCGCTAAGTTGCCTTCTGCTTCCTTTATTCTTCTAGCTGTTCTTCTCCCCTTCTTCTCACAACGTTTCTGTTCCTCTAGTCTAGGATCTGCTCTAGTAGTGTTTTCTTTCACAGTCGTTGATTTCGCTCCTTTGCGGGCTTCGATGTTCTTTCTTCTTGGGGAAATGGAGTCGCCGGTGCCTCTGATTCTCCCTTTGACAAAAACTGCAGCTGCAGCACGTCACCCGATGGTGGATCGTACGGAAACCACATCTCTGACATGCCGTTTTTCTTCAGCATGAGATTTAGCGTCTTCGCGAACGATCCTGGATTTGTAAGATTATTCACGAGCGCAAAGAATATGCACGTGAGTATCTTCGTCGAGTTCTAATTTTCTAGTTTGAGGTAAGTTTTCGACGGCTGTTTTCTGCAGTTTTTGTTGGTGCTGCTCTAGTTGCCTGGGCATACGAGTTAGTGTTTCTCCTTGTTTCTTCCGTTTTCTTTTTCCTGATGGTGTCTTTCTTTTGGGGGCAGGACATGGCCATCACCCCGTGGTTAAGTCTCCAGCTTGGGCATCTTTCTACCGGCGCTTTGCATTCCGTGGCCTTTTCCGCTGCACCTGGAGCACGTGATAGTCTGTTCTTTGCAATCCTTCGTTGCGTGTTGCTCCATCTTGTAACATCTAAAACACATTTGAATGGGGGTAAACTCTTCTCTTTCAATTTGGCCTGCACAGACCCTAGCGCTGAAGACAGGTAACACCCTTTCTTTGGTTTTCTGGGCCATCTGTGTGCCACTAAATACTATTTTAAATACGTATTGGTATTCAGTGTTAACCTGCTTATTTCGGAACTTCACTATTCTCACCACGTTAGCCCACGACTAATTCCTATTGATATCCTCTTTTATATCCTCCTTGCTGGGCAGTCCGATCAATGGATCTAATTGTCTGCACACCACGCTGCGGTGTGCCTGGATCTGAGGAGAGGTACTGGGTTGGAGGCCTATTTCGTTTAGTACCCGTTGTCTTTGCTTGGTCGTAAGCGTCTCCACATCTGCCTCTTTCTCGCAGATTGCGGAGTAACCAACTGGAGTGTCGGTTAGCCTCGGGATCCTCACACTCAATTTTCCGAAGACTGTCGGAAACACCGTGCTTCGATCCAGTTTAGGGTGCCCACCTATAGTCCTTAATGGGACTCTTGTAGCTGGGTGGGACGCCATTTTGGTGCGTTTGCAGCCCCTTTGTCTGGGGGTGAAAATCGCTTTTGGTTGGCTCTGCTTTGCCTTGATTGTTTGCATGGCTTCAAATTTACGTGTGTGTGTGTGTGTATATATATATATATTAACTTTTTTAGTGAAATAATATTTTTTTTTATATCGGCTACGCTTACAGGAGAAAAGAACAAGGAATTTGGTACATTAATCTCATTAAAATACGAAAGAAAAGATTTATCGACAATTTTGCAGGAACCTGAGATTTTTTTACCTACGTTAACAAAAAAATTATTGAATTCATTTGCTTTTTCGTAATTGTCATCAACTGGTTTGCCGTCAACGATAATTTGTTTGATTTAGTCTGTTTCTTTAGTATTTTCAGGTTTTATCACAGAAGTGACTAATTTCCAAGTTTGTTTTATATTGTTTCTCGTTTGATTAAATCGTTCATGGTAATAATTTTTATATGTGTATTCTGGAATTTGACTAAGCTTATAAAGAGAAAAGTATTTTTGATGTTATTTATAATTAAGTTTGTTATCCAAGGTATTGTTTTCTATTTATATGATATGGTTTTAGATTTTAGAGGAGAATTTAGTTTAAAAGCATCGTCTAGCCATGAAATTCGATCTCCTTTATTTAGGAAATTTCATATAGATTCTGATTTAGAACATAGTGTCGAGGTATAGCTCTATATACAATACATAGATCTATTATAGTTGATTTTAGAGTGCGCGAGGCTTTCCTTTTAAATACTTGGGGTCGGCCGAGGTGTGGTTACGAGGTCAGATCCTCGTAAGGGAGGGCTAGTCCAATAGAGCTCCTCTAAATCTTTGTATTGGCTGAGAGTTACAAATCTCACGTAGTTACAGGCTGTTACACGGCTATGATGAACTCAAGGGCCGGAAAGTAAAGGGGTCGACAAAAAAAATAGACTTTAATAAATATTAATAATTTAGGTTAAATGATACAACAATAAACATACATATAATAAGACAAATAAATAAAGTGGTCAACAGGCCAGTAAGAAGATTAGGTATTTAAAATGCAATAAATGGGGTCGGCTGGATGGAATTATAATAGAGCTTTACACGTGGACATGATAAGGACACAGATGATAAGGGGGGAACGGTAGACGGCAATTATTAATTTGGGGAAGCTAAAATATTCGTTACAATAACTTGTACAAAAATGAGGGGTGGGGGAGACGATGGTAGTTTCCGGGGAAGTGGTGAGATGATGGTTGGGTCACATCGACGGGGTCCAAGGGCCAACATGCTTATAGTTTTAGTATTCCTTTGAGATGACGGGGGGAGGGGGGAGTAGAGCCTTCGAGAATGGAGAAGACTGGAAATTCTTCCGGTGTAAATTCCTTTGAAGAAAACGGAGGGTGAGTTTCTCCGAGACACCAAACGGTTTGTTTGGTCGACTATGCTTAATTAAGGGGGTAGTAATCTACGATTAATCTTCACTGAAGCCTTTTGGGACAAGACTTGTTTCTTTTATGGATATGCCGTTGTTGCGCGGAGTCAGACGGGTATTCTTGCGGGGAGAAGAGTTCTTTACTAGTTCTAGGGTGTATATTTGTTTTATCCAAGGACGGATACTCGGTTTTATCCCACAACGTTTCCTTGCCTTCGGCGTATGACAACCCAAAGCGAAGAGGAGTAAGATCGTCTGCTCTCGTGACCTTCTCTCGCACAAATCTCTGTCGATTCTTCCTCACACGGGTACATATGCGCGCCTAGTGCGAGGGAGAATACCCCATAGAAGTGTTGAGGGCTATTGCCCATCGTTTGAGTAATGGCGAACGCGGCCCGGCTGGCGTTTGTCTCAGCCACTCCCGCGTGGCTGGAAAGGGGGTTGGGCGGGGGAGACTCCTTGTTTAAATACACCAATTGATAAGGGCTGCATTCCATGAGCCCGCATCTATTCTTTCTCATGCTTTTGAGCTTCTAAAATTGCTTGTAAGCGACAAGGAGGCCAATCACGTGGAGGCATTGCTTAAAAGCGAGATTATTCCTCCCATGGGCGTACATAAAATAATCAATTATCCTAAAAAAAATAATTTAACAGTACCCTAAATTCTTACAGATATAAATATATATAACTACCAAACATTTGTTTAGGGCCATTTTCCACGGAACTAATCGAGATTAGCGGGTAACGCATTTCTGCTGAGGGAATCGGCCATCTGATTATCTTTCCTTTAATAGTTCTTTTCGCGGGATAATAGTTTACGACTAGCATAGGCCACAGGATGACTTACGCCTCTATCCTCATATTGAAGTAGAACACAACCAAGGCCTTTGTTGCTGGCGTCAGTTGGAATCCCGAATGACTTTTCAGGATTGGGCAACTTCAAAGTGGGGGTAGAAACTAATTTCATTTTCAGGGAGTTAAAATTTGCGGTGGCCTTCAGGTCCAGGTAATTGAGTCGGGGGAGTTATTCGGCTCAACAGAAGAACCGTATATTACGCGTCTTTCACGGTATCTTTGATCTTTTTATCGCTTTGTACCGTTCCAATCTCCTTCTTCCTTTCTTTTTTCAACAGGAGACAGAGAGACGGACCTACTTTTTGCTCGGTCGCGAAGGCTTGAGAATTGAGCTCTTCGGATTTTGGGTCTTCTAGAGGAGATAGAGAGGTTAGAGGCGAGGCTCTTTTAGCTGCTTGTGCTAGTTCCCTTTCTATATGTATTCTCCTCTCTTCTACTTCTCTTGCTATCTTTCTTCTTCTTTATTCGTTTTCTCTTTTTATCTTTATTCTTCTTTCTTCGGCTTCTTTTTCTATCTGTCTTATTCTTTCGTCTTCTTCTCTTTTTATCTATATTCTTCTTTCTTCGGCATCTATTTTCCATAAGGGGAGGAGGATTACACACTACTTCTGCTGAGCCTTGGCGAATTCTGTGATTAGAATTCCCTTAAATTCTGAGTTAGCTGAAACTTCAAGGAGGGCAGGATCTTAGGGTTCTTCTCTCGCTCCTGCGCGTGTGGTGACCGGCTGGGCCACTGGGTTAAGGGAGATTTGGAGACTTTGTCCAATTAGTAGCAAATGGAATTTAATTGGGGCTGAAACTGCTTCAGCCCAGCCCTTAAAATACTTACGGTCGATGTTGCACCTTTTAATTGGGAAGCAGTTGGAACATCCTAAGTAGTCATGGACTACTACAAATTTATCATGGTCAGAGGATACAGTGGTGAGAAGCTTCTCAGACACAATGATGCAAGTACACCCTGGATCATGGACGATAGTGGCTGTACGACAGCCGTTTACACTTGGTGATCCGGCGGGCCTTTGGGAGATGAAGGAACGGGGGCTCAACGGGATGAAGAGGGGGAGCGGCAGCGGCTCTTACTTGGTAAACCTGTTGAGGGGGGTTGCCCCGAAATTCAGAGTTCTGGGGACAGTTTGAACTTATGTGGTTCGCTACTCCGCACATATATCATACAACGGGTCTCTTTGGGA
The DNA here is from genome assembly GCA_963969495.1 of Ceratothoa steindachneri. Taxonomy (NCBI): domain Eukaryota; kingdom Metazoa; phylum Arthropoda; class Malacostraca; order Isopoda; family Cymothoidae; genus Ceratothoa; species Ceratothoa steindachneri. The sequence goes on from OZ018326.1 coordinate 161,838,196, forward strand.
AGGATACTGGAGGAAAAGCCTGGAAAGGGGGCTTCATGTCTCAAGGTTCAGTGGAAAGAAAACTTCTTAGTTTGAAGGGACCTGGAATGTCCATGAACTTCCACTGGGAATTTTAAATAAATCGGGGATTTCCGGTTTTTGATTTAGGGGACGGGGGAAAGGGCTTCTTGGAGTCCATAGGGTACAAGTTAAGACTGCCCGTGAAGACGTCCGCTTCTTCAATGCATTCCTTGAAAGATTGACAACGCCGGTCCTTCACGGCTGTGGGGATCTCTGGGGGCAGCAAAGTCAGTTACTAGTCCCTTAAAACAAAATCTAATAATGACTCATAATCGGGTGAAATCTTTGACGACTCTAGCCAAAACTTAAGGTTTCTTTGGAGAGTATACCCAAACTATCGAAACGTTTAACCGGGTATGATCCTGGCGCAACGAAACTTATGGTGGTAGTAATCAGGGGTCGTATTGCGGGCTACGAGTAATTCAGCCTTGAGGGTAGAATAATTAATTGTGCATTCTTAGGGCAATGAGATGAAGATATCTCTCAATTTTGAAGTGATCAAGGGGAGCAATTTCGCTACTTTTTCCTTTTCCAAATCAATGTGATTGATTTCGAGAATTTTTTCAAAATGCTTTAGGAAAGAGGAAAATTCTTCGCCCTCCTTAAATATGGGAAGTTTAAGGGGGACACCTTGCGAGGCTTCCAATCTGCCACTCACAGATTGTGTTTCTGCTTGTGCTTGCATCATTTCCGCTTTGTGCTGGCGATTTTGTTGCCTTTCTTCCTGGTCTTGTTTTCTTTATTCTTGTTTACGTTTTCTTTCTTCTTGTTCAAGTTGTCATTCTTCTTGTTCTAGTTTACGTTGTCTTTCTACCTTTTCTTATTCTAGTTTCTCTTTACTTCTTCTTTCTTCCCTAACATGTTTTTCTAAATTTTGAATATATTCTACCAAATCTATTCCAGACAGGCCAAGAGATTCGCCTTGCGCATTAAAAACTTGAAATGAAGAAATTTTTTTTTCAAAATTTTCTTAGCTTTGTTTATGCTAAAAAAAAAAAAAAAATTACGCAAAATGTGGACCTACAGCGTGTACGCAAACTTTTACCTACACTAACGAACTATTTGAGTTCCTATCTTTGTGACAATCTCAATGCACGAAAAAAAAATTTACAAATGGTCACTGGAAATTCTACGCTCGACTCTGTTGAGATCTAGGTACACACGTATACACAAGTTAAATACGGGAACTTTAAAATTTAAATGATAAATTATTCAACTTAAACCTTTGAGCACATTTTAGCCTTTTCATTTAACACATAAACTAATTAGAGGGGACTTTAAAAGATCTAAAAAAACCCTTTTTAAATCCACCTAACACACTTGACACCAGATATTATAATAGATATATCTATATATATATATATATTACTATATGTCGTGGTATAGCTCTATATACCATACATACATCTATTATAGTTAATTTCAGAGTGCGCGGGGCTTTCCTTTTAATGACTTAGGGTGGGCCGAGGTCCGGTTACAAGGTCAGATCCTCGTAAAAGAGGGCTAGTCCAATAGAGCTCCTCTAAATCTTTGTATTGGCTGAGAGTCCAAATCTCACGTGGTTACAGACTGTTACACGGCTATGATGAACTCAAGGGTCGGAAAGTAAAGCAGTCGACAAAAAAAATAGACTTTAATAAATATTAATAATTTAGGTTAAATGGTACAACAATAAACATACATATAATAAGACAAATAGATACAGTGGTCAACGGGCCAGTAAGAAGATTAGGTATTTAAAATGCAATAAAATGGGGTCGGCTAGATAGAATCAAAATAGAGCTTTACATGGGGACATGGTGAGGACACAAATGATAATGAAGGATCGGTAGGCGGCAATTATAAATTTAGGGAAGCTAAAATATTCGTTACAATACCTAGTACAAAAATGAAGAGGTGAGGAGACGATGGTAGTTTCCGGCGAAGCAGTGAGAAGATGGTTGGGTCACTTCGATGCAGTCCAAGGGTCAACTTGCTTTAGTTGAAGTATTTCTTTGAGATGACGGGGGGGGGGAGAAGAGCCTTGCCTTTGAGAATGGAGACTGAGAATTCTTCCGGTGTAAATTCCTTTGAAGAAAACGGAGGGTGAGTTTCTCCGAGACGTCAAAAGGTTTGTTTGGTCGACTATGCGTAATTGAGGGGGTATTAAGCTAAGATTAATTTTCACTGAAGCATTTGGGACAAGACTTGGGTCTTGTATGGACATGGCGTCGTTGCGTGGAGTCAGACGGGTATTCTTACGGGGAGAAGAGTTCTTAACTAATTCTAGGGTGGATATTTGTTTTATCCAAGGAGGGATACTCGGTTTTATCTCACAACGTTTCCTTGCCTTTGGCGTATGACAACCTGAATCGAGGAGGAGTAAGATCGTCTGCTCTTGTGAGCTTCTCCCGCACAAATCTCTGTCGATTCCTTCTCAAACGGGTACATATGCAAGCCTAGAAGGGGGAAGGACTATCACTCATCGTTTGAGTAATGGCGAACGCGGCCCGGCTGGCGTTTGTCTCAGCCACTCCCAGCCTGGCTGGAAGGAGGGGTGGGGTTGTGGGGGAGACTCCTAGTTTAAATACACCGATTGATACGAGCTGCATTTAATCAGCCCGCTCCTATTCTTCCTCACGCTTTTGAGCTTCGAAAATTGCTTGTAAGCGACAACGAAGCCCATCACGTGGAGGCAATGCTTAAAAGCGACGTTATTTACCCCCTCACGTGCTTGTTCCCTCACACATAGTTATAGAGGTTTGTTAAGGTATTTTTGTTAATTATGCGGTAGGTTATTGTACGGTTCTGATGAACATTATTCGAGTTGAAAATGGGACTTTGGGATCATGAATATAGGAAGATGGTCCGATATGTCACAAAGGAGAATACCAGAAGAGTAATTTTCGGGGTGAACTCTGAAAATATTGTCAATTAGTGTTTCTGAGTTTTAGATTATTCTTGTCGGTTTTGTTATAATTGGAATTAAGAAATGAGAATAAAAAGTATTGAGGAAGGACTGAGTTGATGTGTGGTTTTCAAAAATTTAATAGGTCTAAATTAAAATATTCTGTAATTATTTTGTCGACATAGTTTGTAACTGTGAATTAATTGATTAATTCAGCCATCTTACCAATAAACATCTCAGGATCACCAGAAGATAGTCTATATACGGTTCCAATGTTAATTGTTTTACCATTTAAGTTTAATTCGATAAATAAAGTTTCAATATAGTTATAGGAAATACTAATTTCGTCAACTTTTTAGTATTGAGTCTGTCAGATATATACACGCTTATACCTTCCCCTATCTTGTTTATGTCTCGTGGTGAATGAAAAGAGTTATAGTTTGGGGAACTGATAAGGTGTTTATTATTATCTGTTAACCAGCTCTCAGTAAATGCCAAAACGCAAACTTTATAATTAAGTGTTGATAAAAATATTGAAAATTCATCAATGTTTGCGTGCAATGATCGATTTTAAGATTTAAAATGGAGGGCAGGTCTGTTTTTTCAAATGAAAATGTAGTGTTAAATTTATCACAATCATAGTATTGGTTTCTTACGTTATTTTCTTTTAAATTTGGATATAATTCATAAAAGTGGTTTATGTCTAGATCGATATTATTGAAGTGATCAAGTTGTTCAAACATAAAGGCAGGTAAATTGGAATTTAAAAATTAAAGGTTACAAATTGCAATTACGTATAAATATATCTATAAACAGTTAAAATTATGAATTATGCTTGTGTTAATTACGGAAAGGCTGTTCATTATGCAAGGATGTGTCGTGACCAAAGGAATGTATGTAGTTATTGTGGGATGGAAGTACATTTGAGAGAAAAGTGTTGGATTAGACCGAGAGCGCAAGGTGTGAATGGAAAGTTTGAAGCGGGAAACTGATTTGTAAGAGGGTATCTGGTGAAGTATCCTCTGGGTGCATGTGTGCGAGTAATGTGTTGGCAAGTCTGTCTAGTGTGAAAGTGCTGTCTGGTAGGAAGTATGAGTGCCTGAGTGTGAAGGTTAAATTGAACGGCATTGAGTGTTTGGCTTTGATAGATTCTGGATGAAAGACGAGCTTGGTATATTAGACGTGTATGACAAGCTGAGTGATAAAGCCCTCTTGCCTGAGTGAGGTAGTTTGGAAAGAATTGGTAGTATGAGAGTACCTGTGATTGGAATGATAAGGTCAACTGTTCGAATACATGGTATGTTGATGAATGAGTTTGAATTCTCTGTGATTGATGAGGTGAGTAGTGAGTATGGTGCAATTTTGGGGTATGATTTTATGAAAGTGAACCATATGGTTGTGCATCTACGAGTGATCAGATTGAGAGAAAGATTGGTAAAAATAGGGTGCATAAGTTGTATGAAGGGAAAGATGGTAGTGTTTTGAAGAGTGTGTTTACCGGTATTGAGGTTATGCTATGGAGAGTATAAGACTTGTAAAGGGTGAAAGGGTGTCTGTTAGAATGAGTTGAAATAAGGATGTGAGTTTGAATATGGGTGAGAACACTGTGATATTGGATGAAAAGGATGCGTGTTATAAGATAAGGCGTGTTGCTTGTGTGTTTGATGGCTTGATGAGAATAAATGATCTTTTGTATGTGTGCAGGCGGACCCCAGAGTGAAAGGGCAGGTCGGATGATCCAAGTCGGAGATGTCCTGGGTCACCTCTTCACTGTCAGTGAGGTAGGTAGGGATGATAGCACGGATGTCAGGGTAAATGTTGCGAATGAAAACACGTGTGAATGGACGTATAATGAAATGGAAAGGATGGTGAAATTGAATGGACCTTTGACTGAGTATGAAAGGCAGGATGTGTATCGAATGCTGTTTGAAAGAAAGGGGGTCCTCAGTAAGGGTGATCTGGAATTCGGGGTTGCGAAGCTTCTGGAATTCAAGATTATCAGCGGCGGAGACATTTCCTGCGTCCGGTTGCTGATGAGATTGAGGAGCATTGTGTCGAATTAGAGAGATTGGGGGCGATTGAAGAAAGTGAGAGTGCATGGAATAATCCGATTGTGCCTGTACGTAAGCCGAATGGAAGATTGCCTCTGTGTGTGGATTATCGAAAGGTGAACGAAAAGACTGCGAAAGAAAGGTTTCCGATGTGTGTGGTATCTAAGTGTGTGTATAGTATGCATGGGATGAAGTGGTTTACATTGCTGAGGAGAGCCGGCCGGTGACTTCCTTTTCCTCTACAAAAAGGCATTATCAGTTCCGGAACCTCAGCTTTGAGGTGGCTAATGCTCCCAGAGAATTCCAGCAGGCAATGAATGGTGTGTTGAGTCAGTTTGCGAGTAAGAATGTTATTGTGTTTATAGATGATATTTTTATTATGACAGAGTTTTGAGGAGCATATGAGATTGGTGAATGATGCGTTTAGAACGTTGGAGAGTGTTGGTGTGAAGGTGAAAATAGCGAAGTGTGAATCGGTTGCGAAAGAAGTGGAGTTCCTTGGGCATATGGTCACTGAGAATGGGTTGAGAAAGTCGACGAAGTATGTTGAGAAGGTGAGAATGTTTCCGAAACCGGTGACTGTGAAGCAGCCGAAGTCGTTTCTGGGTTTGATTGCGTTTCAGCGAAAGTTTCTGCGCGATTGTTCAAGTGTGAGTAAGCCTCTGACTAAGTGGATGAGCAAGACAGGTAGTACGATTGTTAGGTGGAATGATAAGATAAATGAAGCGTATGAGAGACTGAAAGAGGCAGCGGCTGAAGATGTTGAATTGGCATACCCGGACTATATTGTGAATGCTAAGATGCTTGAATTATATACGGATGCGAGTGGGTACTGTATGGGAGGTTTTCTGATGCAAGAGCAGCGTTTGAATGGAGAGAATGTCAGGCGAATAATTGGGTATGTATCTAAGGTTATGAATGCGGCAAAGCGAAAGTATTCGACTGTGGAGCGAAGGTATTGTTTGAAAGTATTGCGTCCGTTTTTGTATGCTGTGAGGTTTGTGATCAAAACAGATCACCAACCTCTTGTGTATTTGCAACGTATTGAGTGGGCCGATAATAGGATTGCGAGGACTTTGGAAGATTTGAGTAATTTTGACTATGTGATTGAATATGTGCCTGGTGAAATGAATGGAGTGGCTGATTTAATGTCAAGGTATCCTGGTACGAAAGATGAAAATGTGTGTGGAGTGAGTGATCGTGAGTATTTGCCGAAAGGGATTATAAATGGAAAGGAGAGTAGGGGTGGTGGTGATTCCTTGTTTGAGAGTGTATTGAATGGTTTGCAAGATTTGAAAAGTGAAGGAGTAGATGTGAGAGTGCCCGATAGTGTGGATGACTTAAGGAAGGAGGTAATTAGTAAAGTGTTTAGGAACCTGAAAGAATTAGTAACAACAAGGAGTAACACCAAGCAAAGAAGGGACCTTAGGATACCTTACGGTCCATTCAAGGAGGGTACCTTTGGACTAGCAATCGAGCGGGCACATGGCTGCTCAATTGTTTTGCGTCCCTAAACGGGCACTTTTCAAGACTTTGTCTAGTCTTGACTTGAACTGGTCAACAGATTCACTGTTGACAACTTTCACTGGAAGTGCGTTCCACTTACCGCAGATACTGCAGGGGAAAAAATTTCCACGCAGATTGCGGTTGTAACGCTTCAGTTCAAGTTTAAAGCCGTGATTGCGCGTTTTGTTCTCACTCAGTGTGAAAATATCCCGGAATTGAACATGTTCGAACCCTCGAAGTATTTTGAAAACTTCGCTGAGCTGACCACGCAGTCTACGGGTTTCCAGCGAGAACAGATTTAATTCCCTTAGTCTATCCTCATAAGATTTATGCCGGATAGAGGGAATCAGCTTGGTTGCCCTGGCTTGTATGCGTTTCAATTTCGCGATGTCCTTTCGCAATGAAGGACTCTAAAATTGTACGGCATACTCCAGGTGCGGTCGGACAAGTGAGTTGTAAAGGCACAGTACAATCTCCTCGTTCCGATAACTAAACTGGCGCTTCATATAGCCTAGCATCCTTTAGGCCTTTTTCTCCGCCTCAATTCGCTGTTTCGAGAACTTGAGGTCACTAGTGATTGTTACACCCAAGTCCTTCTCAGTGTCGGTGGATTCAATAGCAGTGCCCTTAAGGATATACTGAGATTGGAGGTTTCTGTGGCCGATATGTATTACTTTGCATTTGTTCACGTTAAAAGGCATTTGCCACGTATCCGACCACTCCCCAATCTTTTCAAGATCTTCCTGCAGGCAGGCAGTATTTCCATCCTTTGCAACGTTCATACCAAGCTTGGTATCGTCGGCAAATTTGTAAATCCTGGCAACCATGTCACCGTCCATGTGGTTGACGTAAATGATGAATAGTAGTTGTCCCACGACAGAACCTTGAGGCACCCCGCTAATAACGGGCACCCACTCAGAAGCCTGTCCATTTACCACCACCCGTTGCCGTCTGCCACTTAGCTAGTTCTCGATCCAGCCGGCTACTTTTCCGTTTATGCCCAGCGCTCGCACTTTCCGGAGAATGCGGCGGCGTGCTACCTTATCAAAGGCTTTCTGAAAGTCTAAGTACACCACATCCACCGCCTTGTCCCGATCATGCTCACTGAACACGAAGTGAAAGAATTCGACAAGGTTTGTCAGGCATGACCGTTGCCTTCGGAAGCCGTGCTGGAAACTCCTCAGTAGCAGGTTTGACTCTAAATACGACGTCATTTTGTCCACCATGATGCTTTCCATGAGTTTACCGACTATCGAAGTCAGACTGATAGGTAGGTAGTTTGACGGTTGGCTTCGGTCTCCTTTCTTGAAGATAGGAGTCACTTCCGCTTCACGCCAGTCTCTAGGAACACATTCGGTCTGGATTGACATTTTGAAGATTGCGCTCAGGTGTCGTGACACTTGAGCGCGCAATTCCTTCAACACTTTAGGTAGAAACCCATCCGGGCCAGGTGACTTGTTCATCATTAGGTCACTGATCTTCTTTTTTATTTTCCCTTCGGTGAAGTCCATATCTTCCAGCTTTTCCCCCGATTAGGAATACATTGGCTGGGGGATGGGACCACATTCTTCAGTAGACACTGAAGAGAAGTAGTCGTTGAGGAGGTTAGCATTTTTTGCATTTAAGTGCTTTAATGCCCCCTCCTCATTTCTCAAAGGGCCAATCGTTCGAGGGATTGGTTTACGGCTGTTCACATATCCAAAAAACTCCTTGGGGTTCTCTTTACAGAGTCTCACCACCCGTAGTTCCTCAGACCGCTTAGCCACCCTAATGCTGGAATTCACTCTCCTGGCTAGCCTCCGGCATTCGTCAAAGTCGCCCAAGGTCTTTGATTGCCGGTACACAGTTCTCTTCTCCCTAAGAAGTTGGCCGATTTCTTGATTAAACCACTTTGCTTGAACAGAAGAACGACGGGGACATTTCAGAGGGATGAAACGTGATTGAAGACTCATGAATGTGGTTTTGAAACTGTTCCACGAGTCTTCAACAACATCGCACACTTCTAGCCTCGTATCAGTCAGTCCAGCACGAAAACCTGCAAAGTCTGCTCTTTTCAAATCGAGTTTCCTCGATTTACTAGTTGAAAGCCCTGCCTTCGGGAGTTTGACTACAAATCTAATTAGTCGGTGGTCACTGCCACTGACCTCTTCGCCAACAGAGAGGTCCTCAACGATGTCATCCTCAGAGGTGAAAACCAAGTCGAGGATATTGTCTCCTCTCGTTGGCTCTCTCACCAATTTGGTGAGGAACTCGTTGTTCGCGAACTCCAGGAGTAGTGCGTTCTCGCCACAGGGTTCTCTGGTTTCCCAGTCAACTTGTGTGTTAAAATCATCCATGACGATACACATTCTGTCTTAGACAAGTTGTCCTAGCAGCTGGTACAGATCTCTGTTCTTTTCAACGAGTTGGGCAGGAGTTCTGTAAAGCACCAGGGTCCTGTATTTGGCAGGACCTATCTCTAGGTCAACACCTAGTTGAGAGTATCCTTGACATACAACATCACACCACCACCCTCTCTGTCTGGCTTATCTTTCAGGAAGAGCTGGTAACCGGGAATCGTGAATTCACCTTCAAAATCTCGGCTTGAGGTTTTTATACACGACTCCGTTATGGCCACCATCTCAGGTTCCTCTGTTACTACGAGGCCACGGAGCTCAAAAAACTTATTCCTGATTGACCTTGCATTGAACAGAAGAACTTTTAGGGATTCCCCTAGTGTAGGACTCCCTACGCTCTTCCGTTTCCCGGCTTCTCTGTTTTTGTGGTCACACCCTTTTTGACGACTTCCGAGAAGGTCGTTCCAGGAGTGACACGGGCGTTCTGGCGCACGTCCGCTTTCGCTCTGTTTCGAACGCTCCTTTGGGTGCGTTCCAAGACATCTTGAATTAGGTTGGCGAGAAAGGCCTTCCCTTTAAAGAAAAGATGTACCCCGTCCCTTTGGTAGAGGTCGTCTCTACCGATAAAGGTACGATAGGGGTTCACGAAAAAGACTCCTTCTGCCGTGCAGAGATCCGCCAACCTTCTGTTCACTGCGACGTTGCTTTCGTGAGCGGTTCGGGATGGACCTCTTCTCGGAAGCATCACAACCACCACACGTTTGCGGGTTTTAAGCCCTATGTCACTTACGGCTCCAATTACCGTTTGGATGGTCTTACCACTGAGGCCAACCTTACCCCCTTTGAGGTAGAGGTCATTGCCGCTCACCATCAGAGCAACATATGAATTCTCAGATACTTAGCTTTCTCTGCCTCTATTCTGATGTTGTGATTACCCCGTCCTGACAGGCAGCTTACCTTCACGCTAGTGCGAAGGCGGGCCGCTAACAGCGGGCCAGATCCCGTGTTTGCGAGTCACCAATGAGGGAGACCTTCGGACACTTGCTCTCTGAAGACGGGGTCTTTCCTTGTGGAAGAGGCAAGGGTGCGGAACTTTATGAAAAGAATTGAGAGCAATGACTATGCCAGGGGTCCCGCCGTTTCAGGAAGTTGAAATTTAAAATTGATGTAAGAAGTAGGAAAATGTGTAGTAGGTATATAAAGAAAAAAAAAAGTTTTAGTGTTGCCCTGGTGTAGAGGGCTTCTCTCAGTTTTTTTTTGTTTGGGTTTTTATTTTTCTTCCCTTTATTTGTTTGTTATTTTTTTTAAGGTTTTTTTAAATACATAAATAAATAAATATATTTGTTATTTCCTCCATCGTGGCATCCAAGCCTTTCAAGTTTCTTATTGCTATATATATATATATTCTTCTTTATTATTATCTTAATAGCTAACTTCTGATTTTGCTGGGGTTTAGGTTTTAATTCTCGTTTCGTATATTATGATCTCACATTGGGCACTTCGCCTCTTTTTCTTTTGTTTGTAGTTTCTTCTTCTTTCTTCCTTCTTTGCACTTTGGTGTATGTGCTTTGCAAAATCCTGGCATGCGTTTTGCATGCGCATGTGATAAACCTAGCTTGTCCTGTTTCATTCAACACCGAAATGAACAAGATGCGGGCGGCAAACAACATAGAAACAATTAAATTTCCGGACCATCCACAATCCTAATAAGTCCTCTTGGCATCGTGCCCAAAAACAAAACCCGCACAAACAGCGGATAGTCCGAATCCAGGAAAAGCCCAAGAAATTATATTAACAACGGCTCAACATCAACAAAGCGACGCCCCAGTACCTTTACCTAGCTCGCCCAAGCAGAAAAAACCCCCCAGAAAAAACAAAGTAGAACCAAAGGTTTAAGAAACAGACACTGAACAAAAAGAGGATAAGCTCGCGTTAGACGGCAGAGAAATCAGACTCACCTTAGATCTAAACTCATAAAACATCCATAAAAAAAGATATCTCCACAGAGGATGTGGCGACAGGAGTCAGAAAAGGTCAGATCAAGTGGTTCTATGACTCGCCAGTTACCGGGGAGACAATCAAAGCATCTTTACTCGCCTGTAAAACTAAGCTTTACAACGAGAACTTTAGGCTCTATGACTCAGAATTGTATAAGAAATTAAAATCTGGCCGTCAAACGGCCAAAGAATAATAAAGACCAACGGGATAGCGTATAGAAACCGGCTAACCATCTTGACACACAATGTGCAAGGACAAAAACACAACAAAAACAAATTATTCAATGTCTACAGAGAACTAGATCCAGATGTTCTTCTGCTGTCTGAAACTAGCATCAAAGACGAAGACAAACAGAAGATCTTTGGATATAATGTTACACAAAAGAACTGCACAGGAGAAAGATTTGATACTGCGCTAATAGCAGTAAAAAAGGATTTACAATTCAGACAAGGTAACCCTATGGATGAATCGACTCTGTCGATCATCTTAAGGTGCTTTATAGCTGACATAGAACTAAGCACGGGGTACCAGCCCCCTCGCCGATCATATCTGCCCTATCATGACCTATACACCCTTTTCACAAAAGAGCACCCAGTACTATTCGCTGGGGACCTTAACGCCAGAAATAGAGCAGCGGGATACTCATCTACAAACACAAGAGGTAGACTACTAGATTTCTTAAGTAGAAGGGGCGTTGCAGAGCGCATTGGACCGGACTTTTCCACGTTTTTCTACAAAGGGTCAGCCACCAAACCTGACGTCGTACTCACGAACCCTAACTTCATTTTTCACCAACTAATCACTCCAGGGCCTCTAACATCAAGTGATCATTTGCCCATGCTGATCACTATAGCAACTGCCCCTATCCCAGTCCCAGTTATCCCCAAAAAAGGCTTCTGGAATGCAAAGTGGAAAGAATACAGGAGAGCATTCCCAGAGGGTATCCCTGATTTGAAGGGCACATCCGAAGAAGATCTGGATGAAGAGTTAACTGCTATTAGCGACTGCATCTCCAACGCCGACGCTATAGCTATCCCTATAACATCGCATAAAATTATCATGCCCACAAAAGCCACACAAGAGAGAGTGATGCTACAGCAACGATTCTCAAGAGTCTACGAGACCATCCTCAACTTGGGCTATTACAGACCCATGGACTTTCGCTTCGTTTAGTTTGTCAGAAGTCAGCTGAACTCCACGCTTGGAACAGAAATCAGAGACAAATGGAATAGTCTAATAGAAAAATTAGACACTGAGAGGAACCCGAAGGCCTTTTGAACGACCCTCGACAAATTAAAGAAGAACGCTCGCACCCCAGTCAATCTGAAATCAAGCATGAAGGGACTAAGGTGGTCACTCCCAATGAGAAAGAGAAGCTGTTCCATGGAGTTAGGGAAAATGTCTTCAAGATATCAGAGGAAGAAGAAGACTTTGACCTAGGCTTCGGGGAACAGGTTCTCGAGTATATGGAGAGGAGAGAAGGGAGGTTTGACCCTTATCGAACCACATGCTTCCATCGGTTTCAAGGTTACTCTCAGGAGGGAAAGCTCCGAGCCTCCGCCAAATTACCATCAGGCATTTAAAAGAAGCTATGAGCAAACACGTGAGCACTAGGATTGGATTTGCTAAAACCGAACTAGACAAACTTCACCGATTTAGAAACCTCACAATAGCTAACAAGAAAAAGCTATACATCAGTTTGGTTAGGTCCAAACTGGTGTACCCCAGTATACCACTTAACGCTGCATCTAACAAAACATGTCGATGCTTCAAAGAGTGCAGAACCAAGGACTTCGATTCATTACTGGCACCAAGTGGTTCGACTTCCGGACCTCGAGGAGCATGCACGAACAAACAGGAATTGAGCCTATAAACCTGTATCTCTACAAAATAGGGAAAAAACATCTGGGAGAGACTGAAAAGCACTCTCCCCAACGAAACACTGGACATCCTGGATCCTGAGGAGGAAGAATACAAGAACTACCTCCCAAACACCAGAAGAGCAGAACCAACCCCAATATTTAAGTGAATGAACAAATATATATATATATATATATATATATATATATATATATATATATATATATATATATATATATATATAAACACGTATACATATAAATAATTTTATATATTTGTAAAAAAAAAAATAAAGTTCACGAACATACTTAGCAATCAAAACAATGGAGATGGTTCGTACACCGGGCAACTAAACTAATAACCTTATGCTTCTTTCATTTCCACAGCTTTTTCCCTACCCCCACTTTTTTTAAATATTCACCCCCTCTTTTTCACAAATTTCTATATAAAAAAAGGAAAAAAAAAGGGACTGGTCGGAATTCTTGGCAGAAGCACTTCGTAAGACTCATCTCCATTTCCCCAAGAAGAAAGAACATCAGAGCCCACAAAGGAAGCGAAACCCACGACTGTGAAAGCAAACACTACTAAGGCAGATCCTAGACTAAAGGAACAGAAAAGTTGTGAGAAGAAGGAGAGAAGAGCAGCTAGAAGAATAAAGGAAGCAGAAAGCAACTTAGCGAGCCAATCGTCTTTGGAATCTGACACTGAAGAGTTCGAAAACAGTGCGACCAAGAGCCCTGTACGCTCGAAAAGTAGGTCGAAGACATTGAAGCGTACTTACAAGTACGATAGAGAGGAGATAGACCTCAAGATTATAACGAGCGAACTATTCCCATACCCACAGAAGCTCTCCCCCCAGGAGATATTTCTAGGTATACAACAAAGAACATTCAAGTGGTCCTACTCAGCAACAGAAAAAGAAACCGATATTGAGCAAGCAATGACGGAGGGCACAGTGAAACTTCATAAAGACTCCCGCATCACCTTAAGTTATGCAGATTTCAAGAAAATAAGAAACTGCAAAAAACTACACGTAAGACACAACAAAAACTAAAACACAAGTACAAGAAAACATGGAAAACAGAAACAACGCTCTAAAAATACTCACACTGAATGTGAATGGGTGGAAGGGAAAGTCTATTCTTTAAGGCAACATCTTCCGGAAAGAATACCCAGACATCTTTCTCATATCAGAACCTGGAATCAACACAAACCTAGACACTATAAAAATACACAACTATACAGTTATACAAAAAAATCACACACAAGAAAGGCACGACGGCGCAGCCATACCTATCAAGAAAAACATAAAATTCAAAACGCTTCAGGACTTAGACGAATCATTTGTGGCTGTCGAAATTTCGACCAGGGTTGGAGGTCTAACGGTGGCGGCAGCCTACCAGCTGCCCAGGAGACAATACCTGCCGATCAACAACTTCTACACCCTCTTCGGTCAAAAAAAAACTAGCGTTGCTAGGTGGGGATCTAAACGCCTGTTGCCGTGCATCTGACTACAGGCGCGTCGACCCAAGGGGACGTAACCTGGAGCTTCTATTTGAGAGAAATAAGCTTCAGAGAGTTGGACCAGACATTCCAACTTAACTAATACAGTGCTCCGCGACAAAATCGGACATTGTGTTGGCAAGTCCAGAATTCCCCTTTAACATAGCCAACGCCCTAGTCCCTGTGGTCCCGAGCGATCATATCCTAATTATCACCACCATTTCGCTTGCGCTAATGCTCAAGCCCGTCACACTTAGGAAAAGTTACGTGAAAGCTAACTGGGAGCAATACAGAGAAATGCTCAACACCTACCAGCTAGCTGACCTGGATGACGCTAATCTTGATGAGGAGATGGACAAGATCACTAATCTCCTCATTCAAGCTGACGAAAGATGCGTCCCCAGAATCTCGTACAAAATACTCCAGCAACCTAGTTGGAGGGACGAAATGAGGGAAATCGCCAAGGAACACAGGAAGATTTACGAGGAAGTCGGCAAGACAGCCCTGAACCGGGAAAGGGCAGCCCGAATGAGCCAGCTAAGAGAGGAACTAAAAAAATAATCCTCGAGAAACAGCAGGAAATCTGGGACGATATCATATCATTTTGGAACAGCGTCCGAAGACTTAGGGGATTGCATGCCAGGCCAGGGATAAAAATAAAGGAAGGCGACATCTTCATAGAGGATCCGGACTCTCTCGAAAAGAGATTCAGGAGGCATTGGAAAGAGGTCTTTGCAATATCACCGGAGGAGAACGACGATTCCGAACAGGACTTCGAAGACTGACTGCTAGACCACTTCGGAGCGATGATATTTAGGACCCACCCACAAACACAATTATCTAGAGAAAGAGAGATGGATGACCAGGGGTGCCCTATCACTGTTGAAGAGCCCATGAACACTATTAGGTCCTTCAAACAAAAGGCACCCGGCTGGTCTGGGCTCTCTAAGAATAACCTGGTGAATTCCCCATGGCAAATTATCCAGGGCATGGTGAACACCATGAATGCATCCCTGAATACAGGCTACATTCCTGACGGGTATAAGGTGGCTAAAATCATCTTGAAATTATACCTGGTGTTCATCCGGGCTAAGCTCATCTCTATTCCGAAGGAGAACAAGCCCCCAGACCAAGTGGCTAACTATCGGCCAATCTCTCTCCTAGAAGTTTCAGGCAAGATCTTTGAGAAGATTATAGATGACAGGCTACAAAATCAGCTGGATGAGTTAGGAGCACATAACCCACAACAATGTGGGTTCAGACCAAAAAGGGGCATGGAAACGGCCCTGGCGCTCCTAACTGAAAAGATCGCGGACTGCCGAGCGAAGGGTCAATATGTTGACATCGTGATGAGGGACGTGCAGAAGGCCTTCGACGAGGTTTGGCTGAGTGGACTACAATACAAGATCCTAGGTCTCCAACTAAACCCGGTCCTGGAAAGGATCCTTTTGTCACTTCATTATGGACAGAACAGCGCGTATCATGATCGAAGAGCACAAAGGACCAGAATTCGAGCTCAAAGTGGGCGTTCCTGAGGATGGCTGCCTGAGTCCTTTGCTTTACCTGATCTTCACCTTCGACCTCCCTACTCCCTCCACCGGGACACGATATATCTGCAATACGCAGCGACGTCACGCAGATCGTCCCCTGTCGGGTTTGGAAAGCGAGGGATCAGGCAATCAACACAATTGCAGAGATCTCTAACATCAACCAATATGAGAAGAAATGAAATATCCGGACAAATAGGGAGAAATTTAAAATCCTCCCACTGAGCCGCACGTTAACGTGGCCCATTATAATATATGGGAGGAGATACGGCTACTCCGCCGAAGGCACCATCCTGGGCCTAAAACTCTCCGACCACGGATACTCGAGTCACTACAAGGAGAGGCAGAGTATGGCTAGGAGAGAAATCCCCAAGCTGTATAGATTCCGTAATCTTAGCTCGGCGAACATTATGAAATTATACTTGGTGTTCATCCGGGCTAAGCTCATCTACCCTGCAATAGTGACTCAAGCGGCCAGCAAGACCACTATGAGGAGGCTCCAGCGAGTGCAGACATCTGCATCCCTGTGCATCAATAAAACCAGACGAAGAGAGCAGCTTTGGCTGATGGAACTGCACCGCAGACAACGTTTGGAGCCCATTAATGTCGCTACGCAGAAACTGGGCAAAATATTCTGGTCTACAATGGCCAATGATATCATCCCAGAACTAAGAAGAACTGGTGGCAGTATTAACGTCCCTGCAGGATTACGCGGGAAGGTCGCTCGAAATCGGCGTTTGCCAAGTACTAGACACTGCTCCGAGGAGAATATAGCACCAATATACATATAAACATAAAATTCACTGAACACAAAACATACAACTACGAGACAGATAGCAAATCTACAAGTAAATAAGAAAAAACAAACACAACAGAACAAAACCACGAAGTGACGAACTAACCTTAAGCACTAATAAAGGCTCGAATGCTCAACATCGTGCCAATACTAGAATTTAACACAAAAATACAAATACAGAGAAGAACACGAAAAAGAATGAACGCAAAGTCAAACAACAGACAACACCAACAAAACAAAAAGGAAAAATAAATAACTAAAGAATAAAAACGCCTGCGATGCCCCTAAAACAAGGGCAAACTTACTTTACTTTCACCATTTACCATCTACCACTATCTAAATTTTTCAACTATTGAGTACACCAGAGAGTGTAAATGGCGTAGGATTCTTGGTTATAAGCATCCGACAACTACCTCAGAACCGTTAAAGGAGGCAAAGATTTGGGGAGATTTACCCAAAACGCCTCCGAAAAAATGGAAAGAGTACTTAAGAAAGAGTTATTACTCATTTTTTATCATCATTTCCCATTTTATTAATTTAATCTTTCTCTTTTAGCGGCCTCACTTAAGCAGATGACTCCTTAAGTCCCCGGCCCCGCCCCCCTGCGTGAACGGCCGTCAGATGTGAGAAGGGTTTGTCATTCTTGTTTTTGTCCTAACTATGCCGAGTAATAGCTTGGCCATTATTGGGGGCATTGGAGGAAGCTGGTTTGAGGAGTAGCCCACAGCCGATAACAATTTCAGAAACAATTCCGGAAAAGGGACAGACTGCCACCTCCACTGGTCAGCACCGCGGCGGCCCCTTCCAGGACCATAGAAGGACACACAACCATCTCTATGGTATGTTGGGATGCGGTCTTGATTAAAACACCATCGGGGGGAGGGGTGGGGCGTACTGAATAAGCCAGCTATACACTCACACCCTTGAGAGGATCCCACCCGGATTTATCTCATCCATTTTCATCATCCCCCCAAAGGCAAATCCCCTTTTCATCCACGCGGAAGTTTAGCGTGGGGGGGGGGTCCCTCTTCTCCGAAAAGGTAACATAATATTTTTTTTCCAAGCAAGTAAAATAACAGATACTCATAAGAACTATTTAGTCCCGAATAAGAATAAAAGGACAAAAAGAAAAAGAAAAAGTGTGCCCCCTCTTCAAGTGGTGCTCACCACTAAAATGGCGCCCAAGATGCCTCGAGGGTCCCGCTAAGCTGTATTAGCGGCCGTGACAAACCGGACAAGGGCACAGTCTACAATACTCTGTTCGGCAAGCTCTGTGTGGCAGTTTTGAGGCTGATTGACATACCTGCTGGATATGTCGCAGTATGCGAGCAGGAAAAGGACAGAGTTTTTAACAAAGGAGAAAGGAATTAAACACCTAAGATATATCAACCTACAACCGACCACGCCTTCACAAATTCAAGCACATAGGAACGTAGTGTGCAGAAGGCTAGACCCATGGGTCGGCCAGTACACTAAAGAGGAGATAAAGGAGGAGAGAGAAAATAACCAAACATGGGCAAAAGTGCCCGACATTATAAAATTTAAAAAGAAAAGAGATAACTCGGACTACACACATGTTTTCAGGATGATTTTACTGCCACTGAAATGGCGTCTAAGGCGAAAGAGAGAGGGCTGCTTCTCTTTAATGCCAAGATTAGCGGTGAGCAGATCCCGCGCGAAGAATACACCCCCGTGCAGATCTGCTTTAAATGTTATCGCCTGGAGCATTACAACACAAAGGACTGCAAGGAACAGGGATCAACCTGTTCCAGATGCAGTCAAAAAGACCATGGCTGGCGCGAATGCCCGGCAAAAGAAGAAAAGTGCCCTAACTGCAGTCAAAGACATGGGGCAATGGCGATGTCCCCCTCCCCCCCACAAGGAAATACTAAAAAGAAAGGCGGAAGCAAAGAGGGCGGAAGGAATTAGGAGAGCAAACACCACCTACGCCCAAGCGACTAAAACCACCCCCTCAGTTAGTGCCCCTAACAGCCTAGCTCCAAGAACATTTATCAAATTAGGCTAAGAGGACAAAAACTCCAACAAAATCCTTACTTGCATTCTTTATGCACATGTACGGAACCTGACAAACCCGGGCTGCTTTGCCAGTGAAATGAACAATATGCTCAAACACAATGGCTTGGCAGAGATGTGGTTCCCGGAGAACCCGCCTTCAGGGGAAGTCCTACAAATGCAGTTGGGAGCAGAGGAAGAGGCACCTGCGACCCCTCTCCCTAGAGATACCGAAGAAAAAGAAAGAAGAAGGAATAGCATGGAACAGAAACCAGCCCCACATAGGTCCCCAAACAAGGAGACCCAAGAATCGAAGCGAGAAGGAAAAGGGAAGAAAGTGCGAAGAGAGCAGCCAGACGAATCAAGCAGGCTGAAGGTTATCTCCTAAGCTCCACTTGGTCTTCCGAGGATGAGTAGTAGATCTCCCAGCCCCCTAAGATGAAAGAAAAAACAAGGAGCAAGAACTGTAAGAAAATCAAAGAATACCATGGTGAGGAAATAAACATCAAATACTTCAAAAAATCTAAAACCTCCTTCCCAGAAGACCCTAAGGTTGGGGAGATCATAGGAGTAAGAACGGGCCTATTGAAATAGTCTTACGACTCACCAGACCAAGAAGCGCTTGTAGATACAGCGCTCATGGAGACCAGAATAAAACTTTATAGGGACTCCTGCCTCGCCATAAGCGAGGCAGAATTCAAGAAAATTCGGAACGGGAAATATACACGCGACAAAAACCACTAAAAGAGGAAACTAACATACAAACACACAAGATACAGAAAACACAAACATGGAAAACAATAACAATACATTAAGAATTCTCACAATTAACGTTGGTGGATGGGAAGGGAAACACATTCTTGCAAGAACATATTTCGTAAAGTGGATCCTGACAACACAAACAGCATCAAGATGCCCAACTACACTGTCATAAACAAAAACCACACACAGGAACGATACGTTGCGCTACCATCGCGATCCGAAACAACATAAAATACAAAACACTTGCAAGCATATATGAATCATTTATGGCAGTAGCAATACCTACCCTGGTTAGAAACCTAACCGTGGTGGTTACCTATCAACCTCCACGACGAAATTAACGGCTGGTCCCTAACTTTTACAACCTCTTCGGGCGCAGGAAACTTACATTGCCTGGTGGTGATCTTAATGCCAGATGCCGTGCATCAGGCTACGGAAGCACCGACCAAAGGGGAAGAAACCTGGAGTTGTTACCCGAAAGAGAAAGATTTCCCGACCTTCTTAACGAAACGTTCGGCAACAAAACCGGACATCGTGTTAACATCCAATAACTTCCCCTTCAAAATCGTCAATGAGCACAGACCAGTGGTACCGAGCGACCATATTCCGATTCTCACCACTATCTCGCTTCCCCCAAAACTCCAGCCCATTCTACTCAGAAAAAAGTTACGCAAAAGCTGACTGGGAGCTATATAGAGAGAGATACTCAGTACATAGCAACCAACTAACCTGGGAGACACTAACCTCAAAGAGATTGATGAGGTGATTAACAAGATCACCAATCTCCTCATTCAATTCCAGAATCTCCTATAAAATGCTCGTACAACCTGAGTGGACGGTCGAGATGAGAGAAATCGCCCGAGAACATAGAGATATCTATGATGAAATCGGCAGGACAGGAACCAATAGGGAAAGGAGAGCCAGAATGAGGAACTGAAAGAGTTTATAATTGAAAAACAAAGAACAATCTGGAATGACATCATTGAGAGGCTGGACAGGGAGAGCAATCCTGTAAAATTTTGGAATAACATCCGAAGCATTAGGAGATTGCCTCCCAGACCCAGAACCCAAATTAAATATGGAGACGACATCATAGAGGACCCAGAGTCTCTCGAAAGAAGATATAGAGCACACTGACACGAGATTTTTGCTATATCACCTGAGGAGAACGACGACTTCGCCCGGACTTTGAAGACCAATTGCTCGACGACCTCGGCACAGTGATACATATAACCTACCCCCATCCGTTAGTATCTCGGGAAAGAGTGATGGTTGACCACGGATGCCCAATAACTGTCGAAGAGTCCTTGAACACCATAAGGTCCTTCAAGCAGAGGGCTCTAGGCTTGTCTGGGATTACGAAGAACTACCTCGTAAATGCCCCAAAGCAAATAATTCAAGGCTTGGCGAACACAATGAACGCTGCCCTGAAAACAGGCTACTTCTATGACGGATACAAGATGGCCAAAATCATCTTTATTCCCAAGGGAAACAAGCCCCCAACCAGGTGACAAACTATCGCCCGATCTCTCGACTTGAGATACCTGGAAAAATCTTTGAAAAGATTTTAGCAAACAGGCTAAAAGCTCAACTGAGCAAGTTAGGAGCGCATAACTCCCAATAGCATGGGTTCCGCAAAAAAGGGCACAGACACCGCTCAGGCACTCCTAACGCAAAAAGTAACATACTCCCAAGCGAACAGGTTCTATGTAGACATTGTGTTGATGGACGGGCAAAAGGCCTTCGATAAGGTCTGGCTGGAAGGACTCCAATACAAGATCCTGAACCTCCAGCTAGACCCAATCTTGGAAAGGATCCTCTGTGACTTAGTCATGGACAGAAGGGCATGTCTCATGATATAAGGGTACAAAGGCCCCGAATTCGAATTAAAGGCGGGCGTTCCTCAGGTTAGCTGCCTGAGTTCTCTGCTTTACTTGGTCTTCACAATCGACCTCCCAATTCCGGTGCACAGGGACACGATGTATCTGCAATTCTCAGATCACGTCATTCAAATTGTCCCATACCCGGAGAGGAAAGCGAGGGTGCAGGTGGCTGGCACAATAGTAGAAATCAATAACATCAGCCAATACGAGAGACGATGGAATATCAGGACTAACAGGGACAAATTCAAAATCGTCCCGTCGAACCGCGAGTTGACATGGCCCATCATCATAGATGGGAGAAAATACGGCTACTCTGCCTAAAGCCCCGTCATAGGCCTTAAAATCACCGACCATGGATACTCAAGATACCACAAGGAGAGATGGAACCTGGCAAGGATATGTCTGATGTATGTCCGGGCTATGCTGATCTACCCCGCCATGGTCTAAAAAGCGGCAAATAAAACCTCGATGAAAAGGCTCCAACGTGTCCAGAAAACTGCCTCTCTGCTCATCAATAAAGTAAGAAGGTGGGATCATCTTAGACAAAGTGATTTGCACAGGAGAAACGTTTGGAGCCCATTAATGTCGTTACCCAGAAACTGGTTAAAAAGATCTGGTCCACTCTAACGAATGGTGTCATTCCAGCTACAGGGAACAGGCGGCAGGCTTAATATATCTGCAAGGCTACGGGTGGAAGTCTCATGCCAAAGTCGATGCCAAGCCCTCCCTATCTGGGCAAAATACCCCCTCCCCATCTTTAATTTTCACCTACTATATCTTCCACTATCTCATCTTCTACTAATACCGAGTATATCATCATGATCATCATGAGAGTTTATTATGAATGACTATGGTCGAATGGCCTAAGGAAGGAGTGGTGTGGCGGAGCGAATGTGAGTGCGTGTGAAGGGATATTCTCCCACCCCTTTCCCAATATCCTCTTCCTCTCTCTGTGAGAATGTATGTGTGAATAGGAATGTTTTTTTGTTTTTTTTTGTTTTTATATATAATATAAATTCCGGATTTCATTTTTGCATAAAATGTCTTTTTTTCTCTTCCTCAGAAAATTGTTGATTCTTATTTTTGCGAAAGGCCACTCTATAATTTTGTTTAAATTCAAAAGGATAATATTTCAATTTGTAAAGAGTGGCGGAGATTGTAGGAGTCGAAGTAACTTAACTAAAGTTATTGTAGGTCCCATTTGGACAGATAGGGCTTCTATATAGCCTCAATACGCGACCGGATCGCAATATAATATTATATCGAGCTCGGAGGCACCAGCCCTTTCTAATCAAAAGTCTGCAGCAATTGTGAACACTCGAGTGGCAGCCAACAGGACTTCCCCCTGGGGGTAAAAGGTTAGGCCTTTTCTTTGTTGTTAAGTACAAGTATGGTTGTTAGGCCTCCTTGTACGATTTTGTATTGTTTTGGATCCAGTGTGCTTATTAGGCCTCCTTTGTATTGTACGTTTAGTTGTATGTATATAGGAGTTAGTTTGGTAATAGGATCATTTGTTTTTTTTTAATATTTTTTGGCTAGTATTCATAAGTAGGATTGTTTTTTTTATAAGTA
Organism: Ceratothoa steindachneri; assembly: GCA_963969495.1. NCBI lineage: Eukaryota > Metazoa > Arthropoda > Malacostraca > Isopoda > Cymothoidae > Ceratothoa > Ceratothoa steindachneri. The sequence continues at coordinate 161,860,970 of OZ018326.1, forward strand.
ACGAGATCTTTTATCTATCTACATCCGTCTACATTGAGTGTAAAGATCCTCATTCTATTGCTTACTCTCTCCATGTTTTCCTTTCAGTGTTTCTGGGTAGTATTTTTCTCTCTCCCGTTCCTTTTCTTCCTGAATTCAGCATTTGAGACCTGATCACACGTATCATCTTATAGAATGACTCTGTGGCGAAGCAATGCTTCTTCTACTGTTTCTGTGTCGATGTCAGCATCGAATTCTCACTTGTATAATTTTGATTTAATGCCTTGGAAGATTTTCCTGTGCTCCATATCCTCGGGGAAGGGAAAATGTTTGCTCGCGTAAATAAATAGTTTGATTCTATCCGCGTCCAGTTTCTTGTTTTTATCTTCCCTCCTCTTGGCTTTCTTGGTTTGAGGAGCATCTTCCAAGTCCGATGAGTCGGAGGATTTCAAGGAGTCCGATTTCGCCATCTCTGTTCTTTCGTATTCTTCTTTGTACTCTATTTTTTTATTTCTGTGCCGGTGTTTTTACTTCTACCGCTTCTTTTGTCTTTTCTTTTGGGGTTTTATTCACTGCTTTGGGGTTTTGCTTTCTGTTGCCTTCTTGTTCAATTTCTTCTGATTGTCAGTTTGGTACTATCTACAGTTGCAGGACATTCCCGGAAGTAAGATTGTCCGGAAACCACATTTGGTCCATTCCGTTTTTTGCGAGCATTTCACTCAGTTCTTTGCGTGGAGAATGCACGTCAGAATCTTGGTCGAATTCTCGTTTTGGATCTTGAGGTAGGTTTTCTTTGCGTCTACTTGTAAACTCCTCTCTCTCTCGATTTGTTTTCCGCCAAATTTAGCGTTGAACATGAGGAGTCTACGTTCCTTGGCCTTCTGGGCCATTGTAGTCTCTGCGAAGACTAGTTTAAAGACATGTGAGTAGTCACTATTCTCCCTTCTATTTTTTACTTTAATCACCTCGACTACTTTAGCGTAGGATTGTCGAAGTTGCATTTCTTCCTTAATTTCTTCTTTGGCGTGCTGCCCGATCCATGGGCCGAGACGCCGACATTCCACACTCCTGTGGGCAAGGATTTGTATTGGTATGGCTGGCTGCAGTCCGATTCCACGAAATACCTAGACAGCCTTTTCTTTAGTAATGGCCTCGATGTCTCTCTCCTTTTTGCGGATAGCGACGTACCCTGAGGACAATTCCAGGAGTCTAACGATGGTTTTGCTCACTTTTCGTACACTATTTCGAAAACCTTTTCCCTGATGGATTTGTGGTGTTCATCTATATCACTCAGCGGGATTCTGTTAGTGTTTTTTTAGCCATCTCTTTGAGAAAATCGCCTCTTGGGGCCGTGGTCTTCTTTTTCTCTCTATTTGCTAGTCTAACTTCTGAGTTAAAGTTTCTGCTTGATCTCTTCAAACGATATTCCTCTAGTACTTGGTTGTAGGGGAAGACTTCGTCGCAACTATGTGTCTATGAACGTGAACTGCCAAATTGGGAGTACAAAATGATGATGGGTAAACACGGGTGGAGGGGGGATGGGGGGGGGCTCACGAGGTGGATTGTATAGCGGATTTTTTAGGATTAGCACGGAATCAACAGCCACTAACTGGGCGTACCATTTATCGCGGGTTTGGGTATCAGAACTGCAGCTGGCATACATAGAGACGAGTGTTGCTTGCTTCTATAATCCTGGCTAGACCTCTAAGGTGGAGGAGTGGGGGCGGGACCCTGCATCCTATCCCGGAAGTTGCCCCTGACGCCGAGTTGCCCTGTGGGCTATTCCTTAAACCAGCTTTCCTTGGCGCCCCCAACTATGTCTATCACAAAGAACGACATAGTTGGGTTGAGGCAAGATGAAAGGCAATCCAGTTCATTTCTGCTTCGTTACTCCGTCGAGGGTGCCTGGGGAGGGGGGGAGGGGGGCTGACATAAAGACGCCTAGGGGCAGCTTGTAAGAATCTTTCTCAGGAATCCACGTTAGGAAAGTGAAGAAAAATCTCCACGTTTTTCTGCTGGCCTTCTTTTCTTTGCCTCCGTAATTGGGTGAGATGTGTAGCAGTTAGCGTCGTTGATTCAATTAAGTCTTCAATCCGTTAGTTAATGATGATAATGTATACAGAAAGAAAAGAGACGGATCACTGTGCAACACAAGAGATCAGGTAGTCGTAGAGGAAAAGGTACGGAAATAACTTGAAAGGGGATAGGAAGAGTTGATAGGTCGGTGGTTTCACACCAATGCGGAATGGAGTTGGGTGTGTCTCGGGGCGTTCGTAACTGGACGACGGTTGAGGGGTAGTCAGGAAGGAGATCGTGTCTGCATAGTCGGTAATGCTTTATTCATGATGCTCTTAACTTATGCGTAGAACGGTATGGGTTGCGGGTGGACATGAGCTGCGGGGTATCGCAGTGCCCCGCAACATACAGTCTTGCTTGTAGTGCGGAGTATATGGGGTATCTGGCTTGATTCCCGAGTTGTTTTGTGAGTCTAGTGTGAGCGTATGTTTTTAGGGGTGCTAATTTGTTGTTGTCGTGTAGTTGAACATTCTCGCGTACATGGGATAGCGGCAAGCGCGCTTCAGAGCAGAGTTCTGAATGCGCTGAGCAGCATTTTTTTTGTGCGTGTTTGTATTATGTGCTGGTGTATATTGAACTTAAGGGAATTATTAAAAGTTACCCCAAGGATTATTATCTGTTGTGTGAGGTCGAGCCTTGTTGGGTTTAAGTGGTTCCTGTCTGGTGTGTGTGAGAAAAGTTGTAGGTTATGCATGTAGTGATCTCTTGTGCCGAAGAGCGTCATCTGTCCTCTTCTGAGGATTCGTGGCAATCAGCCATTTATCCTCGTATTCTGTCTTTTCGTCTAGTATTATTTGTCCGTGGTGCGCGATCTCTCTGGTCCGCGGTAACTGACAAGAATGGTCTCATCATCGGAGTAGGACACTGTGTAGGTGTCACGGCAGTTTTCGGGTAGGCGTGGGGTGTCATTTGTGTAGATAATGTAAAGTGTGGGTGTCAATACGCTTCCTTGGGGAACACATGAGCGTGGTGTGAGATGTTGTGATTGGATATTGTTGTATTTTATGTGGCTTCTACGTTTAGTGTTGTAGTGCGAGAGGATCCTTCTGGTGCAGAGTATTAACTCCATATCATTGGCGAGTTTCCAACTGAGTCCCTCGTGTCACACCTTGTCAAAAGCTTTCTCCACGTTCTTGCTGATAGAGAGTGTCTTTTGTCGTACCTGGCGTTTTTTTGTATTCTTTCGTGAACGATGGTCATAGCCTCTGAGTGGACCGGCCCCTCCTGAACTCATATTGGTGGGGAAGAACCAGTCACTCTCTTTCAGGTAGTCTCGTAGGCGGCAGTTGATCATACATTCGAGTATTTTGCCTAGCTGCTGTAATAGAGCAATAGGCCTGTAATTGTTTGGATGTTTAGGGTCTTTGTTCATTTTGTGTAGAAGCATGCTGTGAGAGACTTTAAATATTTTGGAGAAGTTGCCTGAGACTAGTGAGGCGAGGAATAGGTGTGTAAGTGTAGGGTATATGTTTGCGGGAAGGTTGTGTATTAATGCGGCTGGTAGGCAGGAGGGTCTGGCTGCGCGTTTTGGTGTTGTTTTAATGTAGTGTTTTGTTTCCTCGACGGTGATCGGAGTGGTCAGTGTAGATGTGGTCGAGCAGCTCTATTCGCATCAGGGGGGTGGGCCTTAGCTCATGAGCGTGGGCCCGACACCACTCCTGGACTTTCTGGAAGTGCTCTTGCGCGTGTGTTTTGGTGGGTTGTGTGTGTGTGTGTAGTGTCCCAGTGGAACTAAATGCATCGAAGATGACGTTGGTGTCTGTGAGTGTTTGATTATTTACTTAGAGGGTGATGGATTTGGGTGGATCGGTGCCTAGCATCCTTTTTACGCGCCGCCAGAAGAAGGCGGGGTCAGTGCAAAGAGTCTCGTTCGCGATGCGGACGACCTCTCGCCACTGTCTGTTCCTATCTAGTTGCATGCAATGTAGGATGCGGCCACGTAGGTGAGTGATGTTGAGTTGTCGTGGTCCTCTGGTGTAGTAATTGTTGTACCGTGTGATGAGTCTCTGACTGTTTATGGAATATGTAAATTGTTTTATACATGTGTAGGTTTTGTGTGGTGTGTGTAGGTCGCGTGTTGCGGTTATAGTGATCAAGATTGAGCACCAGTAGTCGTCTAACAGATCTGAATTGCTGTAGTCCAGGTCGAGGTTTTGTGGCGTGTTTTCTGTTATGTGTCTCTTGAACTCTTCCCAGTTCGTGTTTTTGAAGTCGAATAGAGGTGGTGTGAGTATGAGTATGGGAGATGTGGTCATGATAAGGCATATTGGTATGTGGTCAGAGTTTACGTGATGACCCGGTGAGACGTGAGTGTAGAAGCGTTGCGGAAGACCACGTCTGGAGAAAAAGTTCCTCCGAGAGTACCGAAGAATGTGAGGAAGGCCTGACCGATGTGCTCGCAGCGATAACGTGGCAGGGAACCGGTTAGGTATCTTTCTGCATCATTCGTGGTATTAGAAAGGAGTGTCAGGTGAAAAGCCTTGAGGTCCCCCGCAAATATGATGGGTAGGTTGTGGTTTGATAGAGCCCAGAGAGGGACTTGTATGTTTAATTCTAGGCGTGGTGGTCTGTAGTGCGTGGCAACTAGGATGGGGCCAGATCTTGCCTGTACCTTGCAGGATAGAAAAGAGTCATCGCGTGTTTGAATGAGGAAGTAGTGTATATAGCGCTTTATTAGGCTCGCTGATCCTAGATGCAGTGCTTTTGGAGTTAGATAACTGTGGTAGCCTGCAATGCGGAGTCTGTTGTTGAGAGGGTGTAGCCTGGTCGAGTTCAAGACTATTTATTATGTCAGGTCTTTGTGTGTTTAGGACCCAGTTGGCAACAGTAGGGCGAATACCGTTCCAACTGCCTACGTTTAATTGTTTTATGTTGAGGAAATCTATTAACGTGGGCGGAGTGCACGTGGGACTGATTTAGCCGGAACCGTTCTCCTTTCGTGGGTTATTCCCAGGAGGCCTGGAGAGCGAGTACCTTCACGCGTGTCGGTTGTGGTTCATGGGAGTGGAGAGGTTGTCAGTGGTGTTATTGGGTGGGCAGGCTGTGGTAGAGGGGATAGTGTGTTCTGTGGAAGGAGGGTTAGAGACAGTGTGAGGTTGGGTCGTGTGCGTAGAGGGGATAGTGTGTTCTGTGGAAGGAGGGTTAGAGATAGTGGGAGGATGGGTGGTGTGCGTAGAGGGGTTAGTGTGTTCTGTGGAAGGAGGGTTAGATATAGTTGGAGAATGGGTCGTATGCGTAGAAGGAGGGTTGGAGAGAGTAGACTCAAGAAGGGGGGAGTTAGGAGCAGAAAAGGTGTAAGTAGAGCTAGTAGATGGGGTAGAGATAGTAGAGGAGGTGCAGATTATGATATGGGGTTGTCGGGGGAGAGAGGAAGTTGGGATGGCAAGGAAGGAGGAGTAGAAGGAGGATAGGAAGGAACAGCAGGGACGGAGTTGGTAAGCTTTACGCGTGGTTGTGTGTGGTAGGGGGTTTCGTGATGGCCTTTTTGTTTAGTGCGGAGTGTTGTGGAGGGTGTGGTGGAGGTGGAGGCTGTGAGAGGGTGGGTGGGCACGGTAGGAGGGGGATTGGTGGCAATAGGGGGAAGTTGAGGCTGCCGAAAGATGAATGCCTGTGGTAGGAGGGAGTTTAGGTATAGAGGAGGAAGGAGTGGTAGGAGGGAGTTTAGGTATAGAGGAGGAAGGAGTGGTAGCTGTGGAGCGAGGAGAGGAGACGCTAGGAAGAGAGGTAGGAGCAGTGTGCAAAGGGGCAGGTAAGGAAGATACAGTGGCAAGAATCGCATGGACAGAAGGGGGGAGGAGTCAGGGGCGTGGTGAAGGTGGTGGACGGGGTGTGAGGGGGCGGTAGGTCCAGTGGGAAAGCTGTTCGTGCCCACCGGGGTGTGGAAGAGTGCTGGTCTCCTGTGTGTATGCTCGTTATTAGAGCGAACACCTTCTTGGGAAAGGTGATCTGTTCAAGTCCGTGCGAGGCAAACAGTATATGTATTTAGTATGTTTGCGTATAGTCGGGCATCACCCTTCGACATTTCATTTGCGACCGATGAACGCAAGGCGGCCAGGTTTAGCTTTGGGTGTGTGGTCTCGTTGGGTGTGTGGTTTGGGGTAAAGGTGGGCCTCGGGAGTAGTAGGGGTCTCTGGGTGTAAGTTGTTTGGGTGGGGGCGGGTGTCAGAACATGTGGGTGAGTGGGTTGCTGCCAGAGTAGGGTGTGGCTTTGGTAGGACAGGTGGTGGTGTGGACAGCTTGCGCCGGCAGCAGCAGCGAAAGTTCTTGGGAGGGAAGGAGGGGCAGGGACGGAGTGTGTGGTTGTGTTGGTGGGTTGTGGATGCCGTTTTGCCGCTACGGCGTCAGAGCGGGCCTTACTTAGGTAAGGGCATTTAAGGTTGACTGCGACATGTTTGCCGCCACAGTTTGTGTAGAGGGGTGAGGTGGCTGTGCAGGTGGTGTAGTGGTGGCCCACTACACTACACCTTGAGCAGACCAGCCTGCTTGGCAGTTTCGTATTTCGTGTCCGGTTTTGTACCACCGGTGCCACTGTGTTTATGTTTAGCTGTGGCTCGATGTTATGTGGATGTGTTAGTGTGCCGCAGACCTTGATGCCTTGGTATAGCAGCAGTGTTTTGCTTTGTTCATCTTAGTGTGTAATTACTGCCCATTGTTTTCTACGGTTATAATAGAAGTCTATGATGACCTCCGCCCCATACTTCTGTCTGAGGTGTGTGCGGAGTTCATCGGTGGAGAAAGCCAACCATAGGGGGCTAGTCTTGAGGACTCGAATTTGGTGTTTCTTGTGTACACCGTCGGCTAGTTTTTTGTGAAGATCTTGTGCGGCGAGTGTGTCCGACGCAAGTTCGTGGAACTTGACTGCGTCCTCCTGTGAGCGGAAGACGAGTTTGTAGCCTGTGTGAGTCTTTATTATTTTTGTGATGGGGTGTCATGTGTAGTGGCTAGGTTGAGAAGTGTGTGTTCATTGTTCGTAGTGGGTTGTTTTTTCTGTTATGTGTAGGAGTGTGAGTCTGAATGAATTGTTGTGTAGCATTGAGGATCGTTTTTTTTAAAACTTACTTTCCTTTCTTTAGAGGAAGGCCCCCACCCTTCCCATAACGACCCCGTGAAAATGACTCAGATGTGATGATGATTAGTGAGTGAGTATGAATCTGGTTGGGCCCCTCAGAGGGTGGGAAAACATGGTGGCCTCAATGATGACTGAAGCCTAAATCACCTGACTCCAGTCGGGGTGCCGCCCATCTATTGGATTTGGGGTATTTCTTGGTTACGTCCGACTTCTCATAGAGATGGTGGTATCTCCTTCTGTGATCTTGGACGGTGCCGCAGTGTAGATTATTAATCCTCCCTGCGTTGGTAACTGAGTCCCAATCCAGGTTTGCTCCTTCCTTTGGGTTCCGCAGGGGGCTAAGCCTCAGACCTCCTTTGCCCAAAGTTTGCAATTATGCCCTTTCTAAGTAGAATGGCATAGTTGCAGCGGAGTTCTATGTGTAGAGTCATATTCACGGCGGGGCAGGGATGGGGAGGGTTTAGCACGTCATATCACTATGAGGAGCCAGGGAAATAAAGGAATTTATATTCAGGGGGGATGGGGGAGTGGTTGGATTTTCTCAATCTCGTGTATTCCTCTCAAGATGATACCTTCCACGGTATGACTTGCCGAAATTGCACTGTTCTCAGTGAGAAGCGTCGAGGGAATTTCGCCTGGCCTTGCCTCCTGTATCTGAACGATAGCAGGAAAACGCAGAGATGCAGATATATCTGTAGAAATGCACAGATGTATGTGTCGTAATTTTGAATTTAAACTAATGTAAGAGTGTAAGTGTGGGTAGGGGATAAAGAAAGGGTATGGGATCAGATAGCAGAAAAGAGATAAGGGGTGAAAAGAGTAAAGAGATGCTAAGAGCCTGGTGATCAAGCCTATGGCTTTTTAAATATTTTTATTTTGGGGTTTATTTGTTGTCTTTAAGTTAGTTTGTCTTCCCCCAAAATTAATGTTCTTGGGTATGATATGCTGATTTGCTATTGTGGAAATAAATTATTTTAATCATTTTAGTGTTGAGCTTAGTGTATTTGTTTTTTTGTATATTATGTAGTAAGTGTAAATCGTGTCTTTTGTTTTTTCTTGGATGTTTCTGCTGTATTTTGGGGTCTTCAGCGTTGACTTCTTGTATAAATCCGCCAGGTTTTATAATTGGGTAATGTTTTTTCTTGGTCGGTTTCTTTGGTCTGGGTAAAAACATTCTTATTTTTATGCGGAGAACGGCACTTCTGCTCCCCAAGCTAAAAGCTCAGCGGAGCTTGGAAATATGGCGCAACTTATGCCTCTTCTGTTATAGTCAATCATTTGGACGATATCATCGTTCAATTCTCGATTAACCATTTCTTGCATATTCCTTGTCTGTTTTTCTATGACAACGTTAATATGACTTATTCCTGCCTCCCGGTGCAGCTCTTCCTGGCGTCTTCTCTCTCGTCTGTATGTACCTGTAATTAGGTAAATACATTTATTCTGCACCCCAAGCTAAAAGCTCAGCGGAGCTTGGAAATATGGCGCAACTTATGCCTCTTCTGTTATAGTCAATCATTTGGACGATACAATCGTTCAATTCTCGATTAACCATTTCCTGCATATTCCTTGTCTGTTTTTCTATTACAACGTTAATATGACATATTCCTGCCTCCCGGTGCAGCTCTTCCTGGCGTCTTCTCTCTCGTCTGTATGTACCTGTAATTAGGTAAATACATTTATTCTGCACCACTTGTAGTTTCCTCTTTTGTGTCTTCGAGACACATGAGAGGGCGGAAGCAGGGTAAAGCAGCATCTATCTTACAAGTGCATTGCAGATCTTTTTCTTTTTGCTTTCATGAAAATTTCTGAGAGTTTTGACGGCAGCAGTGGCATGGTGCTTCTTTCTTGCACGTGCTTCTTTTACCCGGTTGAAGTAATCTTCATTCCGAGTACATTGCACTCCGTGTTGTAAAGATGACGTCTATCCCCCACCTTGACGTCGTAAAGTAGTCTCCTGCCTATGGGGACTACTTCAAACTTTTTCTGGTTGGTGCGGACCTTTCACCGACCCGCGTAGGTGTTAAGGTTTTCAATTTCTACAGCTGTCATTCGAGCTTGCCAAAGCGCATTCCTCCATGGACAAGTGATTATCTGGATGAAATCCTCGGCGAATTGAATGTTGAGGCAAGTGGGGCTTACAGGGGCTGAGACATCAGCGGTCTAAATCAAGTAGAGAGTGGGGGACAGGCACCCTCCCTGCGGGAGGCCCGCAGTGAGCGGAAACTTTGGTCCGTCCGTGCACCCTAAACTGATGTACGCCGCTCTTTGTATGACATAGTCACAGAGAGTTCTTTCTAAGTTTTCACTTAGGCCCAGTCGTAAGATCGTGTACTGCATTCCACATTGCCACACCTTATCACAGGCTTTTGATACATCCAGATAAACAATGTCCTCGTAATTTCTTTCCCGTTTTGCTTGTGCTAGCTTTTCCGTGATGACATTAATCGCCATCTCTGTACTTTGCCTTCTGCTAAACCCGAATTGATGTTGGTTGAAGAGGGAGTTGTCCTCCAGGTGAGACACCAGTCTTCGGTTGAGGATCTTCATGAAGAGCTTGATGCAAAATTCTAAAAGGGAAATTGGCCGGTAGCTCTCCTTCATCGTTAGCTCCTTTCAGTGCTTATCCAAGAAAATCATCATAGCCGTTTTATAAGCATCTGGAAAGTATACCGTGTTCAGACAGGCATTATATATTCTTCTCATCACTTTTATGACATTAGCTGGTACCTTTTGAAAGTTTAACTTTGTAAGCGCCGATTTTCCTGGGGTTTTTGTTGGAATGAGCGGAGCGCGCCGAGTAATTCTTCTTCGGTAATCTCGGCGTCTCCGTCGCGCTGTCTATCCACCTGGTGGTAAGAATGCGTCATGTGTATTTGTTCATTAAGCACGTCTATGATGTTTCTTTCAAACTCTAGGTCATAGTCTTCGTTTTTCTCTTCAGTTATGCTAAAATATTTTTCTCAATAACTTGGGAATATCTCTTCCATTCTTCTTTCTTCCATTTCGATGTTTCCATCTTCTTTTTTAACTCGATTTTCTTCTTCCCAGTCGATCCTTTGAGATTTCTGAACTTTTTCCGAAAATCTTACGGAGTTCCTTAGTGATCGAAGCTATCGATCGCATCATCCCATCGTCTCCATTGTTGTTCGAGGATCAACTGGTTGAGTTCTTTGATTTCTTTCTTCGTTGCATTGAGTGAACTAATGCATCCCTAGAGGACGTTTTAATTAAAAAAAAGAAAGAAGAAAAATCCGAAGTGGACAAAAAAATAAAAAATCTCTAATACATAATGAATAATTAAAAAGGAATAAATTACAAAGTTAGAACAATTAAATAAAAGAATATTAAAAGATGAAAAGTGGACACATTAATAAGTTAGTTAAATAATCATTAACATAAATATGAAGAATCAAGAAGAATAGCCGAATTAGCAATTATCCAAGATTAATTGAACTGCTAGAACATAAAAGAAAACAAAGGTTTGAACGCTAAAACCTTTTTCATCCCAAGAATCAATATAAATATTTAATAATACTGCGCTTGCCGACGTCCTGGCACATATAACTCTCTCTCTTAATTACACATACTTCTATCTTTTCTCTAACTCTCCCCACACCAATTTCTCTCTTTAAACATCAGTGATAATAGCCCCAGGGAAAAGGCTTAGATTATCTGTTGTTTTTCTCTCTTTACGACTCTTAGATTCTGTCACTTTTTATAGAGTAGGAAAGGGGGGCTTACCCCCCCCCCCAATTACCGATACCAAAAATAGAATAGAATTCATCAAAACTCCCCCCCTGCGACTCAAACCCAACAGAAGGAAGAGGAAACCACAAGAAGTAGCCCAACAGATATTGATTGACCTTCAAATCCTATTAATTAAGTGTCTTGCTGTCCCAACAGGATTCATCGTGATGTGCCCTGAAAACAAATATGTTGAGAAACTCCATCCTATACGGTCAGCATCACACTCAATAAACTTGACCTTGAAGCAAACCCCCTCCACAGATCACTACCAATAGATCAGTCGTATGCAGGAAATTGAGCCATGAGTAAGCATGAACACTCCTCAGGACATTAAGGAGGAGTTGAAAGCGAATCAACCGTGGTTGAAAATTCATGATATAATAAAATTCAGAGATCACACTCACGTGGACTTATTGAATTCTGTATAGGATCTCGCGAACCAACATCCAGCGAGGCGTATTTATCAACATACAAATATGATTCCGTTGTTACCAAGTGGAAGACCACGTAACTGCGGAATGTCCAAAAAATTACCTAATAATATGTTCGGAGTGCAGGAAAGAGGGGCACACCCACTGACCATGCCATAGTACGCCAAAACAGTGCATAAACTGTGGAGGACCACATCAGGCAATGGCGATGTCATTCAGGGAAAAGGACATAGTAGAGACCTATCCAAACAACTTAGAAGAAATAAAAGAGAATTAGCGCAAATAATAAGCGATAAGCAACAAAAATATTGGAACAACCAGGTCAGGAAGTTAGATGTCGAAGAATTCCCCAAGAAATTTTGGAAATGAGTTGATAAAATGAAGGGAAAACCGGCGAAGGAGAAGATCAAAATTGAAGATGAGAGAGGGATGCTAATTGAGGATGAAAGCGAGATAGAAGTAATTTTCAAAGAATACTGGAGAAATGTTTTTAGAAACAGCGAAGAAGAAAATTAAAACTTCGACACTGAATTTGAGAACGTAATTGTCGAAGAAGTTGTCGTGTCTCCATACACGCACGCTCAATTTCAAGCAAGAGCGACGGCAGAAGAAATTCGAAGAATATACGAATACGAACGCAGATGAAAAATCAGTACAAACCGAGACAAATTTAAAATAGTTCCCATATACAGAAGAAAGGTAGCAGACATCAACCTGGACAATGTAAGATATGGATACAATAACGACTGTAAATTACTAGGTTTGACAATAACGAAATCTGTTTACACGAAACATGTAGCCGAGAGAATACAGAAAGGAAAGAGAGGACTAGTACTCCTTTATAAATTAAGAATTTTAACTCAAGAGAATAAAAAGAAGATTTACAATGCGATTATCCAACCAACACTGATCTATTCAGCAATCGCATTTTGAACTAAACTGCTCGAACTACAAAGAGACCAGAACAAAGCAATATACCTAGTGACAAATACAAGCAGGGCAGAGAGGAGAAGGAGGTTTGAAGAACTACACAGAGAAGCCAACTACGAGCCCTTAAACAGGATAATCATGAATAGTGCAAAAGGAATCCAAGGATCATGCTGCCAACCGTTCACCTTCTTTCCATTCCTCACTAACTCTTGGTTACTGCCTTTCTTCACGGGCTCTCGAAATATACGTGGGTAGGTGATACATACCATGGTATCAGCACCGCGTTTTAGATGTAGGGTAAAGACCACCTAGGTCATCTGCTTGATCTTCTACTTGTTTCTTGCTGTACTATTGCTCCTTTTCCTCTTCCGCCGCTCTCTAGCCCCAGGGACTGATCGGATTTCTTGGGCATTAGTCAGCAACCGGCAAAGGCGGAAAAGTTTTAGTGAAGGCGGCAAGGTCTGCCCAAAATCTGCCAGTAAACGCCTCCATAATCGCTTCCTCTCGACGACCAGGAAGTTACTAAAAATAAAAAGAAGAAAAAATAGAAGCCACAAGAGAGATAATACCCTATTACTACTACACCATTTCACCCCCTTTTCACCATCATTTTCATCATTTTTTTAGGCTACGCTTTCAAGAATATGACTGGGTAAAACCATCAGCCCCTTCCCCCTCTTCACAGCGGCCCCACGGATGGAAATCGCCGTACACAGCCTCACCCAACTATGTCACTCACTAGAGAAGACATAAGTGGGGGCATTGGAGGAAGCTGGTTTGAGGATTAGCCCACAGTGGATGACAATGTCTTGAAGCTCGAATGGACAAGGTACGTACTGCAACCTCTGTTGCTAATCACTGCGGAGGCCCATCCTATGACCACAGAGGGACACTTAATGGTTTCTGTGTATGGTGGGAACAGTCGCGATTCTAACACCCTCGGGGAGCGGCGTTGCCAATGAGTCGGTCAGTAGTCATCTCCCAGTAGGATCCCACCCGTTCTCACACATACTCAATCATCCATCATCTCATCATAATGCACCATTTCCACACTCATTCCAACATCCACCAAGGCGAATAATTCTGGGGTCCAAAGCTGCTCAAAAAGCAAGAGGAGGGGGGGGAAATCACCCTAAGAAAAGAATTTCAATACACACATACGACTTACCTAACTACACACCCCATAACAGAAGTCTGTTTGCCATACGTGCTTGCATTATAAGTAACACGAGGGGGTTACCTTCAACAACATGGCAATGGATCTGGCCACACGAATACCCCTCAGGCTAATCAACGGCCAGGACAAACCGGAAAGAGGTAAAGTTTTTGAAACTATCTCTGGAAAACACAGCGTTGCAGTCATTCGACTTATAGACACCTCAACCGGTTACTTGGTGATCTGCGACAGGAAGAAGGACATCGAGACGATCAGCAAGGAAGATGGCCTTCTCGCACTCCAAAGATAAACCTCCAGCCCGCAGTACCACTCCAAATCCAGTCCCACCACAGCGTGATTTGCCGTCGACTCGATCCTTGGATAGGTGATTGCACGGAGGAATTAACTATAGAGATAGAGGACAATCAGAGCTGGGCGAAAGTCTCGGAAACCAAAGAAAGAACCAAGAATACACCCATGTATTCAAAGAGAAGGGTCTGTTACTCTTTCATGCAAAGATCAGTGGGGACCAGATCGAGCGTGAGGAATTCACGCCGGTGCAAATGTGAGTCCGCTGCTACAAGATGGAGCATCACTAAACAAAAGATTGCCAAGTTGCGGATGAGACATGCTCCAGATGCAATGAAAGGAGGCACGAATGGAAAAACTGCATGAAGATAGAGAAGTGTGTCAACTGCGGTCAGGGCCATAGAGCACTAGTCATGGCTTTTCCTATGAAAAGAAATATATTTACAAGGAAACAAGCTGCAAAGAAAGAAGAAGAAGAGAGGAGGAGGACAACTTCAGATACGCAAGCAGCCAAAATATCCCGCCCTACACAAGCCCCGACAAAAACATACATCAAACTTGAGAACGAGGAGTCAACGAAGATTCTCACATGCATTCTTTATGCGCACGTAAGAAATCTCACGATTCCGGGCACGTTCTCAATTGAGCGTAACCTGATGCTCAAGAAGAACAATCTGAGTGAGATGTGGTTCCCAGAGAACCTTCCCTCAGGAGATGTCCTACAATTACAATTCTCTCAAAAGGTGAATGAAGAGATAATTGCACCAGCATCTACCTACCCTACTGAAATAACGGATTCACACCACAAGGATTAAGGGCAAGAAACTCAGAAACCCACTAGGAAACCCGACCCCAGAATTGTAGCGAGAAAAACGAGGGAAGAAAAAGCGAGGAAAACTGCCATAAACGAACCCCGAAGAAGGGAGCGTCAAACTACGACTGACGCAAACTCGGAAAAACAACAATACCCTGAGCGAACCCACATGAGAGGACAACATTAAAAAGAAAAATGGTAATAAAAACAAGGACTGTTACGAGGGTAGAGAACTAGGTTTGAAGGTTTACGCTTCTGACAAGACCCCCTTCCCTGAACAAATATTCCTCGCGGACATCACCAAATGCATGATACACTAAAATGGACAAAAACAGATGCAGGAGACGAAACTGAAGTTGCGGGAGCACTCTAATCAGGTAAAGTGAAACTTGACAACGCCTCACTATTTACGATCCCGGCCATGGAATATAAGAAGACGAAGAACGGAAAGGTACGTAAGCACAAGGAATAAGCAGCACACTCTAGAAGTAGACACAAAACATGGAGAACATAAACAACACTTTGAAAATTTGAACATTAAACACGAATGGATGGTTTGGGAAAGTGAACGAATATGACAACATATTCCGAAGGACGGACCCCAACATTATCCTAATATTTGAACACGGTGTCGACAAGAATAACCTAGGGATGAAAATCTCGAACTACCACGTCCGGGCAAAGAACTCTACACAAGATAGATTCGACGGTGCTGCAATCGCCAAAAGAAGGAACATCACTTTCAAAAGGCTACCAAAACTTGATGAGTCCTTCGTAGCTGTCGAAATCCCTACACTTGTTGGGGACTCATGATGCAGCAGCATACATGCCACCTCGCCGTCAATATTTGCCCATCAATAATCTTCTAACCCTAACTGCCCACCGAAGGAATGTATTCATAGGGGGCGACCTCAATGCTAGACTGGGGGCCTCAGGCTACACAAGAACAAACGAAAGAGGCAGAATAAAGCAGCTTGTCATTGACCGGGATAGGTTCGATAGAGCCAGGCCGGAATTTCTGACCTACATAACTGGAAGATCAGTGACAGCTCCGGACATAATATTAACAAGCACTAACTTTCCTTTCAATCTGGTCACTATGCCAGGCCTCACGGTTCCAAGCGATCATATTTCCATCATGACCACCATCTCCCTCGCACCTCTCATGCTTCTTATTTCACCCAGGAGAAGCTTCACAAAAGGAAACTGGGAGCTCTACAAACGAATGCTCAACAGCTTTGAACAAGCCACCCTAAGCAAAGCTATCCTGGAAGAGATTGACGAATAAATAAACCAAATAACACTTCTGATCATGGAAGCAGACGAAGAATGTATTCCATACATCACGTAGAAAAGCCCTCCGCAACCCAGGTGGAAAGAGGAGATGAGAGATATTGCCTCAGAACATAGAGAGATCTATGAGGAAGTCAGGCAATTTGGTCCAAACTTAGATCACACCAGAAGACTGACAACTCAGAGAGGAACTCAAAGAGCAGATCAACAAAGAACAATGGACCCTATGGGGACAGAATTATCGAGAGGCTCGATACAGACCAGAACAACCATAAATTCTGGAAGGATATAAAAAACAAAGAGTTATACCCCGAAGGAGAAAATAAGGCTGGTAGAACATGGGAAAATCATAAAAGTTCCAGAGAGACTCGAAAGAAGGTTGAGGAGGTACTGAATTTCAACACCAATTGATTGACGAACTCAATACTATAATCCATCGTAGGCATCCTCACCCGTACGTTTCTGAGGAGATGAGAATGGAAGCCATGGACGACCGATCACTGCTGAAGAGTTCCTGAGCAAGCTCAAATCCTTCAAGCAGAGAGCTCCTGGCTGGACGGGGGATTACCCAAAACCATCTTGTATTTCTTCCCCCTTCCTGCTACAGGGCATCACCAACGTAATTAATGCAACACTAAACACTGGTTACATCCCTGACGGATATAAGGTGGCAAAAATCATCTTTATACCAAAATGGAAAAAGTTGCCAGAACAGCAGATGGACTACAGGCCTATCTCCCATTTGGAAGAGATCCTAGCCAACAGGCTTCCCTAATCAACTTAACTCTCAACACGGACACCGCTGACCGTCATCGACGGTCAGCATCATTATTGACAGAGGAAAATTCATTTTTATTTAAAGAAGAAGAAGAAAGTAAACTAGTAAACAATTTCACACCTATGAAAACCTACCACACATTTCATCACTTTCATTAACTTAAACTTCAACTTGAAAGTAGCGAAAATTACAAAACAAATCTATATACTTAATAACAAACACTAGAAGAGGAGATGGAAGAAGAGTACCAGACCTACATAGTGAGGCAAAAATAAGCCACTTAACAGAATAATTGCAAAAAGAGCCAGGAGAGTCATAGAAAAGACAGAATAAAGTATGAGTTGAATTAACCAACCAAGTTGCTCTAAAAGAAGGATGGAGATCACACATATTATTCCCAAGTTTCCCAAGGATAGTAGAAGGAGGAGGAGGAGAGGATGAAAAAAAATCTACACCTAGAGAAAGAGAATAATACTTAACGACGACTATAAGTAATTAAATAACCGAAGTATCACCAGAGAATAGCATATAGTCAATTATAACCTGGATAGGAATAGGAAAGATTAGATGGAGAGATTGAAACCTACACCAGTTTTTAGTAAGAATAATTACTAATAACTGTTTGAACGCCTTATAAATACAAACGCTACTTAGACATATTAAAGATAGATACATATACACACCCCAGCAATGTGGGACACTCACGCAAATACAAATTTTCTAACTTTAACACGCTAGCTATAACTACCTATAATGGACAGAGATAAGCCTGATCTCCAGGCAACTAGCATCTCTTTGCAAACCTCTTACTTCCTTCAGCCTTCAACATCTATTCTATTGGCCCTTCCATGAAGGCCAAGAGGGGTGGGGGAAGGTACGAAGAGCTGTTCTTTGACTCCCACTTCTCTTTTCATTTCATTTCATAGCAGACAGGGAACTGTTCGGAATTCTTGGCAGAAGTACCTCGGAAAAAACATCTCGCTACCTGGAAAAAGAGGTAACGGTTTAGAAAGGTTTTTACCTACGCCTCTGAAAAACTGGTTTCTAATTTTAGAACCAGCTCTTAAGAAAGAGAAAACTATACTGGTATCGGACTCATCATCATCATAATTCACTAATCATCATCTTTAACTTTTCACTGTCCCCACCTAGGCAAATGACTGCTCAAGTCCCCTGCCCACTGACTACGTAAACTGCCGTCAGATCTGAAAGGGAAATGGTATTCATGTTTCGTCCTAACTATGTCAGACAATTGCATGGAAATAATTGGGGGTATTGGAGGAGCTGGTATGAGGAATAGCCCACAGCAGATAACAATGTCAGAAACTCTTCCGGACAAGGGACAGACTGCTACCTCCACTGCTCATCCCAGCGGGGGCCTCTTCTAGAGCCATAGAGGAACATACAACCATCTCTATGGTATGATGGGATGAGGTCGCCATTAAAACCCCTCGGGGAGGCGGCGTTGTCAATAAATTCGCCATACAATCACCTCCCCGAGAGGATCCCACCCGGATTCATCTCATCCATCGTGATCATTCATCTAAAAGGCAATTCCCATTTCCAAGTAGGCGGCTGTTGGGCGGGGGGGAGGGGAGGCACTCTCTTCATCTGCAAGGAAAATAGAATTATAACAACGAAAAAGAAACAAACACGCACACATCAAAAATGGAAGCCGTCTAACCATCCAAGGAAAAACAAATCTTTGAAAGGAAGATTTGCCCTCCCCGCCAGCGGGGCTGCAAACACACCAAAATGGCGTCCCACCCCGCCACAAGAGCTCCCCTTAGGACTATAGGTGGACAGCCAAAGCCGGATCAAGGCAAAGTATTGGAAACGGTCTTTGGAAAGCTAAGCGTGGCTATCCCTAGTCTAATTGACACCACAGCCGGTTATGTCACAATCTCCAAGAAAGAGGCAGATGTTGAAACGCTCACGAAAGAGATGGGACAACGTGGTCTAAAGGAGATAAACGTCGAGCCCAGGACTCCCCTCAGATCCATAAGCGTAATACGCAGGCAGCTCGACCCCTGGATCGGACAACAAAACAAGGAATAAATAATGGAAGAGATAAATAGAAACCAGTCGTGGAGGTGGTGAAGTTCCGGAACAAACGGGACAACACAGAATACTAACACGTATTTAAAGTTATCTTCAGTGAGACGCAAATGGCCCCAAAGGCCAAAAAAAGAGGACTGTTACTCTTCAATGCTAAGATCAGCGGAGAGCAAATAGAGAGAGAGAGGAGTTCACCCCCATCCAAGTGTGCTTCTGGTGTTTCAAAAGGGAGCACCACCCCGCAAAGGAATGCAAAGAGAAAGCATAACTTGTTCTAGGTGCAGTGGAAAAGGCCACGGATGGCAGGAATGCTCGGCAGAAACAGAGTTGCCCAAACTGCAGGCTGAACCACTGGGTGTTGGCTATGTCCTGTCCTCCCATAAAGGAAGTAATCAAAAGAAAGAAAGCTGAGGAAACTAGGAGGGCTAAAACCTCCTACGCCCAAGCGACGAGAACAGCTCCAACCAGAACTATCAAGCAGCAACAGCCAAAGACCTATCTAAAGCTGGAAAACGAGAGTTCTACAAAGATTCTTACGTGTATCTTATTTGCGCAGGTTAATAATCTTACGAACCCGGGATCATTCTCAAAACACTCAATCTCATGCTGAAAAATAACGGTATGTCAGAGATGTAGTTCCCAGACGACCCACCATCAGGAGACGTTCTGCAGCTGCAATTCCTGCAAAAGGATGCATCAGAGACACCGGTGACTCTATTTCCACCAGGGATAAATCCATAGGCACTGAAAAAGCAGCGGAGGCCTCGAGTAGAAACAATAAATCCACCATGAAAGACCCAAGACTTGAGGCACAAAGGCACCGTGAGAAGAAGGACGAAAAAGCGGCTAGAAGGATTAAGCAAGAAGAGGGAAATCTCACGAGCTCATCATCCTCAGAATCTGATACTTAGGAGGGCGAAAACAGGGCAACTAAGAGCCTCGTAAGCTCAAGGAGTAGGTCGGAGACCTCTAAATGTACTTACAAGTACGATGGAGAGGAGATCGACCACAAGATAATCACAACTGAGCGGAGCCCATACCCCGAGAAGCTCTCCCCTAAGGAGATATATCAAGGAATTCGGGCAAAAAATACAAATGGACCTAATCAGCAACAGAATTAGAATCAGACATTGAGCAAGATATTCACAAAGGAAAAGTGAAAGTACACAAAGATTCTTGCATCACCCTAAGTGATGCAGAATACAAAAAGATCCGGAACGGCAGAGTCGAAAACACTTAATAAGACTCACCAAAGAGGACTCTCAAGAACAAAAAATCAATGGGGAACATCAACAACACTTTTAAGATACTCACATTGAATTTTGATGGATGGAAAGGAAAGTTCATTCCTTACGGCAACATCTTCCGTAAAATGGACCCGGACATCATCCACATGTCAGAACAAGACGTCGACAAAACACGGACACAATAAAAATACATAATTACACTGTAATACAGAAGAACTACACACAAGAAAGATCTGATGGCGCAGTCATCGCGATCAGGCAAAAAAATAAAGTACAAAACGCTACCGGACTTAGATGAATCATTCGTGGCAGTCGAAATCCCTATCCTGGCTGGAGGCCTAACTGTGGCGGCAGCCTATCAGCGGCCCAAGCGCTAATACCTACCGATCAACAACTTCTTCACCCTCTTCGGGCAAAGAAGCCTAGCGCTGCTAGGCGGAGACCTAAACGCCAGATGCCGTGCATCTGGCTACGGACGCGTTGACCAAAGGGGAGGGAACCTGGAGCTACTATTCGAAAGGAATAGGCTCCGGAGAGTCGGACCAGACTTCTCAACCTATCTAACGCCCTTTTTGCCGACAAAACCGGACATTGTTATAGCAAGTCCAGAAATCGCCTTCAACATTGTCAACACCTCAGGCACAGTGGTCACTAGCGATCATATCCCTATCATCACCAACATTTCGATTTCGGCAATGCTCAAGCCCGTCACACTTAGGAAAAGCTACGCAAAAGCTAACTCGGAGCAGCAAAGACATGCTTAATAACTATCCGCCAGCTGACCTGGGTGACGCACGTCTCGAAGAAATTGATGAGGAGATTGATAAGATCACTAATCTCCTCACTTAATCTGACGAAAGATGCGCCCTCAGAATCTCGTTCAAAATGCTCCCACAACCTAGGTCGACGGACGAAATGAGGGATAACGCTAGGGAATACAGGTAGATCTACGAAGAAGTCTGTAGAACAGGCTCAAAGCGGGAAAAGGCAGCCATAATGAGACAGCTGAAGCAAAATGAAGTCCGAGACAATATCATATTCAGACTAAAGAGGAAGAGAAATCTTGTAAATTTTGGGAATAGCATCCGAAAATTTAGAGAATTGCCTCCCAGGCCTAGGACACAAATAAAAGAAGGCGACAAGATCATAGAAGATCCGGGATCTTTCGAAAGGAAATTCAGAAGACATTGGAAAGAGATCTTTGCAATATCACCTGAGGAAAACGATGATTTCGACTAGGATTTCGAAGACCAGCTGCTTGAATATATAGGATCCACCCACACCCGCAAGTATCTAGAGAAAAAGAGGTGGGTAACCACGGGCGCCTCATCACCATTAAAGATACAATGAACACCATAAGGTCCTTCAAACAAAGGGCACTCGGTTGGTTTGGGCTCACAAAAAACAACCTAGTGAATGCCCCACTGCAAATTATTCAGGGCATGGTGAACATCATGAACGCATCCCTGAATACATGCTACTTTCCAGACGGTTATAAGATGGCTAAAATCATCTTTATCCCGAAAGGGAACAAGCCCCCAGACCAAGTGGCTAATATCCCCCAATCTCTCTCCTCAAAATACCCGGAAAGATCTTTGAGAAAATTATACAATCTCAACTCGACGAGCTAGGAGCGCATAACACGCAACAACATGGGTTCCGCCCTAAAAGGGGCGCATAAACGGCCCTGGCGCTCCTAACAGAAAATATCGCACATTGCCGAGCAAAGAGTCACTATGTAGACATCGTGATGAGGGACGTGCAGAAGGCCTTCGACAAGGTTTGGCTGAGAGGGCTGCAATACAAGATCCTAGGCCTGCAGCTATCGTGGAAAGAATCTTTTGTGACTTAGTCATGGACAGAATGGCGCGTATCGTGATCAAAGAACACAAGGACCAGAATTTGAACTCAAAGCGGGCGTTCAACAGTGGAGCTGCCTGAGCCCTCTGCTTTACCTGCTCTTCACCATCGACCTACCTACTCCAATACACAGGGACACGAAGTATCTACAGTTTGCAGATAACGTCACGCAGATCGTGCTCAGTCGAGTGAGGAAAGCAAGGGATCAGTCGATCAACACTATAGCAGAGATCTCTAACATCAACCAATATGAGAGAAAATGAAAAATCCGAACAAATAGGGAGAAATTTAAGATCCTTCCGCCGTGCCGCAAGTCGACGTGGTCCATTGTAATAAATGGAAGGAGATTCGGCAACTCCACTGAAGGCACCATCCTAGGCTTAAAATCCTCCGACCACGGGGAATTTATATAGGTTTAGAAATCTTAGCTCGGCTAATATCAGGAAATTATACCTGATGTTTATCCGAGCTAAGCTTATCTACCCTGCAGTAGTGAATCAAGTGGCCAGTAAGACTGCTATGAGGAGGCTCCAGTGACTGCAGAATTCTGCATCCCTATCTATAAACAAAACCAGACGAAGGGAGTTTCTTCGGCAAAGAGACTTGCACCGCAGACAACGTCTGAAGCCCATTAATGTCACAACACAGAAACTGGCCAAAACGTCTGGTCAACAATGGCCAATGATATCATCCAAGAGCTAAAAAGAAGAAGAACAGGTGGCAATATAAAGATCTTACCAGATTGCGTGAGGAAGTCGCCTAAAATCGACTTTTCCCAAGTACTAGACTCTGCGCCGAGGAAAACCTACACCACTTTACTCATAAACAAGATAGGACAGAATTTATAATCACAACTATGAAAAACAAACAAATACAAACAGAACAAAACACGAGGTAAAACACTAAATTAGGTAATAATACATGCTTGAAAGCTCGAAAATACATGAAGACTAAATAAACAAAATCAGGAGACAAATACACTGAAGAATATGAGATAGAACACACAGAGAAACAAACATACAAGTTAACAATAATAAAACAAAACTAACAAAAAGGAAAAATCAGTAGTTAAAGTAAACAAATGCCCGCGATTCCCCTCAAACTAGGGCAAACCTTTCCTCCCATTTTTATCATCTATCTTCTACTACTATCCATATCTTCCACTATTGAGTAAATCAGCAGACTGCGAGTGCGCTCTCTGGAAGATTTACGTTACACTCTCAAAAGCAAAGTCCTACTTTTTCCGCCTCAGAATTTCTCCACCAGGATTAGTAGGTGAAAAAGACTTGCATATTTTGAAGAGAGCCACTTTCGGATCCAGCAATCTGGCCTGGTCCTTCACACGACCACCCGCGCGCCTACGTGTGAAATCAATTGCTTCGGGAAACGACCCTGCGCATTTGCCCGCTCTCCAGTACAGCAGCACAACTCTGGTTCTAATGGACCTTTCTGCTACTTAAGTTCTCTAGGAGCTGCCTGTCTCTGACCTGTCCGAACCCCGAAAGGAAGCTTCGCAAGGGGTGCGAAGAAGGTTTCCCAGCTCTGGGGCGGAATGGTCAGGGCAGGTTTGTAGGATCCCGGTAGACATTCTATTTAGTTAGGCAGAAAAGATGAACTAGA
The DNA here is from genome assembly GCA_963969495.1 of Ceratothoa steindachneri. Taxonomy (NCBI): domain Eukaryota; kingdom Metazoa; phylum Arthropoda; class Malacostraca; order Isopoda; family Cymothoidae; genus Ceratothoa; species Ceratothoa steindachneri. The sequence continues at coordinate 161,884,339 of OZ018326.1, forward strand.
GTTCATTTAGGTACACGCCCCGCGATAGGGGCCTGTTAGGTCCGAAAGGATTTCCCCAAGGGGCAAACATAGACGACCCCAATGGCGAGAAACGTGTCCCACTCCAGGTTAAGGAGCATTCCTCGAAACCTTTTCGTGAGAAAGTGTTTCAGATAGTTTTTTCAAAACTGGGAGTCGCCCTATGCAGTCTCAAAGATCAAGCTTACGGATTTATGGCCTTTTGTGACTAATAAATACCTAGATAACTTGCTCAGTGAAAAATCGCGATGAGATCGGCCTAATACCAAGAGTCCCTCCGCATATCTCAGCAAAAAGGTCGATAATATGTCGACGTATTGACCCATACGTTGGTACTCACTCTGCTAAGATAATAAAAAATTAAATTGTGAACAAACAAACCTGGGCTAAGATTGATGAAAAAGTCAAGTTTTAAAACAAGATGGAGAAGAGCACACACATGTGTTTAGAGTGATGTTTGAATAAACTTAGATGGCCGCAAAGGATGCCGAGGATGGGTTGGTATTGTTCATCTCTAAAGTCTCCGCCACGTGTAGTGAACTAGAAGTGTTCGTTCCTCTACAGATTTGCTTCTCATTTTATGCCATGGACAAACACGCCACTAGGGACTGCCAGCTAGAAGGTAACGTCTGTTTTGAATGCGCTTAGTCCGGCTACACTTGGAAGGAATGCACAAATCGAAACGAAAAGTGCTTAAATTGCGGCAACTCCCACCGAACCCCGTCAATAGCTTGCCTTGATTACGGATAAGAAGAAAGCTATGATTGAGAAAAGAAACAAAAGGGCTACCACTACTTAAGCACAGGCGACTAAGAAATCCGATCAGGACAGGACCATGCTTCAAATTGACCAAAGTATGTGGCCTGACCTTGTGATGTGTATCTTGCATGGCCACTTTACAAATATAACAAAACCAGAAAGCTATGCAACAGAGCTCAACAAGATGTTGGTACACAATGGTCTCAAACCGATGTGGTTTCCTGACAACCCACCGTCAGGGGATTTTTTCCATGCCCAAATAAAAAGCGCATATCAAACGAAGACAAGGTCTCGCTCGGATTAACGTGATCCTCGCCTACGGAAACAGGAACCTACCGTAACTGAGGAAACTTAGATGGAAATTAGTAACCTGCCAGGTGAAACGACTGCGCCCAAGGGCATCAAAGTTGAACCAGTAGCAGCGGCTTCTGCTACCCCCACCGTCCCTTTTCAAAAGATTTATGGCTCCCCATCCGCACTGATACCACGAAAGCCCAAGGTTGCCGGCCTAATTGAAGGAGTCGTTAAGGGCAAATATAAGTGGGAATTCGACGCCGACATCGGTGAAGAGGAGTTATTACAAGCCTTCAGACGAGGCCTGATCACCATCTGTCCAGAATCCTGCTTCAATTTGAATCAGGACCAATTTAAAAAAAGAGGTCGGGAACAGTAAGATCGCCAGTTAAGGAAAAGGGAACTAAGGTCAAACAGCCCAATAACAATTAACCATGGCTACTCTTGTTAGATACATCAACATCAGGAATCTAAAAATCTTCTCCCTAAACGTAAGCGGTTGTAAGTCCAAAAGTAGAGATTATAAAGAAATGATAAGATCCGTTCATCCAAACATCGTTCTCTTTTCTGAGCACGGCTTGAATGAAGAAAATGAATTCATAAAGATATTTAACTACGAAGTGCTGATTGCAAGCCACGCGAAAGAGAGGTTCGATGGAGTAGCCATTGGCATCAAGGAGATTAAGTTCAAAGAGACAATGGTTTAAAAGAATCTTACCTGGCAACCAAGATTCCCATGATGTTCGATGACCTGGTAATCGCATTCGGATATCAACCTCCCAGGCGCCAATACCTCCTGATCCCCAATTTCCTACTTCTGTTTAGGAGAGAATCCTCGACAATTTTGATCGGTGATTTAAATGCCAGATGTATGGAAGCCGGCTATACAACTGCTTTAAACGTAGCCGGTAACTCACCAAGCCTTCTAATTGAGAGAGGCATAGTGCAGAGACAATGACTCAACTTCGCGTCCTTCCATACAGAGATATCGGCGACCACCCCGGATATTGTGCTGACGAACCGAAACATCTCTCTAAATCAGGTGACTCTCCCGGGCCCTTTTGCACCTGTAGATCATGTTAGTATGATAACCCACATCTCCACCTCCCCGATCCAGGTGAAAATCTGAAAACGCAGATGCCTGGCAAGAACCAATTGGGAAGCATACCGTGAGCATCTACAGGACGTGCATGTTGAACAATTGGATGCTGCCTCGCTAGAAGAAATTGATGCCAAACTTGACCATCTCACATCAAAGATCTTAGAGGCTGGTCGCTTGACTATCCCATGGAAGGAACACAAAATACTGACCGCTCCTAGATGGGACCACAACATTCAGGATAAGATGGCTCAATTAGAGGCAGCCATCTATTTCGTAAACTTATTTGGGATGACGGCGCATCGACACCAAGAAATAAGAGATTTAAGGAACGATATCAGACATCTCATAATGGAAAAGTCAAGAGAGCAATGGGATGAATTAATCGCTAACATTGACGCTGAAGGTTACCCTAAAATATTCTGGAGCCAACTGAATAGACTGCGAGGCTCTCAACCCAAGAATCGTATAAAAATCCTAGCGAATAGCGTGGAATACACGGAGGACTAGGACATTGAACGCGAATTTAGAAATTATTGGCAAAACCGTTTTTGCATTAGTGAAGAAGAGAACGAATTCTTTGATGAAAGACATGAGGAGCATGTTCTCTCAAATCTTCGAAAACTGAGGGCTGACCTCACACCACATCATTTCGTTGACGGAAGACGAATCACAAGGGAATAAGGTAAACCCTTCTCAAACGAAAAATATAAAATAGCCCTAAAGAATATTAAACAAAAAACGCCAGGGCTAACTGGCATCACAAAAATGCATTTACTTAACGCCCCCAATAACTTCTATCAGCCCCTTCTAGATGTATTTAATGCCTTTTCAACTTTGGCTACTTTCCGGACCACATTTTAAAAAGCCCGGATGATATTTATATTAAAGCCTGGCAAACCGAAGAAAGAGATCAGCAGTTACAGACCAATCTCTTTGCTAGAATTCACGGGAAAACTTCTAGAAAAGCTTCTGAACAACAGACTTAGGACTTTTCTGGAACTCAACAACCTATAAAATACCCATAACACGGCTTCCGGTCGAATCTTGGCACAGAATCGGCTCTGGCTCTGATCACGGAAAAGATAACTATCGGAAAGACCAGAAATGGCAACGTCGACGTGCTACTTCGAGACGTGGCTTCAGCCTTCGACAAGGTGTGGCTACCAGGGATTAAAAATAACTAAGCGAACTCGGTATGGAGCAAAACCCAACGAAGATATCTGACTACCTGGAAGATTGGGAGGCAGTCGTGAGAATTAATGACATCTGAGGAGTACCTTTCAACCTGCAGGCAGGATTGCCACAAGGGGGTTGCCTCAGCCCTAATCTATACGTGTTATATACCGGAGACCTACCTTACCCTGACCTCACTCAATACGTCCAGCTCACGGATGACATAACACAAGTCATCACTAGCTTGTATAAAAACCTTGCGGACATCACAAACATGACAAGCTGGGAGATCAAAATAATCAACAATAAGAAAAATTGAACAAGATTAGAACTAATGTTCAAAAGTTTAAGATAATACCTATGGGCCGTCGGAAAACAGCGAACATGTTATTGCAAAACGAGCTTTATGATTATTCGAAAGAAGGTCGGGTACTTGGCTTGAAATTGACCTCAAGTAGTTACAACGCCCATTACGAAGATAAGGATGCCGAGCCCATAAGGAAATTACGGTCCCTCTATCGCTTCAAACGACTCTCAATAAAGAACAAGAAGAAACTGTACATGTTGCTAATATGACTAAACCTCCTGTATCCTGCCATTTCCCTCCCTACTCTGAGTAAGTCCGTCATCTGGAAAGCACAAGTGGTACAAAACAAGTCAGTTCGCTTTATAAACAATGGAACACTTTGGGACCACATCTATCCATAAGTCCTGCACGAAATGGTGGATATAGAACACATCAATATCACCCTACAAAGACGTGCAAGAAACGTATGACAGAATATTAATCAAGTCATCCCTGCTAAAGTACTAAACCCTACCAGAATCACTAATCTAACTTGACTTTTAAAGATCCTTCAAATGTATTCAACTGCTGGCAATGCAGGGGACTGATCCGATTTATGGATAAACCTAACAGATTAAATAATATATAATAAACAAAACTAAAAGACAAGCTAAAAACAAAAGATCCAAAGTGGACACAATCTACGGAAAATAATAACCTAAAAGTCTAAAAAGATCCGAAGTGGACAACTTTAGTAAAATAAAATAAACAATTTATTACCACAAAGATCCGAAGTGGACAAAAAAAAGAAAAAAAGATCCGAAGTGGACAAACTTATATTAAAAGTAAACAATAGGAGTAAAGATAAACAAGTAATAAATTCTAGTAAATATGAAAATAACAACCGATCTAAATGAATAAAATAAGATTGAAAAACAGCAATAACGGAAGTGTAACATCAAGTCTAAGACCTATTACGAGAGATCATAAGCCTTATGACAAAGGCTTGAATGCTGAATTACTAAAATACATTAAAATGCATTACAACAAATGAACATTTACTGAAGTAGCCAGACGGCCTGGCATACTACTAAAAGTAACCTGTTTTTATCTATTTCATACGTTCTATCCACAGACCTTCTATCTTTTACGATCGTTGATCGTTAATCGTTGATAGTAGACTGGGCAGAATGGATCTGCACAGAGTGGTGGGTTACACACAAGATTTTAGTAACTCCGTCCCAAAGGATCTCCCAGACGCCAACCTGGAATATGTATATTTTTTAAGAGGCTATCTGGCGACTGCCCAATTGAGCGTAAGTCACCCCAAACAAACAGCCTAGTTCTAGGCTACTTTAAAATAAAAATTTAAAAACAAAACAACGCTAAAAAGAGAAGATGAAAATTAGGAAGCAAGCTTCGGCGAATATGAGCTTCCCAGGTGAGGCGTCGGTCAAATATAAGACCAAGGAAACGGTGCGATTCAACCACTTCCAGGCGTTTCACCCCATTAAGAAACAAATCTTGGTCGGGGTGGAGCCGTGGATGGCGGCAGAAGTGCGCCCCCTTAGTCTTGGCTAAAGGAAACCGAAACCTGTGCGCTTAGGCATAGCGAGAGACGTGAATCAATGCCTGTTGGAGTCCACGCTCCAGAGTTGGCATCTGGGCCGCGCCAAAAGAGATCGAAAGGTCGTCCACGTAAAGCGTAGCGAGAACATCTTCCGGCAGCACCGAGGGCATGCCGTTGATGCTCAGGGCAAAGAGTGTGACACTGAGGACACTTCCATGCGGGACCCTCTCTTCCTGCTCCATTGGGCCGGAGAGGGCTCCCCCCACACGTACACGGAATCGACGATCTCACAAAAATTCAGATATGAACATTGGGAGGCGTCCCCTCGCCCCCATCGTGTGGAGAGTCTCCATGATACCGTATCGCCATGCGGTATCATAGGCCTTTTCCAGATCAAAAAACACTGTGGCGTAGTGCTGTTTACGAAGGAAAGCCTCGCAGACAGCATTTTCCAGTCAGAGCAGAGCATCCGACGTGGAGGGAAACTTGCGGAAGCCGCACTGTGCAGAATACAGATGACTTCCGCTGTCCAGGTAAAAGGCTAATCTAACATTTATCAATTTCTCCATCAACTTGCACACGCAAGAGGTTAGAGAGAATGGGCAGAAACCGGCCGGAGTAGAGTGATCTCTGCCCGGTTTGCGAAAGGCGAGCACAGTAGCGATTAGCTAGGAATCTGGGAGGAGACCCTCCACCCAGATCCTGTTGGACAAATCTAACAGGAAGGCCATGCCTCGCTCACCTCAGGTTTCGAAGCATGGCGTACGGGACATCCTCCGTACCATGGGCGGTGTCCGCGCACGAAGCAATAGCGGAACGCAACTCACTCACAGGTGAAAGGTTCTCCGCTTCTGGAGGTAAAGTCCAGTCGGCAGCCTTCCACGACATCACTACGTGCATTGAATGCTGGCGGAGCAGTATCCCGGCTAGAGAATGCGAAGAAAGCGGTCGGGAAGGATTCTGCCACGGACGTAGGGTTCAAGATTGTGGTCCCATTTTCCTGGAAAACGGGAGGGGGGTTCTGCTAGAACTTTCCCCGAATCATTTTGACTCACTTTCACACTTCTGCTAGAGAGGTCTTCCCGTTAAGTGAAGCCACGTATGCCCGCAAAAAAGAGCGGCAGGCGTGCTTCGAAATATACTAGGACCTTGCCTTAGCCCGACGAAATTCACCGGCAGTAAAATCGTTCGGGCGGCGCTTATAGCACATGTAGGCATGACGCTTATGTTTGAGGGCCCTCTCCCACTCGGCCGACCACCATGGGAGTGATCGGCGTGCAAAAGGGCCAGACGTTCTGACAATAGTAGTCTTGCCCGCGCCGATAAAGCGACCGGAGAAGAACTCAACAGCCTCATCTACCGACCTAAACTCCTCGACTGAGATAGAGAATTCAGTCATTTCCCGAAATGCAGGGCACCGCGCCCGCGCCAAGCACCACCGAGGTGGGCTCTCAGGTGGCAGTTGCCCTGAAAATGGTATTTGAATGGGAAAGTGATCACTACCATGGAGGTCATCGACCACCCTCATTCAGAATCAGGCTCTGAAACCGAAGAGCAAAAGGATAGATCAAGGCAAGAAAATGAAGCGGTCCTCGGACAGTGATGCGTAACCTCATCCACATTTAGGACCCCTATCTCAAGCTCTTCGATCAGATCGGCAAGGACTTGTCCCCTGGGATTTATTGAGTAATCTCCGCAGACAGGTTGCCTGCCGTTCAGATCTCCAAGCAAGAGAATTGGCCTCGGCAACCGGGCCACGACGCTGCAGAATTCCCTCGCGTCGAAGTCAGCTGATGGTGGAATGTACGCAGAAATGATATTATACCTCCTATCCAGGTGAAGCTGCACAGCCACTTCCTGAAAGGAGGCATCTAAGGTGTAAGGAAGAACGGAGACATCATGTCGGGTGTAAACCGCGCATCCCCCAGCCCGGCCCTCTCGTGGTGGTGGGGTCACAAATCTTTATACTCCTGTAGGGCGGGCAGGAGTCACGCGTTTAGCATGGTCTCCTGCAGAAAAATAGCTAACAGCGAACGGGACGAGAGTTGCCTCCGCAGCTCCTTCCAGTTGGCCCGGAGTCCACGGCAATTATATTGAAGGAATATGCCATCCAGGCCTAGCTAGCATTAGACGCGGGGGCCCTCCTCCAACAGAAGACCCTCACAAGAATGGCCGTACGCTTCTCGGAGGCAGAACCCCGGGTGCTGTTGGCCGGACAAAGCGCGGGAGGCGCTGCCGCCGTCAAGGACTTATTGGGGAAGGTTGGGCTTGCCATGCGAGTCCTTTCCTCCCTCCTCCTCAAACCTTAGGCGGGCGTTGCGGCTTTGGAGGCGGGGGGCCCTCTTTCGAGGAACCACCATGTCCGAGCTACTCAGCGTACCACTAGGCGTGGGCGAAGAAGACGAAGATCCTTTGTTGCTATCCTCCTTTCGAGGGACAGCTTTAGCAACCCATGAAGATGGCCTGGTGACCAACTTCAGGGGTGTTTCCTCATGTGAGTCTAACGACTTGGTTGAGGCGCGTGGCCGTTTTGCCTTACGGGAAACGGTAACGCTGGGGGAAGGGGGGGATGAGCCCTGATTTTAGCCGGGGCTGGGTGTGAACCCTTTATCCAGGGAAGCGCCCGGGTTGAATACACCTGCATAAGGGCTCCGAATAGGCGCGGAAACCACCATGCTCGTTGGCTTGGATGGGCGAGGAGCTTAGGGTGCCTTTCCAACCATTGAGGCCTAAGACGTTCCACGCAGAGCCTGGCGCGCCAGGACCCAGTCCTTAGCCTCGCGGAATGAGAGTCGATCCTTGGCCTGAACGGCCAATATTTTTTTATCAAGGAGATATGCACCACATTGCTTCGAAGAAGCGGGATGCGGCTCTCCGCAATTGACACACTTGACCACACACGATTTAGACATATCGTATGCGGCCTTGGAGCAATTTACACAGACTTCGGGTAACCCCGACATTGCACGTCTACAAGCACGATTTATATGGCCGGAGTGGTGACAGTAATAGCACCGCCACGGCAGTCGCACGAATGCCTTCACGCGGCAGTGGTACCAACCGGCACGCACCGACTCAGGGAACTTGTAACATTCGAACGTGACGAAAAGTGTAGGGGTGCGTCTCGAGGCCCCTCCCTGTTTTCTCCTCACACGTTCGACCTTGTCCTCCCCATGGCCAGCTAGCTCTAAGGTGATGTCGTCTATTGAGTAGTTAACGAGTTCCCTCGCATAAATTACTCCTTTCTCTAAGTTCATGGTAGAGTGAGGCGTCACACTCACAGTTGTGTCATCAACTGTACAAAGAGCACTTATCTTGGCCCCCTCGGCGGGATTCGCCGCATTTGGCAGAAGGCTCCCGTCCGAGAAACGGGTCACCTTCGGTTCTCTACCAATTACACTAGCTAATGCTCTCCTCTGATGGATCATGTTGCCCTTGGCCGAAATGCTGCCATCAGTGGAGCGAATAATGAGGAAGCGTTTGAAACCAGCGGGCTCGGAATGCCAGGTAACCTCTTAATGAGGGGACCCGATGTTATCGAGGCTCCGCCCTGCGCTCTTTTCGTCTTAGTCATAGTCGGGGGCTCTGCACCTGGGGGATAAGAGGGGACGGATGTGCCGATCTTGGCTTGGTCGCTTACCAAAGGAGCAGCAGACCCATCCGTCCCCGCAGCCCCGGCGGATGGAGAGGAGCCCCGAGTATTTTTAGTCTTTTTTATTTTTTTATTTTTAGGAGAGGAGGGTGGTGAATGAACCCTCTTCTTCCTCCTGACAGCAGGAGCCCCCAGGCCAGATGGACTGGCCTCAGCCAGGTCCTTCTCCGAAATGAAGAAGGTGCTGGCAGTCGTAGGGGCACCGGTCGGAGGAGATCCCTCCACTCCTTGTACTGTCTCGGAAACCCTAGCCGTTTGAGAAGGACCTTGCATAGGGGCAGATTCGGGTTCGGTGCTTGGCGCCAAGGCCAAGATTCCCCTCATTGAAGGCCCTACCCTCTTAGGCTGGGTTGCCTCTAAGACCATATCTATCTCAGGGGGCGGCCTCCAGTTGGCCATCCCCCCCAAGAAATCGCAGATCCCGTTGGTATCATTGTCACTAGTCAGGTGTGGGGAGGCACAGGCCTTGACCTCGGCAAAGTTCAATATTCTTGCCAGCAGGTCTTTTGAGGGAAGCGACCGAAGGGGCATGGATTCCTTCTCTTCCCTAATGGGGCTTGTTCTACCGATCCGCTTCCATGGGGAGAGGTCAGCCACGCCCCTTATGGGGCCAACCTGGAATATATTGATGAGGAGAACACAAGATTATCAAAAACGATCATTGAGGTGGACGAAAGAGATATACCAAAGACAAGATACCGTACTCTTCCAAATCCTCAATGAATAGAGGAAATGAAGAGAAAGAATAGGCAACTAAGAGGATTACTCAACCAAATATTTCTCCACAGAACAAATAAAGAACGATACGAAGAAATCAGAAAACGGAGACATGTACTGAGGCATCTCTTGAAGAACAGCAATGCCACATATGGGATAGCCTAATAGGAAAAATGACGAAGAAAGAAGACCAAAAAATAACCTGAGACTAATAAATTCACTAAAATGTAGAACTCTGAGAGAAAAAATAACAATTAAGAATGAACGGGGCGAAAAAATCCAAGAAGAGAGGACCAGAGGAAGACGAAGACTTCAATCCAGAGATAAACGAAATGGTCCACACATTCTTGCGAGAAAACATAGACAAGATTACTCAAGCACCAAGTGTAGAGCGAGGAAGGGAGGAATTTCTGGGTAGAGGGGCCTACATAACAACAGAAGAGATCAAAACCGTATTACAATCATTCAAGCAGAAAGCGAAAGGCCCCTCAGGAATAACCAGAATTTATCTTACCAAGGCACCGAACATAATCGTCAGAACATTAAAGAATATTTTTAACTCGTGTTTAAGCACCAACTACCTTCCTGATAGCTATAAGCTAGCCAAAATGATATTCATCCCAAAGCCACGAACACTAACAAGCCAACTCAGCCAACCTTTATAAGGATTATCAGTTCGGATTCAGCAGAGGTAGAGGCACCACAATGGCAGTTGGCATAATAAGAGAGGAAATAGCAAAGGTCAAAGCAGAGAATAACTACTTTGATCTGGTCCTGAGAGATGTATAAAAAGCATTTGACCATGTCTGGGTCAGAGGAATGCAATATAAGATCTTAAATCTCCAGATGAATAGCAATCTGGAGAGAATTTTCTGCGATTATGTCACAGACAGAAGAGCATATGTGTAGATCAATGGTTATTCAGGACCAGAATTCGAATTGAAAGCTGGACTCCCGCAGAGGGGCTGTCTCAGCCTCACGCTGCATTCAATATACATAGTAGACCTGCCACCACCAATAATGCCTAGTTGCCTAAACATACCGTTAGCGCACGACATAAGCCAACTCGTCGTCACTCCGTACAGGAACCTACAATTTCAGGCATGAACAACAACTTTAGAAATCAGCAACATCAACAACTACGAAAGAGATTGGAAGATAAGGACGATCATGAGGAAATTTACAATAATCCCAATCTCCAGGAAGAAAACAGCAGAAATTTTAGTTGAAGATCAGAACTACAGATATCATAGTGAGGGCAAACAATAACAACAGGAGGCTACAAACAACATATAACGGATAGAAAGAACAAAGCGATTTCGATACTTAACCTACTGTACAATCTAATAAGGTTAAGCATGAAAAATAAAAGAAAAATCTATCTTGCACTAGGAAGAGAGGTACTACTATACCCGCCAATCCCTATCAATAGTGAATCAAGGAGCCAAAAAGTGGGACTCCAGATAATACAAAATAAAGTTCTCTACCTAATCACCAACACCCGTAGGATAGAGAGGAGGAGACTACAGGATCTGCACCAAGAAGCAGGATTAGAAATGCTCAGCATCAGGAACAGAGCGGATAAAATATGGAGTAAGATAGAGGAACTACCTCCGATATTTGCAGAGCACACGAACACCAGATCTGGAGTCCCCTTTAACACTCGATTTGAAAGTGGCAGACAACAACAGAGAATTGAGGAGGTACCCATGTTTACTTAAGTAGAAAATTAAAAAAGGGAGAAGAAACAAGCATAACGATAAAGATATTTACCCGACTATATACAAACCCAACCAACAAAGTTAACCAACCAAGATACCAGATTGATACCCTTATAAGACAACCGAATTTATACAACTAAAATAGGAAGAAAAGTGTAAACAGAAATAATACGAACAAAATGAACTAAAAGTGTAATAAGTGAACTATATTAAAAGTTTAACAAAAATGGTAGTGAAGTGAAAGTTAACAGTAAGACAGAAATAAAATGAACATAGTAAACTAAAAGTGTGATAAGTGAACTATAGTATTAAAAAGTTTCACAAAAATGATAGTGAAGTGTGTCGTGGTATAGGAAGGACCGAGTGATGGCTGGAGTTCGTATCTATGAGTTGTTTACGTACTTCAAAACTCCGCTATTACATTTTATCTTTAAGAGTGCTCTATATTTATTTGATGGTTATTGATTATTATTATCGGATTATGATTCCTTTAATCTTTCAAGGTTCCTAGTGCCTTGCTTAGCGGTTCGAGGGTTTGAATAAAAATTTGTTTCTAAAACAACTAAAACTTTAATTAAAAGAAAACATGAACCCTCGAAATTTAACATACTACATACAAGGGACGATTAATAAGTTTTGCGAATCGGTAGGGCAAAACAGAGGAAGGGGGATGGCTGTTTGTGGGGGTGTTAGGACAAGTTATAACAAGTCAGGACCTGCAGCCGCACGCTCCTGCCTCGTCTATTTAATAAGCAGTAGCTGATCGCAGATCGTCAGTCACAATTTTTTCAACAATGGAGTAATTAAAATTTTGACCAAGGAAGGCAAGAATGCAAAAGAGATCCATGAACGCATGGTTGCAGTGTACACCGACACCGCCCCTTCCTATGCAACCAATGCTCGCCGTAATAGGGAGTTCGGCCATGGTCGTGAGTTCCTTGAAGATGACCCCCGTCCAGGACGCCCGTCAGACGTGACCAACGAGGACAATGTGGCCCGTGTGGAGAGGATAATCCTCGAAAAAAGACGGGTAAAGGTCGAAGGAATCGAGCGAGAACTTGGAATATCACATGGAAGTGTTATCAACATCATCCACGACAATTTGGCCATGACCAAGGTCTGTGTTCGTTGGGTTCCTAGAAACCTCACGCCCCATGATTGACTTCAACGTCGTCAAAGTTCGGAGGAGCTGCTGCTCCTGTACAATCAAGACCCGGCGGGATTCGAGTCACGCATAGTGACAGGTGATGAAACGTGGGTCCATCACTGGGATCCCGAGACCAAGCTCGAAAGCATGGCCTGGAAGCACAGGGGCTCTCCGACTTCCATCAAGTTCCGGACCCAACCATCAGCCGGGAAGATCATGGCCACCATCTTCTGGGATTCTGAGGGAGTGTTGATGGTAGACTATGCGCCTCGTGGAAGGACCATCACAGGCCAATATTACCCCAAGGGAACTGGCTGGATTGAAGAAGTGCATTCGTCAAAAGCGGCACGGCAAGTTGACACGCGTTGTCCTGCTCCTCCACGACAATGCCCATATCCACAAGGCCAGAGTTGCACAAGCTGCCCTGCACGAGTGCGGATTCGAGGAGCTCAACCATCCTCCCTACAGTCCATATCTGGCCACTATCGAGTACTTTTTATTCCGCCAGCTCAAGGCTACACTGCGTGGACGCCGGTTTGGGGACGATGAAGATGTCCAGCTCGCCGTCCAGGAGTGGATTGAACAGCAGTCGAGAGATTTCTGGTTGTCGGGAATTCAAAGCCTCAGGGACAAGTGGCGCAAGTGCATTGAAGTCGAGGGTAGTTATGTATATTAAACAATAATAAAACACTTTTCTTCATATCTCGTTTCCTTATATCCGAATTGCAAATGAACTTAACAAATTTAAGTGAGGCTTTATAACTGACATACTTGAATTTATAGTTATGGTTGACCCACAGCTCACTTCGATATACAAATGCAAACTGACCTTACTGAAAGAGATACCGGGGTTTAAATACCTTTATAGCTTCCTACTAGAATCGGGTTTGAGTCTGACCTTGAACTCATTGGTTATGTCACCTCAGGAATGCTGTTTCCTGGCCGACGTGTGAAGCGTGTCCAGATGTGCTTGAACGGGAGAAATAGCTTTAAAGGCACAGAAGCCTTTGGAGGGTGTGGCAGATAGAGAAACGCACGCCTTCTGGAGGAAATGATCTCACCACTGGACAGTGAAAGAATGTTTCTTTTTCTCTTCGGGATACTCGGGGGTATAATTCGCACTGGCGAGTGATTCTTCAATGCTTGAATCCTTTGACCCAGGGGAGTGCTGGAGGGAGTTCAAGGGCGAGGACTATCTCTGTGCTTTGGGATACACTAGGATAGGGGGGCTTCTCTGACAAGAATAAGTTGAACTTGCTTCTTAAATCAAGTTAACTTAAAGTTCGGTGTGACTACCAGGAACGGGCTCGAGGATGAGCTTTTTAGTTCAGGCATTCCTCAAGGGCGAGGATTATCTCTGTGCTTTGGGATTCACCAGGATAGGGGGTTTCTCTGACAAGTGTTAGTTAAACTTGCTTCTTAAATCAAGTTAACTTAAAGTTCGGTGTGACCACCAGGAACTGGCTCGAGGATGAGCTTCTTCTTAGTCCCTTTTGTTGGTAGCCAGCCTCTTGCCGGAATCTTCGTTGCCTTGAGGATTATCGTAATCTACCCCGTTTTTCCAAGATATTTGCTTTTATACGTCGCCACCCCACTGGGGTAGGGGTAGGAGGGGGGATTTGTGGACAGGCCGCATAAAGGTTCCTCCTCCAACGGTTTTTCTCAGAGCGTCGTACAGCTGGCCTTAAGGGACCTTCCGGCTTTAGGGCAACGCTCCTCTAATTTCGCATATGCGGTGAAATTGACTACCAGCTCTTAGCGGAAATCTTGCTGTTTTAACCGATGTTAAGTCTTGGGTCCTGACCTGAGCTGATTATTGCATTATGTGGTGGGGACAATAGTTCAGCTTCTTCTCAAGACGAGGGGCGAGAAGGAAGGAGGTTAAGTGGTCTGACTGCGCTGCCTCCACTGACCGGACCTTGTGGTAAAAGACCCTAGGCTCACTGTAAAACGAGTAAACAAAGTCAAACTAAAGGGAAATAGATAAAAAAATGATAACAACAAGGGTAGTGAAAAGAAAAAACAAAACAAAAGTAATATAAAAATAGAAGACCCATGAAAGTAAAAAGTGAAACAAAGTAAGGAAAGTAAAAACAACAAACAAGTAACATAATAATACATAAACAAAGCTCAGAGATCAGAGATAAGATAACTTAAAACGGCATGAATGCTACAATAAACACATTAATGTAAAATGAAGAGAATAAGGAAACAGAGATTAGGCGGTCCTACCGCTTCTATATGAGGAACAGAGGTGCTAAAAGTGTGAGAAAGGAAGTAAGAATGATGAGTGAATGCATGACGGCGGTTCGGAATCCACGTTAATCAGCAGGTCCCCCCTGTCCTTTGGGCCAGGGTATTCCACCTTTGACTACCAAGGTTGCTCAATCTGCCTCCCACCAATCTGTCCTCTTTTAACTCAAAATTTTCCGTCTCCACTATAAACTGTCTTGTACAGCTTGTTCCGGACTTTCCATTAAGCACTTTCCTATCGGTTCACTTGAACTGATAGTCAGAAGTGTGGGAAGTTTCTCCAGGAGCAAGTCAGCAGCAGGCCTCCTCCTCCTCTGCCTCCCCCCCTCAATCGATCCTAGGAGGGTACAGAGAGGGGGAGAAACCGCGTGCTGTACTTTTTTTCTCCCTAACGTAAGAAAAAGAAGATAGCAGATACTGGAAATTCTTACTTTCGAAGATTTCACACAGCGATCTTCAACTACAAAGTTAACGAAGCGAGCTATATTGTTCTTTTGTAAAAAAAAAGCTACCGAAGAGACAAAGACTACGAGACGAGACAACAACTGGACTCTCAACTAAGACAAACTTTACCCTTTCTCTCTACCCTCTTTAGGGCAAGTCGGGTAGGCGGCTAACTCGGTGCACGCTAAAGCTTAGCCCGGGGTGGGTTAGACCCATGTGAGCGTCGGACACAAGAAAGTTGGAGCAAAAACTGTTAGGGCTAGGTAGGTAGGTAGGGTCACCGACTTGCCAACTGAATAAGCCGTGTAGAGAAACGGATAAAACAGCTCTCTTAACCACTTTATCTCCCTCTAGCCTCTCTTTTTTATTCCCTTTTTCGGCTTATTGTTAGATGAAGAAACGTAAGAAGAAGATCGGCTAGATCATCGATGGAATCGACCAAACGGGTCCCTTTGCGCGTCCGTATGGGCGCGCAAAAACGCGATCGGACCTCTATATTCAAGATAATCCTCAGGAAACTTGGAGTGGCGTTAGTTCGACTTTTGGACTACTCAAACTCCTACATTGCCATATGCCAGCATGACAGACGTGGATAAACTACTATCAGAAAGATCCACATCTTTACTTGAACTACTGAACAACAGAAACAAGGACCAGCAAAAACTAAGATCCGCTTAAGGCCAGTCCACTTACAGATGTTAACTACCACATTCTAACATTAGTGTATCATGCTTTTTTTTTTACAAGCAGTTTTTTGTTGTATTTTTTTAACTATTTCAACTCTACGGTACACACTTATCTACCTACATGTGTACCCTTTGTATATATATTTTATGCATGATTTTTGTAAACATTTATATTCTACTGTACACACTTATCTACATGTGTATCATTTGACCTTTCTTTACCTGCCTCTTCTAATTATTTCATTTCTACGGTACACACTTATCTACATGTGTATCCTTGACATGCAGGTTTAGCTATCCCTCAACTAGCCGAATACGCTTCTTCGAACCAGAGGGATGGGAGGGGGGCTAATAGGACAATACTGTCTTCTCCCGCAAGCTTCGCCTGCTAGTGATGAAAATAATATACTTATAGGACATACAGTAAAGGAAAAGGGGAATTCACATTCACTCCATGCAGGGAGGCGTCGCTGGCATCTTTTTATTGCTCATTTCATTTTATTTCATTCCCAACTCCTTATTTCATATGGTGTATTCCTCTATGCTCCCATTACGTTATATTTACACTATTCAAATACTCATCAAGTCGGTTTCTGAACATATTAATCTACGTGCTTTCTACTATATGGTTGGGCAGGCTATTCCACGTTTGCGTGATTTTAAACGTAAAGTAATTTTGATCTATAGTAGAGTTAAATCGCTTGTTTACTAATTTTAAACCATTTTGGCGTGTGTTGGCACTTTCGTCCATCTCCAACAATAGTATGTAATCAATATTATTAAATCCTTTTAAGATTTAGAATACCTCGATCAATTGTCCATGTAATCGTCTAGTTCCAAGTGATAGTAGGTTTAATGAGCAGAGTCTATCTTCGTACGGTTTGTTTCAGATTCCAGGAACTAGTTTCGTAGCCTGACGTTGCAGTCTTTGTAACTGTGCTTTATCCTTGTTTAGGCAGGGACACCAAAATTGAACCACGTATTCAAGGTGTGAGCGTACGAGTGATTTGTATAAGGGCAGGATTACATCTTTAGATTTGAAAGTAAAGTTACGAGCAATATAACCTAGCATTCGGTTTGCTTTTTCACAAACTTCTGCGCATTGTTTCGATACTTTAAGGTCTTCCAAGATTAAAATTCCCAGGTCTTTTTCTAAGTTAACGGATTCGAGAATTTGGTCTTTCATATGGTATTCTACTATTAAGTTATGACATCCTAAATGAATTACCTTGCATTTACCTATGTTGAAGATATCGGTTTAGACGCCAGGACTCCACCACAATTGAATCCCAAAAGACTGTTTACTGTCGCCAGATTGACCCGACGAGGTAAAAGAAGAGATTAAACGGGATCACAATTGGGCCAGAGTAAATAAGATAATTAAGTTCAACAATAAAATCAATGGAACAGAATACAGTCACCTGTTTAAAGTTATATTCCGGGATACCGAAATGGCAAGAAAAGCAAGAGAGATCGGGCTGTTGGCATTCCAGCTAAAGATAACACCCGAACAGATACAGAGTCACGAATTCATTAGCGTTAAAACATGCTTCAATTATTTCGCTATTGAGAAACACATTACACGTTAATGTCCATTGAAAGACATCAAGTGATATAGCAAGACACATACGTGGCGCGAATGCGACTCCTTAGTAAAGAACTGTTTAAACTGCAACAGTAACCATCGTACTATGGCGATGGCCTGCCAAGAAAACGTAAAATTATACAAAATAAAAGAAAGGAGAAGGTTAGGCTCGAAGAAGAAAAACAAAATATTACTTTCGCTAAGGTTACGAAGGCGACAGCGCAACAACTAAAAATAACGCAGAATATTATAGAAGTAAAACAACGTGAATCATTTAACATCCTGGCATGCATTCTATATGCTCATGTGCTTAATTTGCCAATCATGGGTCATATTCGATGAAACCAAATCTAATGTTGAAAAATAATGGACTAGAGGAGATGTGATTCCCCGAGAACTCCCCGTCGGCGTTATGAGCCCGAGTCTTTGGGCCATGTACAACAACAGCAGGAAATCGCTAGCAAACTGGAAATACAGCCTCTAAATTCAACGGAATCAAGAGATGCAAGAATCAGAAAAAAACGCAACAGCAAACTGTAGATGCAATGGAGACAGAGGTAGCCTCATTGGAAAGATGTCGAGAGGAGATTAATCCTTCAGACCAAGCCAAAACCCAAAAAGCAGCGAGCGAAGTATCCACGGCTGAAACTACCAAGGAAGACGGAAGGACAAACAAGAATTCAATTTGAGGCTTTTCGCTTCGGAGGAGAGACCCTTCCCGAAGAGCAACGACGAAGTAATTCAAGGGATAAAGAAAACATATGTGAAATACGAATATGAAGGATCGTACACAGACAGAGAAGTCTACAAACTTATCACCGGTAGCAATTTAGTTATTCCTCGCGACCTGTGTCATAATAACAAGGAAAGAATTCAAGAACAAGCGAAGCGGTAGAACAAAAATTGCCCATCATTAGATGGGAAAATAATTGCTCAACTAAGGAAATTAAAAATAGTTAGTCACAATGTTGCGGGCTGGGACAGAAAGAAACATTCACTAACTAGCGCATATCTAAACGAGGAACTGGAAATAATAAATTTAAATGAAATTAATATAAAATCAGAGTTCAACAAAATCCGAATATTTAACTACACAATAATAGCTTAGAATACCAAAGATGAAACTTTGCCGGGGTCGCAATTGCGATAAGAAATTATCTCAGATTCATAAAACTAAATGATTTGTGCGAGGCATATCTGGCAATCAATGTGATGACCACCACGGGAAACCTTACAATTATGGCAGGGTGTCAACCCCCAAGGAGAGATTTCTTACCATTGCATAATTTCATGGAAGTATTTGGAAGGGTAGATCAGGCAATATTTATGGGAGACCTGAATGCCAGTAGCAGAGCATCGGGCTACACAAACAACTTCAACAGGGAGGGTATAAATATGGACACTCTCTTAGAAAGAAACAGTCACAAGGATTGGGCCAGAATTTCCTACTTATTATGGAGTAAACAGAGCTACTAAACTTGATATAGTTCTTACGTCACCGGAATTACAGTACAATTATTTGATAGAAAAGGTGACCCTTATCGACCAATGATCATGAAATGATCGTCTTAGTATTATCGCTGGACTCGATTCAAGTTAGCTGACCTCCCAGGAAAAATTATAAGAACGCTAACTTGACCGGTTCCGCGGAATCATTAGACAGGCATTAACAGGAAGACCTCTCAGCAGCGACACTTGAAGAGATAGACCTGGGTTCGCTAGCCAAATGGAAGCAATAGTAAAGGCAGACGCAAAATACACCCCTAGAACAACATCAAAAACGTGTCCGCATCTACTAAGGACGGTTGAGATCGCAGCCCGTGAACAGCAATAAGTTGAGTTGAGAGAGGCCATAGAACTAGCTGGTCCTCAAAGAGGAAATAGGGCCCGACTTCTAAGGATCAAGGAAGAACTAATCTTCGCAACGAGAATAGAAAGAAATGAAAGATGGAATCAGTATGTAGAGGCAATCGAGTTAAACCAGACAAAATTCTGGAATAAGATAAACCTGGCACGAGGGAAAAAGAGTCCAAGATCCAAAGTTGAAATAAAAAGTAATGGAGTAGTTGCTAAAGAACCCAAGGAGGTCGAAGCTACCTTTCGAGAACATTGTAAGGGGGTGTTAGACATCTTACCAGAAGAAAATGAAGATTTTGATAGAGATCACGAATTAAGGATTGTCTATGAGGTCGAACATCATCATCTCGAGATAGTTCCCAACAACTGCGCATCACCTCAGACAGTATGGGAACAAGTAATTCCACCTGTAACCCCCGGAGAGCTCAATAACACTCTTCAAAACAAAACAGAAGGCACCCGGTGAGTCCGGGATCTCAAGGGAAAATCTAGTTCGTGCACCAGACTCCTTTATCAAAAAAATAATTCAGTTATTTAATGCCACGATAAGTGCGGGGTACTTCCCTGACGCAATAAAAAAAGGGAAAATCATATTTCTACTAAAGTCCTGAAAGCCTCCCGATAGACCAGGCAATTTTAGACCCATAATCCTGTTGGAAATGTTGGCAAAACTATTGAAAAAGGACAATAAACAGTAGACTTACAAAGCATGGATTCCGTAAATGCAGGAGCACGGAAACAGCTCTTGCGATACTGGTGGAGACAATCGTAAAGGCAAAGTACGATAAACACTACACTGACAGTCTTAAAGGAGGTCCAAAATGCCTTCCTCAAGGTCTAAAGAATCTGCCTTAAATTCAAAATTAGGAGGTTGGGACTAACCCAAGCCCTACAGAAATGCCTTTGCTATTACGTTACAGAACGAGAAGGTTATATCTCATTGGAAAGCTACAACGGACCGACCTTTGAGATACCACAGGGGGTTCCAAAATGAGGCTATGCCAGTTCCACTTTCTATAGTATTTATACTATGGACTTACCGTGACCAGTATATGAATCCACACGTTACATCCAATTCGCTGATGATATTACAATTGTGGCAATAGTGTCTATAAACACGCCCGGACAATGGCGAGAATCACGCCATCGGAGATTGAAAACAAATAACTACGAACATAAGTGGAAAATCCGCACAAATGCTGATAAGTTTTCAATAATTCCAATAGGCAGACGAAAGACTTCTAGAGTAAAAGTAGAAGGAAACTTATATCATTATGAATATGAAGGAAGAGTGCTTTGGCTCAAGATCACCCAGCGCGGGTACGCTAAGCACGTAGAAGAGCGAACAAACATGGCAAAGGCAAGCCTTCCCAAACTATACCGACGCAGAGAACTTAATAAGAATAACAAGATTAAGATTTATAACGCTTTTTGTAGAGCAACTCTGCTCTACCCGGCAATACCACTGAACAGCCTTCATAAGACAAATGCAATAAAACTTAAAAAAGTTCATAACTCTGCAATATATTTAATAAAGGATACGAGGAGGAGAGAACGTAGGAAAATAAAAGACTTGCACCAGGAAATCGAACTTCCAGCTACTAATATATCCCTGCACAAAAGGGCGAGCAGGATATGAGATAAAGTGAACGACATCCTAAATGAAGAAGATTTAAGATCTATGGAAATCCTGAAACTAAATCTGCACTTAATAAAAAAATCAAACAAAGAACAATCGAAGAGCAAAAGAGGCGAGAGAACCTCCAAACAACAACATATGAAGATTGAGAAATAAGATGAAACAGGAAGAAACCAAGAGATGGCTGGTCATCCAGCATCTATGATCAACTCTACTCTTTCCCTTTCTTACTTTACTCTACAAGCTCTATTCACTCAACTTCTACTATACACTTAGTTTTTTTAACGTTCTCAAGACGTAAGATGTGAGAGCAGTTGGCTAATTGGGAATTCTTGGATAAACTACGCTGGCAGATTTACCTCATGTTACCCGGCAGAGGAGAAAACGTTTTTCGGAGAGATTGAAAAGCGCCTTCAAAATGTTTCTTTCTATTTATAGAAACCAGTTTTAAGAAAGAGAATAATACTGTTGTTGTACTCACCATCATCACTAATCCTCATATTTTATATTCTAGCAGCCCCACTTAGGCAGATGACTGTTTATGTCCCCGGACCACCCACCCCGAGTGAACTGCTGCCAGGTGCAGGGGAGGATTGCAATTCATGTTTCGTCCTAACTATACGGGCAGTTGCACCAGCATGATTAGGGGCATTGGAGGAAGCTGGTTTGGGGAGGAGCCCACAACCGATAACAATATCAGAAACTATTCTGGAAAAGGGACGGACTGCTACCTCCTCTGCTTATCCTAGCGAGGGCTCTTCCAGGACCATAGAGGGACATACAACCGTCTCTATGGTATGTTGGGATGCGGTCGCAATTAAAGCGCTCTCGGGGGCGGGGGCGGCGTTGTAAATAAGTCCACCATACAATCACAACTCCGAGAAGATCCCCCAGATTCATCTCATCCATTGTTATCATTCATTCAAAAAAGGCAATGCACTTTTCAATCTGGATGCAGATAAACGAGAGCTGGTAACCTTACCCCCACTGTAAATAATAAACGAAACCATAAAGGAAACGAAAAATTAACACACATACTATTGATTATCCTAAGGTAAAACACAAGTATCAGCAGAAAAGAAGATCTGCTCCTTCTGCGCCAGTTGGGCTACAAACAGCAATAATGTCGTCCCACCCCGCCACAAGAGTACCCCTGAGGACGAAAGGAAGGAAGCAAAATCTAGATGGAAGTAAGTCTTTGAGATGTTCTTTGGTAAGCAAAAAGTGGCTATCCTTGGGCTAATTGAGACCCCAGGCGGTTATGTCGCCATCCTGGAAAGGGAAATAGACGTGGAAACCCTGACAAAGGAAAGGGGGGAAAGTGTGCTAAAGGAGATAAATCTCCAGCCA
Organism: Ceratothoa steindachneri; assembly: GCA_963969495.1. Classification (NCBI taxonomy): domain Eukaryota; kingdom Metazoa; phylum Arthropoda; class Malacostraca; order Isopoda; family Cymothoidae; genus Ceratothoa; species Ceratothoa steindachneri. The sequence continues at coordinate 161,906,592 of OZ018326.1, forward strand.
AGCACTGCACCTCAGATCCAGACCCATCGTAGCCTGATCTGTAGACAGCTAGATACGTGGATAGGGCAACGAGAGAAGAAATATGTAGAAACCAGCAATGGGCCCCAAGTCGTGGAGGTGGTTAAGTTCCGTAACAAATGGGACAACACCAAATCCCAACACGTCTTTAAAATCATTTTCAACGTAACGAAAATGGTCAAATAGGCCAAGGAAAAAGGGCTGCTACTTTTCAATGTGAAAATCAGCGGCACTAGGTTGAGAGGGGGAATTTAACCCCATTCAAGTATGCTTCCACTGCTCTAAAATGGAACACCACCCGACTAAGGAATGCAAAGAACAAGAAATGACCTGTTCGAATTGCAGAGAGAAAGGATGTGGATGGAAAGAGTGTACCTCGCAAACATAGAAAGGCCCTAACTGCGGGATGGAACCACGGGACTATGACATGTCCTACCCGAGAAAGAAGGAAATAATAAAAAGGAAGAACAGTGGAAGTAAAGCGGAAGAGACGAGGAGGGCAAACACCTCCTACGCCCAGGCAACAAAAGCCACTCCTGCCAGAATTCCAGAGCAACAGCATAGGCCAATGATTTCTGCCAGATAATCACTTGTCCATTGAGAAATGCGCCTTGGCAAGCTAGTATGACAGTGGCGGAAATCGAAAGATTAAAAAACTACGAGGCACAATGGAAGATCCGAACGAACTAAAAGAAATTCAAAGTAGTCCCAATTGGCAGGAGACTACTCAGAGATGTCAGCGGGGGAAGTGGGGAGAATAGACGATATCCCTACACCACGGAGTGCAATGTACTCGGAATGAAAATTACTTCATTCTGGTACAGGAAGCACGTCGATGATAGAATTACTAAAGCCTCAGTCGCAGTCAGGAATCTGTATATGTTTAGAAATCTACGCGAAAGCAACAAGAAAAAGATCTACAACGCTCTTGTTAGATCTACGTTCCTATACCCCACTTCCTCCCTCTCTTGTGTCATAAAAACACATCAGAGGAGACTAAAACAGTGCAATGCAAAATAAATGCGTGTACCTAATTACGGGTACACGTAGCCGGGAAAGAAGACGCCAAGAAGATCTGCGAGGATAACACCCATTAACAAAGTCATAAAAGAACGGACTCAGAAAGTGCAGGAACTGGTTAATCAGGAACTGAATGAGGATATCCTTCAAATGATTAACCAGAACAGAAGAGCTATATGAGGCGTCAGATTAACTTAGTGCCTGGTGGGGACGAAGTGCCGTTCTACGCATGAGGAGAATGTCAAAACCATCAGAAATGTGACAACGAACCGATCAAGACATCAAACTCAATTCAAGAGAAATCACCCTTAAGATGAGATTTAATAATTTGGTCCATAGATGGCGAAATGGCTTCCATGCAGAAGCCAGGACTGAGATGGAGCACTGCTAAGTTTGCCCCAGGAGCTCACTCCAAAGGGGTCAAATACGCTCGCTAAGTCTCGGTTAATTTGGCAGAGAAAAGTTAAAATGATCGAAGAGTACTATTGCTCACTTGAAGAAGACCAGCCCCCAAAGCAAATTGAGAACTATCTGTGACTAGTTGGCAGGTAGATCAGTTGACAATGGATGTTGTAACGAATGGACTTTAGAAATGCCTCTTTTGTTCCATTTTATGCTTCAAGAGCACGACTATTCCACACTAAATCACGTGATTTGGGCTGTTAAATTTGACATTATTTTACGACAATAGCCTACTATTTCAAGAAATCTACGCAGTCATCATATCTGTCGATGGGGCATTTCTATGATTTATTTGATCTTACGAGCTAGATATCATTGTCTTGAGGCAGATACGTAGTGGCCAAAGAAATCAATTTCTTCCTTCATAAACCCTCATTTGTCTAATGAAATTCGCAATGTATTCTTCTCTAAAAATTCGCAAACTTAGTCCAATTGTTCTAAATGAATATTATAATCGTCAGAAAAAAAAGGATTTCAATATATTAAAGAACGAAATCTAAATGGCAAAATAAATTGTCCATAAGTTGTTGGATTGTGCAACTCGCATCCCTGAGAATAAAGAGGGCATTTTAAATACATTAAAAAGAACAAAACATTTTGTAACACAGGTTTTCTCCATATCTACGGGATTCATTGGTATATGATGATATGCCCAAATTATGTCTATACGAGTGAAACGTACCTCACCATGGATATGATTAGACAAGCTTTGAATTTGTTGTAAAGGATAACGGTCGGGTTTCGTTGCAGCATTGAGCAAGTGAACATCGCTTACATCTCGATACTCTTCTGGAGTTTGGGTTTCTACAATATGAATGAGTGAGGCCTCTGGGAAATTAGATGGTCGCACAACGCCATCTTTTATTACAACTTCTAAATTGTCTCTTGAAAGGTGCCTGGGGTGTATGAAAATCGGTGTTAAATGGCCTGTCTCGATTGTATGAGCGACTCAGTTTGGTCCAGAAGAACGCACATTTACTAATCTATAATTAAAATTAAATATTGCCTCAACTTACATTGGGTGGAAGATGGGATAAGTTATTTATCACTGATGAAACCACTTGTGCATTCGCTCGGTGCACCTTTAGGTCTAAACTCGTTTGTTATAAATGATCACAACATGAGCTCAATCGACCAGGAGTTTAAAATGTCGTATAAATTCTACACTTACTATTCGTGAAGTCGTATCCTGAAACAAGAGAAATCCAGCTAAACGAGGGGGGTAAATGTGGAATCGCAACGTCTAACTGAAAATTACCTATAAATTTTAAAGATTCTCCATTTGCAGTAGAAATGATTATAGTAGAATGCTTCATCTATCATAATTCAGCTAATTTTAAAGGCGCTATTGACACCCTTGAACCAGTATCTATTAAAAAATACTTCACTTATTTCTATTCAATTTAGCGGCGACTCTAACTAACGAGAGAGGATCTGTCGTCGCATATACTACGACTGCCCTGGTCAGTTTTCCGAAGAAACTGGAGAGGATGGCCTGGATGATGGTTGCATTTGCCCATTTTTGTCTTTCTTTGGCCATTTGCACGACGATATGCAACATCTCGCATTTGTATTGTAATAGATATATCCACGAGACACATAATTTTTAGACCATTTCACACAGCCTATACAGCAGACTCTTTCTGAACATAACATGTTTTTTATTCAGAATCAATAAGTAATTTTATTACAGTGTTAGTATTATCATATCAATAAAAAATAAATGCATTTTAATAATGTTTTAATTACATTCAAACAGGTCCGGTATGAAATAAAAATTAGCTTTTAAAAAAATTCACGAATAACAGTTAGAACTTGATCCATGTTTGCTTATTTACGTTTTCCATGATCTACCTTATTAATATTATACTTATAATTGTTTACCTAGCCTTCTGAATATATATATAAATATATATATATATATATATATATATATATATATATATATATATATATATATATATATATATATATATATATATATATATATATGTAGATATATATATATATGTATATATATATATATATATATATATATATATATATATATATATATCTATATATATATATATATATATATATTTATATATATATAATATATATATATATATATATATATATATATATATATATATTTATATATATATATATATATATATATATATATATATATATATATATATTTATATATTTTTTTTCCTTCTTTAATAAATAATTATCTGTACAGCACCTCTAGACAAACATTCTCATTATATTTGTATAATTATCCAGTGTAAATTATTTCTTTTCGATAATTACGTCGTTCCCATTGCTGTGTGTGTGAATTCTACTTTTGTCTCAGAAATACATTATTTACTATTAACGCTTAAAAATATCGCCATATGATTAGTTAGAATAAACTAATAACCAAGTAAGTTGATAGGTAATTATTCTGCATGGATATATTTATAAGAATTCCATGCAAGTTATATGATATCAATTATTGTCGGTACTTATTTTTCACCACAATTACCCAAATGGCGCTTCTCGCCATGTCGTTTTTATAATAACATATTTCTTTCTTTTACCAAGTCTATGTTTTGCTATAAATGATTAATTTGCTTACAATTACTGCACTTCTAAATGTATTTATTTTATCCTTACATAACTTAATACTTATATACATATTTAGCATTATTTTAGTTATCTATTGTAGGGAGTAAAAGAGGTCTAATATTCGTAAATACATTAACTATTCTTTCAAAATAGGGACTAGTATGAAAAGAATATGTAATAATATTAAAACTTTTTCATATATTATCGAATCTTTACAGTTATCAGCTAATTTTTCACAAATGAACTGTGGTTATTACATTAGTAGGTTTGTAAATATATATATATATATATATATATATATATATATATATATATATATATATATATATATATATATATATATATACATATATATGTATATATATGAATACGGATAATCTCGAACAAGTGAACGGCCTAGTAGAAACATTCAAGAACAACTCATTTCCCACACGAAACGGAAGAAGAAGGATCCCGTCCCTTCCTTGATATCCTCATATGTGCCCAAGAGTCCAAATTTGTGTCCCAAGTATACGTTAAGGCCACTGTGATAGAACGGTCTAAGGCCGCCTAAATTCAGTCGCTATCACATGTTTGTTAGAACACATGGCTACCCACGTGCATCTGCGATGAGAAAGCAGGGCGCGCTATCGCCACCTGAGTCAATATTTAACCAAGGAGGTTCATCCCCCCCCCCCCTCCCGTTTCGCCCCATACGTCGATCTCGCCAGATTGAGTTAGGCTTATGGGCAGATAAGGTATGTTCCAAAGCGTGGCTGGGGCATTTCCTCGAAGCCCCCACTCCATTGTCCCCTACGCCAAGGGGATGGCCTAGACTATTTATATGAAAACTTTCCCGATTGAATCAGATCAGATCAGACTTAGATTATCTTCGAGAGACATCACGTCGATCCGGTCTCACCTTGTGCACCAGGGGCCCTCTACCCCGAGATCCACCATTATTGTCCAGAAGAGGACAATATTCCTTGAGTGCCAAGGTTCGAGCCTTCAAGACGCGAAGTCCACAAGGACCCTCCCCCATGTTGTTCAGAAAGAGAACAACGTTAGAACACCATTGTTCTTTTAGCACGTAGACAAGAGACGGTTCTCCCTCCCCCTGTTGTTCATAAGAGAACAACGTTAGAACAGCCATTGTTCTTTAAGCCCGTTCCTCAAGAAACGGTTCTCATTCCCAAGACATCACTTCAGGATAATTTAATTCCCCCTTTTTAACGTTCTTCAAGAGAACCATTGGTTTCAACGATGACCTCCATTGTTCATCTAGAGCATCCCCGATTCGCTGTCACAAAGATCGCTCATATCTCCGAGTCCAACTTCACTCTCACTCTTCGAAGACAGTCCTCCCCCTTCGCTAAGGACAACCCCCCGAAGAACCCTTCGGCTGGAACTCGCCAGCGGACCGAAGATTCCTTCGCGTCGCCTTCCTCTGCACAACCACTTGTAATTACGTAAGCTGAGCATTACCTTTAATTATCTAACCTTTCGGCAACCCTAACCTGTGCTTTAAATGGTTTAGCGAACCATTTCACCCCCTTTAATTTTTATTTGTTTACCTTTTTGAATCTCCCCAAATCTTAATCCTCGGATTAGTCAGATATTCCCACGACCCTTTTCATTCCCCGTTTATGTAAACATTCTCCGTTTTGTGTGTTGTTGATAGTTTAATTAATAAAACTCTATTTTATTAATGATAGCCATATTATTATCCTTGAGCCCAGTTCCACTTCTTAAGCATATTGAACACAAATAACCTCGGTCAATCAGATTTACCACGCACTCGAAATATAAGAATAATTCCCTCAACGAATTGTTATATATGGTATATCGTCGAGAGTCTATGTCTATTCTACGACACATATATATATATATATATATATATATATATATATATATATATATATATATATATATTATTTAAATTTGGTATCAAGTGTGTAAGGTTTAACGCTATATCTTTGCAAACACTGGTCTTAGTCGAGTAAAGCATAGTGTTATTCGTTATAAGAATAGAGTATAGTAGTTCCCTTTTGTTTTAACGATTGCTATCCCCTTTTTTGGAAACTTAGGAAGCTGGTGTAGCTCAAGGTAATGTTATAATAATTTGTTTGTGTTTTTTTTTTGTGTGATTTTAGTCATTGGTTATCTAGATCGAGAAACCAATTACGAATAGGTCAGTGCCCATATTTAGGTAGGCTATTTCTCTAGAAGGCATAATTCTTTTTGCAAGGAATTTAGTTGGTTGACTATTGCGCCCCCAAGTGCAAATATGACTCAGTTCGAAATCTTCAAAGCGCAAGGAGAATCCTTGGGACTTTCCGGAAGAAAATTGATTGAGTACGTTCAAGAGGAGCAAAGAATGGAAAGAGAAAAGTTAAGAGAAGAAAGGCAAAGAGAAAGTGAAGTTCAACGAGAAGAAAGAGAAAGAGAAATCCAACAAGAAGAAAGAGAAAAAGAAATCCAACGAGAAGAAAGAGAAAGAGAAATCCAACGAGAAGAAAGAGAAAGAGAAATCCAACGAGAAGAAAGAGAAAAGGAAATCCAACGAGAAGAAAGAGAAAGAGAGGAACGGAAAAGACCAGCTGAGCTTTACCATAAGCTTGAAATGGCTAAAGTACAAGTCGAAATACAATCAGTCAGTTCACGTTCGGAAGCCCCGCCCAATCTCCCACTTATGTTCCCCAATTTCAGGGATAGAGAGGATTTCGGAGCATTTTTAGCCCACTTCGAAAAAATCCTCGAGATCAATAACCTGAACATGGAGGCTGAAGGTGTAGTAAGATTACTTCCACTTTTAAATTGTAAATTGCGCGACAATTTCTTATCTTCACCATCTGAATGTACAATTGACAACAGCACCTTAAAAGCTGAGTTATTGGCCGCTCATAATATGACTCCCGATTTTTACCGACAAGAATTTCTTGGAGGTCGTATTAAACCCGGACAGACGTTCCGTCAATTCGAATACATTTTTCAGAGGAATTTTAAATTCTGGTTAGAATCCTCAAAGATTGATCCTAACTACGAGTCCTTAACCGACTTCGTGTTGTGGGATCAATTTTTGGCGTCTCTTCCGAAGGAGATCTGCGTGTTCGTCAAGGATTGTCGGTGCCAGCCTTTTAAAGAGTTTACCGAAGTAGCGGATGTCTATGCCGCAAGCCATAATTTATACCCAAAGGAGAATCGAACTTCTCACCAATTCCCCAACCAGGAAAGAAGGAAGGATTCGCGCCCCTTCCCAGGAAAGCCGACGAAGTTTCCGAGCCCCGTAAAACCCCAAAACTTTTTTCCCCAAAACCAGCAACGGGACACCAAACCTCCCGTTAAGATTTCTCCTCTATCACTCTTCCCGAAGCGACGAATCATATGCTTCACCTGTGGTGTAGAAAACCATATGAGCTGAGATTGCCCCCAAAATTCTAGGCTTAAAAGTGGACCAGCCCACCAAGTTCACCAGATTAATGCCACCCCGGATCCCCCGGTGGTGCAGACCCAAGCAGCAACTTCTCCCCCTCCGTCAGGCCACCAGGTAAATTTTATTTTTGATAAAAGTTCACCGGGAACTTTGAAATTTGAGGAGGGTAGCGTGAACGGTTGCCGTGTATCGACTCACGTCAGGGACACAGGGTGCACATGTTTCATCGTGTCCGATGAGCTCTTTCCCCCAGTAGACGCTAACCATGAAAAATTTGAGGTGGTACATGACTACCTTAGGCGGGTGAACCGATTCCCCGTCGTTAAATTGTACCTGCAGTGTCAGTATTATGATGGCTGGGCTGAAGTCATTTCAGCACCCATAAAATTCTGTTCCGTACTTATAGGACAGAGCCCTCAAGTAAGCTCCCACCCTGTGTCCCAGGCGGCCCTTACTCGAGGTCGAGCTAAGAAGGAAGCCCAGGAGTCCGTCCCCCTCAGAACCCCGATACCGTCCGAATTCTCGGAGATCCTTAAACAGGACTTTAGGACCGCACAAAAGGAGTGTGAAGCACTAACACCCTTATGGGATAAGGCCTAAAACAAGGACACGGAGACTTTCCGTGGACACAAAGTCATCAGGTACCTGGAGCAAGGTGGCTTACTTTATCGATCCGCCGAGGACAGTAATAACACTGTTACAACTGTCCTATGCCTTCCACGATCCCATGTCCCTATAGTGCTCAAAATAGCTCATGACAGCATCTTTTGCGGTCATTTTAGACATACTAAAACGGGTCAGCGCATTTTAAAATATTCTTATTGGCCGGGTGCTGCAGCTGACATCTTAAAGCATTGTCGATCGTGCGATGTGTGTCAGAAGACGTCCGCTAAGGGGCGGGTCAAACCTGCTCCCTTACAAAGGGGACCCGTCATAACTGAACCCTTCTCCAGAGTGGCCATCGACCTGGTTGGCTCTATCCACCCCCCTTCGAGCGAAGGGCACAGCTACATTTTTACCTTAGTAGACTTTGCTACCCGTTTTCCCGAGGCTGTCCCCCTTCGCCGAATCGATAGTAATTCTTGCGCCGAGGCCCTCATTTCCTTCTTTTTAAGGGTAGGCGTCCCCAAGGAAATACTCTCCGACAGAGGACGACAATTCACCTCCGAGTTGATGGAGTACGTAGGGAAGCTGCTCATGGTTAAGCCTCTTTTTACCACACCCTTCCGGCCACAGACAAACGGGATGTGCGAGAAATTAAATGGAAATTTAAAACCCATTATTAAGAAGATTTGTGCCGAGCAGCCCCACGAATGGCACCGATATCTCCCGGTCACCTTATTCAGATATCGGGAAATTCCTCACCGTACATTAGGATTCACCCCAATCGAGCTTTTTTATGGACGTAATGTACGCGGACCACTCAGTATTTTAAAGAAACTGCTAATCAAGCCCCAACTGGACCAAGAACTTTAGTCATCCTACGCCTATGTCTTCGATCTACGCCAGAGGCTCGAGAAATGCGCAAACATCGCCTATGAAAATGCCGATGTAAATTTGGAAAAATAAAGAACCTATTTTGATGTCAGGTCCGAAGATCGGAAGTTTAAGCCCGGTGATGAAGTACTCCTGCTCCTTCCCACAGCGAGTAATAAATTACTGAGCCAATGGAAAGGTCCGTACTCGGTCCGTGAGGTACAAGGACTGGTAGATTACCTCATTGGTACCCCAGCAGGCGATAAGCTCTATCACGTCAACTTATTGAAAAAGTACCACCGACGCGCCCATGGAGATACGTTTGTAGCACTGGACGAAACATCGGCGCTTGAAGAGGATTACACCGCGGAGTCCCTTAATGTCATACAGACAGTGTGCATCCAACCTGATGCCAATTACCCTCTTCCTTCCCTACCAGGCGAGCCTTTTGAACCCTCTGACCTGGATATCTACGCGCATCTGACAACACATCAAAAGAGTCAGCTACAAGAACTATTATGTCAGTTCAACGACGTTATTTCAGAGAAGCCTGGATGCGCTACTAGTTTCGAGCATGATATTAAATTAACAACCTTAGAACCTGTCCGATCAAAACCCTATCCCATGCTAATTCATTTACGCCAAGCTTTCAACGCCGAAGTCGATAATTTGATTAGTTTAGACATAATAGAACCTTCCACCTCTAGTTATTGTTCTCCAATCGTCATGGTCAAGAAACCTGATGGCTCTTATCGGATGTGCATCGACTTCCGGAAGTTAAATTCGGTAACTGTGTTCGACGCCGAGCCCATCCCGTTGGTAGACCAAAACCTCCATCTTTTTGTAAACGCCAAGTTCATCTCAAAACTCGATTTGTGCAAGGCGTATTACCAAATTCCCCTCCGGCCCGATGTGAAAGCATATACCGCCTTTGCAACTGAGAAAGGCTTAATGCAATTTAAGCGCCTTCCTTTTGGCCTCGTGACCGCTTGTAGTAACTATAACCTTCTCATGAGAAGGTTGTTAGATGGACTTCCGAATGTCTCCTTTTACTTCGATAACGTCTACGTCGCTACTCGTGAATGGAGTCACCATTTAACCACCCTATTAGCTCTCTTCGAGCGACTGCGCGAAAATGGCCTCACCATTTGCGCCAGCAAATGCCATTTTACCCACGAAACCATAAAATACTTGGGTTTCAAAATAGGACAAAGCCAGTTAGGTCTACAAGAGGACAAGATTAAGGCAATCGCCGACATGCCCCTCCCGAATACTAAGAAGCAATTAAGATCGTTCCTAGGATCAGCTTCTTACTATGTGCAATTTTCCCCGAATTTCGCTGCAATTTCGGCGCCCCTCAGCTCCCTTTTAAAAAAGAATTCCCCCGATCGTAAACGTTGGAATGATGTCGCTGTTTCTCATTTTAATCAGCTCAAGAGTAAGCTCATTTCTGCCTCTATTTTGAAGTTGCCCAACCCCAAAAAATCCTTTATGATTAAGTTCGACGCGAGCAACGAGGGCATTGGAGATGTACTTCTTAAATATGAGGATGACGGAACGAGTCATCCAGTTGCATATGCCAGTCGCCAATTATTACCCCGCCAAAGGAGATATGCCACTATAGAGAAGGAAGCTCTAGCAATTATATGGGTTATTGACAGGTTTAAAAGGTATTTGATAGGAAAAGAATTTCAGATAGGAACTGACCACCGCCCGTTAGCTTATATTTGGAATGTACGACACTCCAACAGCCGAATTATGCGGTGGAGTTTACTCTTGCAAGAGTACCAATTTAAGATAAATTATATAAAAGGTTCCGATAATCAGGTCGCTGACGCACTCAGTAGGAATGCGTTACCAAATAGTGTAGATTAATTGTAAGTCGTAGGATTAGGATCTCCATGTATGTATATACCGTCTTGTACGACTTAAATTAGATTCTCCTGTAATATAATTAGTTAATTATCTAATGTCTGAATTTTGTGGCTCAATATCTATTTTTTCCTCGTATGTATATATATTTGTACCCATTAAATTACGTATAATCTATTTTGTCCCATATGTACTAATTTTATATCATTTTATTGTTCCATGTCTCTTTTATGGTTAAGTTTGTATTAAAGGTTAGTTTCCCCTATAATCAAAAGATCAAAGTAATCATATGTATTAAGGGAATACTAGCTAGGGGCATGAAGGTACGGTTGTTGCAAGTAAGCGAGTCCTCCACAACGGAGCTCTATCGTTGTCCCTTCTCTCCTTTTTTTCGAAGTGACAACTTCCCTTGGAATGGAGGGGTGTGATAGAACGGTCTGAGGCCGCTTAAATTCAGTCGCTATCACATGTTTGTTAGAGAACATGGCTACCCACGTGCATCTACGATGAGAAAGCAGGGCGCACTATCGCCACCTGAGTCAATATTTAACCAAGGCGGTTCATCCTCCCCCCCCCCCGTTTTGCCCCATACGTCGATCTCGCCAGATTGAGTTAAGCTTAGGGGCATATAAGGTATGTTCCAAGGCGCGGCTGGGGCATTCCCTCGAAGCCCCCACTCCATTGTCCCCTACGCCAAGGGGATGGCCTAGACTATTTATATGAAAACTTTCCCGATTGATTCAGATCAGATCAGATCCAGATTATCTTCGCAAGACATCACACCGATATGGTCTCACCTTGTGCACCAGGGGCCCTCTACCTCGAGATCCACCATTATTGTCCAGAAGAGGACAATATCCCTTGAGTGCCAAGGTCCGAGCCTTCAAGACGCCAAGTCCACAAGGCCTCCCTTCCTGTTGTTCAGAAAGAGAACAACGTTAGAACAGCAATTGTTCTTTAAGCCCGTTGACAAGAGACGGTTCTCACCCTCCTTCGCTGTTGTTCAGAAAGAGAATAACGTTAGAACACTATTGTTCTTTGAACCTGTAGACAAGAGACGGTTCTCACTCCCCCTGTTGTTCAGAAGAGAACAACGTTGGAACAGCCATTGTTCTTTGAGTCCCTAGACAAGAGACGGTTCTCACTCCCCCTATTGTTCAGAAGAGAACAACTTTAAAACAGCCATTGTTCTTCAAGCCCATTTGTCATGACACGGTTCTCATTCCCAAGACATCACGTCATCAAGACATCAGGATAATTTAATTCCCCCTTTTTAACGTTCTTTAAGAGAACAATTGGTTTCAACGATAATCTCCATTGTTCATCTAGAGCATCCCCGATTCGCTGTCACAAAGATCGCTAATATCTCCAAGTCCAACTTCGCTCTCACTCTTCGAAGTCAGTCCTTCCCCTTCGCTAAGGACCCCCGTAAGGGGCGAGGCAATTAGCCATCCTGGCTGCCGTGCTTACGGGATCCAGCGCTCCGTCCGGCCCCAGCATAGCCTCTCTTCCTTCCTTCACATAGCCTGTATTTCTCTCTTACCTCGTCGCTTTTCATACAACCTCTCCCACAACTATCTCTGGTCAGCCTCTAATTTCACAGGGTAGAAGCAGTACTTTTTCTCAGACAATCGTCCCAAATTGGGGCTAAGGAGGAAGGGGACACTGTCCCCTAACCCCTGAGCTCCGGTCTGGGGTGGTTGGCTTTTAACAACCTGCTTCATCCCCACCCATACCTTCCTCACATCCCTTTTCCTCTCGTCTTCAAAATCTATCTTTTTTACGCCGTGTTCAAGGTGGAGCCGCCATACCGAAGGACTGCCAGGCCACCAGGCAGAAGGGGTGGTCCGAAATGACGGCGCCTGGCTCTGCCGGGCCTGTAAGCACCTCTTGCAGTAGCCCGCACTGCAAGAGGTGGTGAGCGATTGCATCCCGTAAAACAAAGAGGGTCACCATGCCCAATGATTAAAAAAAAACATCTCCCCTTAATTCCCCCTAAAACAACGGAGCCGCCCTCGTGCAGCTCCACAGAAAAGATGGAGGTCCCCCCTAACTGTGCTTGCGCAGAGGACCCTCCATATCTCTTTAACCGGAGAGGAGGCTTACTCCTCTCCTACGCCTACAGGTGTAGGGAACTCCCCCTCACCCCCTTGTCTGGAGGTGCTTTCGGGCACCTCCCTATCTCCAGCGGCAGTCCCTCCTTTGCTTTCTAAGGGGACTGCCAAGAAAGCCAGCAGGCAGCCAATTGCCGACCGCCCCTCGTGCAAGCGGCTCAGTAGGGCAAACCCCCTTAGGGGGGAGAGGTAAGCCAGGCCCCTTCGGTCGCTTCCCTCAAAAGACCTGCTCTCAAAAATATTAAACCTTGTTTGGGTCAAGGCCTGTGCCTCCCCACTAAAGACTTATGACGCTGCCAAGGGGACCTGCGATGTCCTGGGAGGGGATGGCTAACTGGAGGCCCCTCCTGTGATAGACATACTCCTTGAGGAAATCCAGCCTCAGACGGTAGGGCCTTCCATGGAGGGGAATCCGGGCTCGGCGCAAGGCACTGAACCCGAATCCGCCCCTATGCAAGGTCTTCCTCAAATGGCTGGGGATTCTCAGGCAGTACAAGGAGGGCAGGGATCTCCTCCGGATGATGCCCCTGCGACCACCAGGACCTTCTCCATTTCGGAGAAGGACCTGGCTGAGGCCGGTCCATCTGGCCTGGGGGCTTCTCCCGGCGGGGGTGAGAAGCGGGTTCATTCCCCGCCCTCCTCTCCAAAAAAGAAAAGGACGAAGAAGAACAAAAAGACGAAGAAGACTCGGGGCTCCTCTCCATCCGCGGGGGCTAGAGACGGATGGGTGTGCTGAAACTTCGGCAAGTGACCAAGCCAAGATCGGCAAATCCGGCCCCTCTGCCCCCCCTGGGTACGGAGCTCCTGACGATGACAAAGACCAAAAGTGCACAGGGCGAAGCCTCGATGATATCAGGGCACATCATTCAGAGGTTACCTGGCGTTTTCGAGTCCGCTGGCTTCAAACGCTTTCTCGTTATTCGCTCCACTGATGGCACCATGTTGTCCAAGGGCAACTTGATCCATCAGAGGAGAGCATTAGCTAGTGCAATTGGTAGAGAGCCGAAGGTGACCCGTTTCTCGGACGGGAGCCTTCTGCCGAATGCGGCAAATCCCGCCGAGGCGGCCAAGATAAGTGCTCTTTGAACACTTTATGGCACCCCGGTGAGTGTGACGCTGCACTCTACCATGAACTTTGTGAAAGGAGTAGTTTATTTGAGGTAACTCGTTGACTACTCCATTGAGGACATCACCCTAGAGCTGGCTGACCATGGGGCGGTCAAGGTCGAACGTGTGATGAGAAAACAGGGAGGGGCATCGAGACCCACCCCTACACTCTTCGTCACGTTCGACTGTGACAAGCTCCCTGAGTCGGTGCGTGCCGGTTGGTACCGCTACCGCGTGAAGGCATTCGTGCCAATGCCACGGCGGTGCTATCACTGTCACCGCTTCGGCAATACGAATCGCTCATGTAGACGTGCAAAGTCGAGGTCAGCCGAAGTTTGTGTAAATTGCTCCAAGGTCGCACACGATAAGTCCAAATCGTGTGTGGCCAAGTGTGTCAATTGCGGAGAGCCGCACCCTACTTCTTCGAAGCAATGTGGTGCATATCTCCTTGAAAAAGAAATCCTGGCCATTCAGGCCCAGGATCGACTCTCATTCCGAAAGGCAAAGGACTGTGTCCTGGCGTGTCCGGCTCTGCCTGGGACGTCATATGCCTCAACAGTAAGAAAGGCGCCCTCTGCTCCTGGCCCATTCAAGCCAACGAGCACGGTTGTTTCCGCGCCCAATCGGAGCCCTTCTGCGGGCTCTACCCAACCCGGGCGCTCCCCTGGTAAAGCTGGCGGCAAAAAGGGTTGATACCCTGCCCCGGCTAAAACAAGGGCTTCCCCCTCTTCCCCCAGCGGGACCGTTTCTCGTAAGGCGAAACGGCCACGCGCCTTCACCAAGTCGTTAGACTCACAGGAGGCAAAACCCCTAAAGATGGTCACTAGGCCATATTCCGAGGTTCCTAAAGCTGTTCCTCGAAAGGAGGACAGCAACAAAGGAGCTTCGGCCCCTTCGACCACGCCCCGACGTCGAGCGAGTGGCTCCGAGACGGTGGTTCCTCGAAAAGAGGCCCCCCCGCCTCCGAAGCCGCAACGCCCACCTAAGGTTTCGAGGCGGAGGGAGGAAAAGACTCGCATGGGGAGCCCAACCTCCCCCAATAAGTCCTCGAAGGCGACAGCGCCTTCAGCGCTTTGTCCGGACAACAGCTCCCGGGGTTCTGCCGCCGGGAAGCGTACGGTCATTCCCGTGAGGGTCTTCAGTTCGAGGAAGGCCCCCGCGTCTCCCCAGCATATTTCTTCAATGGAATTGCCATGGACTCCGGGCAAATTGGGAGGAGATGCGGAGGCTCGTCTCATTCCGTTCCCCGTTAGCTATCGTTTTGCAGGAGACCATGCGAGGCGCGTGCCCCTGCCAGCACTTCCGGGGTATAAGGGTCTTGCGAACCCCTCAACGCGGGATAACCGGGCTGGGGGATGCGCAGATTACACCCGGCAGGATGTCTCTGTTCTCCCTTTCTCTTTAAAGACCTCCTTTCAGGCAGTGGCTGTGCAGCTGTACCTGGGTAGGAGGTATACTCTGATTTCTGCGTACATTCCACCGTCAGCTGACTTCGACGCGGGGGACTTCCACCACGTCGTGGCACGGTTGCCGAGGCCCTATCTCTTGCTTGCAAATCTGAACGGCAGGCATCCTCTCTGTGGAGATTACTCAATAAATCCCAGGGGACAAGTCCTTGTCGATCTGATCGAAGAGCTTGAGATGGGTGTCCTAAGCGTGGATGAGTTTACGCATCACTGTCCGAGAACCGCTTCATTTTCTTGCCTCAACGTATCTTTGTGCTCTTCGGATGCACAGCCTGATTTTGATTGGGAGGTGGTCGATGACCTCCATCGTAGTAATCGATTTTTCTTCCAAATATCATTTTCAGGGCAACTGCCGCCTGAGAGATTACCTCGGTGGTGCTTGGCGCGGGCGCGGTGGCCTGCATTTCAGGAAATGACTGAATTCTCTATCTCAGTCGAGGGGTTTAGGTCGGTAGATGAGGCCGTTGAGTTCTTCTTCGGCAACCTCATCGCCGTGGGCCTGACTACTATTCCTAGGACGTCTGGCCGTTTTGCACGCCGACCACTCCTATGGTGGTCGGCCAAGTGTGATACGGCACTCAAACAGAAGCGTTATGCCTACATGCGCTATAAGCGCCGCCCGAACGATTTCACTGTCGCTGAATTTCGTCGGGCTAGGGCTAGGTTCCAGTAGATTTCAAAGCACGTTCGCCGCTCTTTTCGGCGGGCATACGTGTCTTCACCTCATGGGAAGACTCCTTTAGCTGAGGTGTGGAAGCGAGTCAAAAGGATTCGGGGCAAGTTCTCGCAGGACCCCCCTCCCGTTCTCCAGGAGAATGGAACCGCAATCTCGGACCCCGCGTCTGTGGCGGAATCCTTAGCGACTGCTTTTTCCGCATTCTCTAGCCGTGATGCTGCTCCGCCAGAATTCAATGCACGTCGTTAAGTCGCGAAAGGCCGCCGGCTTGGCTTTACCACCAGAGGCGGAGAACCCTTAAAAGACAAGTTTCCATCAGTGAGTTGCGTTCCGCTCTCGCTTCGTGCGCGGACACCGCCCATGTTACGGACGATGTCCCGTACGCCATGCTTCGACACCTGGGTGAGCAAGGCATGGCCTTTCTGTTAGATTTGTTTAATAGGATCTGGGTGAAAGGTCTTCTCCCAGGCTCCTGGCGAATCGCTACTGTGCTCGCCTTTCGCAAACCAAGGAGAGATCACTCTACTCCAGCCGGTTTTCGCCCATTCTCTCTAACCTCTTGCGTGTGCAAGTTGATGGAGAAATTGGTAAATGTTAGATTAGTCTATTTCCTGGACAGCAGAGGCCATCTGTCTTCTGCACAGTGCGGCTTCCGTAAGTTCCACTCCACGTCGGATGCTCTGCTCCGACTGGAAAAAATGCCGTCTGCGAGGCTTTCCTTCGTAGACAGCACTACGCCACGGTGTTTTTTGATCTGAAGAAGGCCTATGACACCGCATGGCGATACGGTATTATGGAGACTCTTCACTTGATGGGGGCGAGGGGACGCCTCCCAATGTTTATATCTGAATTTTTGCGAGATCGTCGATTCCAGGTACGGGTGGGGGGAGCCCTCTCCGGCCCAAAGGAGCAAGAAGAGGGTGTCTCACAGGGAAGTGTCCTCAGTGTCACACTCTTTGCCCTGAGCATCAACGGCATCACCTCGGTGCTGCGAAAGATGTTTTCAATACGCTCTACGTGGACGAACATTCGATCTCTTTTGGCGCGGCCCAAATGCCAACTCTGGGGCGTGGACTCCAACCTGCATTGAACCGCGTCTTTCGCTATGCCAAAGCGCACAGGTTTCGGTTTTCCTTTGGCCAAGACTAAGGTGGTGCACTTCTGCCGCCATCTACGGCTTCACACCGACCCAGATTTGTTTCTTAATTGGGTGCGTCTGGATGTGGTTGAGTCGCACCGTTTCCTTGGTCTTGTATTCAACCGATGCCTCACCTGGGAGGCTCATATTTGCAGCCTTAGGGTCTCTTGTACCCGCACCATGGACATTCTCCGTTCCGTGACGTTTAGCGCTTGGAGTGCTGATAGGGCCACTGCCTTACTTTTTTATCGTTCCTTTTTCGTTCGAAGCTCGACTACGGATGCGAGTTTAATGCATCCGCAGCCAAGCGTTTATTGCGAGAGGTAGATTCGATCCACCACACCGACCTTCACCTTGCGACCGGTGCCTTCCGCACTTTCCCCATTGAGAGCTTGTTGGTCGATGCTGGGGAGATGCCACTCGCTCTGCGCCGCGTGCAGTGCATCACTCGCCTGTACGCGCGAACCCGGCGCCTCTCTCAGTCGCCAACAGCTCTCACTGCATCCGCAGCTGATCTCCATGGTGCCTATGCCGCCGAGAGACGCCAGTCATACCCTAAGCCCTTTGGGTTTAGGGCCAGAAAACTCATTCGAGAGGTAGATATAGCTCTCGGGCCGGTGGTGCCCCTGGTTCTGCTCAGAACGCCACCCTAGAGGGTACCACATTTGGCTATTTGTCGCCACGCCTCTGCTCCCAAAGCTTGTACTGCGCCGGGAGTATTGCGTTCGACCTTTTTATAGCACACATCGTGTCACGCTGGTACCGTGCCAGTGTATACGGATGGCTCTAAGTCCTAAGAGGAAGACGGGTTCCACGCCGTATCCCCTCTGTTTGAAGTCAGCGGGGCTCTACCATGCGCTGCGTCTGTCTTCACGGCCGAGCTGGTGGCAATACACCACTCGGTATGGGAGATTACGTGACGTGCCCGGTTCAGAGACCGGATTGTGATCTATAGCGACTCACAAAGCGCCCTGAGTGCTCTCGGGGCATTGGAATCTCCGCATCCCCTGGTTCGCGAAATCCGTGACGCCACGGTTTTGGCGAACCGGGCAGATGTCGAGATTATCTTCTGCTGGGTTCCTGGACATGTAGAAATTGCGGGGAATGAGCGCGCCGATGAGGGTGCCAAAGAGTCCGCGAGGACTCTGCAACCGGACCAGCGTTTCGCTTTTCCTCACTATGACTACATGGCAGGAATACGGGCAGCTCTTCGGATTGCTTGGCAAAGAAGATGGGAGACGGTCGAAGGGAACTTAAAGTTGCGTGCCATTGCGCCGCGACTGTTCCCATGGACCTATCCCCCAAATCCGCGGCGGCTTCAGGTTGCTTTCTGCCGTCTCCGAATCGCGCACACTCGTGTGACGCATCGCTATTTGAAGGAGCTCTCGCCTGCGCCCTATTGTAACGACTGCGTCGTCCTGCAGACTGTTCGGCACATTCCTTTCGAATGTCCCAGTCTGGGTGATCTTCGCGCACGACACCTGTCCCGGTCCTGGGATGGGCGGGATCGCTATTGCCTGTCCCTTGTACTCGGGACGAGTGCGTGCACTTTGACTGGTGGAATTCTAGACTTTTGGGGGGAGGCCAGCCTTCTCCCTTTCATTTAACCAGGTTTAATTGTTGTTGTTTTTTTTGTTATCGTTTTTGTTATTGCTTTGTTATTGTTATTGTTATTTTTTTTTATTGTTGTTTCCTGTTCAATTATTTAAAGTAGCCTAGAACTAGGCTGTTTGTTTACGGCGACTTATGCCTAGATCAGCAGTCGCCAGATAGCCCCTTAAATAAAAAAAAATAAAGATACAAAAAAATCGCTAAGGACAACCCCCTGAAGATTTCTTCGTCTGGAACTCGCCAGCGGACCGAAGATTCCTTAGTGTCGCCTTCCTCTGCACAACAACTTGTAATTACGTAAGCTGAGCATTACCTTTAATTATCTAACCTTTCGTCAACCCTACCCTGTGCTTTAAATGGTTTAGCGAACCATTCCACCCCCTTTAATTTTTATTTGTTTACCTTTTTGAATCTCCCCAAATCTTAATCCTCGTATTAGTCAAATATTCCCACGACCCTTTCCATTCTCCGTTTATGTAAACATTTTCCGTTTGGGTGTTGTCGATAGTTTAATTAATAAAACTCTATTTTATTAATGATAGCCATATTATTATCCTTGAGCCCAGTTCCACTTCTTAAGCATATTGAACACAAATAACCTCGGTCAATCAGATTAACCACGCACTCGAAATATAAGAATAATTCCCTCAACGAATAGTTATATATGGTATATCGCCGTGAGTCTATTCTACGGCAGTCACGAACTTGGGCTTTGGCTCAAACGGTTCTTCTGAGTGTCCTGAACGCTACAAGAGATCAGTAATCAGTGCCTTAGTTAACAGAGCAATTTCCCATTCATCCTCGTGGACGGCGTTTGATCTCAAACTTAAGAGGAAACGGTTTTCCGAGTTCTCGTTAACAAAGGCTACCTACAAGAATCCATCGACACCACCATCAAAGAGAAAATGAACTTGGCTGCTGGTCCTGGCGCCCGGTCTACTCCGAAGCAGAATAATATCGACCTTTATTACAAGGCGAATATGAACACCGGCTATCGTGAAGACGAAAAGGCTCTCAAAGCCATTCTCCATCGTGATGTGACCCCAATCGACCCTAATATGGATATAAACCTGATTATATACTACAAGACCAAGAAGGCAAGTAGTTGCATCATGAAGAACAGCTGTCTCCCTCCGACGAGCGAACACCAGGAGACTAACGTCGTGTACGAATATTCTTGCAAAGTCGGTGACTGCGAACACCGCAATTCAAAGTGCATCGGTATAACCTCCACAACCCTGTCAAGGCGACTGATAGCTCACCTTCAAGATAGCACGATCAAAATACACCCCACTCTCATGGCACTACCTTAACTCGTGTAAAGCTGAATAAGGACACCTCCATCATCCTGAGACTCCAAAACCGCAGAAGATTGCGGATGGCCGAAGCCGTCATTATTCAAATGAAGAAAGCGGCAATTAACCTGCAACTTCAGCTTGAAATCATAACCTCAACATCTTGGCATCTCCGAGTTGACCGCCGTTAAAGAAGCATGTTTTCAAACTTCATTTTCCTTTGCCTCCTTTGCCAAAGAACTAGATCAGAGCGACAAATAGTCAGAAATAAAATGAAATAAAAAAAAGAGAAGTGGGAGACAAAAAACAGTTTTTCCTACCCTACCTCCCGCCCCATTGGCCATCATGGAGCGGCCAAGGAGGGGGAAGGGAGGCCCGGTACTCCTTTATAGAACCCCATAGTCACACTGTCTAGAGCCAAAGTAGGCTTCAAGCACTGTGAGTACAGCAGATAGAAGTGAGAGTGAGAGGAAGAAAATAGTTTTAGGATAGGACAGCGAAGAAAATAGTAGGAGATAAAAGTGGACCTTGTTAGTCATGGGACCTACAGCTTAACGTGGAATCCGAACCACGATGTGTCGCTTGTCTTCAACTATAACTTTGTAGTTTATCATGACCCCTGCCACACGTACCTAATGTGAGTCACATGTGCGAATATGATAGTAAAAAATAAAAGAATAGATGCAGAAGGCTGAAGGAAGTAAGAGGTTTGCAAAGAGATGTTAGATGCCTGGAGATCAGGCTTCTCTCTGTCCATTATAGGTAGTTATAGCTGGCGTGATAAAGTTAGAAAATTTGTATTTGCGTGAGTGTCCCCCATTGCCGGGTTGTGTATATGTATCTATCTTTAATATGTCTAATTAGCGTTTGTATTTATAAGGAGTTCAAACCGTTATTAGTAATTATTCTTACTAAAAACTGGTGTAGGTTTCAATCTCTCTATCTATTCTTTCGTATTCCTATCATAGTTATAATTGACTATATGCTATTCTCTGGTGATGCTTCGATTATTTAATTACTCTAATCGTCGGTGAGTATTATTTTCTTTCTCTAGGTGTAGATTTCTTCTTCCTCCTCTTCTCCTCCTTTTACTATCCTTGGGAAACTTGGGAATAATCTGTGTGATTTCTATTCTTCTCTTTGGGAAATTTGGTTTGTTAATTCAACTTCTACTTCATTCTCTGTCTTTTCTATGCCTCTCCTTGCTCTTTTTGCAATTATTCTGTTAAGTGGCCTTATCTTTGCTTCCCTGTGCAGGTCTCGTAGTTTTCTTCTATCTCCTCTTCTAGTATTTGTTATTAAGTATATGGTTTGATTTTGACTTTTTTGAGTCTTACTAGGGTACTCCTCGAGATATTGAACATAGCTATGTTTGGATAAATAATCGCGGACTGTACTATGGCTTGATAAATTTTCCTCTTGTTTTTATGTTTAGGTTAACTAACTTGTACAGTAATGCCAGGCGGCTTTTCCGTCGATTTACCCTTTCAGTTACGTGCTTTTCATAACCTGATTTCGTAATGGTTAGTTCAAGCACCTTACATTCTTTGTCGTATCTGTAGCGCTGTCCTTCTACATATACATCTGAGATGGTCCTCCTGAACACGGGTACCATTTTACATTTATCCCTGTTGGTTTTAATTTTCCAATTTTCTTCGTATCTATTAATGCTTCTTATCTCTTCTACATTCATACTAGCTTGCATTATTCCGTTCATGTAGGGGCAAACTATGATCTGGGTGGAGGACGTCGTCGACAAATTGGATGTTCAAGCAGCCTTCATTTATTGGTGGTGGTATATATGCTGTGTAGATTGCAAAGAGAAGCTGACTCATACATCCGCCTTGGGGCAAACCTGCAGTGAGCTCGAATGTTTCTCCTCGATGTTGTCCTATTTCCACATAAGCGTCTTTTTATTACATAATCACATATAACCCTTTCGATCTTGTTGTTCATTCCTAAACTGAGTATCTTGAGTTGTATACCCCTCTGCCATACTTTGCCGAATGCCTTGGACTTGTCCCGGCATACGATGTATACGCTCATTTTTTCTCTATTTGCTTTCGCTATCTTTTCAAGGATGACTCTAAGGGCCATCTCCGTGCTTCTGTTTTTCCTGAAGCCAAATTGGCAGCTGTTCTCCCGGTCATTATCATCGAGGGATATGGACAGTCTGTTATTAATTATTTTTGACCAATACCTTAACGATGAAATCTAGTAGCGAGACGAGGGGTAAGTTACTCACTTGATCTGGGGGCTTTCTTGCCTTGGGTATGAATATCATCCTTGCCACTTTCAGTTTATCAGGAAAGTATCCCATGTTCAAGCACGCATTGAAGACGTGACGTTTCTCACTCCTTCCAGTATGTTCGGGGTGCTTCAAGGTAATTTAATCTGGAGAGTTCCAATCTGCCTGGGACTCTGTCGGAAGTTCTTTATCGTTTCTTTTAATTCCTCTGATGTAATGACTGCGTCTATTCCGTCGTTGTTGTTTCTCCTTTCCTCGACAAAGTGTAAAGCTCATGTCCTTTCGATCTCCCCATTGAGTTCGTCCACGATCTAATGTTCAATTACAATGTCATAGTCCTCGTTCTTGTCTACCCTAATTTTGAATACATTTCTCTAGTGCTCTCTGAATAATGCCTCTATTTCTTCCTCCTCTTCTAAAATGTTGTTCCCTGCATCTTAATTTTCATTTTATCCCTTGGTGTCCGAGTCTTTAATCTGTTGATATGTTCCAATAATTCCCTTGGTGATGTTTCCACATCTATTTTCTTGATGTGCTGATCCTATTTCTCTTTCTGTTTTTCATAAATTAGTGTTATTAGTTCTCTTTTCTGTCTTTTGAGTGCGTTATATGCCTCCCTTGGTGTTCCGAATCTTCTTATATTTTTTGCCGCCCGGCCGATCTCCTTGCTCAAAGTTACAATTTCTAGTGTCCACCAAAATTGTTTAATGGTTTGGAACGAGTTAATGGGTACGGCCCCCTTTTCTTCCCTTTGAATTTCTTTTCTGATCCTATCTAACTACCCGTCGATTTCCTCTAGAGTGGCTTCCCCAAGCGTGCTGGGCAGGTAGATCTGAAGTAATTCTTTGTACTTATCCCAATCCGCTCTATGGTACGCCTTCCATTTCTTCGAAGGGACTGAAATATGATTTGTGTTTATGTGCATTAGAGTCGAAGTTTGGTCATTGCAAGGAACATCCACTAGTTCCATAGAATAGTTAAAGGGCAGATTGAGGTTAGCCAGGCAGATGTCCGGTTTTGTTGCGTGTTCTCTTCGTAGGTATGTAGGGAAATTAGGTCCCAGTCTTTGAAGTATACGTCAATTGATAAGCGTGTTAAGTTGTCTCCCGACTTTATTTGTATTTCTAGACCCAGAAGCCCCGGAATGGGTGTTTAAATCGTCCATCAAAGTGACCGTTATCCTATAGTTGAACAGTTTACCAAAGTTTTGTACCGGTAATTGGGGGCGCCTGAGTGGTGGCTGGTATCCAGTTGCGACAATGATGTTGCTTAATTCTATTCTAATTTCTATAGCTAAATATGCATCGTCCAATCCTTGTATTGTTTTGTACTGCAATCCTTACTTGACAGCTATTGCCACTCAGTCGTGAGTTTCTCCTGAAGGATTTGTGTTAATAACATTGTAGTTCCATATCTTTAATTTCTCGTTTTCTGTGTTTTTTCCATGTTCTGATATTAGTATAACATCTGAGTCAATCTTTCTGAATAAGTTACTTTACATAATTTCCTTGTCTTTCCATCCGCATGTGTTAATTTGTAGTATTTTTAATTTCTTAATATCCATAATCCAATTGTCCATTTTCGTTTGTTTATTCGTTTTCCGTTTAGTTTGTCCTATCTGTTAAGTCATCGGCGTTTCTTCTTATTTTTCTGGTTCTTCTTTCGTTCTTTTGGGTTCCCCGTCTGCTGACTGCGTTCGAGGGTCCTTCTGGTAATTCGTCTCTGGGTGATGGACCCCTTTTACTTGCGGATTTAGATCTGTTATATCTTTGGGATTTCCAGTGAGTAACCAATGTTCAGGCTTAGCTATGTTCATCACGTGTGCATGTAATATACAAGTAAGTATTTTCACGTTGAGAGTACCATCCAAATTTATCTGTGTTGCTGGTCCTTGTTGGTCACATTTGCCATTGATGAGTATGAGTTCCTATTTAGGTAGCGTTATTTCTTTTTGACTCTGTTTATTTTCTCTTTATAATTTATTTTCCTCTGGGACAGATCTTGGCCATAGTTCTGTGTCCCCCTTGGCGGTTAATGCATCTTTTATCTGCGTTGTTGCAGTAAAGCCAAGAATGGCCTTCAGTTCCACATTCAGAACAGATGATTAGATTCTTTGGGGGGCAATTTTGAGTCGTATGTACCAACAACGCATAACATCTGAAGCATATTTGTATGCTTGTGAAGACGTCTCTTTGTATTTGGGGGGATGGGATTCTCATGTTGAATGCGAGAAGTCCCTGTTCGATGATCCTTAAAGCAATTTCGGTAGATTCGCAAATGACCTTGAAAACGTGAGTGTGATCTTTAAATTTGACCACCTCTGCTATCTTGAGCCATTTCTGCCTCTCTTGTAGTTCTTCTTTAATTTCTTAGCATGAATGATCTCCTACCCAGGACTCGATTTTTTGGCAGATGACACTTCTGTTGACTATTCTCTTGCTTTCAAATCCAATTTCCTTAGCGTAATGCTCTCAACAAATGATAGTAGCTGCTGTACGTCTATATTTTCTGGGCAACTAACTGTGAATCCAGATGGTGTCTCAATACATTTGATTAGGGGTATTTCCAAATTAGTAAATATACATTGCACTACTTCTTGTGGTGATCTTTTACTTCCGTTTGGTATGAGTTTAAGGAAAAGCCTTTTCAAGTCCGGTGGGTCCATCTTCCCTGGGAGTCATCCTCTCTCAAAAGAAAGGGGTCTTCTGTCGATCTTTAGCTCTGGAGACATTATCCAGTTTCCACTATTGGGAGGAGCCCATTCATCTGTTCTAGTTCTATATCGCCTACCTTCCAACTTTCGCACTCTCCTTGGTCAACCCTACCTATCTGGGCCTAGCCCTAACAGCGGTACACAGGTAGGTTCTGGCTCATGACCGAGAATCGCCCCCCCCCCCTTTAATGGCCCCCTAAGGGGATCTCCTGCAGGAGTTCAATATATCTTACTACCAACTGCAACTCAAACCTCACCAGTGATTTAGTTATGTAGTGCTAGTGAGAAGTAAGTCTGAGGTGAAAAGTATGAATAAAGAGCCAAGAATTTAGAATAAGTAAGAGCAACCCCTTCGGGAGGAAGGGGGAGGGCATTTCGCTCAAGAGAAACAGGAGGAATCTCCAATCAGCCCCAGGAGCACATATATTTCTTCTTAGAAGTTTTTTTGAGAAAGGCGTTTTTTCGCCCTTCCTGAAACTTTTCCTCCTGTACCTGAGATAGCCTTTACCAGTTCCCAGTGAGAGAGCAAGCGTACAGACTGAGTGAGTTCAAATAATCAGAGGTTAAGACAGACTGAAATAAAGTTAAAGACTTGAAGGTTGACCAAGTTGGATGGCCTTTTACCCAATTATATAAATATATATATATATATATATATATATATATATATATATATATATATATATATATATATATATATATATATATATATATACCGGGTGTCCCAGAAAAAAGTTAACCGTACTGTGAATTGGTAAAACTCAAGAACTATTGAAGATTTTGGTCTTTCGTCTTTATATATATATATATATATATATATATATATATATATATATATATATATATATATATATATATATATATATATATATATCGAGAAAAATTATTGCAATGACGCAATCATAATTATGCAGTTAACTGGCTATTTTTTGGCAAACCAGTCTTCCTCAAAGCTCTCGGAAGGAGCTATTCTCATATACACAAGGAGGTAAGACTTAAACTAAGCGATTTCTCAGATAGATACAAAACTATCTTTCGATTGGACTTTTCAAATGTCACCCTTGCTTATCGAAGAGAATGCAAAATTTGTTTTCTTCACTTTTGCCTCGCCTTATAAATCGAGAAAAATTAATGCGATAACGTAATCCTAATTATGCGGTTAAAAGACTATTTTTTGGTCAATCGAAAGATAGTTTTTCGGCTATCTGAGAAAACGCATATCTTATATGTTACCTTCTTGTGTAAGTAAACTCTTTCTATGATCCATCACATCTTTTTTGATGATCTAACACAGCTTAGTGCAAGAGTTCCAATAGGTAGGGTGATGGATGAACTTATAGCTTTCATGTTGCAAGAGCTCAGTAACTGGATGAGCTTATCAGATTGACCAAAACAAACCTGTCATTTTCGACCACATCCGTCCATTTGTTGGAAAAATTCCCGAAGAGTCTGAATTCCTTTGTATCATTTACTTTCTTGCTGAACTTTTAACAAAGTCAAAGTAACGTTCGCAGTTAGGAGCAGACACTCATCAGTGAAAACAAAACTTCTTATTTTAAGGCCAGTACTTTGTGTGCACCTCACAATATATGTAAATACCACAGTGAATCGGAAAACTACTATCATCTATAAGGAGTGGTGGGCATCAACGCACTAATCTTTTAATCACGGAGCTATTTTTTTTATTAAATCGTTAAATCTTTTTTCATTCATAATTTTAGGGATTATCGTTACTTCTGCTAATTATTTATTTTAATTCTGTTAAATGTCACTTTATGACAGAAACGTTTTGAATCGTCATTAAAAAGTCAATTCGATGGTGTTATAGGGACTCTAAACCAAAAGATCATTTGGATGAAGAATGATTATACTCATGGCGTCTCACTTAAATACATTGCAACCGTATATCCTCTTGTCTCAGTTGTTTCTAAGTGAGAATTAAGTTTGCCGGGACAGCCTGGACAGTCGAGAAAATGCTGTGGCTAGTGAGGATGATGTTATTGAGGCTGAGGTAGATAGTGGATCTGAGATACCTAAGGACCTCTGGCCGCATCTTGATAAGTCTGTCTAGAGGAAAACGCAAGATCAACAATTATATTTTTCAATTTAGTGTCTGCCTCCTCAAGCAGCATGAGGTCGAGGTCTACAAGAGCAGAAGCAACAACATTAAGAGAAACTTCATGAAGAAGCATCGGGTCAACTACACAGAGGTTTTGGATACCTGCCGGAGAGCAACGAATCTTTGTAAGAAGAGGCATTTGTCTGGACTAAGTATATCTAAGTATATCATAGGGCCACTCTACATACTCCCAAGAAGAGGCATTTATCTAGACTAAGTATTTCTAACGATTGGTCTACTCCATCTACTGCCAAGAAACTTGCCAATCAACATAGGAAGCTGTCTATTTGCGAGTCCTTTGAAATAAGTGTCTGGTGTCGGCGTCTTCCAGGATTGTGCAGAAAAGGCACGGGTTGACTTGATCTTCTACGACATATACTCCTTGGAGATGATGGTCTTCTCTTGGTTCAGGAAAGTATTCCAAGGTCCTGAGAAGAAATAACATTTAATATGGTATTGTACAATTTAAAAAAATAAATACCTACCTACTAGTATGTATTATCTACTAACTTCACCAATTCGTTTTTCCTCTGCGAATTGGAAACTGCCCAAAGAGATTAATTTTGCAAATGTTTCCTCACTGGAAATATCAATTTAAGAGACAGGGATACCGTATTATAGTAGATATGAGTGTAAACCATACATTCTCGGAAAATCAATCAGATTTAGGGAAAATCTTTATTCTGTTTGCACTCCTACAAGTCATTTAATTCATTGCCTTCGTTATCATCAGTCAAAAGAATATCAACTCCCGGAACAACAAACGTACTTGCCAAATGGTACTCTTATATCGTACAAATTGTATTTTGCCATATTTTCCTCTAGTTTGCCCCTTTTAGATAAATTCAGAAATGGGTCATTTTGGAAGTGTTACAAAAGAAAATCATACAGAGAGATGTCCATTAGAAAGCAAATGGAATGAACAAGAATAGACGTGGGGCATTATTTGTTAAAATAACATATGGACTTGCAATCGTTGAGTAGAAGGACAACAACATTGTGACTCTGGCCTCAAATTCTTATTACCATTGTTACAGTCGATCAAAAGAGAATAAATATTACTGTTCCTTTTTAAAAGGTTGTTTCATCTGTTTGCTTTAGGCATTGATGCTGCATGTGAGAATGTATGGGAAATATATCGAATTATAAGAGGGAATTCCGTGGAAATATAGTGCAAGTATATCTAAGAATATATAAGACGATCTCTAAAAAATAAAGATAGATTGGATCTTAATCAAGCTCTCATTTTCATCAAACGGTAGACGCTGACAGCAGTTTGGATGAGCACATAGAAGAAAAATGCAATCATTCACATTGTCACAAACGAACCAGACTCCAATGCAAGAAATGAACAGTTCCCCTTCACATAAGCTGCTAGTTGACATTTCGACAAACACTTTTAGAGCACAGGCACAGAAGACTTAATCGGAAGTTTGCTCTTCGTATTCGACCACAGCACTTTTAATCTTGAAAATATTAATTTTAGAAATATATAAAATTTGTTAATAATCGTATTTTATTTACTTTACTACATACTCAGCAAATTTTATAGAAAAACAAATGTTTGGACGTTAATGGGTTAAGTGAAGGGAATAGGTTCAAACTAAGAATAGTTAGTTGGTTAGGCTGAAATTCCTTATAGAAAAACATGGTCAAGAATTTAAGGGACGAAAGTGAAGCAGTTTTGATCTTAACGAATATCACATGGATTACTCTCGTTAAGACGGTCGTCTGCTTGATACCCGTGAGTTAGGTTGTTATCTAACTTAACCTAACTGCAACCATCATAAATTCAATATAAATATGATAGGCAGGTGAGAATTTTCATTTATACCAGCAGGAATTTATTACGTGACCGATTTTCTAATAATATTTATGAGAATCTTTGTACACATTTCTCTTCAATATCCTGAGATCAAATTTAAAGTAGTGTTTATGAGAATCTCTGTACTCACATAAACTATATAGAATATACATATATTGTATTCTGTATAATTATGAAATAAATGGTGGGGGGGATAGTCTTCACATGAAAACGTGCGTGTGGAGATTTTTCATTTGGCAAAATCGAGGGAGAAATATATCATATGATCCTCTAATTGAAATAAATTGGTGAAGAACATTTTTTTTAATAATTAGACCTTTAAAAGTCATGAAGTTTTCATTAATTATATGCAAAATAAATTTAATTATTAGTTGTACAAATTCTAAAGGTGTGTGTCATGGTATACGGCCGAGTATGTAGGTAAGTTTGTTCTGTACAGAAATAACTCAGTTCTTTTTTTCTTCTAAGAGTGCTATATTACTATTTATTTTTTTATTTGATTCTTTAACCAGGGAGGATTCGTAAATTTATATATCTATTGCCATGTGAAGCGTTTCAAGGATTTAATTAAACCAATACAGAAAAAAATATACTTTTAATTATATAAAAAATAAAATATACAAAACTTTAAATCTACTTAGGATATAATAAGAGGGTCTAAATAAAAATTACTACTAACAAAGAATACTACGCGATGGTTGACGCACAAATTCACTTTAGTACTGAATGTTAATTAAAGAACATAATTAAATGAGAATCCTTTTACCTTTAAGTGACGTCAGACGAGTAAAGACCTTGACCGAGAATCTCGTTTAGTTGAAGAGGGAGACGAGGTGAGGTGAAGCAAGTGTGTCGCCAGACGCGAGGCGGACTGGACAAAAGAGCTGACTTCGAGATGAGTGAGCAGAGGCAAGTCGATGCTTTTTGACTGGGAGATAAAAGCGAGGGGCAGTGGATGTATGATTATTCCAATCCTTGGGTCACACTTGTGGGGCTTCTCGATGATGAGCGTTGAACATGAGGTGAATCATTTTACGAGTGGGACTTCACTTTGGGTATTCTTCAATGGTGAGGGATATCTCTGGTCTTATTTGAAAACTGAGATAGGAGATTTCTTGGACAAGAGTAGTATGAGAGTGATTCTCTATACCGATGGTCTACTCTTCGATGTGACCAAAAGGAACAGACTCGGAATGAAAACTTCTTCTCCTCAACTCCCGCTCGGTTCCACTTTAAGGCCTGGACTGACGCCTGTCTTCGTCTTCTCTCGATTGCTAACTAGATTCTCTTCTTTTCTTCAGATCGACGTATATATATACCTCACTTATCCCCTGGGGGAAGGAAGGGGGGATAAGTGCCCATGTTTAAGCCTCTCTCCTAGGGGGCATCACTTTTCAGAGTGGTCTCCCTCAGCCGTAATGGTCTCTTCTAGTTTTCGACGGAGAGAATGAAATTTCATCTATTTAGCGAAACTAGACCTAAACAATAGAAGGGTTAGAGGGGGCCTGTTCATAGATTTTTATTCAAAAGGCTCTACCACTCTCCTTTGCTTATACTAATTGGCTACGAAATCTGCTGATTCTGACAATCCTTGCAAGGAATATTGAGGATTGTTATGCCAGCGGGGCAAAAGGGGAGGGGGGGGGGGGTAAAGTATCGGCCCACATGCCACGTAACTCTTGACTCTGTGTAACCGATCTCTCGTCTGTTTTATACTCGCGATATTGACTTCCCCACATTTTATCCTTTCTAAAGAAGGTAAGGGAAGAGGGGGAGAGAACTCCAGTGAAAAAGAAAACAAACATAAACGACAGAACAAAACATACATGTCTTAGAATGCAATACCAAGTACTACTCTTACCGTGCTCAACCATCCTACAAAACTAAGTCTTATTGAAATTGTACGCACACACCCGCACGTACATAGGCAGGTGAATGTCTGATTTTAACTTTACTTTGTGAGGCCAATCAGTCCGGCTCACACAACTCAATTTAAAAAAAAAATCATCGATTACAACAAAGAATCAGAAAATGAAACTGACTATTAAGCGGTAATTAGGCAGCAAATTCCTTACACAAATAAACCTTAACACATTAAATATATACACAAAACAAAAAATGGATTTAAGACTAACAGGAGTTTACTTAGCCTTCGCTTGGGGTTTTGGCTCAAGTTATCGTCTTTATAGTTATCGGAGCCTTTTATAGAGTTTATTTTAAATTGGTACTCGATGACCAATAGACTCCATCGCATGAGCCTGCTTTTCTGGTTTTCGTCATTACGCAAATGTGTCAGAGACCGGTGATTGAATTCCGCGTTAAATACACTACCTTTTATATAAAAATTGAATTTCTTTATCCCCCACATTACGGCTAGCGTGGCCTGATTTATAGTTACATAAATTATGTGAACAGAAGTATCATCCTTTCCATTTTGTACCATGACACACCAGATTCCTTTAACACAGGCATCGGTTTAGATTCCAAACTCTTTTGGAGATTAGGTAGTTGGAAGATGGGGGCTGAACTTAATTTTTCCTTCACTCGAGCGGACAATTGGGAATCTATGAGCAGGCCAAGTTGAGGATTTACATCTAACTCAGTGGATGGGTCGTCTTTGGGGTAATGATACTGAAGGTAGATGATACTCATTATCTGACTCTATGTACACCGTGCGAACCACCTGAAGAGGTTTACTGGGGTATACTGCTTCCATGGTTCCTTCTCCATCTAATTTGGGATTAGTGAAGAGTACCTTAAAGATGCTCATAGCTCCTCGGACGTTACGTTCGTACAACAATTTGAATGGGACAAAACCTAGAGTTCGGTGAGGGATCTCTCGGCACGCGAAGTGGTCGACTGGTAGGTACCGAGGCCCTTCTCGAGATTGAGACTGATAGAGCTTTATTAACATGCCCTTAGGGTACAATTTAATTTTTTCTACATTACGCTTGCGGATGGGCGAAAGGGGGTTGTAAAGAGGGTTTTGATGGAAAGTAACTTGCCCACATATTCCATCAGTTCCGACGTGAACTGACGGCGTCGATCTGAGAAGTTTCTTTAGGGATGCCAATTCAGAAAACAATGGAGATGAGAGATTCTGCACCGGAAATACTGCCAACTTTCCTGAGGGCAACTGCGTCGTGGAAACGAGTGGCGCAGTCTACTAAAATAAGGATATAAGAGGGTCTTTCACTAGACGTTGGATGGCGAGGACCCACCATATCTATAGTCACTCTGCAGATGGGTTCGAAAATGACGGGGGATTTCAGTAGGGGAGCCGGCGGTACCCAGCCTTTATTGGTAGCCCGTTTGTATGACGGGCCGTCTTCGCCGATCTCTTTAGTGGCGCCGGGCCAAAAGAAGTATTTAAAACTACTTAGTGAGGTTTTGGGGTGACTGAAATGTCCAGCCATTAATCCATCATGTGCGAATTTTACTACCCGTGGGGCTTAATACCGGGGAATGCACAAGACTTCATCCGACGGGGAGTTACTTTAGCCGTCGTCCGGAATAGTAGTGACTTCTCCACCACGCATCTTACTCGATTGTTCTTTCGAATAGATTCTATTTTATTTTTTGCTTCCTTCTCCCCCAAGGGAGGGAGAGTCGAAAAGTCCTTCGCGGCAGTAGCAAAGTCTTGGGAATTAAGCTCTTCGTATTCAGGGCTCTCAATAGGAGATAAAGGGGTCGGGGCCGCGGAACTCTTAGTTGCTTGAATCCGTGTGACTACGGGCTGAGCCACCGGATTTGAAGAGATCTGCGTGCTCCGGCCTATTAAGACCAAACATAATTTAATATACGCTGCCACTACCTCGGTCCAGCCAGTGAAATACTGACACTGGATGTGGCATCTGACGATGGGAAACTTGAGTGATCAACCCAGGAAATCCTGGACGACCGCGAACCTCTGGTGCTGGGGGCTGACTGGGGGAAGCAATTTATCGGATACTAAGATACAGGTGCACCCCGCATCGCGTACCAATGTTGAGACTCTGCGACCATTTACGGATCCAGTCTCAAACTTTTGGTCTCCAGGAGAACACTTATTATACACAAAGTTCACCTGTTGGTCAGTGGAATTTGATGTGGACGAAGGAGACGCGGAAGCAGGAGGTTGTTTTGGGGGAAAAGATGCGGCGATGTTGTGTACTTGTTGACTCGAGGATGACCTAAGACTCAAATGTTGGGAGCAATTGAAGCTAATGTGACCTGGAGTGCTACAATTAAATCACGTTAAGGGGTTTCTGGGGTGTCCAGAGTTCTTGACAAATTTAGGGGGGTTGTTTTGTTGGCGTTTCTGGGGATACTCACCTTTCTTTGGAGAAAAAAGGTTTCTGTGGATACCCACCTTTCCCTTGGAGAGAGGGACTGGTTCTTTTTAAACTCTCGCGGATATAGTTTATGGTTGGAAGCATGCAGGTCAGCTTTCTTCACGCAGTCCTTGAGCGTAGCGGCTCACCTGTCCTTGACGAATGCTCGTATCTCTGAGGGAAGGGTACAAAACAATTGGTCCTTAAGAATAAGGTCGTCGAGAGAGTCGAACTCATTCCCCACTTGTTCTGATTCTTGCCAGAATTGGAGATGTCTTTGCAAGATAAAGCCAAATTGACGTTGTGTTTGGCCTGGCTGAATTCTAGCATGTCTAAACTTCATCCTATTCTCCTCGGGATTTAGATTAACGGCGGCCAGTAGCTCGTGCTTAAGGGTGATATAATCGACAGAAACCTCGGATGATAACGAGATGAATATATCACGGAGACGGGTATTAAGCAGAGGCAGTAATCATCCTATTCTCCTCGGGATTTAGATTAACGGCGGCCAGTAGCTCGTGCTTAAGGGTGATATAATCAACAGAAACCTCGGATGATAACGAGATGAATATATCACGGAGACGGGTATTAAGCAGAGGCAGTAATCTGGCGATTCCCTCTGTTTTTATGTCCCAATTATTCAACTCAAAGATTTTCTCGCAGTGTGTCAGGTACGAACACAGGTCTTCGTTGTCGTTATATGCAGGGAGTTTCATAGTAGGTATATGAGTAGCTCCAGACCAGGATCCAACGGAATTAACTTCCACCCGATCCTTGTTCATTCCCCTTTCATGTGCCCGTATTCGTTCTCTCTTTTCTGCTTCTCTTTATATCCTCTGTTCTCCTAGGACGTAGGCAACTAGTTCTTGACCTGTTAGTCCAAGAGTTTGGCCTTGTTGCTGGAATCTTTCAAATGCTGACATTTTACCTATGTCGTCTAAAACTCACCGATCTACGCTAAACGTACTTATGCAACCACGAACAAGTAGCACTCTACCTAACTCAACCTTAACACCAACACTTTCTATTAATTGGAATACCATATAAAAACAAAACAAATTAATGCCATTAACGGGCTAACCACGGACAATTAACAAAAATTATAGAGCGACTTGAATCTCTTATTATGTTTAATTTTCCTCGAACGCTAGGCACAAATTTATTACTACTCAAGTTGGTGCAACACCATCAACTATTAATGAGTTCGTCAAAATACCCATAAAACCTAATACCAACTATTAATATCGTGGTATACTGCCGAGTATGTACCTATAGCTTGTTTCTTACAAAAATAATTCCGTTCTTTTTTCCTCAAAGAGTTCTATATTACTATTTATCTTTTGATTTGATTCTTTAACCAGGGAGGATTCGTAAATTTATATATCTATTGCCATGTGCAGCGTTTCAAGGATTTAATTAAACCAAAAGAGAAAAATATACTTTAAGTTACATAAAAAATGAAATATTAAAAACTTTAAATCTACTTAGGATATAATAAGAGGGTCTAAATAAAAATTACTACTAACAATGAATACTACGTGATGGTTGACGCACAAATTCACTTTAGTACTAAATGTTAATTAAAGAACATAATTAAATGGGAATCCTTTTACATTTAAAAGTAAGTGACGTCAGACGAGTGAAGACCTTAACTGAGAATCTCGTTTAGTTGAAGAGGGAGTCGAGGTGAGGCGAAGCAAGTGTGTCGCCAGACGCGAGGCGGACTGGACAAAAGAGCTGACTTCGATATGAGTGAGAAGAGGCGAGTCGATGCTTTTTGACTGGACGATAAAAGCGAGAGGCGGAGGATATATGAATATTCCAATCCTTGGGTTACACTTGTGGGGCTTCTCAATGATGAGCGTTGAAAAATAAGTAAATCATTTTACGAGTGGGACTTGACTTTGGATATTATTCAATGGTTAGGGATATCTCTGGTTTTATTTGAAAACTGAGATAGGAGATTTCTCTGACAAGAGTAGTATGAGAGTGATTCTCTATACCGATGGTCTACTCTTCGATGTGACCAAAAGGAACAGACTCGGAATGAAAACTTCTTCTTCTCAACTCCCGCTCGGTTCCACTTTAAGGCCCGGACTGACGCCGGTCTTCGTCTTCTCTCGATCGCTAACTCGATTCTCTTCTTTTCTTCAGATCGACGTATATACCTCACTTATCCCCTGGGGAAAGGGAGGGGAAATGAGTGCCCATGTTCAAGCTTCTCTCATAGGGGAATCACTTTTCAGGGGGCTCTACCATCCTCCTTTGTTTATACTAACGGGCTACGAAATTTGCCGATTCTGAGTTTCCTTTTGAGGAATATCGAGGATTGTTGTGCCAGCGGGGCAAAAAGTGAGGGGGGGGGGAAAGTATTGGCACACATGCCACGTAACTCTTGACGCTGTGTAACCGAACTGTCGTCGGTTTTATCCTCGCGATACTGATTTCCCCACAGTGTGCATGATCTATTTAGACCCGAGTACATTGTTTAGAGAGAGTTGGCCTAATCTTAATTTATCGCCAATTTGATTGGTCAAAATTGCATATTGTGTATAGCGAAGAAAAATCACGTTCACTCGTTTTTGATTGCTGACCGATAAATCTGAGTATCACGCTTGGGAGTTCATATGGTCTTCAACATAAGTCACAGCCCGCAAGTTGGTGTAAGGTATATCATTGGTAAGGAAATATGGATGGTAACCTCAAAATGGTCAATGTGGCAGCGGATACAACTAAGATTATAGAGAAAGCATATAACAGATTCGCAGACATGAGTAACTAGGATTTAGGAGATAAAAAACTAGCAAATGTGACGCTCAGTTTTTAAAGAGTCTAAAAAGGGAATTGGAGAACCACCATATGTAAGAAAAAGAGCAATAATTTTACAGGGAGCGACATCCAAAAAATAATCCACCCCACCAGTAACACTTCAGTTTTGTCATGATTAACTTTAGAAAATATTTCAGGAAGCATTTAGCAATGATGGTGGATAGTA
Organism: Ceratothoa steindachneri; assembly: GCA_963969495.1. Lineage (NCBI taxonomy): Eukaryota > Metazoa > Arthropoda > Malacostraca > Isopoda > Cymothoidae > Ceratothoa > Ceratothoa steindachneri. Next base: position 161,943,067 of record OZ018326.1, read on the forward strand.
GAATTTTTAGAGAGCAAATAAAGGTGGGGAGAAAAGGAATAAATTTTGCCTGTCATCAGCAGGAAAAAGGAAAACTAAAACAAGGTAACGAATTAGAATAGTAAAAGGAAAAAGATAGATCAGAACAAGGAAGAACTCGTCAATGCTGGAGAAGGACATGTGATCTAGACTAACATTTCAAGGATTTTTGAGACGACTAGGAGTTACGAGAATGGGCAGTAGCTTTCTTGCTCTTTGGGTTCAAGTTAGCTTTCTCAAAGACCGAGCTAATAACAGAGTCTTTTAAATTAGATGGCATCACGCCAAATGAAATGAATACGGAGGGTCTTAGGTTGACAGAAAGACTACAGAAAAGTAATAAAAGAGAGAGTATCAATGAACTAGGTGGGAAAGCTGTTGCCATTTCAGTACAATTAACACGCACAGCCCAAAAGTGTCTCACCCAGGCTCGTCTGTGTTTATTTGCATAGGAAATGGTGTTGGACAGCCAAGGTGTACAATGAGGATGAGCGAAAGTAGGTGAAATGGATCGGGGGGTATGGGTATCAATGCAGGTGGAGAGGTGTTTAAATTGTATATTGTTCATTTCTTCTCTCTTGTCTCTCTTTGCCTGTCTATTTTAACAAGTGTTTTAATTTTCAGTCATGGTTGAGAAACTTGCCGTTTTATGATCCTGTTTTTCAAAACTTGGTCTACAATGACCAAATTTGGCTTTTTATATCTCTTGAGGGGTTCAAGGCTTTTGGGTGGAGTTCACACGTGAATAATAATAAAAGTTCGTTTCTTTAGTGCTACTATACCATAACTTAGGGCTATTGTCATTGGAATCCAGTTTATTCTCAAGCTTTAACTAGAGACGTTGGTTAACCTAGCGCCCCCCAATTCTACCTTAACAGAATGTTGGGGGTATTTATGATAACTGCTTCGTCCTACAAGGTGATACTGGCGAGAGATTAAGAAAATCTTCTCCTTGAATTCTCTCTTTCTCTATTTTTATTCCAAAGCACCACTCACCACTACCATTATACTTAACTCTTTATTGTGGCACTCAAGACGCATCCGCTCTTGAGGGTACTTTGTGTGGCTCTTGAGACATCATTAATTTGGGGAGGGCTTCACTAGAAATTTAACTAACATTTAATAGTAATAACTATAAAATAATTCAAATAGTACATGCAATATACGGTAGTTTGTTGCTTCCCTATAAGAATAAATAATCTTTCCAAGATTAAAATAAATTTCAATTCATTTAATTATTCCCACAATCGAGTGCAGCGGCACGTCAATCAAGTTTCTAAAATGGTCCTGCCTGTTTAATCTTAAATGACCACTCATGCGCACAACTGCTAACTTGCATTTTTTACCTAAAAAATATATATATGATGGAAATGTGTTGCTTAAGATACATTTTATTTGCTATTATGAGCCAATTTCAGCACCTTATTCACATTATCTTTTCAAATATTACCGCGAGAAAAAGAGTTATCAGAAGCTATGTATTTTCCAGATAATGCAGACACCAAGTAAAAAATAGTAGTTTTGGAGAGGCTGTTGAAACTACACCGCTTGTCTTGCTGTAATCAATGTTTAGTTCAGTGCTCGCTTACTACAGTAGTGAAATGTTTGGCTGTGCAATTTGTGCTGAAGTAAATACTTTTCTGATTTATAGTGAACATTGTTTTGAGGTAAATTGATAAAACCCATTTTAAAAATGACTAAAAAAGAGAAAAGCATAAAACGAAAATACGACAAAGAAAACAATTTTCAATCAACAATAGGTGGATGAGTCCGTAATACTTTTCTGTCTTTAGGCAGAAAAGTATTACGGACACTTGCGGGCAAAAAGGATATAATAGTTACTAAACCTGATAAAGGGAAGGGTCTAGTGATCCTTGATACGGAGGACTATGTACAAAAAGCCCATAGTATATTGAATGACAGAACGAAATTTGAACCTATCAATGATTTACCTAAAACTATTCTTCTACGATTCGAAGATAAAGTTAATCGTTCCTTAGCACAACTTAAGCATGCATCAATTATTCCTAAAGATACCTATAATGAATTATTTGTATCGTCCAGTTATTTAGCATCCATGTATTTTCTGCCTAAAATACACAAAGAAGGAGGCCCTTTGAGACCCATACTTGCCTCTTATTCTTTACTATCATATAAACTGGCCAAATATCTAGTTAAAATACTTTCACCTTTATCTAAAAATCAGTTCTCCATACAAAACTCCTATAAGTTTAAAGAGGAATTACTCAGCAAAGTTAACGATGGATATATGGTGAGTTGTGATGTTGAATCTTTATGTACTAACATTCCCCTAAACTATACAATCAATTTAATATTAAATAAGGTATTGCATTACCAAAATACTTTTCATGGATTTTCACGAAGCCAATTAAAAAAAGGCGCTAGAATTAAGTCCCTCCTTCTCCCGCCGTTTTGTTGATAATTCCTTGGCAATTTTTAATAATCTTGCACATAGCCAACTTTTCTTAATTATTTTTTTTTTTTTAGCTCATCTGGCGACTGCCTACATGGGCATTAGTCGCCGTATTAAAACTGGCCTAGTTCTGGGCTACTTTAAAATAAAATTAAAGAAACGAAAAAACACCCTAAATAAGGGAAAGGAAGCAAGCTCCTGCGTCGGGGGGAGGTCCCCCCGGCGCAGGAGCGTGCAACCTAAAAAAAAGGAAAAAAAAAATGCAAAATACAAAAGAAAACGAAAAAAAACAAACCCTGCTCAAATAATAGGGAGAATGCCTGCCTCCCCCCAAAAGTCAACAAGTCCACCAGTCGATGTGCACGCACTCATCTCGAGTACAAGGGACAGGCGATAGCGATCCCGCCCATCCCGGTACCGGACCAGGTGTCGTGCGCGAAGATCACCCAGACTAGGACATTCGACAAGAATGTGCCGAACAGTCTGGGGGACGACGCAGTCGTTGCAATAGGATGCAGGCGAGCGCGCCAACAAATAGCGATGCGTCACACGAGTGTGCCCGATTTGGAGACGACAGAAAGCAACCTGAACCTGCCGCGGCATTGAGGGATAGGTCCATGGGAACAGTCGTGGCGCAATGGCACGCCACTTTAAGTTCCCTTCGACCGTCTCCCATCTTCTTTGTCAAGCAGTCCGAAGAGCTGCCCTTATTCCTGCCATGTAGTCGGTGTGAGGAAGAGCGAAACGATGGTCCGGTCGCAGAGTCCTCACGGACTCTTTGGCGCCCTTATCGGCGCGCTCATTGCCCGCAATTCTTACATGTCCAGGAACCCAGCAGAAGATAATCTCGACATCTGCCCGGCTCGCCAAAACCATGGCGTCACGGATATCTCGAAAAAGGGAATGCGGAAATTCTAATGCCGCAAGAGCACTCAGAGCGCTGTGTGAGTCGCTATAGATCACAATCCTGTCTCCGAACCCGGCACGTCGTGTAATCTCCCGTACCGAGCTGTGTATTGCCACCAGCTCGGCCATGAAGACAGATGCAGCGCCTGGTAGAGCCCCGCTCACTTCAAACAGAGGGGATACGGCGTGGAATCCGACCCCCTCTTGGTACTTGGAGCCATCCGTATACACTGGCACGGTACCAGCGTGACACGATGTGTGCCCTAAAAAGGTCGAACGCAATACTCCCGGCGCAGTACAAGCTTTGGGAGCAGAGGCGTGGCGACAAATATCAAAATGTCGTACCCTCCAGGGTGGCGTCCTGGGCAGAACCAGGGGCACCACCGGCCCAAGAGCTATATCGACCTCTCGAAGGAGTTTCCTGGCCGTAAACCCAAAGGGCTTAGGGTATGACTGGCATCTCTCGGCGGCATAGGCACCATGGAGATCAGCTGCGGATGCAGTGAGAGCTGTTGGCGACTGAGGGGGGTACCGGGCTCGCGCGTACAGGCGAGTGGCATCTCCCCAGCATCAACCAACAGGCTCTCAATGGGGGAAGTGCGGAAGGCACCGGTCGCAAGGCAAGGCCGGTCTGGTGGATCGAATCCACCTTCCGCAATAAACGCTCGGCTGCGGATGCATAAAACTCACCTCCGTAGTCGAGCTTCGAGCGAATGAAGGATCCATAAAAAAGTAAGGCAGTAGCCCTATCAGCACCTCAAGCGCTGAACGTTACGGAACGAAGAATGTCCATGGCGGGGGTACAAAAAAACCTGAGGCTGCGAATATGAGCCTCCCAGGTGAGGCGTCGGTCGTATACAAGACCAAGGAAACGGTGCGAATCCAACACATCCAGGCGCACCCCATTAAGAAACAAATCTGTGTGGGGTAAAGCCGTGGATGGCAGCAGAAGTGCACCACCCTAGTCTTGGCCTAAAGAAAACCGAAACCTGTGCGCTTCGGAATAGCGAGAGATGCAGTTCAATGCCTGTTGGAGTCAACGCTCCAGAGTTGGCATCTGGGGCGGAGAGGGCTCCCTCTACCCGTACGCGGAATCGACGATCTCGCAAAAATTCAGATATAAAAATTAGGAGGCGTCCCTTCGCACGTATCGTGTGGAGAGTCTCCATGATACCGTATCGCCATGCGGTATCATAGGCCTTCTCCACATAGAAAAAGACCGTGGCATAGTGCTGTCTACGAAGGAAAGCTTCGCAGACGGCATTTTCCAGTCGGAGCAGAACATCCGCCGTGGAGTGGAACTTGCGGAAGCCGCAATGTGCGGAAGACAGATGGCCTCCGCTGTCCAGGAAAAAAGCTAATCTAACATTTACCAATTTCTCCATCAACTTCCACACGCAAGAGGTTAGAGAGATTGGACAAAACCAGTCGGAGTAGAGCGATATCTCCCGGGTTTGCGAAAGGCGAGCACAGTAGCGATTCGCCAGGAGTCTGGGAGAAGACCTTTTACCCTGATCCTGTTGAACAAATCTAACAGAAAGGCCATGCCTTGCTCACCCAGGTGTCGAAGCATGGCGTACGGAACATCGTCCGGACCATGGGCGATGTCCTCGCATGAAGCGAGAGCGAAACTCAACTCACTCACAGTAAACTTGTCGTTGAAGGGTTCTCCGCCTCTGGAGGTGAAGTCCAGCCGGCGGCCTTCCGCGACATCACGACGTGCATTTAATGCTGGCGAAGCCGCATTCGGGCTAGAAAACCCTGGAAAAAGCGGTCGCTAAGGATTCCACCACGGACACGGGGTCCGAGATTGCGGTCCCATTCTCCTGGAGAACGGGAGGGGGGTCCTGCGAGAACTTGCCACGAATCCTTTTGACTCACATCCACACCTCAGCCTAAGACGTCTTCCTTTTAAGTGAAGACACGTATGCCCGCCAAGAAGAGCGGCGGGCGTGCACGAAATATACCGGAACCTAGCCTTAGCCCGACGAAATTCAGCGACAGTGAAATCGTTCGGGCAGCGCTTATAGCGCATGTAGGCATAACGCTTCTGTTTGAGGGCCGTCTCACACTCGGCCGACCACGATGGGAGTGGTCGGCGTGCAAAACGGCCAGACGCATTAGGAATATTAGTCAGGCCCACGGCGATGAGGTTGCCGGAGAAGAACTCAACGGCCTCATCTACCGACCTAAACTCCTCGACTGAGATAGAGATTTCAGTCATTTCCTGAAATGCAGGCCACCGCGCCCGTGCCAAGCACCACCGAGGTGGTCTCTCAGACGGCAGTTGCCCTGAAAATGATATTTGAATGGGAGAGTGATCACTACCATGGAGGTCATCGGCCAGCCCCCAATCAAAATCAAGCTGTGCATCCGAAGAGTACAAAGATACGTCAAGGCAAGAAAATGAAGCGGTTCTCGGACAGTGGAATGTACGAGAAATGATAGTATACCTTTTTTCCAGGTGCAGCTGCAAAGCCACTGCTTGAAAGGAGGTATCTAAGGAGAAAGCAAGAACGGAGACATCATGCCGGGTGTAAAACGCGCATCCCTAAGCCCGGCCATCCCGCGGTGGTGGGGTCGCAAGACCCTTATACCCCGGGAGGGTGGGCAGGGGGCACGCGCCTAGCATGGTCCTGCAAAAAAAAGCTGCCTCCGCAGCTCCTCCAAGTTGGCCCGGAGTCCACGGCAATTCCATTGAAGGAATATGCGCTCCAGGCCTAGCTTAGAGGAGACGCGGGGGCCCTCTTCGTACTGAAGACCGTCACGGGAATGGCTGTACGCGTCCCGTGGGCAGAACCCCGGGCGCTGTTTGCCGGACAAAGCGCTGAAGGCGCTGTCACCTTCAAGGACTTATTGGGGGAGGTTGGGCTCGCCATGCGAGTCTTTTCCTCCCTCCGCCTTGAAACCTTAGGTGGGCGTTGTGGCTTCGGAGGCGAAAGGCCCTCTTATTTAGGAACCACCGTCTCCGAGCCACTCGCTCCACATGGGAGTGTAGGCGAAGGAGTCTAGGCTCCTTTGTTGATGTCTTCTTTTCGGGGGACAGCTTTAAGAACCCCGGAAGATGGCCTAGCGACCATCTTCAGGGGTGTTGCCTCCTGTGAGTCTAACGACTCGGTGGAGGCGCGTGGCGGTTCTGCCTTACGGGAAACGGTCACGCTGGGGAAAGAGGGGGGGGGGCCCTGGTTTTGGTCGGGGCTGGTTATGAACCCTTTTTGCTGCCAGCTTTACAAAGGGAGCGCCCGGGTTGAGTAGAGCCCACAGACATGCTCCGAATGGACGCGGAAACAACCGTGCTCGTTAGCCTGGATGGGCCAGGAGCAGAGGGTGCCTTTTTAACTATTGAGGCTTATGACGTCCGAGGCAGAGCCGGGCAGGCCAGGATCAAGTCCTTAGGCTCGCGGAATGAGAGTCGACCCTGGGCCTGAACGGCCAGGATTTCTTTTTTAAGGAGATATGCACCACATTGATTCGAAGAAGCAGGGTACGGCTCTCCGCAATTGACACACTTGGCCACACACGATTTGTACTTATCGTGTGCGACCTTGGAGCAATTCACACAGACTTCGGGTAACCCCGACTTTGCACGTCTACATTATCGATTCGTATGGATGAAGCGGTGACAGTAATAGCACCGCCGCGGCAGTGGCACGAATGCCTTCACGCGGTAGCGCTACCAACCGGCACGCACCGACTCAGGGAGCATGTCACAGTCGAACGTGACGAAGAGTGTAGGGGTGGGCCTCGAGGCCCCTCCCTGTTTTCTCATCACACGTTCGACCTTGATCGCCCCATGGTCGGCCAGCTCTAGGGTGATGTCCTCAATGGAGTTGTCAACGAGTTCCCTCGCATAAACTACTCCTTTCACAAAGTTCATGGTAGAGTGCGGCGTCACACTCACCGGTGTGCCATGAAGTGGCCGAAGAGCACTTATCTTGGCCGCCTCGGCGGGATTTGCCGCATTCGCCAGAAGGCTCCCGTCCGAGAAACGGGTCACCTTCGGCTCTCTACCAATTGCACTAGCTAATCCTCTCCTCCGATGGATCATGTTGCCCTTGGACAACATGGTGCCATCAGTGGAGCGAATAACGAGAAAGCGTTTGGAGCCATCGGGCTCGAAAACGCCAGGTAATCTCTGAATCAGGGGCCCCGATGTCATTGAGGCTTCTTTCTGTTGACTTTTTGTCTTAGTCAGGGGCTCTGCAACCGGGGAGAGCAGAGGGGCTGGATGGGCTGATCTTGGCTTAGGCGCCTACCAAAGTGTCAACAGACCCATCCGTCACTCCAGTCCCTGCGGATCGAGAGGAGCCCCGAGTCTTCTTAGTCTTCTTTTTATTTTTTTTTTAGGAGAGGAGGCTGAGAAATGAACCCGCTTCTCCCCTCCACCGGCAAGAAGCCCCAAGGCCAGATGGACCGGCCTCACCCAGGTCTTTCTCCGAGATAGAGACGGTCCTGGTGGTTGCAGGGGCACCCCACCCCGTAAGGGGCGCGGCGATTTGCCATCCTGGCCGCCCTGCTGACGGGATCCAGCGTTCCGTCCGGCCCCAGCTTACCCTCTCTTCCTTACTTAAGATAGCCCGATTTCTCCCCTACCTCGTCGCTTTTCATACAACCTCTCCCACAACTTTCTCTGGTCAGCCTCTAATTTCACAGGGTAGATGCTGACCTTCTTCTCAAGCCAACCACCCCGAATCGGGGCTGAGGGGGGAGGGGACATTGTTCCCTAACCCCTCAGCTCCGGTTCGGGATGGGTTTTTTTTAACAACCTGCTTCATCCCCACCCATACCTTCCTCAAATCCCTTTTCCTCTCCTCTTCAAAATCTATCTTTTTTACGCCGTGTTCAAGGTGGAGTCGCCATGCCGAAGGACTGCCAGGCCATCAGGTGGGAGGGGTGTTGCCAAATGGCGGCGCCTGGCTCTGCCAGGCCTGGAAGCACCTCTTGCAGTGCGGGCTACTGCAAAAAGTGGTGAGCGATTGCGTCACGTATAACAAAGAGGGTCACCATGCCCAATGATGAAAAAAAGCACATCTCCCCTTAATTCCCCCTAAAACAACGGAGCCGCCCTCGTGCAGCTCCCCAGAAAAGATATAGGTCCCCCCCCTGTGCTTGCGCAGAAGACCCTCCATATCTCTTTAACCGGAGAGGAGGCTTACTCCTCTCCTACGCCTACGGGTGTAGGGGAATCCCCCCTCACCCCCTTCTCTGGAGGTGCTTTCAGGCACCTCCCCATCTCCAGCGGCAGTCCCTCCTTTGCTTTCTAATGGGACTGCCAAGAAAGCCAGCAGGCAGCCCATTGCCGACCGCCCCTCTTGCAAGCGGCTCGGTAGGGCACACCCCCTTAGGGGGGAGAGGGAAGCCAGGCCCCTTTGGTCGCTTCCCTCAAAAGACCTGCGGACAAAAATATTAAACCTTGCCGGGGTCAAGGCCTGTGCTTCCCCACTAAAGACTTATGACGCTGCCAAGGGGACCTGCGATGTCCTGGGAGGGGATGGCCAACTGGAGGCCCCTCCTGTGATAGACATGGTCCTTGAGGAAAAATAGCCTCAGACGGAGGGCCTTCCATGGGGGGAATACTGGCTCGGCGCCTAGCACCAAACCCGAATCCGCCCCTATGCAAGGTCCTCATCAAACGACTGTGGATTCTCAGGCAGTACAAGGAGGATAGGGATACGGGGACGGATGGGTCTGAGGCCACTTTGGCAAGCGACCAAGCCAAGATCGGCACATCCGGCCCCTCTGCCCCCCCCGGGTACGGAGCTCCTGACGATGACAAAGACCAAAAGTGCACAGGGTGGAGCATCGATGACATCGGGGCCCCTCATTCAGAGGTTACCTGGCGTTTTCGAGCCGGCTGGCTTCAAACGCTTTCTCGTTATTCGCTCCACTGATGGCACCATGTTGTCCAAGGGCAACATGATCCACCAGAGGAGAGGATTAGCTAGTGTAATTGGTAGAGAGCCGAAGGTAACCCGTTTCTCGGACGCTAGCCTTCTGGCGAATGCGGCGAATCCCACCGAGGTGGCCAAGATAAGTGCTCTTCGGACACTTCATGGCACCCCGGTGAGTGTGACGCCGCACTCTACCATGAACTTTGTGAAAGGAGTGGTTTATGCGAGGGAACTCGTTGACTACTCCATTGAGGAAAAACCCTAGAGCTGGCCGACCATGGGGCGGTCAAGGTCAAACGTGTGATAAGAAAACAGTGAGGGGCCTCGAGACCCACCCCTACACTCTTCGTCACGTTTGACTGTGACAAGCTCCCTGAGTCAGTGCGTGCTGGTTGGTACCGCTACCGCGTGAAGGCATTCGTGCCACTGCCGCGGCGGTGCTATTACTGTCACCGCTTCGGCCATACGAATCGCTCATGTAGATGTGCAAAGTCGGGGTCACCCGAAGTATGTGTAAATCGCTCCAAGGTCGCACACGATAAGTCCAAATCATGTGTGGCCAAGTGTGTCAATTGCGGAGAGCCGTACCCTGCTTCTTCGAAGCAATGTGGTGCATATCTCCTTGAAAAAGAAATCCTGGCCGTTCAGGCCCAGGGTCAACTCTCATTTCGCGAGGCAAAGGACTTGGTCCTGGCGCACCCGGCTAAGCCTCGGACGTCATATGTCTCAATAGTTAGAAAGGCACCCTCTGCTCCTGGCCCATCCAGGCCAACGAGCACGGTTGTTTCCGCGCCAATTCGGAGCTATTCTGCGGGCTCTACCCAACCCGGGCGCTGCCCTGGTAAAACTGGCGGCAAGAAGGGTTTATACCCTGCCCCGGCTAAAACAAGGGCTTCCCCCTCTTCCCCCAGCGGGACCGTTTCTCGTAAGGCGAAACGGCCACGCGCCTCCACCGAGTCGTTAGACTCAAAGGAGGCAACACCCCTGAAGATGGTCGCTTGGCCATCTTCGGGAGTTCCTAAAGCTGTTCCCCGAAAAGAGGACAGCAACAAAGGAGCCTAGGCTCCGTTCGCCTACGCTCCCATGTGGAGCGAGTGGCTCGGAGACGGTGGTTTCTCGAAAAGAGGGCCGCAACGCCCGCCTAAGGTTTCGAGTCGGAGGAAGGAAAAGACTTGCATGGCGATCCCAACCTTCCGCAATAAGTCCTCGAAGGCGACAGCGCTTTGTCCGGCCAACAGCGCCCGGGGTTCTGCCCCCGGGAAGCGTACAGTTATTCCCGTGAGGGTCTTCAATTCGAGGAGGGCCCCCGCGTCTCCTCCAAGCTAGGCCTGGAGGGCATATTCCTTCAATGGAATTGCCGTGGACTCCGGGCCAACTGGGAGGAGCTGCGGAGGCTCGTCTCGTTTCGTTCCCCTTAGCTATTTTTTTGCAGGAGACCATGATAGGTGCGTGACCCTGCCTGCCCTCCCGGGGCATAAGGGTCTTGCGACCCCATCACCGCGGGATGGCCGGGCTGGGGGAATGCGCGGTTTACACCCGGCATGATGTCTCCGTTCTTCCTTTCTCTTTAGATACCTTCTTTCAGGCAGTGGCTGTGCAGCTGCACCTGGATAGGAGGTATACTATCATTTCTGCGGACATTCCACCGTCAGCTGACTTCGACGCGGGGGACTTCCACCACGTCGTGGCATGGTTGCCGAGGCCCTATCTCTTGCTTGGAGATCTGAACGGCAGGCATCCTCTCTGGGGAGATTACTCCATAAATCCCAGGGGACAAGTCCTTGCCGATCTGATTGAAGAGCTTGAGATGGGTGTCCTAAACGTGGATGAGTTTACGCATCACTGTCCTAGAACCGCTTCATTTTCTTGCCTTGACGTATCTTTGTGCTCTTCGGATGCACAGCCTAATTTTGATTGGGGGGTGGTCGATGACCTCCCTGGTAGTGATTACTTTTCCATTCAAATATCATTTTCAGGGCAAATGCCGCCTGAGAGACCATCCCGGTGGTGCTTGGCGCGGACGCGGTGGCCTGCAATTCAGGAAATGACTAAATTCTCTATCTCAGTCGAGGAGTTTAGGTCGGTAGATGAGGCCGTTGAGTTCTTCTTCGGCAACCTCATCGCCGTGGGCTTGACTACTCTTCTTAGGACGTCTGGCCGTTTTGCACGCTGACCACTCCTATAGTGGTCGGCCGAGTGTGAGACGGCCCTCAAACAGAAGCGTTATGCCTACATGCGCTATAAGCGCTGCCCGAACGATTTCACTGTCGCTGAATTTCGTCGGGCTAGGGCTAGATTCCGGTATATTTCGAAGCACGCCCGCCACTCTTCTTGGCGGGCATACGTGTCTTCACTTAACGGGAAGACGTCTTTAGCTGAGGTCTGGAAGCGAGTCAAAAGGCTTCGGGGCAAGTTCTCGCAGGACCCCTCTCCCGTTCTTTAGGAAAATGGGACCGCAATCTCGGACCCCGCGTCCGTGGCGGAATCCTTAGCGACCGCTTTTTTCGCATTCTTTAGCCGTGATGCTGCTCCGCCAGCATTAAATGCACGTCGTGATGTTGCGGAAGGCCGCGTGCTGGACTTTACCTCCAGAGGCGGAGAACCCTTCAACGACAAGTTTACTGTGAGTGTGTTGCGTTCTGCTCTCGCTTCGTGCTTGGACACCGCCCATGGTCCGGACGATGTCCCGTACGCCATGCCTCTACACCTGATTGAGCGAAGCATGGCCTTTTTGTTAGATTTGTTCAACAGGATCTGGGCGGAAGGTCTTCTCCCAGACTCATGGCGAATCGAAACTGTGCTCCCCTTTCGCAAGCCGGGGAGAGATCACTCTACTCCGACCGGTTTCCGCCCAATCTCTTTCACCTCTTGCGTGTGGAAGTTGGTGGAGAAATTGGTAAATGTTAGATTAGCCTATTTCCTGGACCGCCCGAGGCTATCTGTCTTCTGCACAGTGCGGCTTTCGTAAGTTCCACTCCACGTCGGATGCTCTGCTCCGACTGGAAAATTCCGTCTGCAAGGCTTTCCTTCGTAGACAGCACTACGCCACGGTGTTTTTGATCTGGAGAAGGCCCTAATACCGCATGGCGATACGGTATCATGGAGACTCTCCACACGATGTGGGCGAGGGTTTGCCTTCCAAGTTTTATATCTGAATTTTTGCGATGTCATCGATTCCGCGTACGGGTGGGGGGAGCGCTCTCCGGCCCAAAGGAGCAGGAAGAGGGTGTCCTGCAGGAAAGTGTCCTCAGTGTCACACTCTTTTCCCTGAGCATCAACGGCATCACCTCGGTGCTGCCGAAAGATGTTTTCGCTCCACTCTACGTGGACGACCTTTTAATCTCTTTTGGCGCGGCCCAGATGCCAACTCTTGAGCGTAGACTCCAACAGGCATTCAACCGCGTCTCTCGCTATGCCGAAGCGCACAGGTGTTGGTTTTCTTTGGCCAAGACTAAGGTGGTGCACTTCTGCCGATATCCACGGCTTCACCCCGACCCAGATTTGTTTCTGTATGGGGTGCGCCTGGATGTGGTTGAGTCGCACCGTTTCCTTGGTCTTGTATTCGAACGATGCCTCACCTGGGAGGCTCATATTCGCAGCCTTAGGGTCTCTTGTACCTGCGCCATGAAAATTCTCCGTTCAGTGACGTTCAGCGCTTGGGGCGCTGATAGGGCTACTGCCTTACTTTTTTATCGATCCTTTGTTCGCTCGAAGCTCGACTACGGATGCGAGTTTTATGCATCCGAAGCGGAGCGTTTATTGCGGAAGGTGGATTCGATCTACCACACCGGCCTTCGCCTTGCGACCGGTGCCTTCCGCACTTACCCCATTGAGAGCTTGTTGGTCGATGCTGGGGAGATGCCACCTGCTCTGCGGCGCGTGCAGTGCATCACTCACCTGTACGCGCGAGCCTGGCGCCTCCCTCAGTCGCCAACAGCTCTCACTGCATCCGCAGCTGATCTCCATGGTGCCTATGCCACCGAGACACGCCAGTCATACCCTAAGCCCTTTGGGTTTAGGGCCAGGAAACTCCTTCGAGATGTGGATATAGCTCTCGGGCCGGTGGCGCCTCTGGTTCTGCTCAGGATGCCCCCTGGATGGTACCACATTTGGATATTTGTCGCCACGCCTCTGCTCCCAAAGCTTGTACTGCGCCGGGAGTATTGCGTTCGACCTTTTTAGGGCACACATCGTGTCACGCTGGTACCGTGCCAGTGTATAAGGATGGCTCCAAGTACCAAGAGGGGGTCGGATTCCACGCCGTATCCCCTCTGTTTGAAGTCAGCGGGGCTCTACCATGCGCTGCATCTGTCTTCATGGCCGAGCTGGTGGCAATACACAGCTCGGTACGGGAGATTACGCGACGTGCCCGGTTCAGAGACGGATTGTGATCTATAGGGACTCACAAAGCGCCCTGAGTGCTCTCGGGGCATTGGAATCTCCGCATCCCCTTGTTCGCGAAATCCGTGGCGCCACGGTTTTGGCGAGCCGGGCAGATGTCGAGATTATCTTCTGCTGGGTTCCTGCACATGTAGCAATCGCGGGGAAAGAGCGCGCTGATGAGGGCGCCAAAGAGTCCGCGAGGACTCTGCGACCGGACCAGCGTTTCTTTCTTCCTCACACTGACTACATGGCAGGAATACGGGCAGCTCTTCGGACTGCTTGGCAAAGAAGATGGGAGACGGTCGAATGGAACTTAAAGTGGCGTGCGATTGCGCCGCGACTGTTCCCATGGACCTATCTCCCAATGCCGCGGTGGCTTCAGGTTGCTTTTCGTCGTCTCCGAATCGGGCCCACTCGTGTGACGCATCGCTATTTGATGGAGCGCTTGCCTGCGCCCTATTTTAACGACTGCGTCGTCCCCCAGACTGGTCGGCACATTCTTGTCGAATGTCCCAGTCTGGGTGATCTTCGCCTACGACACCTGTCCCGGTACCGGGATGGGCGGGGTTGCTACCACCTGTCCCTTGTACTCGGTACGAGTGCGTGTACTTTGACTGGTGGACTTATTGAATTTGGGGGGGGGCGGCCTTCTATATTTCATTTTACCCGGTTTAATTGTTGTTGTTTTTGTTATTGTTTTTGTTATTGCTTTATTAGTGTTTTTTTATTTCTTTTTATTGTTGTTTCCTGTTCAATTTTTTAAATTTAAAGTAGCCTAGAACTAGGCTGTTTGTTTACGGCAACTTATGCCTAAGTTGGCAGTCGGCAGTCGCCAGATAGCCCCTTGATTAAAAAAAAAAAAATGCAGGGGCACCTTTTGGAGGAGATCCCTCCCCTCCTTGTACTGCCTCGGAGACACTGCCGTTTGAGGAGGACCTTGCATAGGGGCGGATTCGGATTTGGTGCTTGGCACCGAGCCCGGATTCCCCTACCCCATGGAAAGCCCTACCGTCTGAGGCTGGGTTGCCTCAAGGACCATGTCTATCACAGGAGGGGCCTCCAGTTGGCCATCCCCTCCCAGGACATCACAGGTCCCCTTGGCAGCGCCATAAGTCTTTAGTGGGGAGGCACAGGCCTTGACCCCGGCAAGGTTTAATATTCTTGCCACCAGGTCTTTTAAGGGAAGCGACCGAAGGCGTCTAGCTTCCCTCTCCCCCCTAAAGGGGTTTGCCCTACCGAGCTGCTTACACGAGGGGCGGTCGGCAATGGGCTGCCTGCTGGCTTTCCTGGCAGTCCCCTTAGAAAGCAAAGGAGGGACTGCCGCTGGAAATAGGGAGGTGCCCGAAAGCACCTCCAGAGAAGGGGGTGAGAGGGAGTCCCCTACACGCGTAGGCGTAGGAGAGGAGTAAGCTTCCTCTCCGGTTAAAGAAGTATGGAGGGTCCCCTGCGCAAGCACAAGGAGGGGGATCTCGATTTTCTCGGTGGAGCTGCCCGAGGGCGGCTCCGTTGATGTTCTTGGGGAAGTTGGGGGGGTGTTTTTTTTTATTTTCATCATTGGGCATGGTGAGCCTATTTGTGCTACGGGACGCAATAGCTCATCACCTCTTGCAGTTACCCGCACTGCAAGAGGTGCTTACAGGCCTGGCAGAGCCAGGCGCTGCCATTTCGGACCACCCCTCCCGCCTGGTGGCCTGGCAGTCCATCGGCATGGCGGCTCCACCTTGAACACGGCGTAAAATTCATAGAATGTGAGGAGGAGAGGAAAAGGGATGTGAGGAAGGTATGGGTAGGGATGAGGCAGGTTGTTAAAAACCAGCTACCCCAGACCGGAGCTCAGGGGTCAGGGAACATTGTCCCCTCCCCCCTCAGCCCCGATGCGGGATGGTTGGCTGAGAGTAAATTAGAGGTTGGACCAGAGAAAGTTGTGGGAGAGGTTGTATCAAAAGCGAGGAAACAAGTGTTTTGAAGGAAGAAGAAGAGGCTAAGCTGAGGTCGAACGTGGTGCTGAGTCCCGTCAGCACGGCGGCCAGGATGGCAAATTGCCGTGCCCCTTACGGGGTTGAATTTTTTGAACACTTTACACCCCAACATCAAATTTACCATGGAAGTAGAGTCCAATGATAAGATGCCCTTTCTTGACCTTTTAATCACCCGAGATAATGACCAATGAAAAATTCAAACAACTATTTACTGAAAAAAAACTTTCACAGGACTAGGTTTGAACTACTTTAGTTTTTGTGATTTAAGATACAAAATATCCACAGTAAAAACTTTAATACATAGAACTTTCTCGCTATCATCCATTTACCACTAAATCCATAATGAATTTATTTTTCTTCGAAATATTTTCTAAAAAATTTATTTTATTCTGACCTATATGATAGAGTTTTAACAAAAGCTATTTGATAATCTCATTGACCCCTCTAAACCCTGCATAGAAGTTCCTAAAATGCCCATATATTTACTAATTTCAGAGATGGGTTTTTTAAACGAAACTTTTAAAAGAAAAATTCTATTTATTTTTAAAAGATATTTTTCCCAAATCAACCCACAAATAGTTTTTTATAAACAAACTATCGATAGGAAGTTTCTTTAACAGTAAAGATCCTATCTCTTTGGAGTTTCGCGGTGATAATGTTTATTTATTTAAATGCCCAGTTGTACTGGAGCCTCTTACATTGGCAACACTGTCAGGTCTCTTGGAGCTAGGTTCTCTGCTCATATGGGGATTAGTTGGCGCACAAAAAAATATTAAATAAAAAGGAAAAGTCATCTATTAGGGAACACACCATAAGCTTTAAAACTGACATTTCTATTGATAATTTTCAAGTATTAGCCTTTAACAACAACAAACATTGCCTAAGAACCCTCGAATCTTTATATATCAAACACTACAAACCTACACTCAATGAAAATTTAAGTGCAATATCATAATTAATGAACTAATTTTAACTACAGTTTGTTAGTTCGTTTGCTTTTTAACAAACCAAGCGTTACTGTAACCAATAACTACTAGCCCCTTGTTAAACCCACCATTCACTCTCTAGGATGGATCCACTTTAGTAAGTACCCAAATTTCCCGTTTCAATATTGAATGTTTTTTAAATCTTACAGTCTTTACAAAATTAAAAACAAAGTTTAAATTTACTATCTTTAAATAATGCCAGGTCAATTCATCTTATAGTTTTTAATTAATTTCTGCATTAAACTTTAAATTTATTAACTAACTTTTTCAGTCAGTTTTAAAGCAAATTTAACTGTTGCCAAGTCATATTTAATAAAAAAATTAACTTATAGTACATTTTACTGATATTTTATTATTGGTCACCTTTTAAAATAATGTCTTGTTGGCCTTTTCAAGTTTTCTTCTTATGTATTAGCAATTTTTTGAGTCAGTTTTAAAGCAAATCTAACTGTTGCCAAGTCATACTTAAAATTTTTAACTTATAGTACATTTTACTGATATTTTATAATTGGTCAACGTTTAAATTAATGTCTTGTTGGCCTTTTCAAGTTTTCTTCATATGTATTAACTTTGTAAACTTATTCTAGCCTGAAGATGAAAACTTGTAGTTTTCGAAACCTTGTGAAAAATTAAAAGATGCTGCATCTGTTTCTCGTTCTCGTGGCTCTGGGATTTATCCTCAATATTATATATATATATATATATATATATATATATATATATATTTTTCCATATATATATATATATATATATATATATATATATATTTTTCCATATATATATATATATATATATATATATATATATATATATATATATATATATATATATATATATATATGAAGGTTTGGAATTCGCTTAATCAATATCTTATAGTATTAACTTCATAACCAATGAAGAATGATAATGAATTAATTATTGCCTTATTTATGGCAGCAAGGGTGCAATGGTTATATTGATCTGCAATCGTTGTTGGTTCTTTCTTATAAAACTATGAGATTTTCAGGGGTTAAGTTAGTAAATACTTAAATCTATTTAATATACTAAGGATTCGGAGCTCGACTTTGATTAGTACAAGGAGCTGAGAGGAGACGGAGAAATTAAAATAAATAAAATTGACTAGAGTACACGGATAAACGGGGAAAAAGCTATAGATAAAACAAACATAAAAATGGAATGGATTAATATCAGGATTATATTAGTTACAACCACAATTGACATTATGCATTCAAATGGTTGGGGGAAAAGCATCGCGACGTTCTTCGAAACTTAAAGTAGATTTTATTTAATCAAACAGCAGAGGAAGCTAAGAAATGGGGTTACAATTCCAATGATTAGCCTCCACAAAACTACAAGGGCCACGCCTTTGGGACGCTCTTCAACCACGCGAAGCAAGTGGCAGTATCAAAATTATAATATAGGGTCTTTCAATAAGGTCGCTCAATTTTTAAATGTGAATAAAATAAGTTGTGTATGATATATGCACTCAATTTATTTTAAATTTGAAACTACATTTTATGGCATTGAGTGTGGAATATGACGTCGTTAAAATGTCTGCCGCGGCTTTGCTTGGTGGAACGTATTCGGGAAGCCCAATTTTCAATGACTTTGTTGCATAAATCTGGTTGAATTGGCTGGATGGGGTTCGTTATGTTGACTTTGAGGACATCAACTGTTTGTGGATTATTCGCATAGACCTGCGATTTAAGGTAGCCCCAAAGAAAGTAGCCTAATGGCGTTAAATCGCATGATCTCGGTGGCCAGTTGACGTCACCGCCGCGCGAAATGACCCTGCCTTGAAATCGCTGGTGCAAAATGTCTATCTTGACGTGCGCAGTGTGGCACGTAGCGCCGTCCTGTTGGAACCACATGCCGTCATTATCCATATCAGGCATATAATCCAATTGAGGCCACAAGAAGTTTCTTATCATCGATCTGTAGGTCTAGTCGTTGACGGTTATGGCAATCCCATCTTCGTTCTCCAAAAAATAAGGACCGATGATTCCGTTAGACGAAAATCAGAACCAAATAGTGACTTTGTTGGGATGCAATTGGTGCTGGTGTATCTCATTTGGATTGTTTTCGTCCCAAATCCGACAATTTTGCTTGTTCACAAATCTATTCATCCAAAAATGGGCCTCGTCACTGTGGCGAAGATAGAAATCACGTAATGCGCGGAACGTTTGTCGAACGGAGCACTGATTTTGATAATAACATTTGATGATTTGCACACGCTGTTCAACGCTATAACCTTCTATCGTGAATTGCCAGATGTCGCTTTAACAACATGGCCACTAGTGCCTGACAAAGGTCGAGCGTCCTTTTTGAAAGACTCTTTATATGCCGGTTCCCCAAGGGAGGTGAATACCTTCTTTGTGGTTTGACGGATAAAGTGTTATAAAACGCTAAACATTCTTTTTAGTGCTTTGAGAAGGGCATATTGGATAGTTATTTGCTTGAGATAAATGAAGGGCGATTGATTCTGATTTTGCTTAACTAATGCTATAGTAATAGCAGGGAAGAATTTTTTTCCCTTATTATGAAATTTTGTGGACTGTTTGTTCCCTAGGATTGCTCATATGAACTTAAGTACTTATACTTAGGTTCACGTTTCCGGGACTCAAGGAGGTATCTCGTGTGAGCGGGTATACTTTATACCTGTAGGAATAGCACACCCTCCTTACCCCAGTGACCCCGACACTCTCAAACTAGAGTGAGACTATCTAGATTTATTTTTTATTGACATCTCAATTTTACTCATTTTTCTCCTTCTTTTGAGACCTCTTCTTCCCTCTCTTTTCTTGCTTTACACTGCCTTAATTTTACTCCATAAATTTTTGCATTTGATTTTGATAAAATAGGTGAGGAAATGTATAGTATGTGTGATAGGGGTGAAAGAGTTTGGCTCGCAGTGGTTATGAGGACATCGCCTACATTCTTCTTCAATATTTTTCTTTTCTTATTTTTCCTACTTTGCCTCCAGTGTTTCCACTGTTGGCAATGTTGACCGACTGAGACTGTCTGATTCTTCCGTTGATAAATATATGTATTTGCTTTATTTTAATTTATCCTGGGTCGTGGCTTTCAAGCCTTTCAATTAAATTTATTTGCTAACTTTATTTTTCTCTCTAGTTATTTCATTAATTTTATTTTTGTGGGCATTTTGTCTCTTTTGTTAATTTATATTTTAATTCTTGTCTATTTTTTGCTTTATTTCTTTTTCCTCTATCTTCTGTTTTTGGCAGTTTGCATCTTTTGTGTTTATCTTTTGTTTAATTTTGTATTTGTTCTTATTGTATTTTACTTTGATTTAGTGTGGGCACTTCGCCTCTTTTCCTATTTGTTTTTGTCCCTATTTTTATTGTTACTTTGACTTGTGTGGGTTGTTTCTTGTCTTGATTTTATATTTCGTCTAATTCAGTCATGTAAAGATCGGATTTATCGCCTCTCTCACACAGATTCTTTGGCTTGGGAATTTTTATTTTCTTGCGACCTTGCGTTGCTTCTGCTGCAGTATTATTATATTTACATTGTTGAGTGTAAGGATGATAACTTCATCCACTTTTTCCCATGTTTTCCTCCCTAGCCTTTGTACTTCCATATTAATTGGCTTCATCCCTGTTCTTGCATGCAGGACTGATTGCCTAGTACGGTCGTTTTTTCTCGCGTCAGTTATTAGCAGGGTTGCCTTCTTTTGTACTCTCTGCATCGTCCTGAGGGAGTTACTACTATTCATCTGCATTACCACTGCCGGGTACATTACGACGGAGCGTAGCAAAGTAGTGTAGAGATTCTTCGTATTTAGCGCCTTAAGATCTCGGAACCCGTATAGTTTCTGAAGTTGCCTTTTAGCTATTGAGACTCTAGTGTTGACGTAGGGTTTGTATCTAGACTTGGTTAGACGTAAACATAGGACTTTACCCTCATCTTAGTACGGGTAGAGGTCGTCGTCAAAGTTAACGCTGTCTAGTTTCCGACAGTTCATTGGGATTATCTGAAATTTCTGGCAGTTAGTTTTTATCATACACTTCTTCTTATATCTGTTGATGTTGTTGATTTCGGCAGCTGTCTTCCTTGCTGATCCTCCAGCGTTTCGGTAGGGACTAGGGGCGATTTGAGGAATGTCGTCTGCAAACTGCCGATACATCGTATCGTCCCGTACTGGAGCAGGGAGGTCTATTTTGTACACGAGCTATAGTGATGTATTCAGACAGCTGCCTTGTGCCCCCCCCCCTCCTCGAGTTCGAATTCAGGTCATGTGAAGCCCTCGATCGAGATACGGGCTCTTCTCTCTCTGATATAATCACAGAAGACATTTTACAAGATTGGGTTCAGCCGGAGGCATAGGATCTTGAATTCTAGGCGCCTCAACCAAACCTTATCGAAGGCCTTTTGTACATCACGCAGCACTACGTCTACGTACTTTCCCTCAGCCTTCCAATGTGCTATTTTCTCCATTAGGATGGCGTGGGCGGTTTCGGTGCCTCCCTCCCTTTGTGGAACCCATGCTGCTGGGGGTTGTAAACTGCCAGCTCGGCTAGCTGTTCTTGGAGCTCGTTACTGTGGAGCTTTGCGTAGATTTTACCCACAAACTCAAGAAGTGAAAATGGCCTGTAATTTACCATTTGATCTGCGCTCTTACCATCCTTGGGTATAAAGAAGATTTTGGACACTATTACACTGTCGGGAAAATAACCCGTGTTTAGTGAAGCATTGAAGATATTGGTGATTTCCTGAATAATCTGCAGTGGGGCATTCATCAGGTTGATTTTGGTGATGTCTGTCCAGGCTGGTGCCTTGTGTTCAAAGATTTTCATAGTTACCATGACGTCCTACGTTGTTATTGGATGACCATGGTTAACCATCTCCCTTCCCATGTCTGCGTGGTGGTGTTGATGCTGGCTATATACTGTCTGATTCAGAACGTCAATCAGATGGCCATCAACTTCCTGGAGAACTCTTCATATTTTCTCCACATTCAAAGTTGTTGTAACCCAAAGAATCCCAGTAAAAACTATGCCTGTCAGTAGTACAGCAAATACCTGGCACAAAAACTATCCCAGAGTAGAAAATTTAACCACAAGGGCTGACAGTCGAGGGAAACCAAACAGTCTTGGCAGAGAGATTCAAAGGGTGTTCCATCAGGTCCTCAACATGTTTCTGATTTGAAGAGGAAATAAAATAACTACTATCATCAAGACATTGGGAGAATAAGTCGACGGGAAATGTCCAAACGCAATGACAGAGAACTTTAAAATCCCGTTTGCAGTCTTCAACTTTGTATCCTATGAAGCCCAGAAGCTGTGCCGATTCCTGTCATGTAGTTACCTGGAATAACGAAGCATGCTATTTCTAAGCAAAAGGTAATGTCAACATTTCACCAACTCGCAGTAGCTATGGTTTCAAAAATACTGCGAACATGGCAATGCGGATATTTCAATGATTAAAGGGCACTTAGCCCCCTCCCTGACTCGCGAAAGATTAAAAAAATCGTCTCCAAACCCAAGATGGTGAGCAATCCTTCGTATTAACTGTATTTGTAAATATCTAAGCATCAAAGAAAGACGCAGAGCTCAGAAAAGCCCCACCAATTTAACACAAGGGGAAAGCTAACCTTCTCTTGAAACTTATGGCTATCTGTGTATAATTGCAAGACTAGACTGTGACATGATGCATGGTCCAAGAAAGGCCAACGTAATACTGCCAAAGCTGTGTAAGTTTGGGAGCAGAGCGTGGCGCCAAATGATCAAATGTGGTATCTTCCAGGGTTGCCTATTGGGCAGAATCATCGCTGCTACTTGTCATAGAGATATTTCGAAATCTAATGGAGTATTCTTGCTTAGAACCCGAAAGGTTTAATAGATTCAGTGAGGTCTCTAAGCGACATAGGCACTGACATTATCGGACACGAATGGAAGAAGAGTCACTAGCGAGTGTAAGACACGCCGAACTCACGCTTACAAGCGAATCATGCACCATGCATGACGTAAAACGAGTGGCATCTCTCCTGAGTCGAGCAGTAAGCTATCTGTGGGTGAAGTGCAGAAAGCACAAGTCGCTAAATGGAGACTAGTATGGTGTATCGAATCCACCATCCTCAATATACTGATGGATGTACCAATAAATACGATACCTATAGTCAAACTCTGTGAAAAGGGAGTGGCAAACTTAAGTATTGGCGCTAGTCTATAAATACCAAGTTCCAAATACCACAGAGTGGAGAATCCCCATGTAGCGGCTACAAGAGAGCCAGGGGCTGCGAATATGTGCCCCCCTGATAAGGCGACGTTCAAATACCGGACCAAGAAAGCGCTGTAAGTACACCGCGTCTATTCGAGCTCCATTTCGGAAGAGGTCCATCTCAGGATTAAGCTCTGGACAGCGTCTGAATTTCACTGTAGGGGAATGGTCACTCCCCCCCCCCCTCCTTCCCGTTCATTCTTGGTGCAGTCACAAGGTGGTTACCGCAAAGACATCCGTCGAAGGCATCGGTGTGTTCAGTGCTTAACCGCAGTGTGGCACAACTCGGTGCCATGAAAGACCCTAAAGGTCAAAATGTAAGATCTCCCCCAGGAGAGTGAGATCCAGTTTTACGTTGAATAAGAAATTGGAGACGGGTTTCTCCCAATCTCGAAGGCTAACGAGGAGCCGATGTTTGACTTCTTGGGAAAAACCGTTGGCCAAAAGAACTCTCCTGGGGCCGTCTTCAAGCCCCTCTCCCCCTTACCACTCCCCCAGTGGGGTGACGAGGTATAAATGAGGAACTCTGAGGAAAATCGGGGTAGTATACGTCAGTCTCTAGGTGACGAAGTCTTCGGATCAAACCAAACTACCGAGACTGGAGAGGTAGTGTACTTGGCTCGCCAGACCAAGAAGTACCCTGCAAGAGAGGCAGGGCTACCTACCTTAAGGGGCTAAGAAGAAGCTCATCCTCGAGCTAAGTCCCTGGTTATCAAACCAAACGATAAGTTAACTTTGGTAAGTTCAACTTACTCTCGCCAGAGAGACTCCTCATATATTTGGTGCACCTTAAATACCAGGGGTATTCCTCGTTCTTGAGGAATTAAGAAAAGAAGAAGGAAAAGGCTCCCTCCTCGAGTTCGTTACTCGGTGGCCACACCGAACTCTTAGTTAACTTGGTGAGGAACCAAGTTCAACTTGTTCTCGTCAGAGAAATCCCCCTCCGTTATACTCGCCCTTGAGGAAGACTGGAATTAAGAAAAAGCTCATCCTCGAGCTAGTTCCGGGTTACCAAACCGAACGTTAAGTAATTTTTCTCGCCAGAGAAACTTCCCTCCATTATCCTCGCCCTTAGAGGAAGACTCTCCCCTAGTTCAGTCCTCGTCCATAAGGAAATAAGTAACGAAGGAGAAAAGCTCCTCCTCGAGCTCGTTACTCGGTGGTCACACCGCACTCCAAGTTAGCTTGATTTAAGAAACAAGTTCGACTCACTCTCGCCAGAGAGACCACGAGTGCCTAGGTGTTGCATAAAGCACCGTATTGGTTCCCGTCATGGAAAAACCCCCCTGAAGAACGTGTGGACCCCCAGCTGCCACCCTCGCCAAAACAACCGTGTGATCTCGCTCATCTACATCTAGCCGGCGGCACGCGTCGAGAGTAAATAACATTTTTGAGGCCTTTAAACTCCACATGAGTCCGTAAGCCTAATTCTTATATTATTGTTGTGTGTAGAGAAAACGTTAACCAATTTTGGGGGATAAACTAATTCAATTAATTCTTGTTTATAATAATATTTAGAGTATTGCTGTAGTTAATGTATAAATGTTATGTATTCATTTGATAAAGGTAAAATATAAATTTATTTTGGGATTATTTTGCGTTTCTTTTATATATCCTTACGTGTTTCAGAACAGCTCTGTTCATTAAGATATTCAGATATCAATATATCTTAGACACTCTTAGCATTCTTAGAATAGAACAAAAAGGGGAGGGGGAATTCTACGACATTCACTATATGAGGTTTTGCCCCCAAAACTAAAATTCGTGTTTTAGCGTAAATAAATTGTGGTTTAGAGCTTTTTTAGCTCGGTGCTACACGGAAGTTATTCTGTAGAATTACCAAAAGGAACAAATTAATGAACTTTGAGGCCATTAAAGTTCTCAAGAATAAAAAATTGGAAGAGAAGGCAATGATTTTGATCCAAGGAAAGCATTTCTCATGTCACATCATTTCCCAGTACAATGTTTTAATATACTCCATTTGGAGTAATTTAACCCAGTTCCCTGCCATTTGGCTTCAATCTGATTGTATCACTAGTAAACTCTATTAGTATTATGAAAGATCACTGTTAAGAAATAAAGTATAAAGAATCAGAAGCTTTATTTTTCTCCTCACTTCCCCAATGTCTGAATTGTAATAAAATTGACACTTTCAAACACAAATTGGAGATGGCTCGTCAACTTTACAATTGTAGTTCTTTCTCCATATTGGTGATATTCTCTATATTTGATGATCAAAAAACTGTTTTCTTTGAAACTTTAAACCAAATGCTCTTCAAATCAATCAATACATTTTCTTTAAAAGTGATAGGAACAGCATTAAGCGTGGGACTTGTAGTGGTCGGACTACGCAGCAGGTAGGCTTGTAATAATCGAACTACATAATAGGTAGACTTCTGGCACCAAAATTGCTTGTTTAATAGGCCCAAAAGATACCTCCACAAATTGGATGTGAATTGGTCCTATTAAATCCAAGCAGGCCCATATATATATATATATATATATATATATATATATATATATATATATATGTATAACTGATCACGAAAATAAGGAACGGGAGGAATTTATGAATAACGTTATAGCCACGAGGAAAATGAAACAACGGAGAACTGCTAGGCCTTTCGACTAATGGTCCTTTACTAAGCAGACTAAAAGACAGGGAAAAAGAGAAAGATATTTATACACCTGATTAATAAAAATATGGGATATAAAGATTAAAAGGGATGGGATTAGCAGATACCTGTCAAAATCCTATTAACGAGATAAGCCGTCAGGGTTAAAAAAAAAAAAAAAAAATACGGGTTACAAAAGAAAGGGGGGTGGGCAATGTTTAGGAATCACATATGCAATATGAAAACAAAAAAGTTTACACATGATAACTAGAAAATATGACAAAAGAAAAATATGAGGAAAGGTTTTTTTATATAAATAGGCTAAGATAACATCTAGGTGGTAATCATTAATTCAGAAATTTTATCTTTAAAATCATTCTTAAACATTCTTTTGATACAAGGGTCCAAAAAATACATTCCAGGGCTGAGATTAAAATTCGAAGTCAGTTGTATAAATGCCAATTCTAAAAGATTTCGTGAAAAAAAGTCATTTGATTTGGCAATCACAGAACTCTCCTTCCAATTAATACGATAGGAATTTTCACTCAAATGGATAAAAATGGCATTTGATGTTTGCCCAGTGGTTACAGAGTACTTATGTTGCTTAATACGCACATTCAGATCCTTGCTAGTTTGCCCAATATAAAATGAAGGGCAATCCAAACAAGGGATTTTATAAATTACCTTATTTGTTTCATTAGGGCAATTTTTTATTAACATTCTTTTTAAAGTATTAGTATAAGAGAAAACAAGATTTACATTAAGTGTTTTTAACAATGTTTTTACGGTTTCAAAGCCATTAAAATAAGGTAAAATGAGGATATTCTTGGGCGCTTCCTTCTCAATAGTACTTTCGTTATAAAACTTTTTTTGGCTTTATTATAACAAATATCAAGTATATTTTCTGGATAACACAAGTCTGCTCGGTATAAAAAAAAAGTTTGGCTGATCTTAAAAAAAGATAACACATTACATATCACAAAAGCCGACGAGTCGAATACTATCGTAATTCTTGATAAAAATGATTACATATCACGCATGCATGCCCTACTGGCTGACGGTGTGACTTACAGAAAATTAACAAGGAACCACTTAGATCAAGTTATTAAACATTTCATTAGTATACTGAAAAAATCCTTAAAGATAAGAAGGAATTAATAGGTGTTTTGTCAGAAAAATCTCCCTCGTTACCTTACTTATACGGGTTGGTAAAAACACACAAAGAAAACAACCCTATGCGGCCTATTATTAGCACAGTTGGTTCAGTTTCATATAAATTATCAAAATATATTACCAAACTGTTGTCCCCTTTACTTGGAACAATATCCGGTTCTCATATACTAAACTCCCTTGAATTAGTAGAAAATTAAATCAAATTACTATTTGCCCAAATGATAGGTTGGTAAGTTTTGACGTTTGCTCTCTCTTTACCAAAGTCCCTATTGATTCCATTTTAGATTATCTTAGTAATGAGCTTACTCATCATGAATTACCTCTATCTGTAAGTCATATTATTTCACTCAGTAAGTTGTGCATTTGTGACTGTAAGTTCGTTTTTAATGGTGAATATTACCAACAAATATTTGGTATGGCAATGGGCAACCCCTTATCTCCCCTACTCTCAAATTTGTATATGGAATTCGTCGAAAAACAATATTTACCTAATATCATTGATATCCCCTTAAAGTGGTATAGATATGTTGATGACATTTTAATTATTTTGCCTTTTAATATTGATGTAAATAATTTGCTTTCCAATTTAAATAACCAGGTACCTTCCATAAAATTTACTGTCGAATTAGAGAAAGACAATTGCCTTCCATTCTTAGATGTCTTAATACATAGGAAATCATTTAATTGCAATTTAATATTTATAGGAAACCAACCAACAACTTAACCTATGTCCACTTTTATTCAGGCCACCATCTTAATATTAAGATATCAATTTTTTCCTCTATGTTTTTACGTGCGTTGCGCATTGTCAGTCCTCAATAGTTGGATCAGGAAATTGAATCTATAAGAAAAATCGGTGCAGACTTGTGTTATCCAGAAAATATATTTGATATTTGTTATAATAAAGCCAAAAAAAAGTTTTATAACGAAAGTACTATTGAGAAGGAAGCGCTCAAGAATATCCTCATTTTACCTTATTTTAATGGCTTTGAAACCGTAAAAACATTGTTAAAAACACTTAATGTAAATCTTGTTTTCTCTTATACTAATACTTTAAAAAGAATGTTAATAAAAAATTGCCCTAATGAAACAAATAAGGTAATTTATAAAATCCCTTGTTTGGATTGCCCTTCATTTTATATTGGGCAAACTAGCAAGGATCTGAATGTACGTATTAAGCAACATAAGTACTCTGTAAACACTGGGCAAACATCAAATGCCATTTTTATCCATTTGAGTGAAAATTCCCATCGTATTAATTGGAAGGAGAGTTCTGTGATTGCCAAATCAAATGACTTTTTTTCACGAAATCTTTTAGAATTGGCATTTATACAACTGACTTCGAATTTTAATCTCAGCCCTGGAATGTATTTTTTGAACCCTTGTATCAAAAGAATGTTTAAGAATGATTTTAAAGATAAAATTTCTGAATTAATGATTACCACCTAGGAGTTATTTTAGCTTATTTATAAAAAAAAAACCTTTCCTCATATTTTTCTTTTGTCATATTTTCTAGTTATCATGTGTAAACTTTTTTTGTTTTCATATTGCATATGTGATTCCTAAACATTGCCCCCCTCCCTTTCTTTTGTAACCCGTATTTTTTATTTTTTTTTTTACTCTGACGGCTTATCTCGTTAATAGGATTTTTCCAGGTATCTGCTAATCCCACCCCTTTTAATCTTTATATCCCATATTTTCATTAATCAGGTGTATAAATATCTTTCTCTTTTCTCCTGTCTTTTAGTCTGCTTAGTAAAGGACCATTAGTCGAAAGGACTCGCAGTTCTCCGTTGTTTCATTTTCCTCGTGGCTGTAACGTTATTCATATATATATATATATATATATATATATATATATATATATATATATATATATATATATATATATATATATATATATATATATATCTATCTATCTATCTATCTATCTATCTATCTATCTATCTATCTATCTATCTATCTATCTATCTATCTATCTATATATATATATATATATATAATGTAAATATTCAATATTGTATGAAAAATATGATGGAATTTGTAAATGTACATATATATTTTTATATAAGCAAGCGAGCGTGAGACACAAAAAGTAGCAAAGGAAAATGGTTCAACACCAGCTTTGATAAAACTGCCCAAATTGTGTTTCGAGATAGAATTATCAAAGACGGATGTTTAATGAGGAGCCAGAGTAAACACAGCTGTTGACCGTAAGATGTGGTACAGCGACAATCGTATCAAATTACACAAATAAGAGTTTAATAATGTAAATGTACACACCGTGCACAGGCTTACTAGCTCCGCCCAGGGGGTGGAGAAATGCAATCACAACGGAAGTAGGTCATCCCACGGTCATTTACAGGCCACGACCTCTGCATTAGGAGCGCATATATAAATACGAAAAGGAGAGAGTAACAGAGATTCAAATTTCATTCATTGATTAAGATATTGAATCGTAACGAAATCAATCGCGTTCACGCTGACGTTTTAATCCACTGAGTCTTGTCTCGCCCTTAACTCGTACTTGCGTTGATAATATATAGACTACTAATCTCCCGCCTAGTATGCTCCGTGTCGCGCCGCTTGCACCGTAATATTCCGTTATTAGAATAAAGTGTTTTTTTTGTATGTCCATTTTTGCTTTACAAACTTTGGTAAGCCCAGCCAAGTAGAAGACCACCTTAAAATTATCTATCTTTGGTGTCAGCTGAATAATTCGCCGTAACACCACCCTTCACCTATAAACTGGAACTCATCACCCCCTTATAAGGTGGTGATTACGGAAACCTATTTCATTCACATACAATTGATTCACTATCATCCGGACCTACATAAATGGTAACCTTGTCGTCTACAATACCATATACCTAACACCCCATCACTGGCGATCCCAATGGATCCACATAGGTTAAAAATAAGAAACAATTTCGAATGATTTGTTCATTTTCGCTCTAATTATTTACATTTGAATAAAACTGGTTTGTGCACTTTTCTCATTCGCAAAAAAATTAAAGAAATCGAATGACTCATATTATGCATATTAAGTCTTAACCTATATATGAGTTTGCGTTGGACTTTTTATTTAAAAAAAGAAAAAAGCCTTTCTTTATCGACTATTATTTACTTAGGATGCCAACTGTGTGATTAGTGGGTACTGAAATTGATTAATATCAATGAAATAAGTAATTTACAATCTCATGAATGCTGTTGCATTCATTTCTGAACTGAGATTAAAAAAAACTGCAGACAGTTTTAATTAGAAAACGACATCTTAAATATTTAGTTCGGGTGCTCAAAAGGAGAATAGTTATCGCTAAATTGGTTTTCTTTGTATCTTAAGGATATAAAAAAACGATCTTTCAGAATAACGTAAGAGTAACTGTTTATTTATTAGTCGATGCTGCCATTCCCTCTTCCCCATTTGAAATCTGTTTGAAGTTTTCCCGCCCAAGGTTTTTTATTCGTTAAAAGATTGTTTATTGAAAAGTCTCTTCATTTTTCTTCCCCTTTTAAACCGTCAGAAGGGCTATATTAATTAAAACCAATGGATTGGGTATTATTAAACAGTAAAATCATTTCATTGTTCAGTATGAATGAAATGAGAGTTTGTATCCCTACCCTTAATAAGGTACTTAATAATTTGGTCGATAGATGGCAAAATGGCTTCCATGCAGAAGCCAAGACTGAGATGGAGCACTGCTAAGTATGCGCCAGGATCTCACTCTGAAGGGGTCAAATATGCTCGCTAAGTCTCGGTTAATTTGGCAGAGAAAAGTGCAAATGATCGAGGAGAACCTATTGCTCACTTGAAGAAGACCAGCCCCCACAGCAAATTGAGAACTATCTGTGACTAGTTGGTATGGTAAATCAGTTGGCAATGGATGTTGTAACGTAATGGAGTTTTCTAATGGCTCTGGGCATTGTATGCTTCAAGGGCACTAACATTCGACACTAAATCACGTGATTTGGGCTGTAAACGGGCTAATTCAGTTAAAGGGGCAACAATCTACGATAATAACCTACCATACCAATAAATCTACGTAGTCATTATAATCAGTTTGTATGGGCATTTCTTTGATTTATGTGACCTTACGAGCTGGAGATCATAGTCTTGCAGTAGATACGTGGTGGCCCCCCCAAATCAATTTCTTCCTTAATAAATTCGCATTTGTCTAATGAAATTCTCAATTTGTTCTTCTCTAAAATTTCTCAAACTTTGTCCAATTGTTCTTCTAAATGGCTATTAATATCGTCAGAAAAAGTAGGATGTCGTCAATATATTAGAAACGATATCTAAATGGCAAAATAAATTGTCTATATGTTGTTGGAATGTGAAACTCGCGCCACTGAGAAAATAAGGCATCTTTAAATACATAAAATATATTCGAACCTGTTATTAAACTGGTCTTCTCCATATCTATGGAGTTCTTTGATATATGACGATATGCCTAAATTAAGTTTATACGAGTGAAACGTCCCTCACCATGGAGATGATTCGACAAACTTTGAATTTGGGGTAAACGATAACGGTCGGGTTTCATCGGAGCACCCCGTAAGGGGCGCGACGATTTGCCATCCTGTCGCCGTGCTGACGGGACTCAGCACTCCGTCCGGCCCCAGCTTAGCCTCTCTTCCTTCCTTCAAAACACTTTTCACACAACCTCTCCCACAACTTTCTCTGGTCAGCCTCTAATTTCACAGGGTAGATGCTGACCTTCCTTTCCGCCAACCGTCCCGCATCGGGGCTGAGGGGGTGGGGGACAATGTTCCCTAACCCCTGAGCTCCGGTCTGGGGTGGCTGGTTTTTAACTACCTGCTTCATCCCCACCCATACCTTTCTCACATCCCAAAGGCCTCTCGTCTTCAAAATCTATCATTTATACGCCGTGTCTAAGGTGGAGCCGCCATGCCGATGGACTGCCAGGCCACCAGGCGGGAGGGGTGGTCCCAAATGGCGGCGCCTGGCTCTGCCGGGCTTGTAAGCACCTCTTGCAGTGCGGGCAACTGCAAGAGGTGATGAGCTATTGCGTCCCGTGGCAAAAATAGGGTCACCATGCCCATGGATGAATTTTCAAAACACCAAACCCCTTTAACTCCCCCTTGCTCATCGACGGAGCCGCCCTCGGGCAGCTCCCGCAAAAAAATGGAGGTCCCCCCCCTGTGTTTGCACAGAGGACCCTCCATATTTCTCTAACCGGAGAGGAGGCTTACTCCTCTCCTTCACCTACGGGTGCAGGGGACTCCCCCTCACCCCCTTCTCTGGAGGTGCTTTCGGGCACCTTCCTTTTTCCCAGCGGCAGTCCCCTCTTTTCTTCCCAAGGGGACTGCAAAGAAAGCCAGCAGGCAGCCCTTAGCCAGCCGCGCCGCATCAAAGCGGCTCGGTAGGGCAAACCCCCTTAGGGGGGAGAGGGAAGCCAGGCCCCTTCGGTCGCTTCCCTCAAAAGACCTGCTGGCAAGAATTTTAAACCTTGCTGGGGTCAAGGCCTGTGCCTCCCCACACAAGACTAGCGACACTGCCAAGAGGACCTGTGATGTCCTGGGAGGGGATGGCCAACTGGAGGCCCCTCCTGTGATAAACATGGTCCTTGAGGAAAAATAGCCTCAGACGGTAGGGCCTTCCATGGGGGTGAATTCGGGCTTGGCGCCAAGCACCGAACCCGAATCCGCCCCTATGCAAGGTCCTCCTCAAATGGCTGAGGGCTCCGAGGCAGTAAAAGGAGGGGAGGGATCTCCTCCGACAGGTGCCCCTACGACAACCAGGACCTTCTCCATTTCGGAAAAGGACCTGGCTGAGGCCGGTCCATCTGGCATGGGGGCTTCTGCCGGCGGAGGTGAAAAGCGGGTTCATTCCCCGCCCTCCTCTCCAAAAAAGAAAAAGACAAAGAAGACTAAAAAGACGAAAAAGACTCGGGGCTCCTTTCCATCCACGCGGAATGCGGGGACGGATGGGTCTGCTACCACTTTGGTAGGCGACCAAGCCAAGATTGGCACATCCGGCCCCTCTTCCCCCTCGTGTGCGGAGCCCCTGACCAAGACTAACACCAAGAGTGCACAGGGCGGAGCCTCGATGACATCAGGGCCCCTCATTCAGAGGTTACTTGGCGTTTTCGAGCCCGCTGGCTTCAAACGCTTCCTCGTTATTCGCTCCACTGATGGCACCATGTTGTCCAAGGGCAACATGATCCATCAGAGGAGAGGATTAGCTAGTGCAATTGGTAAAGAGCCGAAGGTGACCCGTTTCTCGGACGGCAGCCTTCTGGCGAATGCGGCGAATCCCGCCGAGGCGGCCAAAGTAAGTGCTCTTCGGACACTTCATGGCACCCCGGTGAGTGTGACGCCGCACTCTACCATGGACTTTGTGAAAGGAGTAGTTTATGCGAGGAAACTCGTTGACTACTCCATTGAGGACATTACCCTAGAGCTGGCCGACCATGGGGCGGTTAAGGTCGAACGTGTGATGAGAAAACAGGGAGGGGCTTGGAGACCCACCCCTACACTCTTCGTCACGTTCGACAGTGACAAGCTCCCTGAGTCGGTGCGTGCCGGTTGGTACCGCTACCGCGTGAAGGCATTCGTGCCACTGCCGCGGCGGTGCTATTACTGTCACCGCCTTGGCCATACGAATCGCTCATGTAGACATGCAAAGTCGGGGTCACCCAAAGTCTGTGTAAATTGCTCCAAGGTCGCACACGATAAGTCCAAATCGTGTGTGGCCAAGTGTGTCAATTGCGGAGAGCCGCACCATGCTTCTTCGAGCAATGTGGTGCATATCTCCTGGAGAAAGAAATCCTGGCCGTTCAGGCCCAGGATAGACTCTCATTCCGCAAGGCTAAGGACTTGGTCCTGGCGCGCCCAGCTCTGCCTGGGACGTCATATGCCTCAGTAGCTCGATAGGCCCCCTCTGCTCCTGGCCCATCCAGGCCAACGAGCACGGTTGTTTCCGCGCCCATTCGGAGCCCTTCTGCGGGCTCTACCCAACCCGGGCGCTCCCCTGGGAAAGCTGGCGGCAAAAAGGGTTCATACCCAGCCCCGGCTAAACCAGGGCTCCTTCCTCCTCCCCCAGCGTGACCGTTTCCCGCAAGGCGAAACGGCCACGCGCCTCCACCGAGTCGTTAGACTCACAGGAAGCAACACCCCTGAAGATGGTCGCTAAGCCATCCTCAGGGGTTCCTAAAGCTGTCCCCCGAAAGGAGGACAGCAACAAAGGAGCTTCGGCTCCTTCGCCCACGCCCCGAGGTGGAGCGAGTGGCTCGGAGACGGTGGTTCCTCGAAAAGAGGCCCCCCTGCCTCCGAAGCCGCAGCGCCCGCCTAAGGTTTCGAGGCGGAGTGAGGAAAAGACTCGCATGGCGAGCCCAACCTCCCCCAATAAGTCTTTGAAGGCAACAGCGCCTCCAGCGCTTTGTCCGGCCAACAGTGCCCGGGGTTCTGCCCCCGGGAAGCGTACGGCCATTCCCGTCAGGGTCTTCAATTCGAGGAGGGCCCCCGCGTCTCCTCCGAGATAGGCCTGGAAGGCATATTCCTTCAATGGAATTGCTGTGGACTCCGGGCCAACTGGGAGGAGCTGCGGAGGTTCGCCTCGTCCCGTTCCCCGTTAGCTATTTTTTTCAGGAGACCATGCTAGGCGCGTGCCCCCTGCCTGCCCTCCCGGGGTATAAGGGTCTTGCGACCCCACCATCACGGGATGGCCGGGCTGGAGGATGCGCGGTTTACACCCGGCATGATGTCTCCGTTCTTCCTTTCTCTTTAGATACCTCCTTTCAGGCAGTGGCTGTGCAGCTGCACCTGGATAGGCGGTATACTATCATTTCTGCGTACATTCCACCGTCAGCTGACTTCGACGCGGGGGACTTCCGCCGCGTCGTGGCACGGTTGCCGAGGCCCTATCTCTTGCTTGGAGATCTGAACGGCAGGCATCCTCTCTGGGGAGATTACTCCATAAATCCCAGGGGACAAGTCCTTGCCGATCTGATTGAAGAGCTTGAGATGGGTGTCCTAAACGTGGATGAGTTTACGCATCACTGTCCGAGAACCGCTTCATTTTCTTGCTTTGACCTATCTTTGTGCTCTTCGGATGCACAGCCTGATTTTGATTGGGGGGTGGTCGATGACCTCCATGGTAGTGATCACTTTCCCATTCAAATATCATTTTCAGGGCAACTGCCGCCTGAGAGACCACCTCGGTGGTGCTTGGCGCGGGCGCGGTGGCCTGCATGTCCGGAAATGACTGAATTCTCTATCTCAGTCGAGGAGTTTAGGTCGGTAGATGAGGCCGTTGAGTTCTTCCCTGGCAACCTCATCGCCGTGGGCCTGACTACTATTCCTAGGACGTCTGGCCGTTTTGCACGCCGACCACTCCCATGGTGGTCGGCCGAGTGTGAGACGACCCTCAAACAGAAGCGTTATCCCTACATGCGCTATAAGCGCCGCCCGAACGATTTCACTGTCGCTGAATTTCGTCGGGCTAGGGCTAGGTTCCGGTATATTTCGAAGCACGCCCGCCGCTCTTCTTGGCGGGCATACGTGTCTTAATTTACGGGAAGACCCCTTTAGCTGAGGTGTGGAAGCGAGTCAAAAGGATTCGGGGCAAGTTCTCGCAGGACCCCCTCCAGTTCTCCAGGAGAATGGGACCGCAATCTCGGACCCCGCGTCCGTGGCGGAATCCTTAGCGACCGCTTTTTCCGCATTCTCTAGCCGTGATGCTGCTCCGCCAGCATTCAATGCACGTCGTGATGTCGCGGAAGGCCGCCGGCTGGACTTTACCTCCAGAGGCGGAGAACCTTTCAACGACAAGTTTACTGTGAGTGAGTTGCGTTCCGCTCTCGCTTCGTGCGCGGACACCACCCATGGTCCGGACGATGTCCCGTACGCCATGCTTCGACACCTGGGTGAGCGAGGCATGGCATTTCTGTTAGATTTGTTCAACAGGATCTGGGTGGAAGGTCTTCTCCCAGACTCCTGGCGAATCGCTACTGTGCTTGCCTTTCGCAAGCCGGGGAGAGATCACTCTACTCCGACCGGTTTCCGCCCAATCTTTCTAACCTCTTGCGTGTGCAAGTTGATGGAGAAATTGGTAAATGTTAGATTAGCCTATTTCCTGGACAGCGGAGGCCATCTGACTTCTGCACAGTGCGGCTTCCGTAAGTTCCACTCCACGTCGGATGCTCTGCTCCGACTGGAAAGTGCCGTCTGCGAGGCTTTCCTTCGTAGACAGCACTACGCCACGGTGTCTTTTGACCTGGAGAAGGCCTATGATACCGCATGGCGATACGGTATCATGGAGACTCTCCACACGATGGGGGCGAGGGGACGCCTCCCAATGTTTATATCTGAATTTTTGCGAGATCGTCGATTCCGCGTACGGGTGGGGGGAGCCCTCTCCGGCCCAAAGGAGCAGGAAGAGGGTGTCCCGCAGGAAAGTGTCCTCAGTGTCACACTCTTTGCCCTGAGCATCAACGGCATCACCTCGGTGCTGCCGGAAGATGTTCTCGCTACGCTCTACGTGGACGACCTTTCGATCTCTTTTGGTGCGGCCCAGATGCCAACTCTGGAGCGTCGACTCCAACAGGCATTGAACCGCGTCTCTCGCTATGCCGAAACGCACAGGTTTCGGTTTTCTTTGGCCAAGACTAAGATGGTGCACTTCTGCCGCCATCCACGGCTTCACCCCGACCCAGATTTGTTTCTTAATGGGGTGCGCCTGGATGTGGTTGAGTCGCACCGTTTCCTTGGTCTTGTATTCGACCGACGCCTCACCTGGGAGGCTCATATTCGCAGCCTTAGGGTCTCTTGTACCCGCGCCATGGACATTCTCCGTTCCGTGACGTTCAGCGCTTGGGGCACTGATAGGGCTACCGCCTTACTTTTTTATCGATCCTTTGTTCGATCGAAGCTCGACTACGGATGCGAGTTTTATGCATCTGCAGCCGAGCGTTTATTGCGGAAGGTGGATTCGATCCAACACACCGGCCTTCCCCTTGCGACCGGTGCCTTCCGCACTTCCCCCATTGAGAGCCTATTGGTCGATGCTGGGGAGATGCCACGCGCTCTGCGCCGCGTGCAGTGCATCACTCGCCTGTACGCGCGAGCCCGGCGCCTCCCTCAATCGCCAACAGCTCTCACTGCATCCGCAGCTGATCTTGATGGTGCCTATGCCGCCGAGAGACGCC
Source organism: Ceratothoa steindachneri (assembly GCA_963969495.1). Taxonomy (NCBI): domain Eukaryota; kingdom Metazoa; phylum Arthropoda; class Malacostraca; order Isopoda; family Cymothoidae; genus Ceratothoa; species Ceratothoa steindachneri. The sequence continues at coordinate 161,979,861 of OZ018326.1, forward strand.
AGTCATACCCTAAGCCCTTTGTTTTAGGGCCAGGAAACTCCTTCGAGAAGTAGATATAGCTCTCGGGCCGGTGGCGCCCCTGGTTCTTCCCAGGACGCCACCCTGGAGGGTACCACATTTGGCTATTTGTCGCCACGCCTCTGCTCCCAAAGCTTGTACTGTGCCGGGAGTATTGCGTTCGACCTTTTTGGAGCACACATCGTGTCACGCTGGTACCGTGCCAGTGTATACGGATGGCCATAATTCCCAAGAGGGGGTCGGCTTCCACGCCGTATCCCCTCTGTTTGAAGTCAGCGGGGCTCTACCAGGCGCTGCGTCTGTCTTCACGGCCGAGCTGGTGGCAATACACTACTCGGTACGGGAGATTACGCGACGTGCCCGGTTTGGAGACCGGATTGTGATCTATAGCGACTCACAAAGCGCCCTGAGTGCTCTCGGGGCATTGGAATCTCCGCATCCCCTGGTTCGCGAAATCCGTGACGCCACGGTTTTGGCGAGCCGGGCAGATGTCGAGATTATCTTCTGCTGGGTTCCTGGACATGTAGGAATTGCGGGGAATGAGCGTGCCGATGAGGGCGCCAAAGAGTCCGCGAGGACTCTGCGACCGGACCAGCGTTTCGCTCTTCCTCACACTGACTACATGGCAGGAATACGGGCAGCTCTTCGGACTGCTGGGCAAAGAAGATGGGAGACGGTCGAGGGGAACTTAAAGTTGCGTGCTATTGCGCCGCGACTGTTCCCATGGACCTATCCCCCAATGCCGCGGCGGCTTCAGGTTGCTTTCTGTCGTCTTCGAATCGGACACACTCGTGTGACGCATCGCTACTTGATGGATCGCTCGCCTGCGCCCTATCGCAACGACTGCGTCGTCCCCCAGACTGTTCGGCACATTCTTGTCGAATGTCCCAGTCTGGGTGATCTTCGCGCACGATACCTGTCCCGGTACCTGGATGGGCGGGGTCGCTACCGCCTGTCCCTTGTACTCGGGACGAGTGCGTGCACCATGACTAGTGGACTTATTGACTTTTTGGGGGAGGCTGGCCTTCTTCCTTTCATTTAACCCAGTTTAATTGTTTTTGTAATTGTTTTTGTTATTGCTTTTTTATTGTTATTGTTATCTCTTTTTATTGTTTCCTGTTTAATTTTTAAAGTAGGCTAGAACTAGGCTGTTTGTTTACGGCGACTAATGCCTAAGTCGGCAGTCGCCAGATAGCCCCTTAATTAAAAAAAAAAAAAAATTCATTGGAGCATTAAGCAAGCGAACATCGCTTTCATTTCGATACTCTTCTGGAGTTTTCTTTTGTACAATATTAATGAATGAAGCCTACGTGGAATTAGATGGTCGCACATTGCTATCATTTAATAGAGCTTCAAATATTGCCTTGCATCTTCTATCTTGTCTTTTAACAGGGTCTGGGGTACATGAAAGTCGGTGTTGAATGGCCAGTTTCGATTGTCTGAACCACTGAGTTTAGTCCAGAAGAACACACATCTACTAATTTAGGATTAAATATCGCCTCATGTTAACTAAATATTGTACTTGCATTGGGTGGAAGATAAGTTATTTATCAGTAATGAAACAACTTGTACATTCGATCGGTGCATTTATGAGACTAAACTCGTTTTGTTATCAATTTTACACACCACGAGCACAATTGACCAGTAGTTTAAAATGTCCTAAAAAGTCTACACCTAGTAAAGGTAAAGTTGTATCCTGCAACAATAAAAATCCAGCTAAACGAACGACGTAAATGTGGAATCGCAACGGCTAACTAAACTTCACTAGCAGTAGAAACGATTATAATAGAATGCTTCATCTAACAAAATTCAGTTAATTTTTGTGGCACTATTAAAAAATCACACTTATTTCTATTCGATTTAGCGGCGGCTCTAACTAACGAGGGTATATCTTGTCGCATATACTACGACCTCCTGGGTCAGCTTTTCGAAGAAACTGGAGAGGATGGTTGGATGATGGTTGCATTTGCACATTCTTGTCCTTATTTGACCACTTGCACCACGGTTTGCAAAATCTCGCATTTGCATCGTAATATATGTGCACGAGACATAAGAGGCTTTTGATTCATATGGAACGTTGCAGATCTATCGAAAAATTCTTACGATTATTTCTGCTGGGCAATGAATTTGATCTAAAAGAACTATTATTATTTGAATAACCGGATAGTGGATGTGCACTATTTCCATTACATATTAAAAGGCTGAATAGGTACTGAATTTAAACTGTAATTTTGCACACTAATAGTGGCATTCGGAACACTTTTATTATTATCACTGTTATTTACATTGAATAACTGTGCCCGAACGAATGGCATAAGTTCGTCTGCTAATTTTTCAACTTGAGCTTTGTTAATTACTTCTGAGCGGCGATGATGGATGATATGTAGGTAGGCATAAACTGGAAAAACTTGTGCATGACTAGTTCTTCACCTACGCCCCATTCATTAGCGGGTCTTGGTAGCTTTTCCAGGTTGGTTGAATATTAAATGGTGAGTGTAAATGTAGATATCAGTTTCTCAAATAATTCTTACTTCGTTCTCCCCAAAATACCGATGACTTATGTTGTTAGTTTAAAGTAGCTCTGCAAGGAGATGATTGTTGATGGTAGTTGACCTACAGTCTCGGGTGGCGACGTAGCTGAAACATATAAACACCTTTTACCTTCCTGAATAGTTGTAGAAATATGGAATTGTGCTTCCACTATTTTGAACCCTCTTGCGACTGCGACTTCAATGAAAACTAGAGGAATCATTGTAACGGCGTTAACAAGATGTGCTGAAGTTTTTTGCTTTGTCTTGATCCAAATTGTTCGCAGCGGAGGGTAGCCAATGTAGGAAGTATCGGAAAAGGGGTAAGGTACTGTGACCAATTGGCTGCATTCTTCGAGGATAAATTAGAAATAGTGTTTCCAATGAGATTTCGAGGCAATAGTTGGGCTGATACCACCAGCTGATTGTTCTGACTCCAATTTAATTTTGTTGAATATCAAGATGATTCTGACTTGCATTTGGCTCGTCTGAAAAAACATTGGATCAAGTGTTCTCGAAATGTAGGGATAATAATAACTTCAGTTCTTCATTTCGTTGTAGTTAATTTTTGACAGAGCTGTGACGCGAAGCTTGTCTTCCCATAGTTCTTTCGAACTTTTTCTTTTTTCTTTAATATTTTTTAAACAATTTCAAACGCCATATACAGAGACACTGAACATAACATGTTTTTATTCACAATCAATAAGTAATTCTCTCACATTGTTAGTATCATCATATAAATAAACAAATAAATATATTTTATTAATATCTTAGTTAAATTGAAACAGTTCCGGTATAAAATACAAAATTAGCTTTTAAATTTACAGATAACAGTTCGAACCTAATCCAGACAAACATTCTCATTATATTGGTATAATGAATCAGAGAAAAATAGTTCTTCTACCTAATTACCACGTTCCCGTTACTGTGTGTTGTATGAATTCTCCTTTAGGCCCAGAAATACATTATTTAATGTGAAAGCTTAAGAATAACGGCATATAATTAGTTAGAATAAACCAAGTGAATTGACATTCAAATATTTCGATATAGCGTTTTTATAATAACATATTCCTTTCGTTTACCAAGTCTTTGTTAGCTATATATTATTAAATTGCCTATAGTTATTTTACTTCTAAGTGATTATTTTATTCTTACATAACTGAATACTTGTATACACATTTAGCATTATTTTAGTTATCTATAATAATGGGTAAAAGAGGTCCTATATTCGTTATTCTTTCAAAATAGGGACAATTATGGAAACTTGACCGTGATCAGCTCATTTTATCCCAAATGAAAGATGGTTATTACATTATAAGTTTACATATGTATATATATATATATATATATATATATATATATATATATATATATATATATATGTACAATTTGAAGGATGAACGAAAGGACGCATAAAGGGAAATTCATTTCATTTTCTGAATAGATACAACGTTTCGGGTGAACTTTTCACCCATCTTCGGGTACTGGAAAATACAACTCGTGGAGTAGACAAACAATTTAAGTTAGATTTTAACAGACAATCAAAATGATGAATTTATGGAAAGTGATTAATATTTATTAATGGGGGATTGCTAAATTTATAGGTAATTGATATTTTTGGGATTATTATGTTGGGAGTTTAAAAATTAACGATTGAGGAAACACTGGTCGAGCAAAACTCGACCACACATTTGTGACGCCGCGAATCACTTTCTTTTCCAAATCAAATATCTCCGACTTCTTACTTGATCAACCCGAGACATAGTATTCCCTAACATCAAATCTTAGAACGCGCATCCAGAAAATCTGATTGTCTCTCTCCTCTGCAACGATGATCCAAATCTCCGCGCCTTTGCAAGATTATAGCCCTTCGCCAAGGGAGCAATGTTGGTGACAAATCGTTGTGAAAATATTTTTCCTCCTCCCCTCAACTTCACTGTGAACACAACACCATTGTTGAACTCATCGATTAAGATTCAGTCACGATTGACGAGTCTATCCTCCCTTGCGATCAGCCGTGTCTAAGGTGGAGCCGCCATGCCGATGGACTGCCAGGTCACCAGGCGGGAGGGGTGGTCCCAAATGGCGGCGCCTGGCTCTGCCGGGCCTGCAAGCACCTCTTGCAGTGCGGGCAACTGTGAGAGGTGGTGAGCTGTTGCGTCCCGTGCAAATAAGAGGGTCACCATGCCCAATGATGAGAATAAAAAAACAAACAACCCCCAACTTCCCCAAGAACAACGGAGCCGCCCTCGGGCAGCTCCACCAAAAAAATGGAGGTCCCCCCCTTGTGCTTGCGCAGGGGACCCTCCATACTTCTTTAACCGGAGAGGAGGCTTACTCCTCTCCTACGCCTACGGGTGTAGGGGAATCCCCCCTCACCCCCTTCTCTGGAGGTGCTTTCGAGGACCTCCCTATTTCCAGCGGCAGTCCCTCCTTTTCTTTCTAAGGAGACTGCCAAGAAAGCCAGCAGGCAGCCCATTGCCGACCGCCCCTCTTGTAAGCGGCTCGGTAGGGCAAACACCCTTAGGGGGGAGAGGGAAGCCAGGCAGATTCGGTCGCTTCCCTCAAAAGACCTGCTGGCAAGGATATTAAACCTTGCTGGGGTTAAGGCTTGTGCCTCCCCACAAATGACTCTTTACGCTGCCAAGGGGACCTGCGATGTCCTGGGAGGGGATGGCCAACTGGAGGCCCCTCCTGTGATAGACATGGTCCCTGAAGAGACCTAGCCTCAGACGGTAGGGCCTTCCATGGGGGGGAATCCGGGCTCGGCGCCAAGCACCGAACCCGAGTCCGCCCCTATGCAAGGTCCCCCTCAAACGGCTAAGGGCTCCGAGGCAATACAAGGAGGGGAGGGATCTCCTCCGGCAGGTGCCCCCACGACTACCAGGAACTTCTCCATTTCGGAGAGGGACCTGGCTGAGGCCGGCCCATCTGGCATGGGGGCTTCTGCCGGCGGAGGTGAGAAGCGGGTTCATTCCCCGCCCTCCTCTCCAAAAAAGAAAAAGACTAGAAAGACAAAGAAGACTCGGGGCTCCTCTCCATCCGCGGGGGCTGCGGGGACGGATAGGTCTGCTGCCACTTTGGTAGGCGACCAAGCCAAGATCGGCACATCCAGCCCCTCTCCCCCTCCGTGTGCGGAGCCCCTGACTTAGACCAAGAGTGCACAGGGCGGAGCCTCGATGACATCGGGGCCCCTCATTCAGAGGTTACCTGGCGTTTTCGAGCCCGCTGGCTTGAAACGCTTCCTCGTTATTCGCTCCACTGATGGCACCATGTTATCCAAGGGCAACATTATCCATCAGAGGAGAGGATTAGCTAGTGCAATTGGTAAAGATCCGAAGGTGACCCGTTTCTCGGACGGCAGCCTTCTGGCGAATGCGGCGAATCCCGCCGAGGCCGCAAAGATAAGTGCTCTTCGGACACTTCATGGCACCCCGGTGAGTGTAACGCCGCACTCTACCATAAACTTTGTAAAAGGAGTAGTTTATGCGAGGGAACTCGTTGACTACTCCATTGAGGACATCACCCTAGAGCTGGCCGACCATGGGGCGGTTAAGGTCGAACGTGTGATGAGAAAACAGGGAGGGGCCTCGAGACCCACCCCTACACTCTTCGTCACGTTCGACTGTGACAAGCTCCCTGAGTCGGTGCGTGCCGGTTGGTACCGCTACCGCGTGAAGGCATTCGTGCCACTTCCGCGGCGGTGCTATTACTGTCACCGCTTCGGCCATACGAATCGCTCATGTAGACGTGCAAAGTCGGAGGCACCAGAAGTATGTGTAAATTGCTCCAAGGTCGCACACGACAAGTCCAAATCGTGTGTGGCCGAGTGTGTCAATTGCGGAGAGCCGCACCCTGCTTCTTCGAAGCAATGTGGTGCATATGTCCTGGAGAAAGAAATCCTGGCCGTTCAGGCCCAGGATAGACTCTCATTCCGCGAGGCTAAGGACTTGGTCCTGGCGCGCCCAGCTCTGCCTAGGACGTCATATGCCTCAGTAGATAGAAAGGCACCCTCTGCTCCTGGCCCATCCAGGCCAACGAGCACGGTTGTTTCCGCGCCCATTCGGAGCCCTTCCTAAAGCTGTCCCCCGAAAGGAGGACAGCAACAAAGGAGCTTCGGCTCCTTCGCCCACGCCCCGAGGTGGAGCGAGTGGCTCGGAGACGGTGGTTCCTCGAAAAGAGGGCCCCCCGCCTCCGAAGCCGCAGCGCCCGCCTAAGGTTTCGAGGCGGAGGGAGGAAAAGACTCGCATAGCGAGCCCGACCTCCCCCAAGAAGTCCTCGAAGGCGACAGCGCCTCCAGCGCTTTGCCCGGGGTTCTGCCCCCGGAAAGCGTACGGCCATTCCCGTGAGGGTCTTCAGTTCGAGGAGGGCCCCTGCGTCTCCTCCGAGCTAGGCCTGGAGGGCATATTCCTTCAATGGAATTGCCGTGGACTCCGGGCCAACTGGGAGGAGCTACGGAGGCTCGCCTCGTCCCGCTCCCCGTTAGCTATCTTTTTGCAGGAGACCATGCTAGGCGCGTGCCCCCTGACCGCCCTCCCGGGGTACAAGGGTCTTGCGACCCCACCACCGCGGGATGGCCGGGCTGGGAGATGCGCGGTTTTCACCCGGCATGATGTCTCCGTTCTTCCTTTCTCTTTAGATACCTCCTTTCAGGCAGTGGTTGTGCAGCTGCACCTGGATAGGAGGTATACTATCATTTCTGCGTACATTCCACCGTCAGCTGACTTCGACGCGGGGGACTTCCCCTGCGTCGTGGCACGGTTGCCGAGGCCCTATCTTTTGCTTGGAGATCTGAACGGCAGGCATCTTCTCTGGGGAGATTACTCCATAAATCCCAGGGGACAAGTCCTTACCGATCTGATCGAAGAGCCTGAGATTGGTGTCCTAAACGTGGATGAGTTTACGCATCACTGTCCGAGAACCGCTTCATTTTCTTGCCTTGACCTATCTCTGTGCTCTTCGGATGCACAGCCTGATTTTGATTGGGGGGTGGTCGATGACCTCCATGGTAGTGATCACTTTCCCATTCAAATATCATTTTCAGGGCAACTGCCGCCTGAGAGACCACCTCGGTGGTGCTTGGCGCGGGCGCGGTGGCCTGCATTTCAGGAAATGACTGAATTCTCTATCTCAGTCGAGAAGTTTAGGTCGGTAGATGAGGCCGTTGAGTTCTTCTCCGGCAACCTCATCGCCGTGGACCTGACTACTATTCCTAGGACGTCTGGCCGTTTTGCACGCTAACCACTCCCATGGTAGGCGGCCGAGTGTGAGACGGCCCTCCATCAGAAGCGTTATGCCTACATGCGCTATAAGCGCTGGCCGAACGATTTCACTGTTGCTGAATTTCGTCGGGCTAGGGCTAGGGCTAGGTTCCGTTATATTTCGAAGCACGCCCGCCACTCTTCTTGGCGGGCATACGTGTCTTCACTTAACGGAAAGACCCCTTTAGCTGAGGTGTGGAAGCGAGTCAAAAGGATTCGGGGCAAGTTCTCACAGGACCCCCCCTCCCGTTCTCCAGGAGAATGGGACCGCAATCTCGGACCCCGCGTCCGTGGCGGAATCCTTTGCGACCGCTTTTTCTGCATTCTCTAGCCGTGATGCTGCTTCGCCAGCATTCAATGCACGTCGTGATCTCGCGGAAGGCCGCCGGCTGGACTTTACCTCCAGAGGCGGAGAACCCTTCAACGACAAGTTTACTGTAAGCGAGTTGCGTTCCGCTCTCGCTTCGTGCGCGGACACCGTCCATGGTCCGGACGATGTCCCGTACGCCATGCTTTGACATCTAGGTGAGCGAGGCATGGCCTTTCTGTTAGATTTGTTCAACTGGATCTGGGCGGAAGGTCTTCTCCCAGACTCCTGGCGAATCGCTACTGTGCTTGCCTTTCGCGAACCGGGAAGAGACCACTCTACTCCGACCGGTTTCCGCCCAATCTCTCTAACCTCTTGCGTGTGCAAGTTGATGGAGAAATTGGTAAATGTTAGATTAGCCTTTTTCCTGGACAGCGGAGGCCATCTGTCTTCCGCACAGGGCGGCTTCTCAAGTTCCACTCCACGTCGGATGCTCTGCTCCGACTGGAAAATGCCGTCTGCGAGGCTTTCCTTTGTAGACAGCACTACGCCACGGTGTTTTTCGATCTGGAGAAGGCCTATGATACCGCATGGCGATACGGTATCATGAAGACTCTCCAAACGATGGGGGCGAGGGGACGCCTCCGAATTTTTATATCTGAATTTTTGCGAGATCGTCGATTCCGGGTACGGGTGGGAAACGCCCTCTCCGGCCCAAAGGAGCAGGAAGAGGGTGTCCCGCAGGGAAGTGTCCTCAGTGTCACACTCTTTGCCCTGAGCATCAACGGCATCACCTCGGTGCTGCCGGAAGATGTTCTCGCTACGCTCTACGTGGACGACCTTTTGATCTCTTTTGGCGCGGCCCAGATGCCAACTCTGGAGCGTCGACTCCAACAGGCATTGAACCGCGTCTCTCGCTATGCCGATGCGCACAGGTTTCGGTTTTCTTTGGCCAAGACTAAGGTGGTGCACTTCTGCCGCCATCCACGGCTTCATCCCGACCCAGATTTGTTTCTTAATGGGGTGCGCCTGGATGTGGTTGAGTCGCACCGTTTCCTTGGTCTTGTATTCGACCGACGCCTCACCTGGGAGGCTCATATTCGCAGCCTTAGGGTCTCTTGTACCCGCGCCATGGACATTCTCCGTACCGTGACGTTCAGCGCTTGTGGCGCTGATAGGGCTACTGCCTTACTTTTTTATCGATCCTTTGTTCGTTCGAAGCTCGACTACGGATGCGAGTTTTATGCATCCGCAGCCGAGCGTTTATTAGGAAGGTGGATTCCATCCACCACACCGGCCTTCGCTTTGTGACCGGTGCCTTCCGCACTTCCCCCATTGAGAGCCTGTTAGTCGATGCTGGGGAGATGCCACTCGCTCTGCGCCGCGTTCAATGTATTACTCGACTGTACGCGCGAGCCCGGCACCTCCCTTAGTCGCCAACAGCTCTCACTGCATCCGCAGCTGATCTCGATGGTGCCTATCCCGTCGAGAGACGCCAGTCATACCCTAAGCCTTTTGGGTTTAGGGCCAGAAAACTCCTTCGAGAGGTAGATATCGCTCTCGGGCCGGTGGTGCCCCTGGTTTTGCCCAGGACGCCACCCTGGAGGGTACCGCATTTGGCTATTTGTCGCCACGCCTCTGCTCCCAAAGCTTGTACTGCGCCGGGAGTATTGCGTTCGACCTTTTTGGAGCACACATCGTGTCACGCTGGAACCGTGTCAGCGTATACGGATAGCTCCAAGTCCCAAGAGGGGGTCGGCTTTACGCCGTATCCCCTCTGTTTGAAGTCAGCGGGGCTCTACCAGGCGCTGCGTCTGTCTTCACGGCCGAGCTGGTGGCAATACATCACTCGGTACGGGAGATAACGCGACGTGCCCGGTTCGGAGACCGGATTGTGATCTATAGCGACTCACAAAGCGCCCTGAGTGCTCTCGGGGCATTGGAATTTCTGCATCCCCTGGTTTGCGATATCCGTGAAGCCACGGTTTTGGCGAGCTGGGCAGATGTCGAGATTATCTTCTGCTGGGTTCCTGGACATGTAGGAATTGTGGGGAATGAGCGCGCCGATGAGGGCGCCAAAGAGTCCGCGAGGACTCTGCGACCGGACCAGCGTTTCGCTCTTCCTCACACCGACTACATGACAGGAATACGGGCAGCTCTTCGGACTGCTTGGCAAAGAAGATGGGAGACGGTCGAAGGGAACTTAAAGTTGCGTGCCATTGCGACGCGACTGTTCCCATGGACCTATCCCCCAATGCCGCGGTGGCTTCATGTTGCTTTCTGTCGTCTTCGAATCGGACACACTCGTGTGACGCATCGCTACTTGATGGAGCGCTCGCATGCGCCCTATTGCAACGACTGCTTCGTCCCCCAGACTGTTCGGTACATTTTTGTCGAATGTCCCAGTCTGGATGATCTTCGCGCACGATACCTGTCTCGGTACCGGGATGGGCGGGGTCGCTACCGCCTGTCCCTTGTACTCGGGACAAGTGCGTGCACCATGACTGGTGGACTTATTGACTTTTTGGGGGAGGCCGGCCTTCTCCCCTTTATTTAAGGTTCCTTTTTTTTGTTATTGTTTTGTTTGTAGGTTGCACTCTCCTGCACTGGGGTGAGGGGGACCTCCCCCCGCTGCCGGAGATTGCTTCGATTGTTAAGTTTTTCCAATTTATATCATTGTTAAGTTTTCATATTTTTACTTTAAAGTAGCCTAGTTCTAGGATGTCGTGTTTTTCGGCGACTTATGCCCAAGTGGGTAGTTGCCAGATGGGCTCTATAAAATTAAAAAAAAATCCCTTGCGATCACATCATCGGCGAACTTCAGGATTTGATTGTCAGCAAATTTGTTTTGCCATCTTTTCCAACCCACACCCAATCTTAGAGCTCCTTATTCGCGGATTAACAAGTGCATGCGGTAAAATTGCCGGTCATGTTGAAAGAGATGATTATATTCGCGCGAAAATGGCTTCCAAAAAAATTATTTTGAAAGCTGACACGAAAAAAGATTTTGCAAACATAATATGTTAATTACAACCCCTCTACATATTTCTCATAATGACCGCAATGATATGCATTTCTCCTCCGTTTCGTCAGTCTTGTGTTCATTTGATTTGATGTTCCATTAAAAAAGACTTGTTTCTTGCTTGTAATATATTTATATTATCAAAACCTAATTTAGTAATAGGAGTTAAATTGGAAAAAGGTAGGCATTCTCGATTTTTAAACCCATATCCAATCAGCGGCTTTGAATACAGTCACGTGACCAACGATGACCAATCATAATTCAGGCTATTTTTTTTTTTAATTGGCCAGACGTAGGTTATGTCTTTTTACATTTTGCAATAAATTAATTATTGTTTAACTGATTTTTTCCTAAATATATATATATATATATATATATATATATATATATATATATATATATATATATATATATAATTTATATGAAGTTATTCGAGCAAGTTTGGCGTTAGCTCCTAAAGTAAAAGTAAACTCTTTCTATTATTCACCTTATCTTTTATAAGGATCTAATGCATCTTGGTGCAGGTGTTCCAGTAAAAGCTCAATAACTCCATGAGCTTAGCACATTGACTGAAACAAAATCTATCATTTTTGAAGACCTCCGTCGATTTGGTGGACGAAAGAGTTATACTTATTTAAGGGTTTGTGAATCTAATTGTTATTTTTTAAGGACAAATATATTAAAATCAAAGTACTCTGAGGGACTAAGGTTATTTGTATCATTTATTTTCTTGCTAAACTTTTAACACAGTCCAATTATCGTTCGCACGTAGGCGCACACACTCCTAATTGCGAACAAAACTTCTTATTTTTATGTCCATGCTTTGTGTGCGGCTCACAATATATCTAAATACCACAGTGACTCCTAAAGCTACTAGCACCTACAAGTAGTGGTAGGCATTATTGCGTTAATCTTTTAATCACGGATCTAATTTTTCTTATTAATCCGTTGATTTATAATTTTATGGATTATCTTTACTTCTATTCGGGGTCAATTTATGACATAAACGTTTTAAATCGTCATTTAAAAGACAAACCGATAGTGTCATAGTGAATCTAAACCAAAAGATCTTTGGGATGAGGAATGATCATAGAAATGGCATCCCAATCAAGTAAATCGCAAGCGTATCTCCCCTTGTCTCAGTTGTTTGAAAGTGAGAATGAAGTCTGTCACGACATTCTGGACAGCTGAGAAACTGCTGTGGCTAGTGAGGGGGATGTTAGCGAGGCTGAGTTAGATAATGAATCTGAGATGCCTGAAAACCTCTGGTCGCATCTTGATAAGTTTGTGTCCTATAGGAAAAAAGATTGCAACAATTCTATTTTTCAATTTAATATCTGTCTTCCCAAGCAGCATGAAGTCAACGGCTACAAGAGCAGCAGCAACAAATTCATGAAGAAGCATTCTGTCAACAACAAAAAGGTTTTGATTGCCTGCAGGAAAGCATCGAATCTTTGAAAGAATAGTCATTTCTTTAGACTAAGTATATCTAGTTATTGGTCCACTCCACCTTCTCCCAAGAAGAGCATTTATCTAGAATAAGTATATCTAACGATTGGTCCACTCCATCTACTGCCAGGAAGCTAGCTAAACAACCTCGCAAGCTATCTATTTGTGAGTCCTTTGACATAAGTGTCTTTAGTACCAGCGTCTTCCAGGAATGTGTAGAAAAGGCAGTGGTCGATTTGATCTTCTAGTACATGTACTCTCTATAGGCGGTGGACTTCCCTTGGTGTAGGAAAGTATTCCAAGGTCCTGAATCCAAGAAAAGTGATTCCATCTAGCAGGACCTTAGGAAGAATGATCATTGAGACACGACGAGAGGAAGGAACATTTAATAGGGCAAAGTCCAATTTAACAAATTAAATACTTACCTACAAGTATATATTATCTACTCACTCACTCATTAACCAAACTTTAATATTAAAATCGAATCATGAAAACCTCAATCTATGCTCTACTTGATATGACTTCCTTTTTCCTTTTTTTGTCAGAGAATTATATATTTAATGACTTTAGCGCGCCAGTCTGACACTACTAGTTAGGAAGGGTAACAATTCCTCTATTGGTTGAGAGGACTCTTTAATTACTGTATTATGAGAGTACCACAGTGTTTAATCAGTTTTAAGGAAAGAGCCGGTCAACAGGTAAGGATCCAGTGAAACACCAAAAAAGAACCAAAAATATATATCTTTATAATTTATCAATTACCTCAATTATTTACACTAAATTCTAAAAGTTTAACATGGTTGGCAAGAATTGAATAAGGGCCTATTCCTGACGTGAGTCCTGATCAAAGCAAAGTAGGTTCCATTAAACAAACCAATTGCCAGTTAGGTAATTTATGGAAACCTTTTAGTACAGCATTTAGCCATAATTTACGTTCCACTAATCTAGCTAAAAATATGACAGGAGTCACTACATATTATCTCTCCTTTAGTTAGCTTGAGTACAGCATTAAAATCCTACTTAATCAAAACAAATATATATAGTCATTCAGACTTACATGACCTTGAAAGGAATAGAGGTTGAGGGATGTCGCTATATAGGATTTTTCACGATTATTCGCGTTGCAGAGAGCGGATGGTACTTGTCCCGGAGACGATAGGAAACGATGTCTAATTCTTCTTATAACTTTATCTATCTAGTTATAAGTCTAAAAGACGGAGAGAGGAGTTGTGCTCTCGGGCTCAAGGAGTACTCTTCTTGTTAGCTGTTGATTTTTTCTAGTATCCTCGTCTTCTTAGCAGGGTGCCCAACTGGGTTTTGGTTTAAGAGATGATCCTGAAAGTACTTAAATGGAACTTCCTTGGGGATTAATTCTTCTTCTCTCACAATTACTGAGATTGTAATTTTAGTCCCTCGTGGGTGAGCGGATCTTCTTTTGTCTTGCTCCCGAAATTCCTGTTGTGCACTTAGGAATTGTGATACAGCCAGAGCTATTGCTAAGTCTGCGAAGGATAAATCGATATGGCACTAATAAGAACACGAGACCAACTTCTAAGTCTTAGAAGTCGAAATAGGAACTGGGCGATGGGCTAATCACAATGATCTAGTCTTTTATCGTCTCTAACAGAATAATAATCTTTCTTTCCTTACGGGGCTTATTTATAGATCGGAGACCGCCCCACTTAATGAAGACGGGGTAATGTCACTGAGGGGAGCGCAAGGAGTGGGGGGGTGGCACCGCGGAGCCTAGGTCTGCTTCTTAATAAGAAGCACCGATAACCGTCACATTATTTCTCCTTGGTGTTTTTATTTATCTGACAACGCTTTTTGGCTCTCTGACCGCGGGCCTTCGACCTCGTAGGTAATCAGATCTTTTGAGAGCTGCTTAATGGCCTTCTGTTGCTACCTAGGTCCTGCAGCCCGACTCGACGATCTACTCGGTGGGGAGATCAGAGCCCTTCGGCAGTTGGACTGTTAGTCAGACGACTAATGTTCTTACGCCCCTCATCTTCTGGTACGTTTCTCTCGTTCTTCAAGAAGAGGGATTTTGATATATATGTCTGAGTGGCGTTATTGTATAATTCATCTACAATGACAATAAACTAAACATACTCAGTTAAAATTCTATTTAAATTCTACTCACAAGAGAGACAGAAGATTTTTTTAATATCTTCAGTACTCTAATCTTGGACAATGGGTGGCGACAACTGCCGTCTTCTGGCCAGCTGCCAAGAATGCAGCCGAGAAGTTGATAAAGAAACTGATTGGCTGGCAAGTTGGAAGACAGCCTGCAAGAAGCGACTTTCATGCATGAGAAGGCCTTCCTGGAATTGTTCACTGGGTTAGGCTTGTTATTATTAAATAGGGCGGGTCATATTTTGGGGCAGCCATATATTTTCATTGACTCCTTTAATGAGGGGCGCTTAAATAATAGATTTTCCGTTGTAGAGTTTGAAAAAGAACTTTATTTTGTTATACAAATGTTCCTAACTACATCAATTTCCATTTAAATAAAAGTAAATTTTTCCCTTTCGTCACGAGCTTATGTAATTTATTTTTATTTAATCCAAGTACACATAAACACAAAGTAACCTAAAGTTTACATGTTTATTGAGTGAGAAAAGTGTTTGCAAAGCTCCACATATAGCGGCATGGGTCACTTTGGGTCATATTCAAAAGTTAAACTTCACCAGAGCACACAAATCTTGCTTTGACTCATTCCTGGACATCAGACGTCTACTTGTCTCTTGTGCCCTGATTCCTCCATCCCTCTTTTCATGTAAGAAATACTTGGAAGAAGCCTCAGTGACTATTCTTACAACCCTCTCAATGCTATGTGTGTGACAAGGCCAATCAGGTACTTTCATAGGAGAGTCAATGAAGTTTTTCAATTTAGAAGTACTTAAAGAGCAAGTGAGAGGTGGCTCAGAGACATCCTCTGACCAATTGATCAGATCTCCAATCCTGGTATCATCACAATTGAGTCTGGTGTCCTTCTAAGACTTACAAAGGAGTCTCCCAGTTGAGTATATGTGTCCCATTCTCCCCTGATGGTCTGGATTCTTTTCACCCCTCCAGTTCTCTCCGCCTGATCTTCAGAGCATAGGAGGGTTTGGAGGATGGCTTCACTCTATGCATACCAAGCTGATCTCTTAACAGTTAGCAAAACCATATCCAACACGTCCTTCCTTTGAGATTTAAGGCGGTGAAATTGATAAAGAATGTGCCTAGGACCCTGAGTCCAAGAGTGATTAATCTTAACGTTAAACCAGCATGGGTAATATACACCAATGATAACCTCAACAATCAGTCGTAGATTCTTAAAGACTTTTCCTTTGAGGTCATGATTTGACACCCTGAGGTATCTTGGTAAGAAGAGGACCTAAAGATATTTGAATGAAATTTGGGTTGATATCCAAGTCTGTAACAGAGTCAAGGAGCTTTCCTATTGGTCCGGAATATCTGTTGTCAGATAGTGCTGCGCCATCCAAGTTTATAATTAGATGATAGAGAAGGAGTTCCCCAGTGTGCAGGTTACAGACCAACCAAACAATCTTTCTATCCAAATTGGAGCTCCATTTTTCGCATTATTCCAGCATTTACACCTGTGTTTACATTTGTGGAGTCTCCTCCAATGGCCATTAAGCTTTTATCCAAACCCCTTTCCTTCAACCTTCACAACATAGCTTTAGCGATGTTCTCTGCATGCGATTCTTCTTTTGTAGCCTTTTCTGGGACAAAGTGCAAGAGGCAATTGCTCCCAGGCTCACTGATGATAGTGTAATGCTCCTCTCTTGTTTTTGCTTGAAACCATTTTTCACTTTTCTCTGCCTCCACCATAAAATTTGTCCCACCAATTCCTCCATCAAAGAGAACATAAGAAATTCCCCCATTCTTCATTAAGTTTTCCTCAAACTCATGTTCAATAACTGTCATTAGCTTTTCCTATGCACTCTTAACTATATTCTTATCGATTACTTTATTTGTATCTTCCTCAGTAATCAATCCAACATCTATTAAAGCTGCTGTTGCTATAGCTGCAGTTGGTCTCAATCCGACACCATACCTTATACTAGCAGGAGCAATATTTGGAACTTCATCATAATTCTTTCTATTCCTGGTGGAAGATTCTGCCTCTTAGACAGCTTTAAAAGTTACTTCATCACTCAAACTGTTGTCACCATCAGAATTTTCTGCCTTTAGATCTTCATCTTCTGCCAAAAAATGCTCGATTTCTTGTCTTGCTGCTTTTCCTGCTAAAACAGCGCTTACCTACTTACCTTTTCTCTTTGTTTCTGCTATCCTTTTTTTTTTCTTTCCTTTCTGATGCTCTTAATTGTATATTATGCTCTAGAATATCGCGACCTCCAATTTGAAAGATACCTTTTAATAAAGGCCAGTTCTCTAGTAGGTATTTCTTTTCTCTTTACTACAACAGCAGTTAGTGTGGGCTTCAGTCTCACAGCCATTACAACCTAATTCCCCACAACTGAAAATTTGACATTTGCATGTCAATATATCAAATAACTTATCTAGATTTGCAATGAACCTCTCTTGCACTTTATTTTTTCTTGACCAAGGGAAACTTTTACTGCCTCCTTCCACACCTCCTTAAGCCTTGATATTATTGTGACCATTTGATTTACAACAGGTGGTTTGAAGAGAGCATTAGCTTTGGTCCACTGATTAATCAAGCCCTGATACATGTCTTTTACCAACTGGTCCACTTTATAATTTCTCCTGTCATCTTTACTTTGCTCCCTCTGGTAGATGATATACCTCAAAATATCTCTTATTGTTGGTAACTCAGACACCATCAGCTCTTGCCCAGTCCCAACAAAATTAGTCAGATGAAAACTTGATTTGGACCTTGTCTTGATTTTCGCCATTGTCACACTAATTGCAGGTATATCTGCAAATAAAAATATGGCACTTAGATTAAGAAATAATCTCTACCAAATGATTATATATTTTTTCTAAAATGATCCATAGCCTTTACTAGCAATCTCATATCTCTAATACATTTTTACGTTTTTTTAGACAAATATCTTTCAGACTACATAAATGTATTAATGATAGAAAACGGCAAATTTTATCTTTTATGGGTAACTATAATAATAGTACAATATAGTAAATGACCCAGAACTAACAATATTTCAACTTCAAATTGATATAGGTTAGATCAATCAGAATTTAACCGTTCTGCCAAAAGTATGTTCTTTTTACCAATATTCATCATTTGAATACCTCTCATGACTTGTTTTATAAAATTATAGAGTATGACCTGCCCTATTAATAAATATCCATATTATATTCATCCCTAATGTGTTATTCACAAATAATATATTTATTCAACTATAATGCATTAATTCAATCAATCAAAACATAAAAATATAAACAATTTATATATTATTTGACCTTTTTCAGGTACAACAGTGGCTCTTTCTGGCGCTGCATTGGTGTGCGCCTGTTTTCTTTTGAGAAGAATATCATGAGAGCCATGAGGTCAAAGATGTCTGATAAGAACTTGAGCCTGTTGATGTTTGATGTCTTTGAGGAAGGACTAAAAAAAGTAGAGGAGTTTGATAATCTAATTGAGTGACTGTGTCATTTCTCTTAATTTCCAATTCTTACTGTATTTTTGAAAAATATTTAGGGGTATTAATAAAAGTTTTCTACCTTTAAAAGTGTATTTTATAAAGGAAAACCAAGGTTCATATGTAATAACTACTCCACCCCCGAAAATTAGCACTAAGAAGATTATCGGCTATCACATTTGTGATTAGCCAAGTTATAGCTTTTAATAGTTTCGGCTTGACGGTTAATTTCTGTTAATTGAAATGCAGAATTAGCGAATTAACTTTAATGGAGCTACTTAGCGGATTAAAGGGCAACGAAAGTAACGTTTATCATTAACTTGCCCACCCCTGCCTATAGGTGGCACTAGTCAGCAGGGATCCCTCTAGCGCGTCCTCAGCAGCAGCGCCACGTGACATTGGAACATTGTCACTTTACTTCTATTACATTCGCATTAATATATACCGTATATGTAATTAATAATGCAACTTACCATTTTAGATTTCATTTTTCATTTTTTTTATAATAAAGAGAGCATAATTATTTTATTTTTTTAGTATTTGAATGGAGAAGATGGTGGAAGTTTTGGAAAACCAAGAGGAGGAGGTTCAGTGGCATTATGACGAAGACGATTTTCAGAGAGTATCTGATTTTCAATTAATAGTTGTTTTACCTTTAAATGATGAAGGGGTAAAGAACAAGACTGATGATGAAAATGGTAGAAACTTGAATCATCTCACGCCAGGAACAACTCACGATAGAAGCAGAAACTTTCTACTAGGGCGTAGTGTCGCAACCAATTTTAAGGCGCATTTCAGGTTTTGTAGATCAGACCATCCAAAATTTGGAAATGAAGAAGAAAAATTCTGTAAAATTCGCCCCCCCCCCTTTTTGGGGGGTGGGGGGGCACATTTTGCTTAAAAATGATATTTTCCGTAGGGTAAGGCTGGTTGTATTCAGTTATTATAGTTCTTGTCTACTAAGCTAGAAATGGATAATTTTCGTACAGGAAGAAAATTTTCACTTTAACTCCTTAGGCAATTTATGATTGAGGAATTCTTCTTTGTGAACGATTCTGAGGGAACTATAAATTAATCGATGTATGTCGAATTTACGAGATATTTATAGAGTATTTCCTATGGAGGGGTATGGCTTCACCTTTTTGAATGTATGTTATAGATTTACTCATCACATGTATTATTTCTGTTTTATTCCAACGGGTCTTTCTCTTATTCATTTTCAGGGCTAAGATGAGTAAAGAACTAGAACATTAACGAGTCACACTGTCTTTGGCTCGCCACTTCCAGAAATTTTTCATTATGGGCTGCCCCCAAAAACAACAGGTCGGAAGATATATTTAGTATGCAAAAGACAATAAATTCAAGAGGACAAGGATGTTATTCGTGAAGTATCCGAGGCCCTTACTGAAATTTGGAAAAAAATATTATTCCAGTTCAGTCGATCAGAAATTTTAAAACCAAATTGCTCCGATTTGTGGAAGAGGCGTCTGTGGTATCAAAACAAGGAATGAATGCCACTAAGATTAAGAAGTTTATCTCATCATTGGGTCAACTTTTTGATATAGCAGGCTACCAGTGTGCTGATCTCTTGGATTACAAGTGTGAAACGAACATGAATGTGCCAAGTCGAGAGCATGAATTTCTTATTGACAAAATAACTTGGCGTCACATGAAGATTAGAGGAGTTGATGTAAAAACAAGTGAAATCATTAAAAAAAATAAAATCAGAGAAGATCGAATACAGGAAAAAAGAGAAAGTTAGAGTAACAAAAAAGAAGAGGGAAGAGAATACTACAATTTCAGACGAAGCCTTGAATGAAGAAACCTCATATTCCGACCTTTCTGATTATGAATAGAAGAAAGTCTTTGCGAGAACAGAAAACAACATCATACCAATACCAACAATTGCCATGGAAGCAGCTCGGTATTGTGTGTCAAATAAAGTTGCTGCTATTATTAGTAGTGCAGCCCTATTTAACTATGCTATTATGTTTTCAGAAGACTTCTCCCATGTAATTGACCATCACAAAGTCTGGAGGGCACAAGAGAAGATAAGGAGGAAGTTCACCGAATCTGAATGTTTAGGAGATAAGAAAATTACTGCTTTGTTTTTTGATCTAATGAGAGACACAACACTAACTAAAAATAAGAAAGGAAACAAATGGTATGAGTCAAAAGAAATTCAAGATCACTATTTGCTTGTAGAAGAAACTGGTACTTTCTATTTAGATCAGTTAACTATTGAACGAGGAACAGGTGTAGGTATTGCAAACGGACTGATGAAATGGCTTGTTGCAAATGATATTTAATATGAGATAAATGCATAGGGACCTGAGAGAACAGCCACTAATACTGGTTACAAGAATGGAGCCATAAGAGGGCTGGAATGTCAATTACATTGTCGTTTATATTGGATTATCTGCAGCTTGCATCTAAATGAGCTTCCTTTGAAAAACCTGCGCAGGAAATATATTGGTCAAACAGAAAGTGGAACTCAATGGAAAGGACCGCTTGGTAAAGCCTTAACCACTTGTGAAACTCTACGAGTATCACCAAATAGCTTTTACTGTATTGCTAAAGGAGCTCTTATTCCAAGCTTACCTGTACAGAATTATAAATGCTATTAGATGTAGTGTAATTGACGATGATCTCCTACATATGAAACCAGGGCCAATATCGCATGCAAGATGGTTCACCACTGACAGCAGAATTTGTAGACTCTATGCGGCCATCTGGTTTCACATCAAATTCTCTCCTGAATACACTGAGGGATATAAATATCCTGGGACAGATCAATCTTCTACAAATACTCCAATCAGCCAGTCGAGCCATAGCATAGCAAACAATCCAAAGGAATTCCTACTCGGCCCATCCTGAGAACGTCATTTTGGCAAAGCTGGCAGACATTGATTAGAATAACAGCAAATTTGCAATTGACACAATCAAAAAGATCCGAGAAGCTACCGTGTATGAGGAAGAGATACGCGATTTCCGGCCACCAAAAATAGATACGACTGCAGGTTTGAGCCATCACTTACATTGCATCTATCAATGCAGACCTGAAAAATATTATCGTCAAGCCACTCTCTATTGATATTCCATGACATTCTCAAGGTGTGGAGCGGTGTGTGTGAATGGTGAAGGTAGATTCTAGCGAAGTTTATTGAAAAGAAGCAAGAGATGGTGGCTACATTCGGTCGCTACCAAAATATTGTGAATTCATGCCATCGTTTGAGACAAAGCAATATTTTAATGTATCAGTTGACAATTAGTATGTATCACTTAAATAGTAAAAGCTGAACTCTTCAATTGCTTGTCCTTATCCTTCAGTTTAAACTCAACTTCAATGTATTGCAAGCACTTATAACAACAAACCAACAACTCTGATTGTGTATATCTTTCTGGCTCGAAAATGAAAACAAAATGAAAGTTTTGAGCTCAAAAAAGAGTTGGTTCCAAATATTTCTCCCCAAAACTTTTTTTTCCACCTTTGAAATAAGCGTAATGAAGTGTACAAAACCTGAAATGTGCGTGTTGATTTGATAATTTTTTTATCGATGCTACGGCCTATTGTCTACAATGGCTCCGAAGAAACAAAAGTACATAAATACGGGTGTTAGTTCGTTCGAAAGAAGCAAAAGATGTACTCATTTCTCTTCAATATCCTGAGATAAAAATTAAAATAAAAGTTCTGTATTGTTAATGTTTGTGAGAATATCTGTAATCATATTCAATATAATAATTAAATAAATCAGGGAAGGATATTCCTCACATGGAAACGTGTGCGTGGTGATTTTGCATTTTTCAATGTCGGGGGCGAAATTTATCCTTTGATCCTCCAATTGAAATAAATTGCTGAAGAACATTTTTTCTTACATAATTAGTCATTTTTGAAAATTATTAAGTTTTATTAATAATATACATAATAAATTTCATCAATATTTGAGGAAATTCTACTGAAATTTACAAAATAGAAATATTTGGTCCAAAGGAGTGTATGATCTATTTAGACTTGAATTAATTTTATTTAAAATCGACTTTAATTAGTCAATATTGCATATTGTGTATAGCGAAGAAAGAATTTATTCACTCGTTTTGAATTGATGGCCAATAAACCTGACTATCTCGCTTGAGAAATATATTTGGCCTGCAACATAAAGCACAGCCTGCAACATAAAGCACAGCCCGCAACTTGGTGTCAGGTGTGGCAAATGTAAGGAAAGATGGATGGTAACTTCAAAACGTTTGTGGTCAAGGTGAAAGCGGATTTAACTTAGATTTTGAAAGAAAGAGATATAAGATTAGCAGAAATGAGAAACTGAGTTATAGGAGATAACAAACCATCAATTGCGACGCCTAGTTTTTAAAGTGGCTGAAAAGGGAACTGGGGAACTACTATATTTAAGAAAAGAAGCACTAGTTTTACAGGAAGCGATATCTGATGAACAACACACTAGTAACACTTCAGTTTTGTCATGACAAAGTCTAGGAAAGTTTTCCGGGAGCATTCAACAATGATGTAATAGGCGGATAGTAGATCTTTAAGACTCAGCTAACGAAGTTGGGGAGAAAAAGAAATGGATTTTGCCTGTCATTAGCATGAAAACAGAATAATTAACCAGGGTAACGAATAAGAATAGCAAATGTAAAAATATAGATATGAAACAGGGATAACACATAAATGTTGGAGAAGGACATGTAATCTAGAATTCAGACTGACTCCAGCCTTTCAGATATTTAAGAACTCTGGGAGTTGCGAGATTGGGCAGTAGCTTTCCGGTTCGATGGGTTTTGGTTAGATTTCTTAAAGCCTGAGCTAATAACAGGGTATTTTAAATTAGATGGCAACATGCTAAATGAAAACTAGAGAAAAGTGATAAAAAAGAGTAACAATAAACTAGGTGGGAAAGCTGTTGCCATCTCAGTACAATTAACACGTGAGCCCAAACGTGTCTCACGCAGGCTTGTCTGTTTCTTTGCATTGGAAATAGTGTCGGACAGCCAAAGTGTTTACTGGGGACGAGAGGCGCTAGTTAAAATGGAGTGTGAGTATGAGTATTAATGTAGGAGGAGAGGTGTTAAAATTGTTTATTAAAAAGATCAGATATCTACCACTTTCATTTCTTTTCTCTTGTTTGTGTTTCTCTGCATATTTTAGCACCTCTTTTGATTTCTTGTCATGGTTGAGAAACTTGTTTTTCAAAACTTGGTGAACATTGACCGAGTTTGGCTTTTTATAGCCCTAAGAGGTGCAAGAGTTTTGGGTGGGTTTCACACGTGAATAATAATAGTTCTTTCCATTAGCGATACTATACCCTGACTCGGGTTGATTGGCATTGGAATCCAGCTTCTTCCCAAGCATTGACTAGAGACGTTGGTTACCCTAGCGCACACTAATACTACTTGAACAGGATGTTGAAGAGTTTATGATAAGTGCTTGGTCCTAGTTGCTGATACTGGAGGAGGATTACAAATTAGAACAATTTCTAAGACCTTAAAGAGAATAAGAAAATCTCGTTTTTAATTTTTATCTTTCTCCCTTTTCATTCTAAAGCACCATTCACCACTTCAATTATGTTTATCTCTTTATTCCCTTCGAACTTCTGGCTTGCTGCCTTTCAATTTTTTACAATTTAAAGTTTAACTTGTATTGGTGAAAGTTTTTTCGAAACAATTCATTAGTCTTATTTCATCGCTGCCGTAAGTTCATAATCATTTTGTAGTCAAATTCAGTGTCAAACTCCTTTCCAATTTTCAAAAGCTATTTTCTGCCAGTATTTCAATCTTACGGACCATCCTGAAGATATAAAAAATCTTTGAGAAATTTGTCTCAGAGACCCAATAAATTTGTTAATTGATCTCTACCTTCTAACGATTCAAATTCAATTTAATACTTTGACTTTGTTCATTACCTGGAGGAAGATCGAGTAAAAAAACGTGCGAAATTTATTTTTCATGTTTTAACAAACTTTAAATTTTATTGATCAAAAATTTAACAATATTGAAAAAGATTCATGCTTCAATCTTTAATTTCAACCTCGGAAAGTTGAGATCGATTCTAAAAGGTGAATCTATTCCTGTCAAACTCGATCGTTGGTTCCCTTCGCTTTATATCCAACAGGAAGCCCGGGATATATTTAAAAGCCAAGGGACGATCAAACATAACATTACCTTAATCTATAATAAAACAAGCGATTGACTTGATTTAGAATCTATTTCAAAGGATGATTTTTAGGTCAATTAGAAGCTTTAAAGACTCTCTTTGATTTCTGTAAGTCAGATCGATGTGCAAATTATAGAAAGTTATCATTCGCTTAACAAATGGGACGATAAAAAATATTATTAATCGGTAGGGAATTTTATTCTTAAATTGATTACGACTTTGAAATCAAATCTAGACTAAACAACCTTACTAGAGGCGGAAACATCACTTGTCTTAGCTCTACTAGTTCTCTTTCGGAACTCTAGGTACTCCTTAGAGGACCAAATAAAACACACATTTCTGAACCTCCTCTTCATCTTCTGCCTTGTATTTCGTTCCATGTAAATTCAGACACGATTAACTCCTATATGTTTTTATCCCAATTCAAAAATCTTATCGGTTCCAAGAGGAATATTTCCAACACTATTAAGCTCGCTCATCTAAAAGTTACCTAAGGGATCGACCTGTTACCATCGTTAAACACCTGAGTTTTAGGATGAGAATTACAAGGTTGCCTTAGAGTTGTAAAAACTGAATATTTAGAGCGGAATGCTCTCATTGACTCTTAGTTTTCTTGAAAGATTACAAAATTCGAGTGAATTTCTGATTTGAACCTGCAGATATTTTCACTGTGGCTCAAATAAAAGCATTCCATCCTGTATGAACTTAAAAGTTTAGATGTGACATTTTTTAGGTTGAACGCGCAGGTAATCATCTCCTTTCCTATATCATTTATGGCAAATTGCATTTAAGAAACAACAAAAAAACTAAGGTTTTCTAAAATGACGGATTACTCACCTATTTCTGCTACATTCGAGAATTACACCTCAACTATACGCAGCCTGGAGAAACTCAGACTTCAGCAGTCTAACAAGGAGATGCTGCTGGAGAGAATTTTATGTCCCTTGTAACCATCCTGCTTTCAAATTCTTTTCAAGAAATATATCACATTCAAACAAACCCTTTTCGAATACTCACCCTTTCGTTCAATTTTTTAAATTAAACGTTCAACTCTAATTCTTCAATAAAAAGTAAATATTAAATTCTACTAAAATTTGAATTCAAATGTGTGACGAAGCGCATAACAAGTTAAATAGCTCTGAGTACGATATTCGATCCAAGAGGATAGCAAGGTGCTGAAAGTGAAACTTGTGGAGTTTTCACTCACCCATACATTTATCTTGCACTCCGAAATCTTTTACTCTACCAGTGCAAAATTTGCACGCCAGGATTCATATTTCTACTATTTGCCCCATTAGAGTCATCACTCATGAAATTTATGACAATTTAAATGGAAGGTTATGACATTTTCAACGGATGTCCATTCTGTATAATGGTATGGGTATTTGCCAAAATTTGACAAGAATTTCCTACTGCCTTCATTTATGGAAGATTTAGGATTAGGAGTAATTTCCGACCTGTAGTGTGCCTAATTTATTTTCCGTCTCAAAGATCTTGCATCTCGAATCTGTAGTGTGAGTTTTGGGTGCTATCCTAAGCGAACTTTCGTCGTACAGATAAACAATCAAATGGTCCATTGGCACGCAAACTAAAGACATCGCGGAATTAGAGTTAATCCTTTTCTTCGGTTTCAACCAAATTTCGGCCATGATCCTAATGGAATTTACCGTTGGCTGGGCGGAATGTAGTTTCCAGACTTTGAGGGAAAACCTGATCCCTTCTTTGTAGAAAAAGCCGTTTACCTTCCCTTTGCCTCAAAGGATAAGGTTAAAGCGACCGGCTGCTTGCTTAGAGTGGCTCTAATTCAACATCTGAGGCTGTCTAGTGACAAACGGATGTGTGTTTGGTGACCGAACTTGGTAAAACTCCCTACTGGCGTTTCTGCCTTATCAGTACTTGTCCGAAAAAAGGTGGTTGCGAGGGACACATTGGCTCTTCCTGTACCTCACTTTCTAAAACACCAATTAGGCTCTATTCTAGAGGAATTACAGTCGTAAAGACAGGTTTGCCCTCCAAAGTCCACGAAAGTTCCTCCTGCTGAGTGGCTGGTTTGTACCAGCAACATTCTGGGGTAATTATTCTTCAGAACAAAATGGGGATACCCCTCCGAGATTAGACAGTACTTCTAATTACCCTAATTATAGCTCACAAGCATGAGACTCAATTCAAGTGGCTTACTGAAATTTAGTTTTATCCTACTCTTCCCATTTCAAGATTGAAGTCGAGAACGAGGGAGGAAACAGATCAAATCGTTTAGAAAACTAGCCAAATCAGAATTTGAAAATTTATCAGATGTTCCTTCCACTTTCGAAGTTTCAAAATCATTTTGGTCTTTTCCAGAACGATCTTTGTTCACAAATTCTCAATGGCGATGGTAAGGCTAAGTTTAAAGTCTTTTGCGACGCGATCAAATCCTGCTATGGGTTTTCTATCTTTTCATACATCAAAATTAGTAAAATAAAAAATTTCAAAACCGTCTTTTCTACCACTAATTCAAACCTACCCACAAATTGGTTTACTATCTCCACCCTTTCTTTTACTCTCTGCTCATTCCCATCTGGATAACTCAAACTATTAGGTTGGAATCAAGGTTCCAGCACAACCTCTTTTTAAAAGTTTATTTATTTTTAGATTTATTTAAAAGTTTTTTTAAATACAGGTTTATACAGGATGTAAGACTATTTAATGTGGAGTGGCCTAGTCTTTCCTAGGCCTCGCTTAAAAGTGCACAGGAACCTCGCACCTAGGTAGACTAGGTCAATATGCCGTTTCAAGCGAGGCCTATGAAAGCCTAGGCCACTACATATTAATTAGTCGGACACCCTTTAGGAAATCTAAAGTTTTAAAAAATTACCCATTAAATGACTCTTTCTCGTGAACAGTAACGTAATCTTTTATTGTATGATTACAAGTCTAGCCAAAACGCTGCCTAATAATAACTTCGTATCAACCAAGCATTTAGAGATGAGAATAAGTTGTTGCACAGCCTACGATTGGTGTTTGAAGTTTCAGCGTGGCCAATGCGGTCCCCAAGATGAGACAAGAAGTAGTCGACCTTTACCTATCGACAATGACCGGTTGTGTGCCAGTGTCAAAGCTGTTTCCCATCTGATATCACGCGAGGTGGCTGAAAAGTTCAGCGGAATTGGGTAAAGTCAGCAAACTGGACAAGTGGATTCCATGTAAACTGACCAACTTTGACTGTCAGTGCCGCATACACGTCTACTGTCCAAGAAACTTCGTTTTGATAAGCTGAACAAAGTGGTTGCTGCTGATGAGAAATGGTATTTACACTTGAACATGACACGCAAAGGAAGCTGGTCAGACAAAGGTGCACCTGCACAACTTCAGGTAAAGGCGGGCTGACATCCAAAGAAGCTTAAGGTTTGTGTCTGTTGAGATGTGAAGGGATTGATTTACTGGGAAATGTTGGAATTTAATCAGTACATCTACGCTCAATTATATAGTTAATAACTGCAACAGGTGGTGGATGCAATTGCGCAGAAGCGATCAGAATTAATTAACTGATATCATATTTCTCCATGATAACTACATACCATACGTTGCAAATAATACCCACGAAAAACTCCAGGAACTAGGGTGGGTAGGCCTCTCCCACCCACCGTACTCGTCAAACATGAATCCAAAAGAGGGCACTGCAGAACTTCTTAAATGGCAAAACGTTCGCAAATGATGAAGAACTAAAAACTGAAGTTGAAGACTTCTTTGATAGCAAACCAGTTGAATTTTACAACAAAGGGATCCATAATCTATCCTGTCATTGGAATCAGGTGCTGGAAAATAAATGTGATTACATTGTTCGTTGATGTTTCTTTTGCTGCATTTTTTCGTTGTAAATCATGGTCAATAAGAGTTGTGCTAGAAGTTCTTTCCAACCTAATAACCTCGGATGAAAGAAATTTTTGATATTTCCTTACCCCAAATTATTTCACACTGCATTTGAAGAATGAAATTTTTTTTCGTTCTAATAAAATGTCATTTTAATGCCACAATGCCACATTCTTATATTCCCCATTAAACTATAAATGCATGGCTAGCCATTTACTTGCATATTATTATCTGTTAAACGATAAATATATTCCTAGAATTTAATTTCTTGACTAAATTAATCATTGTTACATAAAACAGGGGTAAAATGTATGCATATTGGTATTATTAATTTTGGCTATGCTAATTGTTTCTCATTTTAAAGAATCTTAAATTGACCCCCAGAAAATTTTACTTTCTTTCGAAGGACGGAATGGGAAGCAAAACAAATTTCTTAAAATTTTAGAAAAATATAATAAGACTGAAATAAATTAAATATGAAAATTTTTAAAGGTCAGGAATTAAGTGACCACAAAAGCTCATGGTAGTTTGGAGACATCAGTGAATTTTAACACGAGTATCTTTAACCGATGCAGTGCATAAGTAAAGAGATAGTTGTGCCTTATGTGTTGACCAGTAGTGCATTCCCATTATCTTTTGAGTAGATTTAATTAAATAAAATGTTATTTTATCGTCGTCAATGCTTTCCGGTCATCGTCCAGGTGATGCAGCTTCAAATGAGTAATTTTAAGCTAAAGATCGTTCGAGCTCTTTTTACCTGCGGCTAAGCGCCAGGTCTAGGCATCACTTTTTTCAAAACGAGTAAAGTTCAATTGTACACATTTAGAGCCATCAAATGACCCATATGACAATGGGTCATATGGTTATTAACCCTGAAGATTTCAAATCTGCCATCGGATTTGACGCTGGGTGGCGCTATCTAGTGGTAGAAGCCTCATTTTGCTATTTAGCCATTCAAAGGCACTTGCAAGTGATTTGAACCATGGGAAACCATCAATGCAATAATAATTTATCATCAGATCACAAAATGCCGCAGATCATTAGAGGGACTTTTCCCCTTGTTGAGTATTTGGTCACATATTCTTCATTAGGCAGAGAGTAGCAACGATGCGGACAAATTGTGTTGCTGCTTCGGTTTTGAGTTCTAACTCTTGATATTTGGCAATTAAATATCCCTCGCTTAGGGGCAGGGGCATTAAATTGCACATCTTTCTTTTTAGGTTTTTGATATTAACCTTATTTCCCGATAAATCTTGTTTGGGTTGGAGGGGAGAGGATATTAGAAGTATCCAACCAAATTGAAGAGGAACATTTCAGGTCCAGCTCAGGCTTCATTTAGGTTGCAAAGAAGAGGGACTTTTAGAAACATCGATACACTTACACAATCCAATGTTCAAAGGAAACCCAATGTAAAACCAGAATACGGATCGGATAGCATCGATTAGAGATCTGAAACTCTGCTGAGGAAAGCCTTGATTAGTAATTAAGAAAGCGTGGACAGTAGAATTATGAGAAAAAAGTGCAGTGAACCATAATGATAAATCATAGTGGCTCAGACCCGTTAGGTATAAAAATCTTTCCAGAATTTGCGTACATTACACATGCTAGGTTAGGTGAGGAAGGCCACGACAAAGCTTCTACTGGATCAGAGGGGAAGCAAATCCGTGAGATAGAAGAGGATCACATTAGGAAAATTTTATTTTGCCTTATATCTGTATAAAAGTGGCAGCGGGGAAGAAAGGACGATGAAGATAGACACAAAAGAAAACGAAACAAATTTTTGGAGAGGGGAAAAATTATTATTTGTTTTGGGAATCAATTATGCTAAAAATGTGTAAAAATAAAAAGACCTTACATCCGCTAAGAGGAGCATCTTTTCTACCTGTATTAAAGAAAAATCCGGCGTACAAAAAAAAACATTCCACTGCCACAACTATGAGTTATGGACATTGTTCGCAGCAGAACTTCGACAATTTCACACAATCCTCCTTCCATTCCCCTGCCAGTTTTTATAAAAACTGAGCCTCCTCGCATCCCTGGCCCTCTAAACTCCTACACATTACCACAAATATTCCAGCCACACTATTATAACCATAGCTATCATGGTCAGCTATACCATCAGTCGCCTAATATTAAGAAAAATCCAAACTCCTAAAGTAAAACAAGATAAAGAGGAACTAACGATACTCACAGAATAAATGCAGGACTGGTCAAACCTCAAAATATTGATGAAAACCGGAACATTCAATGAATTAATATATAAGATGACTGCAGCAGTAGCTAACGTCACACAATCGCTGGTATAATTAACAGAACAAAACAACATATACTTCTTTGTTTGTGCCTTATATGTATATCTAGAATAATTTCTGCCTAACTCTACCGAAAAAAGGTACTCCAAAAAGTACCATACAAAAGGAAACAACTAATATCAAAAAATAAAATAAAAAATGAATGTGAGACAACACGAAAGGAACTTTACCAAGTTAGACAATTCCTACACTCACCATGACGGAGAGTCAACCTAAAAAAAGGCAATACAGAAAATCGAAAACAAATATAGAGTAAAAGACAAAATAAACAAAAATACTCGTCAAACTCTCTAATTTCAGGCTAAAATCCAGACCGTCGAAGCAAAGTAAAAAAAAAAGGCGAATAGATGGTAAATTTGGGGGTGAATAATTAATTGTCAGATCACCTTCAAATTCTCCCCAGACAAGGTCATTTAGAAGGTTATTGGCGACCACTATTTAAAAGTGGCGGTTAATTTCGTATTGGTAATTTTTTTCCATTTGGCCTATATTCCTCTTTAATTCTAGATTCGACCCGTTAATAAGTTGACCGAAATTCATTGAAAACGAAGTTTGTTTCTTTAAAAAGGAATCAGAAGACTAAAGCACTTTAGCACAAAAGTTTATTATACTGACGCGTTTCATCACATCTCGTATCATCTTCAAAAACAAAGTGACGATATATCAGGAAAAAGGTTTATTTAATAATATTGTACTACAAGCTTAACACTATTTACAAATATACGAGACGAGAAAAGCACAGTAGGGGAATAACACCAAAACTGAAGTTCTTCTGGTTGGTACCCCCGCTTTAGTATACAAAGTTAAATCTCTCTTTCCCTCCCTTCCTCTGGGTGGAAACTGTCGCTTTCTCTGACTTTGTTAGAAATCTGGGCGTGGTGTTCGATGAGCATCTCTTTTTCAAGCCCCACATCCACAATATTAGTAAATCTTCCTTTGTTTCCCCCGTAACTTCTCCCGCATTCGCTCTCACTTCGATCGCTAAAGTCTTGAGACTGCTGTCCACGCCTTCATTACCTCCCGGCTTGATTACTGTAACTCTCTTCTTGTAAATCTACCATCTTCCTCTTACGTCCCCTTTAGCTAGTCCAGAACTACGCTGCCCGACTACTCCTTCTTTGCTCTCGCTTCTCCCCTTCTAAGCCCCTGCTTTAGGAACTGCACTGGTTACCTGTCAGATATCGTTCTCATTTCAAGATTCTTCTCTTCACTTTCAAGGTCCTTCACCAAAAGATTACAACCTACCTTTCCTCTGTTCTTTCCCAACGTCTCCTTCATCGGGCCCTTCGGTCATCTTATGCTCCTCTTCTGCCTCATCTCATACCTTACTTACCACTTTCAAGCAATTCCTGAAAACGCATCTGTTCAGGATTGCCTACTCACTCACTTGATCTCAGCCCTCAGCCGAACGTGCGCTCTGTGAAGGCCTCCGGCCTTGAAGAACGCAATACAAGAATTTATTATTATTATTATAACGAGCACAGCTTTTCGTAGACCTTTTTGGAGCTGATACTCACTCGGAATAAATTTCAAGTGAAATTACTCCAGTCTCATACATAGCCAGAAGTAGAAGAGGAAATTGTAAAAATCTCCCAGCAAAGGTAGAACCAGAATGGAAAGGTCATAAAACGAACGGAAAACGCATACGAGAACTAAATACAATGATAAAGGAGGGTCATACAAATAACTCAATAAGGGAGGGTTGAGTTTTGGTTGTGAAAGTTTATACAGATTGTCAAGTAAAGGGGCTACTCACAAAGTGAATTAAAGAAAGGTCTCGGGTGCTCACATAATAGAGTTATGAGGTATGAGAAGTCAAAACTGAGCTTACTCATCTCCCGACGCGATACTCTGGTCAATTATTGCTACTACCAATCCACCATGAAAAATAATGGAAGTATCTCAACTCGCCAATCATCTATGTCATTGTTAGAGAATCCAGCTCTAAACGATGTGCACACTCTCAAGACTACGGAAAGGGCATTAGATTATCAGGTAAAACCATTGAATGAAAATACCTAAGACTTATGTCAAATTTGAAGAGAAACAACTATTTAACCTTAAGCGAGTGGCGAATTTTGTTTTCATGGCCAAAATAAGATTACGAACAATATTTCTTCAAAATATGTTTGACCTACAAAGAAAATTTATATTGTTTGCGAATTATTCCTAACTATGGAAGGTACGATTAAACCTTTAGCACAAGATGCTTCTTGAAGGGAATCTAGAAAAACACTATTGAAGGATAAATATTTTTCTTTTGTTTGTACTGTTGAGATAATTTGAAAATATTGCTACTATTAATATTATCTTTTAACAGGTCATATTTAGTCATACCACCTGATGAAATTGACTTTGATAAATATAATCATTGAAAATTTAATACTGCTTTCCTAATTCATCATTAGGGCACAAACGTGTTAATAAATTCCTAATTAGTAGAGCAGCAAGACTACAAGTGATTTGAAAAAGATAATAGTGGTAATAGTAATATTTTCAAATAGTCTCGATCGCAGAAGCATAAAAAAATTGTGCACGCCTAAATATTCGTTTTCTACAAGACCTTGAGAAATGCTATAGAAAATAGTCTCAATTCATCATTAAAGCCCTAACCTTTATTATTTTATTTATTTCATTACCTTTAAAACCAGTACTAGCCCTTTTTGAGGGGTGAAATGTTTTCCTCAACGAAACATATATTTATATTTCAAAACAGGGTACAGGGAAAGAAGGCCAGATCATGAAGATCATTTTTCTTCGAAGGAAAATAAAATGATTGAAAAATTGTCTGCCTTTTGTAACTATGTAGATGTCGCTAAAATAGGTTGTAATCATGAAAAAATATCACTGTTAGCCTTTTGCTTAGTCGATAGTGTAAACAAAAAAGTCTGATTACTTTGTAATCTTTTCAAAAGTAAATTTGATACTGTTTGATACTCTAGCAGCTTATAGAAGTGGTTATCGCCTGTAATATCACAAATTTTTAAATGTTTCTTTCCTATGCACAGTTCAATTTAAGATAATATCTTAAAGTAAAAAGAAAGTCCTTACACAGGCAAAATAAATGCCAAAAATGAAGTAGAAATAACGAGAATAAAATAAGAGAATAAACCTAATGATATCCACCAAGGAGAAATTCCTATATGTTACGGGAGATAAAATTTGGCTCCAACTTTGGAACAACAAAAAAGGCAAAGTATTCAGAAGAGATGATAGATTTTTCAAACACGGAGAATTAGGGCATCTTGCCAAATTACTTGTTACATTGATTAAAAAAAATGTGTCAAGGGATTATATAAAAGGTATGGCCTAACCCCGTAGTTGTACATCATTTAAGAGAGTGGAATGAGTAAGAGGCAAATAGCTATAGCCAAACCTTCTTCCATCAGAAATATGCAGCATATTCACAAATAATAGCCAACTGTCTAAGGAAAAAACCGAAATACTCCACTGGAAAAAGGCCGCTCTAAGTAATGACTGTACTTTACCCATGTGTAATTTGAAGTTCAGTTACTGCTGCGAACTACTGAGTAAGAAATACTTCTATATATTGATTCGTGATTTATGAAATACTTCTATTTAGTATTAATAACACTAAAAAACCTGAAGTACCGTTTTTCATATCTGTTTCTAGTTCACAGTCCAGAAACACTTTCATTCAAGCTTCACCTTCCATGCTACAATTAAGATAATTTGTTGGAAGAGAAAAGTTGCGGGTGTTTAATTATGTGTATTTTTAGAAAAGTTACCAAGAACAAAATGACACTCTTCTCCCTTGGACTGATAATCCTCCAAAAGTTTGCCAGTGTCGTCGAAATAGGTTTGGCTTATAGCAGCAACTTCAGTCCTGGAACATATTACGATCATCCTTCAAATTAGCGTTCGCCTCACTCTTCTTCTTCTTTTTGCAGCCAACATACCCCCATACTTCTTTATTTCTTTATAACGTCATCTCCAACGTGGCTCATGTTGAATGGAGAAGATATAAAGAATGAAGGCAGTGTGGCGGAAAAATGGGAGGGGGATTGGGAGGTGAGTGCTAGGAATTTAATATAATAATTATTATCCAAATTATCCAAACACTTCTTTCCCTAAATATAAATTAGTAAATAAAATTTACTAATTTTACTTAGAGGTGCACTTTATATTTAGTGATTGCACATTCAACCTTTTTTACACACAAGTTATATAAACTTTTATGTATACAAGTATGTAAAGTTTTAAGATATGGTTAAAGCAAAGAAACTTAGAGTGGATTTTTTTTAAATATTCGCTTACGAAACATGTACGTAAGTTTGTTTAAACATTAATGATTATTTTATATAGTTAAATACCATCGGAAGTTATCCACTGTTTTAAAAAATCCTTGAATTTTTAGCAGCTCTTCAGACCGGAACCTGCCGCTGCTCTTTGTATCCAGAACTTTTAGGGGAGCAATCAAGAAGCAAGTTACTGAAAGAAGATTTCAGTTCATCTTCGCCAGAACTGGAAAGAATATGGTTAACAGAAGAACTATATGAAGAAAATGCTGCTGTTTCTTTAAAGTTTTCCAGGTAAGTGTCACAATCAAGTTCTAGTTTACTTTTATCGAGTTTTATACTTTAACAACACGTATTAAATTATCATCACCAGCAAGCAGTTCTATTATTTTCCCTTAACTCCAAATAGTCTTGGTTTAATGGCATGCTTAATGAGAACAACTGAGCCCACTTGCAAAAATTTGAATTTAGAATGAAGATTATTTATACATAATGAATCTCTATGTTTTTCTTTCAATGAAAGTAAATAATTGTTATACCATTCCGTATGAAATTTCCCAAGTATAACATCTCTAAGTTTCTAAAGCATTTAATAAACCTTGTCTAATATCCTTCTCATAACCCTCACAATTAGCATATTTTTTCTGAAATTATTTAAGAAGGAAAAGAAGAACCAGACTAAATTAAATAATTAGGATTGATAACTTCTAAGTTATTGTCCTTATCACGATTTGTTAACGGCCTATTGTCGATTTCAAATTGGATATCTGACAACGAGGTAGCAAAATTAGACTCTAATATTGGATCTGCCAAAAGTTTTGTAAAAACACTGCATAATAGTTGTTATTAACCTCTCCCAGTTTGCACCAAACAATGGCGAGTAAGCTGGGGTAGTTTTATGAAATAGATTTTATTTATGGCATTTATCCTGAAATAGATCAGAAGTTATTAATTAAGATAATAATGATGTACTGGATGTATAGGAATTTGCATTATCTTAATAGAAAACTCTAGATAGACCATATCCATTGTAAAATCTAACAAATGCCATTACAAATTCCTCCACAGGCATATAATGAACAGTTTCTAAATGTACTGTGCGAGAGTTCATGCAAGTAAATATTAAAATTTACATTTTTCGCTTTATTTCAGAAGAATCTGTAATGAAAAAATGGCCAGTATAATCTACACCAGTATGCTCAAAGGGTTGCGAGGAATTGCACCCTCTCCTTTCAGCCCAAATACGCGAGCTGAAACGTAGTAGATGTGTGTTATTTTCCAGGAGACTGGATTATCTTTTCCCTTATTGATTTATTTCCATTATTCCTGTCTACTTCGTTACCTTCTTCTAACTTTAGCCTTTATCTAGACATCCTCTCCTTAAATCACTTGTAGCTTTGTATTTGTACTTACTTCTTAGCTTAAGTTTAGACATATTGCGGTCTTGGGTTTCTACCTATATTCCTCTTACTGCAGTGGAATGACTTTTCATTCTAATTTCCTCGCTAATTCTCACTTTATCTTCCCAACCATTTATCAATTCCTCCTCGTTCATTTTTGCCCATTTGTGTATCGAAAGATTGACTGATTTTATTTTGACTTCTTCTTAGCAGTCCCTCCTGCCTCTTTATTTCTCTTTTCTAGTGCCTGTAATCCAGCGTATATTTTGAATTTGTACCATGTGGATTTTGCCTGTAATCCAGCGTATAATTTGAATTTGAACCATGTGGATTTTGCCTGTAATCCAGCGTATATTTTGAATTTGTACCATGTGGATTTCGCTTGTAATCCAGCGTATATTTTGAATTGGAACCATGTGGATTTTGCCTGTAATCTAGCGTATATTTTGAATTTGTACCATGTGGATTTTGCCTGTAATCCAGCGTATATTTTGAATATGTACCATGTGGATTTTGGTCATACTAAACTTAGAGGTAAAATAAAGCGGAAAAATCGTGTAGAAGAGGGTGGTCCTAAATATTGACAAGTAAAGTTCCTTTTTATGTCTGGGCGACATATGCACCTCTCCAACTGTGCTAACTTTACATTTACTGTTCTTATCCTTTTTCCTTTACTGTATTTTATACCCGATTTTCAATATTTTAAAGTCCAAGACTTTCGTTTCGTTCGCATACCCATATCTCTTGCCTTCAACGTTAATGTTTTCTACCTTTCTTTGGTTGATGGGTATCACTACAAAGTTATCTATATACTGCTTCATCTTCCATTTCCTTGCGTGCCTATTTACGAGTAGGTTCAAATTCTCCTCTGCTTTGTTTTTAGCCACCTTTCTAGCTGTTCTCTTTGAGGTAACGATAATTTGAGTGACGTCGCCCACAAACTGCACATAGTTTGTTTCTCGACTTAACAGGAATGGCAAATCGTTAATATAAAGGAGGTAGAGGACTGAGGAGAGAAAACTCTCCTGAGGGAGCCCATCCTTGTTTGTGGAGCTGTCTTTATAGCAACCGATCGCCATATAGGCTTTTTTATTACTATGATACTGCAACATAGCCTGGTTTCCCTTTCTCCACCCTCCATCCACACCATTTACTACTTATACCCATCCCTTCACATCTTATCAAGTACTTGCTGTAAAGCTCGCTCTCGCAAAAGATCCACCATTTTACCTTCACTCTTATCTCTGGTGATTTTTTTCATTCTC
This sequence comes from Ceratothoa steindachneri, assembly GCA_963969495.1. Classification (NCBI taxonomy): domain Eukaryota; kingdom Metazoa; phylum Arthropoda; class Malacostraca; order Isopoda; family Cymothoidae; genus Ceratothoa; species Ceratothoa steindachneri. The sequence continues at coordinate 162,017,291 of OZ018326.1, forward strand.
AACGCCTTGGCTATCTCAGTGAATTTTTCTCCTGTAATCCGTATTGTTGAGGATTGAGCTTACTGTTCCTTTCAGGTGTTCCACCAATCTACTGTATACAATTTTTTCCAATACATTGACCATAAAAGTGAGCAGCGAGATTGATCTATAACCTTTAATTGCCGTTTGGTAACTTGTTCGGCTTTGGCACAAAAATCATCTTGACCACCTTTATTCTATACGGAAAGTAGTCGATGTTCCAGCATGCGTTGGATTTGCTGACAACCCCTCCAATACTTTATTTTGGAGCTTAGTCAGGTTACATCTCGTCAGTCCTGATTGCCCTGGGTCTTCCTGTTTGGTTTGGATTACCGTTCTAAGTTCTTCCACTTATACTTTACCACCGCTTTCGTTAAGCTCAAAGGCTTCGTTGTATCTCCCAATCCATTTTTCGCGTATATGTTTTGTCCAGTTGTTTCAAATCCTGCATTATTCTAGTTTTATGCTCTGCGTAAATGTTGGCATTATTTTAACTTGTGATATTAAATACCTGGCTGGAATGTTCTCTAAATAGCTCAACAATTTTGGCTTCCCTCGCTTCATACTAATTTCTATTCCTTATCCAGATTTTATTTAGTGGTTGGTCTTCCTTTAAGTTTCTTAATTAATTGCCATAACAGTCTGAGGTTTCTTTCTATTTCTTTTATAGCTGTTCTTTTTTCAAGCGACCATCTTCGAGATTGGAGTGGTCTCATCGATACTCTGGGGATACATTTTTCTTCTAATTCCCTTATCTTTTATCCTATTCTTTCAATTTAACGGTCAATATCTCATACTGCTTTCCCTTCCATCGTTGACGGGCGGCAGTCTCTTAGTTTGTCCTAAAGCTCGCCCCAAATAACTTTGGAGTATTCATTTTCTAACCTGACTGGGCACTGAGATCGGGCTAAGTGCTGGCGAGATGGTTATGGAACTGCAGTCTGATTGGATCACTGAGTCTGTTAAACATATATGCTCTAGTGAAAACCTTTACTGGTCAGTACTATATCTGGTTTGTTTGTCGCTTTCTCATTTCCGTACGTGGGGAACTGCAGTTCAGTTCGAGCCTTTCTTCCTCATTCGATAAAAAAATCTGGATTTTTCCTAATCTTATCTTCATAGGTATATACTGAATGCCGTGGCAAGAAATGAAACGGAAAAAAGGTTTATATGCCCTCCTGCTGAACACAATTCCGACCAGGGGTTAAGGCTATGTTCTAAGGTTGTCTTAAAGTAAAGCAGAGATCTACTTCGTCCTCTATGTCTGACTTCACCTGCTCTCGCGTCGAATGGCCGCTCTGGCTGGTGGCATCTCTGGTTCTGCCCAGGACGCCACCCTTGAGTGTATCACATTTGAGTATGTGTGACCACCACGCCTCTTATCTAAGAGCTTCCACAGCGACAGAAAAATTGCGTTCGGCCTTTTATAAGAATATTTTGTGTCACCCTTCTGATTGGTGAAGTCTCGCTGTCACTTGACTTCTCCTGTAGAGAGATAATCTTTTTTGTCATTAATAATAATAATGGCCGATTATATTTTACTCTATGCCCTCTGTCTCATTTCCTTTCTCAATTGACTTTTCTAGTTTGTTGCAATTTCGTCGCTGCAAAGACAGCTTATCCAAAATAAACTCTAAACTTGTCAATCTTTTTTCTTTTCTCTCTTATTGTCATCAACACTTCAAAGTGGACCACTTTAACTCATGACGACCACTTCTCCACATTCTTACTGCATTATTCTTGTATTGTGCGTCTTTTGGTATCGTCAACCTAATGAGTTGTGAAACTCCACTTATGGTGTAAAGTGTAACGTTCCCTGCGTTTTAAGTTATATAGTCATTGTGATTAATTGTTATCTCAATGCCATTATTCGTCTTTATTTCATCAGATATGAGCACTGTTAATCAAAAACTATTCGGACATTTGATATATATTGTTCCTCAGCCTAACGAGTTTTACCTGCGGTTATTTTACTTGTACCCGTTTTTTGTGATATTTTTCTGTTGCTTATTCATATTTATATTTGTCCTCATATAAGAATATTAAAAGACACCCAACTTATCTCTTTTTCTGCGACATCAAGTAATGCACCACTTTTTCCTTTCTCGACAGATCCAAACAAATTATCTTACCTGTAGCGTGGAAGAGGAAGCTTGAATGAAAGTGCTGATGGACTGTAAACTATAAGAAGATATGCAAAACGTCATTGCAGGTTTCTCTATCATTAATGATATTGAATCGAAGAGTTTTTCATACACCATGAATCAATATATAGAAGTATTCCTTACTCACTAGCTCGAAGGAGTCAGGTGGTTTTCTTATACAGTAGTTTATTATTTGTGATTATGCTGCATGATGCCGATGGAAGAAGGTTTGGCTATAGCTCTTTGCTTCTTACTCATATCGTTCTTTCAAAATAGTGTACAACTGCAGCGTTAGCCATGTAATTTATATAGTTTCCTAGACACATATTTTAAGCAATACAGCAAGTAGTTCAGCAAGATGCTCCTTATTCTCTTTGTTTGAAAAATCTATCGTTACACCATCACTTCTGAGCGCTTTACGTTTTTTATTGTTCCCAATTTGGAGCCAAATTTTATCTCCCTTCACATATAGGAATTTCTCCTTGGTAGATATCATTTAGTTTGTTCTCTTATTTTATTCTCTTGATTTTACTTCATTTTTGCCATTATCTTAAAGTCAACTGTGCATAGGAAAAACATTTAAATATTTGTGATATAACCAGAGATTACCACTTCTATACGAGGATACAGTATCAACCTTACTTTTGAAAAAGTTACAAGATAATCAAGTTTCTTTGTTTACACTATCGACTAAGCAAAATGTTTACTGCACAGCTAAATAGATACAAAAGACAATTTGTCACTCATTTCATTTTCCTTCGTAAAAAATGATCTTTATGTTCTGGACTTCCTTTCCTCTACCATGTTTGGAAAGATAGGTATTTTTCGTTGGGGAAAAAACTACTGCTTTTCCAGGTAATGAAATAGATAAAATAATAAAGTTTATGGCTTAAATTATCACCAACGAAAATTTTCTATAGCATTCCTGAATGGCTTATAGAAAACGAATATTGAAGCGTACACAATTTTATGCATCTGCTATCGCGACTATTTGAAAATATTACAAATCTTTTACAAATCACTTATATGTAGTAATGCTGCCTTATTAATTACGAATTGATCAACACATTTTTGTCCTAATCATGAATTAGGAAAGCAATATCAAATTTTCAATGATTACATTTATCAAAGTCAATTATATTAGGCGATATGACTAAAAATGATCTATTAAATGATAATATTCATGGAAGTAACAATTTCAAGTTATCTCAACAGTACAAAAAAAAATCTATATTTATGCTTCAATATTTTTTTTCTACATTTCCTTCAAGGAGCATCTTGTGCTCAAAGTTTATTCGTACCTTCCATAATTTCGAATAAATCGCAAACTATAAATTTTCTTTCTAGGTTAAACTTCTTTGGAAGAAAAATTGTTCGTAATTTTATTTTTGCATGGGAACAAATTATACAAAACTCCTGGATAAATTCATTCATTGGTTTTACCTGTTAATTTTATGCCCTTTTCGTCGTCTTGAGAGTGTGCAGTTCGTTTAGGGCTGGATTCTCTCACAATGGCATAGATGATTGACGAGTTGAGATACTTCCATTATTTTTCATGGTGGATTGGTAGTAGCAATCATTAACCAGAGTCTCGCATCCAGAGATGAGTAAGCTCAGTTTTGACTTTTTATACCTCATAACTCTATTATGTGAGCACCCGAGACCTTTCTTTAATTCACTTTGTGAGTAGCCACTTTACTTGACAATCTGTATAAACTTTCACAACCAAAACTCAACCCTCCCTTATTGAGTTATTTGTATGACCCTCCCTTATCATTGTATTTAGTTCTCGTATGCGTTTTCCTTTCGTTTTATGACCCTTCCATTCTGGTTCTACCTTTGTTGGGGGATTTTTTTAATTTTCTCTGCTTTTTCTGACTATGTTTGTGACCGAAGTAATTTTATAGGGGTTGTTGCACCTTGTGAGTGGTTTGGTTACCAAGGGTGGCATGTCACTCAGTTTTTACCACTCCTAGGTAACCCGATAGGTGTCTTGGTTGGGTTTGGTGGCTACAGGTTCGATTCGTCGGGAAGTGACTTTTGCGTGAGGATCTGACTCCACGGGGTAAAGTAACTTCTTTCTTATTTTGCAGGCTGGATAAAGATGATCAAGGAATTCATTAATGTTAACGAAATCTTCAGTGTTGGATTGATTCAATATTCTTTATTCGGAGGAAACTTGGAAAGTATTCTGATGAATCTCTTTTTATATATTATTCTTCATCGGCACTATGGTTTATCTGTACTACTATTCCTCTTGAGGCACTTTCCAATTTCCCTTTTATGGGAACCGTTCGCATACAAGACGGTATTTAAGAGATTACAAATAGATTTAATTTTCATATATTCGATAAGAGCATAAAATAAGATAAATTTTCACATTGTAGTTATATTAATTAATTTTACAATAACTTAAACTATTATAGAATCCTCCAATTACTATTTTATAATACAAAGTCATTAATAAGATAATTGTCCTCAGTTTTTCTTGGATAAAATGAGCTCATGTCTAGACCGGTTTATACATACAAATAGAAATTTGAGGGAGTTTAGCCTATTTTATATGGTTTATTTTTAATAAAGATATATTTATTTTTGCATAAATAATACAAAGCCCTTAGATCAATTGTTTTTATAAGATTAAAGTCATTTAACGGCTAAATTTCGATATTTCATTAGCAGACATGGTGTCATATACAAATAAGGAATTGTTTACAAAAATGACCAAGATTTGGAAAAATATGATTAACTCTATTCATTTAATGTTCGGATATATATAGATTAAAATGTCGACGATATTTACTGTTATAAATGTGACTAATTACATTTTGGGCCAAGTGTTGAAATTCCAGAAAACAATGGTCTTACTTTCAGAACTTTTACTACTAACTACCCAACATAAGTTCTCCTCATTTCTTTAAGGGGTCTAGCAGTATCTTTACGCGCTCGTTATTAATTTTGATTTTGTATAATTAACTTTAGTATTGCATAGTTTGCTCATATCCCACCTTCTTAGGAAGCCCATCCCTTCCTCCAGTCATTTGACCACTGGCCTTTTGAACTTTTCCCCCAAAATAGGTATTTACGATACAGGAACCGTGCTCTTTTTAGATTACTTATCCATTTGGATTCCCTTGGATCTAATGTTATTTTGGTTGGACATAGACTCATTATAAGATTTCATACACAATTAAAACTAATAACTTTTGAGGTTTCTTGACTTCGTTTGATTTCACTTGATATTTTCTCTGAGTGATTATCAGCTCCAAAGTGGTATGCGAGCAGCTGTGTTTCATGGTGCTGTGCCTCTAGTGTGCTGTTGTCGCTTCGTATGTTTATAACTAGAGTTAGGCGTATAATATATTATTATTATATAAAACTTTTTTATATAGATGTTGAGTCATTGCTTACAAATGTTCTAGTTGTCGAAACAATAAAAATACTACTAGAACGTGTTTTTGACCTAAAATTATCGGCCCCCTATTAGCATATCCAGAGCCGCACTAAGACAATTCCTACACGCTTGCACTTCGAAAGCCCCGTTCTATGGCTCCAATGGAGATATGTACCATCAACTAGATATGGTTGCTTTTGGCTCTCCTCTTGGAGTCCTATTCACAAATTTTTACAAGGGAGCCGTCGAAGAAAGAGTTTTCGAAAAATTACCAAGACCACATATCTACTGCTGATGTAGAGACGACATTTAAATTAATGTACAATCGGAAGAAGAAATACAAACACCCCAACAAGTATTTAAATAATTTTCTTCCCTCAATTATACGGGCGAACAAAGGCAAAACAACCAACTTACATTTCTCGACATCTTAACTATTAAACACATTGACAATATTACGACAAAAGTATACGTTAAAACCACCAATCCGGGCCGCTGCATGAATGCACAAAAGTGAATGTCCAGAACGATACAAGAAAATTGTAATTAACATTTATATCAACCGTGCCTTCCCCCACGGCCAAACTTGGAAAGATATAGACAATGAGATTGAAAGAGCAACACAATTACTCGTCAACAATGAATTCAGCAACAACGATGTACAGGTAACCACCAAGAAAAAAAGGGATCAATTTTACTTTATATATCAGCATAGCAACGGAAACAATACCATGGAAAATAACCTAAATATCTTCTACAAGAGCAAGATGAACACGACGTACCGAATTGACGAAAGAGTAATTAAAGAAATTATTAAATGATCTATGAAGCCTACAAATAAAAAACAAAAATCACCAAACTAAACGCACCGCAAGCCTCATCATGAAAAAAAAACAGAAGACCATACCCAAACTTGGAAAGGGCCCATCTGATATATCAGTATAAATGCAACATAGAAGACTGTTAGCTCATCTCCTACTCATATATTCAAATGAAAAAAAACTAAATTATCAAGAAGAATGACATAATACCTAAGAAACGGAGCTCCACAAAACTGCACAAGTTAAAACCATGGAAGTATTCTCAGAAGAATAATGTTAAAAGAAAACACCAAATCTATTGATTTTGCAGCAGATCGCCGACAACTACTTTTCCTAGAAGCCATCCATATAGAAGAAAAACAACCTAAGCTAAACATGCAATTCAATGTGAACAGAATACTTCCGAGCGGTAGAATTTAGGGAGCCAAACTACTAGGGATACTTAACCTCCCCCTATGAAGGTCCACTACCTCTAATGACGTGACCCCAAATTTGACCTTCGCTCCTAAGCCTTGCTCTTTGGACATTATCTTAAATTGATCAAAAGTTTGTCAGTACGTTCGTACTTGCTGATATCTTTGTTTGTTTGATTATAAGTGTGTCTATTCATTGATATATAAGCCAATGTTCTACTCTTTTTATTTGTATTTTTACTTTGACTTTGAAGATGATACATGCGTATCGAAACGCGTCACATAAAAAAAGTATTTTTGGTAAACGGTTCTTCTCCTATTCCCCCTTTAACTTTAAAATCCGAGTTTGAATGAATTTCGAAGAACTTTTCCACGGCCTCAATACAGATGTAAAGGCAAATATACGACAAATTGATAGATGTGAAAAGAAAATCGCATTTGCAAAACTAGCTATCACTTTTAAAAATACTTGCTACGATATATATATATATATATATATATATATATATATATATATATATATATATATATATTGAAATCAATAGCGAATTAAGAAATTTAATAGAAACCACTTTGCAAGAGCAAAATATTTATTTGCGAGACTAGTTTTAGCCTGAATTGACCATACATAAATATCTTAAACAGAACAATGTCTCGAATCTGGAGGAGTTATTATAAGGTCATTAATAACATCATTAAAAATTATATTTTACTCAGGAGCTATATTTAAATTGCCAATCGAAATGTTAAATTAGGGAATTTCTAAAATTAAATTCAATTCAACCAATATTTTTTACAGAAATCATAACGAGTGTAAATTAGCTGTCCCTGAGGGCAATAAACTATATGGTTTTATCTTTTGTGATTATTAATGTTCCATGAAGTCCTGGCTCTCCTGACATCACCTTTGTGTTCATATAATCCTTTTTCTAAGGATTTGCTTTCTCTCCTACATAGTAGGTTTGGTAATTGAGACAGTGGTAGGTCTGCGTAAAGTGCATTAGCTCATAATAGGTTCCATAGCTCTTGCAAATTGCTACACCGGAGGTTTACTGTATCTTGTACTATCTTAATAAACTCTCAACAGTCTTATGTTCTCTTTATCTCAAAACTTGAATGTACTCCTTCTTGTCTCTTTCATTTAAGGTAAAATATTGCACCTAGCTCAACTAGGGGCTGTTTTTTAGTGATTTGGTTGTGATGACAGCGGAGTACCTCTCTTAAAGCTTACTACGTTCTGGCGCTTATCAAACTAGGCTGGTACTCAATATGTAGATGAGCATTTCCCTCTAATTCGTGCCTCAAGGATTTTATCTTGGTCGTTTGGGAATAATGTGAGTTCTCGCGGAAAGGATTCTTCTCGCTCATTTAAGATTTGCAAGGAATTAAATTTACGTCTCCTTCATTAGGTTTTCATTTGTTTTTTTTTATGGCAGGGAAAGATTTCAGCATTTAAAGGAAGTGGTTGCAGTCTGCGGAGGTGGGAGACCAGATGTTCGGAGTGATGTGGTCAAAGATATTCTCGGACAGTCAAAACTGTGTAATCCTGAGTCTTGATATGTGCAAAGTCGTGTTGCCAGAGGTTAGGCCTTTCAATGACCAACTCCTGTATATATCACAACACGATCTCCTCAAGGTACTTGAGTCTGAGGCCCTCCTGGGGTTTAAACGTAGGCATAACGCAGCCTACGTTTTGGGACACGCCAAGACAGTGGTTGTTTGCCTGATGAAACCTCTAACAATCTCTTGTCCATGGCTATGGACCTCATTGAAATGTTGGGATCGTTTTAAATAATAGCCTTGATCTCCGCGAAAAAGTATGTGGTTCCTTTCGTATCAGAACACTGAGAGTGGAATTTCCGGCCCGCCGTAAGCACTTGGGAGGAATTTCAGCGTTTCTCTGTTTCTTGCAGTTCGCTGGATTTATTTCTTCATTCTTTCGCATTCTTGAAATATTTATACATTGTATATTTGCTGCGTGTTTACCTCAAATCTGATTTGTCTTTGAATTCCCTATTAATTTCTCTCTCTTTCATAGTCCCGATTGACCTTTCGAAGCGTACCTTAAAAGCTTGTTTATTCGGAAGATTTTTTGTTTTCCGCGTAGCCGAGTGGTCTAAGGGAAGGTTTAATTGAGATCAAAGCGGTTGCTCGCTGCCTCAGTGTGCACGGTTCGAATCTTACCCCTGTATGGAATTTTTGAGAATTAGGAAATAACATTTCCGAAGATAACTATCCTGTTTTTCTGTTTCTTGCGGATTCATTTCATCATTCCTTCACGTTCATGGAATATATATATATATATATATATATATATATATATATATATATATATATATATATATATATATATATATATATATATATATATATATATATATATATATATATATATATATATATATATATATATATATATATATATATATATACATACATACACACAATTTAAGAGACAATTTGGTCCACTACAACAGTAGTTCCTAAGGTTTTGATTCTGAATATATACAATACTACGTATTAAGCATAAGAGAGTGAAGTTCGAACATGCTTTTTTTGGTTTTCTTTTATATAAAAAAAAGAAAAAGAGGTTTCCACATAAATTACTTCGAAAATGTTTCTGCCTGATTTTCATACCATTATTTTTGGTAAAATTGTTCGAAGCAAAATAGTCTACATTATCTATCCCTTTCAAGATTTTGAACATTTTTATTAGTTATCTTTCTAATTTTGTCTCATAATTATGAATATGTAATTCTCGTATCAATTTTGTGACCTTAGCTTGTACCTTCTCCAATCTGTCAATATCCTACTCTAATTATGGTCTTATAATCCATTATACATATTTAAAATTGTAGTTTTATTTTATGACTAAATTGACGCTTGATATAGCTGAGAAGTTTTATTGTTTTCTTATCCACTTCAATAGACTGCCAAGAAAAATTAAGATCATTTGATATATAGACTCCAAGATTTTTTACATTATCAGTTTCTGTAATTACTTGATCAAAAGTTCATATTCTGCTCTTGGGTTTTAATATCCCACATGCATTACTTTACACTTATCAAGATTTTAGGGCAGTTCCCATTCTTACGACCATTATGCTATCTTATCAATACCATTTTGACATTCTAAAACATCTTGTTCAATTATCAATCATTTTCCTAACTTGCAGTAATCTACGAATTTAGAAATTTTTGACACGTGTCATCATCTACATCATTAAAAACGGCATAATTAAATGAAAAGTCCAAGGACAGAACCTTGAGGAACACCACTACTCACATGAATCCATTCTGACGCTTGTCCGTTAATGACTACATTCTACTTCGATTAGTGAGCCAATTCTCATTCCATTTTGCTATTTCTCGCTCTATTTCTAAGGCTCTCATTTTAAACATCAAGCTCTTATGCAGTAGTTTATCAAATATTTTTTGAAAATCTCAATACCAAGTTATAGAGAAAGAGAATATAGAACGGAAAAGGGATGCAACAATAGATTATTCGAACCTTATGAAGTTGCATTAAAACACTATCAAAGCTAAGTTTACTAAACTTCGTCTCCTTAATCATGGATGTTCCTTTATCTAATGCAAGGCAAAAACAGAATAAACAACTCCTTTATACACGTAGTCCGTCATAAGTTTGAGTTAAAGTGTTGTGGTGGAGCGAATGTGAGTGTGTGTGTAAAGGGCCATTCTCCCACCCTTTATCCCAATACCCTCTCCCTCCGTCTGTAAGAATGTGCATGTGTGAATGGGAATGGGTTTGTTTTGTTTTTTTCATTAATATAAATTGATTTCCATGTTATTATTAAATGTTGTTTTTTTTTCTTTCCAGGAGCGATATTCCGGAAAGATAGAGTAATCTTGTAAATTATCTTTGTATTCAAAGCTAACTATTTATTATTGTTAATTAATAAAGGCCAATAGTATTTGACAAAGGTTCAAGGCCGTGTTCTGTCTTACTTGTTGAGTTTAAAATAGAATAGCTTTAATGAAGGAGGGCTTATAACAGACACGCAAGCGTGATAAGGTCACTTATCTTCCATCAATCTCAGAGGCACCACTTGTTTGTAAGTCCTAGGTATTTTGCTTGCTCGAGTGGCGGCTGGCTGGACGTGCTCCCCCCCCCCCCCCTTTGTACTACGTGAGGCCTTTCTTCGCGATTTATATATTGACTGTTGTAGTCCGGATATTTTTTGGGGTTGTTAGATTTTTCATAGAATTGCTAAAATTTATAAGTAGGATTTTTTATTTTTTAGTGCATATACATAGGAAATTTAGCTGTATAATTTTTGTGAATAGTAACGAGATCTTCAATTTAATCGCCCTTCTCTATTGTAAATATTATTGTACAATTTTTTTGTTAGTAAAGGACGGTACATACAATCCGTTTCATTCTCCTTCGATTTCTCACGTCTGGATTAGTGTAGGAAGCGGGTTGGAACGATTAGGGTTAGTCTAGATTTTGGGCCCACTCCATTTTACACCCGAATAGGGACGTGAGATCTCGTAACCGGGAGCGTGACGAGATTTGATTGCAGTCCACACCCAATTAGAGTGACAGGTAGTTTGGTTTTTTCCCCTTTGTCTATCACTGTTACTAACCTGGGAGGATGGATTCTGTGGAACAGGGCCTCCATGATGAGATCGTGAGATTGAGGATGGAATTGAGGAAGAAAGAGGAGGAATGTATGATGTTGAGGAACGTGATTGATGGATTGAAGAGTGATATGATTAGTATGGATGAGAAGACAGAGAGAATAAGGAAAGAAGTAGACGAGATTCAAAAACAGGTCGACCAACGGATGAAGGACTTGTATGACATAATGAAGGGGTCAGGACCGGCCCCAGAACCCTCGACCTCGACCTTTGCTCTGACTGAAGGGGATAAGGCTAATGGGATCAATGGGAGTGTGTGGGAATCTAGAGAGGATAGGGTGATTATGAGTGATAGGAAGGACGGGGAATGGAAGAGAGTTGAACGCAAGAGAAGAATGAAGACTGGTTCAAATGGAGAGGATAGGAAGGTAAGAGGAAAGTGTGTGGACTCATTGTACTCTGATGAAGGAAAGAGTGATGGTATGATTGGTATGAGTGAGAGTGAGGGCAGCTCAAGTGAGAGTGAAGTGAATGTGGGAAAGTGCCAAAAGTAGATACGTTTAAGTTGCATGGGGAAAAGGTGTGGAAGAATTCTTCGGGGAATTTGAGCGATATTGCAAGCTCAAGTACCCGGAGAATAAGGGATACTAGGTGAATGTTTCGGAGGAATGTTAGGAGGGAAAAGTATTAGAGTTTTTCCGTGTGATCAGAAGTGTGGGGAAACCAAGGTATGATGTGGCGAAGGAGAGATTGATTGGGAAGGTGAAGCGAATGAAAGAGAGTTTGAAGTATAAAAGGGTGAATGAATTTGAGAAGGCTCGAATAGGGAAGGGTGAAAGTGTAAACATGTATGCACATAGACTTGAGAGTATGGCGAGAAAGAGGTATGGTGATGATGATGTGAATGAATGTAAACCACTGATGAGGAAGTTTGTGGACACGATCCCGCGAAAGGTGAGTGAATGGCTAAGTGGAAAGAGAAAGGAGTGAATGAGATTGACAGGAGAAATGTTGATGTGTGAGGATGTGTTGGAGTTGTTGGAATATGGACGATTTGATGATGAAAGCAATCTAGAAGAGGGTGCATGGTACAGTGTGATTGTTGAGAGCAAGATTCCTAGGAGCTTTTCCCCACCACAGCAGTTTGTCAGCTACAGGGATGCCCTGAAGGCTGCACCAGCTGGAGTGATGACGAGCTTCCTGGGCCGGCAGAATGGATGGGTAAATGGAGGGTGTTCGAATGGAAGGGGACATATGAATGTCAAGCGTGGGAACAGGTATATAAGGGAGCAACCGAGGTATGTCCCAGCAAATGAGAGACCGAATAGTGTGAGAAAGATTGTGGAATGTACTCGGTGTGAAAGGAAGGGTCATATGTTTGGAGAATGTAGGTTGACGTCTGGTGCATGTTTTGGGTGTGGTAAGAAGGGGGGTGTGATAAAGGATTTCCAGGAAAGTGTAAAAGAGTGCTTGGAGTGTGAAGAAAGAGACCACTTGAAGAAAGATTGTCCGAAGTTGAATGGTAGAGTAAAGGCTCAGGGATGTATGAAGCATGCTTGTTGTAATTGTGGACCAGAGGAATGTATGTAGCTATTGTGCCATTGAAGGACATTTAAGTAAAAAGTGTTGGATTAGACTGAGAGCGCAAGGTGTGAATGTAAAGTATGAAGCGGGAAACTGAACTGTAAGAGGGTACCTGGTGAAGTATCCTCTGGGTGCATGAGTGTAATTAATGTGTTGGTAAGTCTGTCTAGTGTGAAAGTGCTGTCTGGTAGGAAGTATGAGTGTCTGAGTGTGAAGGTGGAATTGAATGGAATTGAGTGTTTGGCTTTAATATATTCTGGATGCAAGACGAGCTTGGTGTGTAAAAATGTGTATTACAAGGTGACCAATAAAGCCCACCTGTCTGAGTGTAAGGGTAGTTTGGTAGGTATTCAGAGTAGAAGAGTGCCTGTGATTGGAATGGTAAGGTCAGCTGTTCGAATGCATGGTATGTTGATTAATGAATGTGAATTTTCTGTGATTGATAAGGTGAGTAGTGAGTATGGTGTGATTTTGGAGTATGATTTTATGAAAATGAATCGTATGGTTGTGCATCCTCCGAGTGATCAGATTGAGAGAAATATTGGTAAAAATGGGGTTCATAAGTTGTATGTAGGGAAAGATGTTAGTGTTTTGAGGAGTGTATTTACCATTATTGAGGTGACTGCTATGGAGAGTGTAAGGCTTGTAAAGGGCGAAAGGGCGTCTGTTAGAGTAAGTTGGAGTAAGGATGTTAGTTTGGATGTGGGTGAAAACACCATGCTATTGGATGGAAAGGATGCGTGTTATAAGGTAAGGCGTGTTGCTTGTGTGTTTGATGGCTAGATGAGAATGAATGATCCTTTTGTATGTGGGCCGGTGGACCCCAGTGTTAAACGGCAGGTGAGGGGGATCCAAGTTGGAGATGTACTTGGTCACCTCTTCACTGTCAATAAGGGAGGTATGGATGATAGTACGGATGTCAGGATGAATGTTGCAAATGAGAGGACGTGTGAATGGACGTATAATGAAATAAAGAGCATGGTGGAATTAGAAGGATGTTTGACTAAGTATGAAAGGGAGGATGTGTATGGAATGATATTTGAACGAAAGGGAGCCCTCAGTAAGGGTGATCTGGATTTAGGAGTTGGAAAACTCCCGGAATTCAAGATTGTCCTGAAGGAGGACGCCTCAATCTATCAGCGGGCGAGGCATTTTCCACGTCCGATTGCTGAAGAGATATAGGACCAGTGTGTGGAATTAGAGAAATTGGGGGTGATTGAAGAATGTGAGAGTGCATGGAATAGTCTAATTGTGCCTGTACGTAAGCCAGATGGAAGATTGCGTCTGTGTGTGGATTATTGAAAGGTGAATGAAAGGACTGTGAAAGAAAGGTTTCCGATGTGTGTGGTATCTGAGTGTGTGTATAGTATGCATGGGATGGAGTGGTTTACGAAGCTGGATCTGGTACAGGGGTATTACCAGATGCCTATTGCTGAAGAGAGCCGGCCGGTAACTGCCTTCTCTCCCACGAAGAGGCATTGCCAGTTCCGGAACCTCAGCTTTATGTTGGCTTATGCTCCCGGAGCCTTCCAGTGGGCAATGAATGTTGTGTTGATTAAGTTTGAGAGTAAGAATGTGATTGTGTTTATAGATGATATTTTAATTATGACTGAGAGTTTTGAGGAGCATATGAGATTGGTGAATGATGTGTTGAGAATGTTAGAAACTGTTGGTGTGAAGGTGAAAGTGACAAAGTGTGAATGGTTTGCGAAAGAAGTGGAATTCCTTGGGCATATGGTGAGCGAGAATGGGTTGCGAAAGTCGCCAAATTATGTTGAGAAGGTGCGAATGTTTCCGAAACCGGTGACTGTGAAGCAGCTGAAGTCGTTTCTGGGTCTGATTGAATTTCAGCGAAAGTTTATACGTGATTGTTCTGGTGTGAGTAAGCCTCTGACTAAGTGGATGAGCAAGACAGGTAGTATGGTTGTCAAGTGGAATGATAAGATGAATGAGGCGTATGAGAAACTGAAAGAGGCAGCGGTTGAAGATGTTGAATTTACGTATCCGGATTATAGTGTGAATGCTAAAATGCTTGAATTGCATACAGATGTGATTAAGTATTGTATGGAAGGTTTTCTGATGCAAGAGCAGCGTTTGATGGAGAGAATGTCAGGCAAATAATTGGGTATGTGTCCAAGGCTATGAATGTTGCAGAACGAAAGTATTCTACTGTGGATTGAGAGTTGGCTGCGATAAGGTATTGTTTGAAAGTGTTGCGCCCGTTGTTGTATGGTGAGAGGTTTGTGATAAAAACAGATCTCCAACCTCTTGTGTATCTGCATCGTATGAAGTGGGCTGATAGTAGGATTGCGAGGACTTTGGAAGATTTGAGTGGCTTTGACTATGTGATTGAGTACGTGCCTGGTGAACGAAATGGAGTGGCTGATTTGATGTCGAGGTATCCTGGTACGAATGATGAAAATGTGTGTGGAGTGACTGATCCTGAGTATTTCCCGAAAGAGATTATGAATGAAGAGAAGAGTAAGGGTAGTGGTGATTCTTTGTTTGAGAGTGTATGGAATGGTTTGCAAGATTTGAAGAGTGATGGAATAGATGTGATAGTGCCAGATAGTGTGGATGACTTAAGGAAGGAAGTAATGAGTGAAGTATGTAGGAAGCCTAAAGGCATTGGTATATCAATGGTGCGGAACTTCATGAAAGAATTGAGAGCAATGTGTATGCAAGGGGTCCCGCTATTTCAGGAAGTGTTGATGTAGTGAGTGATTGTTTATGTGCACTTTAGTGGTGAGAGGCCGATTGTGTACAAAGATGAGAAGATGAAGGATTCGAATCCTAGTGTGGTGCATCTGCAGTGTTTGAGCGGTGTGCACTACAATTGGGTGATTGAAAAGTGTTAATATATAAGAGAAAAGAATGATTGTGTGGATGAAGATGAATGTGTGGAGAGTGGTGATGTGGGAGTTAATGATGGTGTGGATGTCATTGCTGATGTTGGTGTGCTCTTTCCTTCGGTGTATTGCGAACATGGTGGACCTGATATGATGGGAGCGGGAGGGAAAGTTGGTGAAAGGTTCTTCTGTGGTTTGATTGATACTAGTGCGCAAGTGTCATTAGTGAGTGAAAGGATTTTGAGTAAGTATGATAAGTTTAGATGATGCGAGCGTTAGCCTGTGAAGTTAGAGATAAGTGGATTGGGGAATGGAATGATAGTGGCATAGGAACAGGTTAGTCTGAGAGTGAGTTTGCGCAGTGGTGTGAATGTCAAGCATGATTTTGTGATTCTGAAAGATGAGCACATGTCAAGTTGTTTCTTGCTTGGTGTAGACTTTATGAGATTGAATGATTTTACTTTGGATGCTGATAAGGATTGTCTTATGGAAGGTGAATGTGAGGTGATGAGGTTAAATGAATGTGCAAAGAATGTTTTCAAGGTTTGCGGCATGATTGAGTTGGTCATGGAAGATGAAAATGAGATTTTGAGTGATGATGATATTCTAGAGATGCAAGAGATGTGCCCTTTTGTCAGCGAGTTTCAGAGGTGTGTAATGACGCGTGTTGATTTGAATGAATGGCTTGAGTGTTTAAGTGATTTTTGAACTTATGCTAAAGATTTTGTTGTTTGTATGGATGTTGTATATTTTGTGAGGCATATGAAGTGTGGTGATGATATGTATGTACCTCTGATATCCTTGGTTGTTATGATTGGTTTGGTGAAGGTTGTACATGATAATTATGGGCATACGGGTAAGTTTAAGCTGTGGGAGTGTATGAAGGAGTGTGTGTTCCATCCGTTTCTGAGAACTGTTGTGAATGATGTTGCGACTACTTGTGAAAGGTGTCAGAAGCAAAAGGTGCAAGATGTGCAAGTGAAACCACCGATGTTGAAAGTTGATGCGAAAGAACCGTTTGAATTGGTAGTGGTCAATTGTGTGTCTTTGCGGCGTACAGGTGCTGGGAATTTTGGTATGGTTGTTATGGTGGATCATAAAAGTAAGTTTGCATAGGCAGCTCCTGTGAGGGGTAAAAGGAGTGTTACTGTTACTCGTGTGGTTGATCAGTTGTTTTTTCCTATGTGTATATGGAAGCCTAGAAGATGTCTGAGTGATAATGGGCCTGAATTTGTAGGAGAAGTGTTTGAACGGATGTTCTGAGAGAATGGTGTGGAGCATATGAGAACGACTCCGTATGTATCGTCTTCAAATGGGTTGGTTGAACGTACGAGAAGAACCTTGAGGGAGATGTTGAGAATGATGAGTACGACATTAAATAACTGGGATGTATGGGTGGGAAGAGTGTTGTGGGCGTATAATTCGACTGTGCATAGTGCAATTGGAATGTCCCCGTGTCAGTTTGTGATGAATTTTGAAAGGCGAATGAAAGATAGGTTTCGTTTGAGTGAAATTGAGCAAAGTGTATGGCATGAGGCACATAAAAAGTTCCGTTCATTTCAATTAGATGCGAAGGTATTGAAGGTGAAAGAAGTACAGGGTAGGTTGAATGTGTCGAAGATGAGTGAAAAGTTTGATGGACCTTATAGAGTTGTGAAAGTTTGGGAAAATGGGGTGACGTATGCTTTAGTGAGTTTGAATGACGGTATGACTGAGAGAGTGCGGGCTCATCAGAGTCACTTAATGAGATGTAGAGAACCTCCTGACTACCTGGTGAGTCATCCAGTGTATGAACTGTGCAGAGAGAGGGGTAAAGTGCTTGATGATGAGATTGAATGTGAAAGTATGGATCTGTCTGGGAAAGAGCTTGTCTTGGTCTTGAGGAGTATAAAGCGTACAAAGAAGAGTGAAAGGAAGAATGCAAGTAAGAATGAAAGTAAGTCTGAGCAGAGTCTTTCTGGTATGGGGGATTTTGAGAGAGAGATTGAGTGTTTGCACAAGCAGGTGAATGATTTGGCTAGTTTAAGTAGACGAGTGAGTGAGCTGCCTGTGTCTGATTTTTCTGGTTTTGGGAACAGTATGAATGATAGTGTGTTTAGGCAGAATGAACCTAGTGTGGCTGATTTTTCGGGTTATACGAATGGTAATAGTAGGGGTGAGTTTGATGTATTGAATGATGAAGTGGCTGATTTTTCGGGTTTCTGGTGGGAAACAGTTGAAGGGGTTTCCGGTGTAGCCGCTGAAAGTAAAGGGGATGTGAGTGATTTGTCTGTTTCGCAAGAATGTACCTTGAGTTGGATGAGAGCTGTGAGTGAGGAACTGATAAATGGGGGTATGAAGAGTGAAGGTTCTGAACGGAAGAGTATGAAAGAGTTCTTTCGTGAGATGGGATACCTGGTAATGAAGGCTAAGAGTATGGTGGATGATATGATCAATAGTGACGATGAGACTGACGGGACGACTGACGAACAACCCCGACAGATTGCTACGCGTAGACACGGACCAGTAGACGAGTGAGAATGGGTGAAGAAAGGTGCGATTGAATATAAAAGGTACCGTGAATAAGGATTGAGAGTGTATTGTGAGTGACTGTGGTCGAATGGCTTTAAGGAAGGAGGGGTGTGGTGAAGCGAATGTGAGTGTGTGTGTAAAGGGCCATTCTCCCACCCTTTTTCCCAATACCCTCTCCCTCCTTCTGTAAGAATGTGTCTGTGTGAATGGGAATGTTGTTGTTTTTTTGTATAATAATATAAATTAATTTCCATGTTATTATTAAATGTTTTTTTTCTTTCTTTCCAGGCGCCATATTCTGTAAAGATAGAGTAATCTTGTAAATTACCCCTGTATTCAAAGCTAACTAATTATTATTGCTAAATAATAAAGGCCAATAGTATTTGACAAAGGTTCAAGGCCGTGTTCTGTCTTACTTGTTGAGTTTAAAATAGAATAGCTTTAAGAAAGGAGGGCTTATAATAGACACGCAAGCGTGATAAGGTCACTTATCTTTCATAAAGCTCAGAGGCGCCACTTGTTTTTAAGTCCTAGGCATTTTTCTCTCTCGAGTGGCAGCTGGCTGGACGCCCCCCCCCACCCTTTGTACCACGTGAGGCCTTTCTTTGCGTTATTTATATATTGACTGTTGTAGTCCGGATATTTTGGGTGGTTGTCTGATTTTGCATAGAATTATTTCTTAGGATTGATTGATTGCTGAAATTTATAAGTAGTATTTTTTTTTATTGCATATATATATAGGAAATATAGCTGTATATTTTTCTGGTGAATAGTAACGAGATCTCTAATTTAATCACCCCTCTCCATTGTAAATATTATTGTACATTTTTTTGTTAGTAAAGGACTACATACAATCCGTTTCATTCTCCTTCGATTTCTCACTTCTGGATTAGTGTAGGATGCGGGTTGGAACGATTGGAGTTAGTCTAGATTTTCGGCCCGCTACAGTGTTTGTTTAGTTTTGGTTAAAACGAATGAGCTGTAGTGCAGAAAGTGATATTACGGAGGAGATCATTCCATAAGTTGACAATTTGGTTGAAGAAAATTAATATACCTATGAAGAGAATCAAGATCTCTGTTTTCAGGCGCAAGAGTCACAACTAAATCAACATCAATAAGTCTCATCGTCAGCCTGATGATGAGACACAGAGTCACGAAGAAGCTCAACAACGAGGAAGGCTTCAATAATCAACCTCGCTCAGGCAGACCTCAAGTAATCAACTGTTTGGCTCTGAGAAAGGCTTTCGAACGTTCTCCAAAGGCTCAAAATCACAGCGCTCGCCAAGAAGAAGAACATCTCGGAGGCTACAGTGTCCAAGATCGTCAAAGAGGAGGGCGGAAATAGCTTGAGTTGCGTTGAAAGGCCCCTGTTCACCGCCGGTATACCATAATAACGTCGAGAGCGCTGTCGTCGCCTTCTCAACCACTTGAAGACTCATGGCGATCGAGTTCTCATTTTTTCTAATGTTAAATCCTTTACGGTGATCCGATCAGCAACAAGAAGAACGACTGCGTAGCATGCTTCTGCTAAGCCATCTCCGATATTCACTACGCGACCTCGTCCAAGCACCTGGCTTCCGTGATGATGCTCAGAAACGTGGCTTCAAATGACAAAAAAATGCTGCCGGTGTGGTTCACAGCGGGTTATAGTCTGATCGCGGTCGAATACAGGGATATCTTTGCCAAAAAATAAAAACGTGTCTAAATGTATTAAAACTATAATTATTTTATTGAGTAAGAGAGTCCTAACGAGTGTAAAAGGACTTTTGCAAGCCAGTTTAGTGAGATTCTGTATTAGGAACGAAAACGGAGTTTTGTTTGGTAGGGACAAATAGCTTCTCTTGCGTGTGATTCCGAATTTGAGATTTGAGATAGTTTAAGAGGATGTTCAAGAAATAAAATCGTATTTAGCTTTATAAACAATTTAATAAAATTTCTTTATTTTGCACCTGATGAGTGACTGAAGTTGGTGAGTTTAATTCCCTTTTCGGTGGAAGGAGAGAATCTGAACGCGGATGGAAAGACTTGTACTTACTATCCACTGTAAAGTGCTTGAGGAGGTGAATGTATGGACTTTAGTTAAGTGAAAATTCCTTTTTTTGTGTATGGAGCACAAATTGAAGAAGAATAGAAGAGATATGCTTCCTTGAAGTGATATGAATGACTGTAATATAATGACCTATGATATCTGATTATTTATGTGAGAATAAAGTGGGCGTAATTAATTTTATCGCCAATCAATTTTCTCGGGGATTAGCTTTTGCTGAAATGAATTTTCTTTGATGTGTGTTCAAGAGGGATAAATAGATAGATATAAGTATCTGAATTATTATCAGAAAATTTATCTGAGGAAATGATTGATAATAGCACGGGAGAAAGTTTGGGAAAATGTCTATGATGTTCCATGTTTAGAGCTCTGGTGTTAATAAGAAAAGGGAAAAATGGTTAAATGACAGTTTCGCGTGAATGAGTTTCTTGTTTGGGAAGGAAGATTTTTGAGCAAAGGGGAAACAAGCGAATATCTAATGGTCAGTCAGAAATTTTGAATCTGGTAAAAGACCGTGGAGTAAAAAGCTTATGTGTATGAACATGTCAGTGAATGCTACATACATACACATACACACACACACATATATATATATATATATATATATATATATATATATATATATATATATATATATATATATATATATCGAGAGAGAGAGAGAGAGGGAGAAAATAGAAAGTGTTGTTCATAAACATTTGTTTGGCAGGGTGTTATAAAATTTGCGCCCTAACCTATAGCATAAGAGAAAGCGTAGCATAGATGAAGGCTCTCTTCACCCACCTCTCCCACTTGCTTCCTCGGGCCAAAAACCGGAAAAGATACCTGATTGTGCTGTGAAAAAGAAGATTGGGATTTTTTTATAGTAAAGTTGAAACCTATCTACTTACTTCCAAACTATACGCATAATATAATTAATATCAAGGTGGTACCATCTAAGTCAAGTCGAGATCTGAACTGATCGACTGAAGAACTTTTCACTACTTCTGGCGGTAGACGGTTCCACTTTCCGCCAATTTTGTACGAGAAGTTGCGGCAAATGCTTGTAGGGAATTGTTGTAATTCCAGTTTGTAACCTTGGTTGCGTGTAGCATTTGCTTTCAACGTGAACATCCTGCTGTAATCTACGTTTTTGACTCCTCGTATTATCTTAAAAGTTTCAATCAACTTTCTTCTTAATCAGCGCGTCTCCATGGAGAACATTCCCAGCTTTCGTAGCCGCTGCTGATAAGATTTATGTCTTAGGGAAAGGATCAATTTAGTGGCTCTGGCCTCTACCCTTTCCAGCCGTTTAATGTCCTTCCACAGGGTTGGAGACCATAATTGAACGGCATATCAAGGTGTAACCTGACTAGAGAGTTGTACAAAGCGAGAACAATCTGCTTAGTTCGGAAGTGAAGATGTTTCTTTATCCAGACCAGCATTTTCTCGTCCTTCTTTTTTACCTGGAGGCAGTGCTTGGAAAACTTCAGATCACTTAAAATTAGTACGATTAAATCTTTCTCAAGGTCAGTGGTATATAGCTGTTTGCCTAGCAATGAGTAGTTTTTCCAATGGTTAGCACGGCTGATGTGCATTACTTTCCACTTGTCAAGGTTAAATGACATCTGCCACCTCTTCGACCACTCCCCTATCCTTAGAAGGCAATTTCTTAGGCGTTCCACTCCTTCTCGTGAGCTCACACTACCTCCTATCTTGCTATCGTCGGCGAACTTCGCTATCGACCATAGTAGTCTATCGTCTATGTCATTGATGTAGACGATGAACAATAGATGCCAAAGTAATGATCCATGGGCAAGGTATTTTATAGTCGGCTATTACTTCTGATATTATTACCTCAGGAGGTTAGCAGAGACTGACGTAAAGCTCACAGGCCATAGTTAACTGTTTGTCGACTGTCCTCTTTTTAAAATTCTTGGTCAAACATATGCCTTCCGCCAGTCAAGGTGTTCTCCGCCAGTTTCCAGAGTCCTGTTAAAGAGAGATCTGAAATTATTAAGTTGCGCTATCATTCTGGCAACATCCTTTGCAGAGCACCTAGTAGAGTCTATTGAACTGGCATCGATCCCCCAAGCAAAGCACGGATTTGACGAAGACAAAGAATGATAAATAAGATAAGAAAATTACAGACAAAACAGAGGAGATAAATATGTGAAATTCTGTCGGGAGAAGAAACCTGTCGAATCCTTTAAACTGGAGTGGAGGAGAAAAAATGCAGTGAAAATGGTAAAGTTTTCGATTAATTTCAAGTTACTAGATGAATAATCAAAGATAAAAAGCTTATTAATATTCTGTGACAAGAGCGCTGAGATTTAGTGTGACAAGGATATTATTGTTATTATATGAGAGGTAACTAGAATTTCTGTTTGAAAAAAGACGCTGCTTACCATATGCAAATTGCGTATCAGGTTAAGCAAGATGAACAAAATTGACTGTATGATGCCTATTCTCTATAGCAGCGAAATAAAATGATTACACTGTTAGAACGAATACCGCAATGCCATGGCAAGCGGCTAGCTATTTCATGTCATTAAAATAATTTCTCTTCTTGCTCGATGCATAAAAACACAACCACTCCCCAGCAACAGCGAAACATGATCACGGTGAGTGTATTGCGGATGGCAGTGCGCAATGTTTTGTTAAATTTGGAGAAATTGAGAAACACTCACAGGTTTCGAATACTGTGCATAATCAGACCAAACGCACCGAAAATTGCTAAATAATCCGATTTCCCATTTGAAAACATATTATCTTCCTTTAAAAAGTGTAAATAACAAGAATAAAGCTTAAAAGTTTAATAAATTAATATTCAATCTTTTGCCTCCTCAACATTTTTACATGAACTTTTCTAAAAAGGAGACAGTAAGAAATACATATTTTCATTCCAAAAGACCAATCAAGTTCTGATCCGTATTCATAAAATATTTCATTATCCATTGTCAAAAATACAAAGAAACAAATTTTTATTTAAATTTTTGTTAACAAATGTATTGCATTACGGTTTTAATCATTAAACCTTCATGGATCAATTTCCTCCTCTACGATAATTGCTGCTAACCAATTGCTGCTAACCAATGAGTGATGAATGAATGTAGTGTACAAAAAAACACCAAGTAACCTCGGGTAAAAATGCTGCTCAAGTTGGAAGTTGAAATGCACTACCAGACAAAAAGAGGCCTAGTGGTTGAAGTATTATAGACGGGAGGAAATTCTTTTTAGCTTGAAACGTGACGACGTCAGTTGAATGATGAAAAATACAACCATAGATCACTAGGAATGAGTGAAGGACGACAGGCAACGCAAAATCTCTTCAATAAAGCACTGTGAATAAAATTGAGAATTAAATAGTTCCATATTGCTTCTTTTGTTGTAGGAATGGTGGATTCTCGTCTCTTGCATATAAGGTGGGTGTCATAGAGGTGGCACGTATGACTGCCAGGATCGAAAGAAAGTTAGTCACCATTGATGAGTCCCTCTGCGCGTAGCTAACCAGGTAAAAAGTGCATGATAATTGCTTATAATATGCAATAGTGCAATATAATGGCTTATAATGTAGGAGAGACGGAGTTTGGGTGAAAGAAGACGTCCCAGTTCTTGGGAACATGATATTATCGTCCTATCTCGAAACCCTCCCAACTTGTAACTTCTTTGGGAATGATAGTGAAAATCATGATAGCGAGTACAGCGCCACACATGAGGTCTTAATGTCACTAATTTGATCATGGAGGACTGGGCACATATGGTATGGTCACATGAGACATGGTCCCAGTTGTTTCGGACATAAGGTTAAGCTCGGGCCTGGCACAGACTCCATGAGGCTATGGACCTCAGTTGTCAATTAGGCACCGTGCAGGCTGGTGGTTGTTCCATACTAGAGTGAGATGTGTACACATGACATCGGTTGGGTCCGCTGGATCGTCTATACTCATTATGACTGGTGATTGTTCCGTTGCAATGCTTGGTAACCATGTACATCTATTCAACTCAAACAACGATGTTATATTCCAGCCGAATAATGCACTGGGTCATCGGACAAAGTTACCCATAGTTGGTTTGAGGAGCATTCCGAAGACTTAGATGTATGATGAGCTTATTACGTTAACCCAACATGAACCCAATTTGGCCTTCATGGAACCTGGTGGCCAGGTCTATTTGCAAACAATAGCCTGCTTCTACAAATAATAGGGAACTATGGATAAATATCAAGAAGACATGGGCAACATATCTTTAAACGTCTTCCCTCCATTTGTAGAATCGATGCCAAGTTGAGTTGTTTCACTTCTCTGGGATATAGAGAATCCTACACTATTCTAAGTACCTATCCTCTGCCTCTTGGAAATTCATTGTATAATGCTATGACTCTTGTCATTGCACATCTTTGCAAGCTGTTTTAAATCAATTAAGATTAGATTTATTTCTCGTTATTTTTTACATTAACTCCAAACATGCCTTCTTCAATTTTTGGTTTCATTCTTACTAGCTATTTGTAATATCTCTCTCATATCTTCAGTGTATGATGTCGACCTCACAATTTTTACTCATCCTAATTTGGATTTCATCCTTATTATTAAGAATTACTTACAATATCTGTCTAACCTACATTGTTTATCCAAGCTACCATTTCTCCATTCGGTTCTACAAATGGTCAATCTATTTATTCCTGGTTACATTAGGATTAGTGTTTCTTACACAGGAAGCCTTAAGAATATGGGCACCAGCTTAGCGAAAAGATTACACTTTCCGATTTAAGAGAAGTTAAACCACTCCAATCTGATTAGTCACAGGATGCAGGCTAGAATAGGGTCAAATCCACGGAGGCTGCCACATGCTGAGGTAATCCGTGGTTCGGATCCCAACTTAAGTTGTAGGCCGCTAATGACAAATAAAGTGTTCAAAAGAGAGAAAATCGGTGGTAAATCTCTTATCAGAAAAAGCTAAAATTTGTTAAAGAGAGTTGTAGATTTGGGTTAGGGGTCTAACTCTATAAGGTGCATAATTTTATATTATGCATGTCATGAAAACTTAAAATTGATAATTTCATCAATTAAACTTTAAATATTGAGTTCGTGATTAAAATATGGTATATTCTTTCGATCAAAAAAGCAAATCAAAATCAAATGAAATTTAAAGAAATGAAAGGATACACTTGGTGAAGGAACCATTTTTAAATGAGTTCGCCGGCTCGAAATAAAAAAAAATAGTGTAACTAGGCTATTTGTTAATAGAGTTATGTCACTAATATTAATAATGTTAATAAGAATTGCAATATAAACCTGGCACAATAATCCCTACACATCAATGACAACAGACGGTATAACTTGGAATAACTTGGCTCCCAAAAGACATGGTATCAAAATGAAAAGAATTATTATGATGTAAATGCACAAAAATATAAGCCATATTTAATGATAGTGAATATTATTTTGTCAGTTATTTGGACAATTTTACCTATTGTATTGGGATAATTAAATGATATAGTTAATTATCCACTCTAATGTGTTTGACTGTCTGCTTTTCATTGACATCTGGCCATCTTAAGAGATCACTCACATCTATTTTGAAGTTTTATTATTATCAGTAGTAGTAGTAATAAAAATATTATTATTATTGTTTAGAATGGAACTCGAAGGATTAACTTGATTTCCTCCAATGCGAGAGCAAAGTTACGTATATGAACAGCTCTCGCCGAGTTCCTTAACTACGCTTCTAAATATTCTCCGAATTGGTGAAATGTGATGAAACGACTAAAACCACACACAGAGCAAGAATTCAGGGGGAACACTTATGCAATTCCCGAAACATTGATTGACAGCCCATGCTTAGTAGTAGTGAGGGGATTCTAGAAGATTCTAAAAACATGCATTTGCACTTTTTTTTGTATGGGTGCTTGTTTTGTATACGTACCATAATAAAAAGTGTACACTAAGCATCTTTCCGCGAGACCTTTATCAGAGAGGGAGGATTAACACATAAAAATTCAGCCTTGAGTAAGATAAAAAAGGTCATAGTTGGAGGATCAAACCCAATTGGATTATTAAGGATACGTCACCGCTGCCAATTATTAGTGAGTTTCTTCGCAGCTGTGCTCACTAATTTCTTTCTACCATTTATTTTCTACTTATTGTTCATTGCATTACTCATTTCGTTCTTATATATATATATATATATATATATATATATATAAAGGGAAAATCACATGACTTGTGATGTACACGGATGTTGTTAATAGCCCTAAGAAAGGAAAGGTGGTATTACAACCCGTTAAAACGCTAAGGAATTTATTAAATGACCCTTACAAGCTTAAGAAAGAATATGGGAAATTTAGAAATGGAGAAAAAAGGGAAGACTAATTTAACCTCTCTATGAAGGTGAAATAAAGGATTGGATTCGAACCTGTGTTATCAAGAAAACGGTGAGATATTGATGCATAGGAAATACGAAGTATGCATGTCTTGGCTATTTGGCTATAAGTAGCCTCTTTTTTTTCTCTTTCAGTCATGATTTAAACTTTAAACTTATAAGTTATGTTATTTAACCCCATCCCAATAGTGTTAAGTTTAAATGATAAAATTATAATAAAATCATGTATTAAAGAAAAAGGTTGGAATGGAAATAGAATTTTTCATGAATTTTCAGATATAAATTAGACTCGTAGAAGTGTATATAACTTAATTAAAATTATAAAAACTAGGTACTAGTTCCATAGTGACAGAAAGATAGTGTCAGCCATTGGACATTGACATATAAAGTGGGGAATATAGTACCAGAGGGTTTTTAGTAGGAGAAACTAGTGGGGAAAAATGGGGAAATTTATAGAAAAGCGAAAATGAAAAGTAGGATGAAAGACAGATCCCTGGTGATAGGGCATCTCTGGCTTTCTTTGCGTTTTGATATATATTTTATGTTGTATATATATATAGTATATATACATAGAAGGAATTTAAGCCTTTGTAGCAGCCGGTATTTTGCTCTCTACTGCTTTTTGTGAAGACTTTGTATCTTCTTATCTGGGTTGTTTACACTCAGATTATGATTTTTTTATTATTTTGTTTATTTTGTACCCTCTGTTATTTTTTTAATTTTTGGCGAGATTATCGGGCTAAATTTTGGGGGAAGTTTAGAAAATTAGCACTTTGCTAATTTAGTGAAATGATATTGTATGGCTTTGCTTCTGTTTGGTAGTATGAAAAAATCTAAGTGAACCCTTGGTCTACGTCATCGTCAATGAGTAGTCTGCTACCTTTAAAAGGTATTGCACGTCCTATGTCATCAAAGTAGTTCCATGTGCTCGAGAACAAACTCAGGAGGAAGGCGCCGGTGTACTCTGTCCCATATCTTGCTTGCTCTCAGGTGAAGCTCCACGTTTATGGGGGGTTAACCCTCCAAAACCATGGAGCTAATTCTGCCTTCTCCACCCTCTCCTTCGGGTTCCTGCTATGATATAAAGCGCTTTATTTTGGACATTTTGCAGTTTAAGAACTTGGGTCTTGAGGATCGCTTTTATAGGGACCGGCAGATACATGAGTTTTGATCGAATGCATACATTATAGGTCTTAAGTTTGTTAACGCTACTTAGGTTTAGAAACTTGAAAAGTTCCACCAAGTCCCTCTGTGCATTCGATGTAATTTTAGCTACATAACTCCCATGTCCACGAGTCGTAGTACGGTATCCCAGAACCGTGCCCTCCGTACGGTATGGGCTGCGTACACCCCCACACGGATGTCTGCGAGGGTCCGTCAGAATAGTGGAATCACACGAAACTTTTGAGCATTGCTAGATATCTTCCATCTACTCTCGAAAGAGTTGATGTTTTCGATTTCTAAGGCCGTCGTACTCTGTGCAATGTAATTCACATTCCGATGAGGTGTCGTACAGATCATTGTTATATTGTCCGCAAATTGTACGTACAACAAACCTTCCGTCAGAGGTTGGGGAACGTCGATGGTGTATATATTATAGAGCAGGGCACTTATACACCCACCTTATGGCACCCCTGCCTCGATCTTAAACTCGGGGCCATTCAAATTTTAGATGTTCAGAAACGCCCTCCTCTCCAATACGTAGTCGCATAGAATCCTTTCAAGTATCAGATTGAGGCCCCGTTGTAAGATTTTGTATTTCAGGCCTCTCCTCCATACTTAGTCAAACGCCTTTTTAACGTCGCGGAGTACCAGATTTGCGTGGCATCTTTTAGCTTTTACTTTTGCCTAATTTTCTGTGATCACGGCTAGCGCCGTGTCCGTTCATAGCTTCCTTTGGAGGCCATGTTGTTGGTTATTGTGAGAATTATTATCCTCGAGGAACGTATTCACCCTGTTTGCCAACATCTTCTTCAAGACTTTCCCTGCAAATTCTAAGAGAGATATATGCCTCAAGTTTGCTGGATTGTCCGGTGGCTTACCAGGTTTTGGGAATAAATATCATTTTTGCTACCTTCCAATGGCCATGGAAGTAACCCACGTTTAGGCACGCATTCATGATATTAATGAGCCCCAATAAGATGTTAGGCGGGGCTTGAATAAAATTCTCTCTTCTCAGTCTTGTACGCCCTGGTGCTCGTTGACAAAAGGATTTTAGGGTTTTTGAGAGTTCTTCGGCAGTAATTCTACCGCCGAGTCCCTCCATTTCCCTTTCCTGCGATACATAATGGTGATGATGGGTTCTGTGTATCTGGTTATTCAACTCGTTTATTATTCCGTCTTCGAAGTCTAAATCAAAGTCCGCATTCTCTTCCGGGGATATCTTAAATATAGATGCCCAGAAGAGCTTGAATCCCTCTTCGATTTCTTCCGCGTCCGTAATTTCGGTATTGTCACGTGTAAGTTTTAGGGTCTTTTGTGGTTGTCTGCCTCTTAGTATTTTTAGTGTCTGCCAGAATGTACGTGAGTCGTTTTCTATATTTAGTCCGTCTATCAAATTGTTCCAAAGTACATTCTGTTGGTCCGTAATAAGAGTCATTAATTCTTCGCGTATCTGTCGTGTTCGTCTGTGCGTAGTGATGTTGGGGCCAGTGAGGTTCACTTCATTGATCCGTTCCCCGTATTCTCTTACGAGGGATTTCATTTTAGGGGTACAAGAAGGGGTAGGAAGCGTTTTATATTTAACTATGGGAGTGGCTTCCTTATCGGCTTTTAATAAATTATCATTAATTTTATCCAACTCCTCGTCAATCTCTTCTAGAGTGGCATGAATTAAGGGGTCAGGGTTGTAATTTTCGAAGAGTCGCTTATAAGTATCCCAGTTGGCTTGAGCGTAGCCCCTGCGTTCTGGGATAGAAACTTGAATGGGGGAGGTTGAGATTTTAATAAGGATAGCCTGGTAGTCGCTGGGGATAGGAGGGCCCGGCTCAATGAAGTAATTGTAAGGGAACACAGTGCTATTGAGCACTATGGCTGGTTTTGTGGTTGACCTGTGTGTAATGTATTTGAGAAGTTTGGTCCAATTCTTGTCATAATTTTCAATAAGTGTCTCAAGACTCCTGCCTGCTGGGTTGGTCGACGTGTAATCTGAGGCAGCACTCCTCCCATTGAGGTTGCGGACAAAAAGAACGGTTTTGCCGCGATCACAAAGCTGCAGGAAGTTGTGAAGAGGCAAATACCCTCTCTTTGGGGGCTGATACCCTGTTGCAAGAACCAGGGGGTTTACTGCCGTATGGACCTCAACAGTGAGGTAGGACTCGTCGAGTCCACTTATGAATCTGAAGTCAAGACATCTTTTCACAGCTATCACGTATCCGTTAAAACGTTCTCCGCTGTGATTTTTGGTTAAGACTTCGTAGGAGAAAATTTTTATCCTGTTTCTGTCATTGATCCCATGTTCTGAGATAAATTTAACGTCTGGGTCGAATTGTCGTATTGTGGCGGCCATAGTAAATCTGCTACGACAGAGAAATAAATGATTGAAGTAGAAGAACTTGTGTTATTTCAGGTGGAAAAACCCGGAACTCATCTATCGCAAAGCAAAATCTCCAGTGAATTAGATATTTTTCGTTTTTCTCTACAATGGATTTTAAATCGATAAAAATTAAAAGCTTATTAAAAAATGCGCATTTCTGTAGTGATATTAATATAAGTCAACGTAGAAAGACACTTTGGAAGTTGCCAGACGGTGGCTATTCTTCTGAGGATACAAGAAATTTTGTGTTTACCGACAATTTTAAACGACAAAAATTCAAAGCTTATTAAAGAATGCGCATTTTCTGTCGTGATATTAATGTAAGACAACATAGAAAGACATGTTGTAATTTGCCTGACCTTCGCTATTGATCTGAGGATACAAGAAGTTTTGCTTACCCACCCAAAAGATTTCGCTTTGGAACCCCTATTAAATAGACAAATTCCAAAGTTCATGGCTAAAAGAAAAAGGCCATCCATTTATACTGCTTTTATTATAAATCTTCAAGCTTTCGCACAAAAAAAACAATGCTTTCTGCGGGACTAGCATTGAATGGTAAGACAAAACTCCAATTTATTGATCCACAAAACTCCAGAGTTAATTCAGAAAATTACACGAACAACTATGCATCGGCCTGCTTTTTGATTGCCATTAGCTCTGTGGCACTCGAATTGCAAGGAAAATAGGCCTGTGGCACCCAAATTGCAGGATAGGTAGAGCAGCGAGGAACCACCACAAAGGGGCGACCAGCGGATTTAGGAAATCCTAAAAATTTGTACACGCATGAATTAATCAAGTAATAGACCATGTAGTAGAAAGTGAACCAATGAAAGATAGAGAAATAATATATCACAATTGTATATTTATTAAGAAATTATAAATAGGGCAAAGTGAATCGCCAGTCTCTCTTGCGGCCACACACAAACATACACACACAAGGAAACAGCTGCCTGACGGAAAGGTCTCAATGAAAAATAACAGGGACAAGCTGAACAAATAAGGCTAATGTATGCCTTGACCGGTTAAAATTTCCGAGGAACTGTGAAAGGCGATCTCTCTGATACAGCATAGGCCCAAAACGTGGAAAAATGCCTAGGATTATTAGCTGCACATAACTTTTTAGCTCCGCCCAACGAAGGAACTGACGAACATTTCTGATCTTTGGCTCCGCCCCGCATCCATGTGAAGTGCAAAAGGTCACGACCCTTGGAAACAGGACACGGATATATATTAAACATACACAGAAGAGGCAGACTAAGATATAGAGAGAGAATCAGTCAAGTCGTCTGTCAGGAGCCAATTGCTATTATTATTGTCACAAATCCGTTCCTTCATCCTTGAATCCTGCCGCCTTTAGACTCATCTATATAGCCCTAACGAAAAACTTACACATAGCCGCGTATGACTCGAAGGGTTGCGCTTGCTATAAGTTTGGTAGGTCCAAACTAAGAATTAAACCAACTTATTGCTGCCTTCTTTACTAAGTCCTTTTTCTTAACCCTCCATTACAGAGGCACCTTCTGGAACCTACCCTAAACGAGTATTTCCCGTGAGAAACTTTGAGAGTGAGAACTAATTCGATTGGGAAGATAAAACAGGCCTACTACCTGCAAGCCCTCGATACCTGTCACATCACCCTCAGCCCGACTCAATCACACACACACACAGACCACTACTATAAACGGGTGACTTCGAGACGCGCAATAACACCTTACCCCCACCACCCTTCCTCTTTCCCCATATAGCTCTATCCTGAAGGGGACTTCAATTTTCAGCAAGATAGTGCGTTTTCTCCTAAATACTAGCAAAACAACCCAGAATTTTTTAAAAGAAAATTTTGCTCATTTTATCAAAATGGATGTATTGCCTCCTCAATCGCCTGTCAGTAATTCTATGGTCTATTCCATATGGAATTTACTTCAAGAAAAAGTTTAAACCAATAAAATAAATAAATATATTGAATCAGACCTTGAGGAAGAAAAAAGTTCTTGCCTGGAATAACAAATCTATCTGATAACAGCAAATGTATTTCCTCCTTTAAAACGCGATTAAAGAATATGTGACCAAGAGGGGGAAAAAATTGATCATATATTTCAATAAAGCTATATTAATATTGATTTTTTTAGACATTATCCTACGTCCGGAGCAAGCGGTAACCAAATTTTTAAGAGACTGTTATTTTTTTTTTTATTGTAGCAATAGTATTTGTGAAGGCTATCGCGGAACCCGGTTCACACGGCCCAAATAAAACACACACAAGAAATTTATAGAAGACCAGGGATTTAAAGGCCTTCTAAAAATTCACAAAAATTGAACAGGATGGTCATAAATTATGGGGCATCCGCAAGGGGTTAAATGAATACACACATAAAAGTATTAGGAGTATTATTTACATCAAAATCGAAATGAAATAAATTGACTGCTAACAAATTATACGGGGGTACATCAAATAATAAGAAAAGTCACAAGTGCTTATCACCATCTAACGACCACAAGTCGTTCTAACCAAAATAGATATTCGCGCATACAAAATTAGGTTCTATGAATAATTTGCCTAAAGCGAAAACGACACGCGCCGTTGAAGATGAAATAGGCTACGCTAATCCAGTGATAGGTGTTCCCGGAATAACCTCCCTGTCTTACGTCCCTTACTCGAATGCCCAAAGTTACATGAATAAAACTTAATTAATTTAAAAGGGACGTAAGAAGAAAGAAATACTCCAAAATACCTGATACCAGAGCAGTGAAGCAATAACGCACGTCGGAAACCCAATCGAAAGAGGTTTGACGACGATGAGTGAATTCAACCCAAGTCCACAGGGGTGAACGCGATGACGGTCTTCGGCGAGGAGAACCCACAGACGGCGATATCGGAGTGGAAAGCGTCGAGACTACGGGGAACGATGACTCGAAGGCCCAACGATCTGATGGAGGGAATTCGAGATGACAGAATTCCCCCAAGAGGAGATGGCGAGGTGACTAGGATAGAGCTTCCACGTGCTTACAGTGTGAACGGCTTCCCAAAGGAGAACACTTGCAACCATAAATGGAAGAGCACAATTTGATGCAGCTGACAGAGGTGCAGCGACAACGCTGGCAGGAATCAATGGCTAAAATTCCTCGCTGCACAAAGGAATCCAGTACGGGTCTCTTAACTTGAACAACGTCAAAGGTAAGCGACGGAAAGCGATTCAGCGAAGCAATTAAGGCAGAATCCTCGCAACAGAAAAAATTAAAAGGCATCACGGCCCCATTTATATCCTTCAGTTTGAAGGGGAAAAAGGGAAGTGGGGCACAAAGGGGAAGAAGGGAATGAGTCGCTTCCCATACGTAAATTGGGCTGGTAAGTTAAAGGGGTTTAGGCCAAAAATGGTAGCCTCGCAGCAGGTCGACCTGCCATAAGCACCGTAAACTATGTATGATGACAAAGGGAAGGCATGGGAATACGAGGGTCTACCCTTTAAAGTATTAACGGATATTTTTGAAATTTTAAATTTTTTTGTATACGAATTTTCATTTATATACAATTATATACAATTTTGAATTTAGTAAAGTTTTTGCTGGGGCACCCGATATATATCTATCTATCTATATATATATATATATATATATATATATATATATATATATATATATATATATATATATATATATATATATATATATATATACACAGAAAGCAACTACAGGATCTGCCGGTGATAATACAACCACCACAAGGCTATGCCCCTTTTATTTTTTGTCTTTCAATCAAATTTGAAGACAGAAAGAAAGATGCAGAAACCTGGTGTAGCTGACTATAAATACATATAGTACAAGAGAAAATAATAATTGTACGCGAATGAGCAAATAAGACAAGAAACCGGAGTTTTTTAAAGGCAAGAGACAGGGACATTAGAAGAATCCAGAATCAAAGGAAGCAGAGGGTGACATAGCCCTGTGGTGGTTGTATTATCACCCGCAGTACCTGTAGTTGCTTTCTTTGTATGTGACATGGACAATGAGCCTTTAAATTGTGAGCGGGTAAGAGCATGTGGTATAAAAATTCCTTTGAAGTTCCTAGCTTAGGGAGATACTGGGTTTGATGGGGTAACGCTTTGGGCGAAATATAGTTACTGTGCCTGGTAGCTTAGCGGTAAAGTATCTGACCGGCAATCAGCAGACCCGGGTTCGATTCCCTGCCAGGAATTCAAAAATTTTCCCCTGGCGTTATTTCTCTCTTCTCGGTAAAGGATCGCCTTCACTGTGGTGCCCTCTGCTGCCTTTGATTCTGGATTCTTCTAATGTCCCTCTCTCTTGCCTTTAAAAAAATTCCGGTTTCTTGTTTCATTTGCTCATTCGCGTCCAATTCTTATTTTCTCTTGTACTATATAAATATAAATATATATATATATATATATATATATATATATATATATATATATATCAATGCAACACACCACCACCTTTAGACCACTTGGCTACAAAGTTTAATTGAGATCAAAAGTGGTTGCTTGCTGGCACAGTGTGCACGGTTCGAATCCCCCTCCAGCTCCTATTGTTGAGAAGTAGGAACTAACTATTTCCGAAGAGAAAATTAGTCCGTTTTCTCTTTTTAGCGATGTATTGGTTTTATTTCATCACTCTCTCGCACTCATGAGAGATATACATTATATATATATATATATATATATATATATATATATATATATATATATATATATATATATATATATATATATATATATATATATGGTGTACTTTGTCTTCCGTCTTTGGCGAGTCACTCACTAGCCATCTTCCTCACACATTTCATCGGAAGTTTGCTTTCTATGTGCAGCTAAGTGCCCATGTTGGATGATAATTTGCTATTATAAAGCCAATAAACACGCTTCTCCCTACCTCACACCAAGCTAAGAAACAGAATGAATGTCGTCTTCTGCTTACTTTCTCCACTATCTGCATTCCAAAGATTGATAAGGTAAATATAAATCACAATAGATGCATGGTACGAATATTGTGGAGGTTAGCTACTTCCTCACTTTCACAAAATTCCCCTAAAATCCCTAGTTCCTATTATGAGTTATTAACCACCATTAGGAGGTGTGGTCATGCTCATCATTGATGCTTTACAATTTCAAATTAAACTTCCCTACAATTTATATCTATTCTAACTCTGTTTTTTTAGACTATGGATAAAGTGAAATGTTCGAGACTAGTTCCTGGAACAGAAGATTGGCAATACACAGCCTGATTCCAGACTCCCTGCCTGTACTTCATAAACTCTAAGTCACGAGAACAAAGTTTTTGGTGGATAATCAATCTGTTATATCCATCCTCCATGTTACCTACGACGATCTACAATTGAAGGCAACTCATGTCCCACTTCAAACAGTAACTGGATTCCCAATGCGGACACTAAATCTTTCGTTATGGTTAAGACGAAACTTTAAATGTGTTTTATTAAGTGTGCAATTTTCGGCTCTCATATTCTACCTCATTTCAATATTCTAGTCGATTTATAGTTTGCCTGTTTGGTAGGTGATGCGCCTAACTTAACAATATAGCCTGTTCATAAAGTCCCATTCTCTGGTTCGCTCTCCTTAGTAATTTTAAGTTATTCACCTGGTAACATTCCTACCCCTTCGTCTCAGTCTATGATTCTGCTATTCTTTCATTTTCTATTATTAATTATGAGTCTCTAGCTAAATCTCCACTGTCCGATTCAGAATTCAACTCTTTGTTTATGACACTTCTACTTCACTACAGTTTCGTAAGATTGCTTTGCCAGAGTCAAATTACCTCATCATTTGCCATCTATCTAAAGACTTTTTTCAACCTCATTTAACTACGT
This sequence comes from Ceratothoa steindachneri, assembly GCA_963969495.1. Taxonomy (NCBI): domain Eukaryota; kingdom Metazoa; phylum Arthropoda; class Malacostraca; order Isopoda; family Cymothoidae; genus Ceratothoa; species Ceratothoa steindachneri. The sequence continues at coordinate 162,053,405 of OZ018326.1, forward strand.
ATTTTCACAAAATTGCCCTTTATAAATTATGTGAATATGTTTTAGGATTGACTTAACTGCCAGAAATCCAATGTACAGCGACACACAAAGCCACTTCTCATATAATTCGCTGCTCCTAAAGCGAGATTTCAGACTATTCACATCTACATACTAAGCGGTTTCCCGTCCAGAACAATGATCTCTTGCAACCTAGGATCAGTCAGCAATATCAAGAGTCAATGAATTTCATTGCACCCATCTTATAAAGACCCCTGTGTAAAAAAGTAATGAAACAGGTTTTCATTCTCGAAGACTTGGAAACATGTGCACACGTATTCATGATAGATACTCAGATACGCCTCATACTTTCTACTCTTTATAAAGACCCATATAAGATTCTAAAAAGACATAAACATTCTTTCACATTCATGGTAACAAGGTAAAATTGCGTGCAAATGTACATATATTGAAATTGGGTTACAAGGAATCAAATTCTTCTCTTCACACAGCCAATAATAACGTAGCAGTATGTAGCTTTCCACACAACCCACAAGAACATTGAGGTGGAATCTTAGAGCAAACACAACTCAATACATCCCAAGAATCATGCGCACACGTCTACATTATGAGTAGCTTGATAAACGCTACTCTCAGTCATGCATTCAACCCCGTAATCCTTTTGTTCTTCAGGATTATCAGATACGATATGCTGGGAAGCTTGGATCAAGAATGCGCATATCTTGAATGAAAAAAGTTCGTTACTATTTATTTTTTATCGATTATTTTTTATTGATTCATTTATGCCATGTTATTCTGATTCATTTTGTAAATGTTTTGATCTTTGTTTTGCTCGATATCTACACTTTTTATTTTATCAATTCAATTACTTTTTACTTTCATATATTATTTTACGATTATTTCTTTTCAATTTTATTGTGTGCATATGTTCATGTTCTCAATGAACTCTCTCATTGCTATTTTTTATATTTATGCATTATTCTCATTAATTTCAATGTATTTAGTAATAATTATTCGTCTTAAAAACCTGTTATGTTACATGTGTATAGATCATATAAGGGGACATGGAAATTGCGCTTGTTCTTAGATGCCTGGTGATTTGTGTTGAAATCTCAATTCCAGTTTGGGTAAGTAATTCATTTACCACTGTCTCATGTCTTTCAGCAGAAGTTAGGCTTTGTATTGAAGGTTAAGGTGGACACTTAGAGAGAAAATTCCTTTAGCAAATTATTTGGCTCATAACCATGCTTTTCTCTAGCTCACACTGAGCCAAGAAACAAAATGAATGTCGTCTTCTCTTTATATTAGCCCAATCTGTATCAAAAAGCTTTCGGAGGTCAATATTATAAGCTCTAGAAACATAAGCCCCAAATTGGGGATAGGGGGCTGCCTTTTTTCACTCTTTTCACATAAAAACCTACAATTAACCACGTCCAAGAGGTGTCGTCTTGTTGTTTAAGGGAGCTTTACAATTTATAACAAACTTCATTCACAAATTCATACTATGTTCTACCAGACTAGTGTTTAAATATAAAAGTTACGAGACTAATTACTGGACTAGGAGATTTGTATTACAGCTTTTTCACCCGAAAAATAATTTCGAATCACAAGACTCTTATCATTCTACTTCAAATTCATCGTTCTTGGGCGAATAACGGTACATTAGAATTACAATACAATTAAATCACGTTGCACTCTCCAAAGAGTTATCAAGATACCGCTATGCATTATCTTGTTAATTAAGAGCCAAACCGTTAAGAATAAACCTCATAAACATTTTTCCCAAAGCTTTTCTCCACTTTATTATCAATCCTTTTCTCACTATTTATCTCTACTTCCATAAATACTTTGATTAAAAATTACTACATTGTCACATTATCATTCTCATCACTCCAGGAAGCACAAGTCTCTTCCATTCGTCTTCACATTGTGCTCCATCCACCAAGAAAGGACCTTGATTCGCCTAATGTCTACCCATTGACTTCCTCAAGCAATTCTCTGTAGAGTGGATTCACAGGTCTCTTCATTTCTATTTACATTTACTCTTTTCACGGAAAAAGTGATTTAAACTCACCTACTCCAGTCATTCATCTTATAAAATGTCAAATGCAGAATAAAGTGATTTTTATCAAGTTGTTTATAAATCCAAATACAAAATTTTTTGGTGAACATCCTGTTAAATGAACTCGAATCTCGAACTTGGATTCATAAGTAGAGAAAAAATATTTGTTTCAACGAAGAAATGGTCACCAAACAAAAACTAAACAAAGCAACATCATCTTCTGAAGTCATCGCTTCATATTCCTGAAGTCATCATCGAATTCCCTTAACACATTTACAAACATGGATCAAGCCATCCTAACAACCATGGATTACATCTCATTCATCAAAGATTAACCTACATTCATCTTACTGACACACCGATTTAAATCAACAGAAAACTTAACTTTCGGGGCGCGCAACTCTCCCACTCTCAATCACACCATTCTTCAGTAAGTGACAAATTTAGGCATTTCAAACTACAGCCGCAGGTATGGTCGCAAAACCCCTCTCTAGCCGACTTGCTAGATTGGCAAATTGTCTGCGCGTTTCACTTCGCATTATTTCATCATACTTCATTCACTTAAGCACTCACATAGGGCTCCATATGGTAACACATCATCAATTAATTCAAGCACTTACATATTCCTAGGGCAACACGCCATCATCCCATATGCCTTTCAATTCATAGACTTCACATAATAATACCTACGGCGACATGCCTCTCATCTAACGAACCGACAAGGAGAGTTAACTTTCAATCACGAGGTCAGACAACAAGTAAGGTTCTCAAATCATTCACTAGGCTTGCAAGTTTCCGCGATCACTTCGTTCATCAAATTATTTATTTAGTTAACTAATTAGTTGTGGTTTTTATTTGTTGTTTTTTTAATTCAGTGTATTCACGTTTGCCCTTAAACGATTTATTTTTGTTCCTCCACGTTCACACTAAATTGACATACATGCATTCATGTGAAATACATTTGAAGAAAAAATTCCCTTTAAACACTGTATCGTTAACATTTCCAAATGTAACACTTGTCTACTTAAATTTCATTATGTAAATACCGTCTTAATTACTATGCACTCTTTTCAAATTTGATTTTATTATTCTGTAGTATAACTATGTATTTCGAATCATTATTTTACATTATGGTATATTTGATGAATCAAATTTTAACATTTAATTCACAAGAACTAATGACATTTTTATACTCAAGTATTATTTTAACCGATGTATAAATTATTTTTATGACATCCATTCATTTAATTTCCATAAGTTATATCACATTTTTCTTCAATTTATTCTCTTTACTATTTAATTTTCAAAACCAATATTTGCTTCATTTTGAGCCAGATGAGACTCAAAATGAAGTATGTGCAACATTCCTCCTACTTTTATTCATTCCATTTGCTATGTCATTATATTATCATTATTATATTTTTACTTAATTGAATAATTCCGATTGAATTGTCATAATTCGAGTCAAATGTTCTTAATTGTGGCTATTTTCATTTTATTTCATAATTTTTATATTTTATATGTAACCACATTTGCTCATTCAGAAGCTAGGTGATTCTGTAGAAATCCATTTACACAAAAATACACACATTCTCCTTTATGGTATTTTCGTAGGCTCAAATATTCCGCACGTCCATTGAATCTGGCAAACATCTTTCTTTCAAATCAGTCTAATTCACAGGATACCGCTATGTACTATCTTGTTATTTTAGCGCCAAACAGTTAAACATGAAACTCCTAAAAAAGATTTCAAAAAGTTTATCCCGACTTTATTATCAGTCTTTTTCTCACCAGCTATCCCTACTATCATAAATACTTTGTTTAGGAATCTCTGTTCTTTCTTTCTCTTCCCCCGCCCCTCTCTCTTTTTTCTTTTTCTCTCTCTCTCTCTCTATCGAACACACATGAACGAACAATCACTTTAGACAAAGATCCTCCCCCAGAAACGCCCACTTTATTCTCACACAAATATTCGGACACTATAGAAAATTACTACAGTCTAACACAGTCAGTCGCATCACTTCAAGATGTCCAAGTCTTTTGACTCACCTAAAGTCCACCCATTAAATTCTTCAGGCAGTTCTCGGTGAATAGGATTCACAGAGTTTTTTTCATCCGCATTCACATTTACTCTTTCCAACGAAAAAGGGATTTAAACTCACTAACTTTAGTGATTCATCTTATAAACGTCAAATTCAAGATAATGTTCTTTTTAATAAGTTTTTCATAAACGCAAATACGAATTTATTTGGTGAACACCCTCATACGCGAACTCGAATCCCGTACTTGGATTCATAAACAGAGAAGAAATAGTTATTCCTACGAAAACTGGTGACCCGCTATAACCATCTTCCTCCTTTCTCTCGCTATATATATATATATATATATATATATATATATATATATATATATATATATATATATATATATATATATAAGTAGCAAGTGAATTGATGAACGCAAACTTCAGAAAAGATATAAATAAAATGAAAAAACAGGATGGAATAGTGGTGTAGAAGATTAAGAGGAATCGGCCACTGGTCACCACCCTCCTAGCTCTGTAGAGACATGAAAGGGACCAGATTCCCACACGAACCCTTCCCCTCCACAACCGCTTCTTTCTCTAAGTCCTACCATGTTTGGTAGCGCAGAGGGAGAAGGAATGTCGAGAGCCGAGGAGGGAGGATTGAAGAAGAGGAGCAGGAAGAGATAAAATAACTTTGAAAGGAAAATATAGTAGGAGAGAAGAAGCTGATCCCAGATCTCCGCTTTCTTTTAGCTGTCGAAAGAAGCAGGGAATGGAATCGTCCCATTTCATTTGGAGCTAATTATTAAGGAGAAAGGCAAACCACGACCTGTACTTATCCTTTTTTATTCCATTCTTTACTTGTCATGTTTAATTAGTAGGTATTCCGTTCGGTATAGCGCCTAAGGAGCTGGTTACTTTTCCCGATTATTTTGCTAATCTTTTTCATTCGTACAATGTTTTTCCACTAGGCTATGTTGAACTCTGCCACTAAAAAATATTGAGTTAAAAGGAATGTTTACTCAAGTTATTGATTTTTCTGCAAATATTGGAGGAAGGTTGTCAATTTTCCTTCAACTTTTTCCGCTCTATTTCTGATGGTGACGTTTAGCGATTCGATCTTAGCCTCTTCATGTATGGCTTCCTGGGGTTTTTCTTTTAGTTCTTCTGCTGTTGGTAATTATATTGAGGTCTCTGTCTTGATCTTTCTGAAGTTTCTGTTTTCTTGATTCTGTTAAGGAGTTTAGGGGGATGGGAGAGTAGATGAACACATCCCTTTCTAGAGCTAGATAAATCTTTCTTTTGTTCTTGGTGTTTAAGTCTCATAGGGATGCTCTTGATTTCCTTTCGGCTACGTGCCTTATGTAGCCTCTTGAAGATTGCTTTAGACCTAGTATTTAGCCTTTCAGATGTTATGAGTAGAGCTCTTATTCTACTTCGATAACCGCTGTCTTTTGTCTCGAGATAGGAACTTCAGGGAATTTGTTACTGTTTGTTTTTATTTTCCAGTCCCTCTCAAATTTTTTGATATTCTCAATCTCCATATCTGTTGTCCGTGCCTGTTCTCTTTCATTCCTGTATTGGATGACGATTAGCTAAATGATTTCGTCAAGGAACTGTATATTTAAGCATTCAGGCATTTTTGGTCTCGGCAATTCTGCTGTATATATCGAATACGGCGTGAGGCTGAGGCAGCCCTTATGTGGAAATCCAGTTCCCAATTTGAAAATGGGTCCTTTATAATCATTGACTCCTCCACTATATGTCAGATGTTCGAGGAGAAATCTCCCCAGATTATTGTTCATCTGGAGGTTCAAGATTTAGTATTGTATACCTCTGACCCATACGTTGTCAGACGTTTTCAACATCTCTTTAGAACCAAATCGATGTTTTTCTCTACTTTTATGTTAGCAATCTTTTTTTGTGATGATGCCAAGGGCCATTGTGGTCTCTATGCCTTTACGAAATCCGACCCGCTATTCGTTCTATTGATTGTTTTGGTAAAATATTCTCTTCTGTTGAAGATTTTTTTTAGCACATTTTCCGATGAAATTCAAAAGTGATATAGGTCTACATGGTGAGAGGAGATCCGGTGGTTTGCCTGCTTTTGTGATAAATAACATTTTCACTAGTTTGAAGTTGTTTGAGAAATATCCGGAGGTCAAGCACGCAGTGTCTATGTTACTATTTCTCCCTCATCTTTTATTTCCCTAGAGGTTCTAGGAGTGTAAAGGGTGTTGGTTCTCGGTATATTTTTGTTTTCTGCCTCAATGAGAGCTGATTTCATTTGTTCAATTATTTACTGCATTTCTTACAGGTTAGCTTCTTTAAGATTGGTTCGAAAAAATCTTTTAAAATCCCTTTGTATTCGTTTCTTTCCTTTATCTGTACCTGTATCGGGTTCTGATTAATTTCCAGTAGTGTTCCTACATGATCACTACCTAAAATTTTGATGTGGTGCACAATAATGTCTTGTAGCATGTAATTGGTACTTAATGAAACGTCTGGTTTTGTAGCATCATTGCAAGTGATATACAGTATATAGGAAAATCTGCACCTATTCTCTTGAATATTTTCCTTTCTATCAACATTTCAAAGTTCTCTTCACTTTGATTACTATTTTAGTGATATTCGCTCTGCACCTTGTATTCAGTACTCAATAAATATCACTAGGACTCCTGAGTTGAATATGGTCATTAAATTGTGCAAAGGAATGAAATTCCGTTTTGGCGGTTGATACTCGTAGTCTCTTGCTATTAGTACTGGCGATACCTCTGCTTAATTCTAACGACCAAATATGCCTTATCTATGCCAGCGATTTCTTTTAAATCTATACATGTTTGGATCGCTATGGCCGCCCCCGTCGAATGCCTCACCACGAAATATTCTGCCTGGGGTTACTCCATGATCTGATATTAATATGAAGCACAAGACGCTTCCTAAAGTTTATTGTGTAGATTTCGTGATTATGATAAATCGAATCATCAGTGATCAAAAACTCAATAAGATACACACATTCAAATCTAGACATAAGTTTTCTGACACATGTAAAAAAATGTGAAACATCATAAATTTGAAACAAATTAAATAATATGGAAGTGCGGAAAGAGAAAACCAACTAGCGAAGAGATATAAAATAGGAAATAGGCCAAAAAATTAATAATTATTTTTCATAAAAAAATATGAAAGTAATTAACAAAGTAAGTAATAAGTTAATGAAAATATGCTCCATTTACATAAAAGTATTATTCATTAAACACTATTAATGAAACAAAATGGTGATTATATAGGCAGTGATTAGTGAAAATGATAAATAAAAATTCATAAATTACTAATATAATGCAGAAAATTTTAGAAATAATAAGCGGAACCTAAGGTACTCCTCCTTACAGGAATAGCTTACGCTTCGCAGGCAGAACTTTGGTCTGTGGCCTATCCTGATCTGACAAAGGTCTTTGGTCTAAATATTTTTTTAAAGTTTTCCAGTACATATATCCTAATAATTTAATCTTGGTTTATGTTTTTTTCACATCTATGCTTATTTTCTAGCCCTAAAGACAACAAAGCAAACTTTTATCGGAATTCTTTTGAAATACGGAAAAAACAATTTACAGGGCTATTATTTTCGATCTAAATTTGCTATAATAATTGTCCTTAGGCTTACTGGGTTTTAGAGGCAAGGAGCTCTTTATTTCCTCATGCTAAAGATTAAAATGGAAAATCTATTTTGGAAAGAACTTCGATAAAACCTTCGAATTTGCCACAAAAAACAGCACACAGTCATGCCTTAATTTTTAATCAATATTATAATTTTTTTTTCAAATTTCGACATTTCTAATTCTTTTTCGTTAAAAAAAACAAAACATTTGATAATCATATTTATTTTCAAAAAGTTTCATTTTCTTTAAAAATTAGAATAAGTACAATAACAAACTTGGTCAATTTAAACTTTAAATCTTTTTAAGAATATCCCGAAATTGTCTAAATTGAAAATAGAGTTTTATGGATGTCATTAACACCTTTCTCCATAAAATATCCGTCGTACTGTACCCGTCTACATTAATACTATAATCGAGCAAAGGCCTTAAGCAACAAAGAAGAGATTTTCTGCACTTGTCAACGCCAGTGCCTATTTAGCGAAATTCCAATGCTTACGATTGCAAAACAGAAGCATCCCTCATGACTCGTTTTTGTTTTGTTTTTGTACAAAAGTTCTTTTAAAAATTATCCCTGGTCAATTCACGCCAACCTACTCCCACTTAGTATCTCCAGCTGGATCATCAGTTCCCCCTTACCTGAATAAGATTCTTCTCTGTTGCGCGAGTTACCCTTGTCTCAGAAACTTGGCGAACAAATCCGATCGTAAAATCTTCGGAATAAATCCACCCTCTGTACCAAAATCGTTCCTAGTTCCTAGTTCTGGAAAACAATTAAGCATCGACATAACGGACCATAAGGAAAGAGTCCACCCAACACCAGTTACCCAACCCGTTTTGCATTAATTTAATGTACGACTATATTTAGCGAAACAAATAAGTAATTATTATTCAAAGAGGCCTATAGTGTTTTAATATAATGATACTAACTAGCACGTAAAAGTCTGAGAAATTGCTTACTGCAACAAGAATCTTTGAGTTCTCGACTATGACCCTAGGAGATCTTTGCAAAAGGTAGAGTCGAATTGAGGATGGGTCTTGTATTATAACTTAGAGAACAATTCGTTCAGATTTATTCATAAGTTGCATAAGGGGAAATAAAGTGCGCCCCTTGTTGCCCCCATATATGATATTGAACGTACTGCACGTACAGAAAACGACATTCGTATATAATTTGGATCAAAAAATGATGGGGAGCTGAGCTTTGAACTTAAAAAAATAATCCCAGTTTTAAGTCGTTATTGAGAACAATACAGTGGAATAATTGTAAATAGGTCGATATCAACACTTTTAACAATTCATTTTTGAGTTTCTCGAATTGAAAACCAAATTATGGAAAGGAAATGACCTTTCATTTTTTGACCTTTTGTCATATAGCAAACGAGCAGTATATATATATTCTCAATAAATAAGTTCATTTATTTGAACAAAAAATAAAGAAAACAAAAGAGAAGGATTCTATTTCCAAATGAAGAGCTGTAAACGTCGAACATAAGTTCTATGTTCTATGAAGAAGGGTATAGATGGCATTAATTTTATATTTGAACCGATAATAGCTAAAGAAAATTAATTAAGTAAGAGAAGTTGGCTTTTCGGTAAATATATGATCTGAAGTGACTATCTTCTCAAGTAGAATTGACTCGAGGTCAAAAGTAAATTTAATATCAGGATCTTTTAATTATAAATAATTAGAGAAGAGCATACAACTGTGCCTTATATCGAAATAATAAAATCGTGTCATCTGCATAGCGCCCTTATAAAACTGAACGAAAACTAATGGGAAATTCATTTAGCAAAGGAGTTTCATAATGACAAAAATATTTGTTAGGGAAAGATCAAAAGGAAGACCCATTCTCATCCATTCAAGTTACTCATATAAAACACCATCAAACAAGTTCAAAGAGAGTTTTTAATAAGGTCTTTGTTAGATATATTACATGGATAGAATTACAGAACAGAAAAGTGACGCAGATTTGAATCTTCTCAGAAAGAGTAATATGAGTCAAAATACTCGCGACATCAAAGCTGGCCATGAAGTATTTTGTGGCATCACCAAAGCTTATTATATTTTTCAAAACAAATGTGAATTATTTTATTAGCAGTACAGTCATTAGAGATTTAAGGGGATAAAATAGTGAATACCAATTTGCTAAGTGAAAAGAAAGTGGCTTATGTGCAGCAAAAATAGGCATTATAAGTGGGCCCGTTTTATAGTTTTTAAGGAGTCAATAAAGAATCCTAGGGGAAGATCCAGAAGAAAACAAAGTGTTAGAGTAATCTTCAGGAGGTGCGGTATATTTTTTTTATAGTACAAAGAAACGTATTTATTTTATTCTCAATTTTAAATCTACGAATATAACGCTGTGCAGAAGTAGTAGTAATCTTTCTAAATTTAGTAGATGATATATTTTGGTGAGATGCGACTCCCAATCTAAAACAACTAAACAACGACCTTTGGCAGGTTTGCAAATAACGAGAAATTATTTACTTTTTAAGTACATCTTTCAATCTGTGGATAATTTTGAATTTTTGCGATATGTCGATGAATATGCTGTTGTAGGTTCTCATGCAGGTGTCCAATACATCTGCAAAGCAAATCAAAATTACAAGATTCCTTATAACTTTTTGTAAATATCTAAACAGGCAATGCTGTTGAAATGCTTGAAATGCTTGAAATGCTGGTATCAGTGTGCAGTATTTAACACTCAAAATGTCTTCATGTAACATATGATATTCCCTGTCGAGATGATCTGATAATGATATGACCAGGCAATGGCTTCGCCACTGGGGGGGAGCTTGCGCTTCGCTACTAAGATTAAAATTTAAAATCTAAAAGAAGCAGCCAGGGTTAAATTTTAATAAATTTTTTTAACTTTACCAATTATAATCAGTTTAAAACGGAACTCTAAACTAAATTTCCTCCCTTTCAAAATATCACCTTGCTAAAATATACTTATAGAAGATATATAAAAATAAATTTTCGGAACATCACCATTTGTATTTCCTTGGGTTTTAAAAACTTCATAAAATTTCGATACTTATATTTATTTCTGAACTTTACCATTTTGTTCTTTGATATTATAAAAGAATTATTAGAAATAACTTTGATGAAACATAAGTCATAACCAAACTAAGATGAAATTATTATTCAAATGCTAAAAAAAAAATCCCCTTCTTAAATTATAGAGTTAGTGATGATGATAATGATGATGATGATAATGGCGAAAACACGTAACCATACCATGGATAAAAGAAACCTGATACGCACGTCGCACAAGAAATGTCTTAGCTGTCGACTAATCCCCGAGAGGGTGAGCGGATCACATTCCGGTGTTGCAAAAGTGTTGAAAATGATCCAAAAAAGTAGAAAACTCCAAGACTGACCTCGTTCTGGACTACCCAGGTCATTAATCATTCAGTATGCAAATGGACGAGAGGTCTCTGCGTCGCATGAGCCTTCGGGATCGTAAGAAAACCGCAGTCGACTGCAACATGAATGGTCAGTTTGTACAAAGCCTTAAGTCATGTAAATCCCGCTAGAAGTCGATTATCAACCTTCAGCAGAAGTCACGTCAAACGGCTTCGTCATGTGGTAATCGAAACTGGACCATGATTCAGTGATGACGTGTCTTATGATCCGACGAGTAAACCTTTCAGCTGTTTTTGAAGAATGGCAATCTCATAATTTGCAGGGGGCCAGTGTAGCAGTAGAATCGAGAGGTCATAGTGCCGTCATTAAAGCATGGGTGCCGCTATCTAAAGGTATGGGGCTGCATGTAAAATTCATCTACTCATGTTATATGATGATGATGTTATATCTTTTGGCAAATTTGTATTTTGTTCATTTTTTTTTATAGTTGGGGGCCATTATATAACATTGCTATTTAATTCTCATTTGTTTATAATTATATTCATATTGATATTTAAATAAAATCTTTACGACCCTGAATTTTATTTAATTTCTTAAAAATTTATAGGTGTCTGAAAACCTTTGGTGTTGGCTGTATATATAAGCTCTAAAATGAACACCGAAGGTAGAGATAAGGCCACATTCATGATCCTTAAACTTTACTGACGACTTTTTGGCCTTACCGCCTACATTCTCGTCTGGAAAAATGAATTAAATTTTAGAACAAGGAATATTAGATCCTAAAATTTTAAAACTTTAAAATCAGCAATGAATCAAGGTTTTTACAAGTTCCTATTTATGCAAATTGAAACATGAATAAAAGCAGGAACGCAGTAAATGGGAAGATTGGGTGGATATAGGAATGATAACAGGTATCTTAATTCTTTGAAATATGTGAAAAAAACAAATGGATAAAATAAATATATAGAGGAGAGAAAATAAGTAGGTTGAGGATGGGGGAAGATTTAAAATAAAAGGGAAACATCAATTAAATCATTATTAACAGTATGCTTTATCACTGGATTCTGGAATCACTTTATATAAAATATAAAGTGATTCCAGAATACGGTGATAAATTTCACTTTTACGATGGGCCACGATTATGAAATTATCTGTGTTTGCATCAATTTGCCATTTAAATAATAAAATACTCTTAAATGGTTAAAGGTTCTTTATGGGTTTGTAGTTTACTGGTTCTATTGCTAATGCCAGGATGAGAAAACACACTCATTGCAAGGAACCTGGCGGTGCTACCTACATCGATACCTCGATCACTGCGAGTACAGGAAAAATGATATAAAGACAGCTTAGGAGATTCCTGGGTAGTGTGTCATTAATATGAAGCATTGGCTTTATTGAAAAATAATTAAAATAATTATTTTAAATTGGATGTGGGGGAAATATTAGCGGAGAATTTTTAACAGCTCTTTACGGAGCACGCGGTTGAGAAAGAATCCATTTTTACCATTGTAGTTTAAAGACCATGAATATGGGATTTATTTTCCAGCTTAAGTTATCTCTTTAATTATCCTGCCGTTTACTATTTTCCTATGTCCGAACACCTTTCCGACTCCAACATCCACCGTCCACCCTATTCTTCTTAAAGCGCAAAGTCTTGACCTCCAATATCGACCGTCTGCACTCTTCCTTTGATCTCTCACTATACAGAAGCCGTATGACTGCATCCGTCCCCGATCCTCAAACTCACTATTTACCTCTTTTCACTGATTGCTTAACTTCCAGGTCCCGACTGTTTTCTTTTGACGGCGTACCCTGCCGAGGAAAACACCCACCCGATCTCCTCACGCGCACCCTTCCTTCCCCACCCATCCACAAACACTCACAGTTTTACCATCTTCCTCAGATCGCATACCCTTCCCCAGGCGAGCACCCTCCGTCCACCCTATCATGCTTAAAGCACACCCTCTAGGCCCCTTATTCTACCATTTTACTCTGATCACACACCCTGCAGTGGCGGTATAACTGCTTACCTTCCTGTCTCCACCACCCGCTCTTTACTATTTTCCTTTAAAGCACCGCTCCATCCTCTCTGAACCGAATCACTTATCTTCCATGATAGCATACCCTCCCAGCCCCAGCTTCTACCGTACATCATCTTCATCGATAGCGTAACATCACTAGAAAAAATACCCATCGTTCGGTGGACAACATAACTTCATCTATGCACCAACATTCAGCGCTTACCTTTTACTTCTAACTACATACCCCTCCGACCCCAACACCCATCGTTTACCACTTCCAGTGTCCACGCACCTGACACCAACACCCATAGTTTCGCACGCCCTCCCGTCTACAAAACCGCACTTTCACCATCTTTCGTGAGTGGGCGTTGATAGCCTCAAAACTGCCATTTACCGTCTTCTACTGATCTCATTATCTTTAAAGAGCAGTGTGGCAGCGCACCCTCACCATCCAACGCGTAAGGGCGTACCATCCCGATCCACTCCTATGACCGTATAGTCACCTAGCCCACCACTACCATCGAGCAAAAGATAAAAAGAGTTTAGAAGAGAAAAAGTTATGAAAGCATTGATAGACAGAAGAATAAAATAAAGTCGCAAAAACAAACGAATAAATACAGAAAGATTTGCACCTGCAAATCTAAGCTGCCCATGTGCTGGTGGCCTAAAGACGTAATCATGTAACGGAGGATAAAAGGAGAGATAGAGAGGAAGAGAAGGGGCAATAGGAGAGTAAAAGATAGAGAAGGAAGGGAGAGGTAGAAAGAAGGAAAGAGAGAGGTATATAGGATATAAAGAAAGAGAAAAGAAGGAGAGAAACACAAGGACAGAGAGAGAGAGATTCTATATGTGTCTGTGTAAGAAAGAGGGAGAGAGAGGGAGAGGGAAGTGGAGCAGAGCAACGTCTTACAACAGATCGGTGCCAGGCTTATCAGCCTCCCCCCAACAATAAAAAAGATCTGTAGTGGAAAACAAAATAAAGTAAAAATAAATCTGAAGAGAACAAAAAATAAATATAAATAAATAAACAAACAAAAGATCCAAAGTAGACACGAAAAAGGATAATAATTTCCGAAGTGGACAAGAAATAAATAACAAAACGTAATTACAAACAGAAATAATAGCAAGAGATTTATGTATAATGAAGCTAAAAGAACAGAGTAAGCTCTACTACCACAAGTAGATAAACTACGAACACATTAACTTCTGCTTACACATAACTTGCAGTGGTGGGCATCAACGCATTAATCCCTTAATAACGGAGCATTTTTTAGTGCGTTAATCCGCAATTTTAGGCAAATGGATTATCATCAACTTCTGTTAATCCGTTATTTATTTTCTGCTACAGGTTACATTAGGTCAGAAACGTTTACATTGTCATTTAATTAGTCCAATCGATACTGTCATAATTAATAAACCATAAGATCATTGGGCTGTAGAATGATCATATGTAGACATGCAATATGCATAGTCATGGCATCTCAATCAAGACATCGCTAGAATTAAAGCAATGGAAATGGTTATCTCTAGATAATTCAATTATTAACTTGCTTTGTATTTAGAATGATGGAATGAGATTTGGTTGTATTACATTCAACGAAAACGAGGTTCGTTAGAAGGGAAACAATAAGAAAATGAAACAGAGCGTTGGGAATAAATAATTTATATGAGAAAACCGAGCAAATATATACATATATTATGTGCTGCGATTGCTTACACAGAAAGATTAGATGGATATATTTAAGAACAAAGGAGAAGATTAGAAACACAGTTGAAAGGGGCAACTGAAATATTGATAGTGATGGGTAATAATTAAATTGATTGCGTGATTTTAAATTGGTGTTCGCAATATATAAAGATAGGGTATAGAAGCTTGGGGTATAGGGGTATACACACACATGCTACTTTTTCTGACGAGAGAGAAAACACTAGGGGTTTGGGTGTGGAAGAGATCAGGGACAATAAGGAGCTCGACTGTGTTTGGTTAATTTAAACTGAGCCAGACAAGGGTTGTGTTTGGTTGGGAACAACCGTACTGATACATAGTGAATAGACAGTATTAAAATGTCATAGATGAGTATATTAGCGTCGTAGGCGATATAAGTAAGATCTTAAACGAAAAAATGTTTAGGGCATTTTAGGAACCGGCCAAAATGACCTGTTACAGAGTGTGTCTCCTTTTCTCAAGTTTTTCTGAGTCAGACAAAAGTGGCCAGGAAAGACGTCAGTCAAAAAACTGCAATGGCTTGTGAGTTTGATATCGCCGAGGCAGAATTGGATAATAAATCTGAGCTGCCTGAGAACAACTGTCCCCATATTGACAAGTTTGTGTCGTACAGGAAAACAGAGGCCAAATTATAAATTATTGCAATGTAAAGTTTATCTGCCCAAGCAGCATGAGCTCAAGACCCACAAGAGCCGCAGCAATAACATTAAGAGCCAATTCATAAAGACGCACCCTGGCAACTACGCACAGGTTTGGGACGTTTGCATTCCTCTAGACTAAGTCTGTCCAATGTTGGATCCATTCTACATACTATCAAGAAGCTAGTCAAGCATCTTGATAAGCAGTATGTTTGCTAGTCCTTTGACATAAGTGCAGCTGGTGTTGGCCTGTCATAGGATTATGTGGACAAGGCACTGGTAAACTTGCTCATCTTCTTCATATATCCCTTGCAGATGATGAACTGCTCTGATTTCATGGAGAATTTTAAAGTCCTGAATCCAAGCAAAGTAATTCCTTCCAAGATGACTTTAGGGAGAAGAACTACTGAGTCATACAAAGAGGGGGAAGAACAATTAACAAGGTAATGTACCATTTAACAAATTAAATACCTACTTAGTAGTATGTATTATCTATTCAGTGATAATTAGACAAAATTTAATATAAAACTAAATAATAAAATACTCAATCGATGTTTTACCAGATATGACAATAAGCAAATATTACTTTATTACATATTAGTTTAAATTCTAGAGATTCTAATAAAAGTATTTTCAGTATTCTAAGCGAAGTTCACTGGGTGCCGACATTTGCCAAATGCTTGTCAGCTGCCAAAAAAGGGTACATGGGGATGAAAGTTTACTAGTTTACTAGTACCGTGCTAGCCTGAGTAATTTTGAAGGAAAAGGCACGAAAGTCACACTAAACACAACAGACAACACTCTAAACTTGGCAAGGCCTTCAACCTGTTTGGAAAGTAAAGAGACTTGTTTCTGACTCACTACCCATGTGTTCAATCAGGTTGACGTCAATGACCCTCAAAACACTCTGCCGAAAGATAAAGGGGCCGAAGAATAAGATCCCAGTGATGACGAGTCAGAGGTCTAGCTTGTATCTTTGGCTGACATGACCCCAAATACCAGTGTGTAGAAGTAGAACAGGTTTTTACTGCCAGGCTACATATAATGTTTGGCACACACGTGGAACCTTATCAGCTCCAAAAACTCTGAAGCCTTTAATGATTCCATCTTCAAGAAATACTACAGGGCTGCCTTGACTAAGGCAAAAGTGCTGTGGCACTTTCAAAATAAGAGAACAATGACGGCTGACGCTCTCTTCAAGGAACTGACAAAAAGGTGGTGGTTTCCAAAGACACCAGGTGGAACAGTCTATATGATTTGATCTTCTGCCTCCAGATCTTTGAGGAAAAGAAGGTTGGTATGCGCAGGGTGATAGTCTAGCAGGGCCTGACGAGCATTAGTAGTATACCAAGTGTGTTTATAAATAATTTTTCCTTTCTTCTTATTTTCATAGATTTCTATACATTTACCATACTTTTTGACGTCTAAAAGCCGTAAATCACATACTTTGACCTAAGATGTTGGGTAGCATTGCCTCATGGAGATTTAAATTTTATGCCTTAAAATTGGCCCAAAACACCAGTTTCATTTATTGGATGAATCGTGTTTTGCATTTTTACTTTATTTTAAGAAGGATATAGCTCCAAAACGTTACCAAATTAAACTATTTCTAATCATCTTTCTAACTATAAAATTATGCTCGTCTGGGAAACATGAACTGGCACATTGGTGCATACAAGCATTTCAGAAATATCACAAAATCCATTTTCTCACACTCAAAACAAAAAGGACGCCTTGTTCAAGGTACAAATTTGAGATTAAAATTTGGTACCAACTCTACTGGATCAAAAAGTGAAAGCATTACATGATAATTAATTTTATAATAACATTAACGAATGAGTTGTTGAGATTTTGTTTCTTAAACCTAACAAATTAACGTCCGTTGAGATAAATAATAGCTTGAATGTGACAGTCCCTTTGCTTGGCATCTGTTGTTATGACATTTGCAAAGTCGCTCATCAACTTGATATCACACTGAGCAAAGTCATTTACTACTTTCAGATTCTTTAACATATTTCAATACTTTGTGCAGTTTGTGCAGCATTAAATGTGATTCTTAGCCAATGAGATTGACTAATGTGTTCTTAGAAGTGACTATCTGGAATAGAGGCTTTCCTGTTATGAAGCTTAGTGGATGTAGATGGACACCAATATCGTGCTTCATAGTGTCACTCGATTTATTGCTGAACAGGGAAAATAGTACGAGTTCCTGCATTAAGTATCATTTGTAAATTTTCATTTTATTAGGTACTGCATCATCAAGCTCTGAGTCAGTTTTATTGTACTTCAACATGTCCTGGATTAGTTTTCTATAACTCACGGGAGCTCTGCTTAATCTCTGTTTGGATGTTATAAAGGTTCAGTCTGACTGCCGTTGTATGTTACAGACGCTGTCATGTCATCATGGAGGAGTCTCAAGAATTTTCCATAGAGACTTACGGTTTAGCGAATCAAATGCTTTTGTAAGGTCTATAAATGTTATAAATAGGTCGCGGTCCTGCTCGAGGCAATATTATTCCTGTGCAGCATTATGTTGCGGAGCATTGTTGTGATTGATATGACGAAGTCTTCTAGATCCGCGCAGCCAGCATTCAATTGGCAAAAACTTAATTGTCTGATCAACCAAGACAATCCGCTCTCTTGCAGATAACATCACATTCCATGAACTTACTTAGAGAGAACTTCTAACACGAGGATGATGGTAATCCATGTCTTTTGTATTATCGTCTTTGTCAGTTTAATCACTCCAGTATATGGCATCTACATAAAGAACTGCCTCTTGTTCTTCTGCAAATGTAAAATAGTACAACATGTAAAGACAGTGATTGTTAAGTACGTACTAAATATTGCAAGAGTCTAAAACTTAAAACTTTTGGTTACGTTCAAAGTCTTTCGTTCCTCGTTGCTTGTTTCAGGGATCTTGTCTCAAACATCTTGACATGCACAGACACGCGACTTTCATCTCGGTTTTTTGGTCTTTGTGCAACCAGATATCTTTATCTTTCTTTTATCTGGATAACAGTGTGTTGTTCTGTATTTCCTATATTGCATCATGCGCTCCTATATCGAACAGACTGCCCAATTGAAGCACAAATACTCTCCTTTTTACTCCATGTTTACTTACTCATATTTTGCTTTTTACCAGAGCACGATGTCTCTCTCATGTAGTTTCATGGGCAGCTACATTGCGTTGTACATGGTCATTCTCTTGATTCTAGCTATTTGCCAGAATGGGATGATAGATTCAACTTGTTCATAGGCAAGTTCCTGAACCTTCGGCCTCCCTACAATTTCCGATAAATTCTGAAGATTAAGGAACTAAAGGAACGCCTGCTTATTGGACAGAAGCATGGAACCACTGACAAAAGCTGAAGGGTATCCAACAAGGAAAGTTTCAGTGAGATATCTGGTAGCTGGCCTAGTTGACACCTGCCTGTGGGCAGTCCGGTGGAGGTTTTCTGAGATATCAACTGTGTGCCTACGGAGCTCCCTCAGCTCCTTGTTTATTGCCATCGTGAACTTGAAATATTAATTATTTTTTATTCATTATTATTAATTATCAATATTTATTATTATTAATTCTTATTTTTAATTTTATGTTCTTTCAATTAATACCTAATTGTTGCTCTATTTTATTTAGATAAAAAGTTAAAGTGCAAAATCCTGATTCAAAGGACCCTGGAACTGGTGCTTTTGGCCGATTTCAATGCATAAAATATAAAGCTCCAGTCGGCCATGCCTACTAATATCCCAGGACCAAATAACTGTGATTTTCTACTTTCTCACTTCAAAACCTATAAAAATAGAGAAGGTTGATAGTTGACAGACCTAATGCCAAGGTATTACAGCCTGTGGCCTCCGTTGTTGATATGATCCAACGTGATAAAAATGCCTACTTGGGATGGCTCTTACTCCTCTGAGCCACTACAATCATCATGGTGTGCGAAATCAAGAACAGACACCTGCTATACTGAGGCCCTCTGATGGATGCCATGGTGTAAGGCGCAAGGAAGAGGTTTGATCCTATTCTGTACAATGATGAACGCTTGCTCGCTGCTGACTTCGATCTCAGGTTACAAAATTCAACACGCAACAGTATAGTTAATTATTAAATTACTATAATAATGAATAAAATCACTATAGTAGGTAGCTAGAATTGTATGTAGATTATGAGCTACTTTGATTAGATTTCGTCTGCGTTGGCTCAAAATATATGACAGGACTAAAGGCACGAACAAGTATGCCAAAAAGTTGATGGAGGCCAAGATGGAGGAATACCTTAAACAAGAGGCCCTGGAGATGGCAAGTAGCCACAGCCTCGAGGAGGAACTACATATTTACTATGCCAAGTTGACTTCATGGACGTCACACCAACATATGAGACTAAACATAAAATGTCGGTGAAGAATTGGGACAAAGGCCTGGTTAAATAATTGCTGGATGGCAAGATGTAAGACAGCCTGCATGACAGGACTTTCATTCATGGAAGGCCTTCTGGAAATTGTTCATCAGGTTAGACTTATTATTATGAAATATTAATATTTTAATCACTCATAATATATTATTCACCTCGAATGCATTAATTTACCCACAATATATTATTTAAATCAGTTGAACAAATTTCTGAATAAAAATTATATTATCGTCTTTTTTCAGGTGCTAGTTGGCTGTCACTCGCGAGCGAGGATGACGTCATCTGAGTCGTCAGGTGGTTGAGTAGGCCCAGGCGCGACTTGCACTGTTTCTAGCCCATCCCGCAGATGATGCTGAGGGGAAGTTGTTGCCGTAAGGCTTGGATGGTCACTTTCGTATAACTACACTCTGGTCGCTGCTGTTCATTGTCACGTCGGGTGGTTTCGAACCTCTCCACTGCCCGCTGGTCTGCACGACGCCAACTAGGGCGATCCTCCGCGGAGCTCTCCCATTAATTGACGTTACTGTTGCCTTTCTTTAGGTAGGACTTCAATGTATCCTTCAATCCGTTTTTACCTCCTCCTCTCGCGCGGGTGCCAGTTTGTAGTTCGGAAACAAGACCAGCCGAGGAACTCTTGTCTCTAGAATTCGAGCGCGTGACCCGGCCATCTAAGTTAATTTTTCATTAAGAGGGCTAATATTTGTTCTTCGTTTCTCCCAGGAAATGTGTAGGATTCCTCGGAGACATCTTTGGTGGAACTGCTCGAATGATTTCACACGGCGCCGGTATGTGGGCTATGTTTCGCCACTATATAGTAGTACCGTGTATATGATGAGATTTGTCTTTGTTTTCAGGCTGTGATTGTCAAGGACGCTTGACTTTAGTTTCTGGAAGGCTGCTCCAGCGTTGTTCGGGTGATGTTCCACTTCCTTGTCAATGTTTACATTCTCTGAGTGGTGACTGCTAAGGTATTGGAAGTGTTCCACATATTCAAGTTGCTCTCTTTCCACACTAATAAGAGGAGGGTTATGCGAGCTTGATGGTCTCGGCTGGAATACGGTTTTGGTTTTCTGCATATTTATCTTCAGACCAAGCTTTCTATAAACATTGTTAACTGCACTCACAGCTGCTTGCCTCTCGTCCACAGAGTGAGCTATGAGCGTGCAGTTGTCGGCATAATGGAGTTCAAATATGCCTAGTTCTCCAAAATTTGTTCTGGCCTTCAGGCGCAGTAGGTTGAATAGTCTTCCATCAAGTCGGTGCCAGCTCCACCGAAGATGGTAGATCATTCTGAGCTAGGTGAACAGCCACAGCCACATAGATGTTAAACTGGCTTGGTGCGATCACACAGACCTGCTTAATCCCTGCCCAGATGTTAAAAGGCTCAGTCTGACTGCCGTTGTATGCTACTGATGCTGGCATGTCATCATGGAGGAGTCTCAAGATACTAACGAATTTGGATAGGCACTC
Organism: Ceratothoa steindachneri; assembly: GCA_963969495.1. Lineage (NCBI taxonomy): Eukaryota > Metazoa > Arthropoda > Malacostraca > Isopoda > Cymothoidae > Ceratothoa > Ceratothoa steindachneri. The sequence goes on from OZ018326.1 coordinate 162,074,785, forward strand.
ATATTTCTGTAGGATTTTCTATAGATTCTCACAGTTTAGTGTAGCAAATGATTTTGCAAGGTCTATGAAGGTTATAAATAGGTCGCGGTGTTGCTCAAGGCAATTTTTATGGATTTAAAGGGTAGTGAATATCATCTCTGTTGTTCCACGCACCGCCCAAAAGCCACATTGTGAATCAGGGAGGTATTCTTCGACAATTGGGGATGAACGGTCTGCTAAGATGCGCGCCAGAATCTTTCCAGCAGTCGACAGGAGTGAGATACCGCATTACTTTCCACATTGCGATCTGTCTCGTTTCTTAAAACGGACATATGTTCATTAAGGTAATTCAATGTAGCACCTTTTTTTCCTGGAGGAGGAAATCATCACAACATTTTGGTATTCATGAAGAGAAAGGAGCATTTTCCTTTGAAGAAGGACTCAAAGAAGTCGTCGTTGGAGCTTCATGGGTAATAAACAGTAAGTTTGTCAGTTCTGGGTGTGTTGTCGAGTAGCTAATTAGTCTAATTCTCGAGGGGCAGATTCTAGGACAGTTCGAACAAGGGAAAGCGCCTCGTTGAAGGTTTTGTATTATTTGCATTTTTAGTAATTTCAATTTTAAATGTATTTTCAAAATAGTTTGGGGTCATAATAAACCAGTTCTACCTTTAAAAGTGCATTTTATAAAGGTAAACCAAGTTTCATATGTAGAAACCTAAAATGCACCATTAGCAGATTAGCGTACTTTCATCAGTGAATAGACAAGTTTAAAAAAGTAAAGGATCAACCGGAGAGATATACTGGATTAACAGTTGACGAGAAGCTCACCTTTTTCATTAGTTGCCCACATCTTAATTCTTGTATGAAGACTAATTAAATTTGAAAATTTAGAGATACACAGAGCAATTTTCGGATATGATAGAATAAACCACTTTAAAGAATACGGGAAAAAGATAGGAAGAAGAGACAAGGAGTGTAGGAAGAGGAGCACACACTACTCCCATAATCTGAATATATATATATATATATATATATATATATATATATATATATTAAGAGAGCAGAGGGGTTGCGTGTTGCCAGGCGTATACATATTTTAGGATAAATAAGCAGAAAGAAAGGGGTTGTTTTGGGGGGGAGTGGATTTGACCTGTGTAATTTGTGGAGGATTATAATTGTAGTAAAACAAGAGCCTCACTCACTACTCCCGAGTTCTTCCCTATCCGAATACACTACGAAAAGAGACATCCACACCATAATCCAAACTTAAATAATTTTTCAATTAAAGACACAGCAAACAACGAAAACCAACTACGTACAGTGGAATCTCTTTATATTGGATTTAAAAACCTCACTCTAAACTCTGACACAAGCTCATGTCCACTTTTACTACAACTATAATCATCCACAGATTACACACGCCAAATCCACTTCCCCCCCCAAAACCCTTATCTTTCAAATATTTCTATTACCTTCCCCTTTTTACAATGAAGACACACACAACTAATTAATCTCAGTTTTATTTAAAAACAAAAACATATTTCCTATTCCCTAATATTTAAAAGCTCTGCATTTTTATAATCTGAATATTACCACCTCTACTGTTCCCCATTTCCCATATAATTAAATTATAAATATCGGATAACTTATCTACAAAATTCTTATGTTTGTATATATTTATAATCTCACATCCTTGAGAATGGGTTCCTACCCGAAACTTCGGTACCAAGAAGTTATAATATAGTAATGAACTTCCTAAATTTAGCCTGCTTATTCATCCTAAATATATATATATATATATATATATATATATATATATATATATATATATATATATATATATATATATATATATATATATATATATATATATATATAGATAGATATATATATATATATATTCCTTTTGATATGTTGAAATAAATCGCTAAACACACTAGAAAAGAGAAATGGATCAGATGCAGAGAGAGGAGATTAATTTGCAAATGTATCGACGAGATTACTCAGACACGTTTTCTACACATAATCCCTGATTACTCGCCATGAGGAAATTAAACCCAAGGCTGGCAGGCAAAAAATGAATGTAGACGAGTATGCAAATATTAACAAGGGAGATGAGAATTCGTCAAGAGAAAAAAATGAAGCAGCATTCATCCGTAAAATCGCTAATTTTATTCATTCCCAAAGAAACTTCCCTGCTAGTCCATTCCTCCAAAACCTGTTTCCTCAACAAATAACCACCCAATTATAATTTCGTGATCCATCTGATTAATATTGCGGATCTCCTCCATTGGTGGCTTTGTCAATAATTTTAATTTTTCATTTTACTTTTCCCAATCAAAAGCCCTCTGGTTTATACTTTTCTTTATTTAACAAAAAAAATAACAGCTGCTAATTTTAGGTCAAACCCTTAAAAATAAAAATTGTCATTAATATTGGACTCGTGTTGGAAGCCAGTGACTTCCGAAGTCTATCTCCTACGTAAAATACATAGATATTTATGAAAAAACGTCTCCTAAATTGCAACTTTCTTCTCATTTGAGCCATTGTAAACCCAAAGTAACAGCTAGCAATAATGATACTCCTTAAAATAATGATAATAATAAAAATAATGATAATAATAAACAATATTGGATGACTAACAGCATAATTTTTGCTAATATAACTATCATTTTTGTACAGGATGAATTATCAAATAAAAAAAATCAAGTAATTGTAAAAAGAGAACCTTGACAATTATACCATTTGAAAGAGAATGTAAAACAACATAAGGGTTTTAAAGTTCGTTAGAATCGGACGAATAGTTATGATGTTATTGCCAAAACAAAATAATTTATCGGCTAACCTAGTGAGAATCTTGTGAATTATATCATTCGAAAGAGAATGTAAAATAACATAAGGGTTCGTTAGAATCGGCCGAATATTTATGATATTATTGCCAAAACAAAATAAATCCGGAGCTAACCTTGAGAGGACTTTGGCAATTATGTCATTCTAAAGATAATGTAAAACAACATAGGTGTTTCAACTTTGTTAGAATCGGCCGAATAGTTATATTATTGTCAAAACAAAATAATTCCCGGGCTAACATTGGGAGGACTTTCGCAATTACGAGGGGCTGTCAATAAGTTTTGCAATTCGGATATAAGGAAACGAGATATGAGGAAAAGTGTTTTAGTATTTTTCAATATAACTACCCTAGACTTCAATGCACTTGCGCCACTTGTCCCTGAGGCTTCGAATTCCCGACATTCATAAATCTCCCGACTGCTGTTCAATCCACTCCTGGAGGGCGAGCTGGACACCTTCATCGTCCCCAAACCGACGTCCACGCCGTGCAGCCTTGAGCTGGTGGAATAAAAAGTAGTCGCTAGGGATCCCAGTGATGGACCCACGTTTCATCACCTGTCACTATGCGTGACTCGAAACCGGCCGGGTCTCGGTTGTACAGGAGCAGCAGCTCCTCCGAAATTTGACGACGTTGAAGTCGATCATGGGGCGTGAGGTTTCTAGGGACCCAACGGGCAGAGACCTTGTTCATGGCTAAATTGTCGTGGATGATGTTGATAACACTTCCATGTGATATTCCAAGTTCTCGCTCGATTTCTTCGACCTTCACCCGTCGATTTTCGAGGATCCTCCTCTCCACACGGGCCACATTGTTCTCGTTGGTCATGTCTGACGGGCATCCTGAAGGAGGTTCATCTTCAAGGGACTCCCGACCATGGCGGAACTTCCTATTCCATCGAGCGATGGTTGCATAGGGAGGGGCGGTGTCTGTGTACACTGCAACCATGCGTTCATGGATCTATTTTGCATTCTTGCCTTCCTTGGTCAAAAATTTGATCACTGCGCGGTGCTCAACCTTGTCTATTCTTGAAAAATTTGTGACTGAAGATCTGCGATCAGCTACTGCTTCTTAAATTGACGGGGCAGGGGCGTGGGGCTGCAGGTCCTGACTTGTCATAACTTGTCCTAACACCCCCACAAAATAACCATCCCCCTTCCTCTGCTTTGGCCCAACCGATTCGCAAAACTTTTTGACCGCCCCTCGTATATCATTCAATAGAGAATGTAAAACAACATAAAGGTTTCAAATTTTGTTAGAATCGGTAAAATAGTTAGGATGTTATTGCCTAAACAAAATAACTCCTGGGCTAAGCTTATGAGGACTTTGATAATTATATAATTTGGAACAGAATGTAAAACAACATAAGAGTTCCAAATTTCGTTAGAATCAGCTTAATAGTTACAATTTTATTACAAAAACAAAAAAAGTAAAACGGGGCCCGACTGACTGACCGACATAGTAAGATGTAGAGTCACCAGTGACTAGACTCGCACGCGACTAATAGGAGTTGCATTAGAATGGGTATGCAATAGGGCAATAAACCAGTATGACAATGAATATTTAGAAGAGTTGAATATTTTTCGGAATTTTATTGCTATGTAAAAATTTACGAGTGAGTTAACTGAGAGTAATTTAGTTGAAATTGTTTTGCAAGGTTGGCAGTACGAACGAAACAATTTGCATACTCCTCGATGAAGGTTATTTATTTTTTGTATGTAAGGTTATAGAGCACAGCTAGTGATTTTATAAGTCATTTTAGATAAAAAAATAAGTGAATAGTGTGGTGTGATCAAGTTTGAAATAGCTGAAAGAAGTTGGGAGGTCAATTTGAATTTATATATCATTGGTTTACTATTAGGGAAAGGCGTATAGAATAAAAGAGAAAAATGCCACCATCTAGGTCTGTTTGTATCACTTGGGAATGAACGATTAATTGTGAGGATTTCGTTGTGGAGAACCAATGGACTTGCTCTATAATGAGATCCTTGTAATAATATTGGCAATGCAATTTTCATATATTAATGGATCATAACGGTAAATTAAGACCGAGCGTAGTGATTTAATATATCGAGGCGGCTGGATAACATTAGAATTATTTCAAGATCGTCCAAGACAATGACAATTTTGATGAGATTAAAACAATGTTATTAGTGTGGAGGACTGATAATATATCTAGATTCCACTCGTAGACAGCCATCAGAGTTGAGGGGACCAGTATGGGCACAATGTAGGGATGATAGATGCAAACACCAGGAAAAAACTCTAAGTTTTGTCAACATAAACTTTGAGAATGGATTGTTTTATGATTTTGTCATTTATTCACTCCACAAACCGACTATTTTAGGGATACACAAACAATTCGTGGCGTATGGTCTCCAGGGAGAGCACAACACTCAGTGTTGATCCCGAAGGAACGCTAGGCACCAGTATGTTACACTGTCAAGAGCTTAAGTAGGCCCAAGGCACTGTGGGTACGGCGGGTAGGAGTGAGTGAGAGGGATTTTCGTGACCCCTCTTTCTCGTATCTACTGTGAGTCCCGTGTGTGAAATGGTAGTTAATGAAAAATATTTGCTGATAAGTGAAGGAATTAAGAGGTTTGCCAAGATGACAGTTTGGCTGGAGATCATGCTAATATCTCTCCATTGCAGGTAGTTATAGATAGGAAGCTCTAGCCACACAAAAAATAAAGACAACAAACATATTTATTTACCAAAAAGTTAACAAAGAAGGTGCCAGAGTCACTCAAGAAATCTTCAAGATTAGTATTTTCCAAACCTAAAAAAATTTTTAGTCTAAAAAGTCAAAAATCTACATCTAGAATTTGATAAAAAGTCCATTTATAATCCTGTATTGGCACATCTAGAAGTTAAAGTGTTAGCGTGATAAAGTTAAAGGCTTGTCTCAAATGAGAATCACGCATTTCTGTTTTAGTAACTCTGTCTATTTGTATTTTTGTCACTGTAGTGTTTGTCTATTAAAGACGGTCAAACCGTTATTGGTAATGATTCTTATTAAAATTGATGTAGGATTCTATCTCTCTGGCTATTATTTTCTATTCCTATTCTGGTTATAATTGTCTATAAGCTATTCTCTCGTGATCCTTTAGTTATCTAATAAATCTTAGTTGTCATTTAGAAGTCATGTGTTTTTCTATATCTTTATTTCTTCCTCCTCTTCTCTTCTTTCATCAATTCTTGGTTTGGTAAATCAATTCCTATTTCATTCTGTCTTTTCAATAAGTTTCCCGGCTCTTTTTTGCAATTATTCTGTTGAGTGGCTTTATCTTCGTCTCCCTATGAAGGTCTGGTTGTTTTCTTACTTTTCCTCCTTTAGTGTTGTTATTATGTACACATATTTATACATTACTCTTTGGAGTGTCAGTAACTCCTGGAGATCGTGTACATCCCTAAAGGTTGGATCAATAATTGTGGATTGTATCATCGCCTGGTAAATCTTCCTCTTTTTCTTTAGGTTGAGGTTTCATAACTTGTATAGTAGTACCAGTCCGTTTACCCCTAATTTAGCCTCTCAGTAACGTGTTTTTTTTTCCGAATGTGATGTCGCAATGGTTAGCCTAAACACCTTATACTCTCTTCCGTATCTATAGCACTCTCCTTCTACATATGCATCTGAGAGGCTCATCCTGTACACATGTATGATAGTAAATTTATAGCTATTGGCTTTAATTTTGCATTTTTCTTCATATCTATTAGTACTTCTTATCTCTTCTGCCGTCATTCTAGCTTGTGTGGGTCAGTTTCTGTAAGGAAAAACTATCAGATGACTGATGTCCTCGGCGAATCGAATATTCAGGCAGCACTGATTTCTGAGTTACAAGAAATTTCAATTGAAGATTGAATAAAACGACGTGCTCAGACATCTGCCCTGGAGAGAACCGGAGCCTGCTATAATTCGTTTCCCTGTTAACATCCATACTTCATAAATTTTCTCGATGTGTTTAGCCCATTTCTCCTTTTGTTTTTCGTAAATTAATAATATTAATTCCCTTTTCTCTCGCCTGATTGCATTGTGGGACTCCCTTGATAGTCCAAATCTTATTATATTTTCCACCGCTTGACTAATCCTCTCGCTCAACGCCAACATTTTTAGTGTCCATCTGAATTGTTGGATTGTTGTGAACGAGTTAATTGTGATGTTCTCCTGCTCTGCCCTATTAATTCCTTCTCTATTTTATGAAACTCATCGTTAATTTCCTCTAGAGTGTCTTTCCTCGAGAGGATTGCGTACTTAAGACTGAAATAATTCTTGGTATGTATCCCAATACGCTCTCTGTTATGCCTTCCATTTCCTCGAGAGATTTCTATAGGTTGCTTGTTCATATGCAATAGAGTTGCAGTATGGTCACTGCAAGGTACCTTTACTGGTTCCATAATATAGTTAAAGGGCAGATTTAAATTAGATAGGCAGATATCTGATTTTGGAGGAAATTCTCCTCGTAGCTATGTAGGAAAGATTAATACCCGTTTTTGAGATATCCTTCTATTGATGAGTGTATTAAATTGTCTTTCGAAACTGTTTGTAGATCTGTATCTGGATGCCCCGCAATGGGTGTTTAAACCGCCCATTAAGATTACCGGCGTCTTATTTTTAAATGGGTTGGTAAAGGTTTGCGCTGGTAATTAGGTGTGCCTAGGTGGATGGTATCTTGTTGCAACAATGATGCTGCTTAACTCCACTTGAATTTCTATAGCTAAATAGGCATCTTTCATTCCTTGTACTATATTGAAATGAAATCCTTGCTTGATAGCTATTGTAGCACCTTCGTGTGCCTATCCTGATGAATTTGTAGCTAAAATTTGTAGTTCCATATCTTTATTTTCTCGTTTTCTATGTTTCTCCTCTGTTATGATATTAATATAATATCTGGATCAATATTTCTAAATAAGTTTCAGTAGACAATTTCCTTGTCTTTCCATTAGCATGTTTTAATTTGTAATATTTTATTTTCTTCATTTCGATATTCCAATTTTAAATTTCTGTTCGTTTATTTGTTTACCGTGTGGTGTCTTAACTGTTGAGATGAGTGTCAGAAAATGAAGGAGAGAGAGAGCGAGCGTGTGTGATCGAGTCACGAGAAAGGGATTTCGAGCGAAGGAGAAATGCTTGCAGACCGTCAGCAAACTTCCGGAGGGATAACGCGCCAGAAACCCGTCCCGTTTATGGTGTTACAACCCTCACCGCCGATTCCTGCCATCGAGGATGTGGAACCGAGCGGATCACGCCTCCGTCGGCAAACATTGGAACTTTCGGATTAGTAGTATATATTCTCTATCCAGAGCATAATCTTCGAAGTATTCTTAGAGCTTTCGGGTCGCGAGCTGTCCCTACGTTGCTTCCAAGAAAACAAGCCCACGCAATACAGATGGTATTCACGCGGCATCATGAGAGGTCTTTGGAATCATTCATCGACGACGCGCAATCCTCAGTCTCGCAGGAGGAATCCATATTTGGAACGACGAAGACTAAGTCTTGAATATCGCGCTTTACTCCGCTTCCTCGAAGAAATACCTTCACCCGAGTACCCATACTCGTAGTCTTTTCCAGAAAATCGTAAGGCTTACATTTTATTTCATCGTCGAAGAGGCGTGACGCTCTCTGACGGAGAGACTCACCTCGTGATCTCCGTCCGATCCCTCTCTGGTAATTATTGTAATAATTAGTGCTCGTACGGCTAAGACTCGCCTCGCAATCGCCTCCCGCTCTCACTCAGGTAATTAGTCTACTTATTGAGCCTAGTACGGCTAAGACGATTCATACTTGTTATTTTAATTTCATTCAATTAGTAAAGTGTGTATATTATTCTGTGAATATCTATTGTTCTTTGTATAGGATTAAAAGATTATTTTTGTTTCTCCTGCCTAAATCCTCTAACCACCAAAGCCTAATTAAATAGTAGCAATACCGGCCAACGATTAATTCACTCTCACCATTTATAATCCATACGCACTCAAAGAGGAAATCTTTTCCTAATTTGGGCTGTCGTCTTCAGTCGCCTGCATCTTTGGAGGGAAGTCAAAAGGGTCAGGTTCGCACTACCTGAATTCTACGACATATTAATATTAAAACTGGCGTCAGATCTTTAAAGGGTCCCCCCCACAACATCTGGCATCCGTTAAGCTGCCAGTGTTTAAAGAAGAGGAAGACTTCGCCTCCGCCCTAACACAGTTTGAGAAGATATTCGAGGTAAATAATTTTGATATAGAATCAGACGACGTAGCCAGATTGTTGCCCCTTCTAAACACCCACATGAGGGATATTTTTATCTCCCTGCCGGCAGACGCAACCATCGACTACTCCAGGTTAAAGGCGGAACAGCAGGCTGCCTGCAACCTGACTCCCGATTTCTACCGCGTTGAATTCAGACAGTGCCGAATCCAACCCAAAGAGAACCTTCAGACAATTCTGGCTTACCTTGCAAAGACTCATTAATTTTTCGTTGGATGCTTCGAAAGTGCCTCAGGATTACGATGCATTGATTGACTTCACCCTAAAGGATCAATTTTTGGCATCACTTCCATCTGAAATCCGGTCTTTTATTAAAGACAAAAGATACACCAGCTTCAATGAGTGCGTCGAACATGCGGACGTATATGCCGCCAGCCACAACTGTAACTCTAAAGAAGGAAAAAAGATAGGTCCCACAAGTCTTAGTTTAAGAATTACAAATTCGTTTCCCCCAAAGAAAGAAAACTTCATTAAGGTAACCGTCGCGGTTAACTCCAAACCCAGCCAACCACCCGTCAAACAGGAAGATCGAATTTTCTTTTCTAAACCCCCTACGTCAGCGGTCGCCAGGAGGACATTCGTGTGTTTTTCGTGCGGAATCGAAGGACACGTGAAATATAACTGCCCTCAGAACTCACAATTGAGAAATAACTTCTCCCAGCATGTGCACCAGGTGAGTGCCACATCTTTTCATACCCCGTCCATCCTAGAATCTCCTCTCTCTTCCAGTGAACCCGATCTGTCTGGCCACCAGGTGAACTTTTGGTTCAATAAAAGAAACCCTGGGGCCCTCCAATTCGAGTCAAGTACGGTAAACGGCTGCCTTATCTCCACCCTACACCGAGATACGGGGTGCACGTGTATCGTGGTTTCGGATAAGCTACTTTCACCAGTAGCCCCGGATCACTATCGGTTCGCTATCGTTCATGACTATCTGGGACTCGCAAATCGGTTCACCATATTGACTGTGCCTACTTGACCGGCTGGGCAGAAGTAGTGGCGGCACCCATAAAGTGTTGTGCCGTTTTGATTGGGCAGAGCCCCAAAGTCTCCTCACCTCCAGTGGCACAACCCGTTACCACTCACTCCCAGGATCATCGAGAATCAGAAGCGCCTGTTCCACTGGAAATCCCCGGAGCCCCGGATTATGGCAACATCGTTAGCCAGGAATTTTCCAAAAACAGGAGTGTGATCCCTTCAACCCTTATGGGCTAAGGCCCGGGGCAAAACGCAGGAATTGGTTGGAAGTGGCAGATTAACTTCTTTCAATATTAAGGATAACCTCCTCTACCGCGTATTTCCCCCTGAAATCCTGAAGAGGCCTTATACTCCAAACCGCTCATGACAGCCTTTTCGTTGGTTACTTTGGCCACACAAAGACGGTCAGACTACTTTTTAAATATTTTTATTGGCCTCGAGCCACCGAAGAAATCCTGCAATACTGTCGTTCGTGCCCCATGTGTCAAAAGACCGCAGTTAAGGGGCGAGTCAAGCCCGCCTCCTTAAAGAGGGGCCCGTCATCTCCAAACCTTTCTCCTGAGTAGCTATCGACCTAGTCGTCCCGTTTCACCCACCATCTAGTGAGGGCCACAGTTATATTCTCACTCTAGTCGATTTTGGTAATCACTTCCTTTAAGTTGTCCCCATCAAAAGTATTGACAGCATTTCGTGTGCAGAAGCGCTTATCTCCATTTTTCCCGCCTTGGATTACCTAAATAGATCCTGTCGGATCGCGGCCGGCAGTTTACCTATCATTTAATGGAGCAGGTAGGGAAAATGCTCATGATAAAGCTCCCTTTTACTATCCTCTTTAACAAGGCTGGAAACAGTATCTGTGAAAGGTTTAACTCCAATCCCATGGCCATTTTGTGAAAGCTGTGCGCGGAACAACTGATTGAATGACACCGATATCTTCTCGTGGCTCTTTTCGCCTACAGGGATATACCTCACCGCACTTTGGGTTTTGAGCCCTTCGAACTGTTATATGGTAGGAATGTTCGGGAACACTGACAATTCTTAAAAAGTTATTTGCAAACCAAAAATTAGATCGGAAAGTACAATCGTCTTACTCGTACTTGATCGAGCTTTGTCAGAAGTTAGAAGAATGCGCCAAGTTAGCCTACCAAAATGCCGACGTAAATCTGGCCAAATATACCTCTTACTTCGAAAGTAAATCTCAGGATCGAAGATTCAACCCCTGCGAGGAAGTTTTGCTATTGATCCCGACGAACAATAAACTCCTGAACCACTGGGAGGGCCCTTACCGGATAGTCTAAAAACGCGGCCCCGTAGACTATGTGATGAAGACTCCATCTGGAAATAGGCTTTACCATGTAAACCTCCTCACGAAAATACCACTGGCGTGTTGGGACCCATCAGATAGTAGCCAGAAATGAAGAATCAGCACTCGAAGGAGATTACCCCCTGGACCACCTGGACACCTTGGGCGTGGTCCAAAACGTCCGCGTGGAACAAGACGAAGATTACCCCTTAGTCGTACCCGACTTAATGGAATTTCCTACCAAGGAGTTAAAAATAAGTAGTCAATTATCCACCCGTCAGACAACCAGCTCCAAGCTACCCTAAATCGATTCAATGACGTCATCTCCGACATCCCAGGATGTGCTACCCAATTCGAGCACGATATCCAGCTAACTACGCAAGAAACCATTAGGTCTAGACCATACCCTTTGCCCTTTCATTTAATGAAAGAATTCAATAACGAAGTAAAAAAATTGTCAAGGTTGCAGATAATTGAGCTATCTAAATTAGAGTATGTACCCCAGTAGTTATGGTAAAGAAACCCGATAATTCATATAGAATGTGAATTAACTTTAAAAAGTTAAACACTGTCACCTTGTATGATGCAGAGCCTATCCTATTAATAGACCAAAATCTTCATCTGTTCGAAAATGTGAAGAATATTTCAGAATTAGCTCTGTGTAAAGCGCATTAACAGATCCCTCTTAAGGAAAGAGTTAAAGGTTCACCGCATTTCCAAATGAAAATGGGTTAATGCAGTTTTGACGGCTTCACTTTGGTCTCGTCACCGCTTGTAGTAATAACAATCGGATGAGGAGAAGGATTTTAGATTGATTACCTCATGAATCCTTCTAGTTGATAACATTTATGTTGCCACGAATGACGGGGAATTCTGTTTGACCGCCCTTCATGCTCTGTTACTAAGGTTAGGAGACCACAATCTTACCATCGGTCCAAGAAAATGTCACTTTGGTTTCAATACCATTGGGTATTTAGGGTTCCGCATAGGTAACCATCAATTATCCCGCAGGAAGAAAAGATCAGAGCCAGTGTAAAGATACCCCTGCCCATAACCAACAGATAATTAAGTTTGTTTTGGGGCTTCGCCTCCTATCGTCGGTTTATCCCGTATTTTGCAACACTTTCAGCTCCGCTATGCAAGCTCCTAAAGAAACGATCCCCAGAGCGACTCGTCTGGACCCCTTACTCAATGGCAACCTTTAGAAAGCTTAAAGGTAAGCTCGCATCAGCTCCAATTGGAATTAGCACCGATGCCAGTAACGAAGGCATAGGGTGCGTATTGGTTCAATACGGACCTAATGGCGAGAGTTTCCCCATAGCCTACGCCAGCCGAAAGTTATTACCTCGCGAAAGTAACTATGCGGTAATTGAACGCGAGGCACTTGCTATCATATGGGAAAAAACAAAAATTTAAAACATACCTATTAGGCAAGGAATTTGTAATTGAAATTGATCACAAACCACTAGCGTATCTTAAGAACATTAAAAATAACAATGAAAGAATAATGCGTTGGAACCTAGTTCTTCAAGAATTTCAATTTAAGATGTTGTATTTAAAAGACTCGAAGAATTGTATGGTTGATAGCCTAAGTCGAAATCTTGTACATTTCCCTCCCGATAAAGTTGGGCCTACCAATTTTGTCTCTCATGTAAATAGGTCTGGGGAAATTTCGGTCTTTTCCCGTGGTTGTATATATACGTCCCCCCATTCTTTTGTGATCGAGACCCGATAAGCCACAGCTGAAATTCATGTTTGTTTGTTGTTATTAGCCCCTGATAATGGCATTTTTTCTAAATATTTAGGTAGTTATTATTTCTTTTGTGCTTTCATGTATTCTTGTATTCCATTGCTATTTTATTGTAATGGGAATTGTTGTAATTATTATTTCTTGAAGTTCCTTGTGATTCCGGACCAATTGTATGTACTTTTGTTTTCGAGCTACTCTAGGTATTGTGCACCTTTATTTTGTTTATAACTTGAGATGTCACTACTTCTGATGTTCCATCTTACGAGGGTAGATGTGTTAGAAAATGAGGGAGAGAGAGTGCGGGCGTGTGTGATCGACTCACGGGAAAGGGATTTCAAGCGAAGGAGAAATGCTCCCAGACCGTCGGCAAACTTCCGAAGCGATAACGCTCCAGAACCTCGTCCCGTTTATGGTGTTACGACCCTCACCGCCGATTCCCGCCATCGAGGATGTTGAACCGAACTGATAACGCTTTCGTCGTCAAACATTGGAACTTCCGGCGTAGTAGTATATATTCTCTATTCCTAGAATAATCTTCAAAGTATTCTTAGAGCTTTTGGGTCGCGAGCTGTCCTCACGTTGTTTCCAAGTGAGCAAGCCCACGCAATACAGAAGTTATTCACGTGGCATCATAAGAAGTCTTTGGAATCATTTATCGACGACGCGTAATCCTCGGTCTCGCAGCAGGAATCCATATTCGGAACGATGAAGACTATGTCTGGAATATCGCGCTCTACTCCGCTTTAGAGTTTCATCGTAAAACCGAGGTGAAGAGGGTGAATGCCTTCTCACATTCATGCAGCACCTCAATATTGGAAAGCCTGGTGGCTACACTCTTACCAGTTTCTCTTAACGACTTATTCAGGCTACAAGATAGGAAGAGATGCAAGTCATACCTACCTACAGCAAATACGGTGGCCACACAATTCAACTACACGTGACCTTGCATCCAACTCATACCCGACTAGAAAATGATTTCTTAAATATTGCGAAGTGTAGCATCATATTTGTGCAACAGAATCTAAGCAAATTTGCCGAATGTATCAATTTTACCGTATTTGAAAAGTTTATGATCCTGGATACTAAAATTACTACTTTTTTTAAAAGAGTTACGATACTGGCTTTACTACATTGCAAGATTATTATAATTGTTTTTGTTTCTTTTGTATAATTATCTTATTTTACTTTTATGTTCCAAAATTTTTTTGTTATTTTCATATGTAAATATCCTTATTACTTTTGTTTTATAGTTCCAAAATGTTAATCTATAATATGTACAATGTAAACTATTAATGCAAAAACTGAGATGGCCGGTTCTCGGGCAATCATACTACCTCCCCCTATATTTAAGTTTCACCACTTTTCCTCTCTTCCCTTGTCCCCCATTCCAAGGAAACGTGGAGGCGTTTGGGGCTCCCTCAATTTTTTCAACAAATTTCTCTATGAATAAAGAATATACCTCCTACAACAATGCAGGTAGAAACATTAACACACTGCTCGACCGACAAAACATGTAAAGAATCGGACCCGATTTCCTGACATACATAACTGGGACGACAGCTACAAAACCCGGTATATAATTTTTTCTACTATTAGGTTCCCCTACAACTACTATAATAACCCGGGCCCTATTATTCCGAGTAACCACCAGGCTATTAAAATTACGGTAGCTATAAACCCCATTCAAATTCCAATCCCAGAACGCAAAAGCTACAAGCAAGCCAACTGGCAAAATTATAGGGCCCACGTCTCGAATTATATGCCCGCTTCGTTACATGATGCAAACTTGGAGGAAATAGATGAGAAGCTGGATAAACTTACCAATTACCTAATTGAAGCCGATGTAAAGAGCTTTCCCAGTATTAAATATAAAACTCTCTCAGCTCCTATGAGACCCCTGACCCATGAATATAGGGACTTGTTCAATGTAGTAGCGTTGATAGGCCCAACTACAATGCCCAGAGAAGACTGAGAGAAATAAGACACAAACTACAGACGCTAATCACGGACCAACAGACACTACTATGAGACAGACTAATCGACAGGTTTGACATACAAAAGGACTCTTACACTTTCTGGCAGATGGTCAAACGTCTAAAAGGAAAACCTCCACGCACAAAATTCACTATCAAACGCTACAACACAACAATTTCGGAGAATTTTCTGGTTTTCAATCTTTAAAATTATCCCAGAATAAAATGACGATTACGACATCGAATTCGAAGTTGACTTAATACAACGGTTAAACAGAAATATACATAAACCTCTTCTTATCATTGTGCGTCGCAGGAAAGATTAATGGAGGAATATGGCATCAAAATAACTTCCCTAAGACTCTGTTACTCTAAAATCCTTTCGTCAAAGAGCACCGGGATACACGGAGCTGACGCGCGAGAATTATATCTAGGCCCTGCCTAACGTTTGGAGTGGCCTACTTAACATCATGAACACCACTCTGAACATGGGCTATTTCCCCGACCAGTGGAAATTGGCCAAGATGATTTTCATCGCTAAAGCGGGGAAGCCTACGGACTGCTCTGTCACCTTTGGTCCGATATCTCTCTTAGAATTTTCAGGCAAAGTCTTTGAGAAGTTATTGGCTAACGGAGTTAACTCTTTTCTTGATGAAGCCAACTTGCATAACGAGCAGCAACACGGTTTCAGATGGAAAAAAGAGACTGAGACGGCACCACTCGTTGTCACCGAAAAGCTAGCTGAGATCAAGGCAGAGAAAAGGCATGCTCATCTGGTGCTCCGCGATGTCAAATAAAGCTTTTGACAAGTTTTGAAAAGAGGCCTACAATATAAGATCCTTCATGTATGCCTCAACCCCATTCTTGGGGGGGATTTTGTCTGAATACATAATATGGAGGAGAAGATACATACAAATCATAGAACATAAAGGCCACAAATTCTAATTCGAAGCAGGGGTGCCTCAATGGGGCTGTCTCAGTCCTTTACTATACAACATTTGTACACGTGACCTACCACAACCACTCTCCGAGGGTTTGATATACGTTTAGTTTGCTGACGATATATCGCATATTTGTATCGTCGCTTATGTTCACAGGGGATTTATGGAGAGAAACACGGGTAGGGACATAGCTAACATCAACTCTTTTGAGAGAAGATGGAAAATATCCACCTATGCCTCAAAATTCAAAATAATTCCTATGTTTCGAAAGACCTTCAACGATATACGTGTAGATGGGTAGCGAATCACTTACTGCACGTAAGAGATGGTTCTGGGGCTCAAGATCACCACTAGGGGTTACACGAGTCATATCCATACAGTGGCGAATTGCAAGAGAAATTTGAGGGAATTTTATAGGTTCAGTGCCTTAAATCCCTCAAATAAACTAAAAAAATTCAATACGCGCATTCGCTCGATGCTCATGTACCCCCCGTGCGGCTGAATGCAAGCTCCGAGGCCCACATTGCGAAGCTAGAAAGAATTCGGAACAAAGCGGTGCTTATCATCACAAACACCCAAATGGGAGAATACAAAAGACAGAGGGAGCTCCACGTCTCGTTTGGATTATCTCCGATCAACGTGGCCCTTTACGAGATAGCAAAGAGGATCTGTCAAACCATTGGAACCCGTCTGTCCCCCGAGTTCTCTCGTAGACACATAAACATCGAGCTCGCTCGACAAATAAGACCTTTTAAAAGCAGCAAGGCACTGATAGAGGGCGACGTGACTCCAAAATACACATGATAAAGATGACTAAGTACAATCATAGTAGTAACATAGTGCTCAAGTTTCTTTATTAATTAAAACATAACTATAATGATACCAAAATTACCGATCTGGTTAATTTCAAAATAAATAATCTATCACTCACCAAAACATTTAAAATACCTTTAACAGGATAAAATCGGGCTTCAAAGTACATAAAGGCTTGAATGACTCAATTTATCAAAACTAATGTAATAAATTAAAAAGTTTAATTCAATTATAATAAACAATAATTTTTATAGTCATAACTACCAGCAATGAATGAGATAAAGTTTCACCTGGAAACTTTTAATTTAACTTCACCCAATTTCACCACTTTACTCTCTTACTAATATAACTCTCACTCTCTCTCTCTCTCTCTCTCTCTCTCTCTCTCCCTCTCTCTCTCTCTCTCTCTCTCTCTCTCTTTCTTTCTCTCTCTCTCTCAGTACATCCTTAAGGGCACTGCTATTGAATCCACCGACACTGAGAAGAACTTGGGTATAACAATCACTAATGACCTCAAGTTCTCGAAACCGTGCATGGAGGCGGATAAAAAGGCCTGAAGGATGCTATGCTACATAAAGCGCCAGTTTAGATATCGGAACAAGAAGATATTACTGTGTTTGTACAACTCACTTGTCCGACCGCACCTGGAGTATGCCGTACAATTTTAGTCCTTCGTTTCGAAAGGATATTGCGAGATTGGAACGGGTACAAGCCAGGGCAACCAAAGTGATTTCCTCTATCAGACACAAAAGTTACGATGATAGATTAAGGGAATTAGATTTGTTCTCGTTAGAAACCCGGAGACTGTGTGGTCAGCTTATCGAAGTGTTTAAAATACTTTGGGGTTTAGATAAGGTAGATAGACTACACGGATATTTTCCAACTTATTAAGGGCAGGACTAGAAAACATGGCTATAAACTGGAACTGAAGCGTTACAACCGTGATCTGTGTGGTAAATTTTCACATACAGCATCTATGATAACTGGAACGCACTTCCAGTGGTAGTTGTCAACAGCAATTATGTTGATCAGTTCAACTCAAGACTGGACAATGTCTTGAAAAGTGGCCGTTTGGGCACTTAAGTCGTTGTACAGAACTGTGGCTGCTCAACTGTTAGCCCAAAGGTATCCTCTTTGAATGGACCGTAAGGTCTCCTAGGGTAATTCTTGACCTTGTAGCTCCTTCTATATATATATATATATATATATATATATATAATGCTGAAGGACTGGCTCAACGAGCCAAAAAGAACAATAGAAAGAGGAAGAAGGGAAAGAAGGAAGAAGAGAAATTAGAAAGAGAAGAAGAAGAAGAAATTGTAGAAAAAAAAGAGGAAACCGGCAAGTCGCTTACGAAAGGGAAGACTCAATCGTCTGCAGAAAAATGTGCAAGGGTCACCCTTATTGGTGATTCTCAAGCACAGGGTCTGCAGCCCCTGCTAGCGGCCCGCCTTCGCACTAGTGTGAAGGTAAGCTGCCTGCGAGGATGGGGTAAGCACCACATCAGAGTAGAGGCGGAGAAATCTTCGATTTCTGAGAGTTCAGTCGTTGCTCTGATGGTAAGTGGCAACAACCTCTACCTGAGAGAAGATATGGTAGGCCCTACGGAGAAAATCCTCCACACATTCATGGGCGCCGTGGAAGACTGTGGGCTGAAAACACGCATGCGTGTGGTGGTTGGGATGCTTCCGAGGAGAGGTCCAAC
Organism: Ceratothoa steindachneri; assembly: GCA_963969495.1. Classification (NCBI taxonomy): domain Eukaryota; kingdom Metazoa; phylum Arthropoda; class Malacostraca; order Isopoda; family Cymothoidae; genus Ceratothoa; species Ceratothoa steindachneri. The sequence goes on from OZ018326.1 coordinate 162,093,325, forward strand.
AGGGACCGCTCACTCGATGAACGTCTCTTTGAACCGGTGCCTGTCAAAGGCAGAGGGGGTCTTTTTGTGGACCCGTACCGCACCTTTTATGGTAGGAATGATCTCTAATAAAGGGATAGGGTACATCTTTCATTTAAAGGAAAGGCGTTTCTGTCGAACATGATCCAGCATGTTACAGAGAGGACCCAAAGGAGTATCCGTCCCAGAATGAGGGTGGACGTACGTCAGTACGCCCGTGTCACACCTGAAACGAACTTCTCAGAGGTCGCAAAAAGGGATGTCTCTTTGCCAACAAATAAGACGGGAAACAGAAGAGCGTAGGGAGTCCTACATTCTGGAACTCCCTTAAAGTTATGTTTAATTCGTGGTCGATCAGGAACAAGTTTCTTGAACTTCGGGCCCTCGTAACGACAGAAGAACCTGAAATGGTAGCCATAACAGAATCGTGGGTAAAAACCTCAAACCGAAATTTTGAAGGTGAATTCACGATTCCCGGTTACCAACTCTTCCAAAAAGATAGGCCAAACAGAGAGGGTGGTGGTTTGATGTTGTATGTCAAGGATACACTCAAATCGACGTACTGCAACATTGTATCCGATCACGAGCTACTAGGAGTTGACCTAGATATAGGTCCTGGCAGATACAGGAGCCTGGTGCTTTACAGACCCCCTGCCCAACTCGTTGAAAACGACAGGGATCTGTGCCGGCTACTATGAAGATATTCAAGACAGTGTGTGTATCGCCATTGGTGATTTCAATACCCAAGTTGACTGGGAAACTAGAGAATCCTGTGGTGAGAACGCACTACTCCTGGAGTTCGCGAACAACGAGTTCCTCACTCAATGGGTGAGAGAGCCGACGAGAGGCAATAATACCCTCGACTTGTTTTTCATCCCCTAGGATAACATTGTTCAGGATCTCTCTCTAGGCGAAGAGCTTTGTGGCAGTGATCACCGACTAGTCATATTTATAGTCAAGGTCCCCAAGGTAGAGTCTGCGACTAGTAAATCAAGGAAACTTGATTTGAGAAGAGCAGACTTTGCAGGTCTCCGTGCTGGATTGACTGATGCCAGGCTAGAAGTGTGCGAGGATGTTGAAGATTCGTGGAATAGATTAAAAACTACGTTCATGAGTCTTCAATCACGTTCCATCCCTTCGAAATGCCTTAGTTGGTCTTTTGTTCAACCAAAGTGGTTTAATCGAGAAATCGGTCAACTGCTAAGGAAGAAGAGAACGGTGTACCGGCAGTCAAAGATTTCTGGAGACTTTGACGAGTACCGTAGGCTAGCTAGGAGGGTGAAGTCCAGTATAAGGACGGCTAAGCGGTCTGAGAACCTACGAGTGGCAAGACTGTAAAGAGAATCTCAAGGAGTTATTTGGATATGTAAACAGCCGTAAACCAATCGGTCGAACGATTGGCCCTTTGAGGAATAAGGAGGGGCCATTAAAGCACTCAGATGCAGAAAATAGTAATCTCGTGAACGACTACTTCTCTTCAGTGTTTACTGAAGAGTGTGGTCGCATCCCTCAGCCCACGGATTCTTACTTAGGGAAAAGCTGGAGGAAATGGACTTCACCGAAAGAGAAATAGAAAAAAAAGTTCACTGATCGAAAGACGAATAAGTCCCTTGGCCCGGAGAGGTTTCTACCTAATGTCTTGAAAGAAGTGGGCGATGAAGTGTCACGGCATCTGAGTACAATCTTCAATATTTCAATCTGGACCAGATGCGGTCCTAGAAACTGGCGTGAAGCGGAGGTGACTCCTATCTTCAAGAAAGAAGTCCCTAGCCAGCCGTCAAACTACTGACCTATTAGCTTAAGCTTAATAGTTCGTTAACTCATGGGAAGCATCATGGTGGACAAAATGACGTTATATTTAGAGTCAGTCGAACCTGCTACTGAAGATTTCCCAGCAAGATTTCCGAAGGCAACGGTCATGCCTAACGAAACTTGTGAAATTCTTCCACTTCGTTTTCAGTGAGCATGATCTGGATAAGGCGGTGGATGTTATCTACTTAGACTTCAAAAATCTTTTGATAAGGTACCACACCGCCACCTTCTACGGACAGTGCCTGCGCTTGGCATACGCGGAAAGGTAGCAGGTCGGATAGAGGACTGGCTAAGCGGCAAAAGGCAACGGGTGGTGCTGAATGGACAGGCTTCTAAGTGGGCACCCGTCACCAACGGTATACCAAAAGGTTCTGTTCTGGGACCACTATTTTTCGCCATCTATGGTAACGACATGGATGTTGACATGGTTGCTAAGATTTCAAAATTTTCCGACGATACCAAGCTTGGTATGAACGTTGCAAAGGAAGAAAACACTGCCCGCCTAGAAGAAAATCTACGGAAGATTGGGGAGTGGTCAGACACGTAGCAAATGCCAATTAACGTGAACAAATGCAAAGTATTGCATATCGGCCACTGAAATCCCCAATCAAGCTTTATCCTTAAGGGAAATGCTCTCGAACGCACTGATACCAAGAACGACCTGGGTATAACAATCACTAGTGACCTCAAGTTCTCGAAACAGCGCATAGAGGCGGAGAAAAAGGCCAAAAGGATGTTAGGCTACATAAAGCGACAGTTTGGATATTGAAACAAGGAAATAGTACTCTGTATGTACAATTCACTTGTCTGACCGCACCTGGAGTATGCCATACAATTTTGGAGTCCTTCGTTTCGAAAGAATATTGCAAGATTAGAACGTGTGCAAGCAAGAGCAACTAAATTGATACCCTTTATCATACACAAGAGTTAGGAAGATAGATTAAGGGAATAAGATCCGTTTTCGGTGGAAACTCAGGGACTCTGAGGCTGCGTGGTCAGCTTATCGAATTGTTTAAAATAATTCAAGGCTTCGATAATGTAGACTGCACCGATGCTTTCCAACTTAGTGAGGGCAGAACTAGAAATCATGGCTACAAACTTGAGCAGAAGCTTTAACACCGCGATCTGTGTGGGAAATTTTTAACATACAGCTTCTGGGGTAGCTGGAATTCACTTCCAGTAGGAGTTGTCAACAGCAATTCTGTTGATCAGTTCAAGTCAAGAGTGGAGAAAGTCTTGAAATGTGGCCGTTTGGGCACGTAAGCTGTTAGGCAGAACTGTGTCTGTTCGACTGCTATTCCAAACTTAACCTCATTGAATGGATTGTAAGGTGTTCTAGAGTACTTCTTATCCTTAGAGCTCCTTGTGGCTCTCTCTCTCTCTCTATCTCACTTTCAAAAAGCCTTCGATAATGTACCACACAGCCGCCTCCTTCGGATAGTGCCTGCACTGGGCGTAGACGGAATTGTAGCAAATGGAGAGAGAAATGGCTAAACGACAGACGGCAACGGGTAGTGTTAAATGGACAGGCTTTGAGTGCGTGCCCATTACTAGCGATGTTCCTCAAGGTTCTGTCCTGGGCCCGCAACTATTCATCATTTACGTCAACGACAGGGACGGTGACATGGTTGCCAAGATTTCTAAATTTGCCGATGACACCAAGCTTGGTATGAACGTCGCAAAAGAAGGAGATACTGCCCGCCTTCAAGATGATCTTCGGAAGAGTGATGAGTGGCCGGACACGTGGCCAATGCCACTTAACGTGAACAAATGCACATTTATGCATATCAGCCACCAAAACCTCTAATCTTAGTATATCCTTAAGAGCACTGCTATTGAATCCACCGACAGTGAGAAGGACTTGGGTGTAACAATCACTAGTGAACTCAAGTTCTCGAAACAGTGGATTGAGACAGAGAAAAAGTTCCAAAGGATGCTAGGCTACATAAAGCGCCAGTTTAAATATTGGAGCATAGAGATAGTACTGTATTTGTACAACTCACTTGTCCAACCGCACCTGGAGTATGCCGTACAATTTTGTAGTCCTTCGTTTCCAAAGGATATTGCGAGATTGGAACGTGTGCAAGCCAGGGCAACCAAACTGATTCCCTCTATAAGACACAAAATTTACGATGCTAGATTAAGGGAATTAGATCTGCTCTCGTTGGAAACTCGGAGACTGCGTGGTCAGCTTATCGGTGTTTAAAATAACTTAGTTTGGGCAGAAAGAGAAATCAGCGCTAGAATCTTGAACTGAAGCGTTATAACCGTGATCTGTGTTGTAAATTTTTCACATACAGCATCTGCCGTAGATTGAACCTATTTTCAGTGTAAGTTGTCAACAGCAATACTCTTGATCAGTTCAAGTGAAGACTTGAAAAAGTCTTGAAATGTGGCCGTTTAGGCAATTATGTCGTTGTGCAGAACTGTGTATGCTCAACTGTAATCCCAAAGGTACCCTCTTTGAATAGACCGTAAGGTCTCCTAGGGTACTTCTTGTCCCTGTAGCTCCTTGTCCTTCGAGCTCTCTCTCTTTCAGGAGACAGGAGAGCTAGACTCAAGCCTGTACGCAAAGCTCACCGACCTGATAAATAGTCACACGAGTTTGGTTATTGGTGACTTCAACTGCCGTGCCACTGACTGGAGGAAGTGGACAGGCGATGTGGAAGGGAGAAAATTGATCGAGTTCGCTCAGGATAACTTCCTGGCACAATGGGTAGAGGAGCCAACGGGGGGGTGAAAACATGTTAGATTTGGTGTTTACCACCGAGGACGGCATGGTATCCTGACTCAACGTGGGAGTGTGTCTAGGCTGGAGAGATCACCACGCAGTCACGTTTTCGGTCCACATTCAATGTGAGAGACACTCTCACATCGCTATCTTTAAACGAGACTTCCGAAGCACGAACTTTGTGGGTTTTCGGGATGCGATAGCTCGGCTTGGGCTCGCAACAGGAGAAGAAACCTCGAACAAATTGTTTCAGTTTAAAGAAAATTTTATGACCCAACAGTCCTCCTTTGTCCCCAGCAAAAGGAGGAGCGGCAAGCCTCTTCAACCGAGATGGTTCAATCGACGCTTCCCCGCAGTGATGATGAAGAAAAAAACTGTCTACAATAACTGGAAAGCCAACCGTAATGAAAAAAGACTTCTTCAATACAGAGAAAAGTGAAGGCAAGTTAAAGCATTGGTATGCAGAGGTAAGCACAGCGAAGAAGTTCGGGTTTCCTCCCTCTGTAAAGAGACCTCGAAAGAATTCTTCCTGCATGTCAATAGCCGCAAGCCGATTCGCCATCTTACAGGACCGCTGAGAGATGACAATGGCGTGTTATGGATGTCAGAACCAGACATCGCGAACGTGTTGAACGGTTATTTCGCCTCCGTTTTTACAAGGGAAGTTGACGGTCCACCTCTGAGGCCGGGGGTTCATCTCGAAGACAGCGTAAACCTATGCGAAATAATCTTATAGAGAAACGAAGTAGTAGCCAGACTAGGAAACCTTAACTAGTATAAGTCTCCACGTCCGGATGTCTTTTTTTTCCTAGAGTCCTCTGAGAAGTTAGTGAAGAGGTCGCTCCACACCTCACCACCATTTTAAACAAATTTTTGGAAACTGGAGAGGTGCCGGAAGACTGGAGAACAACAGACGTAACTCCCATCTATGAGAAAGGGGACCGCGAATGCCCGGGTAATTACCGGCCTATTAGCCTGACATCCATCGTAGGCAAACTACTCGAAGGAATAATCGCAGACCGTATAGTGGAGCACTTAAAGTGGCACAACCTGATCTTGGATTCCTAGCACGGATTTCGCAAGAACCGTTCATGTCTCACTAAACTACTAGAATTTTTTCACGATATTTTAAGTGAGTATGACCGTAGTCGAGCTGTGGATATCTTATATTTGGAATTTAAAAAAGCCTTTGATAAGGTACCACACCACAGGTTTATAAATAAAGGTCGTGCCCTTGGCAGTACCGGCAAGGTAGCCGAATGGATAGAAAGCTGGCTCTCGGAACGGTGGCAACGAGTAAAGATCAACGAGATAGCCTCGCAATGGACACCAGTCAGTAGCGGGGTACCCAGGGCTTAGTGCTTAGGCCTATATTGTTCATCGTCTACATCATTTATATAGATGAAGGACTAATATGCTCGATAGCCGATTTCGACGACGATAGCAAGCTAAAAGAAAGTGTGAGCTCGCGAGAAGGAGTGAAACGCCTCCAAAACGGTCTTCTCAGGATTGGCAAGTGGTTAGAAAGGTGGCAGATGCCATTTAACCTTGACAAGTGCAAGGTAATACATATCGGTTATGCTAACCCTCAGGAAAACTACTTCTTGCTAGGCAAACAACTAGATACCACTGACCTTGAGAAAGATTTAGGCGTGCTAATCAGCAGTGATATAAAGTTCTCTAAACAGTGCCTCCAGGTGCAAAAGAGGACCCAGCGAATGCTGAGGTACATAAAGAGGCATTTTCCCTTCAGAAATAAGCAGATTGTTCTTGCCTTGTACAACTCTCTAGTCCGGTCACACCTTAAATAAGCCGTACAATTCTGGTCCCCAACCCTGAAGAAGGATATTGTACGGCTGGAAAGGGTACATGCCAGAGCTACAAAATTGATCCCCTCCCTTAGACATAAAAGTTATCAGCATAGGCTACGAGAACTGGGAAGGTTCTCCTTAGAGACGCGCAGGGTAAGAAGCCAGTTGATTGAAACTTTTAAGATAATGCGAGGAGTTGAAAACATAGATCACAGGTGGTTGTTCACGTTGAACGCAAATGCTACACGTAACCACGGTTGCAAACGGGAATTACTGCAATTCCATACTAGCATTTGCGGAAAATTCTTCTCGTACAAAATCTGCGGAAAGTGGAACCGTCTACCGCCAGAAGTGGTGCACAGTTCGTCAGTCGAAGAGTTTAAATCTCGACTTGACAAGATAATCCACACCCTGACCTAGATGGTAACACCATATTATAGATTATAGATCTGAGTAAAGTAGATAGGTTTCAACTTTTTCTATAAGAAATTCCTGTTTATGTTCTTTTTTCAGCCCATTTAGGTATCGTTTCAGCTTTCTGGCGCGCAAATGCGGGTGAGGAGAGCCTTCATCTATGCTATACTTTCGCTCATGCTATAGGTTTGTGCTTTCCCAAAATAGTACCTCCATGGCATTGTCAGCAATGTCCGTTGAGGTAATACTATTTTGTTGTGACTCCTTGTGACACACACACACACACTGTCTTTCTCTCTCTCTCTCTCTCTCTCTCGAGAAAGTAGAGTATCAAGGAGTAACAAGGAGTAACAAGGAAAATAAGTATCTTAAAATCCTTACGGTCCATTCAATGAGGGTACCTTTGGAGTAGCTATCGAGTGGGCACATCCCTGCTTAATTATCAGATGTCCTCCCTAAACGGCCACTTTTTAAGAATTTGTCTAGTCTTGTCTTGAACTGGGCAACAGAAATGCTCTTGACAACCTCCATCGGAAGTGCGTTCCAGCTACCGCAGATATTGTAGGTGAAAAACTTCCCACACTAATCGCGGTTGTAACGCTTTAGCTTAAGTTTGAAGCCGTGATTTCTTGTTCTGCTCTCATTAAGGCTGAAAATATCCCCGTAGTCAACATTGTCGAACCCTCGAAGTATTTTGAAAACTTCGATGAGCTGACCACGCAGTCTACGGGTTTCTAACGAGAACAGATCTAATTCCTATAATCTATCTTCATAACTTTTATGTCTGATAGAGGGAATCAGTTTGGTTTATGTGGCTTGGACGCGCTCCAATCTCGCGATGTCTTTTCAAAACGAAGCACTCCAAAATTGTACGGCATACTCCAGGTGCGGTTGGACGAGGGAGTTGTATAGACACAGTACTATCTCCTTTTTCCGATATCCAAACTGTCGCTTTATATACCCTAACATCCTTTGGGCTTTCTTCTCCACCACAATATAATGTTTAAAGAACTTGAGGTCACTGATGATAGTTACACCCAAGTCCTTCTCAGTGTCGGTGGATTCAAGAGCTGTGCCCTTAAGGATATAGAGTGATTGGGGATTTTGGTGGGCTGTATACATCATTTTGCACTTGTTAACGTTGAAAGACATTTGCCACGTATCCGACCGCTCCCCAATCTTCCGAAGATCATTTTGCAGGCTGGCAGTATTTCAATCCTTTTCAACGTTCATACCAAGCTTGGCATCGTTGACAAATTTAGAAATCTTGGCAACCATGTCACCGTCCATGTTGTGAATAGTCGTGGTCCCAGGACAGAACCTTGATGCCCCCCGCTAGTAACGGGCACCCACTCAGAAGCCTGTCCATTTACCACCACCCGTTGCCGTCTGCCACTTAGCCAGTTCTCTATACAGCCTGTTACTTTTCCGTCTATGCCCAGCGCTCCCACTTTCCAGTGACGCCCCCTTGTCGCGGGAAGAGAGCTTGTGTGTACCTTTGACTTTTCGAGCTATGTCGGCGGGGGTACCTCTTCTGGGTACCCCTAGAAGGGTTTTCCTTGTCGATTTGGTCAGAAACTAGATTCCAGACTAAGTTCGTCTTTCCTTTTTCTAATCTATCCTACTCTTTCACTTTTATCCGATATCTTCCACTTATTATAAAGAAATAAAAAAACAAACAAAATAAAACAACTCCTATCATGTCACTCTTACCCTTTTTTCCCTCTATCTATATATAAGAACCTGGCAGCTACTTCATGCGTCAGAAGAGAGGCTTTGGACCCTCTATAAACAACGCCAATCGACGCTCATTGGTTGCGAGTGACTAGGACCAGAGGTCTCCTAGGCGTTGTGGTGTAGGGGGGCGAAAATTCATCAGAGAAAAATTCCTTCCAACTCGATAATATAAATAGCCGATAAATTTACCATCTCAAAACGGACTAAAGCCTGGTCGTGAGGCTAAAGTGGTGACGTTTAAATCCAATGGTATCGCGTTCGAAACTCAACGGTACAAAACCTTTTATGAAGAAATCTCAAGAAGAAAACGGAAGTCAAGGAAAACTCTTGAAGGACCAACTCAACTAGAATCAAGAAGGACCAAGAAATCAACTCAAGATAAATTGAAGAAATATGAAAAACATCAAGAAAGAAAAACGAAGATTAAGAACCAACCCAGCCAACAAGAATACCTAAGTCAAGAAAAAGTGAAGACAAATGTTTGAAGGGGCAACTTAGAGAAATGGGAATTTCAGTCCAGAAGAAGTAAATAGATTCGATAAAGAGAAAATCAAGAACAAAAGTAAGAATAATATTGATAAATAAATAAAGTTATAATAAAGAGGTCGCCTTCATAGGGGCACGATGAATGGATGACGATAGTACCCAGTTAACCCCTTACCTAGCGCGTAATTATTCCCCATTCCCAGTGACCGTTGACGGGTGCCTCTGGTAGCATCAGTGCGCAGTGACGGCCCTTTGTTCCCAGGCTGGTTGCCAGGCCAAAAAGATAGACCAGACAGAGAGGGTGGCGGTGTGATATTGTATGTCAAGGATACTCTCAAATCGACGAACTGCAACATTATACCCGACCACGAGTTACTAGGTGTTGACCTAGACATAGGTCCTGCAAAATCCAGGACCCTACTACTTTACAGACCTCCTATCCACCTCGTTGAAAATGACAGGGATTTGTATCGGCTACTGGGTGAACTTGTACAAGTCAGATTGTGTATTGCCATGGGTGATTTCCACAGCCAAGTTGGCTGAAAAAACAGAGAATCCTGTGGCAAGAACAAACTATTCCTGCAGTTCGAGAACAACGAGTTCCTGACTCAATGGGTGAGAGGGCTGACGAGAGGCAATAATACCCTCGACTTGGTTTTCACCTCTGAGGATGACATCGTTCAGGATCTCTCTCTAGGCGAAGAGCTCGGTGGCAGTGATCACCGACTAGTCAGATTTATAGTCAAGGTCTCCAAGGTACACTCTGTGACTGGTAAATCGAGGCAACTTAATTTGAGAAGAGCAGACTTTGCCGGTCTTCATGCTGGATTGACTGATGCCAGGCTAGAAGTGTGCCAGGGTGTTGAAGATTTCTGGAATAGATTAAAAACTACGTTCATGAGTCTTTAATCACAATTCCTCTCTTTGAAAAGCATCCGTCGGTCTTCTATTCAACCAAAGTGGTTTAATTAAGAAAATGGTCAACTGCTGAGGGCGAAAAATGGTGTAGCAGCAGTCAAGATCTCTGGAGACTTTGACGAGTACCGTAGGCTAGCTAGGAGAGAGAAGTCCAGTATAAGGGCGGCAAAGCGCCCCAAGGAACTCAGAGTGGCGCAACTTTGCAAGGAGAATCCCAAGAAGTTCTTTGGTTATGTAAATATTCTTAAACCAATCCATCGCACGATTGGCCCGTTAATGAACGAGAAGGGGCATTGAAGCACCCAGATGAAACAAATGCTTACCTCCTGAACGACTACTTCTCTTCAGTGTTTACTGAAGAGGGTGGTCTCATCTCCCAGCCCATAGATTCCTACTTGAGTGAAAAGCTGGAAGAAAATGGACTTCACCCAATGCGCAATAAACTGTCACGAAATATAAGCACAATCTTCAACATGTCAATCCAGACCCGATGCTTTCCCAGAGACTGGCTTGAAGTGGAGGTGAATCCTATTCTCAAAAAGGGAGACCCTAGCCAGCCATCGAACTACCGACCTATTAGCTTAACCTCAATAGTCGGTAAAATCATGAAAAGCATCCTGGTGGACAAAATTACGTCATATTTAGAGTCCAACTTGCGATTGAAGAGTTCTCAGCATGGGTTCCGAAGGCTTTGCTCATGCCTAACGAATCTTGTGGAATTCTTCCACTTCGATTTTAGAAAGCACGACCGGGATAAGGCGGGTGATGTTATCTACTTAGACTTTCAAAAAGCCTTCGATAAGGTACCACACCGCCGCCTCCTTCGAGCGTAGACAGAAATGTAGCAATTTGGATAGAGAACTGGCCAAACGACAGACGGAAACGTGTAGTGTTGAACGGACAGGCTTCTGAGTGGGTGCCCGTTACTAGCGGTGTTCCTAAAATTTCTGTCCTGGGACCACTACTATTCATCATCTACGTCAACGACATGGACGGTGATATGGTTGCCAATATTTCTTAATTTGGCGATGATACCAAACTTGGTATGAACGTTGCAAAGGATGGAAATACTGCCCGCCTGCAGGAAGATCTTGGGAAGATTGGGGAGTGGTCGGACACGTGGAAAATGCTTTTTAACATGAACAAATGCAAAGTGATGCATATCGACCAACGAAACCCCCAATCTCAGTATATCCTTAAGGGCACTGCTATTGAATCCACCGACACTAAAAAGGACCTGGGTGTAACAATCACTAGTGACCTGAAGTTCTCGAAACAGTGCATTGAGGCAGAAAATAAAGCCCAAAGGATGCTAGGCTATATAAAGCGCCAGTTTGGATTTCGGAACAAGGAGATTGTACTGTGTTTGTACAACTCACTTGTCCGACCGGAATGACATCGCGAGATTGGAACGCGTCCAAGCCAGGGAAACCAAACTGAATCCCTTTATCAGACATAAGTTATGAAGATAGATTAAGGGAATAAGATCTGTCCTCGTTGGAAACCCGTAGACTGCGTGGTCAGCTCATCGAAGTTTTCAAAATACTTCGAGGGTTCGACAATGTTGACTAGAGGGATATTTTTACACTTGCTGAGAACAGAACACGAAATCACGGCCTTAAACTTAAACTGAAGCGTTACAACCGCGATGTGTGTGTAAAACCTTTCACGTACAGTATCTGCGGTAGTTGAAACCACCTTCCAGTGGAAGGTGTCAACAGTGAATCTGTTGACCAGTTCAAGTTCATACTAGACAGGGTCTTGGAAAGTAGCCGTTTAAGGACGTAAAGCCTTTGAGCAGTGATGTGCCCGCTCGACTTCTAGTACAAAGTTACCCTCTTTGAATGGACCGTAAGTTATTCTAGGGTACTTTCTTTCCTTGTTACTCTTTGTTACTCTCTCTCTCTCTCTTAATTTTACCAAGTTCTAAGTCCAAGTTTAAGTCCAAGATTTACTTAGTCTGACCGTTTGATCGCTCACTGCGAACTAGTAAAGGCTATCTCATTTAAAGCCGGAAATAATTTTTGTAAGAGGTGAAAAAAAATTTTCATAGAGAAACTCCAAAGAAGAAATATATGCGCTCTTGGGGCAGATTGGAGTTTCTCGGCTTTTTTTTCTCAAACTTTTTTTCCTCTAACTATTTCTCACTAGTGCTACATAACTTCGTCACCGGCAAGGTCTGAGTAGCAGTTGGTAGTAAGGTAGAGTAAACCCCTACAAAATACCCCATTTGGGGGCAAGAAAAGGGAGACAGATTCTCGGTCACGAGCCAGGACACAACTGTGAACCACTGTTACGGGTCCAGATTATTAGGGTGACTGCTAAGAAAGCGCAATTTGGAATGCAGGTGAGATAGAATTATAGCGAGTACAGGAGCTACTCCCACCAATGGAGTTTGGAAGATTTTCAACATTTGAAGATCTTTAGAAGAACCGCTCTCTTCCGAGAGGGTGAACACCGCCCAGGAAACATGTACCCACTGCATTTTAAAAGGCTGCCCCTAAAACTCATAGTAAAAGGAAAGAAGAGATATCCGCAGGAAATAGTGCAAATGATATTTTAGGACCTGGAAATTCCACTCATCACATGTAGAGACTCCATCAGGTTTCACATTATTTTTCAAGGAAACAAGGACGTAGAGCAATTGCTTTCATCATCTGGGAGTATCATACTCATAAAAGTGGATTTAGAAACCAGAATACCCCCAAAAATCACGACTAACAGAAGCCTCATCTGCCAAAAGATATAGTCTGGTTGGAAAACTTTACTGCCATTAAGCAAAAGACGAACTGCAGAAGAGGCAGTAATATCTCAAAATCTTTAAGGTGGTCGGATTTAAAGACCAGATTCACGTGTTCAGAATCATTTGCGAATCTACTGGAATGGCTTCAAAGATCAGTAAAAAGGGCCTTCTTGCATTCAGCATGAAAATTCCACCCGCCCAAATACAAAGAAACTTCTTCATAAGCTTAGAGATATGCTTCAGATGTTATGACACGAAGGATCAAACGACACAAAACTCTCCCCCCAAAAGACCCAAAAATATCTTCAGAACGCGAAACAGAAGGCCTTTTGTCGCGACTCTGTAAAAACTAAGTGGAAAGATGCATTAACTTTCAAGGGGGACAAAGAACTATGGCTATGATCTGTCCCAAAAGAAGAGATTAAGAGAATAGAAACGGAGACAAACAGGAATAACGTTAGCATGAACAAAAAACACATACACATCAATTGTAAAAAATAACTAGCAAGGACCGACAACACAGATTAATTTAGATGGAAAACTCAATGTTAAAATACTTCCTTGAATACTACAAGTTCACGTGATGAATATTGCAAATCATGGCAGTTAAGTAACTATAGTAAACAGCATGCACAGGAAAACGGTTTAGAACATATGAAATTTCCCAAGAAGGTCGACTCATCGGCCATTTTAAAAAAGAATGTCACTAAAAAGATAAACAAAGAGTTAATTGAACAGAAAAGAGAAAAAAACAGATGGTAGAAAAGAAAGAGGACAAAAACACCGAGGTCACAGAGACAAGAGATACTTCAGACGAGTCAGAACAAGAGTGAACACAGGGTACTCGCATGCAAACGCAAAGAAATAGGAAATCTAAATCTGTCAGCAAAAAGAGTCCATCTCCCAAAGATGAATCGCCCGAAGTACCCTCGAACGCACCCAGCAGAGGGAGAACCCAGGCGAAACTAAAAAGAACCAGACGAAGAAATACCGATAGCTCATCTTAAAGGACAAGTCATCCGACGGTAAACGACTAAACGAACAGCAATGGAAAATCCGAATATGGATAAGAGAAAATTATAAATACTACAAATTAACACATGGGGATGGAAAGACAAAGAAATTATGGAAGGAAACTCATTCAGAAATATTGACCCAGATATTATATTAATATCAGAACATGGAAGAAATCTAGAAACTGAAAAAAAAATATGGAACTATAATATTATAGCCACAAATCCTTCTTGAGCGACAGATGACGTAGCTGCAAGAGCTAATCAATCAAAGACTGCAGTTCAAAATAGTACAAGGAATGGAAGAAGTATATTTAGCTATATAACTTCAAATGGAATTAAGCAACATTATGGACGAAACAGGATACCATCTCCCTATGCACCCAAATTACCAGTGTAAAATTTTACTAACATATTCAACAATAGGATGCGGTTTATTATGATTGCCGATTTAAACACCCATTGTGGGGCTTTTTTTAAGGAGACCATCTGGCGATTGCCTACTTGGCATAAGTCGCCGTACTTACTACCATTGTGGAGCATCCGGGTATAGATCTCAAACCGAATCAGAAAACAACTTAATACACTCATCAATAGAGTACAAAGAATAAATTCAGACGTACGTAACTAGGTAGCTTGGGGAAGCCATTCAAAGCAATGGCGTATCCAGGCTAAATTTTGTGGGAGCTAACCTGAATTGCTCCTTTTGCGGAGTTTGAGAAAAGGACATTGATCATTAATAATCGTTATCTTACACAGTATTGATAATAAATAACAGCATCTCATACAGGAGTGTGCAGTAATTCTCAGATCCGATATTTTTCCATACATCAAAAAATTATGAATTGCCGTTTTTATCTGCAGCGAACGCCAGGTCAAGGCGTCTTATTTTCAAACAGAGGAAAGTTCAATTGCACCCATTTAGAGCCATGAAATGACGCATATGACCTTATGACATATGGTTATTCATCTTGGAGACTTCAAATCTGCCATCGGATTTGGCACTGGGTGTGGCCATTTAGTGTTAGAAGCCTCATTTAGACACTCAAAGGCACTTGTAAGTGATTTGAACTATGCGAAACAATCAATGCAATAACCATTTATCATCAGATCACAAAACGCCGCAGGTCATTGGAGGGACTTTCCCTCTTGGTGGACTTCATTTAAGGTATAATAAGGGATTTAATAATTATTTTTGATATTTACCTGTATTTTAGACAGGTATCATAAAATAAGCTACATTCGATCGCAAAGGTTTAAAAAACTGTTTTTATATATATTTTATCTTATTACATAACTTTCTGAATAGCAGAATTCAAGTATGGCTTAAAAGGAATAAAAACATAAACGGGTTTAAAATTGAGGGGTGGGCTTCAGCCACCTCAGCCCCCCCCCCCCGGTCCCCCCTAGAACCGCGCCTGACTCAGAAGGCAAATCGAGGAGGAGTTGCATAAGATTATAAAAGGAGTTGAAATGGCAAAGAAGGTGGCCATGCCCATTAACTTGTTCAAAACCATTAAAAAATTCAGATAAACAACGGAATTGGTGGCACTGAGCGAGGAGATTTCCGTGCGGCTGAAAATATAAAAAGATTCGGACTATTAAGGGAGTTACACAACTCGCACAGGAGAGAATTCAAACATCAAATCGTGGAGGAATAAAATGCAAGAAACGAGAGAACATACACCTTCTACTTTTTCAAGGAAGGAAAGAACAACACTGATGGAGCAGATGCGGTCATTACATCAGAGGAAATAAGAGATACTATTGCTAAAACTATCATCTCTCTAAACCTCTTATTTCCTTCATTTTTAAGCAACCTTTATTCATTAACTATCACATTCACACACAGGAAGCACAATAGATACGTGGGAGAGGGGGCGCGATAAACAGCAAGGATTAGAATAGATACAAGCTACACATTGTGGTTCAGATTCCACATTAAGCTGTAGGTCCCATGACTAACTATGTCCACTTTTTCTCTCTTACTATATTTCCTCGCTTTTCTATTCTTAAAATTTCTTCTTCCCTTCCCTATCACTCCTACCTACCCTACCGACAGTGCCTGGATCCTACTTAGGCTCTGAATAATGTGGCTTCAGGGAACTACAATGTACAAAGGATTCCCGAGCCCGCCTCCCCCCTTCAAGTCCACTCTTTAGAGGGCCAAAGGGGGGGGGGGGCAATCGAGTGAGATGTTCTTTGTTTCCCACTTCTCTTTTTACTTGATTTCATGATGAACATCACTCGGGTCAATTTTGCTGTTGCAAATTTCTCTTCTCCTCGCCTCCTGATCAAGGAGGCAAGTAAAGAGGGAAGTTGCCAGTAAACGTCTTTAGATTCATTAGGAACTGAGTACGTCTTCCAAATGAGACACGAGCTTTGCCACCGGTCGCCAGTCACATCCCTCCCTGCACTACACCATCGCCTTTAACGCCCCCTCCCCTCCATGAGAGAGATTTTACTTATATATTTTCAAGCTGTTGTGTTTAACATAGCCTAACTCCCCCTTCCCCCATTGCCCCGTCGTGATTTCTTTCCCTTTTGCACGGTCCTAATTGCAGGATTCGAGAAAGGGAGGTTTGTGGAGTATCCCAGTACAAAACCAGAAGCCAAGAGACATTTTGGATTGGGGCGGAGTTACAACCTTTGGGTAGGGTATTCTACTTTACCCTACAGGTCCAGCCAGGACCACAGAGGGACATACATCTCTCTCTTTCTGTGCATGCTGGACGTAACACTAAATAACCAAACACGTTGTGAGGGGCGGCACCATCGGATGATGATCGGCCCTCGTCCGCCATGCTTTTTCAACCCTTGAGGAACCCATTCAGGTACATACTCATTCATTCATCTCTCATTGGAGTCAGTCCGTCATAAAAACGTTCAATTTAAATGTAGCTCCTATGTCCGGAACCTGATCCTAAACGGTATAGTTAATGATCTCAGAACTACACCCCCTGATTAATGAATTTTAGATCCTTTTTTTTTCTTTTGTCCTGATCTTGAGGTTTTGTAAGGACTTTTGTTTTCATTTCATTCTCAGTATACGACACTTCATATCGAAACTAGTCTCGTAAATAAATTTGAGGCTCATGTACAGTGGCTTCACCACTCTTATATAGCATAACTCACTATTGAGTTATTTCATTTATTTATTTATATATATATATATATATATATATATATATATATATATATATATATATATATATATATATATATATATATATATATATATATATATATATATATATATATATATATATATATATATATATATATATATATATATATATATATATATATATATATATATATATATATATATATATACCAGGTGTCCCGGCGCGAGGAAGTAAAATAATGAAACGAAGCCTAGGAAGGCTAGACCACCGTGGTCTTTCAAGAGAAGCGTAGGGTGCCTAGGTAGGCTAGGCCACTGTGCGAATCTTCAAGGAAAGCCTAGGCCATTTTACGGTGGTATGGTCTCGTCATTATTGCTTACTAAGTAAATCAAAGCGTTCTTGTGTAAAAGTTTACTTCCATAGAACCCTTTTAATCATGCAGTTAACAAAAGATCATTTGAGCAACGTTTTCCAGGTAGACACCCACTAAGCAAGCCCACAATTTGGAAAAATGTTCGTAAATACCAACATGAAGGAACATGCTTAAATCTAAATAAAGGTCGTTCGGGTCGTATGAGAACCATAAGAAGAACAGAAAATATCGAAAATGTTCAGATGACACTTCTTCAAAATCCACATGTATCAGTCAGAAAGAATGGGTTACAATTGTCAAAGTCATTATTTAACCGCATTATTAAATATGACATAAAATGGCATCCCTATAAGATGCATGCAAGACGCTAGCTTCTTGAAACTGATTTTCCTCGTCGTAGACAATTTGTCGAATGGCTTCTCCTTAAATCTGCTCGTTTCTTGGAAAACATTGTGATTGGTGACGAGGCAGCCTTTGTCATGAATGGAAAGGTAAATATATAGCCATAACATTCGGCATTATTCGCCAATGAACCATTCGTCAGCATTCAACTTTGACACACGTATTTGTCTCTCTGTGGATCGGAATATGTGGGAATGGCTATCTTGTCGGCCCATTGTTTTACGAGAATAACTTGAATGGTGCTGCCTACCTGAGCATGATCAACAAAAAGATCTTCCTGGAACTCCGCAAGATTTACGGCAATCAATTCAATAGACTTTGGTCGATTCAGGACGGCGCACCAGCTCATAGACAGCTTGCTGTAAGAACAAAACTGAGAGAAACGTTTGACAACCGCATTGTCGCGCTAAAACATGCAATTGAATGGCCCCCAAGATCCCCTGAGTTAAGACCGTGCGATTATTTCTTATGGGGATATCTAAAGAATAGTGTATTCTACTCAACCACAAAACATCAACCAGTTAAGAAGTAGTATCACACGTGAAGTCAATAGACTTAAGGAAAATCACAAGTTAATCAAAAAAGTTGTTCAATCAATGCGATCAAAGGTGCAACTGTGCTAGGAATGAAATGGAGGACATGTGGAAGGAAACGGTGCTTAAAAAAGTAAAAAATAAATTTGTATTACCCAGATGAAGAGGTGTTTTTTGTTAAAAATGGATTTAAATATATTTTTTGATTTTAAACTTCTAAGTTTCATTATTTTACTTCTTTGTGCCCAAAAAAATTTTATAGCCTCCTTTTAACTTATTAGTGTATCAATATCGTAAAAGGGAATTTAATGAAATTTCCAGAATCGACAGATATATAGTTGTTAAATTTGTTTTGTTTTACAACACTCAAAGATCTCCAATAGGTTTTAAGTATATTATAATTCAAAGTACGGCTAACTTTTTCTGGGACAACTTGTATATGTGTGTTGTTGGACTTCACGACGTATAGGTGAGAAAGGGTGGGAGAATTAAAACCCGGAAACACTTTGGAGTTCTTTATTGACGTTTCGCCTTTCAGCTTCTTCAGAATAGAACTACATAAGAAAGGAGATCGCTCTATATATATGTAGGCAGATGTCATCCCAGGTCATGGCTGCTCGTCCTCGGTCGGCTTCTTCGAGTTGGTCGGTTGAGTTTATTGGACTCCGACCCTTCCGCTTCATTTCTTATGACAGTAGCTGCACCATCGGCTAACCGGAAGAACCCGCCCGGTGATTGGTTGACCTGTCGGAGATAATATGCGCCGCCTAAATCATTCTTCTCTCTCCTTTTGCTAAGCCCTTGTGAATTACTTTGATCTGACCCTACTTAGGCAAATGACCGTATTCATCGATATGTACTACCATTGCTTCTGATGTTCTATGAGCTCTAATGTCCCTCTTACTCATTAATCCTAGTTTTAATATCTCTTTTTGACTCACCATAATAACGGCGGTCGCATCCGTCACGGAGTATTTCATTAACAATACCCTTGTCGTTTTTAGCTGTCGTATTCTTATGCTTCACTAACTCCCCAACTCTGGTTCCCGCAGAGTTAGCTATCAAATACCTGCCTTCCTAAGAGACCTATTTAATCTCTCTGCCACCATAGAGTACGGGACAGACAAGTACCTGACCCCTTCTAATCCCTTTCTGGCGGCCTTCCTCCTCCTCTGTGAGCCTCTCCCTTCTACTTTTATCCCCTATTTTTAATGCTTTTTGACGTAATTGAATTAAAAGACCCTCTGGATATTTTAGTTTCATGAAGGCTTTCTTAATATACTCAAATTCATCATTCAAATGACTTTCACTACAAATGCTAATAGCCCTTAAATCAAACTCAATGACTACCCCTGTGTTCGTTTTCTTGCCATGTCCAGAGAGGAAATGAATAAAATCGTCCTTATTTGTGGCTTTTCTCTACACGCAGAATTTGGCCCTATCGTCATCCCTATGGACCAACGTCTCCAGGAAAGAAATTTTAGTGCTTTCTTCTTCTTCCACAGGGAACTGGATGTCCTCATCCACTTCGTTCAGCCGTTCTAATTTGTTGCTTATATCGGTACTCGCTGGAAGTACGGACAGGACATCGTCTACGTACCTCCACCAAAGTGAATCCCTCCCCATAATCCTCGTCAACTTCTCTGTCTCTAGAACTTCTATGAACAAGCATGCTATAACGGCCCTAAAAGGGGGTCCCATGGTTAGTCCCCTGTACTGCCTATATTCTTCCCCCTCAAAGGTGAAAGCACCAAACCTTAAACATAAGGATATTTACCTGATATGATCAAGTAAATATCCTTATTGTTTTAAAAATTGCCAAAACAATGACATATTTTAACCATAAATTAGCGAATTGATACTAAAGTTTATCACAAATTATTTGCATGTTTCGAAAACAGGTACATTGGTAAAAAGCAATTTAACATCGAAAGGGACCATGTAATAATTACTATTGGCTAAACTTTTAAGGAAATCTACAAATTCAAAAGAATCCTTGAGGTTATAATCATTGAGAGTAAGTGAGGGATTTTAAGAACGGGACCTGAAATTTAGCTAGTTTATAACTTTGTAAGTCAATCGTAGATAGGATGGGACGGTAACGGATATTGGCTTTGTGGATCTTGGATAGACCATATAAGTCTCCTGTTCTAGACCCTGAGACATACAAACTAAAAAACAAGTTTCCTACGCCAATGATAAACTATTTCCATTGAAAACAACTCTCTGAATACAGTTTTCCAGCCAGTTTTCAAACCATTTTAGTACTTCGCCGACTATTCCATGCGTTTTTAGCTTTATTGGGAGTCTTTTATGTGGAACGGTGTTAAAAGAATTCTTGAAATAGAGCTTCGCTACATCTGGGGCCTCATCTTAATCAAACGTTGTGTTAATTTCGTGAAGACATCAAACAAATCGTGAGAGTCGGCATCGAAAGCCGTGCTGTGTCACTTATTAAATTATTTACCTACAAATGCTCAACGACCACAGAAAGGAGATAGGCAAAAATTTTTAAAGATCATTATCAGACGCGGAGCCATGGGGCTGAAGCCCTCCCCCTCCTCCCCTAAAAAGAATTTCAGATTCGTTTATGTTTATATTTCTTTTTTAGGCCATACTTGTATGCGGCTACTCAGAAAGAGTTATGTAATAATATAGAATATAAATTAACAGTTTTTTAAACCGTCACGATAAAATGTATCTTATATGATACATGTCTAAATTACAGGTAAATCTCAAGAATAATTGTAAAATTCAGTATTATACTTTACGTGATTTCCAAAAACTACACAATTCATAATTTTCTGATGAGTATAAAAAAAAATCCGATCTGAGAGAGTTAGTGCTCACTCCTTTATGAGATGCTGTTATTTATTATCAATGATGTGTAAGATAACCATTATTAATGTTCAATGCCCTTTTCTTAGAGTACTCAGAGGGAGGAATTCAGGTTAGCCTTCACTAAATTCTTTTCCTTGGTCCGTCTCTTTGAATTCCTTAGACATTTTGAAAAGTGGATAGGGGTTTTTAACAGTATATTTCCCAATTTTTTAAGGTGGACCTGCTAGATTTTTTTTTTTAAAGAAAAACTAATTTCATTTCCAGTTGTAAATATTTGAAATTCTCTTCATTAAAATTCATTACGTCTTTTATTGTAAGTTATTTGTATCTTCGACTGCAAAACATTCTCAAAATGTTCATTTTATGTCCTCATGATAGTGCAACTACTAAAGCCACGTTACCCATACCACATTAATCCCAGCACTCTCATTCCATTTCAATCCTTCAGTAATCCTTCTTACACACAAACTCAGAATTTTTCCATTCCTTTACCTACAAAACTCAAAAGACTTATTTTCTGGTGCATTTCCTTTTCTCCTCTTTACCTTTATTCATCCACATTCAAATGTATTGCTACACAAAGACACCATCTCTCCGTTGCATCACAGCGACTATATCATCGAGTCTCCCTGTCTTCCCATTTTTCTGAATCTAACAGCACTAATGACTGCTGGCACATTTATCACTTCCATATCGAGATACAGTAAACAAAAGACAATCATATTGTAGGGGCATGCCATCTTTGTGCAGACAATCCAGGACCGTGTTCTTTTGGTATCCAGAAGAACGTTTGCACTATCTGACCATTTAACAGCTGAGAGAGTGAGTCAGTTTATCATCGTTTCTCCGTCCGAAGGACAGGGCTACAACTAAACTTGAAGGCAAACTCTTCTACCTTTTCTCTTTCCTCCGGAAGTTCCCATTCCTCGGAAACTTCTCTCTAAAGAGGTGGAAACATCCAATTCCCCCATCTTGGCAAAAGACAAAAATGGGCTTTTAGATTGGCCAGGAGCACAATTTTCGGCATCTCCTCGGCGCCAGAACGACATGTTGATACATCTCATCAGTGTGAAGCTTTTTCTTTGCCATTTACTCTGCCGATTCCACAGAGAATGCGATAATTCATCTGAACAATCTATCCAGAGAATTTGCCTTCTCTCTGACTCGGACACATAGCCGTATTCCTGAATCGCTCGGATACTCTATGGGAGGTGTCTTCTCCTCTTTCTTCGGCGAGGCTATTATTACACGCAAAATCTCCTTCGATACGAAAGTGCTCTAAATTCGTATGCATTGTCAATAGTATTTCTAGTCAATAATTAAATTAATTCCTATTCTAATCAGCAAAATTCATTAACTTTCGAGTGAGTAATTCATATTATTTTTTTGTGTAGTTTAATTGAACACAGAAGTTGACTAAACCAGTGAAATAAGTTTCATATTAATCTTAGAACTTTCGACAATAGTTCCTAACTAGAGAAAATTATCCGTCCAACTATTATTCAATTGATCTTTCCAACTGAAATCCTAATTATTCTAAATAACCTTTTTTATTTACTCCTGCATAAATCTTCAATGATTAATTGAGTGTTATGTAGTTTAATAAAAAATAAATTTCTTAATGTCTTTTCCTACATGCCTCCAGAGAGGCATGCAAGCAGTTCCCCAAAATAGGTGGCAGAATTGCCTTTTAAAATAGAGACATTAACTTCCATAATATTCGCATTTGCATCATATTCCA
The DNA here is from genome assembly GCA_963969495.1 of Ceratothoa steindachneri. Lineage (NCBI taxonomy): Eukaryota > Metazoa > Arthropoda > Malacostraca > Isopoda > Cymothoidae > Ceratothoa > Ceratothoa steindachneri. The sequence goes on from OZ018326.1 coordinate 162,116,026, forward strand.
TACTTACTATTGCAATATAATTTTGACTTTCACCATATACATATGTATCCTGCTATTCTTATCCTTCATGTTTGCACAACTTTTTTTCTTGGTGTCTCAGCATTCTCACTTTCTTCTAGAATAACTTCCTGTTCCCTTCCGGCTCCTCATTCATCTTCCATACAAATGATTCATTTGCTGCTTTCTTACTCTGGTTGAACACTCGGGTCACTTTTCATTTTCCGTACGTGTACGTATTCATCAAAATTCCCTTGACATTCTTATCTGTACTACTAAGCCTTTACAGGTAAGACTCAATCTTGCTTTTTCACTACACGATTTACATGGTTATATCATTAATTACCGTTCTACTTTCTATTTTAGGTTTTATCACACTAACATGCAACCTTTTTACAATCCACTAAATAATAAATTTGTTCTTCAATTATTTTATCCACATGTTCACGTTTACTTCCGCTTTCCTACCTTCAAGCATTCACACCTACTTTTCCTTTTCTCTCTGATTGTGGGGGAATAAATATCACGAAGACAAACAGATGCTAGTTTCTTTATACAGCGTCAACGGTTACGTTCCATATGGGCTGATACTCCTCCCCCCTCCCCTTTTCCCCGCCGCCCCAAAGATCCTAGAGCGTCGCTTGCAAAGAAGGATTACAATCAGCAGGTTTATGTCCATTTTCGCCGAATAGAGGAAAATTTACTTTATCGGTATGTAAACCAGAAGGGTCAATTGTCACAACGTTGAAAATTTATGCCCTAGGAGAAAGGCTAAAAGGTAGGCCCTTCTCTTTTTCCCTCCTCCCAGGGGATAATCAACGTATATATAGTTCAAACTAGAGAATCGGAGTATCAATCGAGAGAAGAAGAGCAGTCTCTGAGTAAAATAGGGAATCAAGAAGACACAGGAACCGAGCGGGATTTTCCTTCCCGAGGCCGTTCCTTTGGTCGCTTAGAAGAGTAGACTAGTGGTATCGATACCCACTCGCATACCAGTTTTGTTCAGAGGAATCCCTTATATCAGTTTTTCTGAATAGAAAATAGAGATAACCCTCACCATTGACGAATAACAACGTGAATTCCAATTCTAGAATAGATTCACCTCTTGGTGAAGTCTCATCATCGAGAAGCCCGCAAGTGTAACACAGGGATTGGAATAACCCGTACATTCACAATTTCCTCGCTTATATCTTCAAGTCAAGAAGCCTCGACATGCGCTCCTTCACCTACCTCGGGATAACTATCAGCTAGTTTTCCCAAATCGACTCCCTAAGCATCTTTTCACCCAGAGAGATGATCAGCTTTATTTCGAGACAGTTTCACGCAAGCGAGTGCTCCCATTCAACTCGACTCTAATTATCACATCGAAGAGATTCTCATTCAAGGTCATCCAACTCCAGACTACCTTCTAGTTAAAGATAAAAGGAACCCAAAAGTGATTCCTGTTCGTTAGTTACCATTCCGTGCGAAACTGAATTTTTTCTCAACCATCGCGTATTATTCATTGGTAGTACTAATTTTTATTAGATCATCTTATTATATCATTGGTCTATTTAAAGTTTTAATATTTCATTTTTGATATAATTAAAAGTATATTTTTGTCCGAGCTGTATAATTAGATCCTCGAAACGCTGCAAATGGCAATAGTTATATCATAACATGAATCTTCCCTGGTTAAAGAATCAAAGTAAAATAAAGTACTCTTAGAGAAAAGTGGAACGGAATTACTTATGTAGGGAGCAAACATACGTACTGGACCGTATACCACAACATAAAATTGGTTACAGGTTTTGGGGTATTTAGAAGAATTCAATAACAGTTGATTGTGTTGCATCCCCCTGATTAGTAACAAATTTGTGCCTAGGCGTTTGAGGAAAATTAAACATAATAAGTGGATAAAGTCGGTCTATAATTTGTTTAACTTGTTCTAGTTAGCCCGTTAATAGTGTTAATTACTTTGTTTTTTTGGTATTGGTATTTCCATTAACAGAATTTGTGAGTGGTAAGGTAACGTTATGTAGAGCGCTACTTGTTTCGTGGTGGCATAAGTACCTTTGTCTTACATCGGTGTGTTTTTGACGAACATAGGCAAAATGTCGTCTTTCGAAAGGTTCCACCATCAAGGCCAAATTCTTGGACTAGCAGGCAAATAACTAGTTGCTTACGTCCTGGAAAAAGAGAGGATAGAAAGAGAGGAAAAGGATAGAAACAGAAGAAAGAAGAAGAGGGATGGAAAAAGAAACGGAAGAAAGAATAATACAGATGAAAAGAGAAGCAAAAGAAAGAAGAATACAGAGGAAAAGAAAACAAAAGAAATAAGAATACAGAGGGAAAGAAAAAGAATACAGATAGTAAGAGAAGCAGAACTAAGAATAATACAGATGACAAGAGAAGCAGAAGAATACATATGGACAGAGAATCAGAAGAAAGAAGAATACTAATGGAAGGAGAAACAGAAGAAAGAAGAATACAGATGAAACGCGAAGCAAACGAAAGAAGAATACAGAGCGAAAGAAAACAAAAGAAAGAAGAATACAGATAGTAAGAGATGCAGAAGAAAGAATAATACAGATGGAAAGAGAGGCAGAATGAAGAAGAATACAGATAGAATTAACAGAAGAAACAAGAATACAGATGGAAACAAAAGCAGAAGAATACAAAGGGAAACAGAACAGGCGTAAACGGAAAGAGAAGAGAGAGAACGAATACTCGCACATGAAATGGCATTGAGCAAGGATCAGGTGGAAGTCAAGACCGTTGATTACGTGATTGAACTCAATCAGGGAATAAACTACCGCACATAAACATGATCAAGAAGTATCACCGCCGAGCGTGTATTAATAATATTGTGACGCTGGATGAAGAAGGAACCATGGAAGATTTATACCCATGTGAAACTATTCAGTGGTAAACACGGTGTGCGTAGAGTCGAATAACGAGGATTCTCTACCTTCATTATCCTTCCCACAGGACGATCCGTCCACGGAGTTAATTTAAACCCCAGCCTTGGCCCGCTGATAGATTCACAATTTTCCGCTCGAGTGAATGAAAATTAATTTTAGCACCCATCGTTCGACTACCTAATCCCCAAAGAAATTTGGGATCCGCACTGATGCCTGTCGTGAAGGAATCGGTTGTGTCCTGTTGCAATATGAAGACGATGGCATCCCTTTTCCCATAGCTTATGCGAGCCCAAAACTATCGATTCGAGAAAGAGCGTATACAACTATTGAACGGGATACGCGCTAGCCATAATTTTGTGCATAAAGAAATTCAAGTTCTATTTAAGGTCGTCAGTTTAACGTGGAATCCGATCACCGGCCTCTGTCATATTTGCGGAACAGCAAAAGCCAGAAAGGCAAACTCATGCGATATAGTCTATTGTTAATGGAGTACAAATTTAACATAAACTCTATAAAAGGCTCCGATAATTGTATAGCCGATAACTTGTGCAGCAACCCCACAAAGGGCTAAGAAAACTCCCGTTAGTCCTAGAACCAATATTTTGTGTATATATTAATGTGTTAAGTGCTTATTTGTGTAAGGAATTAACTGCCTAGGTACAGATTAATAGTCAGTTTCTTTTTCTTGTTCTTTGTTGTAATTGATGGTTTTTTTTTGTTTAAATTAAGTTGAGTGATCCGGACTGCTTGGTCTTACGTGTAAAGGTTAAAGTCCGCCGTTTATCTGTCTATGTACGGGCGCGCGTGTGCGTACAATGTCAATAAGTCTTAGTTTAGTAAGATGTTTGAACATTGTATTTTCACGGTAACAGTCGGACTTGGAATTACATTCCAAGACATGTGTTTTTTTGCTCGTTCATTTGTTTGCACTTGAATTCTCCTCTTCCCCATTACCTTCTTTAGAAGGAAGTATATGTGGGGGAATAAATATCACCAGGACAAACAGACGCTAGTTTCTTTATACAGCGTCAATGGTTAGGTTGTATATGGACCGATACTTTACCCCCCCCCTCCTCCTAAACTTTGACTCGCTGCCATAAAAATCCTTGAGCATCACTGGCAAAGAAGCCTGTTAATATAAACATAGGAGGGTGGGATAGCCTTTATAATAAAAATCTAGGAAACTATCTCACTGTCCCTCCCGATTGTTTGTCTATTTTCGCTAAATAGACGAAATTTCACTTTCTCCGAACGTAAACCAGAAAAGTGAATTGTCACAACGTTGAAAATTTATGCCCTAGGAGAGAGTCTTAAAGGTTGGCCCTCGTCTTCCCTCCCCTTCCCCAAAGGGATAATCGACGTATATATAGTTCGATCTGAAGAAATGTAAAAAGAATCGGAGTATCAATCGAGAGAAGAAGAGCAGTCCCTGGGTAAAACAGGGAATCGAGAAGACAGTGGAACCGAGTGGGATTTTCCTTCCCGAGATCGTTCCTTTGGTCGCTTAGAAGAATAGACTAGTGGTATCGATACTCACTCGCATACCAGTTTTGTTCAGAGGAATCTCCTATCTCAGTTTTTCTGAATAGAAACAGCGATAACTCTCACCATTGACGAATAACAACGTGAATTCCCATTCTAGAAAAGATTCACCTCTTGGTGAAGTCTCATCATCGAGAATCCCGCAAGTGTAACACAGGGATTGGAATAACCCGTACATCCACAATTCCCTCACTTATATCTTCAAGTCAAGAAGCCTTGCCACGGGCTCCCCTACCTACCTCGGGATAAGCATCAGTTAGTTTTCCCGAATCGACTCATCCAGCTTCTCTTTCACAAAGAGATACGATCAGCTGTTTTCTGAGCCAGTCTCACTGCTAGTGAGAAGGCTTCTGTCCATCTCGTCTCTAATCATCGCATCGAAGAGGTTCTCGTTCAAGGTCATCCAACTCCAGACTCCCTCTTAGTTAAAGGTAAAAGGAATCCAAAACTGATTCATCTTTGTTAGTTACCATTCCGTGCGAAACTGAATTTTGTTAACCATCACGTATTACTCATTGGTAATATTAATTTTTATTAGATCATCTTATTATATCATTGGTCTATTTAAAGTTTTAATATTTTATTTTTGATATAATTAAAAGTATATTTTTGTCCGAGCTGTTTAATTAGATCTTAGAAACGCTGCAAATGTTATGTTTATCATAACACGAATCTTTCCTGGTTAAATAATCAAAGTAAAATAAAGCACTATTAGAGAAAAGTGGAACGGGGTTACTTATGTACTGAGCAAACGTACATACGTACTCGGCCGTATACCAGGACACTGATTCAACATTTCCTTAACCTTTTACAACGCAATGATGTGGTTGGATAACCTCATACACATACAGCTCTCAAATCAAATACACCACTGGTCATATTCTTTCTTATCAGGAACAGATCATTTTTACTCTTACATTTTACGCTCTCCTGTTGTGCATTTATGCGTATCCTGTGCTGAAATAACATGTGTCTCACTCACAAGACATTTTTACACCACAGAAACCTACCACCCTCTAACCAGTTCTGTCCTCTCCAGGAATGACCGCAAGGGGATGTCTAGTTTTGTATAGATAACCGCGCTGTAGTTGGCATCTGAAGAATTGCGTGCCTTCCCGTGCCCAATGACCTCACTAGGAACTACAGCTATATATCTCCCACACATTTTTGCTTCATCTAGCTTACAAAAATTCAGCCTGATTCGCCCTCGTTGGTTTTCGCTTTAAATTCCCGCAAACAAAACTGTCGAGGTGTAGCAATGGCTCAGGTTATCCCACCTCTTCCATAACTGCTACAACCCTCAACTAATACCCGTTCAGAATTCTACCCCACCCCCACCTTCACACACACACTCGTCCTAAATCATTCCAGAACCTCACATCCTTACACAACCCTTCTTTCTTTACAACCCGGCACATTTGCACTCTTGTAAATTTCAACTTCACACATATCTGTAATTCTTGAGCTCACACATTCAGGCCCGCAAGGTGGTAGATGCTATAGGGGGGGGGGCAAGGCAATGCCCCCCCCCCCTACCACTGTAACCGCGAGTAGCTGCGCGCCCTTCCGATCACAGGGCCCCTGGAGAAACTGGTGTTCTCTCTCGGGTCATCTTTTGCACCTCTTTTAAATCTCCCTCTTTTTCGCGCCCATTTAGACCCAGTAACGGGTGAAAAAGGGCGTTAAATGTTCTAAAATAATAAATAAATAGTCACATATCCAAACAGCAGCATGCCCCTCCTCATTCGGAATTACTGTCACACCATATTTAACCTTACCCTTCACTCCATCTTACGCAAACTTCTCATTTATTTCATTGTTTGCCTCCCCTCTTTGCCCCCTTAACATATACCCATCGCATTCCACATACCCATTTGATTCACCAATTAACACTAATTAACCAACATGGCTGGACGGGCACCGTTACAACCCCACCCATACTGCCATTGCATATTGCCGTCGCTAGAACAAAACTTTAGGGTGCTCCTTTTTTTAGACCATTGGCCCATATCTGGGTTTAGTCATCTTTTAGGACTTGTCGCAGAAGACAATATGAGTAATCATCCTGCACATGATGTTGAAAGAGTTTAAAAGTAATTTTAAATGCATATATTATCCTTATCTGGCTATTTAATGCGTATATAATATATTATATATATATATATATATATATATATATATATATATATATATATATATATATATATATATATATATATATAATTTGCATTGCAACAAATGTCCTACAGGAAAAATGTAAAAACATTTCAATTACTTTCGAACTTTATTCGAATATGCCTGGAAATCGCTTTTCATCTCTCCTGAGGGACAATTTTCAATTTCTGCTCCCCTCACTTGATACGAGGGGCGGTCAATAAGTTTTGCAATTCGGATATAAGGAAGCGAGATATGAGGAAAAGTGTTTTATTATTTTTCAATATAACTACCCTCGACTTCAATGCACTTGCGCCACTTGTTCCTGAGGCTTCGAATTCCCGACAACCATAAATCTCCCGACTGCTGTTCAATCCACTCCTGGACGGCGAGCTGGACATCTTCATCGTTCCCAAACCGACGTCCATGCAGTGCAGCCTTGAGCTGGCGGAATAAAATGTAGTCGAAGGGGCCATATCTGGACTGTGAGGGGGGATGGTCCGTTCCATATATTCGTCATTTTGATTATCTGTTTGGTTCTTAACATAAATTATTTTCCACATATTGTATATCCAGTACCCGAAGAGGGGTGAAAAAGTCACCTGAAACGTTGTAATAAGAAAATGAAATGAATTTCTCTTTATGCGTCCTTTCGTTCATCCTTCAAATTAAGTTGAAGTTCCATAGGAGAAGCGCTAACCAATATATATATATATATATATATATATATATATATATATATATATATATATATATATATATATATATATATATATATATACATACATATATATATATATATATATATATATATATATATATATATATATATATATATATATATATATATATATATATGCGGTTAAGAAGGCAATTTTGTAGCTAACTTAGCTCTTTATCGAATTTCTAGGAAGGACATCTTCTCTCATACATGGGAAAATAACGCATAATCCAGCTTTATTTAAGACAAACCCAAAAACATGTCTTTCAATCGGCTATTTTAATTCTTAACCGCATAATTATGATTGTGCAATTGCAAATAATGCTCGATTTTACAAGGCTGAACTAGATTGGAGGAAAATCAATTTTCCATTCTCTTCGACAAGGAGGGATAACAATTAAAATAGCCGATTGAAAGACAGATTTTGGGGGTCTATCTTATAAGAGTTGGATTATGCGTTATCTTTTCCTGTATGTGTGAAGAGCTCCTTCCGAGGACTTTGCTGAAGAGCTAAGTTAGCAACAAAATTGTTATGATTGCGCAATTGCAAATAATTCTTGATATATATATATATATATATATATATATAGAAAGAGAGAGAGAGAGAGAGAGAGATTCTTTATATTATTTGGATTTATGCTTGAATTAATGACGTGTTTTCGTTATGTTTCTGAACTGAAACTATGATAATCAAAAGTTGGTTGAATTGTCTTAGGAAAATAGATGGCTAAGAGAAGAGAATAGATACAATAGCAATGGAAGTAAGGAGGAATATAATAGCTGCTCGAGGAATGTGTATATGTTATTTTGATTTTGCAGGTAGCTGGGTATTATTATGTGCACATCCACTATTCTATATTTTCTTTATTTCGCTATTATGTAAGTATGAGAACTTGTGTGTCTGTGAACGTAAATGTGCTGACAAGTTTTGCTTTGATTCCTTTCGCTCGCGCATGCATGCTAAACAGTTATTGGATCTGTACAAAAGTATTTCAAACGGTTTTCACCCTTTCCAACACTTTGTTCGAATTAGAAACCTTTTTGGCAATATTTCTGTCACTAGGCCTTCTTTTACTGGCGGTCTCGCAGTCGATTTTGACCGCTGCCAACCATGCGGGGCCTAGGCTCTTTTGTGGCCGAGTCCGGTCGCCTTCCACAGCTCTAAGTTACGAGCGGAGGTTCGGGGAACTTTAATTTCTACAATAGAAAAAGGCAGTTATTTGAGACTTTTTTTAAAACTTCTTTTCCCTTCTTTGTTTGCGTCCTCATAAATTATAGTCAACGAACGCGATCATTTGGTCCTTTATTTCAATCAAGGGAACTTTTTCTCGCAAACCACCGCAATTCGCACAAAGAACAGAGCGACGAGAATTACTTCATAAATGGAAATTATCTTAAATATGGAGGGCAAAAAAGTGACTAAAGGAAACTTTTTTTACGCATCTCTTAAGGAATTATCGATGGGCGAAGCATTTCCTCTGTGGGACGAATCCCATTCCTTGTGTTGTTTTTTTTCACATTCCCCCTCCGCTTGATCTGGACGGACCCCTCCCTCACTGCCACTACTCCCAGAGGCCCAATTTATTGGGAAGATGGGAGCACATTTTCTCTTCAGTGTCACTAGTGATCGTTCATTGCGCGATAGCATGGAGTTTATGGTGGAAAACTGAATCAACGAAAGCGTTACACTAGGAAATGTGGGGAGATGAGGTAAGTATTAACTTTTGCTTGGAATTTGAAAATAACTTGAGTGCTTAGCGCACATACGTTTGCTTACGTACATAATTAGACACACACGTTTATCTCATCTATCTAAAAAAAAATGACTGAATTAGTAAAAAGTAATATTTATTATATTTTAGGAACCTTTGATTTAAAAACTAATTTCGAAAACCTTGCGCCTCCAACTTGTTTTTCGGAGCCTACAAAGATAAACAGGAAGAGAAGAGCTAAGCAAGCATATCCCCTTAACTCAAGGGAAAGGTGGCTGTAACCAGTACTACATTATATGTGATTACATAAAAATACAAATACATTATACGAGTATACATAAAAATAAATATACATAAACAACAGAATAAAGAAAATATACCTCAAGGCTAGAAGTGGGTTGCTGACGAAGGAGAGACTGAAGCCTTTTATGACTATGAAATCTTCACAGATGAGTCATTACTTTCAGGATGCTTCGTCGAAATGCTTAGAATACAAATTGCTCATTAAGATTCCGGATATTCCCTTCTACCTTAATAATTTATTTCATGATATAAGAAATATTGTATTAGTATCCTAATTACTGGGCTTGCAGGCCATTGTTAGCCTGTAGGTTTACCGCAAACAGTTATCTTATTTGACGATATTCAGTCCTCCTTTTGGTCGTTATGTTAACGCCTTTCAGAAGTGGATCTCAGTTTCATACCCTGAGCCATAAATTTGCCCAACCCACAGACAACGTTCTTTTGTTAGTTTATTTTCAGAGCTTCTCTGCCAGCCACATCGACACTGGGAACTTCTCTGTTTCTTCTTTAAATTGTTGCACAGATTCTGGAGTGTCTCATTTTTGTGGGTTAATAAGTCTGTCAATAAGAATCCTGCAGTACTTATTTAAGATTGGTTATCATTCTTCTGATCAAAGGATCGACAGCAACAGCAAGCCGGATCGACCGACTCTCATAAGGTGGATCTCTTGACGTACAAAGGCTTTCTTTTCCGTTTTACTTGAATATAAGCTTCGGTCTATTCATTGAAATTCTTTCTCAATTTCTCCAACTCTTTGGAAATAAACTACGTGAGTATGTACACATACATGGTTATATATGTATATATATATATATATTTATATATATACATATATATATATATATATATTTATATATATATATATATATATATATATATATATATATATATATATATATATATATATATATATATATATATATATATATTTATATATATATATATATATTTATATATATATATATATATATATATATATATATATATATATATATATATATATATATATATATATATATATATATATATATATTAGGAGAAAATTCCACAGAAAAAAAGAAAAGCATATTCCAAGTACTTTCGATCTTTCTTCAATTCATTTTTCCTGTGAGATTTTCTGCCATTATTACTCTACTCACGCGCTACTTTGTGAGTTTCTCATATATATATATATATATATATATATATATATATATATATATATATATATATATATATATATATATATATATATATATATATATATTTTATTTTTAAGGAGGTAGGTAGGTGACTGCTATTAGACCCTTTTTTGTTTTAGTGTAGCGCAATGTACAGCATTTTCATCCCTAAATGACCCAGTACTGGCTTTCCGGATCACGCGTGAAAGAAATGACAGCGAATAAATGGGGCAGCATCTCCCGTGGCAGATGGTGATAACGCTGTTGGTGAAACGAAGTGCTTGCGTGCTATTTCAGAGGAACAAGAATCCGCGTCTCCTTTGACGCTTAATTTTTCTTTGGCTACTTAGTTGCCCCTTTTAAGGCGCGCACGAAGTGAAGAGAAGTATGGCTATCATTCTTACCCAATGTAGAAGCAGAGGATTTGAGAGGTCTAATATATATATATATATATATATATATATATATATATATATATATATATATATATATATATATATATATATATATATATATATATATATATATATATATATATATATATATATATATATATATATATATATATATATATATATATATATATATATATATATATATATATATATATATATATATATATATATATATATGGTGAGGTGGGTCATTTGTCGCCTAACTTCAATATAAAAGAAAATAACAAAAAAAGGTATATTTATCAAAGTTACATGTTAAAGAGTTATAAGATTGGTATACTATTCATTTTATTCAAAGAAATCGCTGTTGAGCTCAACCACAAGCTCCAAACGGCTTGGAAATCTGCTGCCAGGCCTTCTCGATCGCCCTCCTCTCTAAATGGGTGAAAAATGAGGTGATCTCGACCTGTGCTCCACCTTGGTGGTGCAAGGTGACTTTTTAGTCTCTCTTTCTCAATCACAGCCCTTTCATAATAGTTCAGAATGTTAGGTCTGGAGAGTTAGGGTGCCAAGAGGTTTGGAGTCAAGTGGTAAAAAAAAATTGTCTAGTCATACTGGTACATATATGGCCTTCAAACGGCCACTTCCTGGAAACAGACAAACACAAACTCGTCCACTCACTTAATGTAGCCTTCCGGGAAGTTATACGGGGGCATAACGTTAAATATAGGACCCAATTCCGCATATCCTAAACACCCTAAGTACATCGCAGAGCCTCCTCCATGTTGAAACGCACCCTGCTGTCATTCATCCTTGAAGGCCTCTACCAAGAACAGGATGCCGGGCATTATACGCATAAAAGCAAAATGTGATTCTTCGGTCGGATAACGCGTTTCCAGTCCACCGCTTCCACTGTTTGTGGCTTCCTAACGTAGCCAGGTAACTTTGTGACAAAAGTGAGCAAAGGGCTCTTGCATGCCACGCTGTTCCATAAGTTCATGTAATGCAGTTTCTTGTAGAGTGTTCTTTCAATAACTGGTGCCTAAAGACTGGTTTTGACGCCCTGCACCATATCCTATCCCCATGTGAAGTGATTTTTAGCCACAAGCCGTAAAACACTCCGGCGGGTATGTGAACGCGAATGAAAAGGGGCTTGTCCGTGTGTTGTGATGTGGTATACAGTGTCTTGAGTGTGTTTCGACTGACTGTGTCTCGAACCTCAACTTGAACTTGATGAAAAAGTACAGAATTATTAACAGAATTGATAGAGGTGAAAAGATAGTGGTTACTTTTGCTCTGGTTCTTCTCTTAGTTTTATTTTTTTATTTTTTTTTTGCCGTCAGCAACCCCAGTGTTGTCCACTGATGGTTGAGTTGATCGTCGTACTAATCATCATTTGCCTCTTTGTTGGTTTATTTTGTTTATATACTCGTATATATATATATTATTTATCTTCCGTGTTATCATTCAAGCCTTTCAATTTGATTTTGCTAACTTGTTAGCTGATAGTTTGCTTGCTTTTGTTTATTTTTATTTTGAACTTTATTCTTTAGTTTTAAGCACTTGGCCTCTTTTGTATTTCTTAAATTTTAATAGTTTTCCTTTCATCAAAGATTTTTCTGGTTCGCTTTACCCTCTTTTTTCTTTTAATTTTCTATCTATTTTGTTTATTAAATTTTGGGGTTCATTAGTAATTTCTGTTCCTGTAATTTCTATTGGCATAGGTTTTTTGATTAATTTGTTTCCTAAGTTCGGTTGTCTTAATTAGGTGAAAATTTGCTTCGTGGCTTACAGGGTGCAATTTCCTCCGCTTTGGGATGATGTGCAATCTCGGTTGTGGTATTCTAATATCCTTCTATTGTGTCGGGATTATCTTTTCCTCTACTTTTTCCCCAAGTCTTTCTCTCTATCCCCTGGATTTCCATATTCAATTGCTTCAGCCCTTCTCTTAACCTTAGGTCTGTCTACCTAATATGATCCATCCTACGCGCGAAAGCTCTTAGTAGGGTGGCCTTGTTCCGCACTATTAGCATTAGCCTGACAGAGGTACAACTTACAGCCCGCGTTTCCATTGTCGAGTACACCAGTATTGAGCAAACTAGTGCAGTATATAACTTCTTGATGTTATTGTCGTTGAGGCTTTGTAATCTGTATATCTTCCCCAGATCTCATTTGGCTAGAGATATTCTATTGATTATGTATGTCTTCTACCCTGTTGTGATTGTGCGTAGTCCAAGCATTTGTCTTCGTTGCTGTATGGGTAGATTTTGACCTTGACCATGACGTCCTTACGTTTCCGGCGGTTCACTGGGCAAATCTGGAAATTTTGGCGGTTGCTCTTTATTTTTTTACTTCTCGTATCCATTAATGTTGACGATCTCGGTATCTGTCTCCCTTATTTGTACGCTCATGTTCCGATAGGAAATAGGGCTGGTATCTCTGATCTAATCTCTGAATTTCAGGTACATCACATCTTACTGTAGTGGTGTGGGCAATTTCAATGTGTATACGAAATAGAGCAGTGGGCTTAGAGAGCTACCTTGTAGAACATCCACCTCGAGTTCGAATTCGGGTCCTTTTAGCCTAGATCATTATTCAAGCTCTCTTATCCATGATGTAATCTCAGAGGACCCGTTTCAGGATTAGGTTTAGCTGGAAGTCTAAACCTTATCGAAGGTCTTCTGTACATTTCTCCAAACAAGATCTACGTACTTCTCTTCAGCTCTGCAGTGCCAGGTTTTCCCCTTTAGAAGCGTGAGGGCTGTATCTGTCCCTCGTTTCTTGTGGAATCCATGCTGTTGAGGGTTGCAGATTTCCAGCTCAGTTAGCTGGACTTGCTTGTAGTTGGTTTCTATAAGCCCTTCGTAGACTTTATCCACGAACTCCAGAAGAGAGATCGGTCTGTAGTTCACCAGTTGATCTGTGGGTTTCTTCCCTTTAGATATAAAATTAATATGGCTATGTTTACACTGTCAGGGAAGTAACTCGTATTTAAATAAGTGTTGTAGATGTTGGTGATTCCCTGAATGATCTGCTGGTCTCAAGTACTAAGTTGTTTTTTGTGATACTCGTTAGGGCTGGTGCCTTTTGCTTAAAGGATTTTTATAGTTACCATGTCCTCCTCTGTTGTTATTTGACGGCCATGTTCTGCCATCTCCCTCCTTTTGTCGACGTGGGGTTAGAGGTGCGTTCGATGCATTATCTGATTGATGTATTTTTTGGTTTGCTCTCTTCATCTTCTTCTGGTATTATTGAGAAGATTGATTTCCAGAACGTTTGGAATCTCTCCTCCAGAACCGACCGCCGCGTTCTCTATGTATTCAGCCTCTCCATTATCCGGATCTTTTCCCTTCTCCGTAATCCTTTTAGTTTCTTATTGTTGTGCCTATTTAGGCTGTCCAAGACCTCATCATGCTGGAAGTTTATAGCCTGCGTATGTTCTTCACTTAGGCTTCCCAGCAGCGAGATTTTTTTCCGGTTCAGACCTGCCCTTCTAATTTCCTTTGTATTTCGTTTGTGAGATCTCCTTCACCGTCTTGGTCCATTTAGGATGCGGGAGGTTTTTAGTACTCTACACACTCGCGAGTTTCTTCTATGATTGATGCAGTTATCCTCTGCAGCTCCTTGTCAATCTCATCCAATGTTGCCTTGCATAGATCAGCTGGTTCCCAAGTTGGCCAAGGCGTAGCCTTTGAAGAGATTGATCGTAAGCGAGCGAGATTTTTGTTAAGATCATCATGTAGTGACTGAGTACTGTTGGGCTCGGCTTACTATTGTAATTGTATGTGAAGTCGTTGCTTGTCATGATTATGTTAAGCTTTGTTGCAGAACTGTAGGTGATAGATATTGGGAAGTCCGACGCTATCCTTTTGATGCTTTTCCTTTCGATAATTATAATTTCCAATTTTCGCCCTCTTTCGTTCGTGTTACTATAGTCGGATTTTAAGCATCTGGCATTGAGTTCTCCCCTTAAGAATGCCATTCTGCGGTGCTAGAACAAGGTATAAAAGTCATTGATGTACAAGTACGCTTGTCAATGTGGTTGATATGTTGCTGCTATCATGAGGTTACCCACCAATGACGATAGTTCCACGGCGAGAAAGAACTCGTCCTGCTCCGGTAGAAGACTGAACGAAACATTCCTTTTGATAGCTATAACAGCACCGTCAAAACTTTCCTGAGAGATTTTTATGAGCACTTTATAGCTCAGTATTTTTAATTGACCAGATTTTGTGTCAATACCGTGCTCCGTTTTTAGGTCCAGCACTCGGAATATATTTCTATATACCGTAGCTTTCTTTCCCCTCCTATCCATTAACGGCAAGTGTCATAATTTATAGTCTGCTACTGATTTTTTGCATGTTGTTTTTCTCCCTTGCTGTTCTTCTTAGTGTTTTTTTTGAGTTGTAGACCTTATTTCTGTTTCCTTTTGTTCTGTACTTCGGCGTAAGAAACTTGCTCACATGAGTCTTCGTAATGGATCACGTTGTGATTAAACAGTGCTCTTCGAATGCTTCCTCGTCATCCGATGCGTCGTAATCCCACTTATTGATGTCCATATCTTTAAAAGGAGGCCTGATTGGATGCAAGTATCGTGAGATTTATCTCATTTACATCGAGCGTTCTTTTGGCTTCTCGTTTCCCATTAGTGTGGCAGCCGTCTTTAGTGGTGACTTCTGAGTCTGAGGTGTCGGTTGAGTCTACCTTTCCTGTGTTTTCTTTGCTTACTTTATTAGTTTCGACTCTTTTGCCTTTTAAGATGCTGCTTCCCGTTTTTCCTTGCCTCTATTCTAGGGTCTGATATTTTGCCATCCACTTTTACTTTCTGCTCTTCCTTTCCTGCTGTTTTCTTTGATTAATTTATTTATTTTGGTTCTTTTGCCTTTTTGAAGGCTGTCTAGGGTTTGATTTTCTCTTTCGAGTTTCTCGGTTTTTATTTGACAACCTTCTACTGGCTATTGTTGGTAATCCGTTTTCTCTGGGTATTATAAACTTCGTTATAACTTGGAAGTTAACTTGTAGGTAACCCCCTCTTCATTGCAACTAAGCTTCGTGAATGTAGAGTACAAAATGGGATGGGTGAATAATGAGTGATGAACTCGGGGTGCCCTCTCAAGGTGTGAATAGTGAAGGACATTTTGTTGATTAGCGCAAAATCAACCATTGCTAGCTGGGGGTGCCGTCACTTTAGGGGTGGGTATCAAAACTGCTACCGGCATATGGCATGCATAGATACGGATGTTACCCCTCTCTGTGCTCTTGGCTTTGCCTCCAGGGTAGGGAAGTGGGTGATATCCCCCTCCCCGGTGGTTGTAGTTCTGCATTTTCTTCGGGTAACTCTGGTGCTGAGTTCCATAGTGGGCTAGTCCTCAAACTTGCTTTCTCAGGCATCCCCAATTATGCCGTTCACATAGAATGTCATAATTGAAACGAATCGAGATGTGTGGTTGTCACCGCTCACTCGAGTGTCATCACTCCGCTGAGGGAGTTGTGAGGAGAGGAGGTGTAGGTGTTGCTAAAGTATGTTCTATTTTTTAAAATTCATAGGGTAAAGTAAAACAAAAACACATTCTTCAGCAACTTCCCTTGCCAAGACCTCCTCTACTGATAACAAAATTCTTGAGTTAGCGTTGTTTGTTTAAATATAACTGAGTAGCCTCTGTCACGAGAAGGGAGAGATTGCGTATTTCTATGTAATACAAGTTGGCAGAAGCTGTGTACTTGCCATTGGGTAGGGCCTATGAAATCTGTCATGCCTACATGCTCGTGATAAACCAATGTGCGTATGTCCTTAGAATTGTGAGGATTTTAGTGTAATGAAATAATTTTGCTTTGCTAAGCTCCGGAATTCAAATAGTAAACATAAGACGATTCTTTCTCTGTTTCCCGGTCCAGCGTGACTCAGGAAAAACGCATTTGAGAGGCCTCATATTCTGAGTTTTTTATGATGGCTTTGTTGAGTTCAGAAAAAGGACAACTTTCTTAAAGCTAGGGGCACGCGCTAAATTTATTCTGGACTGTATGTTCCTTTTTCCATCTGAAAAAAGGGAAATATTGCGATATATATATATATATATATATATATATATATATATATATATATATATATATATATATATATATATATATATATATTTATAAGCTATGGTTTCAGCTTGCGCTCGCTATCAGCCTTTCGGGCTGTTGGCCTTTGGACTCTTTGATATTTCAAAATGATTGTGATCATCTCTTCCCCTCTCACCTCCATTTTACCCTACCCTCTCATCTCCCTCTTCCTCTCTCACCTTATCTCTCTAATACTCAGTAATTAAAGATATCTTTATGCCATAATATCAAGCTTTCAAACAATGGCCATCTCGAATTAATTATAACATGACTTTTTAGCCCTGGATAAAAAGTCTTACTTTATTTCCGAAGACACATAATTTTTCTTCCGCACATTTACGCTTCCTCTCTCTTCTGCGGGAGTCTTTCTCATTAGTTTTGCCTTCCATCTTTATTTTTTTTACAAATTTTGTCCTTTTCTTCTGCTTGTACCACTTCCTCTTGCTTTATGCGTGAAAATATCATCGTTAGTTTAGATGACTTTTTTCCAATGATCTTTCCATAAAATCGGCCGCCGAAATCTTTATCCTGAGAGAGCAAAACGAAAAAGCGGTAATGGGTGAGTGTGTGGCTCGAGTGGGGACCTATGTGATGGTTAGTTTGGGGCTAAATAGGGAATAAAGATGTAGGATAATGATTGTACTTCTGTAACGTCGATGTGCGCCGATTCAGCCTTGATGCGAATCGGTTTATAATTACTACCAGAGTTTGAAAATGGTGAGGTTAAGGCAAATAAAAATACATGGGGATTCATAACCCGAGTAGATTGTTGAGGACATTACGCAATGGCGTAGCTAAGAGGGGATGGACGAGCGGGCACCAATTTAAAAGTTACCCCAAACGAGTGTACCATCTCTTTTTTGAATGACAAACACAGTTAATAAAATGGTTAAACAGAGTCCCATGAAAATATAGACAAATATTAGCTCAAGCATTAGTCAAGCAAAGGATAAAAGAAGTAATTTAAAAGTCACCCTTTTAGGATGCCGGTAACCAGGCTTTGTCTTATAATCGGTCTAAATCAGGAGTTTCTACTTGTTATGTTTTGCTGTTTTCTTTGGGCATTTTTATCACTCCATTAGCCATGTGTCGGTATCCTTAAAAATTAAGAAAAAAATATTGCAGGAGTCGTTGGTTTCATGTTATTCCTGAATCAAACACTCGTGAGTTGGGGGCCCGGGCCCCCAAGTTCCTAGCTACGCCACTGACAGGACAGAACTGGACCCTAGCTACGCCACTGACAGGACAGAACTGGAGTGCGCGCATCTCCAGATCATCCCTCCAGCAGCGAAGTTAGGTCCCTTTATAGGGCTGCAATAGTATGAGTAGGCATACCACAAACATGGTGTTGTTTGCGCGTCGTTGAAGACGACTGTGACTTCATTAGTATGTATAATGAGATATATTAATAATATTAATGGCTTATAGAACCTTGGATTGGGTCGGGGATAAGTGGTAAGGAGGATGACGATGATAATGAGAGCATTTTACTGATGATGATATACTTTTGAAAGCAATTTACTCCTACAGGGTGGCCAATAAGCCCAAGGACATCACGTACAACTTTTGTATAAATATGTTATTAACGGGAAAGTTGTACGTGGAGCGTCCTGGGACTTATAGCGGCCCAGTACAGTTAAATGCAGTTTACTTTTCCATTTCTTGGATTATTCTTTGACTTATTCCCGTAGAATGAACAGCCAGAAGCATCTGCTCTCATCTGATGGCTGGCTGACCCCACCTCTGAAAAGGCTTACGTCACCTGGCTGAAATGTCGGCTTTTCTTCCTTGATAACAAGGAATCGAGTCTCTCCTTTGTTCATTTATGCCTCAGACGCCGACTCTACTTAGGTATTTTATCTTTAATTAAAAAACCCTTTCACACTAAGGCAATTTAGCTAGAGCAAAACAGTGATACTATTCTAAGACTTAATGATATAAATTATTTATTTATTATTTTAGCATATGATTAATTGGATTAATAAATTGGCTTGTATTTTTCTCATCTCTTTGTAAAGCTTCTTGGAAATTAGGATTTAAGTTAGATACATCTTAAAAGAGTGTTGTATATTACGTTTAGTAATTATTAAGAAGAGCAATTAATAAAATAAATCTGGATTAAGTTCTTTAGGCTAATAATTCTGAAACAATATCTTAGATTCCTCGAACAGTAAACAATTGTATACCGGATTTTTTATCACAAGTAGCTGTGAGAAATTTGGTTTCAATAGTTTCTTATTATCATACATCAATACGGCCTAATTAATGTTAGATTCGCAGTGGTCTCGCCATTTTAAACAATTAGATTTTCCCACCTGTTATATGCTTCATTTAATGTACGCCTAACTCCTTGGATGTGTGTACCCAAGTAATTGTAGCTCTTTCAAGTTTAAACAGCAATGTAAAACAGGCGTCCCTTATT
Organism: Ceratothoa steindachneri; assembly: GCA_963969495.1. Lineage (NCBI taxonomy): Eukaryota > Metazoa > Arthropoda > Malacostraca > Isopoda > Cymothoidae > Ceratothoa > Ceratothoa steindachneri. Next base: position 162,135,441 of record OZ018326.1, read on the forward strand.
CTTTTCATTCATTAAGACTTGTTTTGCGTTGAGAGAAAAGTTAATTAGGCCGGAACATATTTGAAGACTGGCTCTCTTAGCGTCAAATTTGAAAGAAAAGTTAATAAAGCACGAACATATTTGAAGACTGGCTCTCTTAGCGTTAAATATGAAAGAGAACCAGAGTTTACCTGAAGGTTTGTATTTACAATAGTTGCTTTTGTATGTGGCGTGAATAGGAAATTTCCAACATGAAACATGATACTCAATGCGACGACGCAGTTAAAAGACCTCCCACTTCTTCTAACCTTTCTTCTTTATTGCCCCTCTCATATCATCGTTGCTGTCATATTATCACGGATGAAGGATCAAATTTCTTTATTCCTACGAAGTCAGAGGATACTCTGTATATTCAAATATCAGTCTCAAGTAATTACTAGTTAGCATGTGATGATTTGTATTATTTTTACAAGTCTGCATGAACTATAATTTAACAAATGTGTTTACCAACTGGTTAATATTTCGCTTATAGCAGGTATATTGCCTATATTCCATTGATGAATGATGATGTTCAGTCACCAAATCTTTGTATCAACAGCTGAATGGACATAGAAGAAACCTAAAAATCGTCCTTACAAGTTGAAAGGAGCCAATATATAAAATTACACATTTTCCAAAGCTATTTAGTTTTTTTAAGTCTGAGGCTTTCATTAAATTTCAAGGCTATGTTAAGTAGAGGACAGATGTGATTCTTTATATAAGATCCGTTCTTTGTACTCTCTCCGCAGGTCTCCTCAATAGTCAAGTTTTTATTCTGTTCTTTCACTTTTTTTAAAGAACTCCATCCTAAATATTTTAAAAGTATCCTCTCCGTCTATTTTTAGTTGGGTACTTTCTACTTTTGCCGGAAATTGCCTGGGTTGAATTACACAATGTTTTTGTTTTTTCGATTTCATCGGGAATTTTGGTACGTATGTATATACTCGAGCTCTGTATTACGTGAAATGCTAATCAGCGAGGGAATAGATATGTCTAATCACATTATTGCCTTGTTTTTGAGTTGAAAACATGCTTAAACCTTGGTAAAGGATGTATGTTATTGGCTACCGTCGAAAAAGATCAGATAGCCTGTATTTTTATCACAACATATTCCATAACTTTAGCTATAGAAAATCCAAGGTTTCCTAAATTGGTGTACGATAACCTAGATGTAGGAACTACGTATAGATAAGATTAATGAAAATTTAGATGTATAGAACAAAAGTTATGAGCAAATAAGCAATATCCTATAAAAATGAAGTGGCCTTGATGATCCGAACGACAGCAGAAACCAATTTCTATTGGAATGTAACGATAATATTATCAGTCACAATCATTTGTACAAGTTATTAGTATTTAGTATGGAGGCCTTTATTATTGATGATGCTTTGACCTCTGCCACATCAACGAACCAATTGTTGAGACCTTTGCGCAGTAATCTTGCTACATTCTTCTTGAAGAATTTCCCAGAGTTCTTGAACTGTTTTCATATTTTCTGATTTTGAACTCTCTCCGAGTATCTTCCAAACATTTTCACTTCGATTTACGTCCTGTCTCAGTACAGACGAGTTCATAACAGTGATGTACTTGTCGTCCAGAAAGGTCTTCATTGAATTGATCGCGTGACAGAGGCCGTTATCCTGCCATAAAATTACTGATAGGCCTTTGGAGCCTCCCAAATGGGGAAAATCATGCAGTCCTTGGACTGCATGCAATTCCTTGGACACTTGTGCATTCATTGAGCCTCGTGAGCAAGTAAGTGGCCTAGATCTTTCAACTAGAATCACTACCTAAACCATGACGCTTTTTCCACCAAACTTCACACTATTTTGGGAGTGCAATGACAGAACATATTTCGCCTGATCTGCGACGAAAAAACTCGGATTCGTCACTGAGGTGGACTTATCCTTCTGGTGATCCGTCCATGTAACGTGCTCAATGGCGAATGAAAGACGATTATTCTTGTGCTTTAGACTGATTAGTAGCTTGACTGTGGGGGTGTGAGAGCGTGAAGAGTGTCTCCATCCAGCCGATGTAACATAGTCTATCTGGAGACTTTGATGGCAAAAATCTCATTAATCTCCCTCGAAACTGATTCAGCTGTCTTGAAACTTTCCTTGACGATTTTTATAATCATTCGGTCTTCCCTTTTTGATGTCTTCCTTGGCATACTGGTTATTTAACAGCTTTAAATAAACCTGTTATATCATAAGCTCACCGGACAGAAAATTAGACACCTAGGGAGAAAAAACATAATTTAACATCTGAAGCGTGTAGAAAACTTAGGCAGCCGAGAGGCATAGCTTAGTTTACGTCGAAACGTTAGTTAGGCTTTATTTGTGTTGCGGACGGCGTGAAGATGTGTAGATAGCAAATCAACTCTACTTAAAAGGGGCCGGAAAAGCGACGTTGTGGAATGTCAAAAATGGTGTGATTGCATTTTGCTGGGCCAAAGGTCATCATATGAAGGAAGTGGCGGAATTTGGTAGTGTTTCAACGAGTACGGTCATTAGGATTTAGAAGCAATGACAGAACTCCCAAAATGCGAAAAACTCTTGCCAGAATTGCGGACGGAAGAAGATGTTGACCGACAGGGACCGTCGTAGAATCTCCAAGCTTGTAATTGCAAATGGATTTGCTTCCAGGTAAGAGTTGCTACAAATGGAGCAAAGTAACGTGTAAGTGGCCCTTACTATGGTTACAAGTGACTAGTTTTTTCCGGTGAGATTAGGTTGACAGAATATTAGAGACTATACTTTTTTGAGCTCTTGAAAAGGTTTAAGTGTATTTTTGTTGCAAGGTAAATAAATGTCGGTGTGTGTATAGGAATGGAAGAATATTATTAATTGTCGAAATTTTCCTAAGATATGCTAACAAGGAAAGGAAAAGTTGTAAAAGTGTGGTTGAATATTTCCGGAAAATTTATGATTCGATATTAAGTGGTTGTTAGGTAACTTATGTATGGTTTGATATAATCAATGTTGTTTTAAATCCAGGTGTAAATTAGTAGATCAGATCATTGCCCGGCAGTTGTTGTTCTAAAAATACCCATCCAAAGAAATATGTGCGTCAAGGTTTAGTGAGTGGGTAATCCCAGTCCCACTTCCTGGACACATATTTTATAACCGCACTGAGGTGAAGTGGAGGTGAAGCGTATCAATCATCTACCTTAGCCACTTCCGGTAAATAAGAATAAGCCCGGTGCGTACCTTTTGATCCAAACTAAGATGATGATCCCCTGAGTGTGTCCCCACTCAGTAAAAGCCAACCATAGGTGGATCGGTGTAATGTTGAGATTTAAGCCGAGTGGGTTGCTTAATAATTGCCAAAGGATCGTCCAAAATAGTTAAACACACAGATACAAAAATAATGTTTAATGTACATGAATTTGAAATAAGCAATAGCGTATATAAATATAAATAGGATTAATCTGGCACTGAATAAATAAGTCTACAAAATGTCGTGGGGATTACTTGAAAATTACTCACTGGAATGCCTGCGTCTTAATGACACCCGACAGCATGAATGGAATAGTATTATTGAATTAAACACTGAATTATGTAAGCACTTCTAATACTCGAGGTTATGGGCTCGGGGTGGGAATTCTAGTTCAAAAATAAGCTGGTGAAGTTAGGGGAGGAGATAATTCAATTAACGATACTTTTGAGTTCGTAAGTATTTTATAAGGGGACGGTGAAGATCTTCTTCTGGTGATGATGATCCCAACTAGTCCGGCCGTCTGAAGTTACCAAATGAGAGGGTAATCCTAGACCTGTGATATACTGATCCTATGCCGGGTCACGAAGGTGAGCCAAACGGTGACTCAAATCGGACTTCTTCCTCGAAGTATCTTTCCGATTATTCTGCTCCTGGAGTGGGTAGCCAAAACCGATTACCTAACTACGTATAAGGTAATCCGCAGAGGGAGGTCCTGTGTAACCTCAGACTCTGAAGGGGGAGGGGGGAACTGCGAAAAGTCTGGCACCTACAAGTTCCGTGACGGCAACAACCAATTCCCCGAGAAGTTCGTTCCTTGCAGCGTGCGAACGGTTTCTTTTGCGGATCGGGCTCAACACAAACTCTACGTAGGTCCAAGATCTTCTGCCTGATTCCAGGGAGAAGTTTTCCTTTTTTTTCCTCGCGAGCAATAATCGAGAGAGAGAGAGAATTGAACTCTCGTAAAATCAGTATCGTCACGCGAAAGACCTTTTTTCATCCTTGGGCAGACAGCATGTCTTTCACGCCTTCAAGCCATCTCGGAGTTTACGGTGGCGCGAAAAAGGGCGACAGAAAATTCGAGGCGAGAGGTGCATTAAGAGATACGAGAGGGCATGCAGCTTGTGTCGGAGTATTTCTGCCTACACTTATGTGCACGCTATTTAGACTTCTATAATGTGGTATCTGGATTTTATTGATATAGAATTGACTCATGATAGATTTAATTCAACTTCCCTTTGAGATGTGTTAAAGAAATAGACACTGGTTGTTTGGTAAATCCTTGAAAAGTTTCTATGTTAAAAGTGTTTACGTATGAATAGATAGGACAATTGAATGGTGCACTAATGGCTTAGTGTAATAGTCTTGTGCGATAATTGTGTGATGTAAACATGCTTTTTTAATAGCTACATAAGTGCATAGTGTAATAAAATAAATATAGCTCAAAACTGTTGGGAAATGTAACTTCCCTAAGGAAGGGTGATTCTTGCAAGAAGTGAAAGCTTTGCATGTTTATGGTAGGCACTGGTATCAAATGGCGCTAACAAATGCAATTCAATGATTAACATGTGCGGCAACCTACGGACATAGGAATGGTAAAAGACTGCATTTTAAATGTGATAGATATTTGCAATTGTTTACATAACCCCTTTAATATAAAAGAAGGAGATTGTACTCACTTAGAAAATATGAAAAATCAGGAGTGAGAGTTGTTAAAAGAGTGGACAACCTGAACAATTAGATCCATAGAAGAAGGGTTGATAGGATGAGAAACCATAAAGTAGAGAAATTTTTGGAGTGAAAACAGATACTAGGAGTGTTATTGAGGAAGATAAATTAAGATAGAAAGGGCATATTGAATGAATAGATCTAGAAATGGTAGGGAAAAATGTGTGCGATATCATGAATAATAGTAGAAGACTTGGTTCAACGATAGAAAAGAAAGATGGATTATAAAAAATGCGTATGCTCGCAAGAGCTTGCTTCTTTGTGGAGCAGATTCAAAGGAGGAATGTTCGCACTGGAGAGCCATTTAGAACTGAGGTTTTCACTGCGATGTTTCTAATCTGTAAATTACGTCAGATGTAAATGACAAAATTTTATTTTGGTAAAATAATGAGATTATTTCTACAGATATAATAACGCTTAAAAATTAGGAAATCCATTGGGGCTCTGACGCATGGATAGAATAATCTAAGGAGATTTAAATAATTCATAGGTCATCTAAAACGGGTCAGCCATCCAACTTTCTAATTATACCAATATAAATTGTACTTATGAGCATAGGTGGGCGTTATCGCGATAACGATATAGGCTTATCGGATATTTTTTCCGCGTTATCGATTAATCGGTATCGCCGATACTTTTGGTTCCAAACTAGTGATAATCGATAATTTTAGTTCAGTTTTTGGTTCCATTTTAGCACAGGAGCGAGCCGCGCATGCCTTGGAGGCATAAATATGTAGGTCCGAGCTGTGAGGAGGATCCTCAAAACCTATGAGGAGATGAAGGAGATCCTCACCAGGTAAGAAACTAAGAAACAGTATTCAAATATTTTTACTTTGGTATTATAAAATAACGCTATATATAGTCAATAATAAATATTGTATTATAATTTTGGATTTATCGATTATCGATTTATCGGTTATCGCGCCACCTATGCTTATGAGTAATAGAATCCTCTAAGACGCTTTATCGTATCTACTATGGAGTAAGCAACAGCTCTAAAAATAATTTAGAACAAACTTTATCCTACGACTTCTACGAGGTATTTCTCTGGTGGAGGGGGAGGGGGGTCTAAAGCTGTTCAGTTTATTTTTTTAACTGTATTCTATCGCTTTTTATGGAAATTGTGTCCGGCAAATTTCACTTTACGAATTTCTATTATCTGTACAATATTCCTCACTTGTGTTTGTAGTCTTAACTATTTCTTTCCTTTGTGGATTTCCCTTTCCATGCTGCCATCAGAGGAAACAAAATGTTGGAATTAAACGAATTATGCTGCTACAAAATTTGTCGTAATTCTTTTTATCGGTTTCCTACAAAACAATTTTACATTGTTTTCTTCTTCGAAAATGTTTTTTTCAAGCCGATTATTAGACTAGAGAGTGATAATTTTGTTATTATAACCTAAAGCGGAACGATACCGCAGTAGTTTTTTAGCCAGCATTCGTTACATCTAGTCATATTTCTCATGTAAGTATTTTGTTATTTATAATTATATTAGTCTTGGATGACTTCGTCTTTATGTTGTTTATTATATTTGCACACTGTAAAAAAATGTTTGTTATGATTTTGTTGAGCTCTTCTACCGGGAATTTTGCCAGTTGATCGTTTTGTTCGTTAAATTTATTTACTAGTGTGAATTAATAGTCATTTTTTTTGTCTCAATTTTTTATTGTTTTTTATGTTTATCATCAAGTTGAATTTTTCTCGCTATAGATATATTTTAATTTTTATCCTTAGTAATCTATATTCTTGACCTCTGTCTGTCCTATTTAAGATCATGTAATTGATTTCACTTTTCTCACCATTAGTCCCATCCAATTCCAACATCTACTTCATCTCTCTTGAAAGGAATTTATAATCTAAAGTTTGTTCTTTCTACACTCTTGCTTCTGCTTACTATGTATTCATTGTGTTGGTAGAAATGGAAATTGATATATCTCTCAGAAATATTTCCCGTCTGAGTTATTAAATCAATTTCATTGGAAATACCTTCCCACCCCCAGAGAAATTGCTACGTTAGATAGAGATCGTGGTCGGATAGAAGCGTGATTTCAGTCTGATTAGCCTTGAGGCAAGAACTATATGTCGTGACTCGTGGTTTGGATCCACGTTAAAATTTAGGTCTCTCAAAGAGTCTTAAGAAGAAAAGTCAACCGAACTGATCTATAACAAGGATATACCCAGAAATGGCGCTCTTACTTGGATGAGTCAACATAAATGTTACCTTTATGTAAGATTCCTTTTTGTCCATTTACTAGGAAGAATGTAAAGTTTGGAGTTTTGATGAAACTTTATAAATATAATTTTCTTTGTTTGGTATAGAGGAAAATTCCTCTCATAAAAGGCTTTCATTGAAATATATTATTAAATGTTTGGATTCATGGCCCCCAAAATAATAAAAATGAATCGCGTAAAGAAGGTCATAATTTGAAGAATGTAGGTTGTAGAGAAGTTGTGGCAAAAATATTTATAAGTAGCTAGCCCTTTATCATGAATCACTGGGAAAATGTAAACTAATTTAGTTCTTAAACATATCGGCTTTTGTAGAAGTGAAGGTAGTTATGTAATCATAAGGAAGGCAACTTGACGTGAGTGTTCTTAATACTATCAATTTTATAATTGTAAAAGTACGACTCAAGGCTTCTCTTAGACGAGGTAACTCTTTTCGCCAGTACTGACCCCTATCCTGAGTTATTTCTGGAAGGATCCATAAAAGGAAAAGTTTCGATTTAATCACAAGATGAAAGGAAAACAAATGACACATTGCATGACTAAACAATATCAGCCACATTCGAATCTTTGCTAATGTCGTACTGGTAAAAATATAAGAGGAGTCAAAATCGAAGACAAAACCTTGAGTAGAAGTTGAGACAGCAAATTATCTAATCAAGTCAGAAGTAGCAGTAGCTCTATGGATAGGGTAAGATAGATTAGGGCCCATTAGTTAGGTTTCAAACCAAGGTATGGCGGGATTGTGATCATCTTATAGGAAGCGCGTTCTCTTATTTTCTTTAATCCGAAAAAAAATTAAAAATCTGCTGCAGTTTTAGGAAATCTAAAAATAAAAGGTGTAAGAACTAAAGCACAAAAAGTCTTAGAATTACATGAATCATTAAATAATCTATTAACATATTTAAACTACAACTCTACTATCCGTAATTTTTAATTACGAATTTAAATAACTAAAACATATTTAGCCACAAAACGACGTATCATTATCATAGTTACATCAATGCTATCGGGCGAGTTAAACCACCTTTTGTACCTTCCTATGCACCTGCAAGTAACACCTGCTCGGTCATTATATTCATATAATGATTAGTCATAGAAATCATGGCAGTGGTCTCTCTTCAGAGCTTTGACCTTGAGTCATACCACTTGAGAATGCCCCTTAATAATCACCTCTAAGCACGCCTGTCATTTCTGGCTCTACAACTTTGCTAAGCTGACATATGCATGTATGTATAATGTACGCACAAATCACCCTAGAGTTACATACTCCGTATCTCCGCCTACTCACTTTTCCTCCATTAAGCTGAGTGCCATGCACAGTCCCAGTTCACATTATAGCTCTTAAGTTTCCAGATTTGTTCGATTCCTCCTTTTTGAAATGTTTGCATGTAATTTTTTTACCATTATGCATTTATAGTGGTAATTACTGAAAAAAATTATCAAAGTATTTTGCCTGATTAATTGGAGCAAAATAAAAAAGAACTCTTCATTCCATTGAATCATAAAAAGTGATCAGTTGCTTTAATGCCAAAGTCTGTTGTTGTTAAGAGGTGAGGCAAAATAAGTGAATTTCGTTCAGAGAAATTAAACTATAAAATTGTGGAACGTCATTAGACGCTGTATTCAATTGCATGACTGCAATTACAACAGAAATTACTCAAAAATCGTGTAAAAATTAGAGCAATAGTGTAGTCGAGTCACGTGGAGGTAGATATATTACTCTCAGCCGTAAGTAGGAACCAAGAATTGTCTGTGGCTAGGGAAATGATCCGGGAACGTTTGTGGGGCATTCATTAATTCCTCTTTATTTAGCGTTTGAATTAGTCAGAAACTAAAATTTATGGCCAAATAAAATTTTGACTATTTTATTTCGCAAAAAATAATTAGGCAACCAATTGCATTCGATTACTGTTGTTTACACAATGGAAAGTCTAATAATACTGTACAATGCTAATCTCAGCAAATATCTACTGGTATGCACTAAACGTTGTAGATCTAGAAAAGAAACTTGAACATTACCTCCTTCTTGTTGAGGCAAATGCTTTGCTCCATAAACCTCCTCTCGTCTGGATAAATTCTTTTTAGGTATTTTTGCTATATAAAATGTTCGGTGAGCAGGGCAAGACAAAAGGCAAGAGAGACAAGATAATTTTAGATAGGAAGCTTAATTTCCAATATTGACCGATAATATTATATGTTATACATAAATATAGCGACAGATATAAAGTTTTACTCAATCTTTGTATCATCATAACAAGTCTTTCACCCCTCAATAAATGAAAAGTGACAAGTAGGATTAAGTAAAAAGAAACATGCAGTTAGTATAGGAATTAGTACTTACCTTCACACTGTGTCGGACACGTCTGGAGGTCACTCTTCATCCACGCCAAGATAGGGGTTTTATCAAATAGACCAATCTAACAACCCTAAAAAAGAATTGTATCAATCGGTTATTTTAAACTTCCCATTTGTCTACACATTACTATATTAACTGCATCAAATAACTGGGTACATTGCAGTTTACCTTACCATTGTGAGAAGAAACAGTCATGGTTTGAACTATTAGTTCTTGATGGCCGTTATAAGAGTGTACTGCATATTTTAAAAGTGCATTCTCTTTTAAATCCCTAGTTTCTCTTCTAATTGATATTTCTCCGCAATTCCTCTTCGGCTGCACTCCTTCGCTTTGGAGTCAATTACCTCTCGCTTGAAAATCCCTGTTAAGGATAACCTTTCAGGATCCAAGCTTCAATATTTTTAGTCACGTGTGTCTAATCGCGGGTGACTCTACATCTATTTTAGTAATAGCCTTGTAACTATTCGGCCGATTCTAACGAAGTTTGCAACCCATATTTTGTTTGAAATTCTATTTCAAATTATATAATTCCAAAAGTCACCCCAAGTTTAGCTCGGGAATTATTTTGCTTTGGCAATAAAATCATTACTCTTTGGCCGATTCTAACGAAATTTGAAACCCCTATACATATTGTTTTACATTCTCTTTCGAATGATAGAATTTCCAAGCTACTCCCAAGGTTACTCTGAGAATTAATGAAAGTTTTGAAGGTTGTAAGGTCATAAATCAGAATTAGTGAGAGCACGCGACTTTTTGGTCAGCAGACCTTGTTATTATCACTTTACTAATATACTTTTTCCATTCATAGATTTCTTTCATTTATGCTTTCTTTATTCTAGCTACTCTTTCCACACACACTAACCTCTTGTTATGCACTAGAACGGCTCTTACCGTTCTTTTTTATTCTCTTAACTACAATCTGACTTTCACACATTGAATCTTTATTATTAATAGTTTTATGAGTAATTCTACTGCTCGAAGCATACTTCTTTACAATTTGAAAACGCTCTTATAGTCTCTGCCCTATTTCCAACTTCGTGTATTTGTGATTTGCGATCAACTTCATCTTTCATTAATTCTAGACGCTACCATAATATCGACATTCATAGCTTTTAGTTACACATCATGTATAGCGACATCTGAGATGGTCTCGCTAGCTGAGTGGAAACGGCGTTGGATTTCTAACGTCAACGCAGGGTATCAATCCCATTTGATCGCGGACACAACTTTCAATGGCTAATGAGATGGCGGCCAAATGGTCGGACACGTTGATACTCACCTAGGTGGGGTGAAGGAGGGTGGAAGGAGAGTAGTTCCACACGCATCACTATGCTCATAGCCAATCACTAAAACGCTTTATTTTCCCTTCCTGCGTTTACATCACGACATACCCAAACTCCTCTGTTCCAGACCCCTGCCAAATAGATTATTTGTATTTCTTATGGGGGATTATAAAATCTACATACCCCCGAGGAGGAACTGATAGCCCCACAGGGGGTCAAGAAGGGTTCAACCATCGCTGGTTGGTGTCAAAGATACATAATTATGATCCGGACACTCCCCTCACTCCTTCCCCCAACGAGCACCGGTCCCTTGTGCCCCCTCGGGTTCACCAGTGATTGCTTTCTTACATAAATTAAGTAATCGAATGAATCGTCATAAATTTGGAATAATTTTTATACAAAATAACCACCCACACAAATTTGGACCATTTTTTTTCTTGGCCTAAAACCAATCCACCGACCTCATTCAATCCGTATTTTTTTAGTGCAGTTTAAAGTGAGAAGGTAATAGATGTACAACTGTCATTTTTAGAAATATTCAAGTTGAAAACACTGGATGTTTTGTTTCTTTTAATGGCACGGGTTTTGACACCCATGCTATTCATTTAAGATTCCTTTATTTATCGTTGGGGGACGACTGATTATTAGGGTATCCGAATCACTGGTGTTTGCATCGTATGGCAACGGTGGGAAAGGCGACCCCAAAAGGGACTCAATCCGGCGACTAAACACACCCAATGTGACTCAACTCCGATAAAATCGGAAACGGTCTTTCCACTCTGGCCAACCCGTAACCCGGTGATGCTGGATGTGGAGCGGAAACTTGAATATTACGCTCTTTCTCTGTTAACAAAAGTGACGTCACAGAACCCCTTGCAGTAAAATGGGTTGTGCTCGAGCAGGGGTGGGGAACTTTACCTGTGAGGTAGGCCACATTAAGTTAGCTGTAGGAGGCATTCATAAAATTATAGTTTGATATTACAGCAAGTCGCGCATTCTTTCGTATATAATAATTACTATGAATATGTACCGGCTTATAAATGAAAAAAAATATCAATTCTAGCGTTAATTAACCTTTTAATGACTTTGTTGCGATTACGTTTAGTAGGAAAACAATCGAATAATTTGAGTGACAAAATTTGAATTCATTCAAAAGGCTGCATTTAATGGCCAGCAAGGTCACATGTGCCTAAAGGTCGCAAGTTCGACACCTTTGGGCTAACTAAGACTCTCGTGAGGATTTAGTACATCTAGGAAAATTAGGTCTACTAAATAATAGGATTTCGGGCAGTCTGATGCGACAAGTTAAAATGAGGATATAGAAGGCTCTTTGGACGTCCAAAGAATTAGGTCCTTCTCTCTTACTTTGGAGTCAAATGTGCCATCGTGATGGACCTAATATAGAACTTAATCAAGACAAACAACAGAAGCGTGTGAGTGCAACACGTCCAAATATAAGGAGACTTGGGAGAATGGTTTCCTACTGAGTTATAGGCAAAGTATATTATAAAGATATTTACAAATTAGAAAATTCTTAGACATAAAAAATGAGATCTATTCAAGAGGTTAATATAAAAAGTTTTGCTCCTGACTTTTCATCGCCTGTTTTACTCTGGCGCGTAAATTATAGACTTCTAAACAGCTTCCCATTTACCTAGAATTGTCGTGTAAGGGATACATAGCTGTTGTAGCAAGGGTGATGCCCCTGCGACAACTGAAGCCAAAAGGAACGGCACGGCCTCCCGCCCCTAGTGCTCACAAGTGTATACCTTATAGGCATCAAATCCTGCAGGAGGGCTTTTCTCTATAGATCTTCCAGTATTTTCATTGCTAAACCTGCGTGATTATGCTCACGTTGGTTTTTTCCTCTAAATTTTGAGAGAAAAAGTTCTGTAGACATTGTAAGGATTGGCAGGCAGAAAACGTACAATTATGGGGGTGATTCCAAAATTCTTTGAGATTAATTTTCACGAGAAAATAAAAGGCAAACAGTACTATGAGTGCAAACCCTGAATCATCCTGAGACCATCGGCGTATAGGGATGTTTTTCATTCTAAAAAGTTAGTTCTCCCTCATTTGGCTCTAGAAAATCTGGTGAAAAAAGAATAATAATAAAATGACCTTCAAACGTAACTTTTAATAAAAATTACAGAACGATTTGGTGATAATTCACAAGTTTAGTGCCATGATGACTACTGTCTCATAGGAAACAATGGGGAGCAGAGTGATTGATATTATATTGCCTGTAAGTATTAAATTCATTGCTTGGAAACTCTGTAGATGGTAATCTAGTCAGTGGCTTATTGGTGATACTTAAATGAAAGCAAAAAACAACAAAAACGATGGACTAGAGGCAGCCGACAAATTGTTTCATACATCAAGCGTTAACAGGGGAATTAAGGAACAAATTGATGCAGAATTTGTTGTAGAAGTAGTTATTTATAATCGAGAGTGAATTTCAGAAGTCACAAAAGGGAGGGACATCATAAGTAACATCTAATTAACCGTTTTCTTTCAAATAGGACGAGCCTCTATTGACTCCAGTAAAAGTGACTTTCTCATCTATTATCCATTGTATGCCTTATTAAACACAAAGCTATCCAACCTTCTTTTTGTAACATTCTCTCTTCATAAGATTGGGCACTATGTGCAGCAACATGTCCACTCAGGTTCATCCTTGGGTGGAGAGCCCCTTAGCACCCTTCCTCACAAACCCCAGTGAGCGAAACTACCTTACTTTTTACCTGTCGGTCTCCTTTATCAAAAGGCCTCTCGAATAATCCGTTTTTTTCTGCAGCCATACAAATACAACCAATCAACCCTTTAGACACTTCATTACCCACTTTTTACGAGTACATGCTATTCATTAACTGCATTTCTCATATAATAAACTCTTTCTCATTCATTTTTTCTCATATATATTCTTTTAACATCTCAAATTATCGATTAAAAGGAACGCTTGATTTTCCTTCTCGTTCCATGTTGTATTTTTCGATGTTGTATTTTTGGGACCAGAATAATCTCACGCAACATTCATTCAACGCTCTTTGAATTTACTCTCCAACATCTCCAACTTTTTCTTGTCTTTCGCACTCATCTTTTATTCACAATTCACCCTAGATAGTTAAAGCATTCCATTTAATCCATTCGCACATCAAGGAATTGTATAACACAACCAGCTCAAGTCTCGCCTCCAAAGGCACATTACTTTTGTCTCCCCTTGATTTGAATCACATTTTTAACCTGCCAAACTCTGCATCAATATTTCAAAATCCCTTTTACTCTCTTCTACAGATAACAGGTGACGAGTATGCACCAATATAAACACCACCACTCCCTCACCCTCACCATGTTTCCTTAATTACATACCCCTGTCTTTCCCCCTCGATCATGAGAGCTCTTGCTAGCCCAGTAGATACGGCGTTGGGCTGCCGACGTTGAGGTACCAGGTTCGATTCCGCCAAGAGAGGACACAAACGTCCCTGCACGTAGAGATCGAGCTACCAATTGGTGTACGTGCTGTGCTCAGCTCTGTAATAGTGTGGGTAGATCTTACACTTCTCATCACACACATAGCCAATTACAACACTGCTTTATTTCCTCTCTCGCCTTCGCAGCAGAACACACACACATTCTCTGTTCCAAGGAATCCTGCCGATGGGTATCTACCTATATCGACATAACCCTGACGCGAAACAGATCCCTCTGCCCCAGAACGATGAAGGTTCCTCCTGAACGCTAGCCTTTCTTCCCTCGAGCTCACCAGCAAAAATTAACTCAGCATACACCGTACATCTCTTATCCCTGTCTTATCAAATTAATCCATACACACCATTCTCGCTCTAAATTTACTTTGGTTAGCCACTAATACTCCATCAGTTTTCCTTCTTATACACCCAATCACAATTATTCCCATACCATTTGACTGCAACATGTAAGAGTCTCTAACCCTGAAATACTACCATTAAACTTTCTCCTCTGTCTCCCTATAAGTTAACACTAATCACAGCATTCTTCTCCCCCTCAGGACTAGTTCTAAATTTAACAACCACATCCGCTTCATTACACAATCAGCGCCATTGTAGTAACAGTTCACTTACCCTATCAACCACTTGAGCTGCTCTCACACTCAGAAATAGCCTTTGGTTTGCACCTTCAAAACCATTCACATTCAATTTCGTTTAGTAGACCATATTACACAGCTTACCAAATTAAGTTTAACATCAGCATCTTCATAAATATTTTGCTATTCTTATCCTTGATGTTTCCTTGACTATTTTTAATTCCTCCTTCAGGTTTTATATGCTGATATTGAGCGAACTTTATGAAATTTTGTCCAGAGAAAAAGATTTTATTTTAGAATTTTTAGCTCACTTTCATTTTTTGAAGTTTGTTCGAGGATGTTTATAATTCGATTAATAATTTTTTTCCTGCTCTCTTTTATTAATTTCTTTTTGTCTGCCTTATCCATTGGCTTATATGCCCTGATTAAACATACCCTATTAGGATCAGTTTTAAATTCTTTTTGAATGAATATTCATTTTTCTGAAGATTTCTATCAAAAAACCCCTGCTTTTATTATAACCACATGAGTTGATCCATCAACTGGATAAGGGGAGAATTCTTGATACATTAAAAGGCAAGGAGAGACGTTGGCGGTAGTAGTATTGTAGGGTGGACCCCGAATCTACACACACGCACACTCATGTGCACATTAAAACACATACATACCTACAAACACACGACCTTGCACCCCGAGTCTACCCCCTACCCTTCCACCCAACATTGGTTTGTCGCAAAAAATGTTCCCAGCCCCGTCCTCTCACCACACACACAACCCTAGGTCAGTGACCTTTTTGGTAGCAAATCCGTAGGATTTCTTTGATGCGTTTTGAATTTTCATGTATTTTCGCGTATTACCATATCAGTGGAGTTGCCATCTTTTAAATCATTTGCCACTAAACCTCTCTGTGTGTCACACCTTCTAAGATGATCCTACGTCCAGACTGTATCACACCCAGACTGTATCACACCCAGACTTAGTAAATATTTTGCAACTGAAGATGTGCGTGGATCAGATTATAAATTTAGCCCAGACTATTGTTCTACGGTTGATTTCTTCGATCATCTTCGTCGACTTATTCATGAACACCCAAATGATCGGATTGAATTTCTGTATAGTGGGTCAGTCCAACCACCTTTCAACTACAATAACGGAATAGAAGTAGTTGAACATCTCCAGTTTATGGATTTAGAAAATTTAATCATCGTTCACAGTACATGGGTGGATAATTTTTTCTGCATATTACATTTAACATGGTGAATGTTGGCGAGATAGTAGTGAACATTGCTATATTTGACACAAAACCCTTGTAATTTCGCTTTCTCTCATGGTATTCCCACCAGCTCACTGATTTGATGAAAATCAAGATTGAAGAAGCAAGGATGAAAGAATTCTCCTCACAACACGAAAAGAATGTGACGAGTTATTTTGTAGACAAATTGAAACATTGGTAGTATAACGCGTATTATTTCATCTTTATTTTATTTATATCAATCAGAGAATATTATAAATGATTAAAAAAATTCTATACATAAAGAATTAATAATAGTTGACAGGGACTCGAGGTATTTATTAGTAGTCATTTTCGGAGGTTCCGTGACCATTTTTAGGATACCAAAGTTTCTCAGTGGATTTAGCAAGGGCAACTGATACTAATAAAAATGAGCTCCCAAATACCTCACCAAAATGGCGGAAAAGTGTTTATTTTAGGCGTTTTTTCAGAATGGCCTCACTGCTCTTTTAGAAAACTGATAAAATTATATTTCTTGCAGTGGATGGCCAAGAATGACAATTTAGGTGGCAATTCCCACTAATTTTGCTGTCCGAAAAAACAATGGAATGGCATAATTAATAATTCAAAATCCCCTTGACCTCAAAATCCAAGATAACAGGTGTCTGCTGTTAACTGCTGTATTAAGATTCACTATCACTGCAGGAAAATCTGATGCACAGCTGTCAGAATCACTTCCACTGCTATCATCGCTGCTCTCCATTTGTAGATGACTTGGAGTTGTTGGAAGTTCCAGAGATGGTGGAAGTGAAGGTTGGGTATAGCGTACTGGGAAGCATAAACAATTTACAAGGTTCCAGAGATGGTGGAAGTAAAGGTTGGGTATAGCGTACTGGGAAGCATAAGCAATTTACAAGGTTCCATCAATGGCCAATTAGGGATGGATGATTATGAAGCTGGAAGTTAATCTGCAGATATGTGAGGTAATTGGTGCGCTCTAAATGTGGTCGTAGGCTGTCAGAGTCAGGTACCATTCTGATAATCTTCTTTTTCTTGAGTACTGATCACTTTGCTGCTCTCACCTCTGTCGATGTCTTGTGTTTAGTGCCATGATAGATGTACCGGATAACAAATTTCTCTTAAGTCATTGATGATTTCTTGTGTGACCAGGAGGATTGTGCTCGAGCTCTTGAGGAGGTTGTGAGCTTCTGATGATTTTTCTACTTGGTCCACAATAGTTTCCTTGCCTACTCGGAAAAAGGTGGAGTTATGATCACATCCAGTAAGATACAAAGGGATCAAAGACTCCGCTATTGCCTTGTCGCACAAACTCTGAGCACTTATCAGCTTAGATTTGCGTTTCAATCACAGGAGTGCTGATATTTGCAGAGACACATAGGCTACCTGAACGTAGTTATCAGTATCCTCAGTATCTATGTCAACTGCTTCTGAATATCACTCTGACCGCAGCTTACCATAGAGTGTGAACAGAGCTGTGTCTGTTTCTGCATGGATACATGCGAGATTTTGCAATACTTCATCAGTGGGTGGTAAGATTCCTTGCTGGTTTACTAACAACACAATATATGAGCTCAGCAGTGGTTGAAGATGCCCTTCTTTTGAAGGCAGCCTCGATGAATGCTTAAAGGCAAACTTTATTTTCTGGCTTACCAAGAAGAGCATGAAACTCTCTACTAGAAGGAAATTTGTCATCTGACTTCATAAACACATTACAAATGGACTGATTTTTTTGACGGTGTTGTCGTTCACTGTCTTTGATGGAGAAGTCTTGCTCGTACGAATCATTGACCAAGATATTACTTTCTGCATTTGTATGTCTTTTCAGGACAAAGTTTACAAGTTTCTGACCATAGTCTCCCCACGTTAACTTGGTTCCATCTGTTTTTTCTCTGTCTTCAATAGTAGAGGTTGTTAGATGTCAGTTAGTCCCATGTCTACTATTGATGTGTAAACCTCCGGGTATGGCATGGATGTCATTGTCAGCTTTTCCTGAGGCCTACTCTTCAGCGTTTTACGCATAGTACCATTTGCATTAAATATTGAAAGGCACTCATCTGTTATTCGACTTTGCATTAAGTCTTCCATCTTTAAACCATCACATTCCTAAACAAGTTTGATGACTGAGGCGCATGCATTGCTCTGCATTTCTTCAGTTGTCTGTTTCAGGTTTTCACTTCTTGGCTTCTAGATTTCTTGAGTTGTCGAATTACCTCTTTTACTACGTGGCATTCGAGCAATAAGGGACTTTGTTTTGGAATAGACTCTTTCATTTACAAATTATTTCCCTCTCCTTTCTCTGTCAGCCTTTACAGACTTCAGAGAAGCAAAGAGAGCTAGAGAGGCTTGAATTCCAGATTGTAGGGATCTTAGTGTCTGATTTGACTGGTCAAATGGATCGCAATGGAACTCTGTGAGACATGCACTGATATCCTGCAAAGATTGTTCATCTTTCTTGGGGCACAATCGGTATGCTTTCCAGGACCTCGCCTCATGTGAGTTGCGTGACGATGGAAACAGAATCTTATCCGGTTAAAGTTATTAACATTGCGTGTGTTTAACAGCAGTTGCTTCTTAATCTTAAGAATAGCAAACCATCCAGACTTAAGCTTGTATCATTTATTCATCGTTGATTCTATCTATATGTCAAGGGCAACACATAAGTAAGGCCTACCGGTCAGTGACTGTGCAAAGATGCCATGCTTGGATATGAGGAAGACTTTCCACGACTACCATGAAATCTGGAAGATGGTGCCCATTTCTATCGATCTCATAGATACACATCCAACGAAGCATCAACTTTAGTGAGGACTTGAACTCGATTCATTTTATGGTCGTTATAGCATGAATATTTTGAGTCAGTATCTCTACCATCTCCAAGAATTAAATCCAAAATTATGCTTGTAGAGCACCATCTAAGTTTTTGAATAGGGAGTTAACAAGCTCTTTGAGATGAACATTGTTTTTTAACTTAGCATGTGCATCATTAAGTTCTTGTTGGTCTACTGAACATCGTAATTTACTAAGAGATGCCTGGATCTCTTCATACATAGTGGAACCCTCCAAACGTTTGTCTAGTGCATGGTGAACTAAAGCCTCATAGGAGAGCTGAAGGCAACGCACACCACGGTGGAAGTGTTCTCCACGAATCCATCTGAAATGGCACCTGCAGCCACCAGTACATCTGAAATTTCTGAGCCTTTGAACCTCTTGTAGATCGCATTGATGAAAGACATCTGGATACGAAAGGTCCTCATGAATGGCAATATATTGGCAAATATCTCTGAATTCTCACTTTTTAGTTCTAGCAATAATGCATAGACAGGATGATCAACAAAAATAACGGCAAATGGCATCTTCTTGTCGGCAATTGCCCTTGCAAGCTTAAGCAGGACATCATAAAAAATGGTCTTGCTTGGTGGATTAGGATAAGTCATGTGATAAATCGTGTGACTTTCGGTGGTTTCTGGTGTTAGCTTAGCCTGAAAGCCAGAAAAGGCTGGTATGATCTGATCTTCTGACTTTGATCTTGTTCCGTCTGCCTTAGCTCGGGCCATTGCAGGGATGACAGCCCGCATTCTTTTAGGAGCTGTGTCCAGATGTGGCTCATCCATTACCTTGTGTCTGATGGCGGTTCACCACGCTTAACTGATTTGTATGGTTCTACTCTTTTCTTCTGGCTCACAAGTTCCTTGAGACTAGCAGAGAGGTAGGAAAGCGATGTGCTATTTGCAACTGGTCTATCCTCATCTAGGGTAGGTAGGTTTAGCTCAGGCAGGTTTGGCTAGACAATTGTACGATGTGATTGGCCACTTGCGGAAAGTCAACGTGTCACATTTGAAGTCGTCGTTGTCAACTATACATATTGCAGGTGTTCCTTGAGAAAGTTCAAATGAACACTCAGTTGAATGCCTCAGGTCAGTAACTGCCCAGAAATCTCTAAGAATAAGTACATCGTTGTAACTGATTCCCAGATCCTCCTTATGTAATAGGTCTATTATTTTTCTGCTCTTTGCCATACCATGTAGCAGTACAAGAAGGTTTGTCTCAAATACAATACGTCTTCCAGTGATGTAGCTAGTCAACATAGATGCAATTTATCTGACTGGGGGCTTCTCATCGACCTCCGACTTAGTGGGGTGTTTTAACCAAGTGGTAAGTTTCAAGAGGAGATCATTTAGATCTTCATCTTCTTCTGACTCATGTATGTATGGACACGAAGGAACAATTTTTGTTTTCAAGATCTGATCTCTGACTCGCCCAGCTACATTCTTCACCAGCTGATCGTCACTTACACCTAGAGAGAATATTTCAGCCTCAAGAGGTGAACCTGCAGCTCTTGAATTATATACCTGTTCAATTGCATTCTTCTGACTTTGATCACGAAATGCTATGGCTCCTCCAAATTCCTTGATCAGAATTTCTTTCAAGAAACTGGACTTTACTGTGGAATAGTAACCATAATTTGAAGTAATGCGTTTGTAATTTATTAGTAGACCTTGTAGTGTACGGATTTCATGATCTTCAAAGATAACTTTACGGACATGATGAATGAAGATTTCTTAGGCCTCTCGAAGATTAGCCTGTTGCAGATGCTCTGTATTTTCACCAGACAAAGAGTTCTTCAGAGGGTTGCTGACATAATTGCGCCAACATTCACGATTTTAACGAATTTCCAATCCAAAATCCGTTCGACTGTCTGGGATAGATGCGAGTAGGGTATTCAATCTTTCTCTTACAGGCTCATTTGACAGAAAAACTGTATCCAACTTAAAAAGCAGTTCCATGCGTCTTCTGTTGACAGCAGAAAAAGTATGCTTTTGCAAGGATAACTGTTTGTTTGTGGCCCCTTCATACACCACACACATAGATTCTTATGATGAACTACTCCAGTACTTGAACGAAGCTTTTTAGGCACATTTCCTTGCAGTTGCTGACTTGAAGTTGATGCCTGAGCTTCTTCTGTCTGTTCATATTTCCGTTTAAGATTCTGTGCTTGCTGAATATAGCGATCACTGCTGATCTGCGCGTAACATTTACCATGCGTGTACGGGCCTTTAGGCCTCTCTTCTCATTCCACCGCAGCATGGGCATGCCGAAATTTATCAAGTTCTTTCCACCGAAAACCCTTGCTCTTCAGATTCTCCCACTTTGTATCAGATGTATTGTCCATACTATCATCAACAATACAGGGTTGTTGACATAATATACATTTTAATTTAGTCCCTTAGTTAAGCAAATCGCTATCTCCTCTACTTTGAATGATTAACGAATCTTCAGGTTATTCTATTTCAATGCTTCAGAATCTTCTTCTATTTCGATGCAATAGACCTGCAACAAGAAACCAAAAATCTTGATCAGTCATAATTCTTGGTTTTCATGCATAGTATGAATATCTCTGCAAAGAATTTAGTTTGGGAAGTATATGAAATTACTATTTATATTTTTAAGAACACATTTGTAGTTGAATGGTGAAAGTGAGAGATACCTTGATTCAACAAAAAAATAGCCTCCTACTCACAAAATTATTATGATGAATTGATAGCTAACAGGATTAACCCATTAGTACTCTGATATGCTGCGAAAGTGGTGGAGATAACTCTTACCTCTTCAAGAGGTTACTGATAATTAAGCAAGATATTAAACCATAATTTTCATGATTTAGGATTCACAGCTTTCTTTTTTCGAATTCTAGTTCCTTTCATACAACTATAATTTTGAAAATAAATATTCATTGAGAAAGAAATTACAACTTAAACAAACAAAGATAATAGCAGAATCATTTTCAGATTTTATGTGACCGTAATTAGGATATCAAAGATTCTAAGTGGATTTAATAGCACCTTTTATTATTTATTATTAGGTTTATTTGTCCTTCAGTGATAATCAACCTTCATACAAAGGTCAAGGGGGCTCTAAATCATGAATTATGCCATTCTATTGTGTTTCTGACACCAAAATTGTCATTTTTGGCCATCTACTCCAAGAAATATAATTTTAGCAGTTTTCTAAGAGAGCAGTAGCGGCCATTTTGAAAAAACCCTAAAATAAACACTTTCTCGCCATTTTGATTAGATGTATGGTTGCTCAGTTTTGTTAGTATCAGTTGCCCTTTTTAAATCCACTGAGAAACCTTGGTATCCTAAAAATAATCACGGAACTTCCGAAAATGACTACTATATAGTAAATTTTTTTAAAGATGTCATGTAAGATCCCTTTGAAACCGAAAGATATGGTTCGATAACTCCCTGTGAGTTCAACTCGTTTACGACAAGATCAAGAGAATTCGATGAGTTATTTTGTAGAAAAATTAAAACATTGGTTGTATAACACGTATTATTTCGTCTTTATTTTATTTATACTAATCAGAGAGGGTTATTAATGATTAAAAAAAAATATATATATATATACATAAAGAGCTAATAATAGCTGACAGGGATTCAATGTATAGTAAGTTTTTTAAATGTGATGTAAGATCCATTTAAACCGAAAGTTATGGTTTAATTACTCCCTGGGAGTTCAACACGTTTACGAAAGGTCTTTCTCAATACCTTTTTCCCTCTCACTTCTTTCACTCCACCCTGTTCCTCGTCTGTGAAAACCATAAATGGTACAGGAATATGACTATCACCATTCTCTCTATAACCGTTGGCTTCAACTAAGTGTTTCATAGTATCGTAGGTTATTATATCCTTCATCTGAGTGTTAATGGTTAATCCTTTATCACGAAGTATATACTTCACCCTTGTCGTCGTTTGGATACGTACCGAATAAGATTTAGGACCCGTAGAGCAGAATGATTCTCCATACGCATCAGCACCTTACATAACTTTAATCTCATCTGTGAGGTCACCTAAGAATTCTCCAAGTCGAGGTTGTGGGTCATCTTTCCTAGCAATGAAAATAGCACTGTCTGTGTCACAGTACAACAACTGTTCATCCAACGAGTCTAAGAGGCCATAGAACTTGATTTGAGTATAGGCGATTGTGAATGCTGCAATTGGAAGATTTGTTACGTGAGAGTCAATTCTACATGTTAAGCATTCTCCACTTTCGCTATTTACGCATTGTCACCTACATCAAAAGTGTTCACAATGTAATCGTCGTTTTGGATTAGGTCGATAACATCACGGTCCAAACCACAGATGACCGTTTTCATACCATAAATCTCTGATCAAACGTTCCCCAGAGATTGTAAATGAAGAAAATATGATCAGGATTAATGGGATGTTTTTTTTGTATTATTATTATTATTGCCTTCAAGTTTTAGAAATTATTATTTTTATTATCACCTTCAAGTTTTAGAAATTATTGACTTCATATTCGTTGTACAATGTGTTAATATTTATTAAAAATTACATTTTATATGGAATATATCAATGCAGAAAAAACTAATCGCAGGAAGAAATCCTTATCTGTATAGACAGAGCTTTGCTCTAAAACGCTTTCCAGGATTCTTTTCGATGTTGTCTATTTGTATGTTTATCCCCTAGCATGATTCACCCTCTTCACATATTCCATTTTCTCCTTCTCTACATCCATTCCTCGTGGGAATCCAGAAGCTTCTATTTTTTTCTTCTAGAAATGTTTTTATATACTCTGCAAACAATCAATCCATCTTTTCAAACTGCCAAATCTCCTAAACGTATGATTTGTAGAGTGTACACAACCCCGGAACTAAAAGTTTTAGTTCCGGGGTTGTGTACACTCTACAAATCATACGTTGCTATTCAAAGTGAACTTAAAGATGGGGAAAATATTTTTCCCACTTAGTTCAACAATGTTGAAATTTATTTCAATGAAACATCTGTAAATTCCACTGGAAATAATTACATCAATCGTGCATATATAGAGACCCTGTTGAATCATACTGAAGAAGAAAAATCTACATTTCTTTCCACTGCAACATATTACTCTAGTAAAGGAAGTATAGAAAAGAAATAGAGCAGACTTGGAAATTTTAAGCTCGATCAGCTGAACGAAGCTATGAATTATAATAATAAATGAGGAAGGTTTCGAATGGATTTTTATAACTCTAGCGATGAGGGGAAGGGGGGGGGGGATTGCCGTCAAATGAATCAGAGGTGAGGGTGGGTGTGGGTAAGTGATCCTAATTATTTTTCAAGTATTTTCACTCGAAAAAAAACTGTAAATGCCAGATATGTTAAATATGGTCTAGACATCATAATCTTTTTTATTAATCTTCCGATATCTACTAATGTGAATCTGTCGCAAACGGCAGTAACCATTAATTGAAAAAGAGTCCACTAAAATGTCTGAATAGCGTTAGACATCTCTTTACTTCATTAAACACTCATAATTATTTTCGACTATTTAGTAAATATGGAATGAAACGAGAAAATACCTGAAAAGGTCACTGACCTTGGGGTTGGGGTTGAGTCTGGGAACATTTTTGGCGACAAACCAATAAAGGGGGGAAGGGAGGTAGATTCGGGGTGCAAGGTCGTGTGTGCGCATGTGTGTACGTGTTTGAATGTGAACATAAGTGTGTGCGTATGTGTAGACTCGGGGTCCACCCTATAATACTACTGGACGTGTTTCAAACAACAATCAATTTGATATTGGTGCTGATTTGGCAACCCCTTCTTCTCTAGAGTGACTTTTTTGCTACTCGTAATTCTGAAAAAATTGATTTAATTAGCCTTGCCATTTTTACTCAATGTAGTAAAATTAGAATAAGAAACAAGCAGATCAAAATAAATGCTAAATGAATAGAAAGGGAAGAGAAATACTGAAAAAAGGTCTATCAAGGATGGACTGTAGTATCATACCTCAAACACCTCCCAACCAACAGGTGTATAGAAGGAGCACGGACATTTAAAATATTTATTTGAACTATCTTGCTTGGTAGGTAATCTTGGTAATCTAACAGAGTTACTTCTCCCTAGAGGTGGTAAAAGAAAATTATGATTGCACACACAGCTCATTATTAAATGTAATACAGATATCCTGGCAGGTTGCATACATATATATTTTTAATAGTTAAATATTTAATTGTTTTTACACGTTTAGCGATGAATATTTGTGGGTCGATCTCGTTTTGATAAACGGTATTAGAAAGGGATATATAGCGAGTTTGGTTTACCTTGCACCGAAATGACTGTGGAAAGCTCAGAGAAAAACTTATTCTTTAGTTATAGCATAGGGAATAGGTATTAGAGGGAGATTTTTAAAGGCGTTAATTAATGAAGCAATCGGTTGCTTTAAATTTAGAACAAAATGGACATTCTACTAAATGGTAGAAAAAAGGATAAGGTGACATATAGAAGTGGTTGCTTCTCGCTCTTCTTGTTCGAAAATTGAGAGGATGAGCCGTTTATGTTAAACTGGTGCAGCGAGATTGGGTAGGATAAGGCATCAAAGTGGACATTAGGCGAAAAGTCCCTATCATTTGGAATGATAGGGAGGAGTCGAAAAGTAAAATAATGCCAAGCGACTGGTTGGGGTTAAAACAATCATGCCAAAATTTCAAGGAAGAAGCTTTCAAACCGGTAATAATTTCTTGTTCTTAGTTCAAAGAAATGTTGCTCTTTAAGAGTACTTAATCTTATTAGAGATTCTTCGGGATAAATCGTGATTGAATAAGCTAGGATAGCAAACAGTATTATGGAATGCTCGCTGTTATTATCTGAGGAAAACTTGGGGAGAATCGATCGAACATTTCGTTCTTGTTTGTTTGCAGGGAGAAACTGTAGAGTAAATGGGTTTTCCTCGCTTGCAAGAAAGTATGAAATGGAGGCAGATTAAAAGAAAAGTCTTTTCTACGCTGCGATAGATGAGATTTCGATACATCGTGTTAGCACCAGTGATTCATGTGGGGTAAAAGCATGCCTTTTGTAACGTCTATGGTATAATAATAAATTTTATTTTGGCCATGTAAGTAGTCGGATAGACTTAATAAAACTAATTATGAATCCTAGATCATAGTCCTCTAAGCCATAGCCCATTTTTGGACCTTTCTAAACGTTCGACAATCGAATGGTTTTGATTCTACTACTAGCTCACTCATTAGCAAATTGTGTATCTCTTAGGACGAATTTTCATATTTTTTTCTCCAACAAAACTAGCAAAATTCAAGAATCGGAACGTTGAACTCCTCCCTTGATGGCAAATTACCTCGGTACGATCAACAATTCCCATGCAGTACCAATAAATGGTAACGGAATGTTTCCCACTCTGGAAGACATGAAAAGATCGTCATATTGGGTTAGGTTGTTCAAGATTACCACCGGCGCCTATTAAAATCATGCTTTAGAAATGATCCTTTGAAGCATTTTATTGATATGACTATCAAACATTTATGTCGCAACCAGATTCAGCTCAAATTTCTAACTTGAAATTATTCTCTTCTTGTAGCATTTAGCATAGCATATGAAATTTCTTCTCATATTACTACGTAATTGTCCTGAACAATCAATTTATGTTACAAAATTTTGACATTGATTGTGAAATGGCTGTATTTTTGTTATCTAAAACTTTCAACCTTGATTCCGTCAATTGGTCTCCTTTACAGCGTTCCACAAGTAAATCAGTATACATCAGCAAAGGAAACTTGCCATTCCTTGCCCTCTCTTCCCTACAAACTCACACACCAAAATAAGTCTCAACGGCCTTGCTTAGGAAACCACATCAATTATTTTTACGACACGCGACCGTTGGGTAATAAAAGGGCCTTACTCTGATGGATGGCATTTTCCCCTTAATCTCTGTGCTACTTACTTTCAACCTCAACTTCTAATGACTGGCACTCGACAATCCCTAAAGTCTCAGAAATTCCCACACTGACTTCTTATATTTATTTATTCATCCGACAGGCCGAGAGGGACGATCTTCTCCTATTAAGGCATGAAGATTGGGGGAAGCGTAATCAGTCTGTCTTATTCATCTTCCTTTTAAGATTTTTTGGAAAGTATTCCCTATCATTTCAGCCATTTGAAAAGATTTTGTTAAAAAATCGCAATTCATCGAATCATGATTACTTAAATAAATTTCCTATTAAATTATGTGTATCTACATGATTTTCTTGAATAGTTTTCTCCCTGGTTTAACAATAAAATACTACGAATCATCAAAGGTCTAAAACCTAATTGAGTCTCATTCAAGAAAGAAAAGAGAGGTTGGAAGTTAGAATTTTCAGATAAATAAAGGTTAAGGAGATAGAAAGAAATAATTTTTCACAACTCATATTTCTGTAAAGTTATTTTTAAAATTATTATTCATCCATTCTATACTTAAACCTATTTATTGTAGTATTTTCCTTAACATTTCAAGGCAAGCCGTTCCAAGTTTGGGTTATTTTATACGAAAACAAAATTGTGCTCTCGCAGTAAACACATTATTTTAATGTGTTTACTAGGATGAAACAGCTATTTCTAGCAGTTGTTCTGTTATCTAGATCAAATATTAGTCATAATTCATGTGAGTGTACTCGTTTAGTATTTTTAAAACTTTAAAATTGTGGCCACGGAGATGCCAATCTTCTATTCAAGGTGAAGTAAGGTGCCCTGGTCTTTCACCTATTATTTCTAAGTTCAGGAAATAATTTCGTCGTTCGATGCTGGACGCGTTCCAATATTACAATGCTAATTTTTCATATATAGACACCAGAATTGAACTGCATGCTCCAAATAAGATTATACAAGCGCTATATACAAGGGATAAAGAATATCTTTCGATTTAAGTGCATATGTTTAGCTATGTATCTTTGAATCTTTCTTTTTTTATTTTGTGAAGCTTCACTACATTGTTTCGCAAATGTTAGCTTTTCGAGATTTAAGCATTCAATTTTTTTTCCATTTCGAATGTGTTTAAAATTTTAACTACTCGTATGTGCATTAGCTTACATATGTCCACGTTGTATTAATTCGGTCATTTTTCTACCCATATGACTATTCTTTGTAAGTTTTGGGAAGTCATGATTTTTTTTCCTTCATACCTACAAGTACTTCGTTGATCTGTCAATTTTGAAATTTTAAACAATAAATTCGTATAAATTGGTCCGTGAGCAGATTCCAGATTAACGGCGTTAAAGAACGATTCCAGTGATGAATTATTTCGATTAGTAACAACTTTATCCATACGATTTTTTAACCAGTCTTCCATCCATTTTACTTTGTTACCCCTCTTTTCAGTGTACATTTAGCTTTATGTGTAACGAGATCAAAGATATATTTAAAATTGGAATAAACTACATCTAAAGATTTACCTTAGTCAAGCGTTGAATACCAAAACTAAAACACGAACCTGCAACATTCCCAAGTTCACCTTACGTCGACCAGGCAATCACCTTGCGTTACAAGAAGACATCTAGAGCAAACTCTCTGCCTTAAGTCTGCTAATAGCTCATCTCTCATCTTTCAAACGATAAACTATTCTAATATTACTATTTGATGCGTTGGTCGACTAATATTTTAGCTTTGGCACTATTTCAACAGTGCTTGTCTTCCTACTTTAGTGCACGTTTGGTCCTTAGTATTTTAAAATGCAGCCTATTGCCATATCAGTTAAAACGGGAAAAGTTAACTCGAATAAACGGATCATGTGAAGAATAGCAACCCAATTTTACCATCTCAAGAATAGCGAAACCAAATTACTAATGCCAAAACAAACAAACCCTTTGCAAATATCACAGAAAGGCAAAAGTTAAATATCTGCAAGGTCAACAGTAGCAATGTTCAATTTATTGATGAAATAACTGCCATTTTTATATGGCTAACCTTACCTAACCAAACCTTACCGAAAGACTCACTTGCCGATTTGCCGTTCTTATTTTAACTTTCTTAGTCCAGCAATGCATTTGGAAAAAGGATCAAGTTCTTTTGGAGGTTGTGTTGTTAAAGCGTTTTAAACTTTTGGCATTTACAAGCAAACTGATTTGGACTTTTTGCTTATTTGGAGCACTTCATATTTTCAGCCCAACTAATTTTACCATGTCAAAAATAGCGAACTCAAAGGTCATCTTGACATGATCCGAGCAAACCTCATACAGTTGGAATTTCTCTTTAATTTTGTTCATTCTAGTTACTCATTTTATTTGAAATATGGGGTGGAAAAGTTGATCATGATAATTAGTAAGAAGCAGAATGAATCTTATTAACCCCTCATGATATTCAAAACCCACACAGCAAACATTACAAACAAAACTCAGAGAAAATCGACACCCTTAAAGCACTCTCAACCATTACATTTTAATAACAGAAAGAGCTTCAGACCACTCTATTTTAACCTTTTATCCACATCACCTTCAACTAGGCAGCACTAGCTTGGCACCCAAACACATCCAAATCTCACACACACCAAACTACACAGAAAAAGGCACTCAGAACAATCACAGGGTAGACACGCAGCACACCCACCCCACACTTACACGCTGAAACAAATATATTCACAATCAAAATACACCTAAACATGATTTGAACTCAACACTTCAGTAGAACAATGTCTCCTACAACCAACCACCACCGTTTGACAACAAAGTCCCCACCAGGCAGAGACAAGATAACATCCCCAGCACACTACTTCCAACACCTCTTCAATAACCTCCCTCCCCATCACCAAACCCTAACTAAATCAAACCATCCACACTACCTTCACTCAAAGATACTTGAACACACTACCAACAAACAACTTCCTCAATTCCCCCTTAATAAACCAATCAGCGAAATCACTACAGAAAACACACTAAGTAATCCAATCTTAACTCAGGTCAGACCACTCCACTATACTACACCAATACAAGCATAGAATAAACCTTACAACGACACCAGCATGCATCAGATTCAACTAAAGCCCAGACAACATCACACACTTAATCATAGACTGTCCAAGCCTTACACAATCATACACTACACACAATATCTCCTGTCTTAGGGATCTGTGTACCAAGCTAAGGGAGCCTGGTAGCCTTCCTAGGCTCCTTCCACCTCGCAGAAGAGAGTTGGGGGTGGGGACAAGTATCTAGTAATGTATACATTTACCAATTTTCTACTAACTACATGACATATTTGTTCATTCTATTTCATTTTATTCTTTCTCGTTTTTTTTATCTTCCATGACTTTCTTTCATCATTCACTTGTTGTTGTTTTTCTAATGGATCATATTGGGAGTAATTGGGCGATTTTAAGTCGCGGGCGACTCTACAACTCACTATATCGGTCGGTTCCCGTTTTGCCTTTTTATTGTTTTTGTAATAACATTGTAACTATTTGGCCGATTCTAACTAAATTTGAAGCCCTTATGTTGTTTTACATTTTATTTCGAATGATATAATTGGCAAAGTCCTCCAAAGGTTTGTCCGGGAATTATTGAATATTTTGAAGATCAAAAGGTCATAAATCAGAATAAGTGAGAAGACGCGACCTTTGGTCAGCAGACCTTGTTTTATTTCATGTTTATTATTTTCTGGATAGAAATATTCGACATCAGGCTTGTTTAAAACGATTTTTATAAACTTTCTATAGAAAAGTTAGTTGAAAGATAGAAACTAGTCGAAGAAACTGTTGGAAATTATATTAATTATTAAAGTAATAAATTAATAGTTGTTTAAATATAAATAACTTTAAAGAGATGTATGATCTCAATCCATAAAATAAGGATAAACATAAAAAACATGGCGCATTAATTATCGGATGACCTAATATTTCTCTTTATCTACCGCCATCGCAATAATTTTCCTCTGATCACGATTCAGCTCAAGAGTTTGTCCCATTACCCGTGCCAATGAGCAATTTTTTATCTTCACTCTGTCAATTAGTCTTCTTCTCCTTTTCTTTAAGTATAATAACCTCTTTTATGCGATTTTTTAGTATATTGTTTGTCATATCTGACAACATGGTCCAACTAATTCAATTACACACATTTATTTTTCTATTATATTCGTTACCTTTGTTTACTTTCTTATTCAAATGTTTCTTTTACGCTCCTTGCAAGTTTTGCCTAACAACTAGTGCTTAATATTTCATTAAATTGACTTTTTCTGAGTGCTCCTTTTTAGGGCTTAGGTTTTCTTCGAGATATTATAATTGGTATAATGAATTCGTTAAACTTTAAGTTTTGAAAAATTGTATATGGAGTTAGCCCTCCTTTAGCATTAATACTAATTTTAATACGTCGAGGAGAGTACCTATGCAGCTTACGGTGTATCTATCTCGATTATATCAGAATCTAGCGATTGCGTGGCTCAGGGCAGGTGGTCAACGTTATTTTCATAAATTTTAAACCAGTTTTAAATCATTTTAGCGGTGCGAATACGTGCCTTATTGTCCTGAACGATGACATCACCAGTGAAAATTAACAGTTTCACCATGGAATGGCCTTGACCAGCTAAAAATAACAGATAGTCTTAGTAGTTCACGCTTCCACAACATGGTAGATGCATATTTGGCTCTGTAATTATCTTTGAAGCTGAGGTTATATAATTCTTCGACAAGACACGTTTTAAAATTCTATTTTCTCTTTCGCTGTGTTTCTTCTTTCGTTCCTTATTTTCTTTAGGAGGCTGTCTTTTTCTGAATTTCATAAGCAATCATGATCTTAGAAACAGTGCTGGAAATGTTAAACATTTGAGCGGTTTTTGTTACCGATGTTCCAGCCATTCGAGCTCTTACAATCTTCCTTATATCAATGTCTGAAAGTCTTTCAATTTATTATGAGGTATCATTAAATTCTAAAATGAATGACGTGGGGCTTATGCCGTAAAATAAAATATAGAATTTCGAGCCAGCAATGACCCGAAGATCCACTTAGAACTAATTTGAAAAAAAGGAAAAGAATAGAAGTCGGAGGTGAAGAACACGTATAAAATAAAGAGATGATTTTGAAATAGAATTAGTTTCACAACTTTTTCTCTGTAAGTCATAATATTTATGGATTCTATTCTTAAACCAATTTAATGTATTGCTTTCATTCAAAGAGCATCAAGGACAAGTCATTTTAATTGTGTTATTTTATAATAAGATAAATTTTATGCTATCGCAGTAGTAAATATAGTGGTCGTTTGTTTATCTAGCTAAAATATAGTCGTAATGTATTTTTGTAAAACCCTTTAGTAATTTAAAGACTTTAATAAGGTGGCCCGGATGACAATCTTCATGTAAAAGTAAATTCAGATATCTATGCATTTTTCCATCGCTTGACGCTGGACTCGTTCCAATATTGCAATGGACATTTTAATGTATACAGACCAGAATTTATTTCACACTCAAATTGAGGTTTTACAAGATATTTATACAATGGAAGAATAATATATATCGATTTAAACGCAAGAAGTCGAGTTATATATTTTAGAATCCTCTTCGTCTTTTGCGAATCTACAATGTAGTGTTTCGCAAACTTGACATCATTCGATATTGATATCTACCTCTTTATCCATGTTTAATATGTTTAACATTTGATCAACCATATTGCAATCACTTCGTATATTACTATGTCCTATGTGCATTACTCTACTTTTGTTAAAGTCGAATTGTATCTACCATTTTTCCGATCATATGAATATTCTATCCAAATGAATTTTGCAAGTTATCATAGTTACGATGATATTTTGCCCATCTAGTTTCGTATCATCATAAATTTTGAATGTATACATAATAAATTCGTGTAAAAATCGTTTATCCATTCCGTATCAAATTATTAACTGCTGCAAATTTTGAAATTTCTCAGAAATCGCACTTTATGAGTATTGAATGACAATAATATCACCGATTAATGCTGAAATAGAACGTCTCACATTATTAGCTATGTATAATGAAATTACATGTAGTCAAGAATTGACAATGGTTTTATTTGTAAATTCAGTGTACAAAGAAATAACTTATTATAAATATAGAAATACTGAATATGTTAATCTCAAAATGCCCTCATCAGATTTCTAATAAGAGATATACGATCTTCCTCTTAAAAAAAAAACCATTCGTGAAGGTCTCATACATCGAATTCGTTATGGTTAGGATCACACCAAATAAAATGACAGGAGCAACATTCACAACAGCATTCCAGAGTTACCTTTACTAAAACTGCTGTCAATTTCGATAAACGCTTATGTTAAAGACATTCCACAAGGTTTTATGTGTTTAAGATCGAGAGAACACGTTTACCACTTCATTATTCCAGGGCTATAGAAGCCTAATTGCTGCAGATATTCCGTAGTCTTCGTATCCTAGAGTGAGGGTGCATTGTAAACATGAACCCCAGCGTTCCCTTTGGATAAGGATAGTTCGCACCATTTTTTTACCTGACCCTTACTCAATCCATTAGTTCGTTGGAGAGTAGCAACGCACTCGTCGTTGAAGAAGATTTTGAAAAATGAATTTTCCTGTATTATTCTGCCCATTTTAGCCAATTCCACTTCTGAACCTTATTCAGACGAAGACTTGTAACTGGTTCGAAGTATTTGTCTTCCTTCTTCAGAATGCAACATATGGTAGCTTCCGACACATTTTCTACGCTACGATGTCTGAATAGTTCACGACTGGTCAGGCATAGAATTTTTGGAAGTTTCAAGCTTAAGAAACTATCCTAGACACAACTTTGTCATCAATCGAATGGACTCCACAAGGAGCTTAAAAGAAATTCTCTAAGGTTTTTTTCTTTAGCCAGGGAGGGACAATTGTGGATTTCTCGTCATCGTTAAAATCACCTCTGCGATCCATTATTGCGCACTTATTTGGTACCTGGTTAATAATTTAAGACTTGGTAAGCTTTACTTTTTCACGCAAAGGGCCACAAAAAATATACGAAATGGCTAATCACTTAATAGGTGGAGTATATATATTTATATATGAAAACACTGTTTTCTTCAATAGCGAGTAAGTCAATTCATTACCTTACCTACAAAAGCAAATTTGGGGATCAAACAGACCTTTTCGTTTCGTTAGTTACGAACAATTGGGAAATAAAACGCTTAACCCAGGAAGAAGAAATAGGTGAAATTTTGTTACATAGACTAAAATAAAATGATTTGAGAAAAGAAAAGCAATCTTATGAAACTGAAATGAGGTGGAAGGATTATTTTACAAACAAATCAAGTCCGGATCAGAGAGTTTAGATTTAGCTAAAGTTTCTTAATTTTTAAAGAAATTGTGGATTCAATAGACTAACATTAATAGATTAGGTTACCATTTTTCAATGAATATGATAGTGTGTTGTAGGACATGGTTTGTATGTTGCAATTTATGATTGGTGTTCAGGAGAGAAGATCATTACTAGAGTTATTTCGTTCGGGGATATGACGAATATCATTCGTGTATTGGCTTATAAACACTATGGAGCAAGCTTCCATGAGAGGGTGGCTTGTGAACAAACTACTCAATCGGTCAAAGCATTTAAATCGATGCCTTAAAACATGTACATATTGTTTGATTGCAAGAGCTAGGCAAATAAATTCTTTGTTGAATGTTGAATACTTTAATTCTTAGCTTTTAAAGGGTTCACTGAAATAACCTAATGTCTCCCATTCTCAATTGAAATATTGCTGCCAGATTGTACCAACTCCTATATCTGGTGCATCTGTGATCGGACTGAGGAGACAGATTTATCTTAATTGGAAGCAAAGAGTGGGTTTTACTACATCGTTTTTGAATGAAATGAAAGCAACTTCTGTCTATCCGTCTTATTGCAAAGTAGAAGTGGGAGGACACATGTTTCCATTTTTAAATAGTTTTGTAAGAGGAAGGGATGTTGTGGCGCATTATTTGAGGCATCTTTTGATGAAATTCACAAACCTTGAAAGCCGACTATATACTAAGAATTTATGGTAGTCTGCAGAGAAAATACACTTTGCAATGTTAAGTTGCAAAACATGCAATTTCATCCTGGCAAAGAATTGCTCCAAATGAGCCTCCACCCGACGCCGGAGTATGCTTCCTTCTTATTCCCTTGGTTCTGTTTCTTATTTTTGCCTTTTATTTTGCCGGTTGTTGGAAATTTTAAGCATCATTTTGCTTGCAATGAGGACGACATCGACATTGACAAAAACAAAGTTCATATCACATAAGATATGATTAATGTAGCACTAAAATATTTGTAAACTGTTGCACATACCTTGATGCAAAATAAGGTATTTATATAATGCGTGATAATTGGTCTTATTTATTGTCTTGGCTCCTTGGAAATTTGCCCAATAGCATCCGGTAGATCGATCTTTAAAAATATCTTGTAACATTGCAAGTTCCCAGTTAAATTAGTCAGATACGGGAGCGAATACATGAGAATCGACTATATCCCTAAGACATTGAGGGAGTCTAGCGAGAGAAAAAAAATTGCAATGCTGATTTGCAAAGCATTAAATTTTAACCTTGCAAAGAATTGGTAAATTAAGGCATTAATATATGATTAATGTATAACTGAAATGTTTGAGAATTTTTCTATACAATCCTTGCGGTTTTCTCTATTAATGATGGCTCCTTGAAAATTGGGAGAAAGGCTAATGTACATAGATCGATTTTCTAAAATATCTTGCAACCTTTCAGGTTCGTAGTAAAATCTGTTATATATGCTTGCGGATATTTGTCTTCGATTCTCAGGGAATTTAGACTTTGAAAATCGCACGCAACAGATTGCGATTGTATGATTTTTTTTTAGATCCACCAAAAGATTATAATTCGATAGAAAATTAGCACCTATGTTGACCATATATATATATATATATATATATATATATATATATATATATATATATATATATATATATATATATCGGGTATAACAAAATTCGTTTTGTTGGTTTAACATTTAAATATGTTTTATTTGTAATATTTAGCAATTTTCCCACCCTCGACGACGACCACGCGCTCCAAATGAGACGTGAAGACCGCGCACACTTGCAAACGAAGTTCTTCCTCATGCTGGCCCCCTCGCGGTTGACGGATAATTTGAGCTCGTCGACCTTGCTGTTTCGGACTTTTCAGGCCTTGACTTAGACATGCGCCCACACGCTGTAATCAAAGGGTTTGAGGTTGGGCGACTATGGTAGCCAAAAGTCCTTCGATCACACTCTCATGTTCGATCTCATCCATTCATGCGCGCCCTGGGCACCGGCCAATTTTAAAACGTAGTATGCATTCTTTGTTAGCTTTCTCACATAGGGCAGAACTTTCGTGGCAAAGATGTTCCTGTATGGGCTGCCGTGAATCTGTAACCTACCGGAAACCATACCAGGGGCTTCTTCTCGCAATTCCAAGCTACGATGCTGGGCATCATCATGGAGACCGGGTGCTTGGTCTTGGACATGTAGCGGAAATGTCCTAGCCGTTGCATACTATGAGATCGTTATGCTTGTTAATGACCGGATTGATCGTGAAGGTTTTTTTCATCAGAAAAATGAGAATTCGATTGCCATTTTTGAGTAGAGAAAGTATAATTCTCCTACTTATCAAGGGATTAGTGTTGAATTGTCCATCAGAATTGTAAAATTTGGAATTTCCTTTATAAGAGACGATTCTATTAGACACCTATGTATATAATTGTCAGAATTATAAATTACTTTTGCATTATCAATGTCAATTGAATGGCAAAATCTAATATCCACCTCAACCAATTGGCACTGTTGCCAAGAATCTTCGCTATTGTCTCCTCACAGATATCGATCCCCTTAATTCTCACTTACGCCGTTAACTCAATAATTTTCTGAAAATATTTTTCACCCACACGAACTTTAAAATAATTTTCATTAGTAATTTTCCTTTAGAACAATTTTTTCGAATTAAGGACATAACCCCCCCCCCCTTCCCTTGAGATGAGCTGCTCAGTTGTTTATAGATTTATTTGCCCCAGGTGCCACCGAGTGACCTAGATTAGAGACACCATCCACTCAATGAGGGAACGAGTCTGTTCCAACCTAGGCATAAACCCGTGTACTGGCTCCGTTCTCACTAATAAAGAGATTTTTCCCATCCATGATCACTCCATTCTATGTTAGACTGATATTTCCCACCTAAACTTTGAAATTTTAGGACATTCTAAAGATCCTACCTCCCTTCGTATTCTTGAATCAATGTTCATAAAGCAATTAAACCCCAGTCTCAATAGTGATTATACTACCTTCCCCCTCCTAATCGCATAAATTTCTTAAAAAAGTTTACAACCTACCGATCCCATGACGTCGCATAAAAAAATCTCTCTCTCAGTTCTCTGCTTTTCCTCTTCGCTAAAGGTTAACATTATTTGTGTTTAAGCAATCAATAATTTCCAAGATTCCTTAAATAACCTAATTAATTAAGGTTTTCGTTTCATTGTTTTGTCAGTGTAAGCCCGGCCACATTTTACAGTATCAATTTCAATTGTCCTTTATTTGGCTCACATTTATACTTTCTTGTGATCATAGCTAATATGTTCTATCTATTTGATAGAACCACATGATAAGTAGTGCACATGAAACGTCGTTATGATTAAATGAGAACTGTTACCTGTCTTATTCTCGGATTCATCCTTAACTTAAAAATAAGACTCCTTAGAAGCAAACCGATGGAATATATATATATAGGCAAAAAATCACACAGGATAATGAAAGGCGGATTCTAAGTACTTTCGAATCTGATACGTAGTAGAAATATGAAGACCCAGTTCTCGTTAGTAGTTTTTCTATCTTTAGTTAGTTGATTTCACAACTCCTACAATAAAAGTTTGTCCCTCTGTTTAATTCATTCAAATTTGTTTTCGTTTTTTGTTTTTATGTTCATAATTTAATATAATAGGTTATTTTATTGTTTACTCCAGTTACCTTTAATTTTTGATATTCAAGTCAGTTTATGTTAAAATTTCACTTCTTTATATTATTTTTCAAAATTACACTTGATAGTATCAATTAATTCTATATATTGTTATTTGTGTTTTACTTTAATCTCAATCATTGTCAATTTTATTATTTTAACTTGTCTTCACCTGCTTTTTTAGCCATTATATAATGCATGCCGACGGCCGTCACGACCGGTCCGATATTCGTTTAACAAAAATCTCTCGAAGTTACAACGGGCGCATAACCTTCCTAGTGCCGAGATTACCGTGTCGGACTTGTTTGCGCACATGTTTTCATGGCTTCCACACCAGTACAAATTATTATATAAGTCTAATCAGTATTAGTTGAAATAAAGAGAATAAGTGCCGAGTGCTGATAACACGTGACTTCATTAATAGGCCTGACGCTATGTGTCGGCCAAGTTGTCGGTCAATGGGGGCTTCGTTCAACGAAGGAATCGCTTAAGGACGGGGTCGTTGGAACGGAACCGCTTCGTTAAGCGAGGACTTGCTATATATAAATATATATATATATATATATATATATATATATATATATATATATATATATATATATATATATAACTTAAATCACATGACACGTGATATAATAGATGCATTTAAAGGCCCAAAGAAATGATAATTGGCATCACGACACTAGGAAAGGTGACCATTGGAAGCTTAAGAAAGGAAATGTGAGATATATAGACGGAGAAAATCGTGAAAACTAATTTTAACCGTTATATGAAAAATAAATAAAGGAGTAGGATTCGAACCTGTGTCCTCAAGCGCTCATCACTATTGTAACCACGATGCCCATCGGCTGAGCCACCATCTTCAACGATAAGCGTCGTGGTCACAATAGCGATGTGCGCTTGAGGACACAGGTTCGAATCATACTCCTTTATTTATTTTTCATATAAAGTTAAAATTAGTTTTCACGATTTTTTCCGTGTCTATATCTCACATTTTCTTTCTTAAGCTTCAAATGGTCACCTTCCTTAGTGTCGTGAAGCCAATTTTCATTTCTTTGGGTCTTTAAATGTATATATATATATATATATATATATATATATATATATATATATATATATATATATATATTATACAGTACTGGCGGAATTATTATGGATTTTTCAGATAAGTGAAAATTTTCTACAATAATGCTAATAAAACTGATTTTATTGATTGCAAATATATTTATTTTGACACAATGGCACAGTGTTAAATCTTCTAAATTCATTAGTAAGCAGTTTGACCACCCTTAGCATCCATGAGTACTTTTACACGTCCTGGCATGGCATTGATCAATGTTTTGCACATTTCCTAGGTTTGCTTAGATATGAACCAAACTTTGATGAGCCGGAATATGAGTTGCTGTTTGATTGTAATGGGCTCTGTGTGTATTTTATATTTCAACAGACACCATAAACTCTCAATCAGATTCTTGTCCGTGGAATTTCAGGGATATGGAAGCAGGTGAACTCCATTTTTTGCACACTATGCCTTCACTTATTTTGCTGTATGACATGGGGCCGAGTCTTGTTGGAATATCCAAGGTCTGTCGCCATACCAGTCCCTTATTTGAGGCAGTAAACGACCTTTAAGAACTTCTATATACTTTACTTGGTTCATAGTTTTGTCAACAATGTTCAAACGATTTGTTCCATGCACTGAAATGGCTCCCCACACCATGATTTTCGTTGGAAATCTTACTGTTTTCCTTAGACATTCAGCCATAAATTCTTCTCCATGCCGTCTTCTTACACTCTGCACGCGGTGATCTACCGCTGCAATGGTTGTTTCGTCTGAGAAAACTACCTGCAATCGTATAAAATACAACATAAGTAGTTAGACAGCCATAGAATTATTGGAAAAGCCATTGAAGTAATGAATCATCAATTAAACTTTATAGTTTGAAAAGATTGATGCCATGACAAAAATGCGGCACTGTTAAAGTTAGTAGGAATTAATGTTTTTATGAAGTACAGGAAACTGGTTAGCGAAATGTATCATTCTTACCTTTCCCATTGTTCTGAAGTCCACTCAAGGTGATTATTTGCCCAGGAATAGCGTGCTTTCATTGTTTCTGTGAGTCGAGGCTCCTTTCTCGGCCAATATGTTTACAATCAAGATTCCCAAAGCCTGTCATTCATTGTTCTTCGGGCAAGTCTAACACCCTCTGCTTCCAGCTCAATGAAAATCACACTGCATGATGTTCTTCTGTTCTTAAGAACATGTTGTATTAATATTCTATATGTTCTTGAGTTATATTTCCTTTTCGACCACATTTTCCAACCCTTTTCCAGTTTAAAATTGACCATTATAATTTTTTTTCTTAATAACACTGACTGTTTGAAACACAGTGTTATAGCTATTTCTTTCTGTTTTAATTTGGTTTCTTTCAGTAAAACGTTTACTTGTCCAATATTTTGAGATCATCAATTAATCTGCTTGCCCATTTTGGTTGAATTCATTTTTAGCTAAAAAAAATACCTGAAACACACAAAATCAAACTAGTAAAATAACTGATAAACTATCTGAAACACACTAAAACACTATTGTTGACAATCACAGATAAATATAATAATACAAAACATCCTCTTTGCACTCTTATACCAAGATACCAACTGACTCACACAACTCGCTGTGACTTTATTGAAATGGTCCATTGCAGTGTTGTTCCTTCAGTGTTACCAATAATACAAACTAGGTGCTCGATGTTGGTCCATAAAATAAATCTGCTTGCAATCAATAAAATTGGTTTCACTGACATTTTGGTATACATATATAAATATATATGTCGTGGTATGACATTACATTATATCAATACCATATTATATCTTTGAGAGAGGACCAATAACTTGAAAGCGAACCGACAAAAGGGACGGAAAACCACGTGTTTAGACGGGCTGAGTAACGAGAGAGTGCAACGAGGTCAGGCAAATTATGGA
Organism: Ceratothoa steindachneri; assembly: GCA_963969495.1. NCBI lineage: Eukaryota > Metazoa > Arthropoda > Malacostraca > Isopoda > Cymothoidae > Ceratothoa > Ceratothoa steindachneri. The sequence continues at coordinate 162,176,291 of OZ018326.1, forward strand.
CAATGGCAAAGTTCAAAGTTATTTAAAGAGACATGTATAAAAATAGAATTTTATTTACACCCCAAAGAAATTAATAAAAGATTTGAAGGGTAAAATTACCTCAGATAATTAACGGGCAAAAATCACATTAGTAAACAAAGGGGGGGGTAGAGATTAACTCAATTAGGTTACTGAAGGAGGGAGTGGGGTAACTTCCGGTCCAGGAGAGAGTATTTCGGCTACCCGAAATGAGTTCGGCTTTGACAGAAGTTGATGAAAGAAGTTCGGAAAATGACTCGGGGTGATCTTTCAGTGGAATTACCTCCTGGCTGGGGTTAATTCCAAATACACAAAATAGTCCAGCTGGGAAAATCTTCTTTGTTCTGGCGAGACTTCTCAACTGTGTGTGTCTTCCGGGGAGTCGAGGGTTATTTATATCCGAGTTGGGGGTAAGAGGGAAACAGCTCTAATCTCGAAGGGCCTCGAATCTTCTGGCAGAGCTATTTTAGCCCGCATAAAGGTGAATTGTGGGGGACTCGATTCGAGGCTACCGCTTGTGGAAGGGGAAGGGGGGGGTAGGCTTACCACTTTAGTCCTAGCCGGGCCTTTTGCTGCACAAATAAGTTCCTTTCTGCTAAAGATCTTCCACTTTGGGATTCCCTAACAATATATATATATATATATATATATATATATATATATATATATATATATATATATGCAAATTTTGTTGAAGACCATTGTGTATTTTGCCTTATTTAATTTCCTTTGGCAACTTTCTCTTCTTCTAACTATCTTTTTTATTCCATCTTGTAGATGGTGGATTACTTGTCCAGTATTTATCTCTTTTTAAAATGAAAGTGTTTGGTAAAAAACAAACTAAATTGCTAAGCTTTCGATCTTATTCGATCATCTTTAGAGCGTTTTGAAATGTTCTTGCCTCCTTTACAGATGTAATGAGTGAAGTGAGGATCTGGCAGAAAGTGTAAGAACTTGAACTTGAACTTGTTGAAAAAAGTAGGGAAAATGTGTAGTAGTTATTGATAGTGTTGAAGTAGATTTATTATTGCCCTGGAGCAGAGGGCATCACAGGCATGTTTCTCTTTTCTTGTTTTTCATGGTTTCCTCCATTTTGGTTGGATCAGCGTTAGCTGACCTTCCTGTAGTGTTTAACTACTCTTGCCTTTTTTGTTTTAATCTTTCCTTTATATATATATATATATATATCTTTATAAATAAACTTTTTCTATATAAATTTATCCTCCGTCATTGATTAAGGCATTCAAGCCTTTCAAATTTGCTTTTACTAACTCGTAGCTTTGTTTTTTATTTTTATTTAGTATTATATAGTTTTATTAAGTTTCGCCTTTGGGGGCATTTCGCCCCATTTATTTATCATGTTTCATTTGTACTCTTCATTTGTTGTGCTTGGTTGGGCACTACGCGTCTTTTTGTTTAATTTTGGTTTGATTTATTTATTTTTTACTTTTTGGGCACTTCGCCTCTTTTTCTTATTTCATATTAGGAGTTTTGTGGGCACTTCACCTCTTTTGTCTATTTCTTGTATATATTTAGTTCTTATGATTGGGCACTACTCCTCTTTTTGTAATTGATGTACTTAGATGAATTTAGATAAAAAAACTGTGGTTGGGCACTTCGCCTCTTTTATTTTGTCATAATCTTGGTTTGTTTTCGGAGTCAGTGTGGATAGTAATCTAGCGAACTGATTTTATGCGTCTGGTTGTGTTTGTATAGCTCGCTATCTGAACAGGGCTACCCGGTTTTCTCGGGAGCACATTGTTCCACTGGGGAATAGTGCTCTCCTTGTAGCCCGTCCAATAGCTTGCTGCGGTAATTTGAGGCCCGCATCTATTTGCGGGAGGATCTCGCTTTCGACTTTTTCCCAGGTCTTTCTCCCTAGCCTCTGGAGGACTATATTCAGTGGCTCGAGTCCTGCTCTTGCGTGCAGTTCTGTCTGCCGATTATAGTCGAATCTCCTCGCGCTGGAAATAAGCAGGGTAGCCTTGGTCTGGACTCTCTGCATGAGTTTGAAAGAGGATTAACTGGCTGCCTGGATAACCACCATGTGGTACACCAGAACTGGTCGGCACAGAGTGTTGTATAGTTTACTGATGTTTTTGGAACTGAGATCTTTGAACCTGTAAAGTTTCCCAAGTTCTCTTTTGGCTAGGTAGACTCGGCTGTTAATGTGCGCCTTATACCCCGTTGAGGTGAGGCGCAGACCCAGGACTTTACCCTCGTTGGAGTACGGGTAAAGCTCGTCTCTGACGATGACGTCGTCCCTTTTCCGGCGGTTCATAGGGAGGATTTGAAACTTTCGGCGGTTTGTTTTTATTTTCCACTTTCTTTCGCATCGGTTGATGTTCTCGATTTCGGTAGCTGTCTCCCTTGCTTGAACTCCAGCGTTCCTATAGGAACCGGGATGATTTAAGTGATGTCGTCTGCAAACTGCCGATACATCACATCCTCCCCGACTGGAGCAGGTAAGTCCAACGTGTACACAAGGTACAGCAGCGGTCTCAGAGAGCTACCTTGTGGAACCCCCGCCTCTAGTTCAAATATGGGTCCTCTGTTGCCCTCAATCGAGATACGGGCTGTTCTTTCCATGATGTAGTCACAGAGGACCCTTTCCAGGACCGGGTTTAGCTGGAGGCCTAGGATCTTGAATTGTAGACCTCTCAGCCAAACCTTGTCTAAGGCCTTCTGTACATCGCGCAACACCACATCTACATACCTCCCATCAGCTTTGCAGCGGGCAAGCTTTTCGGTTAGGAGGGCAAGGGCTGTATCAGTCCCCCGCCTCCTGCAAAGCCCGTGCTGCTGAGGGTTGTGTGCTTCCAGCTCGGTCAGCTGATCTTGTAGCCTATTAGCTAGAAGCTTCTCGTAGATTTTACCTTCAAACTCCAGGAGGGATATTGGCCTGTAGTCCACCAGTTGATCTGGGGGTTTGTTCCCTTTAGGGATAAAAATGATTTTAGCCATTTTTAGCCCATCGGGAAAGTAGTCATCGCTTTCCTTGATGAGGGTGTTTCCTCTACTTAGAAGTCCTTTCAGTTTTTTTTACTAGGCGCCAGAATTTGTCGGGGGCCATCTCGCTGTCCAACCCGGCTATTAGGCTGTTCCAGATTTTAGCCTGTTGTTGGTTAATAGCCAGTTTTAGCTCGTCGCGTAGGCGACTAAGTATCGAGCTTCGTTCCCGATTAGTACCTGTTCTTCTTAACTCTTCGTACACCTTCCGGTGCTCCCTGGCGATCTCTTTCATCTCTTCGGTCCAATGAGGTTGTGGAAGAGTTTTGTACCCTGTCAAGGGTACGCACTCACGATCAGCCTCGATGATGAGGGCTGTTATCCTCTCCAGCTCCCCGTCAATCTCCTCTAATGTGGCCTCGCTTAAGTCGGCTGGGTGGTAAACGCCTAGGATTTCTCCGTAGCGCTCCCAGTCGGCCGAGGCGTAGCTCTTGCGGAGAGGGACCGGAATCTGGATCGGAGCGAGTGAGATGGTAGTTAAGATCGCCATATGGTCGTTGGGCACTGCTGGTCCTGGCTCGCTATAGTAATTGAACGGGAAGCCACCACTTGTCATGATTATGTCGGGCTTGGTTGCTGCCTGAGAGGTAATATAGGTCAGAAATTCCGGTCCTATCCTCTGGATGTTTTTACGTCTCATAATCATTTCCAAGTTGTTGCCTCTGTTATTCGTATTACCATAGCTAGCCGTTCGGCATCTGGCGTTGAGATCCTTCCCAAGGAATACCATCCTACCGTGACCGAACAAGGTGTAGAAGTTGTTGATGGGCAAGTACGCTCTACGAGGGGGTTGATACGCCGCCGCGATCACGAGGTTGCCCACTAATGTAGGCATCTCAATTGCCACGAATGACTCGTCCAGTTCTAGAAGGTGCCTGAACGAGAGATTCTTTTTGATGGCAATCGCGGCGCTGTCAAACCTCTCCTGAGAATGGTTTTTAGCAACTACTTTGTAGCCCGGTACCTTTATTTGGTATGATGTCGTGTCGATACCGTGCTCCGAAATCAATATGATGTCAGAGTCTAGCACATGGAATATGTTTACATACTCCATTGCTTTACCCTCCCATCCATTGACATTGAGAGTCACTATCTTCAACCTGTTGTTCGGGTTTTCCATTCTATTTTCTGGCTCCTAGTGTTTCTTGGTGAAGGGACGCTTTTTCCTGTTCCTCTTTTTTTTAAATCCGCCGTGGGTAGTTCTTCCAGTGTGTCCCTATAGAGAGTGATGTTGTGACTATTAAGGGCCTCTTCGACTACCTCTTCATCACACTGGGCATCATAGTCCCATTTGTAAATCTTTTTTTTTATACCAACTAGGATCCTGTTGGTATCGTTGTCCTCTGGGAAGGGGAGTTGATCGGATGCATAGATCCTCAGGTTCAACTCATCAGCGTCTAAAGTTTTCTTAGTTGCTCGCTTCTTCTTCCTACTCTTCCCAACGCTTGGTGCGGCTTCAGTGTCTGATGACTCCGTTGACTCAGAATCATCCAAGCTCTCCTTTTCATTCCTTTTGTCGATCTGTGTCCTGACAGTAGCTTCCCTTTCTTTCCTGACTTCTTCTCTGATCCGGCCTTTTGGGCTTCTCCTGAGTCTTCCTATCTTGCTTGACCGTTGGCTGAGTCTCTTTAGAAACCATCTGTAGTTGGAGGACGTCTCCTGAAGCGGCGTCGTCCGGGAACCACATCTGGTTCAGGCCAATTTTTACCAGCATCTGGTTCAGCTCAATTGAGAAGCAACCTGGCTGTGTTAGATTCCTGACATGAGCATACAGGATGCATGTCAGGATTTTGGTGGACTCTTCATTTTGTATTTTTAGGTATGTCTTGTTGATAGCCGCCACAGGTTGGGCTGCTTTGGCAACTTGGGCGTACGAGGTGTGCGCTTTCCTAGTCGCCTCTTCTTGACTATTCCTTTGTTTGTTCTTAATAATTTACTTTTTTTCGGACAGGCCATTGCCATTGTCCGGTGTCCTTGGCCACAATTAATGCATTTCTCACGAGGGCTCTGGCAGCTCTTCCAGTGGTGACCGGGTTCGCTACATCTGGAGCATAACTACTCATGTGCCTTACAGTCCCTTGTAGTGTGTGCCTCCATTTCATAACAGCGGAAGCAGAACTGGACTGAGTGGAATTCTTCCCTCTCAATCTGCTCCCCGCTGATTTTGGCGTTGAAAAGCAGGAGCCCAGACTCCCTCGCCTTCCTTGCTATGGAGGTTTCCCAGAAAGCAATCTTAAAAACGTGAGCGTAATCAGTATTATCTCTTTTGTTTCTGAATTTAATGATTTCGGTCACTTTGGCCCATGGGTGATTTTTGAGAATTTCCTCCTTTATCTCATAACGTGAATGTTCCCCTATCCATGGGTATAGTTTCCGGCAGATCACACTCCTGTGTGATTGGATCTGCGGGGGAATAGCTGGCTGCAGGCCAAGCTCACGAAGGACTTCAATAGCAGCCTCTTTTTTCAACGCTTCTATGTCTTTCTCCGTCTCACAGACGGCGAAATAACCCACGGGTACTTCCAATAGCCTTATCATGGCTATTTTCAACTTCCCGTATACAGCTTCAAAGACCGACTCTCTGGCGAGTCTGTTGTACCCGCTTATGGTGCGCAGTGGCACCCGTGGAAGCTGATTTTGTGCCATTGTTCTGCATGGGCCCTTAGGGGCGATGAACCACTGTGGGGTAGCTCCTGCTTCGTGGTTATCTGTGTGCTTGCACACTTATAAAATTGTTTGAACTGTCCAAAATATAGACAAATTTTCCTTAGTTTTTTGAGAGCGTTTGTGGAGGGGCATCCCCCCCCCCCACCACCACGGTAGCAAGCGAGCTTCCATGAACGTGAACTGCTTGATGGAGGGATGAGATGAATATGGGTGAACCCGGGAAGGCCACTCAGATAGGTGGTTGTGGCGGACTTAATGATGGGTAGTGATTGAATCAACTACCACAACCCGAGGGGTGCCGCCCCGTCCGGGGTTTGGTTATCGATGCTGCTTCCAACTTACACAGGAACGGTTGTGTGTCCTCTTTGGTCTTTGCCGGAAACTACCCTCAGAGATTAGAGCGAAATCTTCTTATCAAAGCTTTCAGCATCGTCTTGTAACCGGGTTGCCACTGACGCCGAGTTCTGCAGTGGGCTAGTCCACAAACCTGCTTTCCTGGGCGCTCCCAATTATGCCTATCACACGAACGGCATAGTTGGGACATGGCAAGATGAATGGCAGTTCAGTTCATTTCAGCTCCCATGCCCCGGCATGGGGGGGCGGGATGCGTGGTCGAATTAGCCCGACATTCGTGGTCTTGTAATGCTCTCTTTATATTAGTACTCTCTCTTCTTTTCCCGTAATTAAACGTGAATAAATTCGCGTATAAAGCCTCGTTGCTTTATCGGCGAAAAACGTCTTCAGAGTTAGGTGAATTTGCAGAAATTTTCTATTCCGTCAAGTGAAAGAATTGGATTGAACAAAATAAGAGATGAAGTATAGGTAGAATTAGAGAGAGAATAGTAAGAGAGTAAAGCGGTTAAAGGGTGAGTTTAAAGAATAGATGATGTGTAGGAGAAAGAATAAAAAGATCCCTGGTGAAAGGGTAGCTCTGTCAATGTGTAGTTTTGTGTGTTTTGGGGGTTTGTTTTGCATTGTTTGATAAACTATAGATTATAAATCCATAGTTTATATAATTAAATTAACCATGGTTAATTCAATTATTGTTTTTGATCCTATTGATCGATTAATTGTTTGATGTTAGGCATTCAAGCCTTTGTTTTTGGCGGGGGTTTTATTCCCGCTGTGACTTTAGTAAAAATTTTTGAGAGATTTTTTGTTATCATTTTGAATGGATTTTAAAAAGTGAATGTGAATTTACTTAATCTGTCGTTTTGCAAGTGGTTTTTAATTAAATTTTAATATGCTAAAGGAACCTGTGCATTACTTTGTATGTTTGTCAGTTCTGTCAGGTGTACTTCGGTATCACGTCATTGTCTGTCTGTAGCTTGCTACTTTTGAAAGGTCTTATTTGTCGGTCTACTTCGATTTCTAAGTGTGTACGAAAGAATTCAGGGGTCAAGCGGGCGCCAATGGCTTGCCATATCCTCTTAGCTCTCTCGTGGAGCGCCACGTTGATCAGAGATAATCCAACCGAGTCGTGGAGCTCCCTCTGTCGTTTATGTTTTCTTCTTCGGGTGTTTGTAATAAGTAAAACCGCTTTTTTCTGGATGACTTGTAGTTTCGCAATGTGAGTCTTGGCGCTCGCGTTCAGCGGCACCGGGAGGTACAAGAGTCTCGAGCGAATGCAGGCATTGAATATCTTAAGTTTATTTGAGCGAGTTAGGTCGAGGAACCTATAAAATTCCCTCAAATCTCTCTTGCTATTCGCGACTGTCCGCCCGATATGACTCTTGTATCCCCCTGTGGTGATTTTGAGCCCCAGAACCGTCCCTTCCGAGCAGTAGGGGATTCTCTCCCCCTCTACCCGTATATCGTTGAAGGTCTTGCGAAACATGGGAATTATTTTTAATTTGGGGGCATTGGTTGATATCTTCCATTTCCTCTCGTAAGAGTTGATGTTAGATATCTTCCAAACCGTGTTTCTCGCCATAAATTCCCTGTGAACGTAAGCGGCTGTACAAATTTGTGATATATGGTCAGCGAACTGGACGTATATCGTACCTTCGGACAGAGGTTGTGGTGAGTCACGTGAATACATGTTGTATAACAGGGGACTGAGACAGCCCCCTTGCGGCACCCCAGATTCGAGCTCGAATTCGGGGCTTTTGTGTTCTTTGATCTGTATATACGTTCTCCTCTCCATTATGTAATCGCATAGAATCCTTTCAAGAATGGGTTCGAGGCCTAATTGCAGGATCTTGAATTGCAAGCCTCTCTTCCAAACCTTGTCAAATGCTTTTTTAACATCACGGAGCATCAGGTCGGCATGCATTTTCCTTGCCTTGATATTTGCAAGTTTTTCCGTAATAACGGCTAGTGCCGTGTTAGTCCCTCTTTTCTTTCTGAAGCCGTGCTGTTGCTCGTTATGCAGATTAGCTTCGTCGAGAAAAGAGTTGACCCTATTTGCCAATATCTTCTCGAAGACTTTGCCCGTCAAGTGAAATGATGATGGTATATTTATTTGAAAAAGGCACAAGACATTATTAAAAATTAATATATATAATGTAATTAGTAATAGTGTTGAAAAAAGGAAAAATTTATCGCTGAGAAGGAGAAGGATTTAGTAGAAGGCATAGGTACATATAGAGGGGTTCTCCTGGAGCATGTTACGCAGTAGTTCAGCTTTGTACACAGAAAAAATTTATTTTAACATTTTAAATTTTACCCAGTAATAGGGTTTAGTTTATATAATCTAATTTCATTTGCTATTATAATGCTTGGTTTATATTCGCTTATTTATCCATTTATTTATATACTCATATCTTACTTTACACTCATTTTTGCTTATCGCTTTATATTACACTTGTTCATAATTATATTACACCACTTTACTCACATCTACTATATTATTATTTTATACTCATTCTTGCTTTTTGCTATTTATTACACTTATTCTTAATTAGTACTAGACACTACACTTGCAGTCTTCGCTCCTTAATAATTAGCGTACGCTCACTCATTACTGCTAATTAATTTTGCTACTTATTATTAATGTATTCACATTTATCCATTGTTTTATTATTTACTACTCACAATATAACTTAGTTGTTTATGTATTGTATGTGTGCACTTTTTCAATTCACATTTAATATAAATTAGTTATTTATGTAACTATATTTATGCACTGTTTTGATTTTATTATTATTTACCTTATTATAACTTAATTATGTATTAAATTTATTCTTTCGAGTTTCACTTTTTATTGTTTAACACTTTTTAGTTTATCTCCGACGTCTTCATCCCACACTTTATGCGTTTGAAGGTCACCGCGTTGACTGTGTGTAGGCTTGTGTCTGGTATGTATATCGTTCCACTACACATGAGACCTTCGATTTCCTTAGGGGACCAAGGCCCCTCACAGGTCCACTTGAAGTCCCCGTTGCGGATTCCTTGTACCAACTTCGCCTGGTTATTCTTTTCAGGACGCCGACTGATGCTACCGAAGATTTTTGTCCAGGACTGCTTGGATAACAGCTCGGCCTTGATGTCCTCGCTGGAGTTGTCCAAAAAGAAGGGATCGACTCTCCTCAGGATTATAGTGCGACTTACGAGTAACTCGTGGGGGACAATCGCTTCTAGCCCGATTTCCCTTAGGGTAGTTTTTGCATTTTCTGAAACAAGGACCTCCACGTCCTTGCTCTTCCAGCACACCGGAGCCCACCCATTTGATGTCTCGAGGAGACGGGTAAGCTCTATGTTAAGTTTTCCGACTATCTTCTCGAGCACGGCTTCGCTGGTTGGCTTTTTCTGCCCCGCAATTAACCGGAAAGGGATCCGTTTGGTGTCCTAGGGGGCTGGGGGACCCATATCAAGTGAAAGAAAACGATTTTTAAGGGGTGTTTATTCTGCCTTGGTTAAACGTAACGTTAGAGGAAATGAGCCACTCCTGTGAGTGGAATTTTTAAAATAGTTTTAATGTGCGATTCCAGCTTGTCGCTTGACTGTTGATGGCCGGCAAATCTTCATTTATTAATATGGCTTCTAAGATGTTAAGCCTCGCTTTATTAACCTATTTTCTTTTAATAATGGTGTTATCAACGAGCATATCTCTCGTTAGGTTAATATTATATACACTCTCCATATGGTTCTTAGGCCTTCCGCTTTGTAGATATATAGTTAACCGTCCCGAAAGTGTGGTAGTTGTCATGCCAATATACCTAGAGTTTTTATAAAGCTTACAGTCTTTATCGGGGCAGGTGAACTCGTAAACTATGTTGGTTGACTTGAGATTCGAGGAGGTTGGGCAGATGTTATTTTTCATCAGGAGATTGCTGGCTTTTGTTGTTTTATAATAGATGATGAGGTGGATTTTAGCCGTTTGATTTTTAACCTTGATGCTACGGTTTTATAAGTGGTGGACATCTGGTTTTTGTAATACACTTTGATGTTGACTTCTCCATGATTACTTTTAGTTTAATCCGCATGTTTGTAATGGTTATTTAAAAATGATTGGAGTTGTTTGTCAATCATGCTGTTTGAGAGACCATTACTCACGAGTATTTGCTTTACTCGTGCAATCTGTTAGTGGAAAAGTTTCCACGTAGAGCAGCATTTATAAGCTCGGCGGATGTATGAGCCAATTACGCTTATTTTGCACCTTTCAGGGTATTCACTCTGTGCATTGAAGCATCTTCCCATGTCCGTACTTTTCCTCTGTACTTTAGTGATGTAGTTGGCATTGATGTTATGAACCTCAACGCCCAAGAAAGGGAGTTTATTGCCCGTGCTGCCTTTCTTGGACGTTGAGGTTCATAACGTTAATCAATGGCAACTACATTACTAAAGTACATATGAAAAGTACGGACATGGGAAGATTCCTCAATGCAGAGAATAAATGCCCTGAAAGGTGCAAAATAAGCGTAATTTGCTCATACATCCGCCGAGCTTATATATATATATATATATATATATATATATATATATATATATATATATGCAAACAAATCCTATAGGAAAAATGAGAAGCTATTTTCGAATACTTTCGAACTTTATTCAGTTCATTATCAATGAATATAGTAAAAATATTAACCAAAATGAGTATATACAAAGAGGAAAATTAAGCGAAGTTCCGCTCATGTGGCACCAAAACTGAAGGTTACAAACACAACGGGCGTCGGTAATGAGACGGAAAATTATATATAAACAAAAATTATTAAGAAGAGCGATTTTCAGGAGGTGCAGGAAGGGTAAAACCATATAGATAACATCTCCACGAAAATACCAGAGATAGAGAGATATTGAAATGGAGACATCACTTAAAATATAAATACAAAGATGCACAAATAAAGATTCATTAATTAGTAAAAAAAATGCAAATAAAGAAAGAACTATTGGTTAAAATAAAAAATTTAATTTAAAATAAGATTTTATTTAGGATGGGATCAGGTTTAAAGAGACGGAGAAATATTAAAATTAGGAGTATTAATGAAGGAATATTCTATATATCATATAACATTAACATAACATAATTCAACGGATGAGAAAAGCCACAACGGCCTATCAGAGGTCATCCGAATCAACTACAACCAATAAACTGCATCTACAAGATCGTGTCTGAACTGCTTAAAAAAGCATTCCCATCATAGCTTGTCCAAAAACTAAATCATGCAAGACACATATCAATAATATAATATATACACAAATGACATTACACTATGTAATTTGCAACAATACAACTTAAAAACCATCATAACCTACCCTGCCCAGATACGCATCTAACCTGCGCTTGAAAAATTCTGAATTTGGGCTGCTTATTTGTCCTGTGTTAAACTATTCCAGCAATCTACCACTCTGTTGATGAAAAAATACTTTCCAACTTCCAACCTACACCTGTGTTTTTTTAATTTTCAAGTGGTGGCCTCTAGTCCTATTACAACCTTGCAACTCAAATAACTTACTAAAAGCCAACTTATCTACCTCAGAACAATTTTTTAAAAAATCAATCCTACTCCCTCTCACACACAACCTTTCAAATGACAACACATTTAGCACCCTCAACCTGTATACATATTTAAGTTGCCTAATGGAAGATATCATTTTTGGTGCGCTCCTTTACACTGATTCAAGCAGTTTGAATTCATGACAAAAGTGTGTCTACCATTCTTATATACAGTACTTTAAATGTGGCCTGACATGTGAGTTATATAGTTTAAGAATAACATCTTTACTTTGATAACTAATATTCCTCTTAATGAAGCCCAACACCTTATTTGCTCTATTTTCTGCTTCAATACGCTGCTTAGAAAACCGCATTAACCAATCTACTACTTCTCCTAAATCCTTCTCATCCTCTACTCCATTCAGCCAATGCCAATCCATTTCATAGCAAAATTCCTTATTATCCCTTCTCATGTGAATATTTTTACATTCCTTTAAAGTTAAAACTCATCTGCCACTTTTGTACCCAACCTAATAACTAATTTTAATCTCTCTGCACCTTAAAGTTAGCTTTAACTTCAACTTTATTCACTATAATTGCCAATTTTGTGTCATCGCCAAAAATTTAACTTTTCTATTTACACCCCCCTTAGATAATTTATATAAGCTAGGAATAATAAAATTGGCCTAAATCTGATCCATGAGGTACGGCACTGATAACGTCCCACCACTGTGACATCACCCCATTCAGTATCACCCTCTGTTTCCTGTCTTTCAGCCATACAACTATCCAATTCCAACCATTCCCACATATATCATACATTTTTAATTTGTGAACTAGTCTCTTATGTGAAACCTTTTCAAAAGCTTTGCTAACTAAAATCTAATAAATTACATCAACATTTTTTTCCTTATCTAATTGATTAGTTGCATAATCCCTAAAATCTAGTAAGTTTGTTAAACATAATTTACCATTACTAAACCCATGTTGAGCATCATTTATTAAACTAATATTTTCTAGATGCTCAGCAATACTCTTCTTAACTACCTTCTCAAGAATTTTACAAGTTATAAATGTTAAGCTTCCAGGTCTGAAGTTATTTGGGTCCTCTTTACTTCCCTTCTTAAAAATCGCCACTACATTTGCTATTTTTTAATCATTATGTATTTCCACAAACTCGAGTGATCTAAGATATATCTTTTAAAGATCTACTGCAATACTTTTTACACATTCTTTAAGTAACCTAGAATGAATGTCATCCTAGCCAGATGCCTTACTAGTATTCAAATCAACTATAAGCCCTTTAATGTTTTCCATATCAACATTAATGGTATTCAACACGTCATTCGCTGGCCTAGAGTTCTCAGAAATTAGACTGTTTGTATTCTCTTCTGTAAAGCCTGAAGAAAAATGATCATTAAGTACCTCTACTCTTTTTTAATCAGAATCTTTCACAACCCCTTCAAAATTAATAGGCCCTATTTTATCTCTGCTAGAATTTTATTGATTTTATAATAACTACTGAATTTTATCGGCATTTTATTATTATTTTGAGCAGAATTGTTGTCTGCTGCTATTTTGTTTTCCTTAATTATTTTATTTAATTCATTCCTAGTTATTCGTATCCTATAATGATTCAAATTTTCATAAGTATCTTCCCCTCTTAATCTTTGGTATGCTTTTTTCTTCCCATAAATTTTCCTAGCAATCTCATAGTTCCACCATAAAGGCTTCCTACATTTCTTTTTAATAAAAGTCACATCCTTAACTTATTTCCATTATCATTAGCTCATCTATATCATCAGTCTGTCCAAATGGTGTGTAAAAGGTTGCTAAGTGTAGTATCGTATCTTTACTGACCCTATTATCTAGTCACAGTGACTCAACTTCTTCTTGCTCTATTAAATTATTTAGATTTGAAGCAATGCTATTTCAAATATAAATACTCGTAATTTTACCACCACCATTGATACCTCTCTTGTGACTAATGAACGTATCATATCATGCCTCTGTAAATCAAATTCAACCACATCGTCATTGAATTAAATTTCACTAACCCATGATTCTGCTACACATACTATGTCTATATCTCCATCAAAAACATAACTAAATAACTCATCCTTTTTTACTTCTAAGTCTACAAGCATTGGTATAAAGACACCTCAGCCCTACTATCCCTGAAGCACCTCTTTTAGCTTGAATACCTTGACATCTCTTCCTTTTCCCTACCCTAACCTGTTTAGATTCGGTACAATTGTGTCTTCTTATATTTCCCTGACAACAATCAGTATCGCCTGTAACGACCTAATAACAGGATCATACCCTTTCCACAACACGTCTGCCCCATCTCTACTCAAATCGCATACATTTCTTTCTTACCATTCTTTCTCATATTGTTCTTCAATGCATTAATGAATTTATGCATCCCTTGAACCGCAGTTAGTTGGTGACGATCGTATTTATCACGTCGCACTTAGTCTATTCATATAGGGGGAGATAGACATATCTCGATTGCAGAAGTACGTGATGGTATTCCGCACGGATCGGTTCTTGATCTTCTCTTGTTTCATATCTATATTTTCCTGCATGGTATTCTTATATTCCGTTTTGGGCTATCATTCCATTTCTATGCTGAGGATATACAAATATATCTCTCTTTTATCTTAAACTTGTTTTCTGATAAATTAAAAATATATTTACATACACTATTTCACAGTATTACTATTTTGGGGACAACTTTTTGAAACTTGATAATGAAAAAATTGAGGTATTACTGGTTGTTACTTCATCAGATATAGCTCGCTGTGAAGCAATTACTACTTTTCTTAACTGTGGTGTCTCTTTGGTTTCCATTTCTGACAATATTAAAAATTTACTTATACCCATATATTGTAGTAAAATGTCTCTTACAACCCATGTTGCTAACTTCTGAAAACCATTCTGCTTCGTTACTTTACCGCCTCCGCTCACATTTAGATCTCAATAGTTTCTAGATAGCCATACACGCTACAAGCTACATCACATACTTTCCATCTTCGACACCTTTAACTTGTTCAAAACTTTTCATCCGCTGTTCTCCTACACCTGTGAAGTTTCTCTCGTGCACCCCCCCCCCCTCTCTGTTTCGGTTTCGTGATCTGCAGTGATTACCTATCCAATCTCGCATCCTCCTCCTACCTGTCTACAGCACAAACACTACTCAGCCCCTGAGACCACTATGTCCTGGCTCTGCCACCTTGCTGTTTGTTGTTCTTGGTCGTCTGCGTTGCAGGAGTGATCGATATTTGGCCCTTGAATTGGCAATGTTCTTACTTCTCTTATACGCTCCTCCACTTCCGTCGTTGCCTTCCAGCGTTCCTAATCCTCTCTTTATTCGGTAGACAGGCGTTCTGTGAAGATTTGTGGCCTTGTAGAGCGTCATACAAATATTCCCTCATTATTATGGCCTTGTAATACCTTTAGTATGATGTGCTGAGAGAAGTACTAGTGGGAATGTGGGATAAGAGTGTTTTTTTAGAAATGGTAAAAGACAAATGTTGTCAATGTAAGAAGATACTAGGAATAGTGTTTATTTGTGAATATGTGGTGATAGCGTCATATTAGAACCTTTGGTATGCGCGTTGAGTGTGTAGTCGTGATATTGAGGGTGTATCGTGAATAATAATGTTCTAAAAGGGGCATAATACTATTTTTGTCTCAATGTTAGTATATGTGAGTAAGAAAGATCGAGGGTTATTGCAGTGGATACAACAACTTTAGAGCGGTTATGGTAGATAAAAGGACTGATAGAATGAGGGATTGGGATGATTTAAGTGTTAAAAGTGTGTGTGTGTATGTAAAGTAGGAGAACTAGTTAGAAATATGTATAATAGGATGATATGTAAAGGAGAATGAGAGGGATTAAGTAGAAGGTGGAAAGAATGGGTAAGAAGTTGATGTCGCGTGATGATGAAATTAATAAGGTTGCAATTAAGTATGTTCTTTGGTGTTACAGCCATGCATTAAAGGATGGCAAAAGACTTGCGATGAGAATATATGAAAGTGTGTTAGTGTGCAAAGGAAGTGTAATACCGAATAAAAGCTTGATTGGGAACGTAACTAAGATAGAGGTAGAGAAGGGGGAATGATGATAAAGGCAATTATAGGATATTCTTCATGAGAGCTGTGCATGGATGAGGTTTGTCAGTGATGGTGCGTAGCGCCTTATCACGCAGACAAAATTCTACCGGAAGGAGCAGCCAGGCTCTAGAATGTACCCTTGAAGAAAGTTGGGTAGTCATTGGCATAGAAGGGGAGGATGAGTAGGGTATTTTTTATCTGGATTGATGGTTCTCAGCACGATTGATTCGCTTAATAGTTTATGGTGTTGATGAAGAACTATTAATTTAATTATTCTATATGTTATTATTATTATTTGTTTTGTGTAGAGTACTCTTTGCACTTGTAAGAGGTATCTTGTTATATTACATTTGTATCTTTTTCCCTTAGAGAAGAGTTTGTGATCATTGTTAAACATATCATCTTCCCCTGCGAATTGTGTTTTACCGAGCCCAATATTTTAATTGACCAAATGAGTTGTTATTTTTTTTCAATTATTTTGGTTTATTGTTGCTAAACATGGTATCCGTAATGTCTGGACACAGGAAATACCACAATAGTCTCCTCCTTTACCAGACTTTACCCCTCTTGACTTCGTTTTCTTTGCTATGCTAAAAAAGAAGGGGTATTCAATGGTTTCCTGGTTCACCAGAATTTGCTCCCCATGACTTCATTTTCTGGGCTATGCTAAAGGAGATGGTGTATTCAATAGTCTCCTCTTTCGGCAGAACTTAACATCCTTGACTTCCGTTGCTGGGCTATGCTAAAGGAGAAGGCGTACTTAATGAAACGAGACACCTGAGACATTCATAGATGAATGACCTTGAATTGACGGAGATTTGGAGTTAATGCATCGGGTTTATGTGAATTTCCCTAAGCCAATCGAAATTTGTATTAATATTGCAATTTAACACAATTTAATCATATTATTTATTACAACTATACATTTCACCTATGTCCAGATGTTAGGGACACTTTGTAGAGTGTTTGTATCTTCAAGATTGCCACCCTTATCCTCTCCCTCTATTCTCAATTGAGTAAAAAGCTACGTAACTTGTTCCGCTTGAAGGAAAGTTCATAGCTGCTGTCAACTATGTTCCGTAGCTTCTCGTATCTGTACTAAGGCTCAAAGGACACCCACTTACAGGCCTAATCCAGCACACATACACCCTTTATCATGCAATGACCCTTTTATCAGTTTCTATAAACACCTAGGGATTATTGGCACCGTTGTCGTGTGCAGGAAGTCGTTTGCTTTCGTGGGTTGAAGCGTTAATTGTAAACCTCTTTGTGTTGGATCGGGGCAATCAGAGGTCCACGATTCAAATCGAGCTTTTGCACTGCATTATTTTAGGTGGTAAATTTGGAATACACAGTCACTCGCTTCAAGGAAATTTAATTAATCCATTTCTAGCTCCTCCTAGAAGAGGCGATAATACTTTAGTTTAGGGGCACATGATAGGGGGTACTGTTTCTGGGCTAAAATTTAGTCCGTATAATAATAATAATAATGATAATAGGTATTTATAATGCGCCCTTCAGGGCTGTTAGCCCTCACAGAGCGCAGGTTATGCAGAGAAAGTTTACAGGGAAGAAAAGGCAATTCTGAAGAGATGAGTCTTCAGGAGACGTTTAAAAGTAGCAAGGGAGGGAAAGGATCGAACAAGAGTATGTAATAATAAAAGTTCGAAAAATTAGCTGAAAAGTTCAAGTCCACCATAAGATCAAAACATCCAGAATGTAATCATTTACACATAGTGAAACTGCAAATTCGAGCTAAGATGTACCTTGACAACCTGACCCATTGATATGGTGAATTTATCCTTGCACTTCAATGCATAAAGGATGGAGCTGGCGTAGTCCCCTCATAAGGGCACTGGAAGGAGTGCTAGTTGGCAACCCAGCACACCCAATACCAGAACCTCTTTGGACAGTAAGAGCCCAAGTTGGAACTGGGTAGAAAAGAGTATGTAATAATGATGAATAGAGATAGGTGGGTCCACTAAGGATGATCATTATCATCATACCTCAGCAATGGGTAGAGCTAGGAGGATATACAATCCCTCTTGGCAGCGAGTGTAGGGAACTAGACAGAAAATCCACCTGCAGGCCTTAATCCTAGGTAGAAAAAGTACAGAGCCAATAGTCATAGAGAAAGGTGGGTGTATGATAGGAAAGGGGGACTGCACCAGCTTGCCAGAGAGAGACCACAACTGCACGCTTTTTCCTTACACTCCACCCATGGGAAAGCGAGTTTACCACCGCCCCAAACGAATGAGAAAACACCCCAGGGCAACTTCCAGACCATGAAAAGTAACAAGCCAGCTCAATTAAGGAGAGAGAGAGTGAAAAAGAACACGCATAATTGGCGCTGTATACAAACCATTATAGTTTTTTCGAAAGTTACTAAAACAATTTGTAGGGAGGGGGGGCGGAAATAGCCTAAAGTAGGCGGTGCTATTGTCTCTATTATTTCGATAAACGTGCAGAGCCGATCGCACGTTTATCAAAATAACAAAGACGATAGCACCGCATATTTTAGACTATTGCCGCGAAAAATTGACATTTGTTATTACTTTCGAAAATGGGCCCCAAAGTGGAGGGTTAAGTAAAAACTGGGAATATCCCTAATTCAAAAAGCTAATATTGGCTTTGAATGCAAAAGGCGATTGCTATATGTCGGCGGCGATATCGTCGTCTTAAATTACCTAAACAAAAGCTAAGCTATCTTCACCTTTCACTATTATAATCAAGCCGCGCTTATTTTCCACACCTGTCGCAAATCTTCGCTTTAAAAACGAGGCCGCGATCTATAGTAAAGTCTATTTAATTGACCGAGGAATTAACACAAGTATTAAAGTCGAACAAACTGTGTTCGTAAGAATCGCGCTCTAACTGCTCGGTTTCAGGATTGCCAATGTTTGAAATAAGTTTGTATTAATGGTTGCCAGTGTGTGAAAATAATGGTTTAGTTTCACAAAAATAGGTAAACGAAACCTAAAAATTTAATACCTTAGTAAACCAAAAAAATCACTGAATTACTAAATAATATAATTGAGTAGAAGTGCAGGCATTTACTAAATAATAAAGGATAAAAGAAAAAAGCAAAGTAACAAAACAAATACAACGCCGTGATTGGCCACATTCGAAGCTACCACCTGACGTCATAAGCCCTAGATTGTACCCCAGAAACAGCGCCTCCTATCGTCTGCCCCTAAACTGAAGTATTACCGAAGAGGCTTACGCCCCCATTGCCCCTTTAGCGGTGGAGGGTGGCGCATCCACACTCCTACTATTTGCAATCAGCTAATAGTATCATAATTTAAAAGCCTAGAATTTAGTTTGAATTCAAAGGCGTTGCCAGACGTCGTTGGGCGCCGTAATGTTCATTGTTTTTATGCCCCCGAATGCTAATTAGATCAATTATATTTTATTTAATATTGAGTAAAATAAAAACGTCCATATTATATTTTAATTAAGAAAAAGACTTCAAAATATATAATACAATATGATGTGATGCCAACACACGGTCTACTAAATAGAAACCCCTCTAAATAGAGCGAAGTTAAACTGCATCAGGTATGGTTAGTCGCCAAATAAAGTCGCAATTCCCGTTGATTCTGCGGCGACTGACATATGGCGTAGATGGTTCGAAACCCACGTTAAACTGTCGATCCCGTATTGAAAATGCCTCCCCAAATAAGTGCAAATTGGGGGTGAAATCCGAACGAAAAAATACGAAATATATATACATATGGATAACAGTTATAAAATATTCAGAAATTTATTCCTTAAATAATTTCAAATTCCTAACCATATAAGCCCGCCCAGTTTATGCTTCAGTAGCCAATCAAAGCACTCCATTTTGCTTAGCTCCGCCTACCCCATTCATCAACCAATCATTTCTATTTAAATTGTCAAGTCTGGAATGTTTGCTGGAAAGCCAACAAATAATTTAGGCGACTGAGAGGAAATGGAATTCGAATTAATAAAAGTTCTCTCCTAAATTGAAATGTATTTCGATGACAACAAAATAGAGTAGTTACAAACATACATATTAAGTTGTTTGTATTATTCTTTAAAGTAGGCGTTGTTTCAGGCTACGAACGTGCTGTTAAAATTCAAACTGTTAATGACCCAGATTTTAGTGAGTGGAAGATGCACAATACTCGATATTCTTACTGATCCCGAAGAGTAAACGTTAAGAAATGCGTTCTGATAGTTTCATTAATACACGAGAACCTCGGAATGCCTTCGTCCTTGGGACACGGTTGTTCTATCCAAGTGAAGGTCTGTAAAGGACGGATGTGGTTTTCGTTCCATCGTTTCTGGTCTCGGTCGTTGCCACATTTGTCCTTCGTTAAATGAAAGGATGATAACTATTTATGGGGACATTGATCTCAAGCTTTCATTATTTAAATCAGAAGATTTTGAAATGATTTATTAAGTAGTATGTGAATCTCAAGTTATTTTTTATATTGTGAATATATATCCCCATACAATATCACATCAATTGACAGTCTATTACAACAAGGAGAACTTGATAATTTGTCAGTCTCAGTCTGTAAATCTCTTCCACTCTCTGTCTCTCTCTCTCACCCTCCATGTGAGATTGTTTTTTAGTTTTATTGCCTAGATTTAGAAACTGCAAGACAAATGTCTTTCTTATACGATAACTTTTGCCGTTTTACTATTCCATTCATATCTTCTTAACTCTGCTTGACTTTAATTCAATAACAGAATTAGAATCAGTTTCGTTAACAGTACTTTTTTAAGGTTTTATTCGAAGAGGTTTAACGATTTTGTCATGCTATCACATAAAATCATTTCTTTATCTCCGGCACGTTACACCATAGTCTAAAACTGGCTTGCACATTGCTACAACTACTTATGTAGAGTGAAATACCGTTGTGTATGTGTGCACGCGTGTGTGTCTAAGGGTGGGCGGGTCACCGGAAAGTATCACCGGTCAAAGCACATTCCATTCACACAAAGCCACATCAAAGGTAGACTGATTTGGCGATGGTGTTAGCGAGATTCAAGACCTCATTTTTGACATATTTATATCCGAGAAAGCGATGGTATAACCTCGCATTTTTTTTATAGGTAACATTTTGTACCCATAAAAGAATCGTAAAGTTTGAATGCATCCACGATTTAATACTATTTTTTTAGCCAAGTTTTTAAAAAAAGGTCTCAAAGAATATAAATTATATTGCCTTTTATCCGGTTTAAATTCTTCAGATGGTGTAAAATTTATTCAGAAGATGGTTGAGCATGTAAATAACACGTATCCATACAAACTAACTAAACGTTACTATATTATACGTTAACACACATGCAAACCTAATCGATGCACAGTAGATATAAGTTGTTATCGTAAGCAATGGACATTTAGTGTTTATTTCCACAATTGTTGTAGTATGGCGTAAATAAACAGTTTAATGTATGAATTCTCTTCCGTGGACGAGATAGGATAATATGCATATCTGCAAAGCAGTTAGATAACAAAAAATTGAATAGGAATATTGGGATTCTGGAGAGCAATACTGGATGACTTATTTGCCTGCTTTTATTCGGAAGTGAGAATCAATAAAAATATTCCAAAACGAATAAATTATAGTAAACAAATATAATTTTAATAATCAATTTTTTTTATTAAACACATTTTCTTATTTAAATTTAATCCTAAACACGTTCAGAAAAGTAAGATCAAGCGGGCCCAGTATAATTACTTCATCCACCCTGAACCACCAAATCTTTGATTGTATACGAGTTAAAGAGACATCTGAGAAAGAGAGCGGAAATGCACGCATGAAGTATTTCTAAGCCCGAAAATATTTCCATTACAAAAGGTAAGAACGCGATTGCACCAGAAGTAAACGCTATTAGTAAACATGAAAATGAGTTATGTAGACAGAACAAACATCTACATGCCTATATATAAGATTGTATGCAACTTTATGTCAGATAAAAAAACAATAAATAAAAACATAAGCCAATTTTCTTTAACAAGACAACATAGCCTACAGCTAACGTTATATATTAAATAAATGAACCGAATTTCCGTAACCATAGAGACGAATTTGGCCATCTCATTGTGTTAAATAAATCAATCAAATTTCAGTAGCCATAGAAACCTCATAATCATAAGAATATTTTGATTTCTAAAAAAAAATATTTGTATGCATTCATGTATATACTGAATTATAATAAAAACTTGGCTCATGGAATAAAATAGACCAATCCTTTTTTAAAAAATTGGGGGAGAATATTGGCTTACTTACTTTTTGTTTTAGCCTCTCAAAAACAAAATTGGCAAATTTTGAGTGCCAAAAAAATTCTTCGAAGCTGGAATAATTGCCAAAAAAATTCTTCGAAGCTGGAATAATTCCCGAAAACGAATTGAAGGGGGAGGGGGTTGAAAAACAGTGATTCGGAATTGTATTTCTCTGCCAGGAATATACAAACACGAGATTGCTTTTCTGGACATTTTCCAGAATGGTCAAGAAAAAGGTCGTTTCCTCTTTTTCGTTAGATATAGTTTACGACAAATATCGCATTTCGGCATCATATCCTACGAGATATATAACAGAACACACTTATGTGTACGAATATATATATATATATATATATATATATATATATATATATATATATATATATATATATATATATATATATATATCAACATAGGATATAAGATATAGTACCAATCTAGAAGTAAGATTTTTAAAAACAGATCACTAAGCAGATTATACAACATAAAAAAACTAAAAATCGGCGACAACAAAAGACAACAGTAAACGATATACAAGGAAACAAAATCATTTGCAGGGAAAATATCCTCAAAAAAGTTGAAGAGGTCTTGTAGGAACTATATGATATCAATAGCTACAATAAATGATGAGGAATTTTCCCCAGCAAAACCCTCCCAATTTTTCCATACACTTAGGTGCATGAAAAATGGTAACGCATCTGGGAGGATGGGGTTACAATCAAACTAATAAAGTCTAGGGATTAAAGAATTGTTGGCCTGATAGCTTGTCTTTTTAGTAAGTGTTTAAGTGTGAAAGTAAGATTATAAAGGTTTGGTAAAATTCTTTTATTGTACTTCTTATTAAAAAAAGTGACAGGAAAGACCGAAAGATTTACAGGCGAATCAGTTTCTTATCAGCAAAATATAAATTATTGATAAAAGTCATGCCTAACAGACTAACAAAAATAGTGGACTACAATTGGCCACCAGAACAGACAGGTTTCAGAAGAACTATAGTATTATGATCATCTGGAGGCTGTTTAACAATTATTGCGGAGAGTAAATGAATGTGTAAGAGGTATCTACATGGCAGTAAGCAACAATTCAGTTCTCGAAGTGCTACAGAAAAAGATAATTAATCAAACCTACATAGATATACACTCTTACATATAATATAGTCACGCAACTTTATCATTTAGGCTACGCTCGGTAAATAACACTGGGTGATAAATTTTCACAAAACTTTTGTTTCTCTTATTTCTTTTGGTATTTATAGTAGTATGTAACTTTGCGCTGATTCCAAATATGTCCTTACCTTTACTCTACCATCGACCGTTTGAAAGATATAACAAATTATGCAAATATAAAGAAATGTATGAATTACAGGTAAAGCACACTTATATATGTCACTAATTTATTTATTTTCTTTTTTAGGTAAATATGATAAATATTGACTTTCTTGATTATGCTACAAGAGGATACAGAATTTCACCAGATTCGTTCTGTTTTGTGTGTGGTTTCTATGTTGGACCTAAGCATGTATCACATAAAATTATGAAAGGTGCAAAGTACTGGATTGCTTATAGACTTTACTTTGGAATGAGTATGGGTGACCAAGAAAAACTATGAGCCCTTCATGTGATATGTGGAACTTGTCGATCAAATTTAGATGCATGGCTGAGAGGTGTAAGAAAAGCAATGCCATTTGCTGTGCCGAGAGTTTGGCGAGAGCCAAAAATTCATCACGATGATTGTTACTTTTGCATGATTGACATACCAAAGTACAGAAAAATTAAGGGAAGAAAATCCCTTCCATATCCCAACATTTCATCCTCTATTGCAGCTTTGCCATATGATGATACCTTATTGGTTCCACGGCCGCCAGAAAATGTAAGTCAACCCTATCAAATAATAATAATCTATATTCTTTGTAACAGAATTAAAACTGAAATATTCAAAACATCTAGCTAAGGTTTCTTGTAATGTGATCACACATGCAATCCATATTTATGCTTCAGCTATTAAAGGCATCTCTTTTTGTATATATTTTTTCATGTAGTGGGAATGATGTAGGTCTCATCAGGACAGTCGGAAGGTTGTAACAATGAAGAAGTGGATGAAACATTTGAGCCAAGAATGAGTACCCGTCCACATTTTCCAAATCATCGGAACTGGATGATCTCATCGGAGACTTAGGACTCACTAAGTCAGGAGCTGAGCTTTTAGCATCCAGACTTAATGAATGGAATCTGTTTGGGGATGACTGCAGATCAACGGTATACAGGAAGCGCCATGAGGAATTCGAAGTATACTTTGATATAACTGATGATCTCTGCTTCTGCAAAGATATTAATGGCTTGTTTACGGCTATTGGAATTGATCACAACCCCGAAGAATGGCGACTTTTCATAGATTGTACTACAAAAAGCCTCAAAGCTGTTTTACTACATAATGGAAATCAGTATCCATCCCTTCATATAGCATACTCGGTACAGATGAAGAAAGAAGGTAAAGTATACTAAGTTTAAATAGGATATTTTTGGTGATTTTAAAAAGCTTGCCTTGCAGGGTGGGTACACCAAGCATTCATGTTTTCTTTGCCTATGGGACAATAGGGCTGATCATGAACATTATCAGAAGGTTGAGTGCCCCCCTCGAGATGACTTGCAGCCAGGAAAACTAAATGTTATTAGACAGCCTCTGTTAGAGCCTGTAAAAGTTTTGCTACCTCCACTTCATATAAAGCTTGGTTTGGTCAAACAGTTTGTAAAAACATTAGATCATGGTGGAAAAGCAGTTTAAGATATTCGTCTACTCTTTCCAAAGCTATCAGAGGCCAAAGTTAAGGGTGGTCTATTTACTGGACCGTTAGTAAGGAAAATGTTGAAGTCAGTACAACTTGAGAATGCAATGAGTGATGTCCAAAGTGAGGCGTGGTGTGAATTTTGAAATATAGTTAATAGATTCCATAGTAAAAATGAAGACCCAAACTACAAGCAGCTGGTAGCAAAGCTTTTAGAAAGTTATAAGAATTTAAGATGTAGAATGTTACTAAAGGTGCACTTTTTGCATTACACACTTGTATTTTTTTCTTGAAAATTTGGGAGAAGTGAGTGAGGAGCATGGTGAGAGGTCCCAGCAGGACATTGCTGTAATGGAGAAAAGATAACAAGGAAGATGGGACACTGCTATGATGGGGGACTATATATGGTCACTGATGCTTAAAGATCAAGGAGCTCACAGTAAGAAAACTCGTTCTTCAGCGCACTTTTAGTAGGTTATCTCTTATAATCACATTTTCTCATTAGTTTAAAAAGAAATACGAGGACAAAATATTATCAGCTATTATTCATGGACAATGTGACTATGCTAAATAAAGTGAACTGTCGCAGCTATTTATGGTTAGTTTTCTACAAAATTCCAATTATCTCCGATAATATTGATGCTATGCAATTGTCAATGGTATTTTTGGAATCAGGATGTAAAACCACCTTAGAAACACTAAAAACATTTAAAGAAACAAAACTATTGTTACCCATTGTAATTTTTCTTATTATAAAAATTATTGGAGGCGACAAGCTGGAAAGCACAAAGTCTATAAACCCAAAAGGGCTTCGTGGGCGGCATTACCTTAAAAGTGTAAGGAAAAGAAAAAAGAAAGGTTAGTAAAGATCAGTGGCGGATCCAGGATTAAAGGGTAGGGGGTGCTACCCTGAATTTCTCCCATTGAGTAGTCTGAGAAAAGGGCATCGATGCTTAAAAATGGTTATCTTACACAACATTGATAATAAATAACAATATCTCACACAGGAGTGAGCACAAACTCACTCAGATCCGAATTCTTTTTCACACATCAGAAAATTCTGACTCATACTTTTTGGACGTCAGGTAAGGAATAATACTGAATTTAAATATTAATTTTGAGATTTACCTGTATTTTAGAGGTATAATATAAGGTAGTTTCGATTGCAACGGTTTAAAACACTGTTATATATATTGTTACATATATTATCATATAAATTTCTGTATAGCAAAATGCAAGTATGGCTTAAAAATGAAATATAAACTTAAACTGGTCAGAAATTTGAGTTGCTTCAGCCCCCTAGCCCCCTTTAGTTTTCCCCTGGTAAAAATATAATAAAGATAAAAGAGAGGTATCTCTGGACAGCATTATACCAGAAGTTGAAGTGGTAGAGCGACTGAAAGTTAAATGTGACCAATAAAGCGGTTTATCCCCTGGCTCGAATGTAATGGGCGACCATGGAAACATGCTATGCAGAGAGTACTCACTCCTGCGTTAGGTATTGTTTTTTAGTCTTTATAGGTACCCATTAACTCTGCCACTAGTTATGAAATCGTGGGGAGGGAGGGAGCGCGTCAGTTTAGTCGTCGAGAAGCCGACCATAAAACAGGTAGTAATGGATTAAATATTATCAGTATCGAGGAAACATTCCCAAACTGACAGTTGACTAAAATACAAAAAATACAAAGAAATAAAATATAAATACTAAAAAGTAAGAGAGAGAGAGAGAGAGAGTGACCCCATCTCTCGCAAACTGTTTACATCAGTACTTGAGGACATTTTTAATGGATTGAAATGGGGGAAAAAAAGGATTTAGAATTAACTGGAGATTATAACTCTACTTCGCTTTGCTGATGAAAGCAATGCTTTAAATCAATAAGAATTTCATTCAATAACAAAATTATATCTAACCATTCTCGCTGTTTGACTGAAAATGAACTTTTCGGAGGATAGAACAAGGAGGATTGACGATCAAATTTTAGATCAGGTAGAAGAATACCCATGGCTCTTATTTACTCATGAAAAGGAAATCATTAGAAACAAAATAGGTTAGAGAGTGGTAGGAAAGCTTATAGCTATTTTAAAAGCAACTCCACATGCTTATAACGCAAAGTATATAATCAATCCATTTTACTAGTTTTAACTTAAAATAATGAATCTTAGAGAAATCAGAAAATAAATTCATGGTTAAGAAAAGAAGCATGGGTGAGAGAGTCGAAAGAATAAAAGTTCTCAACTGCAAATGAACACAAGGACGGATGACATAGTAAAAAGAATAAAAGTTCTCAAATGCAAGTGGGTTGGACTCATTGCTATGAAGAAATAACAAGAGATAGATAAAAATTTAACCATCATAATAGATAAGGATACCCGGATTAACATATATAGAAATTGACTTAGTAAAAATGGGCTACAAAAAAATCTTAAAATAAATTAGGAAGATGAAAGATTTGTCTCTAATGAACATAGATTCTCATGTGAAAAGACAGAATTGATGACCCTAATGAACAGTTTACATAGAGCTATTAATTGAGTGTTAAGCCATATATAATAGCAGAAAATAGTATCACTACATCGAAAAATAAAAATTTAGATATCAATTTTCAAGGTTCATATTATATTTAACTAAAATATTCAGCCTGACTTAAAGATTTCTTTCAAGTGAAGTTGAAGGAGGAAGGAGCAGGGGAAGATTTAGAAGCACTACTAAATGTTTCATGTGGTGAAATCAAACTTGGATATATTATTGTCACTATACAGATCCTTAAAGTCTAGACACAGGCAAAAGCATATTTTCAATAAAAGCCTGAACTATATTTTAATTTATTTGAGTTACATTTTACTTAATTGAAATATTATTAAATAAAATTGCCAATATTATTTCCACCCTTTGTGGGCCAAAGTTCGTTGCTCTAGCAAAATTGATTTTTTTTTTATTGAAAATATGCATTTTAACTCTGTCAAGATTCTAGAGATACCCTGTACTATCACTAATAGTTATCATTTTTCTCTCATTGCATTCTGCTGTTCTCAATTATATGAAACCAATCCAGTTGAGTGAAAAAAACCCAACAAATGTAACAAAGGTTTTTGTGATATTGAAATAATGAAAGGTAGAAAATCATGAATTAGCAACAATATTCTTTAATTATTTGCTTTATGAAGATCCACTTTGAAACTCACTTCATAACTCGAGTTTTATTTAACTTCTCTGAATTCATACTAATTCTAGAGTAAATAAACAATTTCCTTTAAAATATAGTCTTCTAAATTCCAAACTAAATTTCATTCAATTTTGGAATATGACTATTTAATATCGAATAAGATGGAATAGCACAACAGTTGAAGCTAAATATTTTGAGGCTTTATGCAGAGGAAATCCTTGCAAATGTCTCTAATATGATGCCTATTATAGGGCAAATTTTGAATTCAATTCTGTGCATTAGTCTTTGAACGAGTAAAGTTAATTGTAGACGGGTGCTAATAAGAGACAAGAATAGTTAAAGATGGGCTTAGTAGTCACTATTGGTTATAAGTAAAATGTAATGGATAAAGGTTAGAAGTTCGTTCGCGACCAAATAGTTTGAGCAAAAGAATATTTGAGGCTAGAAAATATAGAATTGCTTTCGAAGCACTTCTTAACGCCCTTATTTATCTATTTCAGAGAATTATTTGAAATTCTTCTTGTATTTCATATATTATTTCAGTAGGATAATTAACGATTCAAGTATGTTATTTATGATTAACTACTAGTTTCAGCTAATAACACCTGAACACAATATTCGCTAATTCAGAAGTAACGTTAAAGTAGTGGATAAAAAAAATAGCGTCGAGCAATTTTTTTAAACGAATCTTTCACTCTAAATTTATCTCCACAAAGTAAATTTTGCATTAAATGACGTAATCTAGCGATAAAGGTTATCTTAATTGGCTTTTAAATTTTACTCCCTCGATGTCTTTGAGGTTTTTCTGGGGTAAGACGGGGTTTCCTGCACCCCCACCCACCCCACAATGCACAATGAAGTGGTCAACGGTCGATAATCCGAAGGCTCTGAAAAGGACAAGATTCCAGTTCGTCCGCGAAGATATGTCTAATGTCCTTTTTATGATAACTTTTATTTGGCCGATTTTCTTTTTTTTTACCGTTTCTGAACCCCAAATTGTCGACATTTATATTTTTTAGAAATTAGAGCCATGTCTATCATTAGATTCTCCAACAATCTAAATTTAAAAGACATATGTAAAATGTATTATTGAGTTTTGTTGAATTCTTTTAATGCTTCGATTGAGCGTGTAATCTTATGTGTATGCGTGGGTGTGAAGAATGGAATACGCGTACATATAATCAATTTTATTTTTTCACTTGTCATTGGTGGTTGTTAAGAGGAGAAAATTTGACGTCAAATCGGTTCACTAAAAATGCCCATAAAAATGAAAAAAAGAGGTGTCGTAAATTAACTTAACAGAAATAAAATCACCTCACCACAAAATGTTAGGCTATAAATCGGGGTTGTTAAGATAAAGATAATTATAAATGAAAGGTTGTCTGGAAGTTTAAAGGGATGAAAAGTTAATTGGCTTAAATGCCTTGTTTGATTAGATGTTCGCACTGATTACTATTGATAATTATTTATCACCTTCATTACAAGATCATTCGGTATGCAGAAAAGCTTTAAACAAAATGTTAGCCATGTTTTATGAGTCATATCTGTCTTTTGCTGTCAGCTTTCTTGAGATTGGTGACAGGTTTAGGCATGCATAGTCTCATATCGAGGTAATTTTCTCGGAGAACAGGGGACACATACTTTAATTTGGATGAACATTTAACATATGTATATAGAGATGTAAAAATTGCTTTTGGCCAGGCGACAGTGGGTTTTTTTCTTGGTTTACTCGGCGCTAAATATTTAGTGTTCAATCTCAAAAGTTTCAGATTGTTAGTTTTAAACAATATTATGCCCGCTATACCACTCGAACCTAAATTTGTTACATACCTACACCTTTCGTTATTTTTTTATCTGGTTAATGATTCCATGGTATTTTCATCATTCCTTACTCTTCTCAACCATCTCTTTATTTCACATGGTTTCTCCTTCTTATTTTCCCTTGTCTATTGCTAAAAATACAGTAGCTAATCAAATTTATAACTAAAGAGTATTTATTCCCTAGTCTCGTGGATACGGTGCGTGTTTTCCAACGTCAAGGCGTCGGGTTTAGTATAAATCGAGATGCCGTCTTCGCATCACACAAACACTCCTCTCCTAGTTCCAAGGAATTCGACCGATGGGTAGTCGAATTCACATATCCCTGGCAAGGAAGGGGTCCCCTTTTAACCTTGGGTTACAAAAGAAATTGCTTTCCTGCCTGCTCTAAGATGAGTGGCTCAACAGATTATCATGCTGATCGTTAGGTTGATTTCATTAAGTGGGAAGAGGTTCCGTCTTGGCCAAGGGATGGATGATGAGCAATACCTACTTAATAAATAGAGGGTTTTTCGTCTCTTGGCTGAGAGAGGTTCAATTTAGGGATCTCCTGTACGTTCATTCAGAGATTTGCGTAGAGAAATCGATGAAACACAATAAAAATGGTTGAAGGAAAATATCCGTTGAAATGTAAAACTACGACGTGACACTTGAAAAAGAGTGGATCATTGAAATCAATACAGAATTAATTGTAAGTCTTTAGAGAGGAGCCCGATCTGAGTCTGTAATTTATTGAATTTCTTAGTAAATTTCAGCTACAGGGAGAGAAAAATAGTCAGCCTTGTAAA
Source organism: Ceratothoa steindachneri (assembly GCA_963969495.1). Lineage (NCBI taxonomy): Eukaryota > Metazoa > Arthropoda > Malacostraca > Isopoda > Cymothoidae > Ceratothoa > Ceratothoa steindachneri. The sequence goes on from OZ018326.1 coordinate 162,206,796, forward strand.
ACTACCTAGACTGGGAACATGGATAAAGGGGTAGTTTGTAACTGTGAAATTGGTCGCTGGTAGATGAAAGGTGAACAAAGGAATACGAGCAAATTATATATATATATATAGTGTAAAAATATAAATAGAGAGAGAGAGAGATAAAGATAAAATGCTGGTGGGTGGGAAGGAAAATGGTAACAGAGCTCTTTGGAAAGTGAAAAGAGGAGGCGAAATGTTGCGGGTTCGAAAGGCGACAGGGGAAAGCCTCAGAGGGGTAGGGAGGGGGAGAGGGTGGCGTGGCGAGTGGCTCGACAGACACCTCCTGCTTTCTCCTCTCCGCCCTCCCTTCTACCTTCATCCTCGAGGAAGACCGTAGGCAGCCGATACGGGGCTTAGATGCCCCATTCATTTTTCTATCAGCTTTTGACACCTGGTCTCGGCCGTAGGGTGGGTGGCGCACTGAAGAGAAGAAGAAGAAAGGGGGAAATGGAGAAGGACGAAGACTGGAGTAATAAAATTTATGGCTGCGATTCACGTTCGCATTTGGTTCAAATTTACGAGTGCCCATTACGAGAGTTGCCTCGCCGCCTGGCCTCGGCTCACTTCGGTGCCGATTTCCGCAGTGGGAGGGTGCAGTTGGCTGCAATGTCCTGGGGCGGCAGCGAGGCGCTGCCAAATGCAGCTTCGGTGTTGAAAAAGAGTGCAGTGTTGGAGTATAGTGTGCGTGTTTCGATCGAGAGAAAGCAGCCGCACATGCAGTGAGTGAGCGACGGAGACTGGATCAATGGAGACGGAGTGGGGGTGGGGAAAGCCTCATCGCAGTTGCTACCCCCCCGAGCCGCCTCCCTTTCGTCCCTGAGAGCTCTTGTCAGATTCAAGCCTAACGGTTCTTCAGTTCAATTTTTTTTAGCCTCGATGTTTCGAAGTGAAGTTTGTAGTGCTTTTTGACGGCGTAGTCCTCATGGCGAGCACCATCACTTAGACAGCGCCACTCCGCTCCACCAAGTTAAACTGTGTTCAAATGGGATTTAAGTACAAAAGTCAACGGAAATTTCAAAATGGCGTCATATACCGGCGTCATCAAAGTTTGCTTCTCGGTTAATATTTGATAGTTTGGTTGTTTTTACTCAACAATATATTGACGATTTTAACTACAAGTTTTCCTTCAACACTTGTGTATGGTAAGGTCTTTATATATTTAGTCTTGGAATAACTCCGAAATTAACAATTTCGATTTTTTTACCCTGAGATTTTATTAGGTCAAAGCTTTACGTGTATTACACTGGATTTCAGTTGATTTGGGATTCAGTAAATTTCACTTAGTGAGCCGAGCTCTATTCATAGACCTCTCATGCTAATCGATAGTCATTTGTTTCAGTCTTTATTAATGAGAAAGGCAAGCCTGTGCAAGCCTGCAGAAAACCAAACGTGTATTTAACTGCTGAGCTTTCGTAAGCAACTAAATGAAGCTTACATGCATAAATTCACCAACTTCCCGTGATGCACAGCATAAGAAATAATACAACCATTGTCATGTGAGTAAACACGTGTTGGACATCACCTCAAAAAAGTATCAATGGGCAACTTTCTTCTATATTTTGTATTTCATTGTTTCATCAGGCAAGTCCACCGATGTTGGAAAATAGAACAAAATATCAATGCTCTTTCACCGTTGATTTGCCATATAGATTTGGAACATTCTTTTACTCTACATTTGAGGTTAATATAAATAAAATATTCTTACCTGTGGTTACTGAGAGGTTTGGAATATAAACTTGACTGACAGCGATTAATTTTCAATCAAATATTAAATTTCATAATGGCTGAAAAGGATTCTTTCATTCTTAACTTAACCGTTTTACCACGGGTAGAATCGAAGTTGCTACAATCAGGCCGGGTTTGAAATATATTCTACCAATGGATATGTGTAAGGTTCATGTTTATTCAACGTTGTTTAACCTTTCATTTTTACCCTTGGTCGTTAATTCATCTCTTTGCTTCAGTATTCTTTAAAGGAAATTTCGCCACACCGAAAGCTAAGCCCGATTACGACTAGTCAATCATTTTGATTCGCTTCGATGTTCTCTTCAAAATGATATTTATTAGAAAATTGTTATCGTGTCTATGTCAGTCATTTTATTTTAAAGATAAAATTCTGGCAACAAACTATTTGTAGTTTTGGTTAATTCTCCGTAGAAAGCTTAATTATTCCATTGATATTAATGGAACTACTATCGTTAGCGGTGTCGTTCTTTATTCTCTTTTTCTAAAGAGTAAAATTTACATACCATTTACTTCACTTTCCCTTTATATATTTTTTTTGTTTGGATTAACATATGTATTTTTAGAAACTCCAAACATTTAAAATAAAGTGTCAACTATAATCTGATTTTTTTCTACTTTTATATTATTCCTCCTTTTGCTGGCTTTGAATTTGGCCAGATTATATATTAAAAAAATGTTATACTCATTCACTTTTCCACTAAAAGCCTAAAATGAACTTTTCTCCTTCTATTACGATGGGAAGGATATATTTTGTCACTCTTTTCAATGAATGCTTTTCTTGCTCATTTTACTCAACCACTCAGTTCTCATAATTTTCCCTCATATTTTGGTTTTCAATTCATTTGTTTTATCTATAATTAAATTTACTAAATTTTTCTTTGAATACTATTTTTTGCTAGGTGAAAGAGAAAACACAAAATTGAGAGGGTATAAATTGGCCCCAAATTATTTTAAAAATGAGCCGAAACTTTAAAATCTTTACTAAAACTAAATGGAAAATGGCTGTTACAGTGAAGGCATAACTGAATAAATAACCTTTGGGTTATAGGCTCTGCTATGAAAACTCAAGAAAAGATTATTGATATATTCTGACCTGGTTTACTCACCTGGTAGAACTAGCAATCAGTAGCACCTGGCATTTAATTAGTGGTCCACTCAGTTACAATGACACGTCAGCTAATAACGGCCAGTTAGTTGGTTACATTTTGTTAATCTTAATACGGCTGGATGAGTGTGTCGGACGTAAGACTTGTATATAATAGTGTATTATTATTATTATTTATAAAATGTTCTTGAGAAAATAAAAAGAAAAAAATAATTGTAAGCTAATTGCATAGTATTAGTACGAGGTGAATTTAGGGACTGACCAAAGTATCGTGAATGATGTTATTAATCATGGTTTTGAATTGGTTTTAAGGATGGGGCTTCTACTATTTGTGGTGGTAAGGATTTTCGACTTGAGATGACTCTGCACGAGAAAAACCTTCTACATGCTACAGTTTGTGTGTGAGGAACGAATATTTTGTACTCGTGACCTCTGGTGTCACGAGCTGAGGCCAACTTGAATAGCTCATTGGGTTTAATGTGGGACAATTCATGGACAATTTTATAGCATTAGATTAAGTCTGTTCTGAAGAGTCTTCTTTTCATTGAAAATAGGTTTAGGGTTGAGAGTCTTTCAGAGCAAGGGAAAGTAAACATATTTGTTTAGTCCAGCAATACTGGACCGATTCGATGTCTCCAGTGAAGCCCGTCTTCCAGATAGGGAATGCAAAATCTACTATCGGTCTTATGTCTGATACTAATAATGACACCATAAAAGATGGAGTACGGCATAATGTAAATTTTAATAGACTTGTTGCGAGATCCCCAGCTTTATGGATAATATCAGCTTTATGCGGGGGAAATCGTAGTTTAGTGTCTACTATAATTACTAGGTCTTTGTGAGAATTGACACAGTTTATCAAAGTTCCATTGAGATGATGCATAATACTATGTTGTTAAACACCCCTCTTATATCTTAAATGAACATATCTATGTGGTGCGAATATTAGACTCCATAATGCGGCAGTAGTAGAAAGTGTATTTATGCTTGTTTAGAGATTGTAAGAAATGTCGTGAGATGGTGAAGCTGAGTGATGAACAAACAATTTTAATTGATCTGCAAACATCATGTATTGAGTTGTTAGTTTTGACCCTATATGGTTTATAAATAAGAGGAAGAGAAGTGGGCCCATTGCAGATCCCTGTGGTACATCACTTGCAACTGGGAGAGCTGTACTTGGAAGTCCTTTGATTGTGACACTCATAGTTCTTTCTGTAAGGAAATTCCTGCTCCATGCTTAAAGATTGCCAGAAATTCCAATAGATATAAGTTTGTCAATGAGAGTATGATGGTGAACTATGTCAAATGCCTTGACGAAGTCGAATAATATCAAGTCAACAGTAAAGCCAGAGTCATATCAAAGTGTAATTTTCCTGTAAGTGAGTAATAGCTGATCTGACATTAACCAACGAGCACGAAAGCCAAAATGATTGTCGTTAAAGATAAGGTGTTCATCAAAAAAGTTGTACAATGTCTTGGTAATTATGTTTGTTAATGTCTTGTAGAGTATTGGGAAGAAGGTCATAAGTCTATAATTTAACGGATCAGTACGGGGACCTTTTTTAAACATATGTGTAACATGTGAATGTTTCCACAGGTCAGGTACACTACCATTAGTGAAAGGCGGTTGGATTTTATCCCCCAATTTCTGTTAGAATTGAAACTTTTAAACTTTTGTGTCGGTGAGGAAAATCAAACAAACATATTTTGTGATTAATGCAACAATTTTCTTCTACCAAACAAATATCAGGAAAACCTTTTGTGAATTCTTTTCATAATTATTCATATTTAGGACTGATCTATGACAATTGATAGATTTGCACTTTGAGGCCCAACCAAGGCGAGTGAAATACTGCTTTTCGTAAGAGAGAATTAATCTAAATGAGAAAGGATAGTGTGTGTCAACTTTGCTCTCATTGTTAAAGGTATTAGTGACGCGAGTACTGGAGTTAGAAGTCAAGTGGTACTAAATTTCGTGAATCTGCAAATCTTATACTCTTGAGAGTCTTAATCCAAGCGATTACATCATTTTAAGCCTTGTAATTGTAGATTTGTCGTGTATTCTCATTCTCTTAACTACCTGTACTTCGTTGATGGTTCCCCTTTTTTCTGTTCTTTAGTTTTCTCTGACCAACGGCATTATGTAGGTAACCTTAGTCACTGTAAACTCAAAGCATACTATAAACTAACCATGAGATATGAAGAGATTTTTAGCACTATTTATTCTATAATTGAGGCATTTAAAACATATGGATTTTTTTAAACCACTGGACTTTATTTAAACTAAACCTGAATTTGTAGAACCTCAAAAATTAATCTGTAGCATCCTTGCATCCTTAAACCATTCAGAACGTTTGAATTTTATGTAAACTACACTAGAGATGTACATGACCTCTTTTTTTTTTGGTAAACTACCCTAAAGACATACATAATATCTATACCTTGTTTTAAATACCTGTGAGTTACAGAATGTCGTGAATTCACTTAAATTACCCCATAAACATATATAATGTCTTGGCTTTATTTAGACTATTTAAATATGCAGAACGTGTGGATTTTATACAAACTTTTTTTGAGATATGTTGAGTCTCCTGAACTTATTTTGAGCATGTTTCCTTCAGAAGCTTTCCAGCTGCCCTATGCCAGGTTCGCGTGTAATCTCCTTTAGTCAAAAATCTATCCATGGATAGCAGTCAGTCATCATCATGATCTTGTCGAATCCGCGCTCATTTCACTTTTTGTCGCTGTCATTATTACTATCCCAAGAGGACGTTAATCAATCAGTTGTTCTCTTCAAGGGAAAGAATGACTCGCCAAATTTTATCATCCTGATTTCATTATAGCAGAAACGACGTGGAAAGACAACTCGCTCCCCCTCCCCCAACAGCTTGCAGTATGATATCGTCTAGGGGTCTGCAATACATCGTACAGTGCAACATAATAATATAGGCAAAATAGAAACAATCCAGACATAATTTTTACCCATCATTGATATGAATTTGACTTATCACTGACTGGATTTTTGCCAATCAGTCACAGGATTTTGAGCACTATTCGAAAGTATGGTGACACGTCACTGACAAGATTTTTACCCATCACTGAAAGACATTTACCCATCACTAACAGGATTTTTATCCATCAGTGAGAGTTTTTGTCATCACACGGGTTTCTTACTCACTATCACTTGGATTTTTACTCATCACGGGCAGGATTGTATTAAACATCACTGACAGGATATTTAGTAATCACTCACTGAATTTATACTCCATCGTTGGTTGTATCTTTATTTTTTTAAGATAAAAAGGCCCATCACTTAATGATGTTATTCATCATAGAAATGATTTTATCCATCGCTGAGAGGATTTGATCCCATCCATGAGAGGATTTTATTCCCCCCGAAAGAATTTTACCCATCCATGAGAGGATTTTACCCATCCATGAGAGGATTTTACCCATCAATGAAAGAATTTTACCCATCCATGAGAGGATTTTACCCATCAATGAAAGGATTTTACCCATTCATGAGAGGATTTTACCCATCGATAAAATGATTTTATCCAGTTTTAAGGATATTACCAATCCCTTAAAGTATTTTACCCAATAATTGAGAGGACTTTACCATTAATGAGGATCTTCTTAAGCCCTGAAAAGATTGTACCCATCAGTAAAAGGATTTTTACTCTCGTGGAGTAAAAAGGAAATGCAAGTAGTCCCACTTGAGGTCTTTGTCAAGGGTCTTAGTTCCGATTTTGAGATGTCCTTATCAAGGAGTAGCTAATGCTTGATGTGGGATTCGAGCCATGGGACCTTCCCATGACAGTCTCCCAACCTGCCACAAATCGGGATTCCATCTTGCGACTAACAAAACCCGATGTGACTTAACTTCGTTTAAACAGGTGGCTTCCACTCAGTCATCTTCCAATTAAGGTGTTGTCCCTCCACTCTTCCTCACCCTCACAAGGACACTTAACTTTGTTTTGGACCCAAGGAAGTCTCATGTGAGTTACTTGCCCTACTGGCTCCTAGCGCCTCAAGTTGTCAGTTTGCTTTGGTTACCTACCAAACATTTTTACTTTTCTTAACCTTACTACTTCCAGTACAAACTTGTCTACGCAGATGCCCTACTTATTTTTTAAAAAATAACTAGGTAATTTTTTATTATTTTAACTTCTAAATTTACTACTTTCCCTCAAAAATAAAAAAAAATTATGGCTAGGATGTGCTATTTGATTTTGATTTATATCTAAATTAATAAGTATATATATATATATATATATATATATAATATGATATCTTCTATGTTTTCATGTTTATAAGCCTTTTATAATAACGAAGGTGCTTGAAATCTTCTAATTTTCTTGCAATGCTGAGAACATCTGGCTGCTATTATTTTGATAAATTTGATTCATATTAGGTCATTTCTAGGCTTATAGTGGCAGTTCCGGAGCTCTATAGCCCCGTTTCCCTCATGGAATTTTGGCCCTCCCACCAATTGATGAAGAGGTTCAGTCCCGTCATTTTAATACAAATATATATTTCTGATATATTCTGATACTGTCCCGACCCCATTAGTCCATTCTTCCTTGTTTCAAGCTCCTAAACACTTTGCTAATATAAAAAAAAGATAATTCTTCTATGTTGGAGGTCTAAAATATAAGTATTGACTTGTGCATTCATAATTGAAGGAATATAAATTTTATGGCCAACTTAATTGAGCAACCCAATAAATTGGCATTCCTGAACATATACTAACAGATAATAGGGATCATTACCACCCGTTATAAAGTTTAGTCCCAATTAATCATCATGTTATCATACTCGCTATCCGAGGTATTTTCTAAAAGGGACTTAATAACAGTGTCAGAATTTTTCGAATATTTTCTGATTATTTTATTGTTTTAGGTGTTTCAAATTACATATTCTAACGAGGTATACTTTTGAAATGCAATTATATCTGATAGACCACAAACTAATTTGGTTGAGCAGATTTACTCAAGATAACGAGAATCTTATTGATAATTTGCTAAAGAAACTTTGAACCTAGGTAAGATTGACCTAGATTGGAACGTATCAAGAAGAATTGAAGAATGGTGCTTATAATGGCTAATGTGAATAATTTGTAGAAATGGGGAATTCAAAAAAGGGAGAGGAGAAAATAAGTAAAATAAGGTTGAAATATGAATTCATAAATAAGGGATAAAGGTTTAAAAGTGATTAATATTCTTGAGGAAAAATGTATTAAATGAGTTGTCTTGCCGGAACACTTTCTGGTTTCACGTAAAACCATTTAAATGTATAACTAACTTGAAATTGCAAGTGAAAGTGAAAAATGAGAAATCATTGGCTCTTCATCTCATAAAGTAGCTTGACCTCCAGATTTAAGTTTAGTTTTCATTATGAAGTAATTGCCAAAATTACAGTTTAAGTTTAATGTAAGTTGCCATCTAACTTTATGAGTCTAATCTGTATGAGCTAATAAATTAATTTATCAAATATGTCCCCATTAACACTAAACTGGCCGTCCATTAAATATGAGGGTAGTGCGGGCATAGAAATGACGTTTAATTCAGAGAAAATAGAAAATGGCTAATCAACGAGGAATTTCAATTACTGGAAAGAATAGGGGAAAGGACATAGTGAGAAAAAATTGTAGATAAATAGAGAGAACTGTTAGCTGCTACCCTCTTCAAGCTATACGATACTAAGGGCATTCACGTGCCCCCTCTAGCCATTTCTTTCTTGTGGTTATTCTTCAAGATCCATCCACGTGTGGTTGTTATTCAAGGTCCAACTAGTTTTGGTCGTTCTTTAAGGTCCATCCATTTGTGGTCGTTCTTCATAGTCCATCTTTTGTGGTCGCTATTCAAGGTCTATCTCGTTCTTGTCCCTTATTTGACTTTCTTCAAAATATTCAAACTGTCTTAGGCGTCGAGGTTCTCAGACCTCCAACTATTGTTTATGCTGCTTTTCGTACAAGACAGGTTTATATCTGCAATCTAAGTGCAATTTCTACCCATCCCAATCAATCATTGTTTCATCTGCCTGAAGTACTCTTTTAATTCCCAGGATAGCTTAGTATCGAAGGAGTGACATAACATAGAAGTGATAAATCCGAAATAAATTTTAATGGAGTAACGTTAATATTACCTCAAAGAAGTGATAATTTAAATAAAAAAAATTAGCAGATCTCAGCCTCCCTCATTTCTCATTTGAAGCAGAATAAGATAAATTTTGTGTCCTCTTCACTTATGAATCAAATTTAACTTTCAAACTTAGCTAACATATCCTGGTGGTAAAGGAAGAAAGAGGTTCGTAACTGTTGGCACTAGACATTACACCTTCTATCTGGACAAAAGCATACAGGGGATTACGGACAATTTGCATTTTAGTTCAAGGAAATTAAACGATTATGGCTTGGAAGATAATTTCAGCGATAGGGAACAAGAATTTTATGTAACTAAAATCTGTTAACAATTCAATGACGCGATTTGATTAAAAATATATTTTTCTTTAATCTTTATATCTAGGTGCCATTCCTTTGATGCGGTATTTACCTTAATTCTTTGCTCTTTTACTCCTTTATGTCACTCCTTTGATATGGTTTTCGTAACGCCCTTTTGAACAACCGTCGTTGATATATTATGTAATTTCTCACACTATTATGCCATCAATGTCGAATAATTGCCCTTTGAACTTGTTTTTAATTTTCCTGAGACAGTAATCATTGGTTTGATTTCTATGCTTTGATTACCTCCCATATATCAACAAATATCTCTCAGGAGAACGGGAATAATAATACAAGTTAAGAATGAAGAAGAAATCATTAGCATAGCACCCTAGGAGAGTGTTGAGTTTTCTCAGAAAACTTCCCTAAACTTTGTCTTCGGTGAAGAGAATTCATCAACATTAACAAAATAAAATGTACAAATGCGTAGCATATATAAAGAAAAAAATAGCGAAGAAATTAGATAACTATATTATAGCCACTAGGAATCTCACATTGTCGATAAACAATGGCGAAAACGAATGCCAACTCTTCTCTTGGATGCTTTTGGATGACTAAGCTTCCAACCGGGATGAACTATGGTCTATAGGTCAAGTTCAGACGGTTGGATTCATTAGTTTTTATTATTGTCAGCGGTTGTGAAGTACAGAAGAAAAGCCTGTCTCTTTGTTTGGTCTTTCACTTCCTCTCTGGTCAGCTCGAATCAAGAACAATTAATTGAGATATCAGCAAAGTAAACAAACTTGTTTGAATAAATAATTTAGGCGAATGAACCAAGATGTCAAAGTTAAGCTTCCGAACGAATCGTATTATTTGTATTCTCTCCCAGTCACTGTGGATCCGTCAATTCATCCTCCATTTCGGTGCTTCATTGAATCCCCGCAGTTTTTTGGAATGAAATATACACACGAGATTTGAAGCACCCCAGTGATTAATATTCTTATCACAGTGTGAATTTGGTTTATTTACAATTTATATTTTATGGACTAGGTTTCTTTGCCGTTGAAAAACGATTTAAATAAAAAAATTGGATTCGTTTATTTTTAACACTATTAATTAAAAATTTTAAATATCTGTAATACAATTTTATGGGGGGGAAAAACTAGTAGGTATAAGGAATTTCGGACAATATTCTCTTTTCCATTTATGTATGTTGGTTGACCTATAACTTGTAAACCTGAGCTCGTTGATAGGCTAGTTTATTTATCCTTTCCAGAATATAGGTAGGTAGGCAATTAGGAAATACTGGATCAACCCAGGTTAATCAGGAAGAATCTTACAGAATATTTAAATCTCTCTTGTTCGGAGAGAAAGAGCTAGAGACATGTTTCTTTCCATTAATAGCTGGGATGCTATAGTGTAGTATTTATTGTTGAAACAGATGAGGGAATAGTTATCTGATTGTTTCAGTTAGAGTTTTCATATGAAAACTCGTTTAACTAATTGCTTTCATAGAGGTAGTTTTTATATTCAAATTATGGTTTGTTGAACTCTTTAGAATAGTTATTAAACTTGCAATTTATGAGGGTAATGGAATAAAGGTAAAAGGGGAAATGGAATAATGATCTTTATTTGCCACTTATTATCGTCGAAAAGATTCTAAATAACTACTCAGGCCAATAGCTTGAATCCATTATCCAGAAGATCATCTTTCATCTGCAGCATCTTGCGAGCTGATATTATTCATGGATGCAGCGTCTTTTAATTCTGTTCGTGTCAATCATTTATTGTGAGAGAAGTTGTTTCTCTGGAGTTCATTATTTCAAAACCCATTGGATTTGGTGCGAGTTTTGAGATAATTGTGTGGCCATTTGAGTTGTAGATATACATTTCACAAATTCACTTTTTTGTTAATTAAAATAAAATGATATTTAATTTGAAGTTTTTGATATTTAATATTGAATGTGTAAATATATTTCTAGTTAAATAGGACCAATTAATAACAATCTTTTTTATATAATAAATAAAACAGTTACTCAGTTTTAAAAATTTTAACTAACAATCTTCAAAAGTTCAAGAGTTGAACATCTACTCATTTACCAAAATAGGGTTGGCGCACTTCAACGCCATAAAAACTACTCCCCATTCTTTCCCCACTTTATGCCCTATTAAGCAGAAGGGTATCCATAGTTTTCCCACGCCAAATTGTCCCTTTATAGCAATGGGGTCCTTTGAGGCCTCAATCATGCCTCCTCAAAATTTCCTCCATGTGTACCTATCATACACTCTACCATCCATTTCAACGCAAACTCCTAAAGTTGACTAAAGTTGCTATTGAATTACTTTTTGTCCTTGGTATTTTTCATTATTCATTAATTTTATTTTATTTTCGATCCTTTTAACACTTTTTCATTGTTTTATTCTCAAATATTAGCAACTAAAACAAGAATTCTGAATAGGTAGGACAATTTATGGACAATAATTGTTTCCTGACACACTTGAACACTGATCCAGTCCCATATTACTTAACGAAGAATGGTAGATCAAAGCTAACATGTTAGAGGTTGCTCTATGCACAGCTCTCTATTGCTGAACCTGTAAATGAGCTCTGGTTTATTATTTAAAGAAACTTGGTGTAAGGTTTGAAAGAGCTTTGCTCTTAATGTTTAAATTTAAAACAAGCCAATGAAGGTGGCACACAGAATCACAAACAAAGCCACGTTTATACTCTCAAATGTTCGCTGAGAAACAGGCCACCAATTGTAATCTCCGAGTGCGTCATTCTGGTGTGTGAATGGCTTTGTTTATTTTTCATTTCGTTCGGTAGCCGTCAATACACGAACAATATTAATTTGACCTGACTGGGTTAATACATGAAGTTTGTATTTTAAGAAAAAATATTTACTGAAATATTTACCCCGGCAGCATTGCTTATTAATCATATTAACTACCTAAAAGCAGCGGAGCGGCACAGATATTTCGGGTAAGTTAAAGTAATAATTTTATCTACTGTCAGCACGCCCGCCATTCGCGAAAATGTTAATAAGCTAATTGCATAGAAAAACCCCTACTGGGATGAAATGGTGAGAGGCGATTTAATATACGAGCCATCGAGTTAGCATGCACAGACAAACAGCCCTTATTGACTTTTCTGGCAACATACCATGGCTAGAAATGGAGGAGCTTTTTGGAGTCATCTCGTCTGCGCCGAAAACAGAGCGCTCGGGTGTTCACTTACCGGATACCGGAATGATCAGCTTTTCTCTCTCTCTCTCTTTCTCTCTGTCTGTCTGTCTGTCTGTCTGTCTCTCTCTCTCTCTCTCTCTCTCTCTCTCTCTCTCTCTCTCTCTCTCTCTCCCCTTTTCTCAGAATTCCTTTGTTACTTTGGTATCTCGAGAAGACTACGCTTATCGTTCCTAGTAGTATGTATTATTAGGTTGAGCACCTTCTAATTTTTTCATTTCCAGCTTTCATACCTCTATACCAGATGTTCTTCGATACCTTTAGGGAGTAATGTCCTACCTTGGTTTTCGTATTATTTTTTTAAATCGCCCTTAATATCAAACCCTCCTTACGAATCTGTGATTACTTTCAATCTCACCTGTTTTTTTTTGTCTTTTGTCCACTTTTGTCGAGTCATGTCGGTAGAAATGGGCGCTCCAATTTTGTTTTCTCTAGACAATTTGAATTTGTTAGTGCCTTGAACAGAGCAAGGGTACAAAGATTAACTAATTAGGGTCAAGCAGGGGCGTTGTTTGGTTTCAAAGTAAAGAATATTTGTTGAAATCAATGAATATAGTAGCCAATTTTATTTCCTATACTTCCTTCAAATTCAAAACGCCACACCAATGCGTGCCTTAAACTCTCATCTATTCTCCCAAGCATCTCCTTAGTTGGTGAACAGTCGCTCCCTGAAGGCCCGTGACCTTGAAAAACGCTATAAATAAATGTCTATTATTAATAGTATAATTACAAGAGGTAAATAGGCCGGCATCCTGAAGAGTTGGCATCAGTGAAAATGAAGAAACCGATCAAGCTACCATAGACGTCGTAGAAAAAACTTCACCACCAAAAAGCAACGTCCTTCAGGGATAAACAGCCAGCTAAAAAGCGCAATTCGCTCAAACTTCATAGAGTAGGAAAGGACATCCTCATCTCTAGAGAATCAAGACGAAGTCCTTTGTCGGCAGTCTTCTTCATGAAAAATCAACAAAAGGGAGATAAAAGTCCAGGACCGATAAGGACGAGGATATAAAACTTGTCGATCTTATGCTATCCGAGTGGATACGGCGTTGGCCTCCCAATGTCGCGGTACCGGGTTTGATTTCGAATCTCGGCATGAGCGGACACAAACGTCAGCGCACGTAAAGATCTGGCTACCGATCTGTGGACGCACTGTGCTCACCTTGTTTTTGGGTGGGTAGATCATACACCTCTCAGTTCACACATAGCCAATCACAACACTGCTTTCTTTCATCTCCTGCCTTCACCGCACAACACACACACACACTCTCTCTGTTCCAAGAAATCCTGCCAATGGGTATCTATATCCACGTACCTTTGACGCGGAACATAACCCTCTTCCCCGAGGTGACGAAGGCTTCCCCCTGACCGCTGTTTGGTGTCAAAACATAATACCTCCTGGCACCTCTCCCCAAAAGAAGACCGGCTCCTTGGGCGATCGGGCCGACCAGCGATTGTCATATTGACCTTATATAAATTTCATTATCCAGTTGGGGATCCTCCCAGTATCATGGAAGGTTTGGCGTTGACTAACTAAGTAACATAAAACTTGTCTCCATTCCTGCCCCATCTCAATTAGTGGCATGCGTACAAGAACATCTATTCAATATCTGCTTATGGATATTCTATTTTTTAAAGAAAAAAAAAGAAACCCAATATTTAGGTCTAAACTCATCACAAAATAGACCGAATAAATTAATTCCTCGAAGAAACCAATCTATATAATAATTTTTTCACTTAAACTTCTAGATAAACTAAGATAAAATAGAAATATTTGGGTAGAAGAGGGCATTAAACTCTCCACCCTACCTCAAAATATTGATATTCCTAGCTACCAATTGTCAGAAATATTGGGCAAATGGATTGTCAATCAACGGTTAGATGTTGTAGAGAGAACTCGCTAGAAACACGGGGTATCTTTCCTAATGTAAACATAGCACTAGTCCAATTTAAAGAAGAGAAGCCTGACGTGCATTGAATCTCCTCAGTCTGATCGACCTGGTTCTTTGAGAAGATTAGGCAGAAGTTTTGATACAGATATTGATTGTTTAATAAGGACAATAGAGATGTATAATTGGTACTCAATGAACAGCTAATATTTGTAGTGAGAATTTTACCCCATTCGGCTCTTCAAACAAAGGATACCACATGATAAAAGTAGCCTCTCACAGGAGTGAAGATTAATTTTTTGAGTCCGTGTTTGTTAGAATTTGTTTCATTGAGGTTCTATCAATTTTTGCCTTTGTTTCCGGTCAATTAAGCCACTTATTGAGAAACTGACTATACAGAAAGAAGGTAATTTTACCTGTCCGTTGACCTTAAAATGAATATTCATTTTCTTTTATGTAGATCTCGTTACTGAAATTTCTACCACAGAATTTCATTGTTATGGTTCATTTGGCAAGAAGAGTTGAGGTGACTCTTCATTCATGAAACAATTCGACGGGAGGTTTATTTTCGCTATTTAGTTACATATTTGATTATTTGAAGGAGCAAGTCAATTTTTAGCAACATATATTTAGTAACAAACAACATGGAACAGTGACATTAGATAATATTATATTTTTTTAAGAATTTATAGTTTTCCAAAAAGGAAGAAATCAATGAAACCTTTAATTTATAAGTAAATCTCCTAACTCATTTTATCTCCCTTACTTTTATTAGTTGTCTCAAATTTAATACCCACAAAAATGTTTGTGGAACTGAGGTTATCTACGATTTCTATATCCATTGTTAAGGAACAAAATTCTAAACATTATCTGACCCTTAATTCCTTCCAATATTCGGTTCTCGATGTTTTGTCAATCTATTATTTCATTCTAATTTTCGAGATAACTAATATGACTACGCTAGCTAAATGCTTTTATTTCATTATAATGATACCTCACATGCCGCACCTGTTTGATAGATTATTTCCTAAGTAAGAATGATTTTTCTGATATTTTTATTGCTAAGAAATCTCAAAGATAAAATTTAATTTTGATTCTTAAATTCGCATTTATTCGTAGGTAAACAAACTCCGCTTAGGAGAATAACCCGAACATATGTTTATTCTGAATCTTTAAAAGAAACGTGAATGGAGTTTCTCTTTATGACGGCAAATCGGTTCCTTTCTCATCTGATGAGAAGCAGCACATAAACAGTGCGATTTCTTATGAGAATACATTTACGCAAATGGCAACCAATAAAATAGTTACTTTTCTTTTCTACACTGGGCCAAGTCGACTCTTTTCTTCTCCATCTTTCCTTTATTGAGCTCACACGTACACACTGACGCACATACATACGTAGGTAGATGCAAATTTCGATACTAATTTGCCTTTGGATTGTATAAAAACTCGTTTTGGTTCTTAATGTCTTGGATTGAAATCTAAGTCTATGTCTATTACTTATGAGGTAGCTTCTTAAAAATAATCTGATGTTGGGCTACAATTAAATTATTTTTTTACGCCTCAATATAATACTATGACTATATGATATCCAGCAGCGGAGGTTATTTACTGAAATTATTGAGTCATTGCAAACAAATCACAATTCTAAATAATAACATTCATTTAATTAAATTCAGATTGGAAAATATAGATTGTTTCAGGTTTGATTGTAATGAATCATAACATGAATGAGTTGGTTTAGATAAGTTATTTAAGGTATTTTTGAAGAACAAAATTTCGTTCAATAACACATGTAATGTTGATGCTGTCAAAATAAATTGATCAAAATCTTGTTAATCATCAGAAGAATATCAAGACAATCACCTTTCACAATAATGCTTTCTACTCACTCTAACGTCGGGCTAAGCACACACAAACTCTATCACTGTTTTGCTCCTCTTCTCTTAATATATATATATATATATATATATATATATATATATATATATATATATATATATATATATATATATATATATATATATATATATATATATATATATATATATATATATATATATATATATATATACATATATATATATATATATATATATATATATATATACATATATATATATATAAATTTAAAATCACATGACATGTTATATATAGGTGTATTTAAAGGGACAAGGAGATGGAAATTGGTACACAACCCGGAAAAACGCTAAGGAGAATATTACATGAACCAATGAAAGCTTAAGAAGGAAAATGAGAGATGTAGAGAACGGAAAGATAGGGCAAACTATTTTGACTGTTATATGAAAATAAATAAAGAAGTTGGATTTGAAACTGTGTCATCTAGCGCTCATCGCTTATATGACCACAACCCGGAAAAACGCCAAGCTTCCATTGGTTTATGTAATATTCTCCTGCATGTAGATGTAGGATATATTGGATTCCCCAAATATGGTTCCTGTGAGTGATCGGTGTGTAAAATTTGTGATGTTTTTTTTCTTGAGTGTTAAAAAATTAGTTTCATATCCACTGTGACGCCAAGTGCTGTTGGATTACTATTTAAGTGAAATGTGGTGTTTGATGGAATGATCCAAAGGTGTTTATTGTACTCAAGTTTGTTGGTTGCGATGAGGATGGCAGAGGATGATAAAGCTGAGACGACAAATATTAAGTTCTGTTGAAGCAAATCGTTGAGTGTGTGGTCAATACCTCTTGGACCAAGGGGAATGTTGAATATTGTGTCAGAGCTAAAGGTGGCGGAGGATTTCGCATGTCGTGTTGAGAGATGTGGTATTTTGCAAATGAGTGTAGTTGTTTGTAACGCAGTGTGCGAGGTCAGTGTTTCAGGTGTCTATTTTGTTCCTATTAATAACATGATTTCTCAAGCGTTTTTCTCTGTTACACATTTTTTTATCCGTCATTGATCAGTTAATTGGAATGATCCATGTATCCAGTATTGCAAATTCCACAAACTTTCTTTATTGATCTTTTGTCTCAAATCATCAAGGGAAAAGCCATAGAAGAATATTAATATTAATTGAATGGGATATGAAGTATTGGATTCTCGTTGGCTTTTAAGCGGTGTCATTGTGCAAAACACAAATATACAACTTTGTCTGAGTGTAGTGCTGCTTCATCTTACTAAACTGATCACAAACGAGGCCAGTAAAGTTCCCATTTCTCCCAAATAAAATAAATAGATGTAGGGAATAAGGGAATTTTACCTAACGTAAATATTTTTGTGGAAAGGATAGGCAGACAGCTCAAAGAAAATGGTGGAATGATGAAAAAATTTAAGGCAAACAAAACCTACCCTAGCAAACCACAGTAACCCTAACATACTATGAGTGGTTGGGCGTTTTCCTTCAAACTTCATCGCTTAAAACTTGATTGGGATGTCAAGAGTATACACGCACTGCTAACATCTTTTTACATTGGTAAAATTTGTAATCATACACTACCGACCCACTGAGCCATTTAAATATTATATACCAAAAACCAACCACCTTTTCTTAACTCTTAACTTAACTTTTACATCAAATGGAAAGACTAAAGATTTATTGCGTGTAAACTTTTAACTGATCCCAATGAGAACTTTTTTCCATTTAAAAAAACTTGAAGCATACTAAAACGGATGGTTACTAAACCCATTTCGTGAAACTGGGTTGTCACTTCTATCAGATTGCTTTGTGTGACTATTAATGACCGATAGCACAATATCAGGTATTACTTATCCACCCTTCATTTTTTGTTTCATTGATGTTTCTTGGAAAGATAACTTTCTCTAACAGAAACATCACCCTGGATCAAGTTCATCTTCAGTCCCTAATCATTTTTCTTCTGCACTATTAAACATCACTGAAGGATTTCTATATCAATCAAAGGACAATGTTTTCTTACGAGTTTCCGAGATCTATATAGCGAACTCCTGGTGGTGGTCATTATTGCTTTTCACCTTACTTTTTCCCACATTTCTTCATAAAATCTTTGCTCTTTGCATTCCTCCAGTATGATTTACTCATAGGGAATGAGTAATGACACCAGAGAAGGAACGAAAATAAGTCGAGAGTAATGGTGGAAAGGAAACAGAAGGAATGAGGTGTTTAGGAAATCTTGGGCCACTCATTTTTCTGTATCTTCGACCATCCTTGGACCATTTTCTCGTAGCTTCTTCTCTCCAGACATTTCTGCTCCAACTTTCTGAAACCTATCCTGGTCTTATGAACTCCTTTCTCCGATGTTTGCTTAACAAAAAATATGTACTCTGTATGAACCTCGTTGGTGAAGTGGTTACCGTTGCTGATGTCTAACGGCTATGGTTCGAACCCCTATTCTACCTATCGCATTTAGCGAAAAGCCAACCCAATTTTTAATTCTTTAGTTAAACGGTCGATAAATGAGGGCCAGTTGTGGATGAGGGGTGGGTGGTACTGAGCCTGCTTAAAACTGTAAGTCTCCACCCAGGCATCACAACCACGCCTCGCTTCTCTTCTGAACAGTAGTTTGGTGAGGGATGTGAACCAAAGAGCCACAGCCTCCGCCCCCACTAGTGGGTGTTCGGTGTACCATGGACAATCATGCTTCATATTAAAAGGTTTGCGTGCCCTATAAGAAGCCCCAATACCGCAGTTGTATATGCAGCTATATATTTCACAAACTTTCACTTCCATCTTCACCACTTTCTTTAAAGATCTCGGGATACAAACTTCCTTGCGGTGGCCTCGTTTTTTTATCCTCTCAGTTTCAAGTAAATATCTAACTAACCAACTAACACAGGTCGCTGCAGCATATGACAGACCCCCGAGCAAATTCGATTTGAAATCTGCACTCTATCCAGTGACTAACCACCTCTAATGTGCCTTAACACCGCCCACATTTGAAGTGGTGTTTACACTCGGCTAAGCCGTATCCCGGAGTGGTGCTCATGGCGGAATTTTCATTTCATTTCTTCTGTGTTATTAAATGCTCCCTCCAAATTCTAAGACCCCTCTACCCAGTTAGATTAGGATCCTTTTTTGACTGCCATTTCTGACCATTTTGTTTCGTGTATCGATTTTTCCTACTCTTTGAACACTCTCTATACACGTCCAGCTCTTTTCAGCTTCTCTGTTCCCCCCACTTTACCCTCATTTATTCGCGTGTGCAAATTCAAGCAATCTTATTTATTTGTTCCTTTATTCTCTCTGTGAGCTCCAATTATTCAGCCCATAAAACTTTCAATTCAAAACGTTAAATTGAAAGGCGAAATTACTTTTAAACTTCAGTTTCAAATATTCGAATAAATTGTTTATGATATTTATTTACGTTACCCCATAATGGATCTGTCCCATCTATTATCATTTTATACATAAATTACCAAAATATTTAATATTAAGCTTAAAAATCTTAGCAGACCACTTATCGTCATTCTATGCAATTTACATGGAAAGATTATAATTTTGTTCTCTCCCAAATACGAGCACTTAATAAAACGTTGTAAATTATTCAGTCTGTGAATACATTTCTAATGTATTTTAAAATTGTTTATGAGAATTCGATATAAGTTTTTGTAGCTCAATAAATACATTTCTCGCAAGAAACCTAGCATTAAATTTAAATTTCTTGTTTTATAGAGTTAAGAAATTATCATTTTCGTCGAACATTTTTAGATCGGTAATGCAAAAATTATCGCTCAATTATACAATAATTATAGTAACTCTAACTAGATATTTAGCTTATTATCCAGTTTTATGCGCGTTTGATAAAGATAAAGTAATGCGTGGTTCCAAAATTATTTATGTACGTTATTATAAACAATAACTACTTTTTATTAGCCAAATTTATTTTAATTTATTTTATTTATAATAACGGATAGCCATATATTAAATCGCATAGATTGAGTAGAAACGTTAAGCTATTTTTATACGCAAAGGTGTGAAGGAAACAAGGTTTTAAAATATTGCAAAACGGAGTCATTTATAATCGTTTTTATTTAATTCAAACTAAGTAGCGAAACCGAAGAGGGTACCACCCCTTTGTTAGGAGGGGTTGGGAAATAAGTAGAGAGGATGAAGTGAAAAATGTGGAAAGTATGTGGCAGAGAGGTTTTAAGGAATTACTTGGATTTGCCGAGACCGAACGCGTAACTCTCCCGAACCTGCCCAAACTCGCCAATTAAGCCAGATTTCACTGCAGGAAGAGTGAACTGTGGGCCCAATTGTACTTTTCTAATTTATTCCCACTACTATGGAAAATTTGCAGGAGGAAAATAAGATAGATCTGCTTGATAGAGCCAGGGGTAGTTTCCGTTGATGTGCGCCGGCACCACCGTAGGAAATGTTCATTCTTGTTCCTCTAAGCGCCAGGATGCACGCACATTCTCACATTCAGCCTCTTATAAAACTCGTATTGATTTGCTGAAACTTTTACACTTCTTAGTTTCCATGCCGCTCTGCGAGTTCTCGCTACCTTAAGGAACGCTATTTACTATTCTTCTAAAGTAGCCTAATTTTTTTTTTATTTTCTCGAAAGGGGAGGGGCAGCTTTTTGGGGGGATACGGGCAAGGGTCATGAGAGTTGTCGGTCTTCCAATTCTTTAAGGGATTCAACTAGTTGACTTGGGCTATATACATATTTTCCTCAATCTTCTACTTTTCCAATTTTACCACCTTTCTTTCGATATTCTCGATGGGGGCGGGAGTAGAGAGAAGGAGAGAGAAAAAGAAAGAAAGAGTTAGAAAGGAGCGAGTAAAGTTTTTTTCATATTTCCCTGAGCCGCAAATATTAAAATATCGAAGGCTGATAATTATTTCTTCTCTTCACTTTCACATTAAATCACTCTGGGATACTTTTAAATTTGAAAAGAAGAAATGAAAGAAAAAATAAAATTTATGGTTTGGACGAAGCGATGGACAAATATTTGTAGACTCATCCATTTCCAAATGTGTGAGTGTCGGTAATATTCATGTACACAGCTCCGTATTCCTGTTCACAGTATGGCAATCGTGCGCCAAAATTCGTATTATTCATTATCTTTTGTCTTTTTTTATTTGTAAATTTGATCTTTGTTAGACTCTATCTTCTTTACTTCATTCTCATCCTCTTCTTCCTTCTTCTGTCTATCTTTCTTTCCTTGATCGCCGCTCCTCTTTAGAATAAAGGTTCTTTTTTTTAATTAACTGCAATGGCGCAGTCAGGGTATGTGGTTACCATTGCACTGACGTAACTAGAGCAGGCAATTTCTACAGCAATGGTTTTTCTCCTCGACACGGTTTCTGGCACAGTTTGGAGGCACTCCTCATCCACGTGAAGCAAGTGGCTATATCAAATAGACCAATTTAACAGCTCAAAAAAAACTGTTTCAATTGGCTATTTTACGAGTCACGCTTTCCGTCACAGGGCACAGGATCATTTTCATTCCCTTGTCGGGAGCACGCGATAATATTGCTAGATTGGTCTTTTTTAGATAGCTTCTTGCAAAGCTTTTATATTTTAACAGAAAGTTTCCTTTTCACAAAGAAAAAGAAAAATGCATTCCAATTATCGTATATCCTTTTACAGTTATTTTCCTATAACGAAAAACCGGATCGACAGAAAGAATATAATTAAAATTAATTAATTTTCCTATTTACATTCAACAGACAGCGTTCTCTTTCACCAGTATCGTTCTAACTGCACAAACAAATTTAAGATAGATGCAAGCTTTTATGTCTTTCTTTGTTTCCTCCGTCCATGATTCAATTGAGGAATCATTTTTCTCGGGATTAATTTGTCCATCAGCCTCATTGTTGTGTCTAGAAAATGGTGGGTCCTTGTCGCAAACTTTGGCCATTTTTCTTCGTCCACTTACTTACATGTGACTGCAATTCCTTTTGGGGAAAGGAAACTATTTTTCCCTTCAATAGAAATGTACACAAAGAGCATCAAACACCAAGAAAACACGGATAGAAAGGCAAAATGGAAGAATTGTTAGGTCGCATCGCCACACAAATTCGATAGTTACACTCCCACCTATATTATCTATCAGAATTATTATATCACTTCTTAATTGATCAAAATGCTTATAAAATTTAATTACTTATTATCTATTAGCTATTATAAGTTGGTTTTACTTAGGAAAAAACTTTATGCAATAAACATCACGGCAATCACCGCATGGCAGCTTTTAAAAAGCGTTTCGGAAAAATGGTGAAGATAAGGAAAATGAAAAATATGTGGATTAATACACATATCCTGAATAGTATAATTTGATTGGTTTGGAGCGGAAGAGCCGGTACCTCACCGAGATCTGCTTTCTATTCACTTTATGGAAGCCATCCTGAGAAGAATCGATTGAAGCTTCCGAACTCAAAATATCGAATTTAATCTAGTCAAGCATATTTGATATATTTCCTAATGTCAACAGCATAACACCGAATTATTATTTATGCTAGGTAACTTATATATCAGTTAGTCTTGCAGTTTAAGTGTATCTGAGTGCTTTTAAGGATTATATTATTTGTAGGTTATGGACGAATGGCAAATGTGGTTGCAAACCTCTCTCCCCTCTTGTTTTTCTATACTCTTGTAGTCTAATGTACAAAATTGGGAGCACTTCTCTCATATAACTACTTTTCAATGAATTCTCACTGTTTCTAAGCGAAGTCAAACAATTTTAGTGGTGCAAGCTTTTGCTAAAGAAAATTTCACCCTGAGCATAAAAAATGTTTAAAAAATACCACAAGTTTGGTAGTGCGGATCTAAAACATATTTAATTCTGGGACGAGATGGGATGAGTAAGCAAGAGGCAAAAACTCTTGAGAACAAATTAAATAGAGCGAGCCTAAATCATTTAGGACCCTTATTCCCTCCAGCCACTTTTGGGAGATAGTAAATTAAAATTAATAATTAGTTGGTACATGTTTTCAAATGAGAGTCACTCTGATAGAAAATGGTGAACAGATGCCTTAAGTTATTTTTAAAATGCATTATCTTAAAGAACATAATTCTCTGCTATTTTAGAAGATTTGATTTTCAATAAAAACTAAGAGTAAGAATCCGTACATGACATTTCAACAAAAATTATTATTATTAATTCGAAATTAAATATAAATTATATATTTGATTTGAACGAAAGAAGGGACACAATGCATTATGCAGATTACAAAAGCAATTAGTTTCTCATTCCCGGTGGAAAACAAACAACCATATGGCAAACGTTCTTAATTTTATATGATTTATATAATTATATGAGTGCTACTCGCTCAAATATATTATACATATAGATAGCGTTTTAATATGAAACTTCCTTTCAGGTGCTGCGTCAAAATGTGAAAACTCGCGGACGAGAGCAGCTAACGCGGACTGGATGCCACAGCTTGCTATCGATCGAGGGTAACTGAGTTCATCTGAACCAAGGAGCCCAATGGGAGCGAAGGGATTTGTTGAGTGGGAAAATATCCCTCTATGACCTTTCAATGAAAAAGGCGGGATTTATTTTACTGCTTTCAAATTCCACTTTTCGAGCTTAAATTCCATCACATCCAAGTTTTCATTATCTACCCGAGGTCTTGTCTGCGTGATCTTCATGGTTATTATTTTAGAATTCATTGAAGACTTCTGGGACTTATATAATATGTTTGATAACTATACCTACGATTTAAATTGTATTGAATTAAAGGATTTAGAAAATATCTTCTGTGAAAATGATGCTCTACATCTACCCTGTAGATCCGAATTTGTGAGAAGGTCGGTAACAAATTCGGTTCTAGAGAGGTTTGTGTGGGGCATGGAAAACTACAGAATAACTGCGAGATGATACCTATATAAAGTGTACTAATTTATTTAGAATGATAATGAAAAATCTTATTAGGATGGAATTCGATTGCGAGTGAAAGACCAAATTTCCAGTTTACCAGGTATACCAAAGTAGAGCAAAATCAGGGGTTTGAAAGATTAGGGGATAAGTATAAGACTAAATCTATATTTTATTATAAAAATGGTTCATATTGCAATAGCTCAATTTCAGAGTTTCTAAGCTAAAGGAAAAAAAGGAAGGAAGGCTTGCAAGAAAAAGAAGGCGTTTATGTTCTCTTCAAAATAACAAAACTAGAAACAAATATAAAAAAAAATGAATTATAGCATTTACGTATAGCGAAGGATCAAAATTTTATGGCGTAATTGATATGAGTAGTGAAATCATCTTAGGAGCAAACTCACCTACTTTGTTCTTTCCAAGCTTTCTTCAGTCAAACTCGGAAGCACTCAGAAATGACGGCACGGCACGGGGTCTATCACAGAGATTTCCGAAACATCTAGTTCAAAGATGTTCTGAAATGGACGAGGGAAGGCTAGGTTAGAATGTGGTGGGCATTATTCTTAGGTTTGAAATGGGGCTAGAATGAATTCAACTGGGTGAATGTCTGGTGAGAAACTTCGGATTAGGGCATTTTGCAGCTGGTTTTGGAGTTCTATGCGGTTAAAGTGGATGAATGTGTTTTAATATCTTCTGGTTTGCTGGGATTTGGAAAGAGTTCAAAAGAAATAGGTGTAGTGCATTTTGGTCGGAGTTTTTTTTTGGTTTCAGAAGTGAGGGGAAATAATGTAAAGGTTGTGTAGTGTGCGTGAGAGGCAAGGCAGTTTGCTAAAAAATCGAATGGCAATTGTGTTTTGGTGTTCATTCATGTTGGAAAGTTTGGTTTCAGGATGGAGATGGTGTAAAGGGGTAGTTTTATTACAGCGAGTTGCGATGCGTTGCCTCTATTTTGGACTGTTTGTAACTTGTGTGGGAGAGGTTGGTTGGACGTGGATGCATGATGTGTGGGCAGTTGTTTTATTCGTTTATTTTCGGGGTATAGCGTGACTTGAATTTTGTAAAGTATTGTAAGTACGTGTTTAGGTTTCTGTGCTATGTGCGTATAAAGGTAGATGAGATGTGGATATGTTATCTACATGGATGGTAAGGTGGACTGAGTGGGAAAATGGGAAGTTACATATCATGCATAAAAATGTTGAAGAGGGCGGAGAGATGATTGTGCCTTAAGAGACCCTTTGTGATTTGTTTTCCTTTTGGGTTGGCACTGTGTTGAAGAGGTGGTCGTGTCTGTTAGAGAGGAAATTTGCTATCCATTTCTCCTAAAAAAATATTTCTTTCAAAGGCCTGTGGAAATTCCTATGCAAATATGATAATATTTCAAAAAGAAAACAAACAATAAACTTCTCATATAGCGCAAAGTTATCTGATATTTTCTTTTAAATTAGCGAGTTTGTGACTAAATTCGAGAGATAAACAGAATGACAGATGTGAATTGAAAGATAAAGTTTATTTTTCCTATAAAAATCGGATGAAGATGCAAAATTAATGACTTTACACTATGGCAATTAAAATGGATATATATATATATATATATATATATATATATATATATATATATATATATATATATATATATATATATATATATATATATATATATATATATATATATATATATAGGGTGTTCCATTAGGACGGATCGAAAAAATTTTGATTTCAATATTCGATCATGTTATTTGAGTCATGGCAATTATGTGTGAAAAATAATTTCGCCTAAAAGTCCGCCAAGGCTTCGGCGGCACACCTCCACTCGATGGTCAAAATTTTTGATGACGTCTCTGCATAGTTGCTCCTCGATCTCACCAATATGCCTTATCATCTCATCCTTCAGCTGTTGAATTGTTGTTGGCTTGTTGGCATAGACCTTAATTTTGAGATGACCCCAAAGGAAGAAATCTAAAGGCGTCAAGTCACACGATCGTGGTGGCCAATTGACCTCGCTGTTTCGAGAGATGATGCGACCTGGGAAATTTTTATTCAATAAAGCAATTGTTGCATTGGCTGTGTGGCATTTGGCGCCGTCCTATTGAAACCACAAATCTTCGACATCCATAGAATTCAATTCAGGCCATAAAAAGTTGGTTATCATGGCACGGTATCGCTCGTCTGTCACTGTAACAGAATTCCCGGCATCATTTTCAAAGAAATACGCCCCAATGATTCCGCTAGCAAAAAATGCACACCGAACAGTGACCTTTTGTGGATGCAGTGGCTTTTTAACAATCTTCCTGGGATTTTCATCAGCCCAAATGCGACAATTCTGCTTATTAACGAATCCACCAAGATGAAAATGGACTATATCACTAAAGATGATTTTTGGCGAAAAATCACCATCGGCTTGTCTTTGCTCGTGCACCCAATTAACGAATGTACGGCGCTTCAAATTGCCAGCAGTCTTCAGTTCTTGTGTCAATTGAATTTTGTAAGTGTGTAGAGATAAATCTTTTGTAAAAATTCAATGTAACGTTGTTGTGGAGAGGTTCAATTCTTGCGCGCGATGACGAATAGATGTGTCTGAATCTTCGGCCACATTCTCGCCCACTGCAGCAATGTTTTCAGCTGAACGGCGTAAAGGAGCACGCAATGGCATTTTCATATTTGCAACCGACCCCGTTTGTTTGAATTTATGAACAATTTTCCCAATTACACTCTCGGCTGGTCGATTAGGTTGACCCCCAAAATCGCGAAGTTCCCGAAATGCGTTTCTGTTTGAACGTCCATTTTCGTAATAGGATTCGATAACTTTAACACGTTGTTCGATTGTTAATCTTTCTATGGTTAAAATTGCCAAAGACTGAAGTTGTTAAATCTGAAAGATAAAGAAGAAAATTATTAGACGCTTAAACTTAACTCACATTTAAAATCGGTCCAAGTTATTGGAACACCCTATATATATATATATATATATATATATATATATATATATATATATATATATATATATATATATATATATATAACATTATAATAATAAAAATTAAGCTGAATAAGCCATACTTAGAATATTTACAAAAGGAATTCGGTCTTTTTCAAGAATACAAACGTATGAAAGCTAATTAACATGAGTGTTGGGGAACTGCAAAGGGAAACCTTTAAAGAATAATGTTTTTGCTGTGGTGTTTGTAATTTCTCCCCAGGAACAGCTGACTTCTGCTCCCTTCGGCCACTCGGGAGATTATGGAAGAAAGTCTTTCATCCCACAGCCGGTGTTGTAGGACTAGCCAACCTTACCACAATTAAGTGGTGTCGTGCTTCCTGTGAGTGGAGTGACCAAATAAAATTGAAATAGGTCTAAGATTTTGAGATTTAGCAAATTAAAATCGAACAGACGCGAAAAAGAGATACCCACATACCCAGCGATGCGTGGATTTATGTGTGTTGGTTTTATTTGAATTTAGCGAGATGTTTGACTTGTGTCGAAGGTTAGTCAGAATCTTTGAGTTTGTTGATTCAATTTCGTAATTGTGAATTGTTTGATGTATGACGAAAGTTAAGGCAGGTTTTTAAGGTTTAGTGATTTTATTTGATTGCTCTGAATTAGGCTGTTAAAAGGGTTGTTTTTATTTTTTGATTTTATTTTTTAGGTTGTTCTCTTTTGATTCTTAGGTTAAATTGTTTGGATTTGTTGGATTTGTATGATATTTATCACTATTTTTGTATGATTAATTTTTTATATCGCCAAGTTAACTTAACTTGTACCATTAACTCCGTCCGAAAAAAAATGCATAAAATAAATGCTTTTCTATATCTCCAAGCGACCATATTTTCGACCCGATAACGAAGAGACAGACAGAATATCTGAATTTCTTTTATAACAATATACTATAGAATACGTATAATATAGAAAAATGCTTATAAACGTGAAAATTTTTAATAAAACGAGAGTTTCTTAAATATAATCAGTGAATATCTTCGAGATGTTGATTAAAAAATTGAAAATAACATTTGAGATGAAATTTATAATGTAGAATAAAGCAATAGATATTTAGAAGATATGAGGACTAAATTTCTGATATTTATTGAGTGTTAAGTTCATAGAGATGGGGAACACCATTCTTCCTAGAAATAATTGCAATATTTGAGATATTAATCAAATAATAATTAACACATCAAATAGATATTTGCTACAATAAATCCAATTATTTTTACCTGCAATATCTCACTCCGAGGAAGAAAAAAAAGCTATCTATGCAGTACTCATGACTAAACACAAGAAAACCATCCGTTCGAGATGATTATAGATAACTTTAATGCAAAGGGAAATAAAGGAGGAAACCGACTAATAGAAATTTCAGGGGAAATCGTTTGCAGTATAAATTTCTTCCAGACTCAATTTATTTTTCTTGAATTTACAGCGCAATAGCAACGAGGCTCTATCACGTAGAGAGCTTGTAAGGGTGGCTCTGAAAAGAAAATGGTGAATCTAGACTTTAGTAAGAATGAGTGGATAATTTATACCCACAGATCCCACCACTCTGCAGGCATTAGAGCCAAAAGGGAAAACCGCGTGTATTGGGGCCATGAAAGAAAACAGAGATTGGGGCCAGAAAGGCATACGATGCGTCAGATGTCACCTAGCATCCTCTTGTGTCTCCAAAAGCTGTAAATCGAAAGTCGGATATGGATGAGATCGATTACAGGTGAAAATTTTCACCTGGAAAATTTTCACTAAGGACATACCATTTATCAGCTCTTTCAACGACCACTTATTGCTCAAAAGCAAGATCAAAATATATCTAAAAGAAGCCAAACACAACAAAGAGAAGAATCCCACTGAGGGTTGACATCCAAATAAATACCTCCAAAAGTTATACTTTTGTGAATAAGTTATACGTTACTGATAAAAGTGATAACCTGTAGTGAGTCTAACTTAGCCCCAGGATTTATGAAGAAGTACGAAAGAAACTTTGAATGATGCCATGCAAATCTTTCTTCCATTAAAACTTTTGGAAAGAGACTAACCGATAGGTCAACGAGATCTTCATCCCCAGCTTTTAGTAGGTCGATTGCAACCCCATCCTCTTCAGGCGGTTCATCATTTTAATGCTATTAAGTGAATGTAGAAATTATACCTTCCTCCTCGAACTTCCTCATTTGTTTAGAAGTTGTCATCTGGCACAGGGTGGACATTGCTATCATATATGTAGTTCCAAATTGCAGACTAACACAGACAATGGACTGCAATCGGCCACGAGAACATTTAGGTTTCAGAAATAACTATAGTAAATATCATCTGTAGGCTGTTCGACAATTATTGCTAAAAAATGTATATGAAATCCATCTCTACATGACATTCTGAGGACATTAAAAGGCAATGGACTCAGTGATCTCTGATTCTATTCTAAAAATACTTTTCGATTTTTTACCTCCCCTTTTACATACATAGTCATGCAACATCGTGAGATATGATACACTTAGTCAGTAATAAAATATAAACGACTAAATTAGTAAGACGGGGAAGTTCATGTCCCCAAAACTATTTACAGCAGTGCTTGAATATATTAGGACTTTGCAGTAGGAAAAAAAGATAATCAAAATTAATGTGACATACGAGGGGCAGTCAATAAGTTTTGTGAATCAGTAGGGCAAAAGAGAGGAAGGGGAATGGCTGTTTGTGGGGGTGTTATGACAAGTTATGACAAGTAAGGACCTGCAGCCGCACGCTCCTGCCTCGTCTATTTAAGAAGAAGTAGCTGATCACAGATCGTAAGTCACAAATATTTAAACAATGGAGAAGGTTGAGCACCGCACAGTGATCAAATTTTTGACCATGGAAGGCAAGAATGCAAAAGAGATCCATGAATGCATGTTTGCAGTGTACACAGACACCGCCCCTCCCTATACAACCATTGCTCTCTAGAATAGGGAGTTCCGCCATGATCCAGGATACCCGTCAGACGAGACCAACGAGGACAATGTGGCCGGTGTGGAGAGGATGATCCTTGAAAATCGACGGGTGAAGATCCAAAAAAACGAGCGAGAACTTGGAATATCACATGTAAGTGTTATCAACATATCCACGACAACTTGGCCATGACCAAGGTCTCTGCCCGTTAGGTCCCTAGAATCATCACGAAACCTCACGCCCCATTATCGACTTTAACGTCGTCAAAGTTCAGAGGAGCTGCTGCTCCTGTACAACTAAGACCCAGCGGGATTTGAGTCACGCATAGTGACAGGTGATGAAACGTGGGTCCATCACTTGGATCCCGAGACCAAGCTTGAAAGCATGGCCTGGAAGCACAGGGGCTCTCCGGCCCGCATCAGGTTCTGGACCCAGCCCTCAACCGGGTAGATCATGGCCAGCATCTTCTGGGATTCTGAGGGAATGTTGATGGTGGACTATGCGCCTCGTCGAAGGACTATCACAGGCCAATATTACCCCGAAGAACTGGCTGGGTTGAAGAAGTGCATCCGTCAGAAGAGGCGCGAGAAATTGACACGCGGTGTCCTGCTTCTCGACGACAATGCCCCTGTCAACAAGGCAGAGTTGCACAAGCTGCCCTGCGCGGGTGCGGATTCGAGAAGCTCAACCATCCTCCTTACAGTCCAGATCTGGCCCTTAGCGACTACTTTTTATTCCGCCAGCTCAAGGCTGCACTGCGTGGACGCCGGTTTTGGGAAGATGAAGATGTCCAGCTTGCCGTCCAGGAGTGGATTAAAGAGCAGTCGGGAGATTTCTGGTTGTCGGGAATTCGAAGCCTCAGGGACAAGTAGCGCAAGTGCATTGAAGTCGAGGGTAGTTATATTGAAAAATAATAAAACACTTTTCCTCATATCTCGTTTCCTTATATCCGAATTGCAAAACTTATTGACCGCCCCTCGTGTATATATATATATATATATATATATATATATATATATATATATATATATATATATATATATATATATATATATATATATATATATATATATATATATGTGAGTGATCCTCTTCTGATGAAGTCATGTAAGAATTCTCTATCTTAATCAAAGCGGGGAGTAGTTAGATGGATGGGTGTACCCCAATAATCATCGTTTATTCCTAAAGTAAAAGAGGAATAAATGAATTTAGGGCAAAAATAGAAAAATAATGGAATACAGAAGAGAATATTGGTTGCATATAAATAGGGGAAAGGGGGCAAATTCCCTAGTTTCACAGGAGGTGGCCAAGGGACGTATATTAAATATATTACATTCTATCATAAAAATTTTTACGTGTGTACAGAAAGATAATTTTCTTATAATTAGGATAACAATAACTCCCCTCAACCACCTCTACCCCGAATTAGGTTTATATAAGCGTGACTTAAAGGTTAGTCATGGATTAGATATAAGCCTAACGATACCCTGCTGAAGATAGTGCCCCTGTAATTACAGAGATTCGTTTATCTACGTTCCTTAAATAAGTGCCACTATTACTGTCATTCTATCAGAAGCGTTAGCTTCTTTTGATCTCTTAGACGCCCAGTAGCTTGGGTGTACACGCCATAAGAATTACCGTATATTTCACATGGAATGGTACATGGAGATGGAGTATTATTTTCAAAATTGTCTCAATTTTAGTCGAATCTTAGAAATCTTCTCAACTTTAAAATCCGAGCTTAGTATCGATTTTCGTTGTTCATTTCATAAATGCACACCTCCATTTTCCATGTTTACGGTAAGCAGAAAAGGTTATTATTAATTTTGATATTGTATCTACTTAGGCTAGGCAAGGTGGCTGTTGTATCTCCTTAGGCTACAGACTATAAAAAATCATCTGAATCTTCTCGTGGCTTCACTTGTTCTACGTTTGTAACACCTTTATACATGTTATTTGGACACACACACACACACTATATATATATATATATATATATATATATATATATATATATATATGAAATGAATAACTCACAAAGTAGCACGTGAGATTTGCAATGAATGCAATGTCCCGCAGCAAAAATGAAAAAGGTGCTTCCAAGTACTTTCGAACTTTATTCATTTCATTCTCAAGGATAACTATAAGAGAAAATAATATAATGAGGGTATATATTAGCTAGAAAAAGATAAAGAACCGCCTCTAAGACAAAAAATCACCAATGAGGAAGTAGGAGAGGGATGGGTAAATTCACATTAAGATTTAGCCATAACTGGTAGCAAGGTCAAACGAAGGTTCAATAAGTTCCAAGAAGGAATGTTGGGGTAGAATGGATGTCTCGTGCGATTGGGTTGAATGCTTATGTGAGGAGGATGTGTGAGATGGAAGGTGTTATGTTTGTGGATGTGTGGGATAGGTTTGTTGGAATGAAAGAAATGTATGCGATGGATGGACTGCATTTGAGTAGGAGGGGGGTAGATGTGTTGTGGGAGGATTATGATCGTGTTATTAGGTCTTTGCGGGCGGGAAACTAGATACTAATAGTGGTCAGGAAATTATGAGAGGACATTATAGTACTTAAAGTAGAATGGACTTGGCAGATAACAGAAATAGGTTCCAAGGAGATAGAGGTGAGGTCATTCAGGTTTCAAGAGATGCTTCAGGGATAGGGGGGTTAAATTGTTTCTATACAAATGCTCGTAGTCTTAGAAACAAGAAGGATGAGCTATTTAGTTTTATTAGCAATGAGGATATAGATATATTATGTGTTACTGAATCCTGGGTTAATGAAATAGAATTTAGTGACACTATAAGTGAATTTGATTTACAGGGCTATAATATGTACATTAGTCAAAGGACAGGTAGGATTGGTGGAGGAATAATTATCTATGTAAAAAACAACATTGTTTCAAGTTTAAATACTTCAATAAAGCAGGATGGAGTTGAGTCACTTTGGATAGATATTAGGTTCAGTAAAAATAGAATGGTGCATTTGGGAGCTTTTTACAGGCCACCTTGGCAGACTGATGATACGGATGAACTAATGATAAGAGAAATAAGTAAGGGATGTGAAACAGATGCAGTTATTATTGAGGACTTCAACTTAAACTCTGTGGACTGGAAAAATATGATAGGTAGGGATAGAACAAGTGGCAGGTTCATAGAATGCTTTGAGGATAATTTTTTGAATCAATTTGTTAATGAGCCAACGAGGGGGGACAATATATTAGATTTAGTACTTTCTAACAGTGATCATTTAGTTCAAGAATTGACTGTTGGGGAAGCATTGGGAAATAGTGACCATCAGATAGTCCGTTTTAACTTGGGAATTGAGAAGGGTAAAATAACCAAGAATGCTGTAAAAGTTCCAAATTTTCATAAGGGAGATTATGTAAAACTCCCAAGCTTGCTAAATTTTGTAGACTTGGATTTAGAATTCAGAGGTAAAAATGCTTATTGTATGTGGGATACTTTCAAGCATATAATAAATGTAGTCCAAAAACAATGTATCCCAATAAGGGCCATTAGGAACAAAAGTAGGAAACCATTATGGTGGAATCAGGAGATAGCTAGAAAAATTTCAGAGAAGAAAAGGGCATATAAAAAATTACAGGTACAAAATAATATTCAAAATTTAAGTGATTATAGAATGGCTAGGAATGAGTTAAATAAGAATATAAAGAAAAACAAAAGGGTGTCAGAAATTAAATTAGCTCAGGATAGCAACAAAGATCCTAGAAAGTTCTTTAGTTACTATAAAATTAATAACAAGTCTGGCAGAGTTAAAATAGGACTTATCAAATATGAAGCGGTTGTGAGAGAAACTGATGAGGAAATAGTTGAGGTACTAAATGGTCATTTTGCATCAGTATTTACAAAGGAGAAACTAAATAGTCTTACGTATAGTACTCATGGGTCAGGGAAAGAGGGGTTTACTACTATTAGTGTGGATCGGAGGACGATAAAAGGACAAATAGGTGAGTTAGATACTACCAAGGCCTCCGGCCCTGATAATATTCATTCTAGGATACCTAGAGAAGGGGTAGAAAGTATTTCAATAGCTCTGGAGAAGTTATATACTAGGTCACTGGAATATGGAGAAATACCCGATGATTGGAAGACAGTGAATGTAGTCCCCATTTTCAAGAAGGGTAGTAAAGAGGATCCAAATAACTTTAGACCGGTTAGCCTAACTCCTGTAGTCTGTAAAATTCTTGAGAAAATAGTTAAGAAGGGGATTTGCCAACATCTAGAGACGGAGGGGTAAGACTATGCTCAGCATGGGTTTAGATCAGGTAGATCATTATATGACTAATTTACTAGACTTTCTGGAGTTTGTAACAGATCAAGTAGATAAGGGAGAGAATGTAGATATAATTTACTTAGATTTTAGTCAAGCATTTGATAAGGTACCACATAGGAGACTAGTTCATAAATTGAACATGATTGGGATATGTGGGGGGGTTTCAAATTGGATAGCTGAGTGGCTGAAAGACAGGAAGCAAAGGGTAGTGCTAAATGGTGTAAAGTCAGAGTGGAGGGATGTTATCAGACGGGTTCCTCAGGGATCAGTTCTCGGTCCATTATCATTTGTCATCTATATAAACGATCTTGGGGAGGCAGTTAATAATAAAGTGTCAATTTTTGCGGATGATACCAAATTAGCAGCTGTAGTTAAAGATATTGATAATAATTTTAAAGTGCAGGGGGATTTAAATAAATTGTTATCCTGGACACATAGGTGGCAAATGACTTTCAACCTTGATAAGTGCAAAGTTATTAACATGGGAAAAGATAATAGAGAATTTAACTATAAAATGGATGGGCATTGGCTGAGCTCAGTAGAGGATGAGAAAGATCTAGGAGTAGTAATAGATAAGTCATTAAGGTTTTCTAAGCAGTGTATTGAAGCAAGAAATAGGGCAAATAGAGTGCTGGGTTTCATTAAGAGAAATGCCAGTTACAAAAGTAAGGAGGTTATTCTTAAACTCTATAACTCTTATGTTAGGCCACATCTAGAGTACTGTATACAGGCTTGGTCCCCGCATTTTAGACACGATATTAACCTTCTCGAGTCAGTGAAACGGAGGGCAACAAAGATTATTCCTTCCCTGAGGCACCTTGAATATATAGATAGACTGAGGCTATTAAATATGTTCTCGTTCGAAAGGAGGTGTGTGAAAGGGGATATGATTGAGCTGTTTAAAAGTTTTTCCGGGATAGATAAATTGGATGTTAGCAAGTTTTTTGAGTTAGATGATGGAAATCGGACTAGAGGTCACCACTTGAAAATTAAAAGCAAGGGTGTAAGTTGGATTTAAGAAAATATTTTTTCACCAATAGAGTGGTGGACTTCTGCAATAAATTGCCGCCGAGGGTAGTAGGTAGTCCAAATTTAAATGTATTTAAGAGTAGGTTGGATGAGTTTATGGGGAGGGAAGGTTGTGATGGTTCCTAAATTTTGTATATATTAATATTGTTTGTATATATCTATAGCTGCATGATTTAGTTCTTGACAAGCCTTGATTGGTGATACCCTTGTTTCTGGACGCAATCCTCTGGATGTAGTTTTCCTGGGAGTTTGGGTGTCTTAAAAAAAGGCTGTTTGACTCGGATGACCTATGATGAGGACCTATTGTGGAGGACTTTGATTTTGTCTTTCCCTGGTGATGGTGCTTTTTGTGGGTGGGTTTTGACAGAGGCAGATGACCTTTGATAGGCCCTTGTGGCTTTTGTTATCCGTGAAATTATGTTATGTTAAAGAGTCAATAACAAAGCCAAAAGGGTTAAACGATTAACATATAAAGCGAGTCTAAAAAGGCAGACTTATAGGGTCGAGAGTTAATTGGGACACCGAACCTTCCTGTGTTCTCGAGGTCGAGGATAATTTTAGGCGGCGGAGAACTTGGTAGGCTTCTGGTAAGAGAGGACTTCGCTTGACTGAGGCTTGATATTAGGTAGACTGGGTAAGAGTATCGATATGTATTACCAGTAGCATGGGAATCCCGAACGGAGGAGTTCGAGACTCTTTATCAGGGTTTATAGCTAAGGTAGCTTCAGTGTAAGAAGAATTCGAAACTGGTGTGTATTGTGTTCATGCAGGCTTATTACTCTAAGACGTCTCACTCTGACTTCCTGAGTTTTTCTGGCTGCTTCTGTTTCTGATTCCTTTTAATCCCTTTCTCCTCTAGAGTCTCTGAGTTTAGGGGTATGTATTTGTGTCGGAAACAGTGGGTGTGACCTATTATTATCCAATGATGTTGTTTGGGTGGAGCCTATTCTACTCCGTGTCAATTCGTTTCCTTAGAGAAAGATTTATTTTTCCCCAAAATACCAAAGATGCGACTTTGTGCTTCGCAGTTTTTCTTTAGCAAATATAGTCGGCTGCTATCGTTTTGACTCTGCACCTGCTACTAGGATTGTTTGAACAGCTGACCTTCTATCGTGGCTATGGGAATCCCTCGAATTCATTCTTCTGCCTCGATCAAAATACATATCCATAACCCTATATTTTAAGAAAGAGATTTTTTAAAGGTTTGAATGAGATTTTTTCTTTTAGTTCGGTTGTCACCGAAGTATATTTAATTTTTTTATCCAAGTTATTTCTAATAATTCCTTTATAATATAAAAAAAAATAAAATGTTAAAGTTCAGAAATAAATATAAGTATCGAATTTTTGTGACTTTTTTAAAACTAAAAGAATTTCAAATGGTGAAGTTCAATAAATTTATAAAAATTTTGGCATGGAAATTATTAGAGCAAATTTAGA
The DNA here is from genome assembly GCA_963969495.1 of Ceratothoa steindachneri. NCBI lineage: Eukaryota > Metazoa > Arthropoda > Malacostraca > Isopoda > Cymothoidae > Ceratothoa > Ceratothoa steindachneri. Next base: position 162,243,691 of record OZ018326.1, read on the forward strand.
TGGAGAAAAGAGAAAAGAATCATGATAGGCCGTAGGACACAGACCGAAGAAGAAGAAGAGGAAGATGAAGATGAAGAATAATAAGAAGAAAAGGCTGTTCGGGTGTTAAAATAAAGAGTCTATAAAGGGGATTAAAAAAGGCGGTTATATTTAGCAAATAAGGCCGTAGGCCACACCCCGCAGGGGTGCCTGTGTAACCAAGCTCTTCCTGTAAAGTAAGAGAACAGCGGCTTGTATTATTTATATAGAAGCAAGCTATACATTATTTTTTACAAAGATGTTTTGTTATTATTAACACATTTACTTATTTTAGATTATTTGTATGTGAATGCTTATATGCTGACTGTTACAAGCATTTATAGGATTCACATGATACCCATTTGTAAGGCTTTATTGTTGAACCTATTCCACCTTGCAATGCACTTTTGTCATATTATTTACATGGACGAAAGCTATTATTTATTATTTTACAAAGATGTTTTATATTATTTACACAAAGCTATTCTTATTTATGAAAACTATACATATTTTAGATTATTTGTATGTGCTTACTTTTTTGTTTGCCTGTTACAAGCCTTTACAGGTTTCATATGATATTGATTTGTAAGACTTCATTTTTAAATATATTTCACTTTGCAAGGCACATTTGTCTATCTATATAAAAATACCGCATTTATCTTATTCCTGATAAAATATAGTGCACTTCTCATTTGCATGATTGTTTGCATGCCCATCTCAAGATTTCATAGGTTTTATATGACACTCATTTGTGAGGCTTCATTGTTGATCTTAATCCACCTTGCAATGGTCACTAGATTTTGATTTATAGGCCCTCTTTCTAAAATAAGATACGAAATCGAATTGAGTGTTAATAGGAGCCTTATTCGTTACATCTTATAATGGGCAAACATAAGGAAGACATAAGAAGGCGTGTTAGTTTATTCAGAGACATTGGGAGCACTTATGGAGAAATATCAAAGCAATTGAGCATCGCCAGGTCTTCAGTTCAGCGAATCATTTGCACATTTAAGGACACTACAAAAATGCAAACTAAAACCGTGCTAAGAAATGGAACGAAGCCGAAATGACCCATGATTGATATTCATATCATTGTAAAGATGGTTAAAGTTGACTTACACTTTCAAACCTCTGCTAGCAACATCGCCTCTGAACCTATTCCTAAGATTACTATCGTGTATCGTCACTTAATGGCCTGATTCTTTGAAGATCTGGATGAATATAGACACTCTCCAACCCCTAAGCAAACTTACTTATTTGAGGCAATTTAGCAGTCCCTGAATACCCCCTCATATCTGCACCGAATTCCTCACCTAATCATATTCTATTTTCTTTCTCAATCTCATTCATCTTTTCATTTACAGATGTAAAAATATACCTAACCTAGTCGCTTCTTCCTCCTGGATTCATAGCAGAAAATTAACTTACCCCTTAACAGCTATTCATGACTAGTTCGTCATTCAGTTTTGTTTCTCTCTTCTCTTTGTTCACAACGCTCCAATACACCCTGTCATCAAGCCTTATCGTCCCAGCTCTCTTAAAGAAAACTAGGAGCAAGTGAAAGGGATCTCGTCTTTCTTCTCCGATAGATTTTACATCACCTCTGTTAACACCAACATAACCCTCAGCTACTTCTCATATATCGCCTCTTCTTGCCCCAATGCAAATGCCTCCCTTCACTTTCTTCAATTTCAGACGCCAACAAAGTGCCCTGTGGTTCTCTAGAACTATTTTGAACGCTATAAAACACAAACGTAAATGCGAGAGAGATTCAGACTGCGCTGCTTGGGGTAAAGAAAGAGAATCCTCCCCCGTGGCGTATTTTCTCGCTACTCACGAATACACTGCCATCCTGAAGTTAGTTCATCTGCCTCACGCCCACCGTGTTATTGAAGAAGACAAAAAAAGCCACACACCTTGCATTTGCAAAGCCTACTGCCCATTCTGAAATGATTTCTAACAAGAGAGTATATATCAACTCTGACAAACCGTCTGCTTCTACTTCTCGTCACTCTGTAACTCACCACTTTGCCCCATCCAAACATCCTTATTTTGCTCTAGTGTCTCCCAAGGAAATAACTTCCCTCTTTCTTTCATCAAACGAGACCTCTTCTTCCCACGACACATTCACACTGACTCTACCTCCAGTTTTACCCTGTTCTTCTCCCTTACCTCACTGGTGTTTTCAATACCTCACTCTCTTCTGGAATAGAACCAAGTGACTAAAATACGTTGATTTTCGACCTTGGCTAATTAAATAAACCTTACATGAAGTTAAATAACGTTGCAAAATCTAACACCCAATCTCTCAACTCCTTTTCTTCTCTAAGTTCTTCAAAAGGCTTGCGTCAGCAAGGGATTCTAGATCATTTGTCCTCCCTAAACGCCAATGAGACCTTCCAGTCTGGTTTCAAGGTAGGGCACAACACTGAATCAACTTGTATGCATCTAACCAACACCCTTTGTTGTGCGAACAGTGCTGGTAAGAGTTCCATTCTGGTAATTCTGGACCTCTCTGGAACAGCTTTCAACTGGTTCCGCTCCTATCTTCCATCTCGTACTTAATCTATACACATGGGTAATTATGTATTTAGGCTGGTTGAAGTTAGTTTTATTGTTCCGCAAGGATTGGTTTTTGGTCCAATTCTGTTTCTTATCTATCCTCACTCTTCTTATTTTTAGGCGTCGTCTTGGTCTCGTTTTCTGAAGCTCTTAGAAATCTATTATCCTCAGATAACTTCATCATTGAAGGGATCCAGAAAAACTCTGAAACTCAACCATAACAAAACTGCGGCACTACTAGTAGGCACAAATGGTGAAGTCACACACTGCAAAACTATTACCCCTATCTATTTTTTGGCGCTTCTTTTTCTGGCATAGTTAAAAATATGAGCATCGCATCTAAGTGTTGGTTATTTCTCAAATCTCATGTTACCCCCTTTGTAAATCTTCCTTCTGCTGTCCTCTTAATTCCTGTCGCATCAGTTCACACTTTGACCACAACTGTTTTCAGATTTATAGTCACATATTCGTAACGTCCTGCTTTTACTCTTGCAACTCCCTTTTAGCTTGATCACCTGCTACCACGTGTTGATCTCTTCAGCTGGCTCAAAACTTTCTAGTCCTTTCTATTCTCCATTTGAGACGTTTCTCTTGTGCAACTATCCTGTTTCGGGATTTGCATTGGCTTCCCATTCGACCCAGAATCACTCAAGTACCTACTACTTACGAGTATATATGTCTTCGTATACCGTTGCTCAAACTTACCAAGTCCTACTCATTGACCCTATTTTAGTGCTCCCAGAACTCTGCACTCGGGTTCTGCTCACGTACTGATTGTTCATCGGAGCCGTTTTTGCTTAATTGGTGATTGTGCTTTATCTGTTTTTGGCAACTTAAATATAAACCTTTTACTATCAGTAAGAAAACCGAAGTTGAGTAGTTTTACTTAACAGAACAACAATCCAAATCATGTGTCCTCTTTAGTGAAAAAATATTTTATAGATTTCAAAATTAATTTTTTTAAGATGTTTATCAACAATCTTTGGTCTAAACCCCATAAAAAATGATATGGATGGAAGTAAATATATGCGTCCCTCAAAGATATCCAAAAGTTAAGAAAGAGTTCTGGATGAATGGTTAGGAGGAATGAGACAAAATCTGTATTGAAGCAGATACAAGTTAATAGAAACTATACTTCACGCTAGATAGATGCATTTGCTAACAAATGTCATTCGAGAAAATAATTATTTTGTGTATGTAAGTCTCGTGGTATAGCAAGGACCAAGCGATGGTGTTCGTACGTATTGGTTGGTTACGTACTTCAAAACTCCGTGATTAAGTTTTCTCTAAGAGTGCTATATTTGATTATGATTATTACGTTATTGTAATCTTTGAGGGTTTCTAGTACCATGCTCAGCGTTTTGACGATTGAATTAAATGCTTCTAAAAAAAAAATAGACTTAAATTGCAACATGAACCAAAATTGAAATTTAACAAACAAACTGCACAGTTTTGAATTAAACATGTTAAGTGAGGCTTACTAAATTACACGATTGGATATAAAGTAATGGTTGACCCAAAGCTCACTTTAATATTGAACGCAACTTGACCTCCAACGAAACAGATAATGGGATTTAAATACCTTTCAAGATTCTCACGAGAATCGGGTTTGAGAATGACCTTGGCCTCAAATTTTATGTGGCCTCAAGAATGTTGTTTCCGGGCCGGCATGTGGACCTGCCGTTCCAGACGTGGTCCGAAGGGGAAATGCTTTAGAGCTGAAGAGGAATTCGGAGCGTGTGGCAGATGGAGTTAAGAACGTATTCTTGATGAAATGATTTCACCACGGGACAGGGAAAGTATTTTGCTCCCCATCTTCGGGTTACTCTGGGAATAGTTCGCACTGACGAGCGATGAGCTAAAAGATGAATCCTTTGACGAAGGGAAGTGCCTGAGGGAGTACACTTTGGGGGTATTCCTGAATGGCGAGGACTATCTCTGGGTTTTGGAGTAGACCAGGATAGGGGATTTCTCTGACGAGAGTTGGTTAAACTTGTTTCTCAAATCAAGTTAACTTAAAGTTCGGTGTGACCACCAGGAACTGGCTCGAGGATGAGCTTCTTTTAAGTCCCTCTCGTTAGTTTGCCGGGCACTTTGCTGGACTTCGTTATCTCGATGACTCTCACGATCTACCCGTGACCGGATGCTAAATTCGGTGTGACCACCAGGAACTGGCTCAGGATGAGCTTTTTATGTGTCCCTTCCGTTGGTTGCCGGGCCTCTAGCCGAACTTATTTGTCTCGAGGACTAATACGATCTGCCTCGTTCTTCCATAGTTATTGGATTATATACTTTGCCACCCCACGGGGGTGAGGGGAATGAGGGGGGATGTGGACGGCTGCATTAAGTCTCCTCCTCTAAGGGTTTTTCTCCGAGTGTCTTTCAGCTAGCTCTAAAGGGCCCCACCTGGCTTTAGGCCAACGCTTTTCTAATTTCGCATATGAGATGAAATTGAATATCAACTCTTAGGGGAATCTTGCTGTCTTAACCAATGTTAGGCTCACTGGGGCCGACATGTGATGATTTTAGCATTATGTGGTTTTGGGATACCTTTCTGGTTCTCCTTGAGGCAAGGAGAGAGGGGGAGGGAGGTTAAGTGGTCGGGTTACGCCGCCAAAAATGCCAGGACGTTGTGGTTAAGGACCAGAGACTCAGTTGTAAGGGTAGGGTATCAATTCCCCTACAGTAAGCCATTGCCCCGTGTTTCTTTTGTACGTTACTAAAATAATTTTTGATGGGACTTTAGGGCACGTTAAATGGATTTTTATATTACTCTTTGAATCAATATCAACCATTTACTAACTCACCGAAATTAATCTAATATTAATTTAGATAATAAATAAAGTCAACACCAGTTGCACATATATACAATTACGGCATATACTGTATAACAGCGCCTCTCAATTTACTACTGGGCAAACGCTTCCCTCAGGAGTTACTCTATGGAATGGAATAAAATACTCCTTTAAAACATCATATGACTCATATTTTGGTTATCTTTACGTACAAAGGGATGGTTTAGGATTTCCTCCCTATTTCCAGTTCAGTACTTTTATTTCTTGAACAATGCATATCAACCTTTTTTGTCTTATTAGTGAAATATTTATTCTATGCTATCAGTCTGTTATTCCCTGAATGAATTATTCTTCGTTACTCTGTGTTGCCCTCAGTTTCTATTTTAATATTGTGTTCAGTGTCCAAGTTTTATTTCCATAAGTTAAACATTGGTGAAATACTTTACATTTTAAGTAAAGAGGCAAGTTGCTTCTGCAAATGTTGCTATTTACTTATTTCTTCACTAAGATACCTTAGGTATTGATGGGTATGCATGTACAAGATATCCTGTAGTGAACCATATCGTTTTAACCAAAACCTCGGTCCTTCGTTCTTCCTCTCTCTTCCGTGAAAGAAACCTTCTGAAATTCCAACCCACTGCATACAAACCAACAAAACAGACTATTTCTATTAAGACATACATACCAACGCCCTCATACTGCCCTCTAAATTACGAGGCTACGCTAGACCGCTTCCCTACCTATCAGATTAATAATCTTGTTACGGCAGATTTTAGCCTTCACGACCGTAAGCATTTAACAGGCCAATCCTACAACCACTTCTTCCATCACATAAATTCTCCCCTATTTACCAACCATAGTCATCAAAACAATCTGTAAATTATACATCCTCCGACAATCTCCTAATCGCCATACCAATGGCTTTAGTGAGTCCAATACCCCCTAAACCCCCCACACTAAATACCATTTAAAACAAAGTGAAATAAACCCTTTCCATTTTCAACAATTAGAGGGATCAGACTCAAAAGCAAACAAATAATGCTAAACACATTAGGAGGGCAAACCTAGAACATTATGAATCAAAGTTTGTGCTAGAGATTAGACCATATGATGAACGAATAAAAGCTTTTTAAAAAATCACATAATGCCATGACAACACTGACAACAAAATAAACCAAACATCAATTGCATACCATTAAACAGGTAGCAACAGAAGAAACAGTATCAAGACATCTAGGCTCTAATCCATAATAAACGCAGAAAGGCATTCGAAAAAACAATCCGAAAACTCACTAGCTCTAATAACGGAAAACGGTGAATAAGATGTATGATATGCGCTTTTCGAACGCTCACAATCACAACATTAAAGAGGAAAAGATTCTCAGTAAAGATAAAGAACATACAAACAGACATACAAACAAACACCAGAAATATGACACCCCTCCCCAACCTACTGCAGTAAGGGTACCCCAAATCCTAGTGAAGGCAAAATTTTCCACCTCTATTCCTCCTGACAATATATGAAACATATCTAAATTACATGGATTCCAGATGCAGAACTGCAATCACACAAATTCTCATCATTCTATCTTCCGCAATTTTATACTAAATGTATATATTCGGCTCGAATATAATCAATTTAAACCATAATACTTCAGCTGCTTCTTTCGAAATTTTGAAATGTCAACATTTGATCTCCATCTTCCTTTTTTTATATAACTGCCTCCTCATTCGTTTTCCCTCACCTCACAAACTAGCATTCTGTTAGGACTCTAGAGTGCTCTCTGGCACTTGAGACAGACATTCTTAGTTCTTGTTTCAAACCTTCCGACTTTCCGATACGAGGACTTATCAAACAAATTCTTGAGATTAAAGACATTTCCTAGCAGCCCATTTATTTGTTATTGCAGGAAAAGCATTATAACATAAAATCGCATATTTAATTCTTAAAGCAGAAGCTCTATCTCCACAGGATTCCATGTCCTAAATTTCCTGAACCCCTCTTTTAAAAAATCGATAGCTTGTTGCAAGAATAAATCATATTCAAGCTGTCTTCAAGTGTGGATTGAATAATTTCAAAATATATGCGCAGAATGTGGATACTACTTGTAGTGAATTATCACCGCTTTGTAGATGATGATTAAATGGCTGGGTTTTAGTTTTGTTTCGTAATCAGAAAGTTTCTGCAGCGTAAGGCTAAAAATTCTTAAATCCACACTTGAATAAAGGTTGTTTAATAAGGCAGAACACAATTTTTTTTTGGTTTTCTTATTTGACGGACCAGACTCAATGTCTTTAAAAAGGGAGACTGAAGGAAGTTTAGAAAAACGGATTACTAACTTTCGATTGAATGAGACTAAATAGCAGTTGATTCAATTAGAGAACGAGGATAGGTTTGGCAGGGCATGATCTTACAAGGTACATTATATTTAATATAGGCACTAGAAGGTATAGGACCTAAGAAGGTACATTATATTAGTATAGGAGCTATTACGCTGGCCTGAGAGTACGCCTGCGGCTGGTATAAATTGTTGCAATGTGAGTTGTATTTTATTTAGCATCATCGGTGTGTAAGAAAGTGAGAGAGAAGCTTTCCAGTGCAAAGAGTGAAGTTTCCAAAGGAGTCCCTCGTGCCACACCTTGACGACAGCCTTCTCTACATCTTTAGTGATGGAGAGTGTGCTCCGTCGTGCGGTGAGAAGACGACGTATTTCTTAACTGATTTATCATGAAATGAGTAAAAATGTATTTACGAATTTGAATTTGTGGCTTTCCGGTATACAAAATGAATTATCGAGCCGTTGGTTTGTAGGGGTGCGAAAATGTATCAGAAAAAAATTCCTTCCAACTCGATAATATAAACAGCTGATAAATTTACCAACTCAAGACGGACTAAGCCTTGGTGTGAAGGTAGAGTGTTGGCGTTTAAATCCAACGGTACCGCGTTCGAAACTCAGTCTCAAAAACCTTTTATGAAGGAACCTCAAGAAGAAAACGGAAGTCAAGGAAAACGGAAAGAAAACGGCTTGAAGGACTAACTCATCTAGAAGGAACAAGAAATCACCTCAAGATAAATGGAAGAAATATGAAAAAGCATCAGGAAAGAAAAACAAAGATTAAGAACCAACCCAGCCAACAAAGAATCTATCAAAGTTTTTAAGATATTATATGGCCAGAAACAGAACACATCATCAACTTATCTGAATCAAACCAAAACGGAAGGTGTAATTTGAGGTAGTAGTTCTTTTTCGAAATATTCCATAAATAAATTGCAGAAAATCGGTGAAACGCAATTAGCCATGCTAAGGCATTCAAATTTTCCAACCGTATTTCTTAGTTCTATTCTAACTAAAGGTAAACTAATTCTAATGATCACCATTTTCAAACCTCCTAGTCTTCTAGTATCTAGCGAGAAGACCCAGCAGAGGGGTACACTGTATAGCCTATTACACTTGGTATCCGGACGAGTTGCACGTCCTCCCAGCAATTACGAATTACGAATGCGTGTAAGTGGGTATGTATGTGTAGGGGACCAAAGAGTGTGTGCGTAGATAGACAGAAATAAAAGTGGTGAAAATAGAAAGTATTGTGAGAAATTGGCAAAGAGATGCTAGGCGCCAAGTGATCAAGACCTATCGCTTTCATTATTTCCTTATGTTTCTTTTTTTGTTGTTTTGATTTATAGTTTACATTATTATGGCGTTCAAGTCATTTGTCTTAAATAGTTTTTAATGTTCTTGGATGTGTAATGTGTATTTGCTCTTGTTATTGTAATAAATTACTTTAATTTGGTGCTCAGTATTCCTTTTTTTTTATTTATTTTGTAATGAGTGTAATTTGTGTTCTTTGTTTCTTCTCTCTTCCTTCTCTATGTCTCGTTCTGTTTTAAATAAGTCTTGATCGTTGAAATCTTGTCATAATTGGTGATTTTTCATGAATTAGTGTATTCTCGTCTTAATCATTTTTTTCCCTTGTCTTTTGTAAATTTATTATTTTTTTCATGCGTAGAAGGGCACTTCATCTACGCCATCCACTAGGCTAGTGGAGTTTGTAAATCTAGCGTGACTTACAGCTCTTCTGTTCTGGTTAATCATTTGAATGATTTCATCATTGAGTTCTTGATTAACCAGTTTCTACATTTTCCAGGTCCGTTCTTCAATGATAATATTAATGGGACTTAAGCAGCCCGCCTCCCTGTGCAGCTCTTCTTGGCGACTTCTTTCTCGCCTGCGTTTGCCCGTAATTAGGTAAACGCATTTATTCTGCACGACTAGTAGGCTCCTCTTTTGTGTCCTCGAGACACAAGTGGGGACTGAAACAGGGTAGAGCAGCGTAGATCTTACAATTGCATTGTATATCTTCTTGTTGCTCTCACGGAGATTTCTGAACATCTATAGACTTCTGACTGCAGCCGAGGCCTTAGAAATTCGATCCTCGACATACTTCCTCTACACGAATGAAGTAATCTTCATTCCGAGTACATTACAATCCGTTGTGTAGGGATACCGCCTATCCCCCACCGTGACATCAGAAAGTAGTCTCCTGCCGATGTGAAATACTATGAATTTCTCATGGTTAGTTCGTATCTTCTAGCTTGCCTCGTAGATGTATAATCTTTCGATTTCTGCCGCTCTCATGCGAGCTTGCATAGGCGCGTTCCTCCAAGGAAAAGTGATTATCTGGCTGTAATCATCAGTGTAGTGAATGTTGAGCCAAGTGGGGTTCACAGGGGCTGGAACATCTGCGGTGTAAATCGAGTAGAGACTGGGGTACAGATCCCCCAACCCCTGCTGGAGATCCGCATTGAGTGGAAACTACGGTCCGTCCATGCACCCAAAAGTGAAATACGCTGCTCTCTCCATGACGTAGTTACAGAAAGTTCTTTCTAAGTTTTCATTTAGTCCCAGCCGTAGGATTTTGTATTTCATTTCCCTCTGCCACACCTTATCAAACACCTTTGACACATCCCGACAAACCCTGTCCACGTAACTCGTCTATCGTGTGGTTTGGGCAAGCTTTTCCATGATGACATTTATCACCAACTCCGTACTTCGCTTTTTTCAAACCCAAACTTGTACGGGTTATAAAGAAAGTTTTCCTTCAATGAACTTCCCACCAAATTCCAGGAGTGAAATTGGCCGGTAGTTCTCTTTCAACGTCAGATCCTTTCTATGATTCGGCAAGAAAATATTTTTGGCCGTTTTATACGCGTCTGGATAGTATCCTGTGCTAAGACAAGCGTTGAAAATAATTCTTCTCCTTCTTTCCGTGATGTTGGCTGGTGAGTGGTGCCTTTTCAAAGTTTAACTTCGTGAGTCCCGATTGTCCTGGGGCCTTTTGGCGGAATGAGTCTAGTGAGCCGAGTAGTTGCCGAGTAGTTCCTCATCGGTAATCTCGTCGTCTCCGTCGCGCTGTTTATCCACCTGGTGGTGATGGTGCGTCCTATGTACTTGTGATTTAAGCTTGTCTATGATATTGCTTTCGAACTCTATATCATAATCTTCGTTTTTTTCTTCATTTATACTGAAGATTCCCTCCCAATAACGTGTGAATATTTCTTCGATCTATATTTCATCAGTTACGATGGTTCTGTCTTATTTTAATATTTCCATTTTCTTCTTTCTCACAGTCGATCTTTTGAGACGCCTGGTTTTATTCCAAAAATCTTTGGGAGACACATCATGATCGAGGCTTTCAATCGCATCGTCCCAACGTCTCCACTGTTGTTCGATTATCAACTGGTTGAGCTCTTCTTTAATCTCTTTACTTCATTGTATTGAGTCAATTGATGCGTTTTTGATGTTGATTTCATATAGGCATTTGACTAATTTCAGTTCACGGTATAAATCCATGTATTCGGTCCATCTGTAGTTTTAAATGCACTTGTACTTGGATTTAGGTATAAAAGCTCTATCAGGGTTGATAAGATGGTTGTTGTTGTCATTCAGTGTCTCGTTGATCTCCTCGAGAATTGCTTCATCCAGGTTTGGCGGATGGTAGGCCTCGGGGAGATGTGCATACCATGCCTAGTCTGCTATTTTGTATTTTTTCCTAACGTCAGCTGGGACTTGTATAGGGTTCCTGTTGATGGTGAGTAGTATCCCTATATGATCACTACATCGTACTTGGACTGGTTCCCTGTAGTAATTAAACGGTAGCTGACGAGTGGACAGACATATGTCTGGTTTAGTTGCACCCTTTCCTCCTACAAAGGTGGCGAAGTCGGGGCTTATTTGCTGGACAATATTGTTGTCCAGCAAAATGTCTAGGCTTATTTCAATTCCGGTAAAGGCCGGGTAGCCAGACTCCCGACATCTGGCGTTCAGATCGCCAATTAATATAGTGGGTTTTTTTCTGCCAAATAGGCCATTAAGAGACTGGATTGACAAAAAAAAATCTCTCCTTTGCGGCTCGTATTCGGTGGCTATGACTAGCTTTGTGATGCCGAGTTAAACCTCAATCGCGAGATAAGATTTTCAAAAGTTTCTGATTTGCTTGTATTTGATCCCCTTTTTAATCGCAATAGCGGCATCGTCATACCGCTCTTGTGAGTAATTTGTTCCCAAAACTTCATTTACAGATCTTCATTTCCAAATTACGTGTGTCGATCCCGTGTTCTGAAATTAAATTGACATCTGCATCAATTTCGATAAATACGTTTCCATAAAGAGTTTTTTTCGTCGTCCAGCCGTTGGTATTAATTTCCAAAATTTTTAGTGCGTTCCCTTGCATGATGAGATGTATTTACCGGTGTTTCCTTTTATTTTTATTTTTGGCCGTTGCGGCATCTCTAGTGTGCCCAGGCTTCTCGCCCTTCGGTGTAGGACTCGGAGTCTTCATCTTACTCTTCGTTGCTCGTGTACAAGTGTATGGGTTCGGGTCACTGCCCGAAGAAGTGGATTCTCCGTCTTCTTCTTGTTCCTTTTCTTCCTCCTCTTCGGATTCACCGATGAGGTTGCTTGGATTGCAGTTTCGAAAGCAGACTTAACCTGATAGTTACTTCTGATCGCAGATGCTTCAAATATTCTAGAACATTCTGGGTTTGCAGGCATTTTGACTGAAGGCAGGTTGTTTTCCTTCAATAAAGCATTCAACACCTCGTTGTATCACCCAGGCTTGGCTGCATTAGCGATATTTGCACGGGTAATGCAGATAAGAATCTTTGCACCTAGGTCGCTCGTGATGTTGAATTGTAAACGCAATGCTCTCGCTGGTTCGCATTTCTTGGCGGCGCTTGCGTAGGACATTTCTTTAGCCTTTTTTGGCTTTTCTTCCTTTCTCTTTATAATTTCTCTACGCTTAGGGTAGTTCAGGGCCATGGTCCTGTCCTCCTTGCAACTAAGGCACATTTTCTTTGTACTTCCTATTTGTCGAAGCGGTGGCATTCTGTGGCGCATTCACTGCACCACAGCTTCTTTTCCTTGGGGCAGGTCGGCGTGGTATGATCTTCTAGCTTATAGCATAGAAAGTAGATTTGTATGCTATTGAACTTCTCTTGCTGAATGCTTTCGCCTGCTATTCTCATATTGAATACCAGTAATGCATCAGATGTCGCCTTTCTAGCCATTTCCGTTGTTATAAAGGTTATTCTAAAAACGTGGGTGAGTTTGTGGAATTTTATAAGTTCGCGAACTTTTGCCCATGGGTTGCTCCTCATAATCTCCTCTTTTATTTCCTCGGGGGAATGCTCCCCGACTCAACACTACTTTACAGCAGATTACGCTTCGGTTGGTTGCCACTTGTGGGGGTCTTTGCTTCGAGGCCATTGGTTTTCAGTATCTCGGCTCCCTCTTCCGATAGGAGTCGGTCCACATCCCTGATTTCAGCGGAAGTTTCTATAAATCCCGTGCAAACCTTAATCAATTTTACGAGGGCCACTTTTAAATTCTGGTAGAAGGTTTCGCACAATTTGCTCTTGTACGGGATCTTTGATCCTTGTATGGTCCTAAAGGGGACCCTCTTAGTGAGGGTCTCTTTGATCTTCTTTGTTCCTTTTTCCTTTTCTTATTTATTTATCTTCTTTTCTCTGAAAACAAGGTGTAATTAATTTGTACTTATATTTTGTGAATGAAGTGATGTGAGAAAGGTGATAAAGAAAGTAACGGTTTAGGTCGATCTTTTCAGAAAAATTGATATGAACGCTCCCGTCCATTTTCCTGTTGGTCACCCGCTCAGATGCTGCCGGGATGATGGGTGATGATAGATAGATGGGATGGGTCCCGATTGGGCACCTCAAAGGGAGTGAATTATGATGGACTTTGATGAAAGTAGCGGCCGAATCAACTGCCGTTACCTTTTTTACACCACCCCTCAGATACTTGCGTCATAACTGCTTCCACCATACATAGAGATGGGTGTTACTTCCTTCTATGATTCTGGCCGGTCCCTCGGATGCGAGGATTACTCCTACACCCGAAGGCTGTAGTTAAGTCGCACTTCGGGAAAAATTCTGACTCACGCTTCCACTGTGGGCTCTTGCTCAAACCGGCTTCAAAATGAGCACTTAATTATGTCAGTTCAAAGTGACTGGCATAGATAAGACGAAATTAATGTATGACAAACTTCCGAGGCAGGTTCCCACGCTAGTCGATGTATTAACAAACTCTCTTTCTTAAGTGTGAATAAAAATTCACCCAAAGACTTCCAGTCAGGATGTTTTTCTGGTCAGCTTTAGCTCAATGTTAGTTACTAGGCAAAGTACAATGTGAAATCCGATAAAGCTCAGCAGATGCATCTGACTCGAAAATTCGGCCTTCACTATATCTTCTCCCAGCAAGAGTGCAAATTAGGGAGGATCTGAAACTGGGTTGTCTTGAACTCTAGGACGGGGCCTGGGAGGGTGTTGCTGCGCTTTCCTTTCGCCCCCAGTAAGCACTATACTTTTTTATTAGTATTATTATTAGTTATTAGCATTTTTATTGTTATTATAATTATTATTACTATTATTATTTAGTATTTTTATTTAGTATGATTTTTGTTTATTATTAGTATTTGTGATATATTATTATGTATTATAATTAATTTTTATGAACAGTGATAATTATTATTATTAGTGTTATTATCATTATAAAATTATTAGTATTATTATTCAGTGTTATTATTTATCATAATTTATTATTAATATTTAGGTACTATAATTATTTATTATGATTAGTATTAATTATTGTTAGTATTGGTTATTAATATTATTCCTTATTATTTAATATTATTAATTATTAAAATTACGGATCTCTACTCAACGTTTTCTTTCCGAACTTTGCGCTAGAAGTGTTTGCACCTGTACAGAGTTTGGTCTGGTAGCTATGGTGCCTTCTGCATCCAATCCTGGAATCACCTAGCACCAGGGTATGATAATAGTAGATGATCACCCACCCTAGTCATTAGTGGACCCGCCTATTTCTACCTCTCTTTATTACATACCCTACCGCCCCTTTCCACACATACTTTCTATCCCTAGAGTTTCTGGCTGTTCGGCGCACATCCGTCCTTTTATGAGCCTTAGTCAAGTGGCATGTAGAGCGTGAGGTTGATACCTGCTGCGAGGGCTGAAAGCCCGCTGAGTAGGGAAAGTATTAGGTGCGGGGTTTACTGAGCCGTCGACTCTGCCTACCTCCCTCCAAAACAGATATGAGATTGCTACACCGGCACCATCCTTTATGGTCAAAGTTTCAGAACAATTTCGACTAAATGGCCGGCCGGGTTGACAAAACCGGGACGGATTATATGCGTAAATGATCATATTCTGGAATTTATGATCATATAGATAGTTTTCTCTTACCCTCTCCACTCATAGAGAGGTTATAATATATACTTTCCCTGAGGCCCCCTTTTTTTCTTTTTTCAATTTAATCATGGTGACAACTGAAAGCGAGAGTGGGTAAGCACATGGAAATCCGCCTCCAGGCGCGGCCTCGTTCTCCCTAGGTGTTGGGGAGGTTGTGGGATATCGAAGCATCCCTTTGACCAGAACCTTGACTGTGACGTAGAGTACCGCGAATGGGACCTGTGATGACTTGGAAGGGTATAGCCACACGAAGGCCACCTTAAGATGGACACGGTCACAGAGATGACCCAGCCCCAGAAAGCATGGGGTCGAGCACGGGTGGCTCGGTGACAAGTACCAAGCACTTGTCCACCCCTGTACAAGATTCAACCCAGAGACTGCCAGGGCCTTATACTAATCACAATGATAGGAGAGACCTCCTCACATGGCTGGTGCACCTCTGACAGATAAGACCTTCTCCATCTCGGAGAAGGGTCTTACTGAAGCCGGTCCATCTGGCCTAGGGGTTCCTTCCACCGGTGGAGAGATGTTGGTTCATTCTCCAACCTCCTCTCCTAAAAAGAAAAGCAAAAAGAGTACTAAAGGTTTATTTCACTTCGCGGGGGCTCCATGGCAGGACGGGTCTGATACCATTTTGGCAAGAAACCAGGCGAAGATCGGGACATCCAGCCCTGAAGTGCCCCCGGGTGGTGGTCCCAGCCTAAGCCAAAGTCAAAAGGGGGCTGAACAGAGCATCGATTACGTCGGTGACATCAATGGGAGAATACCTGGCGTCTTCGAACCTACTAGCTTCAAATGTTTTCTGGTCTTTTGCGCCACTGATGGCATCATGTTAGCCAAAGGGCAACATGATCCATCAGAGGAGAGCATTAGGTAGTCTGATTGATAGAGAGCCGAAGGTGTCCCGTTTTTCGGACGGGAGGCCTCTGGTGAATGCGTAATTTCCTTTCGATGCGGCTATGAATAGTGCCCTTTTGACACTTAATTGATCTCCAATGAGTGAGACGCCGCAATCTAACATGAACTTCGTAAAAGGAGTGGTATACACGAGGGAACTCTTGGACTACTTTATAGATGACATCACCTTAGAGCTGGCCAAACATGGATCGATCAAGGTCGAGCATGTGATGAGAAAATAGAGATGGGCCTCGAGACCCACCCATACACTGCCCGGAAGTGCTACTACTGCCACCGCTTCCGCCATACGAATTGCTCGTTTAGATGTGCAAATTCAGGTCTACCTGAAGTGTGTGTTAGTTGCTTCAAGGTGGCACACGTAAAGTACAAATCGTTTAAAGTCATGTGCCATTTGCGTGGGAGCCGCACCCCGCTTCTTCGAAGGAATGTGGTGCGAATCTCCTGTAGAAGGAAATCCTGGTCCTTCAGGCTACGGATCGTCTCTCATTTCTCGAGTTTACAGAATGGCTCCTGGTGTACCCGTCGCTGCTTGGGAATTCGTATGCCTCAATTTTATTAAAGGCACTCTCTGCTCCTGGCCTCTCCACGCCTACGAGCACGGTCGTTTTCCCGCTAATTTGGAAACTTTCTGCGGCTGTACTCGCTCCCGGGCACTCTCCTGGTAGAGCTGGTGGCACAAATAGGTGACACCCAGCCTCGGCTAACCCGTGGCTCCCCTCCACAGCGTAATTGTTTCTCATAAGTCTCCCGTTAGACTCACGGGAGATAACACCCATTAAGTGGTCGTGAAGCGGTCTTCCGGTGTTCTTAAAGCTGTCCCCGAAAGGAGGACAGCATCACAGGAGCTTCGCCTATTACGCTTACACCCAGGGTTAGGTTAAGCAGCTCGGAAACGGGGGATCCTCAAAAGAAGAGACCCCTACCTTCGTAGCCGCCCCGCCCGCCAAAGGATTAGAGGCGGATGCGTATCGCGATCCCAATCTGCCTCAATAAGTCCTCGGAGGCGACAGCGCCTTGTTCGGCCAAAAGCGCACTGAGTTCTGTCCCCAGGAAGCATACAGGCATTCCCTAGGTTGTCTTCTTAAGCAATAGAGCCCCAAATCTCCTTTGAGATAGACCTGGGTGATATATTCCTTGAATGGTATTTCCGAGGACTCCGAGCATAGTCGGAGGAGATGTGGAGGCTCGTCTCCTCCCGCTCTCGGTTAGCAATCTTTTTGCAGGAGACCATGCTGGGCACGTGTGCCCTGCCCACCCTTCCAGGTTGTAAGGGGTTTCCAACCCCACCACCACGGGATGGAGGCCGGGCGAAAAATGCGCCATTTACACCCATCATGATGTTTCCGTTTGTCTATTTGCGTTAAACACCACATTTTAGGAAGTAGAAGTGCACCTGCACTTGGATAGGAGTTATACTGTTATTTTTCAGTACATTTCACCCCCAGCCGACTTCGAAGCGGGAGACTTCCGACGTCCCATGGCACGGTTGCCGAGGCCCTTTCTTCTGCTCGGAGATTTGAACGATAGACTATCCATCTTGAGACACTACTCGATTTTTCGTATGGGTCAGGTCCTTGATGACCTGATCGACGAGCTGGTGATTGGTGTCTTAAATCTGGATGCGTTTACGCATCACTCCCCGAGAACTGCTTCATTTACCTGTCTTGGTCTATCCCTGTGTTCTCCGGATGCACAGCCTGATTTTGTTGGGAGGTAGTCTATAACCTCCATGGTAGGGATCACATTCCCATTCAAATATCATTTTTTGGATCGTTGCTGCCTGAGGTACGCCCCTGGTGATGTTTGGCGTGGAAACGGTGGTCCGTATTTCAGGAAATGACTGATTTCACTGTCCCAGTCGCGGAGTTTAGGTCGGTCGATGAGGCCTTTGAGTTCTTTTCCGGTAACCATATCACCGTGGGCCTAACTACTATGCCTAGGACGTCTGGCCGCTTTGCACGCCGATCACTTTCGTGGTGGTCAGCCGAGTGTGAAACGGCCCTCAGAGAGAAGTTTTATGTCTACATGCGCTATAAGAGCGCCCGAATGATTTCATTGTCGGTGAATTTCGTCGAACTAAGGTTGGCTAGATTCCGGTGTTTTGAAACACGCCCGCCGTTCTTCCTGGCGGATATACGTCTTAAGTTAATGGAAAGAATCTCCGAGCAGAGGTACAGAAGCGAATCAAAATGATTCGGGGCAAGTTTTCCTAGGATCCCCCTCCCTTTCTTGAGGAGAATGGAACCGCAATCTCGGACCTTGCGTCAGTAGCAGTGTCCTCTTGTGACAGTTTTCTCCGCATTCTCTAGCCGTGATGGTGCTTCTGCAGCATTAAATGCACATGGTAATATCGCTGAAGGCCGCCGACTGGCCTTCACCTCCAGAGGCGGAGGAAGAACCCTTCAACATCATATATACATTGAGTGAGTTGCGTTTTGATCGTGCTTGGTGTGCGAACACCACCCCTGTTCCAGAGGATGTTCTGTATAGCAAGCTTCGATGCCTAGGTGAGAGAGGCATGGCGTTTCTTTTTGATTTGTTCAACATGATCTGGACAAAGGGTTTCTTCCCAGACTTCTGGCAAATGTCCACTGTGTTCGATTTTCGCAAAGCGGGGAGAGATCACTCTATTCCGTTCGGTTTTAGCCTAATCTTTCTAACTTTCTACGTGTGCAAGTTGATGGAAAAATTGAGAAATGTTAGACTAGCCGTTTTCCTGGTTAGCGAGGGCGACCTGTTTTTCGCATGTTCTACTCCACGTCGAATGTTCTTCTGCGACTGTAAAATGCCCTCTTCGAGGCCTTCCTTCGTAGATAGCACTACGCCACGGATATTTGCGATCAGGAGAAGGCCTATGATCCTGCATGGCACTATGGTATCATGAGTACTCTCCAGGCGATCGGAGCAAAGGGAAGCTTCCCAATCTTTATCTGGGAAGTTTTGCGAGATCTTCGATTCGGCGTAAGGTGGGGGGGAGCTCCCTCTGACCTAAATGAGCAAGAAGAAGGTATCCGGCAGGAAAATGACCACAGTGTCACATTCTGTTCTCGGTACGCTCTATTTAGGCGACATTTCGATCTCTTTTGGTATGGACCAATTGCCATCTCTGGAGCATAGACTCCAACAGCCATTGAACCTGCATCTCCCTATATGCCGACAAGCACAGGGTTTGGTTTTTACAGGCCAAGACTTAGTTGGTGCACTTTTTCTTCCAACCACGGATCCATCCTGTCACCTCAGTCTTGTTTTCGACAGATGCCTCATCTGGAAAGCTCGTATTCGCAGCCTCAGGCTCTTTGGTATGCGTGTAATGAACATTCATCGTTCCATCAAATTCAACCCCTAGGGTACTGATAAGGCTACTGGCTTACTTTTCTATCCATCCTTTGTTTGTTAGAAGCTTGACCACATATGCGAGTTATATACATCTTCGGCCAAGCGTGTATTGTGGAAGGTGGACTCAATCTAGTACACCGGTCTCCGCCTGACGACCAGTGCTTTACGCACGTCCTCCACTAAGAGCCTACTTGTCGATTCTGGGGAAAGGCACTCACCCTTTGGCGTGCCCAGTGCATTATGCGCTTGTACGCGCAAGCCCAGTGCCTCCCTTAGTCACCAATCGCTCTCACTGCATCCGCAGCCGATCTCGACGGTGCCGATGCCACCAAGAGACACCAGTCATAGCCAAAACCCTTCGGGTTTAAAGCTAAACTACTCCTTTAAAAACTCAGTTTAGCGCTCGGGCTGGTAGAGCCTTTTTTCTGCCCAGAAGGCCACCCTGGAGGATACCACCTTTAATTTTTTGTCCCCACACTTCTGCTCCCAAAGCTTTTACAGCACTGGGAGTATTGCTAGATTAATGCCACTGTGTACGGATGGCTCCAATTCCCAGGCAGGGGTAGGTTTCCACACAATATCACCTCTGTTTGAAGTTAGCGGGGCTCTACCAGGCACTGCGTCTGTCCTCACGGCTGTGCTGGTTGTAATACACCACTCGGTACGAGAGATAACGCCTTTTGCCCCATTTGAAGATCAGATGGTGATATATAGTGACTCTCAAAGTGCTTTGAGTACTCTCAGGTTATTAGAATATCCACACACCCTGGTTTACTGTAACCGCCGTGAACCAGGGATATCAAGATTATCTTCTACTGAGTTCATCGATATATGGGAATTGCGGGGAATAAGCTCGCCAATGAGGGCATCAAACAGAACGCGACGGCTGGCCGACCCCTCTTGCGTTTGGCTCTTTCTTACATCGAGTACTTAGCAGGAATCAGGGCACCTCTCCGGACTGCTTGGCAAAGAAGATTGAAGACGGAGAAGGGGAACTTAAAGTTGCGTGACATTTTGCCATTGTCCCTTGTCTTCGGGACGTATTCTTGTATACAGCCTTGCAGAGTGACTTTGTGTAGGAGGCTGGACTACTGCATTTATTTGAATCTGTCGAGGTATGCTTGTGTAGACTAGCTCAGCGTTCAGAGTCGTACACAAGCACAGGCGGACAGCTGACCATAGGCAACTTGAGATATGTTCGAGGCCGATTAATAAAGAGTACGATTTACGGTTGACTGGGTTTTGACTAATGGCGTGCCAAGTTTCAGGTCAAAGCATATATAAAGAAAATACCCCCCAAATATAATTTAAAATATATAATAAAAGGAGGCAATTTATATATATATATATAAAAGGGGTGAAAAAATTACTTATGGTGAGTCCTGACGAGGAGGATTCGAAGATGGGGTTGGATTACTTCGTGCTGAAAAATGAGATTTTCTCTGCTCCAGTGAGGCGTAATCTCAACTCGAGACGATTCTGCAGATCGGCATGGAGTCTCAGTCTCGAATGAACGGGAATCTTGAAGGGGTGGGTAAGATGAGAGGGCCGCACAACTCTCCGTGAAGAAGGGGGCTCCATATCTTTCCTTTGAACAGGGACCATAGCTTAACGAGGTAGAGCTACTGGCGAGATCTTCGGCGAAGTACGACCCTTAACGACGGGATAAAGGGGTTCACGGAAAACAGACGGCAGTCTAAAAGCAGTAAATGACGGCCTTTCAATCTCCTCAAGAGATAGTGAGTTTCGGGATAAGTACCTGGGTGGCTGGTCAGATAAACGCATCAAGGCCTGATGGTCCATTCGGGATTCAGGGCGCCAGTCTAAGCAAACACCTTTCATAATAACGCGTCGTTCCAGACGATGAAACTTGCCTTGTGATATGAAGGTAGGGTTAATGTGGCTGCGCACGGTGTTATCGTAGGGGAGGAGGTGCGATGAGTGGCGGCCGAGGGATTGATTCTTTCTCGAACTTTCTGAAATTATTCCGCTGGGTGTACGTGGTCTTAAAAGAAGAGAGGGGTATTTCCGAGGGGGCTTTCTCTCACGGGGGGTCCTTCGAGGGCATCTCCTCCTTATTTTTGCTCGTTTATTTGCTCTTATTTTGTTTTTATATCCTTGTTAATTTGTTTTTGCATGTTTTTTAGTTTGTAATCTAGCCTATTATTACGCTGTGGTGTGATTACGGATACTTTTGCCCTACTAGGCAGTCCCCAGATGGCCTCCTTAAAAAATCTAGCGATAAGATACCGCACTCTTGCAGTTGCGTCTATGTTTCTATGTCTAATTGACGGAATCTGTTTCGTAGCCCTGTCCTGCACTCTTTCTAGCTGATCGATGTCTTTTGAAAAGCATGAAGACGAAACCTCATTATGGTACTCAAAGGGAGGTCGTATCGACGCGTTATTCAAGGGCAGCATAAATTTTTTGTTTCAAAATTTAATTGCCTGTAAATGTAACCTAAGAAATGCCTAACCTTTGTCTCTGCCTTGAAGCCCCGTCTCGCGCGAACTTTAAGTCGCTGTTAAATAGGCCACCTGACTTTATTTTCCACGTCGATGATTTAGAGACTCACCCTTATAGAGAATAGTCTCACCAGGGCTTCTCATATCTGATGAGTATTAACCTTACATTCTCCAAGTTGAAAAGCATGTCACGTTTCCGACCACTATATTCCGTCGCAGGTAAGCCCTCAAAGTCTCGAGGCTACGCCCCGACTAATTTTGTGTCGTCTGTAAACTTGGCTAAATAACCAATCATATATATCGTTCATATAAACGACGAATAACAGAGGGACTTCGCTCGTCACCGAAGACCAACGGGAGAGACCTGATCTTTGATTACAACACTCAGCCCTTTGCATCCTCATAAATAACCAGCGCTCAATCCTGAGAGGGAGAAAATATTCTAAGGTAATTTTTAAGTGGTGGGATGATACAAAATCTTTTTAACGAATTCGATACGATTGTGGATTCTGATTCCCAATATTTTGAAATACAATTCAATACTTTTACACCCATTCGAGTTAATGGGGCGGAAATAACAATAGAAGAGGAACAGAAAATCAAGGAAAACAAAAAGGGAGAATAATAAAAGGCGAGGGCTTGCTAAAAGTCTACATAGAAACCTGCCAGGATATCCTAACCAGTTCTCATTTATCGCCACTTGTAAGAGATCGTCGATGCGCAGACCGGAAAGGTCCATCGACAGAGAAAGGGATATAATAATAATAATAATGATAACTTACTTGGCCTTATGGTGCCTTAATCAGTAAAGCTTGGCTAGCATAGGCTAATTGCGTTAAAGTTTGGAAATGTTAAGGCTAGCTTCGAATAATTCAGAAAGTTATTTAGAATAGTTACTTAGTTTAAATATCATATATTAAATGTATCATATATTTGGAGAATAGATTTCCGCCCAAAGCGCATCTTCCGCTTTCTAATGCCCTCTTCTCAGTTTGATCACAACCAACCTTTCTACCTTTAGGTAGTTTATTTTCTCTAAAAAAGAATAAAGGTTTTATAACCGTGTTAAATATAGTTTTTGAATAGATAGGAAATTATACATTAACCTTTACGCGCAAGCCTGCTGTTAAAGTAGTAAAAGTGCGCTTTTCAAAACTTATTTGACATTTCTGACAACCTCCTTTGAATTCAAATTATCTAATTAAAAATTTTATCTCTTGGAATGGAGGAAGAACTTATATTATGGAATAAAGATTTTACATTCACGTTCTTAATATCATAGCCACGAAGT
This sequence comes from Ceratothoa steindachneri, assembly GCA_963969495.1. Lineage (NCBI taxonomy): Eukaryota > Metazoa > Arthropoda > Malacostraca > Isopoda > Cymothoidae > Ceratothoa > Ceratothoa steindachneri. The sequence goes on from OZ018326.1 coordinate 162,266,860, forward strand.
CGTAAACCGGACCACGTTTCAGAATCGGTCTGGAGTGAAACGTGGGTTTTCTTTGGGCACGAAACTAGTCTGTTTTCCTGCCTAAACAAAGTGAAACTACGATGGCATAGAAATGGCAAAATTAGCCCTATCTATAACCTCCGAAGTGATTATTTCTCATAAAGACAGCCAAAGGCCCTTTTCCATTATCCTTATAATCACGTTTTTCCTTCCGTCCTTCGATATAGAGCGTAAAATAGCTTGGCTTTTAAGGTTTAATTTAACAGAATTACTCTTATGTAATATCTCCAACACTCGTTGATTGGGGTGGGATATTTTGATTATCGCTCGAATAGGGAGGGCTAGTTTGGAGTAACACATTCTATAATATTTTGGAGCCGCAACGTAATTTGAGCGTGATGGCTTTTGTGGTAAAAGGATGGTAGCGCGATGATCTATGAATACCCCACTCAAGTTAGCTTAATGCCACTAAATTACCAATATTTAGAAGAATGTTATATATAATTATGTTTTCTTCTATAGTTCCATACTTTAATTTCTCTTGACCTAATTTTAAATTTTCAAAAGATGATATACGCATCTTCACAAGCTGAATTTCTTCGATACATATGTTTATTCTTTTTAAATCTTTTAACATTCTCTTTCACCTTTTAATGAGTGGATGCAGGTCTCCCCATGTTTGGTGGGATGGAGGGAGAAGGAACGGCGGGGTCAAGGAGAGAGGATAGGAGGTGGAGATGAAAGGCGGTAAAAAGGAAAATATAGCATGAGAAAAGTTGATATCAAGTGACCCTTTACTTTTAGCTGGGGATAGAAGGATAGAATAGAATAACTACATTTGGCTTGGCCCTATTGATTAACGTCAAATCCAAACTGGGGGATCACCCTTATCTCTTTCTATAGGTTGGCCCAGACGAGCTCTTGATTATGACCCTTATTGACTCAAAGGCTTCATCGAGTATTCAACAAATGTTTAAGTCTCTGTCCATGAGATAGGCTCTCTCCATCTCAAATTATTTCATACAACATCCTATCCCCAGTTTCAGATAAACTTTCATACGTAGAATCTATCCACATTCTGCGTGTCCCACCCAGTCTTGTTTCAACATACAATCATACATGATTAAGAGCTGACAAGGAAGAACAAGAGTCAGATTTATGCCAAACCTCCAGCAAGGGTAAAAGAAAGCAGATTCTGAGCGCTTGAGTCATTATTTACAAAGGTCTCTTGAAGGAATGAATAAAGGGATAAAATCGAGCATCAATCCTCAAATTAAGATTTTATGGGGATTTTTCCCGCTTGGGAAAGGAGCCCTCCCACACTACTTTTGCTATTTAAAAAAATGCTTTTGTCTTTCTATACATTCCCTAAGAAATATTTGTAAATAAAGACACAAGCACTCGGAATTTGCTTTCTTTTTTCGTTGTCGGATCTTTGGCAATATCATATAATATGTTTACTAACTTTCCTGCATCCCTTTAGACATGCTTGTACAATTTAAAAATATTTCCGTCATTGAAATAACTATTGGTCTTTTGATTTGATACATTTCTTTTACACTTTTGTAGCTCATTCTATCAACTTTATAGCCAAGCCTTCGCCGATTGCTCCCCACAAAAGGATCATAGAATTAAAATGATAAAATTTCACTCTTCTCGTACACACGAGCTCTTACGAAAGATTTAAGGTCAATTTTTTCTTCCAGAAATCCCTTAAATGGCTATTTCCAGGCATTTTCAAGTTATATTTTTTTATTTCTATATATTGTCAATTCTCAGATTTGTTTCAATCCATACATACCTATATATTTTAATATCAGATTTTTCTTTCCACACATTTTAAACTCATCCTATTTTGTCCATACATTTTCGAAGGTTTTAAGTGCCTTCCAAAGCAGGATTTTTCATTCAATACATTCACATACATACCTTTCCAATCAGTCTAGTGTGGAGATGGAAAACCTCTCCATTATATTCTGCAAGTGGAAGAAAACTGGCGTTGTGATTGGCTATATATGGGATGAATATGTAGCTACCTGCACGCATGCGTAAGATTCGGCACAACGCCAATGGGCAGATTGCTTGCTCTCTACAAATAACGAAATTTTTGTGTTCGCTCTAGTTGAGGATAGAACGTGCTACCAAGTTGTGTCTCTCTTTAATAACTTCTTTTAAAACTTTTTCGTTGGAATATCCTATCGTTGGTTTTTTCTTATTTAAAATATATAAAATAATAAATTTATATCTTCGAGTAGTTAAAACATTCTGTTTCATCTGGTCCAATACAATTCCCAATGCTTCCAAGATATCCAAGAGATCCAAATCGTCACAAATTTCCATATATTAGATTAAATGACAGTTTTCAATCGCGCTTATGTTGTTACGATAATCATTAATTAATGTTCTTGTAGGTAGGAAGCATCATTCTTCCGTCGCATCTTGGAAGATATAATCAAATGCACGGAAATATCAGAATATCAGAGGACGAAGCCACTAATGGGCTAGTCCTTGTTGAAGACGAAGGTGTGCTGGAACTATTGAGTGCCTATGGCACCAACCAGCAAAGTTGGAAATTTTCATGACAACAAAGGGAAGGAGGGAGGTGGGGGATACCCATTCCACGTTAGGGGTACACTTGTTACTGGTAGTATTCATATATCTTTGGGAAGATATAATCAAATGCACGGAAATATCAGAGGACGAAGCCACTAATGGGCTAGTCCTTGTTAAAGACGAAGGTGTGCTGGAACTATTGAGTGCCTATGGCACCAACCAGCAAAATTGGAAATTTTCATGAACACAAAGGGAAGGAGGGAGGTGGAGGATACCCATTCCACGTTAGATGTACAATTGTTACTGGTAGTCTTCATATATCTTTGGGAAGATATAATCAAATGCACGGAAATATCAGAATATCAGAGGACGAAGCCACTAATGGGCTAGTCCTTGTTAAGGACGAAGGTGTGCTGGAACTATTGAGTGTCTATGGCACCAACCAGCAAAGTTGCAAATTTTCATGACCACAAAGGGAAGGAGGGAGGTGGGGGATACCCATTCCACGTTAGGGGTACACTTGTTACTGGTAGTATTCATATATCTTTGGGTTATAGTTTATGAATCGTTTATTGCAGAGTAAAGATATTTGAAGGCATTGAAAGGAATGTAATTATTGACACTCACAAAATCTCAACAAGTTGATAGACAATTAAAACATTTATAACATATTTTCCGAAAATATGAATAACTAAGATAATCAATAGTAGTACTGGGTTTTGCAAAAGTTCTGGTACACTCGTCCTTTTATCTTTCGAGAGGTTTATGTGTGTGATAGAAAAAGTTGTGCCACACAAACTTAAAGTTCTACTTTTCCATGAGGTGCCATTACAAACCGTGCATGCCCATGTGCGTGAATGCAGGTCTTATTGGAAAGGCTAATGGACTGCTTCGTCTACAAGTCTATTTTTGGCTCCAAGATGAAATTAAGACAAATTATTTACAACGCTATTTGGATTTTTTAGGTCTTTGACCTACTTAAAAAGTTTGATCTGATAATGAACGTACATTTACGTCAAGTAGTGTCTGAAGAATCTCATGCACACTTTTGTGAAAATATTATTCAGAGTGAAATAATTGATATTTAGAGATGCTCGCTGTCAGGAAAAAAATTAGACTGAACTAAAGAAGCCGAATATTTTAACTTTATCGTAAAATGTACGCCCCATATAAGTCATGTAAAGCAGCTCTTAATTACAGTAGGATTTTTAGATGTAGAAGAAATTTCAATAAGAGAACATTTTGTGAGCCATAAAACAATTTTAGACAGTACAGGGATGCTAGACTAAAAATTAATACAGAGGCCAGGGCTATGGTAATGGCTTAGAATGAGATAAGAAAACTATTCCATACAAATATAAGCCTTATATAATAGAACCTCGTTCTAGAATTTTAGTGCCATCGTGATGGAACATACCCTGAAATTGCCCTTAACCCAAGCTACTACAGCAATATACAAGTGGTGAACAATAACTTGATGAAATACATGAAAGATACTGCCGAAAATTACAAGGAAATACAAAATAAGAACAACAACAAACTTTCAGAAGGAACCATTAACCTAATGGAGAAGCACAAGCACCTTAAAGCAACAAACACCAATGAACAAATTGAATTATCAGAATTGAATTAACTGATTAAAAAGAAACAGAGCTGACATCAGAAAATATAATACAATTATTATTGAAAGCACCAGAGGAGGAAGAAACTGGAATAAAATGCCAAAAATGAGACGTCTAAAAGGAAAATATCACATAGTTGCTATAAAAGAGGAAGAAGGTACAATCATCACTGAGAGAGAAAGAAATTTATCTATTTTGGTCAACAGATTACAATCACACTGGGAAAAGATCCAGAAATCCAAGGCAGAATCACTCTGGAATAGAAGGTATTTAGAAAGGCAAGGATCATATCAAAGAGCAAAATGTCCAGGTGCCTGAAAAGAAAAGTAAGCAGTTAATGCACAATGCTCACTAGGACATATGGAAGGGAAACTTTGTACCTGACCAAAAACATTAAAACTTAGAGCAACATCACGAGCCAAGCAACGCCTTATGATGAGGATATTTGGCGTGACCGAAAATCAGCCATTTCTACATGTGGACAAACCAAACTTCAGGTTATAGTGGAAGCAATAAGAAAGCTGAAATGGAGCTGGGCAGGCAATGTAGAAAGCTTATAAACGATAGATGGACCATAAAATCTAGTCCACTTGATAAAAGAGGACCGAACAGAAGACTAAAAAACAGCTTAACAAATGCTCTTTAAAAATATGCTAAAAATTGGAAACAAATTGCACCAGACCGACAAAAATTCAGAAAGATGAGAAAGGGTTTCTCTCAACAGTGGGGGCAAATACTTAAAATGATGATGATGATGATGATGATGGTAGGTGTAATGTGGTTCAGGAGCAGATCATGAACGAAACTCCTCTGGTGTTTTATATACCATGTGAATGCCGGGAGTCCTATTCATTTTTTTTAAACTATCCAGTGTAAAGTCATGGCCAAATGTTTTGTGACTATAAATTTTAATTTTTTGAATTCATTTATAAAATTAAGGGATAAGAATAATTATTTTAATATTTAGATTAATCCAAGTTTATTAAAAGTCAACATTTAAAAAATAATAAGAAGCAAGGTCTGCAGACCAAAAGTGGCGTGATCTCACTTGTTCTGATTTATGGCCTTACGACCTTCAAAAATTTCAATAATTTCCTGACTAACCTTAGGGGGGCCTAGGCAATTATATCATTCGAAGGAGAATGTAAAACAACATAAGGATTTCAAATTTCGTTATAAATGGCCCAATAGTTACAATGTTATTACTAAAACCATACAAAAGAAAAACGGGGACCGACCAACTGACCGACATAGTGAGATAAAGATTCGCTCGCGACTAAAAATTGCATTCTTTCGCTGAATCTAAAATCACGCTGGTGTTCTGTTCCTGTAGGGGGTGAGTTTTAGTAGCTGGGATTTTTCTATTCAATCGAAAGGTAAAATGGCGACAACTATGGTCTAAATGAATGAATAGTAATTATAATCTATTTCTGAATATCTTTATTTTAAATAAATGATTGTATCTTTTTTTAATTCCAGAAATGGTTCTCTCCAAAGAAAATCGTTCAGTTAATGTTGCTTTGTATCAAAGTGGCCCGGAATACAAGGAGATAGTTGCTAAGGGTATTATATCAAGGAGCACCATCTTTAGAATCATGTGAGGATATTTTCTGGACGCTCATGAGCTTCAACTCAACATCAAGATTGACTCCTGGTAATGTCGCAGTTCAAGGGTAGGTTTCGCTCCAGGGCCAGGATTTCTCACGATTGGAAAAAATCTGGTGTAAACGTTTCAGCACGCAGAGTGAGGCAGAGACTTGGCGACAAATTTTCAAGTCGAGAAGGGTTGCGATTAAGCCTCATCTCACCATGAAGAACCTTACGGATAGACTCAACCTACTTAAGAAATATAAAGAATATACTGTTAAAGACTGGGGCAAAGTGATATTCTCTGATGGAGATCCCTTCCGCTTGTTTGGAGCTTCTAGGAAGATCCCTCGTTAGGAAGAATAAAGGAGAGCGTTTTAACGATTCCTGTGGCGTACCCACTGTGAAGCATCCGCACAATCTCCATGTCTGGAGTTGCTTTTCATCTGCGGTAACTGGAGCAGTAATACTTTTGCCTAGGAACATTGCCATGCACTCAAATTGGTACAAGAACATGCATCATCAGCACCTGTTCCCAACAGTTCAGGACAAATTTGGGTATGATAACTGTATTTATAAGTATAATCGCGCACCTTGTTACAAAGCAAAAGCAATAACAAAGTTTTGGGCTAAAAAAAACATCGAACATTTGGGACCTTGGCCTGAGAATTTGACAGATTTTAACTCAATAGAGAATTTGTGGGTGATAAGCTAACTTTCCGTTGATAAACAAAATCTATTTCATTATCAGCAGTTGCGTATGCTTCTTGAATACAAATGCAGCAATATCAGTCAAGATATGATCACAAATTTGGTCTCCAGCATGCAAAAACGAATGGGAGAATTACTGATCAACAAGGGACATATTTGTGAATATTGACTGCTCGCATTAATTGACAGTATCTATTAATAAAAAGAGTTTGGGCCCTAAATTTTTATATATTTAATCTTCAAATAATGATACAAACATACTAAAAGAAAATGCAACATTTGATTGGTTATATTAATTTTCTTATATGGAAAAATATAGTAGTCTCAAAACTTTGGGCCATGACTATTTAAAAAAGCCGCGTTAAATGACACTACAAAAGCTTTATGCAATATTAGATGGAATTCCAAATTACAATATGCCAAAGCCATAAATATGAAATTAATGAAATCTCTGAATCTATTTATGAATTGTATAAATGTCTGCATCTGATCCGGCAATGCGAGATGAGGCAAAGAGCATTGTATCGCAACTAGAAGATTACAGTTTTCTAGAAATGCTGAATGTCTGGTAGGATGTTTTAGGCAAAGTGAATGTTGCCAAGCATACAATGGACAGCACATCTCTGGAACTGCTTCTATCAGTTTCAGTTACCAATTACATAATTGTTTACCGTACAAATGATATGGAAGAGCACCAAAATCAGCAAACTAATCAGCTGCATAAAATAATAAGTCAAAATAAAATCAGTTTGAATATAAATATATTGACGAGGCTCCAATCACCCCAAAAACAATAAAATAATTTAAAACTCACGTCTTCAATACATTAAAAATCACTGTTATTAAATATTTATCAACATGATTTAAACAGCTACAAAGATTTAATAATAAATGGGAATTTTTTTAATACATGAAAGATTTTCCATATAAACATAAACCGAGATTCGTATGTCAAGGTTTGGAAGATAAATTAATGAGCCAATAAAATAGTGATATTAACGGATGTACTCCTTTGACTGAAGTAAATATAGCAAAATACTATTTCCTGGAGGTGTTATGCTTCGAGTAAAAACCCTAAGATTCATCAAAGACTAATTAGTTAAAGGATGTTATTTTAAATCATTGGGATGCATTAAAAATAATACTTGCAAGAACTATAACTGTGACCTTAGATGAGAGAAGCCTTACTAAACTAAACCTTATACGAGGAGCGGTCAATAAGTTTTGCAATTCGGATATAAGGAAACGAGATATGAGGAAAAGTGTTTTATTATTTTTCAATATAACTACCCTCAACTTTAATGCACTTGTACCACTTGTCCCTGAGGCTTCGAATTCCTGACAATCAAAAATCTCCCGGCTGCTGTTCAATCCACTCCTGGATGGCGATCTGGACATCTTCATCGTCCCCAAACCGGCGTCCACGCAGTGTAGCCTTGAGCTGGCGAAATAAAATGTAGTCGCTAGGGGCCAGATCTGGACTGTAGGGGGGATGGTTGAGCTCCTCGAATCCGCACTCACGCAAGGCAGCTTGTGCAACTCTGGCCTTGTGGACTTTGACGACGTTGAAGTCGATCATGGGGGGTGAGGTTTCGTGAGGTTTCTAGGGACCCAACGGGCAGAGACTTGGTCATGGCCAAATTGTCGTGTATGATGTTGATAACACTTCCATGTGAAATTCCAAGTTCTCACGCGATTTATTCGACCTTAACCCGTCGATTTTCGAGGACCATCCTCTACACACGGGCCACATTGTCCTCGTTGGTCACGTCTGACGGGCGTCCTGGTTCGGGGTCATCTTCAAGGGAATCACGACCATAGCGGAACTCCCTCTTCCAGCGAGCAATGGTTGCATAGGAAGGGGCGGTGTCGGTGTACACTGCAACCATGCGTTCATGGATCTATTTTGCATTCTTGCCTTCCTTGGTCAAAAAATTTGATCACTGCGCAGTGCTCAACCTTCTTAATTGTTGAAAAATTTGTGATTGACGATCTGCGATCAGCTACTGCTTCTTAAATAGACGAGGCAGGAGCGTGGGGCACCAGGTCCTGACTTGTCATAACTTGTCATAACACCCCCTTAAACAGCCATCCCCCTTCCTCTCTTTTGCCATACCGATTCGCAAAACCTATTGACCGCCCCTGGTATAAACATATTTACCGTCTTCTATGACGCAAGACATTAAATTCCTTGGTAATTTTACCAATTGAAAATGATCTTGTAAAATTAATAAATAATGTGTAATGAAGACATTTTCAGCTTTAAATTCACTAAAGAATTTTTTTTATTTAAGATAGTGTTTTTTCAACCTCTGTTACTTATTCTTATTCTTTAGCTTGAAACTTTGTATAAACTCTTTATCCTTTCATATAGAGATTTAAAGTACGAAACCAATTTTATTGTTAGCATAACGTTTTCCAGCATTTTTTCTATTTTATATTCTTTTGCTTGTACTTTGTAATATTTTTTTTTATTCCTATATTTTAAGTCTTTCCCTGTTGCAAAAATACTAAAAAATATACTTCTAAGGATACAGAAGTTCAGTTTGTGCTGGACGCCATTATCTATAGAATTGGCCCTAGGCCTAGACCATCCTGTGTAGCATTATTAAAAGCTTAAATACGTTGATGAAATCATTCATACAGATTTGCGACCGAATCTAGGAGAATTTTAATCAATTTATTGAGCAAATCCAGCTTCATTTTCTTCGTAGGGAAACTAGCAGAGCTAATTGGTTCCATAGTTGCTAACCCAATTAACACCACAAATGTTTGATTACGAGGGGCGGTCAATTGGTTTTGCGAATCGGTAGAGCAAAACAGACGAAGGGAAATGGCTGTTTGTGGGGGTGATAGGACAAGTTATGACAAGTAAGGACCTGCAGCCGCACGCTCCTGCCTCGTCTATTTAAGAAGCAGTAGCTGATCGCAGATCGTCAGTCACAAATTTTTCAACAATGGAGAAGGTTGAGCATCGCGCAGTGATCAAATTTTTGACCAAGAAAGGCAAGAATGAAAAAGAGATCCATGAACGCATGGTTGCAGTGTACACCGACACTGCCCCTTCCTATGCAACCATTGCTCGCTGAAATAGGTAGTTCCGCCATTGTCGTGAGTCCTTTGAAGATGACCCCCGTCCAAGACGCCCGTCAGACGTGACCAACGAGGACAATGTGGCTAGTGTGGAGAGGATGATCCTCGAAAATCGACGCGTGAAGGTCGAAGAAATCGAGCGAAAACTTAGAATATCACATGGAAGTGTTATCAACATCATCCACGACAATTTGGCCATGACCAAGTCTCTGCCCGTTGGCTCCCTAGAAACCTCACCCCCCATGATCGACTTCAACGTCGTCAAAGTTCACAAGGCCAGAATTGCACAAGCTGCCCTGCGCGAGTACGGAATTGAGGAGCTCAACATCTTCCCTACAGTCCAGATCTGGCCCCTAGCTACTACATTTTATTCCGCCAGCTCATGGCTGCACTGTGTGGACGCCCGTTTGGGGACGATGAAGATGTCTAGCTCGCCGTCTAGGAGCAGATTGAACAGCAGTCGGGAAATTTCTGGTTGTCGGGAATTCGAAGCCTCAGGGACAAGTGACGCAAGTGTATTGAAGTCGAGGGTAGTTATATTGAAAAATAATAAAACACTTTTTCTCATATCTCGTTTCTTTATATCCGAATTGCAAAACTTATTGACCCGCCCCTCGTCTATCAATATCTGTTGATTGTGAGGCTAAATACAAGAGACCAATGCCATTTTATTGCATTTTAAACAGGTTTTCAATAAACCTAAAAGTCTGAATGGGTACATGATTAACCTCAAAAGATGGTACCGACGGAGGAAAAAGTTTTTTCACCATAGGATGCCCCTGTTCATACAAAATTGACAAATAGTCTTGGGAGTGCTATGCCCTGATATTATGTTATACAATAATAATATTAGAGTAAACCAACTCCATGATACTGTATCTAAAATCATCAATGATCACCTCCTCGTATAACTATCGGACTTAGGTAACCACTATCATAAGCTTCTTAGGCGTTCTTCAGATGTAAATTCAGCCAGAGCCTAAAGATTCGTCTGAATATATGACATTCTTCCATTGTTCCATTCTTATGGGTTATATACCACCATTTACGACGCTTTAGGGTAATTTGAGTAAGCAATATTTTCAATATGGGTATGCTGGTTACCAGTCTATAGATGCGGAATTACCGTTTACAGCAGGTTGTTTGTTATTAAATGCGTACGAGTAATAGTGATCGAGAGTATAGGAGCGCCGAACGCTCTGGTGGCAGTCTTCGGTTCAAAGGGGAAATCGTTTGACCGAGGCTTGAGATTAGGTAAGCTGGGCTTGAAAGAATCAATGTGGACTACCTGTAGCAAAGAAATCACAAACGGACATTGGATATATTAAGTTGTGAAAGGAGAATATATACACACATATAAGATTGCGATTGTATTCATATATATAAATATATATATATATATATATATATATATATATATATATATATATATATATATATAATAGTAGGAGATGGATAGTTAGGGATAGATTTTCCTGGTGAAAGGGAGATTGAAGGGTAGAAAATCCCTGGTGATAGGGAATCGCAGTTCTTCTCATTGTTTTTGGTTTTATATTCATGTTCTTTAGCGTACTCTTTTTCTGCTTTTTTGTTTGGGTTGTTCTTGGTTTGTGATGGTTTTGATGTTTTTTTGTGTTGCTCCTGGTTTGTGATGTTATTGCTTGTGTCTTCATTTTGTTTCCTGTAGATTCTTGTGTTTTCTCTATCTTTTGTATTTCTCTCGTTGTTCGTTTATGTATTTTTGTTCTTCTGATTGGATATTCTTTGTGTAGTTTATTGTTATTTGTTGTTACATATGTGTAGTCTTATGCATAGATTGGTTCTTCTTGTCTTTTGGTCTGTGCTTTACTACTGATGAAGTCTAGCCTTCTTCTGTGTATGTACTCCAACGGGATGTCAATGTGTCTCTATCTGAGTTCGTCCGTCATGTGTCGCAGGACTTTCTTGCAGATTTTTCGAGCTCTTCTTCACAGCCCCAAGTTAATTAGAGTCATATGGATCATGTGATGTAGGTCCCTCTGCCAACTTCATTCTCTTCTCCTGGTGTTCGTTATTAAGAGCACTCCTTTGTTTTGTACCCTTTGGAGGAGTCGAAATTTCTTTTGGGAACTAGTGTTGATAGGTATAGGTGGATACAGCAGCTTTGATCTTATGAGAGCGTTGTATATATTCTTTTTGTTGGTCATGTTCAGGTTTTAGAACCTGAATAGCTTGGTGAGCTCGACCTTCGCTCGCGCTGCTGTCTGAGCAACGTGGCTACAGTATCCATTTTTACCTATCTTTAGTCCTAGTACTGTCCCATCAGTGCTGTATTGAATGCGGGCGTCATCAGTTACGATATGGGCTCGTTTCCTACGGAAGAATGGTATCACCTTAAATTTCTGGGTCTTAGTGGCGTTTTTCCATCTTCTTCGAACCTGTCGACATGGTCGATTTCTCTGGCGGTGATTTGTGCTATGAATTCAGGACTTTTGAAGGGGGCTGTCATGATCTAAGAGATGTGGTCAGCAAACTGGACGTACAGTGAGCCTTACCTGACCGGATGGGGTAGATCGAGGGTGTATATATTGTATAGGAGGGGGCTTAGGCACCCTGCCTTCGGTACGCCTGCAGTTAGCTCGAAGTCTGGTCCCGTGTGATCGTATATTTGTATATGCGCTATCCTCTCTGTCACATAGTCACATAGAATTTTTTCTAGTCTTGGGTTTAGACCAGGTCTTAGTATTTTGCACTGAAGCCCAGTCCTCCAAAATTTGTCAAATGCCTTCTTAAAGTCTCTGAGCGCCAGGTCAGCATACCTTTTTTGGCTAGCAATCTTGCCAGTTTTCTGTGATAATTGCTAGCGCCGTATCAGTCTTTCTCCCTCTTCTGAATCCATGCTGGTGTTAGTTATGGAGGTTATTATCCCCCATAAAATCTTGGATTCTATTATCAAGGACCTTCTCGAAGACCTTACTGCCACTTCGAGGAGGAAAATGGGTCTGAAGTTTCCTGGTCTGTCCGGTGGTTTTCCGGCTTTTGGAATGAAGATCATTTTAGTGATCTTTCATTCGTCCGGAAAATAGCCAATGTTTAGCACACATTTTTTATATTAACCAGCGCCTTTAAAATGTTACGGGGAGCGTTTAAAAAGTTAAGTTTGGTCAATTCTGTTTTTCCTGGTACTCTCTGTTTGAAGGTACGTAGCGTCGTTAGGATTTCTTCTTCCGTTATCTTCCGTTCATAACCAGCCATATCTCGTTCAGCAGTTGTATTGTTGAAGGGGTATGTCATTTCTAGTTCTTGTCTTAGTTGGTCGTAAATGTCTTCCTCAAAGTAAAGGTCAAAGTGTTCGTTCTCTTCTAGTGTGATGGAAAATACATTCTTCCAGTAGTCTCTGAACTCTTCTTCTGTTTTTGTTGCGTCTATTTTTGTCCCGTCGTCTTTGTTAAGGAGAATGTTTCTGTCAGTTGGCTTACCCTTCAATCTTGATAGGGTATTCCAAAATGTGCGGGGATCCACTTCTTCGTCCAGTTGGTCTATGAGGTCATTCAAAATTGCTGTTTGTTTTTCTCTTATGTGTGTCTTCATTTCAGTCCTTAGTATTCTTAACACCTCTGTTTTTAACTCTATCTGTGCAAGTCAGTCTAATTTCTTTAAATAGTCTTTTATATTTGTCAGTTAGGTCATATAGCTCCTGTGTCCACCATGGGGCTGGTAACGTTTTATAGGATGTTTCGGGTACTGTTGCGCGTTCCACCACCACCATTACCTCCGTTAACCTTGCCAGTTTCTGGCCGATCTCCTCCATTGTGGCTTCTTCGACCGGTTGAGGTCTGAACTCACCGAGAAGGGTACGATACTCTTTCCAGTTCGCTCGGGAAAAGCATTTTCTCTTCCTGACGGGTATTTGAATGGGACTCGAGGATATTTTAATCATGATAGCGACGTGGTCGATTGGGATTAAAGGGCCGGGTTGGATGTAATAATTGTAGGGAAATTGTGAGCTGGTCAGGGTGATATCCGGTTAGGTTGCGTAGCTGTCGGTGATATAAGTGGGAAAGTCGGGCCCAATACGAGCAACAATACCCCTGTCAATAAGGTTCTTAATGTTCTTCCCTTTCTTGTTTAGACTTTCGGTGTATCTGGATTTCTGGCATCTGGCGTTGAGATCTCCCCCCAACAAGACTGTTCTCCTGTGTCCACATAGTTGGAGAAAGTTGTGCATCGTGATATAGTCTCGTCTTGGAGGTCGGTACCCTGTGGACACCACTAGTGGCCCCAGGGTGGTTCGGATCTCGATGGCCAGATAGGATTTGTCTAAAGGTAGCAGTATTTTGAACTGAATACCCCCTTTGACTGCGATAACAGCGCCATCGAAACGTTCCAGACTGTGGTTCTTTGTTACTGTGCTATAGTTGAAGATCTTCATATTCTTCTGCGTCGTGTCGTTTCCGTGTTCTGATTTCAGAACAATGTCAGGGTCACATTGTCTGATAATGTTTCTGTAAGTCACTTGTTTGTTGTCCCATCCGTTATTGTTCATTTATAGGATTGTCAAGTCTTTTGTCCGTCTGTCCATGCTGTTTGTCGATTAGTTGCTCCTTCTATCGAGTTTCTTTAGGGTGGAGGAGCTGGCTGGTAGAGATCGGCATTTGCTGGATTTCTTTTTACTAAATTGCGAGGTGGTGATAGTAGAAAAGGCGTCTTAGTTGAGTCGCACCATTCCAAGGATGAGGGCTTCTTCGACTACCCTCTCTGGAATGTCCTCACTATATTCCCACTTGAAACGGCCGGTGGTCACGCCTTCACTGACGTCTTTGTTTATTTTTACTTCAGGGAATGGAGCGCTCTCTGTGGTGAATATTTTTAAATGAATTTTTCTGCCATGGTAGGCATGTTTGCCCTGCTTTGACGATGAGGCAGATCTCATCCTCTGTCGGTTGGGTGACCGTTTGATGCGGCTACCGTGGCTCTGTTTTGATTTCAATTGATTGGTGGATTTTTCCTCCGAATCTGGTTGGGAGGGTTCTATTGTTGGTGGTTCAGGATTGTTTTGTTGATGATTTGCCGGAGCGGAAAAAGCTTCTGCTTGTGTAATGGCTGGTTGAGGTGGCTGCATCTGTATCCGAAGAACTTCCTTAGAGGGAGGGTTCTCCGGGAAACACATCTCGTCCATTCCATTTTTGATCAGCATCTGGTTGAGCTCTTTTTTGAATGATCCTGGCTTTGGGAGGTTTGCTATCTGTGCATAATATATGCAGCACATGATCTTTGTAGATTGCTCGCTTTCTACCTTAAGGTGGGTACGCTGAACTGAAGCTTCTTCGACTGCCACCTTTGCCACTTTGGCATAAGATCTGTTAGTCTTAGCTTTTTCTTCTTTTTTGCGCTTTTGTTGTTTTTTATCGCTTTTTTTTTACTAAGCATGACATCGCCATAGCTCCATGGTTACCTCTGCAGTTTATGCATCTTTTTTCACTACTTCTGCAATCACGCCAAATGTGACCAACTTTGCTACATATGGAGCAGATAAGTTCGGTCTGTGGACACGCTCTAGTTGTGTGCTGGGTATATTTATAGCACTTAAAGCATGTCTGTACTTCCGTAAACTCCTCTATTTCTATCTGGTCAGGGCAGACCCTGGCGTAAAAGAGAAAGAGACCGAGTTCTTTTGCTTTCCGTGCCATACCCGTATCTTGGAAAATTACCTTGAAAACGTGGGTGTAGTCTTTGAATATGATAACCTCGGAGACTTTAGCCCATTGGTGATTTCTTCCGATCTCATGGGAAATATCAGCGCTTGAGTGCTGCCCAACCTAAGAGTCTAATATCCGGCAAGTAACACTTCTGTGTGCCTGAATTTGGGGTGGGATCTTAGGGGTCAAGTTTATTGAGTTAAAAACTTTTGTTGCTTTGGACGAGGCCAAGTGTTCTGCGTCCGCTTCTTTCTGGCATATAGCCGTATAGCCGAAATGGGTGTCAATGTGTCGGACGAGAGCGACATCTAGCTCCCCGTAAACTATGGAAAATAATTACCCCTGGTGAGGCTTTAACCTTTCGGGGAGAGTCCTATGACTTATACGTAAGATGTCTTTTGTTATTTCGTCATTATGGGTTTATAGGGTATGAAGGAATAAAGGAAGATCAGAATAAAAGAGAAAAAAAGAAACCTTTTAAAATCCAATGGCCCTTTACCTTTTGAAAATGAAGATTCTTAGATGTTAGTTTACTTGCCTTACTCCTTAGTTATGGTGCACTGGCACTTTGTGTGTTGCTTTTTTTATGTACCACACTTATTGTTTGCACTTGGAAGAAAATAACTTTTACTCGTAAAAGTTTTCGCGAAAAGAAAAATCTTCGGGAACGTTTAACATATTTTACTTGCCTTTACCTCCTTTTTCAGAAATAACGTACTGAGAGAAACAAATTGAACAAGTAAATCTTAGCAGTAATCACAAAGGGAGGAATTTTGGCGTAGAACTCGGGTAGCCTTGAACTTAAGAAGTATACAAGACTGGTGAGTGGTGTTTAATTGGAGCCTATTATTACATGGTGCCTCTCTGACTGGCGGTCTCACTGTCAGGAACGGTATGACGGCTGCGCAATAGCCGTCAAAAAAGGTTTAAAATACAAAAGACTACCCGACTTAGATGAATCTTACCTTGCCATTGAGGTAGGCACTACCCTGGGGGGTCTAGTCGTAGCCACGGGGTACCAACCCCCAAGACGCGGCTATGTACCCCTGCACAACTTTTTACAGGTCTTCAGCCATAATAAAAATGCAATCTTTGCTGGAGATCTGAACGCAAGATGTGCAGCATCAGGGTATACCTCCTACAACAATGCAGGTAGAAACATTGAAGTCCTACTTGACAGAAAATACGGGACTAGAATCGGACCAGAATTCCCAACATTCATTACAGGTAATGCAGCAACGAAGCCTGATATTGTTTTATCCAGTATCAGGTTTCCATACAACTATTACATTGAACCAGGCCCCATTATTCCAAGTGACCACCAGGCAGTTAAAATCACAATTAGCGTAAACCCCATTCAAATTGCAATCCCAGAACGCAAAAGCTATAAGCAGGCGGAGTGGGAAAGCTACAGAAATTATTTTCTAAATTATACCCCAGACCCTTTAATTGACGCCAATTTAGAAGAAATAGATGAAGAGCCGAATAAAATCACTGACCTCCTTATAAAAGCAGATAAAAATAGCATTCCCCGCATTAAATATAAACCCTTCCAGCTCCTATTTTGACCCCCTCCATGAAAGCCCTGGCACAAGAGTATAAAGACCTGCCCAATGTAATAGCGCTGACAAGCCCCAACCACAATGCCCATAGACGAATAAGACAAATAAAAGACGAACTCCAGACACTCATTACAGACCAACAAATACAGGTATGGGACAGACTAATTGAGGGACTTGACATAGAGAGAGACTCACGGACTTTTTGGCAGACGTACAGACGTTTAAAAGGACAACCCCCTCAAAAGAAAATTGTACTCAAGCATGACGAGAAAGAAATTGACGAGACTACAGAGATTGAGGAAATTTTTAGGACTTTCTGGTCCTCAATCTTTAAAATTACCCCGAAGAAAACGATAATTATGACCTCGATTTCGAAAATAACATTATCCAACAGTTAAACACACAAATACATAAAACCTCCCCTCATCATTGTGTGTCGGAGGAAAGAGCGATGGAGGGCTATGGGAGTAAAATACCTGCCCAAGAGCTCTCTGTCGCACTAAAATCCTTTCGTCAAAGAGCACCGGGTACCGCGGGGCTGACCAGGGAGAATTTCATTAAGGCCCCGCCTAATGTTCTGAGTGGGCTACTTAACATCATGAATGCCGCTCTGAATACAGGCTATTTTTCCGACCAGTGGAAAGTGGCCAAGATGATCTTCCTCCCAAAATCGGGAAAGACCCCGGACTGCCCTGCAAACTTCCGACCGATATCTCTCTTAGAATTTGCTGGCAAAGTCTTCGAGAAGATATTGGCAAATAGGGTCAACTCTTTTCTCGACGAAGCCAGCCTGCATAACGAGCAACAGCACGGCTTCAGAAAGAAAAGAGGGACCGACACGGCACTAGCCGTTATTACAGAAAAACTTGCGAACATCAAGGCAAGTAAAAGGCATGCTGACCTGGTGCTCCGCGATGTTAAAAAAGCATTTGACAAGGTTTGGAAGAGAGGCTTGCAATTTAAGATCCTGCAAGTAGGCCTCGAAGCCATTCTTGAAGGGATTCTATGCGATTATATAATGCAGAGGAGAGCGTATATACAGATCAAAGAACACAAAGGCCCCGAGTTCGAGCTCGAATCTGGGGTCCCGCAAGGGGGCTGTCTCAGTCCCCTGTTATACAACATATATACACGTGACCTACCGCAACCTCTTTCCGAAGGTACGATATACGTCCAGTTAGCTGACGATATATCACAAATTTGTACAGCCGCTTACGTTCACAGGAAATTTATGGCGAGAAATACGGCTAGGGAGATATCTAACATCAACTCTTACGAGAGGAAATGGAAGATATCAACCAATGCCCCAAAATTCAAAATAATTCCCATGTTTCACAAGACCTTCAACGATATACGGGTAGAGGGGGAGAGAATCCCCTACTGCTTGGAAGGGACGGTTCTGGGGCTCAAAATCACCACTGGGGGATACCTGAGTCATATCGGGCGGACAGTCGCGAATAGCAAGAGAGATTTGAGAGAGTTTTATAGGTTCAACGACCTAACTCGCTCAAATAAACTCAAGATATTCAATGCGTGCATTCGCTCGAGACTCTTGTACCTCCAGGTGCCGCTGAACGCGAGCGCCAAGACTCACATTGCGAAACTACAAGTCATCCAGAACAAAGCGGTTCTACTCATTACAAACACCCGAAGAAGAGAACGTAAACAACAAAGGGAGCTCCACGACTCGGTTGGATTATCTCCGATCAACGTGGCGCTCTATGAGAGAGCTAAAAGGATATGGCAGGCCATTGGCGCCCGCTTGACCCCTGAATTCTCTCGTACACACTTAGAAATCGAAGCAGACCGACAAATAAGACCTTTCAAAAGTAGCAAGCTACAGACAGAAAATGACGTGATCCCAAAATACACCTGACAGAACTGAAAAAATACAAAGTAATTTGCAGGTTCCTTCAGCATATTCAAATTAAATTAAAAACCACTTGCAAAACGCAAGATTAAATAATTTCACACTCACTTTTAAAAAAATCCATTTAATTGATAACCAAATAATTTTCAAAAACTTTTTACTAAAGTCATAGCGGGAATAAAACCCCCGCCAAAAATAAAGGCTTGAATGCCTAAAGCAATCAATCGATCAATAGGATCGAAATCATAATTAAATTAACCACGTTTAATTTAATTATATAAACTATGGATTTATAATTCATAGTTTATCAAAAAAATACTAAACAACCACAAAAAACACACAAAACTTCACATTGACAGAGCTACCCTTTCACCAGGGATCTTTTTATTATTTCTCCTACACATCATCTATTCTTTAAACTCACCCTTTAACCACTTTACTCTCTTACTATTCTCTCTCTAATTCTACTTATATTTCATCTCTTATGTTGTCCAATGTCCAATGTCTCTTACTCTTCTGTGTGTCTTCTTACTTTCTCATGCTCTTACTCTCTTCTAACTCCCATAATTCTGTGAGTTTAGTAGTATATATTTGTTTCTGGAGACAGAGGTTATGGCCTATTATTATCCACTGGTGTCTTGGGTGGAGCCTCTTTTACTCCTATCAAAGGAGATAGAGATTTTGTTTCTGGTCAGAATAGCAGAGGCGCGATTGAGTTTCGCAGTCCCTTGCTAGCAAACAATGACGGCTGCTAACTAAACACTAGCCGCTGCTATCGTGTTTTTAGTTCTCCACCTGCATCTCAAGCTTTGTTTGAACAGCTGATCACTTCTGTATGTTTATGTGTATGTGTATACATTTGTTGCCGTCTAGAATTCATTTTTCTCGCCTCGAACAACATACATAATTATTTACATTCATGTTTTCTTAACTCATGTCTATTTCTCCTAGAAGTGTTCTTCTGTATTCTAGATGGGTTGATTATTCCCTGGCATATTATTTTAGTAATTAATGCGTGTGCCCAATTTCAAGATTTTATAGGTCCACCGGGCGCTCATTTGTGAGGTCCTCGCTTGGCCTACCTATCTTTCAATTTGGGTGCCACAGGCCTACTTTACTCTTGATATGAGCGTTACATCACAATTGCAGATCTTCCGTAATACCAGACTTTATGAAGCTTTCGAAGAACAGTCTTGCTCGAAACATGACCTGTTAGGCACTAATCAAGCTCTGTAGTCATCGTTGAAACCTTGTTCCTATGGTTCTTCGACACTATGCGCTTTAGAATTCTACATTCTATATCGTTCTGCTCTTTCTTTCAGAACTTGTCTTTAATTCTCATAAACATTCATGATGTTAGTAACAGTTCCTCTAAGGAACATTAATCATCTGGGCATTTTAGAATACAGGTACACCCTAAGTCTGCCCTCTTTAAAAGTCTTATAGATCCTTAATATTATTTTTAAATATTATTAAATTATTTTAAAATATTATTAAATTATTAAAATATTATTCAGAGTCCAACAGTAATCAGCCATCATGACTGTATCCCAGCATCCCTGATACTTGGTCTCCATCTCTTTCATGTCCTGATGGAATTCTCCCACTACTCGTCGCTCAGTGATCCCACATTCCCCTGAAACCGATCTATGTGTGAGAATAAGTAATGCATTTTAAAGCTCTTGTTGCATCCGAGAGTTCTGAAAGCAGTCAGCATATTGACGGAAAATTCTATGTAGTTCCTGACCTTCTTGTTGTCAAGAAAATTCTTCACGACCAAAAAAAAAGCCTTCCACGCTTCGAGTTCCAATTCGTTCATTGAATTTTCAAACTTTGATGTACTAACTGAGTTGAGGACCGTCAAAGAAGCCCGCTTTCAACTTCTCCATGGTCAATACTGAAAAAGCGTAGCACAAGTAATTGAAGCAGCAACCATCCTTGTCTAGAGCTTTGGTGAACTGTTTCATCTAGTCGAGAAAGATGTGCAGCGGTGGGAAGAGTATCTTGTGTCTGTTCACTAGAGGGTTTTTAGGAGGTTGCTTGCTTTGCAAGGCACCAATTGCTCCCGTACACGGAAATCCTTCTTTGTGTAATGCCGAGCTCGGTCTTTACTATCCCACATGCGCAGAAAGCATGGGTACTTGGTGAACCCGGAGTGTTGTTCCAACAAAAAGTTCACCATCTTCAGCTCAACGCAAATCAACCATACATGCTTATCATAACGAATTTTTGCCAGCAGGTAGTTCACCGTGCTTCATACTTCTCCTTAAGTGTACTCAAGTGAGCGAGGGGTACAAAGACAAAGTGGTTACCATTATGCAGCAAAACACATTTGAGCGATCGCTTGGTGCTGTCAAGGAACAGTCTCTAATATTTGGGTTAGTACTGTGGCACTCAAAACTTGTGCATATGCTGCGTAATATCTGGACAGTACACCAAGTACGTCTCTTCAGAGAAAAAAAAAAAACGGAGATATTTTTGATGTCTGCTGTGATAGAAGGTGACGCGAGCACTGTCAGAGAAGAGTTTTTTACTTCAATCTGGATGCCAACAGTTCGGCAAAGAACTTTGAGAAGCTAATATCGCTAACTAGATCATTTAGGCTCCTTTTGGAAAAAAGGATGTTGGGCATCATCGTAAAAAAATAAATCTTCCTCTCCTTTTTTCTTCAACAATGGAGTAGTAATCTTTATCACTAACATCAGGAAGTTATCCGAAGACAGGAACTAGAATTCCATCACAATGAGCTTTAAGACGATGTGCTGATTAAAGATCAGGATACTTGAGGCTGATCCGGTCATTTCTGTTGGTTTCATCAATTTAATAGCGCAGAAGAGGCAGTCAGTGCCACAGTTTTTCAGCTCCTTCCAAACTATAGGGTTTCCAAACTTCAAACAACTCTTCTTGCCCTTGGTCCAAAGACGCATATGCTCAGTGCATGTCTTGCATACCATTTTTGGCGCACAAGCTTTATTCTGGTCATCAAGTTTCATACCAAAGTAAACATGGTTACCATGCTTAATGAAATTTGGGACTGGATTCTTTTTAAGAACAACAGTGTATTCAACGCAGATGTTACATAATATATCGGGATTAATTTGCAAGATCTTCTGACCTAATCCATTTCATTCACCTGCAAAAGATTAACAGTTAGTCAGAGATTGACCAATATAAACTCTTCAGAATTTCTTTATTTAAAGAAATAAGAAAGATCTTTGCATCATATAAATAGAAGATACTCGCACATGTAAAATAATCTTATAAGACTTAATGTGGCGATAAATCAAAAAGTTGACCTGATTGAGCAAACCAATGTGATATTGGGATTCAGGACATAAAAAGTGTCGTAAATCAGCTAAAAAACTTAGACAACAAATTTGGTGTCGGCCAGTGTAATCTGTAACATATTCAAGGTTTTTATTATAGTCATTTGAAACCTTATGTAGTATTAATTTCGATTATATAAATACATTGAAATTAATACATATTTCAATTATTTCGTCCAATCATTGTATAACCACAGCTTCTCTGCCGTCTTGAGACTAGGAGGGTACGCAATCCTAAGTATGTCAACTGAGGCATTCTTTCCCATTCTACACCCAATGCCCACTTGCTGGATACAGACTGAGGCCGAGAGGGCGTGCCATACGTCGTGGGTCGTAAACATAATCTTAATTATAAAAGGATTGATTGAATGTGGAAAGGGTAAAACTGATAGAGTAAAAATCACATAAGTTGTAAGTGGGAGAACAATGGCCAGGAAAAGCTCCTCTTCCACCTTTTAACATCGAGATTTGGCTGCGAGAAAAGTCTTAAGGAGTAATTGCATAGAAGATGTGATTTGAAACGTTACCATGAAGTGGTTCTCTGCGAGAAAGTGAATGAATCCTAACCATAGTTGCTAGGTGAGAAAAACTGCAACGGTAACTATTAATAGCCGAATATTAACATATCGAGACTTAACCGTTTATAGTTGGCAATAGAGGGAGTCAGCGGAAACCGAGTGGAAAAATGTCGCTCAGTTTGCTTCTAACGTCGTTTTAGCAGCATGAGGATGCAAAATGTTGTTTCTTCATCGCTGCTCGCTCAATGACCTTGGTGTTCTTGTCAATTTTTATGGTTCTCCGAAGTGTAAGGTCATGTAAGCATCACAACATTCCCTCTTCCTGTTGTCACTCACCTCAAAACGACTTCAAAACAAGAATGTGAGCAATCGATTTCAATTAATCAAGGTAGCCCCAATCTCTATGAAAAATGCCGGTTCCAATTCAGTAAACAACAGCAAATTTACTCATTCTCAGTTTGATTTCAAGTTATAACTGGAAAAGTATGTAAATAGCCTTTTTTTGCTCTCTTTCCTACCTACCCTTCCTAGCAAATGATTATTTACCACATACCGTATTTTCTCTTGAAAATTTTGCGGGCAGTTCTAATGGTGCTATTCTACTATGTGGTCTACCGACATGTTTGATATTTTTGATATGCAGTCTCCATCAGCTTCAACCTTCTATATGGCATTTTATTCCGGGAAGGTAAAAGTTTAAAGAATACGGTAGTTAGTTTCGAAGGTTAAGGGATGTTTAAAGGTGGTGATTATATATATATATATATATATATATATATATATATATATATATATATATATATTATTTAAATGGTTTATGGTTTCCTACTTTATGATTCTAAGTTGCATGAAAATAAAGACCGACCACCTTTTAATTTATCCACTAACTATAAAACTAACTTATTAAACCCCTAACCTTCCGGTGAAATGCATGCTCTTTAGAAGAGTGAAGATTAGGTAAACTGCATATTAGAACATTAAACATGTTGTGGGCCACATATTAAAACAGCATCATCGAAAGTGCTATCAGGAATCTACTAACGCATATAATTAAAGCCTGGTGAACAGCATGGGTGTCGTTATTACAAAGGAAAAATGATGCATCAACCTAAAATTATGAATGATTAATAGATCTCTTTACCTTTTTATAGATGAAGGCTACCAATAGCTGCCAGAAATAAAGAATATTCAATGGCCCAGACAGACGTCCTATATATATATATATATATATATATATATATATATATATATATATATATATATATATATATATACATATAACAACTGCGCGTTCGATATTTTTGCTTTTGCGTTAATTATTAAAATGGAATAGGAATGGATTTTATTTAAGAGAATGCGATCAATAAACAGGGAAAGAACGAGGACTTGAAAACGGAAGTAAAATCAAATGAAGCAAGGGGTGAAATAAGAATTGCCAGTGTTTCTTCTACTTTTACTGCTGGAGCCTTGAGAGTACATTGAGAGCCTCCATTAACAAGTTCGTACAAAGTAAACAACGGCATAATTCCTCTTTGATAACCAGTTAATAAATTAAAAGTCCTGTCAGGATTCAGACTTTTCGAATGAAATCAAGCGTTTGAATGAATTCGATCATTAAAATAAATAACACAGGAGTTCTTGTTCGACAATTGGTTTAAAAATGTGTTTTTATTTGAGTAGAATGGGGTATGGCAATTGCCCAGAATTTTTTTTTTAATTTAAACTGAAAAAGAAATCGTTAGACCTATTGGACCAATTTGTCGGGCAGGAAAATTTTTGTATGTTTTTTTGTTTGATAGAAGATGGGTTTGTGTGGGGGATGGGAGTCGGCGATCCTACTTTTGGGGGTCAATAATTACTAATGATGAGTTTTAAAGTGTAAGAGGTTTGCCTGACACTTATTTATATAAAAAACAACAAAACGAGGACGTAGCCATTAAAGAATTACAGAAAGGTTTCTATACAAACTGGTTAAGTAAGAGGAAATGAAAATTTGTGTAAGGGACATACGCCAAGTACATTGTAGGTAGGAAGGTCGAGTGACTTCGATCCTTTAGGAATTCGGTATATTTAAGGAAGAACGTAAAATATGATTTCTCTTTGCAGATAATCCTACTTTTCAGCTCACGGTCCTTAAAAATTGACTGAATTCTAAGATATTGGTCTTTTTGGAATGCGATTTTTTACTTAATGAGACACACTGAAATAACTATTGAGGAGCGAATAATTTCATTTAACGAAGAAGGGATGAAAGTAAGAAGAGGAACTACTAAAGATCAAGAATCACAAAGCCTGGATTAGCGATCCAATCTTGAGTATCAGATTAATTGATTGGGTGCATATCTATTCCCACAGAAGTAAGAACGTAAACCTCTGGAGGAGAACCCTGTGGCAAGGAGTGGAGTTAACCCGCAGGAAAAAAAATGCGATTTTAAACGCTTTCGCGTTCATTCTCTGACTGAGACCTTGTTAAAGACGAATGTACAGGGTCTGACAGAAAGTTTGCTCCGATTTCAAATGTTAATAAAAAATAAACATGAAGATACAAGAAAAAACTTTTATTTTTATGAAGTACATTAAATGTCATTTAATTTGTGTTTCAGTTAGCAACCCACCATGGCCTAGAGTGGAGAGGATAGTGCATTTGTTGTTGAAGAGTTTGTTAAGAACGGTTAATCCGTTCTTACGACGCAACGTTCTTTCCAAAGACACTTTACGCTCCGTCGTCACAATGTTAGTCTAAAGTTGGAAACCCACCGACGAATTGTTTTTCCATCCGGTTCGGGATCATGACGACGAAGTGTAGTGTCTTCGGAAGGAACGTTGCGTCGTTACGACGGACTCACCGTTCTTAACAAACTCTTTAACAAAAAATGCACTATACTCTCCACTTCATTCCATGGTGGATTGGTAACTGGAACACAAAATAAATGGCATTTAATGTACTTCCTAAAAATAAAAAGTTTTTTCTTGTATCTTCATATCTTTGTTTTTATTTACCTTTGAAATCGGGGCAACATTTCTGCCGCACCCTGTACTTAGAAGTAATTCTATTTTTCATTTTTTGCGGCTAATTTTCATTATAGGATGTGAATAAAATATACTTCGTTTTCAATTCGTCTTGAACGTGAATTCAGGTAAGTATTATCAATGTTATTTATTATTAATGCTATTAACTTAATAATTGTTGATTTCGTGACGATTGCCGCAAGTTGAAATTTACAAAGGTTCGTTTCATACTTTACAATTTAACTCATATTTAGTCACATGATGCTTTAAGGTATAGATTGTGTTAGTTGGTGCGTTGCTTTGATTATGTTTAGCGATAATTACTAAGGCATAAGCTTATTTTATGTGACGTTGATAGGCGTCAACTTTACCTTGTAGGAAAACGGTTGAAGTTTAAGCAATTGAATGATTAGCTTTCCGAACAAAATATTCAGTAAAAGTCGTTAAGTTTTTTTTATAAGTGCAATATATTAATTCATGTTAATAATGAAATTGATTAGAGTACTGATATTTGATAGTTGGAAGGGATCGCTAGAAATCTGGTAATGGCTTTAGATGCAAGATATGAGCCCCTTTTATTTTTTACTGGGCTTTCTCATGTTAATTGCATTGTAAGTTATTATTACAAGGATTAGATGTTTTCAAGGTTTCTCACTCATTTTGCCTTATTGCAAGCTTTCCAATCTTTTTCTATGGCCATCTAGGTCTTAAAGTAATTTCACTCTTTCTTTCAATACTTTTTCCTAATTTCTATATCTATGAATATCCTCCGTCCTTTTCTTCCCAGGTGCGAAATACAGAGCTTGAGTACAAAAGAAGAGAAGAATTGCCATTTCACGAAATTTTGGAAATATTAAATAGTTAATTTGGATAAAGATTGAATATAATACTTTGCTTCCATACAACAGACCGACTGGAAAGTAAAATTATTTTATAAATTCTAATTTGGGGCTGTCTTCAACGCTGCCATTGGTAATATCTTATGAACTGGGAAGTCGATTATAATAATTATGATAAAGGAAGTTAGAGGGGAATTTAGAGTAGAGCAAACAGAAAGCGAGAAGGAATAGGAGTCCCCTCCCTACCTTCTCCTTGATATTGTAAGAGAAGGAGAGCAGCTATCACCCGTTTGTCGCCACCAGATGGCGCAATTACAATCCAACCCCCCAAGAAAATAGGCGAACGAGGGCGTGAGAAATGCTTCCTTACAAGTTAGTTTTTTTGCTCTAATAAACCCCAAAAGAGGGATTTCATTTCCAAAAATAAGTCGAAACTCTAAAAGGATTTTTTTACTTAATGAGACACACTGAAATAACTATTGAGGAGCGGATAATTTCATTTAACGAAGAAGGGATGAAAGTAAGAAGAGGAACTACTAAAGATCAAGAATCACAAAGCCTGGATTAGCGATCCAATCTTGAGTATAAGATTAATTGATTGGGTGCATATCTATTCCCTCAGGAGTAAGAACGTAAACCTCTGGAGGAAAACCCTGTAGCAAGGAGTGGAGTGAATTCGATAAAATCTGCGGCGAGAAAACACCATCCCATGAGATGTGTAGTTGAAATATAAAAGGATGTTTGTGGGAGGCGGATGGCTACAAAGTATAATTTATGGAGCATTGTTAAGTGCGTTATAACGATTGTTGTTATTTATATTTGAAACTAGAAAGAAAAAAACAACGAGGGGCGAAAGGGATAATTGTGAGTAGTGTCTCGTATAGAAAGTGGTTAGAGAAAAATGAGAATGTGTGACAGCCTCGAAAGAGAATCAAATTAACTGAAATTATTGAAGTAATGACGATGAAATCAGGCATAGATATAAATCCTATTTAAACAGGTGCTATGCCGAGTTTCATTAGAGGGGTACTTTTGAAGCCTATTGAAACAATGGCAGTAAGAATCTAATTCAGCCATTCTTTAAGTTACTTAAAACTAAAAAGTGAAAACCAAGGAGGGTATCTCCTCCAGATATAACTGATCGATTAGGTCTCCTTTGAGGATATAATTGATCGCTTTGGTCGCCATTGAGAATATAATTTATCGATCAGGTCGCACTTGAGGATATAATTGATCGATTAGGTGGCACTTGAGGATATAACTAATCGATTAGGTCGCCCTTGAATATATAATAGATCGATTAAGTCTCCCTTGAAGATATAAACTGATCGATTAGGTCGCACTTGAGGATAAAACTGATCACTTAGGTAGCGCTTATTAATATATTTTTTCAATTAAGTCGCACTTGAGAATATAACTGATTGATATGTCACACTTGAGGATATAATTGATCGTTTAAGTGGCACTTGATGAATATATGATCAATTAAGTAGCACGTAAGGATATATTTGATCGATTAGGTCGCACTTTACGATATAATTGATTGATTGAGACTTAGGAAATCCTTCGACCGTAAATAAGGCGCTATCCTATGATCTCTAATATTAAAGATTCCATCAAAACATATCAAAATTCAGGCGTCGACGCGATTATGGAGTGACAGCGGGTATGGCGGGAATGCTGCCAAGACAACAGATAAGGAAGAGCCTGAATCTCGCTCGAGCATCAGGCTTTAAATTCTCTTAAAACATTTTCCCGTTTGCTCTTTGGAATCGGGCCGGCAAGGAGGGATGGGGTGCAACGGGAAGCATTTGGAATTTATTTCAATGTGACCTGGTAGGAATTTATTAAGAAGGATTGAATAAGAAGTAAATGAAAATGAATGAGGTGGGAGTATAACAGATGGGAGCGGGTAGGAATTTAATCAAATAGGACTGGGTGTGAATTTTGTATTTATGATGGGCTTCACTTTAAAGAAGGGTAGAACAATAGCGGTCTTCATAGCACTTTTCCTATAATATACGCGGTGCAACTCTGTAATTTAAGATATAATCAAGCCGCATATCTTTTCCTGCTAGCTATTTTCTCATATTTGTCTAAATTTCATCTTCAGGGTCAGGGTACAATTTCATACTGTTGAGCGTCTTTCTTGTTGCAAAGTGAATCTTGATGGATTTATAATCTCCGTTCTATGACTTTCAGAATTGTTGTTAAAATGCTTATTTTGCTAATCTTTTTGTACACAATATATTTTTAGGGTGGGATTCTAATTTTTTTTATTTAGATTTTTAGTCGCGAGCGACTCTACATCTCACTATGTCGGTCGGTCGGTCTTCGATTTGCTGTTTTATTGTTTTTGTAATAACATTGTAACTATTAAGCCTATTCTAACGAAATTTGAAACCCTTATGTTGTTTAACATTCTCTTTGAGTTATATAATTTTCAAATCCTCCTAAGGTTAGCCAGGGAATTATTTTGTTTTGGCAATAACATCATAACTATTCGGCCCATTCTAACGAAATTTGAAACCCTTATGTTGTTTTACATTCTCGTTCGAATGATATAATTGCCAAAGCCCTACCGAGATTGCTCTAAAATTTAGTTTTGGCAATAACATCATAACTATTCGGCCCGCGTGCGAGTCTAGTCGCGAGCGACTTTACATCTCACTATTTCGGTCGGTCGGTCTCCTATTTGCTGTTTTTTGGTTTTTGTAATAACCAAATAACTATTCGGCCTATTCTAACGAAATTTGAAATCCTTATCTTTTTTTACATTCTGGTTCGAATGGTATAATTGCCAAAGTCCAACCGAGATTAGCTCGAAAATTATTTTGCTTTGGTAATAACATCATAACTATTAGGCCAATTCTAACGAAATTTGAAACCCTTAAATTGTTTAACATTCCATTTTAAAGGATATAATTGCCAAAGTTCCCCCAGAATTAGCTCGGGAATTATTTTGTTTTGACAATAACATCATAACTATTCGGCTCATTCTAAAGAAAGCTGAAACCCTTATGTTGTTTTACATTCTCTTTTAAATGATATAATTGCCAAAGTCCTCCCAAGGTTATCCTGGGAATTATTTTGTTTTGGCAATGACACCATAAATATTCGGCCGATGCTAAAAAAAATTTGAAACATTATGTTGGTTTACATTCTCTTTCGAATTTTATAATTACTAAAGTCTTACCTAGGTTAGCCCGGGAATTATTTTGTTTTGGCAATAACATCATATCTATTCGGCCCATTCTAACGAATTTTGAAACCCATATGTTGTTTTATATTCTCTTTCAGATGATATCCAAGGTCCTCCGAAGGTTAATCTGAGAATTATTGAAAGTTATGAAGGTCGTAAGGTCATAAATCAGAATAAGTGAGAGCACGCAACTTTTTTGATCAGCAACACCTTGCTTTTAAATAGGTTTGTGTAAACATAATGAGCAAATTATTGCACCCTCCCTAACTTACAAAATCCAGCCCTATATAATATCAGAGGAATGGTTTCTCTATTTTAGAATTTATAATGAATTCATTCTTCAATTGTAAAAATTAGAGGCATACTTTCTAACATAACCTAACCAACTAAAGGGGAGGAGGTGGCGCACCTCCAATCGGAAGGAAGGGGGAGTCTCAGGGCTGCTATTTTCTGCATTTTAGAAAGAATAGGCCGATCAGATCGCTACTGGGAACACCTAAAAAATAAACTCAGACCAAAACCCAGTTGCCAGACGCGTATGGATTTTAGGCCACCGAGCGAAGAATTGTTGTGAAGCCTGGGTCCTTGCATTAAGGAGGTTCGGATTGCCCTTTATAATACACTTTTATTCCTCCTTCGCTCTTATCCTATCATTATTTTTTCTTCTGAGTGAAAATTCTCTGGATAGTTGCATCCCTTTAGGCTCTCAAGGAGCAAAAGTATTACCCATTAGTTATCATGTCTCCAATTATATATATATATATATATATATATATATATATATATATATATATATATGAAAAATGCTCACAAAGTGCACGTGAGTCAAAGTTATGCAGATACACCCACAAAGGAAAAGTGAAAAACGATTCCGAGCGCTTTCGTCTTTATTCTTAAAGACCTTGTCAAGGAATGAACAGGTAGCTGGACATACATTGCCTTAAATATGGTAGGAAGGATTAGCCTACCCACCTCTGAATTTTAATTTGGGAACAAAATCCTGAAATAACTTTATTTGAGATTTTATGTATGTAGTGATAATTGGGTCTAGCATGAACAAACCAGGGCTAAGGTTGAAATTTTGGAACGCGTTAATGGAGATACATTCTCATATATTTCTTGAAATATAATTACCGCATTTTATGAAAAAATTCAGTAACTAACTATTAATCTGCACTTAGGCAGTAAATCTTTACACCAAATAAACACTTAACACATTATATATACCAAAAAAATTGGTCTTAAGACTAACGGGAGTTTAATTAGCCCTCTGTGGTGTTTCGGCTCAAGTTATCGGCTATACCATTATTGGAGCCTTTTATATAGGTTATGGTAAATTGGTACTCCATTAACAATAGACTCCATCGCATGAGCCTGCCATTCTGGCTTTTGCTGTTACGCAAATATGACAGAAGCCGGTGATCGGATTCGATGTTAAACTCACGACCTATCAAATAGAACTTGAATTTTTGTATGCCCTAAATTATGGCTAGCGTTTCCTGTTCTATAGTTGCATAAGTTCTTTCTCGGCTCGATATTTTTCGGCTCGCATAAGCTATGGAAAAAAGGGTACCATCGTCTTCGTATTGCACCAGGACACAACCGGTTCCTTCACGACAGACATCGGTGCGGATCCCAAACTTCTTTTGGGGATTAGGTAGTCCGAGGATGGGTGCTAAAATTAATTTTTCCTTCGACAAGTTAAACTGGGAGATAGCGTTAGGATTATATCTAACGGGGTTGGGGAATTTTTTCTTTAAGAGATCATTAATGGATGCGGCTATCACGGCTAATTGGAAGACAAATCTTCTGTAGAACGACGCTGTACCCAGGAAAGAACGCACCTGCTTCTTTGTCCGTGGTAGAGGGATCTTAGCAATGGCCTCGAACTTTTCCTGTTGAGTGGTTAAACGTTTTTACCTATTTCAAATCCCAGATACGAGATTGACTCATAAGCGAAGTGGCATTTAAATAGTCCGACTGTTAATACATGCTCGCTGAGACGATCTAACAAAGCTCGAAGTGAGTGTATGTGTCGCTCCCATGTACGTGTAGCCCCGTATACATTGTCGAAATAGAACGACACGTCGCTCAAACCATCCACAATTCGACGCATCATCCGATTATAATTGTTTCCAGCCGTGAACAAACCAAATGGCAATCGGGTGAATTGCATCAAGCCTTAATCCGTTGCAAACGCGGTTAGCCTCTTGGACGCTTCGGCTAACGGGATTTGGTGATAGGCCTTGCATAAATCCATTTCGAAGATGTATTTGTCGTCCTCAAACAGGTGTAGGCTTTGGTCAATTAGCGGAATAGGCTGGGCGTCAAAAACGGTAACCGAGTTAAGTTTCCTAAAATTTACACAGATTTGAAAAGTATGGTCAGGTTTTCGGACCATCACTATCGGCGAGCAATAATCGGAGGACGAAAGCTCGATAATCCTCAACTGTAGCAGATTCTTTACTTCTGCGTTAAAGGCGGATCAAAGATGAATCGGGAGGGGATAAGATTTAGATCTAATGGTTTCTTGTGTCTTGCATTTGATCTCATAACCAAACTGTTTGGAGCACCCTGGTTTCTCGGAAATCACATCGGGGATTTCCTTCAATAGGGCGGACAATTGTGAATTTCTGAGCAGGCCATGGTGGGGGTTCAAATCTTACTCCGTTGTTGAGTCGTCCTGGGGGAAGGATAATGAGAGTAGAGGATATTCGTTATCCGCCTCTACGCACACCGTGTTTACCACCTGAAGAGGTTCACATGGGTATCAAGCTTTCATGGTTCCTACTTCATCCAACGTCACAATATTATAAATACACGCTCGGCGGTAATACTGCTTGAGCATGTTTATGTGATACATTCTATGGCCTGAGGAATTTTCAATCAAGTAATCAACGGGGCCACGAGCTTCTATGACCGGGAAGGGACCCTTCCATTGGGATAGCAACTTATTTGTCTCTGTAGGCAGTAATAACAAAACTTCGTCGCAAGGCTTTAATTTTCGAGCTTTTGCTTTTAAGTCGAAATAAGTTCTGCATTTTTCTAGATTACATTCCGCGTTTGAGCGGGCCAACCCCGCACATTTCTCCAAGCGTTCGCGCAGCTCGATCACATATGCATAGGAGGATTTAACTTCTTCATCTAATTGTGGATTAGTGAAGAGCTCCATAAGGACGCTCCTAGGTCCTCGGACGTTACGTCCGTACAACAATTCGAAGGGGGCGAGACCCAGAGTTCTGTGCTGAATCTCTAGGCACACAAAGAGGCGACTGGTAGGTACCGATGCCATTCTCGAGGCTGAAACTGACAGAGCTTTCTTCTCACTACCTTTAGGGCACCATTTAATTTTTCACATAGGCCGTTTGCAGGAGACTGAAAAGGGGTGGTAAACAGGGGTTTTTTCAGGAGTAACTTGCCCACGTATTCCATCAGTCCGACGTGAACTGACGGCTTCAATCTGAGAGGGTTTTTTTAGGGATGCCGACTCGAAAAAAAATGGAGATGAGGACCTCTGCACAGGAAATACCGTCAATTTTTCTGAGGGCAACTGCGCCGGGAAAACGAGTGGCGCAGTCTATCAAAGTGAGGATATAGAAGTGCCCATCACTAGACGGGGAATGGATGAGCTCAACCAAGTCTATAACCACTCTGAAGAAGGGTTCGGAAATAACAGAGGTTTTCTGCAGGGGAGCCGGCGGTACCCGACCTTTAGCGGTAAATTTCTGGCACAGTTCGCATGACTGACTATACGGCGATCTCTTAGCTGAAACGGGCCAAAAAAATCCGTAGAGAGGTTTTGTTGTGACTGAAATGTCCAGCCATTAAGCCATCATGTGCGATTTTTGATACCCGTTGGGAGTAACACCAAGGAATGCACAAAACTTTATCCGACGGGGAGGTTACTTCAGCCGTCGTTGGAAATAGTAGTGAATTCTCCACGACGTATCTTATTCGTTTGTTCACACGAACAGATTTTATTTGGTTTTACGCTGCCTTCTCTCCCAGGTGTTGGAGAGTCGGAGAGTCTTTCTGGGCAGTAGCGAAGGCTTTGGAATTAAGCCCCTGGTATTCCGGGTTCTCAAGAGGAGATAAAGGAGGCGGGGTTACTTCCTTCTTATTTGCTTGAATAAGAAGGCTGAACCACCGGCTTTGGGGAGAGCTGCGTGCACTGGCCTATTAAGACGGAACAAAATTGATAGGCGCTACCACTACCTCGGTCCAGCCAGTGAAGTAATGACACTGGATATAGCATCTAACTACGGGGAACTTGCTTGATCTACCCAGGAAGTCCTCGACGACCGCGAACCTCTTGTCCTGGGGTTGACTGGGGAAGGCAATTTATATGATACGAAGATAAAGGTGCACCCCGCATCACGTACAAATGTCGAGACTCGGCAACCATTCACTAATCCAGTCTCGAACTTTGGTCATCCAAGAGAACTCTTTTTAAACAAAAAGTTTACCTGTTGGTCAGGGGAATTCGATATAGACGAAGGGGGCACTGAAGCACGAGGTTATTGTTTGGGGAGTGATGCGGTGATGTTGTGCACTTGTTGACTCGAGGACGACCTAAGCCTCGAATTATGGGGGCAATGAAAGCTAATGTGACATAGGGTGCCACAATTAAAACATGTAACGGGGTTTCTAGGGTATGACGATGACGAAGGGGTTAGATTACTTAGGGGCTTAATTTCTCTCTGATCCTTAGATGAAAAGAATTTGGATTTGGAGGGTCCGGAGGTCTTGACAAATTTAAGGTTTTTTTTTGGCTGGGGTTTCTGGGGATACCCACATTTCTTTGGAGACTAGGGCTAGTCCCTTTTAAACTCTCGCGGATAAAGTTTCTGATTGAAAGCATGTATATCCGCTTCCTCCACGCACTAATTGAACGTAGCGGCTTGCCTGTCCTTGACGAATGCTCGTATCTCTTGGCGCAGGGTACACAATAATTAGTCCTTAAGAATGAAGTCGACGAGAGAGTCGAACTCATTCCCCACTTGTGCTCAATTTGGCCAGATTTAGAGATGGCTCTGCAGGATAAAGCAAAATTGACAGTATGTTTGACCAGGCTGAATTCTAGCAGGTCTAAATTTCATCCTATACTCCTCGGAATTTAGATTAATGAGACCAGTAGCTAGGACTTAAGGGTAGAATAATCCACAGACGCCTCAGATGATCACGAGATGAATATATCACGGAGACGGGTATTAAGCAGAGGCAGTAATCTGGCGATTCTCTCTGTTTCTATGTCCCAATGATTCACCTCAAAGATTTTTTGAAGTGTGTCAGGTACGAACACAGGTCTTCGTTATCTTTGTATGCTGGAAGTTTTATCGTAGGTACTTGCGTAACTCCAGGCCGGAATCCAACGGGATTGACTTCCACCTGATCTTTGTTTAATGCCGTTTCATGTGCGCGAGTTCGTTCACTCTCTTCTGCTTCTCTTTTCGCTTGCGCCTGTTCTCTTTCCATCTGTATTCTTCTTTCTTCTGCTTCTATTTTCGCTTGCGTCTGTTCTTTCTTTTCCTCTCTTCCCGTCCTTTCTTGTTTCTGGACGTAGGCAATTAATTATTTTCTTGCTAGTCCAAGAATTTGGCCTTGTTGGTGGAACCATTCGAAAAACGACATTTTACCTATGTCCGTCAAAAACCCACCGATGTACGCTAAAGATACTTATGTAACCACGAAACGAGTAGTTATCTGCCTAACCCAACCTTACCACCCAAACTTTCTGTTAATTAGAATGCCATTACCTAAAAAACTAATTGACAGCATTAACGGGCTAACCACAATCAACTAACAAAAATTTATAGACCGAATTTATACTCTTATTATGTTCAATTTTCCTTTAACGCTAAGGCACAAATTTGTTACTAATCAAGGTATGCAACACAATCAACTATTATTGAGTTCTTCTAAGTACCCCAAAACTTGTCACCAATTTTATGTCTTGGTTTACGGCCAAGTACTTATGCACGTTTGATTTGTACATAGTTAAT
Organism: Ceratothoa steindachneri; assembly: GCA_963969495.1. NCBI lineage: Eukaryota > Metazoa > Arthropoda > Malacostraca > Isopoda > Cymothoidae > Ceratothoa > Ceratothoa steindachneri. Next base: position 162,302,432 of record OZ018326.1, read on the forward strand.
CCGTTCCACTTTTCTCTAAGAGTGCTCTAAATTAATTCTTTAACCAGGGAGGTTTCATATTATGATATATTTATTGCCATTTCTGCGTCCAAGGATATAATTAAATAACTCCGGCAAAATATACTTTTAATTACATAAAAAAATAAAATATTAAATCTTTAAATACGCTTTCGCACGGAATGGGAAATAACAAAAATGAATAAATTTTGGATTCATTTTACCTTTTACTCAGAGTGGGTCGACAGTTGGGTGACCTTGAAAGTGAGCTTCCTCGCTGAGGTGATTTGGAGCGAGTTGGGCTGGAAACTGCCTCACTGAGGTTTGGTGAGCGTGGGGATGTGTTGTGGGGAAACAACTGATGCTTCTCCCTGGACTAGTTGAAGGCGTGTGACGAGGCTTCTTACGATTTGACGATGGAAGTGAGGGGATCTTGGATGGATGTAAGATATTCCGATCCTTGTGTTACCAACTCTGGCTTCTAGATGATGAAACTTAACCAATATGTGAATCCTTTATCGACTGGGAAATCACGTTGGTGTTCCTAAATGGTGAGGGGTATCTGTTTTTTTTCAGAAAACTGAGATTGGGAATTTTCTCTGGACGATAATGTTATGAGAGTTGTTCTCGAGACCAATGGTTTGCTCTTCTAAGTGACCAAAGGAACAGCCTCAGAAGGGTAGGTCCCGCTCGGTTCCAACTATCTTCTTTATTCCCTGTTTGACTTAAGGACTCGTCTTATCTCTAGGGCTACACGGATTCTCTTTAAGTTTCTCAAGATCGAACTATATATACGTCGATTATCCCCTGGGGGGGGGAGACGAGGGAGTTTAGGAGGGGCAAACCCTCACTAGCCAACAGTTTAGCCCCTCTCCTAGGGCATAAATTTTCAACACTATGAAACTTCGCCCCTTCAGATTTACGCTCAAGAAAGGTGAGATTTCGTTTAGTTAGTGAAAATAGACATAAACAATCAAGGGGACAGTGAGCCTGTTCATTGATTTTATGCCGACCTAGCCTTAGGTAGCAAGATTTTCATTCTAACGGCTCTCACGCCCTCCTGTATTAATATTAACAGACTACACCGAAATCCTTTTTTGAGAGTGACTACGAATGATCTTAGGGCAGCGTTTAAAGGTGGGAGAAGTCTTGGCCCATGTGGAACGTAACGGTTGACGCTGTATAAACAAATTATCGTTATATTCATTCCTCCACAGAGCTCTTTCCCTACCAAAAACATTAAAATTTTTTTAATTCCCCAGATTATCGCGAGGGCCTCTCGTTCACAGTGTAATTATTTCTGCGTAGTAGAAATTCCCGACTTGCATATGCGATGGGAAACCTCTCATCATTTTCCCTGTACTGGACTAGAACAGAGCCTATTCCCTCGTTGCTTGCTTCTGTTCGTAAGCCAATTGGTTCTTCGGGATGAGTCAAGCGTAATATGGTGCAACCACATGTTTCCTCTTGAGTTGATCAAAACTTTTAATCGGCTGTGGTTTCCATACGAGGTGCTCAGGAGCCTTTTTTTCCAAAGTTTTCACAAAGGAGCGGACAGTGAGGCGAAATTCCGAATAAAGCGCCGGTAAAAGGACACGGAACCGATAAAGGATCTTAGTTGCTTCTAGCTTACGGGCAGAGGCATTTCAACAATGGCTCAGATTTTATCCTCCTGGGGAGCTAGCTGGTTATCTCCAATTCGGAATCCTAACAAGTCGATTGTATTGTAGGCGAAGTGACACTCACTGGGAACAATAGTTAAATTATGCTCTCGAAGTCCTTTGTAAAAGTTCCTGTAGAGCATTCAGGTGCTGATTACACTTATTCGTAGCCACATAAATATTATCAAAGTAGAATGATATGTTTAGCAACCCATCTAATATCCTTCTTATCATCTGATTAAAATTACCGCATGCAGTAGCGAGACCAAAATACGGTTACTGAATTTAATTTCCTAAAATCGATGCACATCTGGTATGATTCAACTTGTTTCTTAACCATAACAACAGGAGAGCAATAATATTATTTTGACTGCTCTATTATTTTCAAATCTAACAGCTTGTCAATCTTAACATTAAATGCTTCTCTTAGGCGTATGGGCAGCGAATACAGCTTAGATCGGATGAGTTCTTGAGTGGTCAATTGGATGTTGTGTTCAAATTGCGCTACACACCCAAGCATTTCAGAGACGGCGTCACCTAATTGTTTCAGGAGGGACTGTAGTTGAGTTTTCTGAGGAGACGACAGATAGTCTCTTTAGTTCGGCCTACGAGAGTTAGGATGCGTCTGGCAAGACCTGTAGGGGATATTCGCTATCTTGCTATATGCAGGCGACTTTTATTACACTTAGGAAGTTCATCGGATAATTAGACTCGATAGGCGATTCTTCATCTATAGCCACAATCTGGTTAGCCCAGGCGAGTAATTGAAACTTCTTCCGGTTGGCGTTTTAATCAAATAATCAACTGGTCGCGTTTCTCGATTAGGTGATAGGGGACCTTCCATTGGGTGCAATAACAAGAAATCCTCACCTGGCTTAAATTTTCAAGCTTGAGATTTGTAGTCGAATTAAGTTTTATATTTATCCAGTTTAACATCCGAATTTTGATGCGCTATTTCGGCGCATTTCTCTAACCTCTGGCTTAATTCAAGCAGATTGAAGTACGAGGATTGGATTTCTTGATCCAGTTTTTGATTCGCATATAGTTCATTCATTATGCTCAAGGGGACTCGTACATTTCTTCCGTATAGTAATTCAAACGGAGCGAAAATCAAAGTGCGATGGGGAATTTCTCTATACGCAAACAGAGCTGCCTGAATATATCTTGGCCAAGCTCTTGGCTGCTCGTCAGATAATTTCATCAGAATGGCTTTAAGACTGCAATTTAAACTTTTCCACCTCCCATTTCCGGCTGTAAAGAACGGGGTCGTAAACAACGGTTTTATCATAAGCAACTTGCCCACATATTCCATCATTAGGGACTTAAATTGGGGGCCACGATCCGACAATATCTCTTTCGGCAGCCCAACACGGGAAAAGATCGGGATGAGTGCATCGGTAAAAGAGATGCTGTCATCTTGTTAAGTGGCACAACCTCGGGGAATAAAGTGGCGAAATCAATCAGAGGTAAAACATAACTATGACCCTCACTTGAAGGTGGGTGAATCGGCCGAATCAAATCAATCGCCACTCGAGAGGAGGGTTTGAAGAATAATGGGCTCCTCTTTAAGGGTGCAGGCTTGCCTTGCCCTCTAACTGTAGTCTTCTAGCAGATGTCACACGAGTGGTAATAACAGAGGATTTCGCCTGATGCACTTGGCCAAGAAAAGTATTTAAAGTCCCATTTTGCCGTCTTAGTGTGGCTAAAATGATCTGAGAACAGACCTTCGTGGGCGGTTCAAAGAATGGGTCTGACATGGGAGCGAGGCATATAATACTTAGAACTCTGTGCTATTGTCTGACTAGCACACGCGATAAAGGTCATCCTTAACAATAAAGGAGATTATTTTGTTTCTCCTAATAGTCTCTCGCATTTTGTTTTGCGCTTTTATCGAAAGTGGCGAGGAGATTCACAATCTTTCTCATTTTTCCGAAAATCCTCGTTCAGGAAATTTGGGCAATCTGAAGGGCCAGGGGTTTGCTGAGGTGTGGGCGCTTCCGATTCTTTAACTGCTCGAACTCGAATGGTCACTGGTTGATTCACTGGGGGGAGGGGGGGATACCTTCGAACTCTTCCCAATTAGAACAGCACAGAACTTGATGGGCACTGTGACGACCTCAGTACAGTCAGAGAAGTAGGCGCACTCGATGTAGCATTTCATAATGAGGAATCTCTTAGCGCGCCCCAGGTAATCGTGTGCTGCTGCAAACTTGTCATGATCTGGTGCTACAGATGGAAGTAATCAGTCAGGGTTTAGTCTTAGACAGGCCAGTCATCTTGATGAACTTATCCCTGTTGTAGGGAACAAATTTGGTTTTAAGGGCCTTTGCTTTGGAAGAGTGCGGTTCAGTATTCTTCCCTTCCTTTGGATACCACTTCTAATTGGTTGCATATAAATCCTCATCCACGATGCCTTCTTTAAATGTTAGGCACTCCCGGTCTTTCACAAAGGACCTGATCTCCGAAAGAAGTAAGGCTAATAGTTGGTCTTTGAGGACGCAGTCAACTAAAACATCGTCTTTCTGGCTGACTTTGGACGCATCTAGCCAGAAATTAAAAATACGCTGCAAGGAATATCCAAACTGTCAGAATGTTTGGTTAGGTTGGATGCGACAGTGCCGGAACTTTGGACGATAAAAGTCTGGAGTCATATTATAGGCAGTAAGCAATTCGGCTTTTAACGTGAGATAATCGATGGTTGCCTCTGATGGGAGCGAGATGAAAAGGGTACTGATGTGAATACTATGTAAAGGTAACGACTTTGCTACGCCATCTGTTTCAATATCACAATGATTCACCTCAAAGATTTTCTCGAAGTGAGTGAGGTATGACCAGAAATCTTCTCCTTCCTTGAAAACAGGAACTTTACGGATGCAGTTTATTGCACCTTGGTCCTAGAAGTAATTGAAGACGTTTCGTTTCTGGCCCTGGTCATTTCTAGTTCATGCAAACGAATTTTCTCTTTATTCTCTTTCTTTCATTCTATCTTCACGTTCTTTCTCTTCCCTTTTCCTTTTCTTTCCCTTCTGTCCGCCCTTACTGCTCTCTCTTCCTTTTGGATGTACGCTATTAAATCCATTCCATTCAATCCAAGAGCCTCACCTTGTGCTTTGAAAACTTCGAAAAACGACATGCTGTCGTATTCACAAGACTTCCACGAAAAAAAACACACGCACAACAAGGGAACGTAGCGGGGTTGTCAACCCAATTTAATCATAATTCCTTAGATTAATTTCACTCGAAAGCACTAACGTAAGTGCAAATTGGTTTTGCCGAACCCGAAAATAAAATCACAAAAAAGAAAGAAAAAAAACAACAATATTTCGCACGATTCGAATTTTATTCCATTCGCTCACTCGAAATACTTTCTTCATCTGAATTCGATATTTTACAATATCTGTTTATTTTAGCTTTGCTGTGATTGAGACTGTATGGCCTCGGTGTCTTACACCTTAAATACGCAAAAGAAATGCAATTCCTTCTGATTCTTTCAAATATGGCACAGTCACAAACAAAAATTATAAAATTCTTTAAAACTTATAAATAAATAAATTACAAAGGTCAATGGAATAATGTAAACAAAATTTAATTTTAAGTAGCTTATGCAAGTAGATTTTTTTTCCACAGTTTTCTGATAGCCAGAACCAAACTTCATAAAACCTGACACCAGTTTAATAAAGGTATATATATATATATATATATATATATATATATATATATATATATATATATATATATATATATATATATATATATATATATATATATATATATATATATACAGTGATCCCTCGCTACTTCGCAGTTCAACTATCGCGGATTTTGAAAATATTTATATGGAAAATATTTCGCGGAGCTTCTGGAAAATTCTAGAAAAATTGCGATATATGAACACCTAAAACTTTTCATTAAATCCATTAAAAATATTAATAATAAATATTATTTCCTAATCTATGAACAACAAAACAAGCGTAAAATCGCAAAAAAGCATATACAGGGGTATTTGAACTTGTAACTCACATGACAAAAAAAAGAACCATCTAGAACTCGATGTGCATACAGTACCCGCGTATCATGTTGTTTCCTGTCGCGACCCTTTCGCTTCAAGCTTTCTTACCGAGTGGTTTACTATACTACTTTACGCTGTGCTGTCTGTGATTTTTTTGTTTCTTTGCGTTCAACTTTGCCCCATGCAATGACTCCCAAGCGTACTGCTTCTTCCAAGGCTGGTACTGAGCCTAAACGCAAACGAAGAATGATGACGATCGCTGAGAAGGTGAAACTTCTGGATATGTTGAAGGAAGGGAGAATTTTCGCTGTCGTCGCCCACCATTTTAGCGTGAACGAATCCACCGTTCGCTACATCAAGAAGGACGAGGCTAACATTACGAAGACGGCTGCCATTACCTTTAATAAGTCGACGAATAGATAAAACTATCATCCGTATGGAAGCTGCTTTGTCGTATGGATAGCCAACTGCCGAAAGAAGAACATAGCCTTGGATACGAACATCATCCAAAAAATGCTAGGAGCTTGTACGAGAGTTTCGCGGCTAAGAAACCTGAAAACGACAGTGGCAACCACGAAGAAGAGGGAGAAGACGTAGAAGATCTGCAACCAGGAACGTCCAGTGATTCACAACCTAAAAGACGTCATTTATCTGCTTGTAAAGGGTGATTTGCTAAGTTTCAGATACGCTTCGGCCTAAAAAGCGTTTCCTTGCATGGCGTGGCTGCTTCTGCTGACACGAGCGCTGCTAAACATACGTGAATGAAACTTTCAATAAGATTATCTCCGAAGGTGAATATTAGCCCGAACAAGTTTTTAATATGGACGAGACAGGCTTGTTTTGGAAAAGAATGCCATCGCGAACTTTCTTGTTCAAAGAGGAACAAAAGCCTCTGGCTTTAAAGCAATAAAGTATGTGTAACCCTCCTGATGTGTGGCAATGCTGCGGGATTTTTGTTATAGCCAGGACTTATTTACAAGTCTAAAAACACAAGGGCTTTAAAAAACAAAAACAAGATTCTGCTACTCGTACATTTGATGACAATCCAAAGGCGTGGATAACGAAAATGCTGACCTTCTACTGGTTCCACCAGTGTTTGATCCCGCAAGTCAAGGTGTATCTATTAGAGAAGAGCTTGCCATTCGAAATTCTTCTCCTTATGGATAACGCTGGTGGCCACGCTGCTAATCTGTCTCATGAGGGCATTCAGATTGAGTTTCTGCCGCCCAAAACTACGTCACTTATTCAACCAATGGACCTGAGGGTTATCAGGGCGTTCAAGGCCCTATACACGAGGAATGTCCTGGCGAACCTGGTTGCTTCTGTGGGTGCCGCCCAAGAAGACGAAGACAAATATTTTAACTAGAAGGCATACTGGCGGCAGTACACAATTGCTACATGCATCCAAAATATCCAGAAGGCTTTGCAAGAAATGAAGCCTGCCACCATTAACGCGATCTAAAAGAATTTGTGGCCCGAGGTTAATTACGACAAGGAATTTACACCTGCCGAAATCCAACACTCCGCAGTACAGAAAGCTTTGCAGTTGGCTGCGATTATTGGAGGTGACAGCTTTGCAGACAGGACCACGGGATACATCGAGGAGTTATTAGACTGCCGCTCCCAGCCGCTAACTGACGAAGACCTCGAAGACTTGACGAACTTGGCCAGCAAAGAAGAAGAAACGCAGCAAGAAATGGAAGAAGTTGTCGACCAAACTGGCTTTACTTTAGAACGGCTGGCCAAGCTCTGCAACCTGGCTAAAGAATTGAAAGAGGGGTCACATGGGACGACGATATGGTTCGTTCTGTGCAATTTTGCAAGAAGGTCGACGAAGTCATGAATCCCTACAAGGCTCTTTGAACGAAAAAAGAAGCAGCGGCAGCAACTTCTTATCGCAATGTTTTTGAAGCCTCGCAAAAAGAGCCAGTTCCTGCTACTACTACGGTTGCACCTTCGGAAGAAGTGGAAGAGGTGTCCCAGGAAAGGGCACCGCCGTCTGAAGAGACGTAAAATACAATCATCGGCTGCACAGTAGAAATCATCATCAGCTTCATCATCATCATTTCTACTGCGCAGCAAATTTAGCACCATCATCATTCAACTTCTTTCGTGGTGAGTACAGTAACAATCTTTATTTTTTTTAATCTAAAGTGTTATTGCTTAACAGTTGTCATTGTTATTAATATCGTACTTTACTGTAATGGGTGGGTTGTCAACAGTACAGGGAGGGTTTTAAAAGTCCAAATACACGTTAAATAAATACTGTAAATATGGTGTCCTACTTCGCGGAAATTCAGTTATCGTGGCCGGTCTCGGAACCAATCTACCGCGATAAACGAGGGATCACTATATATATATATATATATATATATATATATTAGTATTATTCTATGTCGCAGCTCAAGTTAGATCTCCTGACCTCCATTTTCTTTCCTTGTCCCTAAAGGATAGCGCATAGCACGCAGAGTAACTCTGCAATTGGGCCGTGCCCCGAATGGTGCATTATAACTATGAGTTGCAATAGATCTCGTATGAATGACTAGTTTCCTTATGACTAAAGCTACACTTAGCAGAATTAAATGAACTATCTAGGAGGTTATGGATATCAAACTGAGGGAAACAAAATGATATGTACTAATGTATAAACAAAAATAAATTAATGAACAGGAAAGATAAATGTAAAGGAATAACTGGGCGAATAGGTTTAGAATGTTGGCTCCAGGTGGCCGGACGCGACCGACAAAGGGGACTCAAACTCCGGGAGGATTTGTCACCTGAAGATTTTGCTGCTCGAGAAGAGCAGCGGTATGAGCTTCGAAAGGGTTGGGTTTGCACTTAGGGCCGATTATTACTCGGCATGTTCAGGGTTATGACGGAGGATACAACCTGCCTTCCAGTAACCACTGCCAGCCTCGAAAGTAGGGATTGATGGAGTATTTTGCCGGTGCAAAGCTGGCCTCGAATATGGTAGTGTAAAGTTATTCCCCCTCTCTAGGAGGCTTACATCGAGAAATGTTTTTATTTTTTTTCTTGTTTCGGGCTCTTGGGGTATGGGAGGACGAGAAAGAAACTATAAGGAGAGACAAAATAGACACTCGTAAGGACAATGCCAGCAATCAGGGCCCTGGGTCGTATTTCAATAGTTATGGACGGGTCTTATTTAAGTCTGGAATTATTTGGAGGTCAATGAATGTTTTAGTTTATATATAACATTTATCACAACTTAATTTACCTCTTACATTTGGCCAGTAATAAGAGTCTGCAGGCCTTAACTTGGCAAAATCCTAATTTTGACCAGGCCGATGCTTTACTATTTATACAGAGCCGCTGGAAGTCAATTTTAGACAGTTCACGACATCTCGCGGAACCTCCCATTGTTACAATTAGACTCGCTATATGGGACCTCTTATTCGAGCGGAAGTTAAGTGTTGTCAAAAGAAGCCGATCTCATTAGCATATATTATAAAATGCCTAACTTGTGGCAGGAGTTTGGAAAACGGAAAAGGGGTTCCTGGTTTGGAGATAGTTCAGAACTGTGAGTGTGTCCTTCATGTCACGTGCTTGTCTTGCATCTGTCATGTAATTGTTCTGCTCATGAGTTCCGTCTTTCACCCTTGTCCGCTCTTCCATGGCATTATTGACCACAACACATGCTGGTATGGAGAGTAGCCATGTGATGATAGCCTAGCCTAGGCTTATAATGATGGTGCGTCTAGGCCTAAAGGATTGAAAGCTTGAGTGGTAAGTTACAACTACAACCACTATTTAAACAAGTTAAAACACTCAAACAATATTTTGGTCAAACACAGGGTTAATATTTAGTGAATTATAATGACGCCCGTTTTCGTGGACTATTCCCGTCATACAACAGCGTTTAGAACGTTTGTTTCCATAGCTAACGTTATCAACTCCGCACCGAAAATGAGCTATTATCGCACCATTTATTTTAGTATCATCATCGTCATCATCAACATTGACTCTATAATTTAAGAAGGGGATTTTTTTGAGTATTCGAATAATAATTTAATCTTAGTTTGGTATGTCTTATGTTTTTTATCAAATTTATTTCTAATAATTTTTTTATAATTTCTAAAAGCAAAATTTTGAAGTTCAGAAATAAATATAAGTATCTAAGTTTTGTGAATTTTTTAAAACCCAAAGAATTACAAATTGTAAAGTTCAGAAAATTTATTTTTTATATCTTCTATAACTCTATATTTTAGCAACGTGATATTGTGAAAGGAGGGATAAAATTTAGTTTAGAGTTCCTTTTGAAAATTATTATAATTGGCGAAGTTCAGAAAATTTATAAAAATTTAACCATGGCTGCTTTTTTTTAGGTTTTAAATTATAATCTTATTAGCGAAGCGCAAGCTCTCTCCGTAGTGTCGAAGCCATTGCCTGTTTTTCAATTATTTCCCGGGAAGGGATTTCCTAGGACTTTTTTTATGTTATAACTGACATATTTATGAGACTAAAACAGTTCAAAAGGTTCCTGTGAATTTGGATCATATTATTGTGTATTATATATCATTTTGAAGTAATTTCTTTTTCTAAATTAAAATATGATTATGGACATTTTATATTAATCAATTTTTTAAAAAAATATGATTGAATTAAATAGCATTCGAAGGTGAGGATTATATGTCTGAAATCAAGGAACGCAGTAGAAAAACTAGAGGCCTAACGACATTTAGCAATCGCATTTTGAATTTAAATCTAATGTTTTTAATTTCGCCCCACCCCACCCCCCACTTACCCGGCACGTTTTTTTTTAATTTTTCCAAGAAAAAACATTATCTACATTAAAAAAATCTGATCATATGTAGATTACGAACCCCAGCCTTGTTTGGGGTTCATATTCTCCATATGGCTATTTTAATTAGGTTTTTATAACTTCCAGTTAAATTTCAATATTTGAAAAGTTGCTTCATAAAAATAAAATAGTATTCAATTTTTTTCCTTCGTTCTGTATTCTCCATTGTGTTAATTTATTGAGTTTTTATACCTTCTTGTTAAATTTCAATATATGAAAAGTTGCTTCATCGAAATAAAATAGTATTCAATTTTTTTCTTTGGTTCTGTATTCTCCATTGTGTTAATTTATTGAGTTTTTATACCTTCTTGTTGAATTTCAATATATGAAAAGTTGCTTCATCGAAATAAAATAGTATTCAATTTTTTTCCTTCGTTCTGTATTCTCCATTGGGTTAATTTATTAAGTTTTTATACCTTCTTGTTAAATTTCAATATTTGGAAAGCTGCTTCACCGAAATAAAATATTATTCAATTTTAAAGTTGGATAAAATTAATGCATGGATTTGGAGATTACACTTAAATTCATACTTAGACAAATTTATGTGGTTATTAATTTTAGTTGGGTTTTGTATTCTTCATTTAGGCAAGAATGGGGTCCGTAATCTAGATATGATCCAAAAAGCTATTGTTTTTAAGTATATATATATATAAATATATATATATATATATATATATATATATATATATATATATATATATATATATATCCCCAAAAAGTACAGTAGAGTACGTGTAAATATAGGGATAAAACCGCAGTAATAAGGATAATTGGCATGCGAGATCGCGTATAAAATTAGTCCTATTACTGTATTTTTATACATATATATGAAGATGAAATGACGCAATGAATGCAAAGTCCCGCAGCAAAAATAAATAGATTCTTCTAAATTCTTTCGAAATTTATTCAATTCATTCTCAAGGATAACTACAAGAGAAAATAATATATTAAGGGTATAATATCGGGTCTTTCAACAGGGACGCTCGAGCTTATGTTAGGCGATAGTGGCCATGTGGTTAAAGCGATACCTGGCGACCTCACTGTAAACTGTTCAATAGTACTTGGCAAGTCACGATGGAAGGTTATAGCGTTGAACAGCGTGTGCAAATCATCAAATGTTATTATCAAAGTCAGTGCTCCGTTCGACAAACGTTCTGCGCATTACCTGATTTTTATCCTCGTCACAATCGTCCTGCTGAGTCCACTGTTCGACGCTTGGTAGCCAAATTCAAGACAAAAGGGTCGATCAACAATCAGCCAACACCCGCCCGTCGCCGAAACGCAAGGTCTGCTAAAAACATCGCTGCCGTAAATGAGAGTGTACGGGAAAATCCAAGGCAGTCAATTTCTCGGCGTTCACAAGAACTTGGCCTTTCTGGGACTTCAGTTTGGCGAATGATGCGTAAGGACCTGGGTCTGCACCTGTACAAAATCCAAATTACCCAGGAACTTAAGGTAAATGACCATAGAAAACGCCGTGTATTCGCTGATTGGGCTCTAAAGCAGATGGAAGTTGCCCCAAATTTCCCCCAAAAAATCATCTTCAGCGACGAGGCCCATTTTTGGATGAATGGATTTGTGAACAAACCAAATTATCGGATTTGGGATGAAAACAATCCAGATGGATACAGCAGCACCAATTGCATCCCAACAAAGTCACTGTTTGGGGCAGATTTTCGTCAAACGGAATCATCGGTCCGTATTTTTTTGAGAACGAAGATGGGATTGCCATAACCGTCAACGGCGAGACCTACAGATCGATGATAAGCAACTTCTTGTTGCCTTAACTGGATTATATGCCTGATATGGATACTGACGACATGTGTTTCTAACACGACGGCGCTACGTGCCACACTGCGCACGCACGATAGACATTTTGCACCAGCGATTTCAGGGCAGGTTCATCTCGCGCGGCAGCGACGTCTACTCGCCACTGAGATCATGCGATTTAACGCATTAGACTACTTTCTTTGGGGCTACCTTAAATCGCAGATCTATGCGAATAATTCGCAAACAGTTGATGTACTCAAAGTCAACATAACGAACACCATACAGCAAATTCAGCCAGATTTATGCGACACAGTCATCGAAAATTGGGCCTCCCGAATACGCCCCACCAAGCAAAGCCGCGGCGGACATTTGAACGAGGTCATATTCCCCACTTAATGCCATAAAATTTACTTTTAAAGTTAAAATAAATTGAGTGTATATATAACACACAACTTGCTCTAATTACATTTAAAAATCGAGCGACCTTATTGAAAGACCCTTTATAAGCTAGTAAAAGATAAAGGACTACCTTTAAGAAAAGAAATCACCAATGAGGAATTAGGGGAGGGATGGGTAAATTCACATTAAGATTTAGCTATAACAGGTAGCAAGGTCAAACCGAGAGGCAAGGAAGAGTAAAAAACAGAGCCAATAGGATTAAAACGATTAACGGATAAAGCGATAATCTAAAGAGGAAGATTAGGAGAGACACGAAAAGTAAATTGACACGAAGGGGAGAGAGACAAGGAGAAAGGAAGAGAAATAAAATAATGTTAATACAAAATCAATGCAATAATTAAATTGACACATCGGGTTGTCATAAAAATAAAAATTGGCAAAAAATTTATTAATATAAGTCAAAGCTAATTTCTTTAAGAATGAGTTTTTTCATAACAACATCAATTTTAAAAAAGCCAAGGGAAATGTTAAAGTTATTAAATTGGCTTATACATGAACATTCAACAAGGTTTCTTTTAATTGAGTTATTTGAGCGAAAAATAAATTTTGCTGAATTCCAATTAATTAAGTGGTTATTTTCGGACATATGCACAAATACGCACTATTATTTACAGCTCTTCAAACGTTGTATTTATGCTGATTAATACAGACAGATAACTGCTTTCCTGCCTGTCCAAATTATTTACTTGTGCAAACAGAACATTTGACCGAATAGACGTCCCCAATATTATTACAATTATTGTGAACTAAAATGTTTTTTATAGTTGACTCGTATTTGAAAGCAACTAAAATGTTAAAGTTTTTTAAAAGACGGGGAAGGTCAGTGAAACAAACAAAGAAGGGTAAACCCAAAATGTTCTTAACACTAAAAGGGATAGCAGGAGCTGTATTAATGAATGCCTTTGGCCGAAGAAAGACAGTTTAGAAGAAAAGGATGAGGGTAACATAGTTTATGACCAATTTCTAAGATATTCGAGAATTCAGAATCCATATATTAATGACTAACAACTCGTAAAGCGCGTAAGAACATAGAGGAAAAAACGGAACCCTTGTCTTTGGGACTATGCGAAGAGTAGAAGTGAATATAAGAGTTTGAATTAGTAGGTTTGCGATAGATGGAGTATTTAAAACCAGTCGGTGTTCTATGAATAAGAAGATCAAGAATTTCGTGGATTATATCTGCAAATTAAATTCGAATTTTGAATTGATACCTCTAAAAAAATAATTATTGTATTTTAAAGAACAACTAAATGAAATTTGAAAGTAATCGATTGATATTTAGAGATTCCTCAATTGCATATTATAGCGGCGTACGTGACAATTAGGTTTCAGTAGCGCGGAGGATCTCGTTGCTAGTGGCGGATGTGTGTCTGTGTGTGTGTGTGTGTGTGGTTCTATCTAGTGTCTATTGTTTTGATCACATTCTTCTATTTTTATTTAAGAACAGTTATTTATGGTGTACAATAAATATTTATATACATTTTATTATATTTCAGAGCTAAATAATATGTAAGAAAATAATTAAAACAATTTATTAAATTATGGCATTTAACCCTAAAATGCGTCATGAAATTGAAAGTCCTTTGTTTGGCGCACCCTGCGCCATCAGTGAACGAGTGTACCAACTTATAAAGATGTTATAAAATTTGTTTAGTTTGCGCGAGAAAAGGAAAAGAACCGCAATAGAAAAGACCTGCCAATTAAACAAATTATCACATTAGTAGCGTAGAAGTTAATTTCTATTTGGAAAACGGCATCAATCTCTCATGTGTCAATAGAGGCTGTTAGAAAAAGATTTCTAAATTATTATTAAAAATATCAGGTTTTACTAAGAAATATTAGCAGGAAAATTGTGACATCATTCAAACAGAAATGTGATGATTTTACAAAGAATGCAGAACAATTGTTTGATATTTCGTGTTGTAGATGAGATATCTTTAAGAACTGTTCTTGTAGCAAAAAAAAGAAGGTGCCGCCATTGGAGTAAATGTTTCTGGAAGACCAACAAACAACTAGGAAAATGGCAATAGGTAATATCGATCAAATTTAATCAAAGTATAATATTCAGAGTGCAGTTAAGAAGAATCGTGAGTATTGCCTCTTAAATCGACCATCTACTTCGACAGATAATATTGAAGAGATTCTTCCTTTATCCAGTACAAAAACAGAATCTGCTGATGAAGGTAGCGACTATGAACTTTCTTCATCCGTGAAACGAAAAGAAGTAAACAAAAAATATGCATCGAAAACTCCATCTAAACGAATAAAATTGTCAGAATTTGCGTTGACATGTTACCACACTAGTTTGTCTGATTGAGCTGCAGCTTTAATAACCAGCTCAATCCTTAAGGACTTATCGTTAATTGAAGGCAAAGAAACTTCTGTAGTAGTTGTCAGGTCAAAAGTTAAAAAAAGCGTGTCAAAGAACGTTCTACACTACAGCAAGAAATTAGATCAGATAAGCCCTTATATTCTATTTATTTTGATGGTAGAAAACATAGCACATTTGTTGTTGATACGATAGAGGGAACTCATTACAAGAGGAAGATAATGGAAAAGCACATCTCTATAATAAAAAAACCTGGTTCATGATAACTTGGACACCTGACAATGAAGACAGGTTCCGCAAAAACTATATGCGACGCAATATTCTCGTATCTAGAAGCAAATAACATCACAACTGATGAACTTGTTGCTGTGGGATGCGATGGAACGGCAGTGAATACAGGAACAAAAGAAAGTATAGAGCACTGCATTGGTATATTTTCCAGTTCCATGCAAATGAGCTCCCATTTCGCCATCTCATCAACAATTTGGATGGGAAAACAATGGTGCCTCGTGGATTTGTCGGACCTATAGGGAAACAACTGGATAAATGTGAGACTCTAAGTGTTGTTGAATTCGAGCCAATTCCAACTAATTTGCCGTCTGCTGACAAAGGAAATCTTAACATCGATCAAAAGTATCTGTTTGATATTCTTCTATCTATCTCACAAGGTAAATGTTCTGCTGAAATGACTTGTAATGGCACCCTGACAAGTCTTACATTGCAATCTAAAAAAAGATGGAATTGACGTACATCATAATCGCTACAGGATATCAACCGCCAAGGAGAGACTAATTGCCCATTAATAACTTCATCAAGATATTTAATAACAGAATCCTGGTACTATTTCTGGGTGACCTTAACGCTTACTGCCAAGCGAACAGATATAGAAGAGAAAAAAGGAATTAGAAGAAACCTCGAAGCACTGCTCGCAAGAGGTATTTGCCACAGATTAGGCCCAGAGTACCCAACCTTTGTAACTGGAACCACAGCCACAATGTCTGCTATCTGTCTGAACAACAACTATCTCCCATAAAACTATTATATGAGGCCAGAAGATCTTCAATAATAATCCCAAAGCGAAAATACGTGAACAAAAGAATTCACGTTTTTGACCTTCAGCCTTCGTTTTCTCCTTTGCCAGAAAACTACATATATGTAAAAAGAAAAAAATAGATAGCTCTAGTGGTGAAATTATATTTTTGAGGAAATTCAGCGGAGAAGAGTAAGAAGCTATAAGTATGAGTATAAAAACAGATTCTCCTTGAATCATCGGGGAGATCATCTTATTAAAACTATATATTGCTTATTTTATGATAAAATACATCAATTGTTTTTAATTTTATTTATATAAACTTAGTACAATTTTTTAGGAATAATCTTTCAAAGTTAACTTTTGATATAATTACATTACATTCATAGTTCGATTTAATTTATTTTAGCATTTACAATTTTAATTGAGTTGCTCTTTTAGTCATATCTGGATATATTAATTATTCTGGTATTATTATTTCCTCTAGTTTCATTTAACACTTTTTTTTCGTAGCACTTGATGTTATTATTATTTCCACACTCGGATTAAAGTATTATTTTATCTGTAACTAACTGTATTGTTATTTTAATTCTCCTAGTTCACTTATTATTATGACAATTAATTGTTAACTGACATATCTCAATTATTTACTTCTTGCGTTTTAGATTAATTATAATGGTCAGTTTTAGCTTATTCACTAATTTATTATTCTCTATATTTTTTCACTATTAGCACTATTTAATTAATATTTTCTCGATTCATTCACTTTTCGCACTTTCGATTACTTGTTCTAGTCACTTTACTTTGTTCACTTATTTATTTATTCGCACTTTCGATTACTTGTTCCGGTAACATTGATTTGTTCACTAATTTATTTATTCACTTCTCGCTATCACTTTTTACACTTATTAAATTTCTGAAGTCTTTTTTTTAACTTAAACGGTAGAAAAAAGTGTGTGGGATAGTAGGAGAGGGTATAGTTAGAAAAAGTGAAATTTTAGTAGAAGGGTTTGTTTCCCCGTACGTCTGGCAATATCTTCATTCAAGCCTTTGTTTTGGGGTTTGCTTGAATTGTGTCTATAGAGCTTCCTCATTTTGGACGTTTTCATACATGTATGTTTCACATGCGTCATATTTAACTATTGCGTGTCCTTTTTGGATCTTTTATTTATTTATCAGGTATTACCTATTCTTTCTCTTCTGTGCTTAATTTGTCCACTGCAGATCTTTTTTTTCTTAAAAGACATACATGATATCATGTAGGAAATAGTTCATCTGGTTGTCCTATCTGGTTGTTAGCGTTTTTCCAGAATAGATTTAACGATAGAGTGGCACAACATCCTCCTGCGTACGCAGTTGGCTGGTGCCAAATCCACGTCGGTAGTGTTTATTACAGTGGTTGAGTTCGGGTGGTATTACGCTTTGAAGTACTCTTTCCGGTATGTATGCATAGATCTTCCTCCATAAAGCCTTTGCCCGTTTATGTAGGGTCACGTTTAGGGGTTCGATCTCAGCGAGATTGTGAAGTGTGCTTTAGGGGATGTCACCCAGGAGAGTGACATTAAAAATGAGACGCAGTGCCTGGTTCTGCACCGCTTGTGACTTTTTTAATTAACTTTTGCTTGCCATGTGTAAGGGAATGACGGGGTACAGTGAGATCGTTCTCACCAAGCTCATATATAATTTTCATTTGTTTGGGGGGTAGAGCCCCTTGAATCTGTAGAGGTATCGTAACTTTCTCATGGCATGCTTAACCTTCTCTTTAAGATGATTGCAATACCCTCTCGTTGTGATCTTAAGTCCAAGAACCAGAGCTTCATGGGTATATGGGTATTATTCATCCCGTACTAATATATCGGCTGTTTTATTACATCCAAAGGGAATGACTTTGAATTTCTCCACATTAGTACGCATCTTGTTGTGATTTTCGTAGATATTAAGGTTATCTATTTCGCCTGCCGTCCTGTTCGCGATGTCTGCTGGGTTACGTTAGTCACTGGTGATCACTTGTGATATGTTATCCGCCAACTGAACATGCAAGGCATAAGTCTGGGTAGGTGGGGAGAGATCACACGTATATAACGTGTATAGCGTAAGGCTTAGACATCCTCCCTGAAGTACCCCGGCTTTCATGGGAAAGGGCTGTCCTTCGAAATCATTTATCTTTATAATTGCCTCCCAGTCTTTAAGATAGTCACAGAGGAGCTTTATGATGTTTGTTTCCATTCCCAGATCACATAACTTCTTTTTCAGTCCTGGAATCCATACTTTGTCAAACGCCGATGTTACGTCTCTGAACAATATATCTACATTCTTATTCTCAGCCTTTGTTATAGCAATGTATTCGGTCACCAAGGCAAGAGCTATTTCTGTTCCAAGGTTTTTGCGGAAGCCATGTTGCTGCAGGTTGTAGAGGCCCCTTGCGTCCAGATAGTCCCTCAGCTTGTGGTTGATCATTTTTTCGAACAGCTTTCCTATGAACTCTAGTAGGGATATCTGCCTTTAGCTCTTGACTTCACCTTTAGGCTTGCCTGGCTTTAGAAAAAATCATTCTAACTCTTTTAAGTAAGTCAGGGTAGTACCCAACATTCAGGCAAGCATTTAAGAGGTTTAGTATTCTCATATTGATGTTTGCTAGGGCATTTATTAGATGTGCTCAAGTGATACCTAAAATTCCTGGGGCTTTCTGTTTGAAGCTTTTTAGGGCTGCTTCAAACTCTTCTAGGGTTAAATTTCTTCCTCTTTTGTCGCCCTTCGAGGGATGTTTACGTAATAGAAGTGCGTTAGGGCTGGCCCTCTCTCCTCTAAATTTGATAAGACTTCCTCCTCATATTCAATTTCAAAGTCCACGTTTTCCTCTTCTGTAATGTCGAATTTCTTTTTCCAATGTTCTCTGAATCGGTGTTCAATAGCATGATCATCGGTGATTTTTATTCCGTCAGTTGTGATGGCAATGTTTGACTCGGCTGGAAGAGTACCGCTTAATCTCTTGACCTGGGACCAAAACTTCCTGGGGTTGCTTTCCGTGTCCATCCTTTCAATGATTTCGTCCCAGATCGTCTTGGATTTCTCGCTGATTAGAAATTTAATCTCCAAGCGAAGGTTCCCGAGTTCTCTATAACGATCTGCTGAGTTACCGTATTCATTTATTTCCCAAACTAGTTCCTCTAACCTATTTCTCCTCTGAATAATATTCGAGTCCCACCCTGGTGCCGGGAGAGTCTTATACTCTACCATATGGATGGCCACTCTGTCTGCCTCCGTTATTTTGTCCATGATTTTGTTTCAAATGTCTGTCAAGGTCTTCAAGCGTAGATCCGTCCAACTGTTCTACTTGGTGATCTTGTAGGATTCTTTTATAGTCGTCCCAGTTTGCCTTGGGCAAACATCTACGAGTTGGGATTCTGACTTGTATAGAAGACGTCGAAATAGTAGTGACCATACTCATATTGTCTGACGGAGTATAGGGGCCTGGAACCGTCGTGTGGTTCAAAACAAAATTAGCATTAGTGATGATTATATCAGGTGTTGTGGAGGATCTTCTCGTTAGCTACGTGGGGAACTCTAGGCCAACTCTCTGTACCACATTTCGCTCCATAAGAAGGCTCAGGGAGGCTCCTAATCCATTAAATGCCGTGGTATAGCCTGCTTTCCAACAACGGGCATTAAGGTCGCCGATAAAAATGATAGAGCTATTCATCCTGAACAAGTGGAGGAAATTGGGAATAGGAATGTATGAACGTCTTGGGAGTTGGTACCCCACAGCTATAATAAGGTCGTCAATAGTCGTGCTGATCTTAATTACGAGGTATGATTCTTCCAGGTTGGCGATCTCTTTGTACTTGATACCCTTACGCACGGCTATTGCAACACCATCGTACATTTCACTAGTGTGGCTTGTTGTAATAGTGTTGTAGTTATATATCTTAATGGAATTATGATCGGCATTAAGGTCATGCTCAGAGATTAGGAGTATTCCCGGGTCTACTTCTCTAGTGATGTTATTGTAGCCAACTTTTGCCTTCCCAGCCATTTACATTGAAATAAGAGATCTTTATTCTATTGATAATTCTCGTATTGTATGCCATATTATTTTCCTTGTGTGTTTTGTACTTTCGCTGGTTCTTCTTGTGCAGATGACCCCACCCTTACAGATATTTTCTTCTTGAACTGATAATGAGAGAGATTGAAACATGATTCAGGGCATATTTCGATGTTGCCACCCTTTAATGGCGAGAGCAGATCTTCTTCATTGGCGTCACAATCATAATCCCGCTTAAATTTTTTTTTGACCACTCTTTCGATTATATCCTTAACTTTTGCCAATCTTGGTAGTGGAGCCGATGGTGAAGCATAGATCTTTAAGTTAAGGTGTGTGGTTTTATGTTTAGATGCATATTGCTTGTTTCTTTGGCGTTCTTGTTTTGTTGGCTCGCCTTTTTAGGTATATTTTCTCTCTGGGTTAGCTGTTCAGTTTCCATCGTTTTGGATGTTACGGAGGTATTTTACTTGTTCAAACGGGAGTCTCTAGATCTTGATCTGTTTCTTGCTGTCGGGTCCGATTTGTTCCCTGTCTGAGTTTGATATAGTTCACATGAGGGGGGGTTATCGGGAAACCACATAGGTTTCAGCCCACTTTGAGTCAGCATACCATTTAATTCAGTGGCGTAGCTGCCAGGTTTGGCTATATTTACAAAGTGGGCATGAATTACGGACATAAGCAACTCCAGGTTCATCGACGGGTATAGTTGGAGTAGTGTTTTTCTTTTTCCCGATTTCTTGCGACCTGTGCGTAACTGGTATTTGCCTTGCAAGTTTTTCCTCTTGTATATTTATTTTATTTTCTTCGTTTATCATTTTTTTCTTTATGGGGCAAGATATTGAAAGGGTGCGGTGGGGATCATCACAATTAAGGCAGTTCTTGTTTCATTCATTTGGGCACTCTTTCCAGGTGTGTCTGGTGCCGGCGCACTCTGAGAACACTTCGCCTTTAAATTTGCAGTCTTTTGTCGCGTGCTGTTCTAAGGCGTAGCACGAGAAGCAAACTTTTACGGATACAAAAGTTTTCCTCTCAATACATTACCCAGAGATCTTAGTGCAAAACATTATTAGGCCAACTTCGGATGCATTAGAAGCCATCTCAGATGTCTGGAAGGTAGCCATGAAAAGATGAGTATATTTCCCTCCATCTCGGTTTTTAAATTTGTAGATTTTGTTCACCTTTGCCCAGTTTCGTTTTTCTCCTATCTCCATCTTGATTTCTTCTGCGCTATGTGATCCAACCCAAGGATCCAAGCTACAGCAGATAATAGATCTTTGGGCAGATACGTGAGGTGGGACCTTTGGTGACAGGTAAATTTCGTCGAGCTTTGTGCGTGATCTCAGGCTAAGAAGATTGTCGAAATCTTGGTTGCTATCGCAAATTGCCAAGTATGTAGTCATAGGACTGATCTACAAAGTGACATAACGCAACTCCTATGTCAGCGAAGATTGTCTCGAAAGAAAACCTTCTCTCTCGGGGGTTTGGAACAGTACTCCTTCACCCAGAGCGGGATCCTCATATCTCCCCTGGGGTCGTCCATGACGGCCCGCTATGGGAGCTTCCTCCTCGTGGAACCTACTAAGCTCCTATCGGAATAGTGTCCCTATTACTTTTTACTCGTTTCACCTTCTCTGCCCTACCTAGGATAAGTATCGAAATAGTGCTTACCTGCTGGTCCTAACCACTCCGCTTCGATGTGTAAGTCTCTTTGTTGTTTCCTCTCTAATCATCGTTTGTTCGTAATTATGTATACTACCTTATTCTGTATACGTTGCATTCTTAATAGATTGCTTCTTGAAACCTTATACATGGCAATTGTTAGATATATCAAAGTAGGCTGTATCATGGCCTGATGAATTTTTTTCTTACTTTTGATGTTTAGATTTCTTAATCTGTAGAGTAAAGTTAGCATGCCTCGTGCTTTGTTTATTCTTTCATCACGTGTTTCTTGTAACCAGTTTTGGTAAGAATTAGGCCTACAGTCTTGCCTTCCCCGGTATAGCTGTATAGCTCTCCATCTACGTAAACGTGGGATAGTTGTTTTCGATACATAGGTATAATTATAAATTTATCTCTATTTGTTTTAGTTTTTTATTTGTGTTCATACTCGTTTAGATTTTCTATTTCTGTTGCCATTACTCTGGTCTGAATCTGTGGGTTCCGATAAATACAGGGAATTAATCAAGTGAAATCATCTGCGTATTGTATGTTCACACAACCCTCCCTCCTGGGTGGAGGAATGTCCAAGGTATACACTGAATAGAGTCAAGGACTTAAACACCGTCCCTGAGCGAGGCCCGCATTAAGCTTGAATCTTTCATCTTGTTAATTCCCCTGTCTATGTATGCATATCTTTCCAAGATGTAGTCGCGTAAAATTCTTATAAGATTTAAAATTTTATGTTGTATGCCTCTTTGCCAGACTTTATCGAATGACTTAGATAAATCCCAGAATACAATGTCCATACTGCATTTCTTTCCTTTGACTTTGCTTATTTTTTCTGTAATCAGGCTGGGGGCCGTCTCTGTATTCTTGTTCTTTCTGAAGCCGAATTGTTGATTGTTCCAGAGATTGTTTTCTGTGAGATAATCATTGAATCTTGTGTTCAGGATTTTTTAAACGCTTTCCCGATGAAGTCGAGAAGGGATATAGGTCTAAAGTTTTCGACCTACAAAGGCGGTTTTCCTGGTTTCGATATGAATATCATTTTGGCTATCTTTAACTC
The DNA here is from genome assembly GCA_963969495.1 of Ceratothoa steindachneri. NCBI lineage: Eukaryota > Metazoa > Arthropoda > Malacostraca > Isopoda > Cymothoidae > Ceratothoa > Ceratothoa steindachneri. Next base: position 162,325,273 of record OZ018326.1, read on the forward strand.
ATCGGGGAAGTATCCAGTGCTTATATAGGCGTTACACACGTTCCTTATCCCATCGAGTATATTATCCAGTGCTTCAATATAGTTTTTCTGGTGAGTCCCAATTTTCCAGGGGCCTTTTGTTTAAAAGTTGGAGATAGTGTTTTTTAATTCTCGATTGTGATATCGGTGTTAAATCCTTCGTCCGCATACCATTCCTCTTCTACAAAGTGATGTGGAAAAGTCCTCTCAATCCGTTCATTTAGTTTGTCAATTATCTGGTTTTTGAAGTCCATGTCATAATCTTTGTTTTCCTCCTCGCCCAAGTTGAACACTCCTTTCCAGTGTTCTCTGAAAAGTCTTTCAATCTCACGTTCATCTTCGATTAATTTCCCGTTTCTGTCCTTAATCTTTATTTTCTCTTTTCCTTTAGTATTTCCCATTCTTTAAATCTTTTCCCAGAATTCTCGGAGCAATAGCTCGTTGTCAATATTTTGAACAGGTATGTCCCAATATTCACTTTTTTTGCCGATATTGCGCTAAGTAGTTCCTACTTCTTTGTTCTCAGATTACAGTATTTTTCGCTTGTCATACCATTTGTTATGATGTCCTCGTTTATCGTTTTATTTTTTGCATTCTCAGTCTTTATTTCGTCTTTCCATATAACGTATTTAATAGTTTTTTGGGGTGTTTCTTGGTATAGTGATTCTGTCGGCTGTTTGTTTCTGCGTCCTTATTTTCTCTAACTCATCGTCGATTTCCTCTGAAGTGGCTTTATTTCTTCTATTCGGTTCTTAGTAATTCAATTCTTGGCTGTATTTTTCCCAGTCAGCTCTATGATACGCCTTTCACTGTATAGCGGGTATTTGTATTGGTTGCTGGTTTATGGTTAATAGCGTTGCTATATGGTCGCTGCTGAGAACATCAACAGGTTCCATATGGTAGTTAAAAAGTAAGTTGTAGTTTGCAAGACAGATATCTGGAGTAGTTGCCGTTGTGTTTACGATGTATGTTGGGAAATGTGGTCCCAGTTTTCTCAAAATTCATCTTTCTATTTGGGTTTGTAGGTCCTTTCCTGTTTGGTTCCTCCTTTTGTAGTCAGTATCTGAGCATTTCGCGTTTAGATCTCCCACAAACAAGGTTGGTAGTCTATTATTAAATATTCTCACAAAGTTATTTATTGGGAGACCAGGGCGGCACGGTGTTTGGTAGCCTGCAGCAATTATTATATTAATTAGTTCCATTTTAACCTCGATTGTGAGGTAAGATTCGGTTAGTCCTTGTTTTGTTTTGTACTCTACTCTTGTTTTTATGGCTATTGCTGCTCGGTCGTGTGGTTCGTTTGGGTGGTTAGTCGTTATTATTTAGCAATTCCATATTTTTAGTTTGTGAGACCTAAGGTTAATCCCGTGATCTGAAATTAGAATAATGTAGGGATCTATTTCTCTAAAAATATTTCCGTATGTGTTTTCTTTATCCTTCCAGCTATTCGTATTTATTTATCTGTAGAATTCATCATTTTCTATTGTCCATCTTGTTTGTATGTTCTTAAGCGGTTCTTCTTTTTTGAGAAAGTGGAGGTAGTACGTAAATTTATTTGTATCTTTTTCTGGTATTTATGTCTTTCATCTCTGTCCTTGCTGAGTTTTGACTCTTATCCGTTTCACATTTCGCGGTTGGTATTTCCGGTCTTTGGTTGCATGGCGAGGTGCCCCTAGCCGATTTTCTTTTTTGTTTTTTGTTTTTGCGTCTGTTTCTTTTTATGTTTTTCTTATTATTCTCGTCGGTGCTGCTGTCAGATTCCGTTTCCTCGATTTCTGTGTCTTCCTCTTGTTCATATTCGCTTTCCTTTCTTTATATTTCTTCCAAGAATTTTATTTGGTATCTTCTTAAATTTTTATGTTAAATATAGCCGATGAATGAATATTTTGCGGGAATTTCATTGGCTCCAGCGCATTTTCCTTGAGCATGGAGTTCAACGTGGTGACATATGTTTCTGGTTGGGCAATTTTTCAGACGCGTGAGTGTAGAATGCATTTCGATATTTTTACATTCAGAGTTCCGTAAACGGTCACTTGAGTAGAAGTTACATAGTCTTTCGTTGCTGCTGCCGCTGCATATGAAGTGTTTTTTTTGCTTTGTTTCGTTGTTGTGATTCCATTTCTTTTTATTTATTATTTCTTTGGGCTTCGGACATGTCATTGGCATTTTTCTGTGGCTCCCTCCGCAATTAACACACTTTTTTGTAGAGTTTGTGCAGCTCCTTCAAGAATGTGGGCCACTGCATTCTGAACATATTTCGCCTTCCTTTCTTGGGAAGTTTGCAGTGATGTGGTCTTCCATTTTCTAGCATCTAAAACATATTTGTATATTGTGATACTTGTTTCCCTTCTATAGTGCCTTTATGCAATCTCGGTTGACTCGCACACTATTTTGAACACATGTGTCTGTCTCTTAAATTTGATTATGTCGTGCATCTTCATCCAGAGTTGTTCCATTATTTCATGTTATATTTCATCTGGGGAGTGTTCCCCTACCCATGATTCTACCTTAAGGCATACGATGCTTCGGTTGGCAATAACCTGACGTGGTACTTTAGCCTCTAAGTCGATTTTCCTTAAAGTAATGGTTCCTGCCGATGAAAGTAGCAGTTCGACATCATTGTTTTACGCACATATGAGAACAAATCCATTAGCTGTTTCTATGCATTTGATCAGGGCGATTTGTAAATCCTTGAAAATGCTGTGTGCTACATCCTGTGGTTTCCGTCTTATCCCGTTCTAAATTAGCTGAAGTGGGAACCTTTTGGTGAAGTCCTGTGGGTCCATGTTAAATTTTTCATGCCCCCCACTGGGTGAGGGTCCTCTGAAAAATAAGGTAGTAGATTATTTACTCCACTCCACTAGTGGGAGAAGCCCCCTCTCTGTTCTTAATACTATCTCGCCTGCCTGCTCTGGAGTGCGCACTCCCTGAACACCCTACCTAATTAGGCCAGGCCCTATAAGCAGTCCTGCAGTCAGATTCGGGCTTGTCACCGATAACCGGGCTCCTTCTCTAACCCCTTAATGGTGCCTCCTTCGGGAGTCCCCTACACCCTCCTACTGACTGCTTCTGAGACCTCGTTGGTGCTCAGGTTATACTGTGCTAGATGGAAATAAGATAGGAGAGTTTCAGATATAAAAAGGTACATTCTGAAATAGGAAAATTTAAGCAGATCACCGCTTTGGAGTAATTCCCCGCGAATCAGAAACAGAAGGTCTCTTAAATCAGTCCGATTCGCGCATATATTTCTTCTTTCTTCTCCTTGGTATATACATACTTAAACATACATAGAAAATGCTCTCTTTGCAAAGGTATTTCAAGTCAAAATATTGATGTAAATAGCAGTGCGTAGATCGCTGTGAGTTGTCAGATGAACTGAGCCGTCTATGAATCAAGTTGATTGGTCCATTTTCTTAAACTACTGTTCAAAATATTTTTAAACATAAATCTATCCATGTATTTTTCGATTTATTTGATTACAAAGAAGCATATGCAATCTATACCTTCGATATTGTAAAGCGAGTTTCATCGTTTAGGCATTGTTCTTCACTCAAGATAGAAGTCGCAGAAGAGACCTTAACTTTCTGACGAGACAATTACTGAACTCTCCACAAAGACGCACTGTTACTTTCCTATTCACCCTCTTTAGGGCGAGTGGGGGAGAAAAACTTGAAGTCTCCTTAGATACCTACTTGTGCGGGAGACTTATCTGAACCGGGAGGCTAACTCGGCGCAGGCCTTAGCTTAGCCCGGACGGGTTAGAACCCGTGTGAGTGGCGGACATAAGTCAGGTGGAGCAAACACTATTAGGGCTAGGGTTTAGGCAGGGAATACCAACTCGCCAGCTGAATAAACCGATTAGAATAAATAGATATTACAGCAAGCTATATCATCCTCCAAACCTCACCACACCTCCTCTCTTTTTTCTTCTCCTTAGTCGATGAAGAAAAAGAAAAGACCCAGTTAGTAAGAAGATGGACACCGCTAAATGAGTCCCTTTGCACAGCCAGAAGGGCACGCCAAAACCCGACAGGACAAACGTATTCCGAATTATCTACGGGCAGCTTGGTGTAGTGCTAGTTAAGCTACTAGACTACACTAAAATTCCTACATTGCAATGTGTTTAAACGACCGAGATGTAAATAAGCTTCTTTCGAACAAAGCTACGGAGGAACTAACAGAGATTGGTTTTTTTTTTTTTTTTTTTTTTTTTTTTTTTTTTTTTTTTTTTTTTTTTTTTTTTTTTTTAAGAGCTCATCTGGCGACTGTCTACATGGGCATTAGTCGACGTATTAAAACTGGCCTAGTTCTAGGCTACTTTAAAATAAAATTAAAGAAAGGAAAAAAACACCCCAAATGGGGGAAAGGAAGCAAGCTCCTGCGTCGGGGGGGAGGTCCCCCCGGCACAGGAGCGTGCAACCTAAAGGAAAAAAACAAAACAAATGCAAAAAACAAAAAAAAACAAAAAAAAACCCCTGCTTAAATAATAGGGAGAAGGCCGGCCTCCCCCCAGAAGTCAACAAGTCCACCAGTCGATGTGCACGTACTCATCCCGAGTACAAGGGACAGGCGGTAGCGACCCCGCCCATCCCAGTACCAGGACAGGTGTCGTGCGCGAAGATCACCTAGACTGGGACATTCGACAAGACTGTGCCGAACAATCTGGGGGACGACGCAGTCGTCACAATAGGGCGCAGGCGAGCGCTCCATCAAATAGCAATGCGTCACACGAGTGTGCCCGATTCGGAGACGACAGAAAGCAACCTGAAGCCTCCGCGGCATTTGAGGATAGGTCCATGGGAACAGTCGCGGCGCAATGGCACGCAACTTTAAGTTCCCTTCAAACGTCTCCCATCTTCTTTGCTGAGCAGTTCGAAGAGCTGCCCGTATTCCTGCCATGTAGTCGGTGTGAGGAAGAGCGAAACACTGGTCCGGTCGCAGAGTCCTCGCGGACTCTTTGGCGCCCCCCTCTGGCGCGCTCATTCCCCACAATTCCTACATGTCCAGGAACCCAGCAGAAAATAATCTTGACATCGGCCCGGCTCGCCAAAACTGTGGCCTCACGGATATCGCGAACAAGGGGATGCGGAGATTCCAATGCCCCGAGAGCACTCAGGGCGCTTTGTGAGTCGCTATAGATCACAATCTGGTCTCCGAACCGGGCACATCGCGTAATCTCCCGTACCGAGTGGTGTATTGCCACCAGCTCGGCCGTGAAGACAGACGCAGCGCCTGGTAGAGCCCCGCTGACTTCAAACAGAGGGGATACGACGTGAAAGCCGACACCCTCTTGGGACCTGGAGCCATCCGTATAAACTGGCACGGTTCCAGCGTGACACGATGTGTGCTCTAAAAAGGTCGAACGCAAAACTCCCGGCGCAGTACAAGCTTTGGGAGCAGAGGCGTGGCGACAAATAGCAAAATGTGGTACCCTCCAGGGTGGCGTACTAGGCAGAACCAGGAGCGCCACCGGCCCGAGAGCTATATCTACCTCTCGAAGGAGTTTCGTGGCCCTAAACCCAAAGGGCTTAGGGTATGACTGGCGTCTCTCGGCGGCATAGGCACCATCGAGATCAGCTGCGGATGCAGTAAGAGCTGTTGGCGACTGAGGGAGGCGCCGGGCTCGCGCGTACAGGCAAGTGATGCACTTCAAGCGGCGCAGAGCGAGTTGCATCTTCCCAGCATCGACCAACAGGCTCTCAATAGGGAAAGTGTGGAAGGCACCGGTCGCAAGGCGAAGGCGGGTGTGGTGGATCGAATCCACCTACCGCAATAAACGTTCGGCTGCGGATGCATAAAACTCGCATCCGTAGTCGAGCTTCGAGCGAACAAAGGATCGATAAAAATTAAGGCAGTAGCCCTATCAGCGCCCCAAGCGTTGATGAACTTCACGGAACGAAGAATGTCCATGGCGCGGGTACAAGAAATCCTAAGGCTGCAAATATGAGCCTCCCAGGTGAGGCGTCGGTCGAATACAAGTCCAAGGAAACGGTGCGAATCGACCACATCCAGACGCACCCAATTTAGAAACAAATCTGGGTCGGGGCGAAGCCGTGGATGGCGTCAGAAGTGCACCACCTTAGTCTTGGCCAAAGAAAACCAAAACCTGTGCGCTTCGGCATAGCAAGAGACGCGGTTCAATGCCTGTTAGAGTTGGCATCTGGGCCGCGCTAAAAGAGATCGAATGGTCGTCCACGTAGAGTGTAGTGAGAACATCTTCCGGCAGCACCGAGGTGATTCCGTTGATGCTCAGGGCAAAGAGTGTGACACTGAGGACACGGGTGGAAGGAGCCCTCTCCTGCTTCTTTGGGCAGGAGAGGGCTCCCTCCATCCGTACGCGGAATCGACGATCCCGCAAAAATTCAGATATAAACATTGGGAGGCGTTTCCTCGCCCCCATCGTGTGGAGAGTCTCCATGATACCGTATCCCTATGCGGTATCATAGGCCACCTCGAGATCGAAAAACACCGTGGCGTAGTGCTGTCTACGAAGAAAAGCCTTTAGACGGAATTTTCCAGTCGGAAAAGAGCATCTGACGTGAAGTGGAACTTGCGGAAGCCACACTGTGCAGAAGACAGATGGCCTCCGCTGTCCAGGAAAAAGGCTAATCTAACATTTTACAATTTCTCCATCAACTTGCACACGCAAGAGGTTAGAGAGATTGGACGGAAATTGGTCGGAGTAGAGTGATCTCTCCCTGGTTTGCGAAAGGTGAGCACAGTAGCGATTCACCAGGAGTCTGGGAGAAGACCTTCCACCCAAATCCTGTTAAACATATCTAACAGAAAGGCCATGCCTTGCTCACCCAGGTGTCGAGGCATGGCGTACGGGACATCGTCCAGACCATGGGCAGTGTCCGCGCACGAAGCGAGAGCGGAACGCAACTCACTCGCATTAAACTTGTCGTTGAAGGTTCTCCGCCTCTGGAGGTGAAGTCCAGCCGGCGGCCTTCCGCGACATCACGACGTGCATTTAATGCTGGCGGAGCAGCATCCCGGCTAGAGAATGCGGAGAAAGCAGGCGCTATGGATTCCGCCACGAACGCGGGGCCTGAGATTGCGGTCCCATTCTCCTGGAAAACGGGAGGGGGGTCGTGCGAGAACTTGCCCCGAATCCTTTTCACTCACATCCACACTTCTGCTAGAGCGGTCTTCCCGTTAAGTCAAGACACGTATGCCCGCCAAGAAGAGCGGCGGGCGTGCTTCGAAATATACCGGAACCTAGCCCTAGCCCGATGAAATTCATCGACAGTGAAATCGTTTGGGCGGCGCTTATAGCGCATGTAGGCATAACGCCGACTACCATGAGAGTGGTCGGCGTGCAAAACGGCCAGACGTCCTAGAAATAGTAGTCAGCCCCACGGCGATGAGGTTGCCGGAAAAGAACTCAACGGCCTCATCTACCGACCTAAACTCCTTGACTGAGATAGAGAATTCAGTCATTACCTGAAATGCAGGCCACCGCGCCCACGCCAAGCACCACCGAGGTGGTCTCTCAGGCGGCAGTTGCCCTAAAAATGATATTTGAATGGGAAAGTGATTACTACCATGGAGGTCATTGACCACCCCCGCAATCAAAATTATGCTGTGCATCCAAAGAGCACAAATATAGGTCAAGGCAAGAAAATAAAGTGGTTTTCGGACAGTAATGCGTAAACTTATCTACGTTTAGGACACCCATCTCAAGCACTTTGATCAGATCGGCAAGGACTTGTCCCCTGGGATTTATGAAGTAATCTCCCCAGAGAGGATTCCTGCCGTTCAGATCTCCAAGCAAGAGATAGGGCCCGTGCAACCGTGCCACGACGCGGCGGAAGTCCCCCACGTCGGAGTCAGCTGACCGTGGAATATACGCAGAAATGATAGTATACCTCCTATCCAGGTGCAGCTACACAGCCACTGCCTGAAAGGAGGTATCTAAAGAGAAAGGAAGAACAGAGACATCATGCCTGGTGTAAACCAGGCATCCCCCAGCCCGGCCATCCCGCGGTGGTGGGGTCGCAAGACCCTAATACCCCGGGAGGGCATGCAAGGGGCACGCGCCTAGCATGGTCTCCTACAATAAGATAGCTAACGGGGAACGGGACGAGACGAGTTCCGCCGTTCCTTCCCTACACGAAGAGTGTAGGGTTAGGTCTCGAGGCCCCTCCCTGTTTTCTTATCACACGTTCGACCTTGACCGCCCCATGACCGGCCTAGCTCTAGGGTGATGTCCTCAATGGTGTAGTCAACGAGTTCCCTCGCATAAACTACTCCTTGCACAAAGTTCATTGTAGAGTGCGGTGTCACACTCACTGAGGTGCCATGAAGTTTCCGAAGAGCACTTATCTTGGCTGCCTCGGCGGGATTCACCGCATTCAAGAGAAGGCTCCTGTCTGAGAAACGGGTCACCTTCGGCTCATTACCAATTGCACTAGCTAATACTCTCCTCTGATGGATCATGTTACTCTTGGACAACATGGTGCCATTAGTGGAGCGAATAACGAGGAAGCGTTTGAAGCCAGCGGGCTTGAAAGCCCCAGATAACCTCTGAATCAGGGGCCGCGATGTCATTGAGGCTCCGCCCTGTGCACTTTTGGTTTTAGTCAGGGGCTCCGCAACCGGAGGGGCAGAGGGGCCGGATGTGCCGATCTTGGCTTGGTCGCTTGCCAGAGTGGCAGCAGACCCATCCGTCCCCGCAGCCCCCGCGGATGGAGAGGAGCCCAGAGTCTTCTTTGTCTTTTTGGTCTTGGTCTTTTTCTTTTTTGGAGAGGAGGGCAGGGAATTAACCCGCTTCTCACCCACGCCGGTAGAAGCCCCTAGGTCAGATGTACCGGCCTCAGCCAGGTCCTTCTCCAAAATGGAGAAGGTCCTGGTGGTCGCAGAGGAATCATCCGGAGGAGATCCCTACCCTCTTTGTACTGCCTGAGAATCCCCAGCCGTTTGAGGAGGACCTTGCATAGGGGCGGATTTGTGTTCGGTGCTTGGCGCCGAGCACGGATTCCCCCCCCCATGGAAGGCCCTACCGTCTGAGGCTGGTTTTCCTCAAGGACCATGTCTATCACAGGAGGGGCCTCCAGTTGGCCTCCCCTCCCAGGACATCGCAGGTCCCCTTGGCAGCGTCATGAGTCTTTAGTGGGGAGGCACAGGCCTTTACCCCGGCAAGGTTTAATATTCTTGCTAGCAGGTCTTTTGAGGGAAGCGACTGAAGGGGCCTGGCTTCCCTCTTTCCCCTAAGGAGGTTTGCCCTACCGAGCCGCTTACACGAGGGGCGGTCGGCAATGGGCTGCCTGCTGGCTTTCTTGGCAGTCCCCTTAGAAAGCAAAGGAGGGACTGCCGCTGGAAATAGGGAGGTGCCCGAAAGCACCTCCAGAGAAGGGAGTGAGGGGGAGTCTCCTACACCCTTAGGCGTAGGAGAGGAGTAAGCATCCTCTCCGGGTAAAGAAGTATGGAGTGTCCCCTGCGCAAGCACAAGGGGGGCGACCTCCATTTTCTTGGTGGAGCTGCCCGAGGGCGACTCCGTTAATGTTCTTGGGGAAGTTGGGGGTTGGGGTTTTTTTATTTTCATCATTGGACATGGTGACCCTATTTGTGATACGGGACGCAATAGCTCATCACCTATTGCAGTTGCCCGCACCGCAAGAGGTGCTTGCAGGCCCGGTGCCACCATTGGGACCACCCCTCCCGCCTGGTGGCCTGGCAGTCCATCGGCATGGCGGCTTCACCTTGAACACGGCGTAAAATTGATAGGATGTGAAGAGGAGAGGAAAAGGGTTTTGAGGAAGGTATAGATGGGGATGAAGCAGGTTGTTAAAAACCAGCCACCCCAGACCGGAGCTCAAGGGTTATGAAACATTGTCCCCTCCCCCCTTAGCCCCGATGTGGGACGGTTGGCTGAGAGGAAGGTCAGCATCTACCCTGTGAAATTAGAGGCTGACCAGAGAAAGTTGTGGGAGAAGTTGTATGAAAAGCGAGGCAACAAGTGTTTTGAAGGAAGAAAAGAAGTGGCTAAGCTGGGGTCGGACGGGGTGCTGAGTCCCGTCAGCACGGCGGCAAGGATGGCAAATTGCTCAGGGGGCTAACAGAGATTGGATTAGAGGCCCAAAGTGCCCCCGCAAATAGAAGCCCAGAAGTCGGTATACTGCCGTTAAATTGTCCCCTGGATATGAGATCATAAGGCGGACGAAATAAAAGAGGAAATAGAGAGAGCACAATCATGGGGAAAAGTTAAACAAGTCATAAAATTTATCAATCATGCAAACAATACGGAGTATTCACACGTTTTCCAAAAAATATTTCACGAAACGAATATGGCCACGAAGGCGAGGGAATCAGGTCTTCTTGCGTTTAATTTAAAGATCGCGGTTAATCAAATAAAGACAGATGAATTTATCAGCGTACAAACTTGCTTCAACGGTTATGCGCTGAAAAAGCACAACAAAAAGGACTGTCCGATACAAGAGATTAAATGCTGTTCCGAGTGTAGTGATAAAACCATTCGTGGTGGGAATGTAATTCTCAGATAAAAAATGTATAAATAGGAATGAAGACCATCGCACTTTGGCAATGGTATGCCTGATGAAGCGTGAACAAATCCTTGAAAACTCTCCATTAGCAGACATACTGAGCGTCCAGTATAAACCAACAAAATTAGACAAGACCCAAGAACAGCAAAATACCACTAGCCAGGAGAAAAAACACGAGACCAACCGAGCAACGAATAAAGACCCAAGGCTAAGGAAGACTACACAAATACGCCAAGAAGAATGGATGGCGATAGAGTTTGACACAGGCAAAAACACTAGTATTGATACCAACACAGCAAACCAAACACAAGAAGGAACGAGCTCAGTTCCCTCTCCAAAACCTGGGAAAGAAAGCGATGAGAAACAACAAAGCTTCAAGCTAAAGCTTTACCACTCTGAGGAAAAGACATTCCCCAATAACAACGATGATCTAGTACAAGGTATAAAAAAGGGACATTATAAATAGAAATACGAAGACCAGTACACGGAATGCTAGGTATTCACAATAATTACAGCATGAAACTTAGAAATCCAGCAGGATCTATGTTATACGCTAAAGAAAGAATAATTCAAGAAAAAAAGATGTGGAACGACAAAATCGCCCATTGGGCGTGAATCGTATAAAGCAGAGAATAGAGGAAACCAGGAAGAAAGAAAACATAAATAATGGCCCATATAAGAAAATTAAAAATAATAAGCCACAACGTAGCTTGATGGAATGAGAAGAGATTCTCTCTGAGCAACGCATACCCTAAAGAAGACCCGGATATCATTCTGCTAAAAGAAATTAACATGGACCCAGAAATAAATAAAATCAATGTTTAATTACACTATAATTACAAAAACCACAAACGACATCAATTATGAGGGAGTCGCTATGGCAATCCGAAAAGATATAAGCTTAAAAAAAACTCAGAGATCTAGACGAAGCATATCTAGCGATTAGCATTAGAACAACGACAGGCATTCTAATAGTGGCAACGGGCTACCAACCCCCGAGGAGAGATTTCTTGCCCCTCCAAAACTTTACAGAAATTTGGGGCCACAGAGACCAAACAGTCTTCATAGGCGACTTAAATACCCGGAGTAGAGCTTCCGGCTACACTCAAAACTACAACAGAGCCGGAAGAAACCTTAACCTATTATTGGAGATGGGAATAGTAGAGTGTCTAGAACCGGAATTTCTAACTTATCTCAGCCAAAATAGAGCTACGAAACAGATATCGGTTTGGCAACCCCGAACCTTCAGTTCAATTACAACATAAAGAAAGGCCATCCATCAACTAGCAAGCGCGAAATGGTGGTCATGACTTTATCTATGGATCCCATTTAAGTTAAGTGTCCAACAAGGAAATCATATAGACACTCTGATTGGACCATCTACGAAGAAGAACTCGCCAATTAGGACAGAGAGACCTAACTGAGGCTTCGCTAGAAGAAATAAACCAAGAGATTGATGGCATCATGAAGGCGCTTGTCAGGACAGATAGAAAACATGTTCCCACTACAACGTATATAATTTTACCACACCGAGATATAATGCGGCGCGTGAAAGACCAATTAATAGAGGAAATAGAACTAGAAAGAAACAGAAGGTAGGACCGTTTCGTGGAAGCCATAGACGATGAACTAAATCCTACTAAACTATGGCAAAAATTTAACATCGCCAGGTTAAAAAGAAAGCCGAGGCTAAAAATCAAACTCCAAAATCAAGATGGAAAGGAAAGTAGCCCCATGAAATTGAAGAAGCCTTCCGAGAGCACTGGAGGAGGGTTTTTGATATCTCCCCCAACGAAAACGAGGAATTTGACGGCGACCACGAAGCAAGAATGGTAGAAGACTTAGAGCAAAACCGCCAAGAAATAGTCCCCAACATAGCTGCTTCACCAACACTACTAATAGAGCAAGCGATCGAACCGATCACCCTACAAGAAATACAAAGAACGCTCAGAGCTACTAAACAGAAGGCATCTGGGGCATCAGGGATAACAAAAGAAAACCTAATACGAGCACCAGTCACCCTTTTGTCACAAATAGTAGCAGTATTCAACGCCTCTCTAAGCGCAGGATACTTCCCAGATGAGCCAAAAAGGGGTGAAGATTATCTTTCTACCGAAACCTGGTAAGCTTCCAAATAACCCAGGAAACTTCACGCCAATCACACTACTGGAGCCAGTGGCAAAATTAATGTAGAGAATCATGAACAGTAGAGGACACTGATTCCAAACCACCATCACGGATTCAGAAAGAACAGAAGTACCGAGACAGCCTTGGCCATTCTGGTCGAATAAATTGCCAAGGCCAAATACGATATAAAGTATACAGCCATAATACTAAGAGACGTCCAAACAGCGTTTGATAAAGTTTCGAGGATAGGCCTGAAATATAAAATCAAGAGACTAGGGATACCCTGCGTCCTAACTAAATGCCTATGCGACTATGTAACAGACAGGTCGGCGTTCATTTCAATAGCAGGCTTTGATGGCCAGTCTTCGAAATCCTTCAAGTTGTCCCCAAGGGGATTGTATAGGCCAAACACTTTATAGTATATATGCACTGGATTTACCAAGGTCTGTCCACGATACAACAACATATATCCAATTTTCCAACGATATTACGATAGTGGCGAACAGCACATACGGGCATATCCCATCCATGGCCAGAATCAAAGCGGCCGAAATTGCTAATATTAACAAATTTGAGTGAAATTAGAAAATTCGCACCAATCCCCAAATGTTTTCCATTATTCCAGTAGGTGGGCGCTTGACCTCATAAGTAGAGATTGATAAGAAAAGATACCTCTAGGTAAATGAAGGAAAGCTATTCGGGCTAAAAATCACCCGAAATAGCTACGGAAAACACATTGCGTAAAAAATTAATCAGAAAAAAGCACATCTAACAAAACTATTCCAACTTAGAAACCTAAAGAGAGAAAACAAAAAGAAAATATACAGCGCCATCTGCAAAGCCACGTTGCTCTACCCAGCTATACCAATGAACAGTCTCCCGAAAACAAGTGAAAGGAAATTTCAGAGAGTACAAAATTCAGCGGTATATATTATCACCAATACAAGAAGGAGAGAACGTAAAAAACAATACGAGATCTTCACAATGAAATAGAACTTCCAACCACAAACGTGTCCTTATACAGAAGAGCTTTGAAAGGATAGAACAAACTGGATAGAAAAATCCGCAACAAACAACAAGACAAAAACGTGAAAAATGAAGGACTACAGAGGCGCAAGAGCGCCATTAAAGAAAGAAGAAGACTGATAAAGAAAAATAAACAATAAGAACCAAGGATATGGCTGGCCACCCAGCAACTAACTCTTCACCACTTTGTCCTAAACAACTCTATCCACTATACTATGACTATACACTTTTAACTCTACCTTTTTCAAGAAGTATGACGTTCACCATTCTGAATTTACCGCTTGAATCGCCTTCTCGCTGAATCACTCACGCTTGGTAAAGCAATCACCCAAAGCATCTCCACCCATTCCTACGAAGAGAACTTTCGCCGCCGAGGTTGGAAGTTTAAATACGAAGGAAGTCACGAAGAAGTACATCCTTAAATCTGAAAGAAAGATTCACACTCGTAAGAAAAGATTTCAAGATAAAAGAACATCTCAACCTCACCCCCATCTTCGTTCACATTTTTCATTTGAATTTCATATATTGTATCCTACACCTTTTCGCTGCAACACTAAAAATCCTTCCATTCGGGAGGTACTAAAAAAAGAAAGAATAAATAATTTTCATTAGGCGCATCATACCATCATGACTGCCTAATTCCCCACCTACCCTCCCCAATCTGGGCTTCGACAGGAGTTGATGAGAGAAGTCGGAAAAATCACTCGGTGGCGATGGTTAAGTGGAATAACTTCACTGGCTAGGGCTAATTCCAAATACACAAAATAGTTCAGCTGTAACTTTTCTTTGTTGTTAGCACCTGACTTGGAACTATGGGGAATCTTCTGAGGTCCGGGCGAGACTTCTCAATTCGAGGCTACCGCTTGTGGAAGGAGAGGGGGAGTTGGTAGGCGTACCAATTTAGGCCTAACCGGGGCTTAAGCAGCGCAGGAAGTTCCGTTCTGCTCAAGGGAGTCCACGTGGCGTTCCCTCACACAAACGAAACCGACGAACCCAATGAAGAGAGAAAGGAAATGGAATCTTTAGATAATGAACATAAAAAGAAAAAGAAGAGCCATAAGAAAATAAAAATTCACTAAAATAAAAAGAACCAAACTGAATCAGACACAAACTGACACGGAAAGTGAAACGGAGAGTGAGGAAGGCTGTCACTACGAAGAAGCAAAAGACTTTAAACTTAAGATGTCTACCAACCACCTCGCCGTCCGTACATACCAATACACTCGGTAAGGGAGTTGTTACACAAGAACAACCCAACAGTTCTTCTGAGGGACCTCAATGCCAGGATTCCGGAATCGGGGTACCGGTCAATAAACAACGCGGGACGGAGCTTGGAACTACTAATGGACAGAAAAATACTAAAAAGAGTAAGCGCGGACTTTCCGACATATATTAGCAGTTGAATCTCAACCAAACCAGACATAATAATGACGACCGAGATCTTCCCATATAATATTTACATGGAGCCGATTCATATACCCTGTAGTAATCATATCGGAGTTTTGGTCATTATTAATCAAAACCCGATACAAGTGCCATTCAAGCCCCGATAAGCCAACAGGAAGGCAAATTGGGAAACATACACTACCATGTTAAATAATTATAATCAGCCAGATCTAAAAGGAAAAAACATCGAAGAATTAGAAGAAATAACCAGAAATCTAATAGAAAATATAAAGAAGGCAGACAAGGCAAGTGTACCTAAAATTAAATACAAAACTCTTACACATCCAAAGTGGACAGACGAAATGAAGAGAAAAGCAAGAAGATTCAAGGAAAAATACTCTGAAATAAGTATTTACGGAACAAATCGACAAAGGAATAAGGAGTTAAAAAGACTGAAAAGAGAAATAGTCTTTTCGAAAAATGAACAACAAGAAGAAAAATGGAGAGTTTACAAACAAAATAGTGTCCACAGAAAACGCATGCGAGGCTTGGAGACTGATAAAAATAATTAAAGGAAAACCACCTAAAGAAAAAATAAAAATAAAGAGTTAACAAAATGAATACTTTAGAAGCAATGTAGAAATAGAAGAGAAGTTTAGAAAACATTGGAGAAAAATATACACTATAGAAGAAGATAATCAGAGATTTGATATGGAAACTGAGGAAACAGTTAATGAAAGCCTAAGGAGAAATAGACAAAGGATAACACCACTAAGGAGAGTCGATAAAAGTACAGACGAGCACGAGGGAATAGGAGCATTAATAACCCTGAAAGAGATAAAAAATACAATCGCCTAATTCAAACAACAATCACCGGAAATACCCGGCTCACAAAACGAAATTATGAGAGAATCCCCGCGAAGATATTAATAGACATGAAAGAACTATTTAATGCATTCCTAAACATCGGTGACTAAACACGGATTTTTAAAGTGGCGAAGATGGTCTTACTCCAAAAACCAGGAAAGCCACCAACATTGGTGTCAAGTTACAGACTAATTTCGCTGCTAAACTTTCTGGGAAAGGGACTAGAAAAGATACTGAACATGAGACTGGTGGAACACCTAGAAGAAACAGGGAACTACAACGAATACCAGTATGGTTTCAGGAAGAAGAAGGATGCAAATATGGTGCTCGCGGTAATAACGAAATAAATCGCACAGGAAAAATAAAAAAAAGGATAGGTGAACGTGCTACTCAGGGATGTCGAGAAGGCCTTCGATAAGGTATGGGTGGAGGGGTTAAAATACAAACTCTTCCAACTCAATCTCGGCATCCGGATGGAGAGAATCCTGGCGAACTACGTAACAAACAGAGAGGCGTACAACAACATCGAAGACCACGAAGGGCCCAACTTCCAGCTAGAAACTGGGGTCCCGCAAGGGCCATGCCTAAACACACTCTGTCCTCAGTGTACGCAGCAGATATGCCGCCTCCATTGACACCAGGCTGCATGGACGTGCAATACGCCAACATCAGCCAGGTGATCTCCACACGAACCGCAAATCCCAGAAGGTAGGCCTAGGTCAACCGAGCGCGAAATACAAAATATAAATGAGTTCGAAAGGAAATAGAAGATAAAAACAAAGACAAGTAAATTTAAAATAATCCCAATAATGAGATTTAAAAAAGAAAAAATAACTATCAACGATACAGAACAGAGATACGCAACTGAAGGAAAAGTTATGGGCCTGCAGATGGGGGAGAGAGGCCACCACGCACACGTTAAGGGAAAAATTGACAGAGGTAAATCGGGACTAAGACTGATTTACAGCCTGAGGTAACTGGAACAAAAAAGGAAAAGAACTCTCTACAAAGCATTCATGGAATCAGTGCTAGTGTATCCACCAATCCTCATCCATGCTATAACAAAAACAAACAAAAAAAAACTTCATAATACCAAATACAAGACGACAAGAAAGAAAAAGACTACGTGATATAATGAATAAAATTATCGAGAAACGGGCCAAAGAAATCTGGCAAAAAAATAGAAGAAAATAACTAGGAGACCATAAGAGCTCTATAAATAGAGAACATAAATCATGACCGTAAAATCTTTCCCAGCAGTAGGCTCCGCCTGCGACGTGAGGAAGACCCAATGATAACATAACCAAACAAGCCGAGCAAGCAAAACCTATCAAAAAGGCATGAACGCTTGAAATCAAAGAACAAAGGCAGTTAACTATACAAAACAAAGGAATTTATAACAACCCACCCTAAACAAATAAAGCAAATAAGTACAGTATAAAAACCGAATTTGAATTTCAATTAGAAGAAAGTTACCCCAAAGAACCACAAGCAAAATCACCAATACGATATAGGAAACAAAAGGAAAAACGAACAAAAACTTTGAAACAACCTGTAAAACACAAACCTAAAAGCAATTAGAAGATGAGAAGATGGAAGAACGCCAGAAGAAAGAGATCAGCCAGTAACCTGGCAGTTATTAAACTACATACAATCGTCACACAAACACACATTTTACACTCCCTCTCTACCCTACCCCTTAAAAAAAAACACTCATTCTATCTACCCCTATCATCCTCTCACTTGCTATCATCTTATTTACGATTCTGACGGCTGAATATTCGATTACTATGCAGTGCTGAGTACCATACGGATAAAGCAGTGTTACTTGCTTAGTAACGGACTTTGAGCACCGCTCACATAGAAAAGAGCCTATTCTTGAAGTCTTTTGGGGAATTTTGCTTCACCCTTCAGAAAGAGATAATACCATTTATTTCACCGAGGATTCATAATTAAATGAGGGCTTAAGCATTTCACTGCTCCCCTCCATCTTCCTGTTAGGGAACCTTCTCGGATGTCTGCCATTCATTGATTTCGTCTTAACTATGCCGACCACTTTGGGATGACATAATTAAGGGCTTATGTGAAAACTGGTTTGAGGACTAGCCCACAGAGGAAGGATAAGTCAGAAATCTTTTCGAAACTGGTGCATAACTGCGAATCCCGGACGGAGTAGAGATCCTCATCCCCCGGGGGACCCGGCCAGCATCATAGTCAGAAGTAACACTCCTCTCTATGTAGATTGATGCGGTTATAGCGCAAGTACCCGAGAGGGGGTGGCAAAACTTTAGTGGCCGTTAATTTGACCGCTACTGCCATCAAGTCAACCATAAGTCATCCCTTTTGAGATTCTCATTCGAAATCCATCACATCCATCATGCTGTCAGCAACCAAGCGGAGGACCAACTGAAAAATGGACGGGAGCGCTCTCTTTGACGTTTCTGAACCTAGTTTCACAAACCACTACCGCCATTACGACTCAAATCACATTCTTTTTCACTCACAAAATACCAAAAAATAAGTACACATTGGTTTCAGAAAACAAAAAGAAAAGAAGAGGACATAGTATGGAACGAGAAGACCATGGAGACCCTCACTAAGAGGGTTCCCCTCAGAATCATACAAGTAGAAAAGGCCCGGAAAAAGAGGAAGCTATGCGAAACCCTCTACCTCGAAAACAAGGTGGCCCTAGTGAAATTGATAGAAGTTTCATCAGGTTTTATTGACATTTGCGCAGAGACCAAAGATGTAAACCGGCTCCTGTTTAAAGAAGAAGCTACCACATTGAAGAGCATCGGACTAGAAGCAAGGATCCCGTCACAAGTGACAGCGAGCCGCAGTGTCATTTGCCGCAAAGTGGAGATTTGGGTCGGCGAGAACACAACCGTAAAACTAAAAAAAAGAGATCGTGAGGAGCAAGCCCTGGGCGAAAGTTCGGGAAATAATCAAAAAAGAGGATGAAGAAGAAGAATAAAAAGCTGAAAATAAGGAGGGATCCACCTCTTCAGACCACGACGAGGGCCTCTGCACCCGTACGCGAGCTACTAAGAGCAAGTCAAAAAACCCAAGTATACCAGCCCCTCCCATGAAGAAGGAAAATCCTGGGCACAGCAAAACCGCCCAGACAGCCCCAAAGAAAAGAAAAACAAGAAAAAACACCGGTAAAAACAATTCGCCATGCTACAGAACGCGCTAAAAATATTGGAAATAAACACCATCGGCTGGACTATTAAAAAGACCCTTTACGGGAATGTATTCAGAGAGATTGATTCAGACATCTTCTTAATTTCGGAACACGGATCGACACGCGTAATGAAAAAATGAAAATCTGAAAATACGATGTATTGATCACAAATTATTCGCAGGAGCGCTAGGACGTTGCCGCTATCACAATAAAGAAAGGGATTAAATACAAGCACATAATAAATATAGAAAAATCCTACCTCGCGATTGAGGTCGAACTCGTCAGAGGAAAGTTAGTCATTGCTACCGGATAATAACCGCCAAGGAGGCCAGTGAGAGTGTGAATTGGTAACACACCCATTCACACTCTCACTGGCCTATTTGGTGAAAGAGCCCCCACTATATTAATAGGGGATCTGAACGCCATATGCCGAGAATCCGGCTACAGGACCTTCAACGGTATAGGAAGAAGCCTGGACCCATTGCGGGACAGAAACATTGGTCAGCGAATAAGCCCCGAATTCCCCACCTTTGTCAGATGAGGAAGGGCCACAAAACTAGACATCTGTCTGGCGAATCGTCAGCTACCGTTTAATTACTACATGGAACCAGTCCAGGTACCATGTAGTGACTATGTAGGAATTCTACTCACTATCATCAAGATCCCTATACAAGTTCCAGCTGTAGTCAGAAAGAACTACAGAAGAGCAGACTGGGCACGATACGCACGCCTTCTCGAAGCCTAGGATCCGCCTAACTTGGACGAGACAATTATCGAGAAGATTGACGAGGCACTCGACTACCTCAATAACCCTCTTATCAACGCAGAGAGGGCTTGTATCCCTAAATCCGAGTATAGGATAATCTCGACCTACAGATGGACCGAATACACGAAAGATTTATACCGTGAGCTGAAATTATTGTATGAGATCAACATCAGGAATGCATTATTTTTTTTTTTTAGGAGGCTATCTGGCAACTGCCCACTTGGGCATAAGTCTCTGCAATCACAGAGCCTAGCTCTAGTCTACTTTAAAATAAAATATGAAAACAAAACAACGATAAAAAGGGAAGATGACAACAATTAGGAAGCCAGCTCCGGCGTCGGAGCTACAAAGAAAATAACAATAACAAAAAAAAAAACAAAACCTGGTGTAAATAAAAGGAAGAAGGCTAGCCGTCCCCCAAAATTATACCAATCCAACGATAACAAAAAAAACAACAAAACCTAGTTAAATAAAAGGAAGAAGGCAAGCGTTTCCCCCCAAAAGTCGACCAGTCAACCAGTCAATGAGCACGCACTCGTCCCGAGTACAAGGGACAGGTAACGTGGGCGAAAATCGCTCAGACTGGGAAATTCAACAAGAATGTGCGGAACAGTCTGAGGGACAAGGCAGTCTTCACAGTAGGGCGCTGGCGAGGGCTCCATCAAATGGCGGTGCGTCCTGCGAGTGTGCCCCATTCGGAGACGACACAAAGTAACCTGAAGCCTTCGCGGCATTGGGGGGGGTAGGTCAATGGGAACAGTCGCGGCACAATGGCACGCAACTTTAAGTTCCCTTCGACCGTCTCCCATATTTTTTGCCAAGCAGCCCGAAGAGCTTTCCGTATTCCTGCCATGTATTCGGTGTGAGGAAGACCGAAAGTCTGGTCCGGTCGCAGAGTCCTCGCAGGCTCTTTGGAGCCCTCATTGGCGTGCTCATTTCCCCGCAATTCCTAAATGTCCAGGAACCCAGCAGAAGATAATTTCAACATCCGCCTAGATCACCAAAACGGTGGCGTCACGGATATCGTGACCCAAGGGATGCGGAGATTTTAATGCCCCAAGAGCACTCAGGGTGCTTTGTGAGTCTCTATAGATCACAATCCGGTCTCCGAACCGAGCACGTCGCGTAATCTCCCGTACCGAGTGATATATTGCCACCAGCCCACCGTGAAGACAGACGCAGCGCCTAGCAGAGCCCCGCTGACTTCAAACAGAGGGGATACGGCGTGGAAGCCGACCTCCTCTTGGGACTTGAAGCAATCCGTGTACACTGGTACGGTTCCAGCGTGACACGAGGTGTGCTCCAAAAAGGTCAAACGTAATACTCCCAGCGCTGTACAAGCTTTGGGAACAGGGTAGTGGTATCCTCTAGGGTCGCGTCCTGGGCAGAACCAGGGGCACCACTGGCCCGAGAGCTATACCTTAGCTCTCGAAGGAGTTTCCTATCCCTAAGCCCTAGGGTATGACTGGCGTCTCTCGGCAGCATAGTCACCGTAGAAATCAGCTGCGGATGCAGTGAGAGCTGTTGGCGACTGAGGGAGGCGCCGGGCTCGCGCGTACAGGTGATTGATGTACTGTACGTGGCGTAGAGGGAGTGGCATCTTCCCAGCTCTCAATGTAGAAAGTGCGAAAGGCACCGGTCGCCAGGCGAAGGCTGGTGTAGTGGATCGGGATCACCTTCCGCAATAAACGCTCGGCTGCGGATGCATAAAATTCACATCCGAAGTCAAGCTTCGAACGAACAAAGGATCGATAAAAAGGGAAGGCAGTAGCCCTATTAGCGCCCCAAGCGCTGAATATCATGGAGCAGAGAATATCCATGGCGTGGGTATAAGAGACCCTAAGGCTGCGAATATGAGCGTCCCAGGTGAGGCGTTGGGAAATACAAGATCAAGGAAACGGTACGATTCAACCACTTCCAGGCGCACCCCATTAAGAAACAAATCTGGGTCGGGGTGGAGCCGTGGATGGCTTAGAAGTGCACCACCTTAGTCTTGGCCAAAGAAAACCCCAAAACCTGTGCGCTTCGGCATTGCGAGAGACGCGGTTCAATGCCTGTTAGAGTCGACGCTCCAGAGTTGGCATCTGGCCCGCGCCAAAAGAGATCGAAAAGTCGTCAACTTAGAGGGTAGCGTGAACATCTTCCAGCAGCACTGAGGTGATGCCCTTGATGCTCAGGGCAAAGAGTGTGACACTGAGGACACTTTCCTGCGTGGCACCCTCTTCCTGCTCCATTGGGCCGGAGAGGGCTCCCCCTACCCATACGCGGAATCGACGATCTCACAAAAAATTCAGATATAAACTTTGGGAAGCGTCCCCTCGCCTCCATCGTGTGGAGAGTCTCCATGATACCCTATCGCCCTGCGGTATCATAGCCCTTCTCCAGCTCAAAAAACACTGTAGCGTAGTGCTGTCTACGAAGGAAGGCCTCGCAGACGGCATTTTCCAGTCGGAGCAGAGCATCTGAAGTGGAGTAAAACTTGCGGATGCCGCACTGTGTAGAAGACAGATGGCCTCCGCTATCCAAGAAAAAGGCTAATCAAACATTTACCAATTTCTCTATGAACTTGCACACGCAAGAAGTTAGAGAGATTGGGCGAAAACCGGCCGTAGGAGAGTGATCTCTCCCCGATTTGCGAAGACGAGCACAGTAGCGATTCGCCAGGAATCTGGGAGGTGACCCTCCACCCAGATCCTGTTGAACAAATCTAACAGAAAGGCCATATCTCGCTCACCCAGGTGTCGAAGCATGGCGTACGGGACATAGTCCGGACCATGGGCGGTGTCCGCGAACGAAGCAAAAGCGGAACGCAACTTACTCACAGTAGACCTGTAGTTGAAGAGTTCTCCGCCTCTGAAAGCAAAGTCCAGTCGGCGGCCTTCCGCGACATCACGGCGTGCATCGATTACTGGCGGAGCAGCATCCCGGCTAGAGAATGCGGAGAAAGCGGTCGCGAAGGTATCCGCCACTGACGCGGGGTCCGGAGATTGCCGTCCCATTTATCTGGAAAACGGGAAGGGGGTCTTGCGAGAACTTTCCCCGAATCCTTTTGACTCTCTTCCACACCTCTGCTAGAGGGGTCTTCCCGTTAAGTGAAAACACGTATGCCCGCAAAAAAAAGCGGCGGGCGTGCTTCGAAATATACCGGAACCTAGGTCTAGCCCTAGCCTAACGAAATTCACCCACAGTTAAATCGTTCGGGCGGCTCTTATAGCGAATGTAGGCATAACGCTTCTAATTAAAGGCGATCTCACACTCGGCCGACCACTATGGGAGTTGTCGGCGAGCAAAACGGCCAGACGTTCTGGGAATAGTAGTCAGGTCTGCGGCGATAAGGCTACCAGAGAAGAACTCAGTGGCCTCATCTACCAACCTAAACTCCTCGACTGAGATAGAGAATTCAGTCATTTCCTGAAATGCAGGCCACCGCGCCTGAGGCACGCACCACGGAGGTGGGCTCTCAGGCGGCAGTTGCCCTGAAAATGATATTTAAATGGGAAAGTGATCACTACCATGGAGGTCATTGAGCACTCCCCAATGAAAATCAGGCTGTGCATCCGAAGAGCACAAAGATAGATCAAGGCAAGAAAATGAAGCGGTTCTCGGGCAGTGGTGCGTAAACTCATCCACATTTAGCACACCTATCCCAAGCTCTTCGATCAGATTGGCAAGGACCTGTCCCCTAGAATTTATTGAGTAATCCCGCCAGAGAGGATGTCTGCCGTTCAGATCTCCAAGTAAGAGAAAGGGCATCGGTAACCGTGCCATGACGTGGCAGAAGTCCCCGCTTTGAAGTCAGCTGACGGTGGAATGTACGCAGAAATGATATTATACCTCCTATCCAGGAGCAGCTGCAGAGCCACTGTCTGAAAGGAGGTATCTAAAGTGAAAGGAAGAACAGAGACATCATGCCGGGTGTAAACCGCGCATCCCCCAGCCCGGCCATCTCGTTATGGTGGGGTCACAAAACCCTTAAACCCCAGGAGGGTGGGCAGGGGGCACGCGCCTAGCATGGTCTCCTGCAAAAATATAGCTAACGGGGAACGGGGCGAGACGAGCCGCCGCAGCTCATACCAGTTGGCCCGGATTCCATGGCAATTCCATTGAAGGAATATGCCCTCCAGGCCTAGCTCAGAGGAGATGCGGGGGCTCTCTTCGAACAGAAGACCATCACGGGAATGGCCGTACGCTTCCTTGAGGAAGAACCCCAGCCGCTATTGGCCAGACAAAGCGCTGAAGGCGCGGTCACCTTTGAAGACTTATTTAGGGAGGTTAAGCTAGCCATGCGATTATTTTCCTCCCTCCACCTCGAAACCTTAGGCGTGCCTTGCGGCTTCGGAGGCAGGGGTTCCTCTTTTCGGGATCCACCATCTCCGAGTCACTCAGTCCACCAGTAGGCATGGGCGAAGGAGCCGAAGCTGCTTTCTTGTTGTCCTCCTTTTCGGGGGACAGCTTTAGGAACCCCGGAAAATGGCTTGGCGACCAACTTCAGGGGTGTTGCCTCCTGTGAGTCTAACGACTCGATTGAGGCTCGTTGCACTTTCGCCTTACGGAAAACGGTCACGCTAGGGGAAGGAGGGGGAGCCCTGGTTACAGCAGGGGCAGGGTGCGAACCCTTTGTGTCGCTAGCTTTAACATGGGACTGCCCGAATTAAGTAGAACCCGCAGAGGGGCTGCGAATGGGCGCGGAAACAACCGTGCGCGTTGGCCTGGATGTGCCAGGAGCAGAGGGTGTCTTTCTAACTATTGAGGCATAAGACGTTCGAGGCAAAGCCAGGCGCGCCAGAACCAAGTCCTTAGCCTCGAGGAATGAGAGTCGATACTGTGCCTGAACGGCCAGGATTTCTTTCTCAAGGAGATATGCACCACATTGCTTTGAAGAAGCGGGGTGCAGCTCTCAGCAATTGACACACTTGGCAACATACGATTTAGACTTATCTTTTGCGACCTTGGAGCAATTTACACGTACTTCGGGTGACCCTGACTTTGCACGTCTACATGAGCGATTTGTCTGGCCGAAGCGGTGACAGTAATAGCAGCGCCGCGGCAGTGGCATAAAAGCCTTCACGCGGTAATGGTTCCAACCGGCATGCACCGACTCAGGGAGCTTGTCACAGTCGAACTTGACAAAAAGTGTAGGGGTGGGACTCGAGGCCCCTCCCTGTTATCTCATCACACGTTCGACCTTGACCGCCCCATGGTCAGCCAGCTCTAAAGTGATGTCTTCTATGGAGTAGTCAACGAGTTTTAGGCCATAAACTAGTCCTTTCACAAAGTTCATGGTAGAGTGCGGCGTCACACTCACCGCGGTGCCATCAAATGTCCGAAGAGCGCTTATCTTGGACGCATCGGAGGGATTCGCCGCATTCGGCAGAAGGTTCCCGTCCGAGAAACGGGTTACTTTCGGCTCTCTACCAATTACACTAGCTAAAGCTCTCCTCTGTTGGATTATGTTGCTCTTGGCCAACATGGTGCCATCAGTGGAGCGAATATCGAGGAAACGTTTGAAGCCAGCGGGCTCGAAAACGCCAGGTAACCTCTGAATGAGGGGCCTCGATGTTATCGAGGCTCTGCCTTGCACACTTTTGGTCTTAGTCGGGGGTCCGCACCGGAAAGTGGGGGGAAAGGGGCCAGGTGTGCCGATCTTGGCTTGGTCGCTTACCGAAGCAGCAGACTCATCCGTCCCCACAGACCCCGCGGATGGAGAGGAGCCCCAAGTCTTTTTTCGGTTCTTTTTCTTTTTAGGAGAGGAGGGCGGGGAATGAACCCTGTCGTAGAATGACTCCCGACGATATACCATATATCACTATTCGTTGAGGGAACTTCCTTAATTATCTCTAGAGTGCGTTTTTACTGTCTGGCGGCCGATATTATGTATCTTCAAAAATGCTTAAGAAGTGGAACTGAGCTCAAGGATAATAATATTGCTATCATTAATAAAATAGAGTTTTATTAATAATAACTATCAGCAAACACAAAAACGGAAAATATTGACAAACAGAATGGAAAGGGTCGTGGAGACTCGGGCTAATCCAAGGATTTAAGGGATCAAAAAAGGTAAAACAAATATGGAGTTAAAGAGATGGGATGGTTCGATAAACCATTTAAAGCACAGGATAGAATTGACAAATAAGGGATCAATACTCAAAAGGTGACACTTGGCTTACGTAACTTCATTAGGGTGCAGTGGAAGGTACTTGAAGGAATATTCGGTCCGTTGGCGAGTTCCAGCCGAAGGGGGGGGGGGATAAAAGGATCCTGACGTGGCGTCTTGGAAAGGAGAACCGTTACTCGACGAACGGCTTGACGAACAATGGCTGTTCTAGGTTGTTCTCTTCTGAACAAAGGTGGGGATGAGAACCGTCACTTGTCTACGGGCTCAAGAACAATGGCTGTTCTAATGTTGTTCTCCTTTGAACAACAGGGGGGGGTGAGAACCGTTTCTTGGCGAAGGGCTCAAAACGAACAATGGCTGTTCTAATGTTGTTCTCCTTGAACAACAGGGGGGGATGAGAACCGTTTCTTGGCGAAGGGCTCAAAACGAACAATGGCTGTTCTAATGCTGTTCTCCTTGAAAAACAGGGGGGGATGAGAACCGTTTCTTGGCGAAGGGCTCAAAACGAACAATGGCTGTTCTAATGCTGTTCTCCTTGAACAACAGGGGAGGTGGATGAGAACCGTTTCTTGGCGAAGGGCTCAAAACGAACAATGGCTGTTCTAATGCTGTTCTCCTTGAACAACAGGGGGGGGATGAGAACCGTTTCTTGGCGAAGGGCTCAAAACGAACAATGGCTGTTCTAATGCTGTTCTCCTTGAACAACAGGGGGGGGATGCCTTGGGGACTTGGCGTCACTAAAGGCTCGAACCTTTGGCACTCAAGGAATATTGTCCTCCTTCTGGACAAGTGATGGTGAATCTCGAGGTCGAGGTCCCTTGGCGCACAAAGGGAGAGAGGGTCGTGGTGATGTTTCGCGACGAAAATCTGGATCTCCAATCTGATCTTAGTGGTAAAGTTTCCATATAAATAGCCAGGACATCTCCTTGGCGTGGGGGAGAATGGGGTGGAAGCTTCGAGGGAACGCACAGCTGGGCCGGAGAAAAATGCCTTATCTGTCCATAAGCCTAACTCGATCTGGCGAGGTCGGCGTATGGGGCGAACGGGGGGGACGATAACCTCCTTGTTTAAACATTGGCGTCCGGTAGCTGTTGATAAGACTCCAAGCCTCGAATCGAAGATGCACGTGGGTAGCCTCATGGTTTTAAATAATATGTGATAGAAGTTGAAATGAATGCAGCTCTGAACTCGTTCTATCACACCCCTCCATTCCAGGGGAAGTTGTCACTTCGAAAGAAAAAGAGAGAAGGGACAACGATAGAGCTCCGTTGTAGGGAACTCATTTTCTTGTACCTACCAACCGTATCTTCCTGCACCTAACTATTATTACCTCAATACATGATTATTTTGATCTTTAGATTACAGGGGAAAATTACCTTTAATACAACTTAATAAAAAAAAAGGGCATGGAACAATGAAATGTTATAAACTTAGTACATACGGGACAAAATAATTTATACGTAAATTAATAAGAACAAATATATATACATAAAAAAATTAGACATTGAGCGTTACAAAATTCAGACATATACATTAATTAACTATATTACAAAACAATCTTAAATTAAGTCGTACAAGACGGTATATACCTACATGGAGATACTAATCCTATGAATACAATTATTCTACGCTATTCGGTAACGCATTCCTACTGAGTGCGTCAGCGACCTGGTTATCGGAACCTTTGATATAATTTATTTTAAATTGATACTCTTGCAAGAGTAAACTCCAGCGCATGATGCGGCCGTTTGAGTGTCTCAAATTCCTAATATAGGCTAACGGACGGTGGTCGGTTCCTATTCGAAATTCTTTACATATCAAGTACAGCTTGAATTTGTCTATGACCCAGATAATTGATAGAGCTATCTTTGCTCTAGTGGCATATCTCTTTCCGCGTGGTAATAATTGACGACTAGCATATGCAATTGGATGACTCGTTCTGTCATCCACGTATTGAAGGAGTACACCTCCAATGCCCTCGTTGATCACGTCGGCCTTAACCACAAAAGATTTTTCCGGGCTGGGCAACTTTAAAATGGGGGCAGAAATGAACTTACTCTTGAGCTGATTACAACGGGAAACAGCGACATCATTCCAACGTAAACGATCGAGGAAATTCTTTTCCTGAAGGGGGCATAGGGGGGCCAAAATTGCAGCGAAATTCGGAACAAATCGCTGATAGGGAGAAGCTGATCCTAGGAACGATCTTAATGGCTTCTTTGTAATCGGGAGGGGCATGTGGGCGATTGCCTTAATCTTGTTCTCGTGGGGACCTAACTTGCTTCGTCCTATTTTGAAACCCAAATATTTAATGGGTTCGTGGGCAAAATGGCATTTGCGGGGGCCAATGGTGAGGCCATTTTCGCGCAGTTGTTTGAAAAGAGCTAATAGGGTGGGTAAATGGTGATTCCATTTAATTAGTTCTTGTAGCTGGCTCTTCGGACGTGGTGTCAGCTGCGCGTCACTATCCAGGTCAGAGGGTTCCAAAGACTTGCCTGGTAGGGAAGGAGGAGGGTAATCGGCATCAGGTTGGATGCACACTGTCTGGATTACCTTAAGGGACTCCGCGGGGCAATCCTCTTCAAGCGCCGATGCTTCGTCCAGTTCTACGAAGGTATCTCCATGGGCGCGTTGGGGGTTCTTTTTTTCTTGGGGTCCAGGGACAGTCTCCGTGTCCTTGTCTGGGGCCTTATCACCTAAGGGTGTTAGTGATTCACACTCCTCTTTTGCCGTCCTAAAGTCCTGGTTAGGGGTCTCCGAGAAATCGGACGGTATCGGGGTTCTGATGGGGACGGGCTCCTGGGCTTCTTTCTTATCTCGGCCTTGAGGAAGGGCGGCCTGAAACACAGGGTCGAAACTTACTTGGGGGCTCTGTCCTATAAGTACGGAACAGAATTTTATGGGTGCTACAATGACTTCAGCCCAGCCATTATAATATTGACACTGCAGGTAACATCTAGCGACGGGGAATCTGTTCACCCGCCCAAGTTGGTCATGTACCACCGCAAATTTTTCGTGGTTAGAGACCACTGGGAGGAGTTCGTCGGACACGATGAAGCACGTACATCCTGTGTCCCTGACGAGAGTCGATACTCGACAGCTGTCCACGCTGCCCTCCTCATATTTCAAAGTTCCCGATGAACTTTTACCAAAAACAAAATTTACCTGGTGGCCTGACGGAGGGGGAGAAGTTTCTGCTTGGGTCTGCACCACCGGGGGAGCCGGGGTTGCATTAATCTGGTGAACTTGGTGGGCTGGTCCGCTTTTAAGCCTAGAATTTTGGGGGCAATTCCAGCTCATGTGGTTTTCTACACCACAGGTAAAGCATAAGGTTGGTCGCTTCGGGAAGAGAGATGGAGGAGAAGTCTTAACGGGAGGTTTGGAGTCCCGTTGTTGGTTTTGGGGAAAGAAGTTTTGGGGTTTTACGGGGCTCGGAAACTTTGTCAGCTTTCCTGGGAAGGGGCGCGAATCCGTCCTTCTTTCTTCTCGTTGGATTACTCTTTCCCGTTCCTCTCTTTCTCTTTCTTTTTCTACCTTTTTTCTTTGAACTTCTGCTTTAATCCGAGCTAATTCAATCTGAAGCTCAGCTTGTCTTATCCGTTCCCCTCTTTCTTCTCGTTGGATTTCTCTTCTTTGCTCCTCTTGAATGTACTTAATTAGTTCTTTTCCGGAAAGTCCACATGACTCTCCTTGCGCTTTAAAGATTTCGAACGGAGTCATCTTTGCACTTGGGGGCGCACTAGTCAACCAACTAAAATTCCTCGCAACAAGAATTATGCCTCTATAGAATTAGCCTACCTAAATATGGGCACTGACCTATTCGTACTTGGTTTCTCAATCTAAATAACCACTGACTAAAATCACAAAAAAAAACAAACAAATTATTATAACCGTTCCTTGAGCTACTCCAGCTTCTTAAGTTTCAAAAAAGAAGGGAAGAGCAATCGTTAAAACAAAAGGGAACTACTATATTCTATTATTATATGCTTTACTCGACTGAGACCAGTGTTTGCAAAGATATAGCGTTAAACCTTACACACCTGATACCAAATTTAAATAGTATATATATATATATGTCGTAGAATGACTCCCGACGATATACCATATATCACTATTCGTTGAGGGAACTTCCTTAATTATCTCTAGAGTGCGTTTTTACTGTCTGGCGGCCGATATTATGTATCTTCAAAAATGCTTAAGAAGTGGAACTGAGCTCAAGGATAATAATATTGCTATCATTAATAAAATAGAGTTTTATTAATAATAACTATCAGCAAACACAAAAACGGAAAATATTGACAAACAGAATGGAAAGGGTCGTGGAGACTCGGGCTAATCCAAGGATTTAAGGGATCAAAAAAGGTAAAACAAATATGGAGTTAAAGAGATGGGATGGTTCGATAAACCATTTAAAGCACAGGATAGAATTGACAAATAAGGGATCAATACTCAAAAGGTGACGCTTGGCTTACGTAACTTCATTAGGGTGCAGTGGAAGGTACTTGAAGGAATATTCGGTCCGCTGGCGAGTTCCAGCCGAAGGGGGGGGATAAAAGGATCCTGACGTGGCGTCTTGGAAAGGAGAACCGTTACTCGACGAACGGCTTGACGAACAATGGCTGTTCTAGGTTGTTCTCTTCTGAACAAAGGGGGGGGATGAGAACCGTCACTTGTCTACGGGCTCAAGAACAATGGCTGTTCTAATGTTGTTCTCCTTTGAACAACAGGGGGGGTGAGAACCGTTTCTTGGCGAAGGGCTCAAAACGAACAATGGCTGTTCTAATGTTGTTCTCCTTAAACAACAGGGGGGGATGAGAACCGTTTCTTGGCGAAGGGCTCAAAACGAACAATGGCTGTTCTAATGCTGTTCTCCTTGAACAACAGGGAGGGGGATGAGAACCGTTTCTTGGCGAAGGGCTCAAAACGAACAATGGCTGTTCTAATGCTGTTCTCCTTGAACAACAGGGGGGGGGGATGAGAACCGTTTCTTGGCGAAGGGCTCAAAACGAACAATGGCTGTTCTAATGCTGTTCTCCTTGAACAACAGGGGGGGGGATGAGAACCGTTTCTTGGCGAAGGGCTCAAAACGAACAATGGCTGTTCTAATGCTGTTCTCCTTGAACAACAGGGGGGGGATGCCTTGGGGACTTGGCGTCACTAAAGGCTCGAACCTTTGGCACTCAAGGAATATTGTCCTCCTTCTGGACAAGTGATGGTGAATCTCGAGGTCGAGGTCCCTTGGCGCACAAAGGGAGAGAGGGTCGTGGTGATGTTTCGCGACGAAAATCTGGATCTCCAATCTGATCTTAGTGGTAAAGTTTCCATATAAATAGCCAGGACATCTCCTTGGCGTGGGGGAGAATGGGGTGGAAGCTTCGAGGGAACGCACAGCTGGGCCGGAGAAAAATGCCTTATCTGTCCATAAGCCTAACTCGATCTGGCAAGGTCGGCGTATGGGGCGAACGGGGGGGACGATAACCTCCTTGTTTAAACATTGGCGTCCGGTAGCTGTTGATAAGACTCCAAGCCTCGAATCGAAGATGCACGTGGGTAGCCTCATGGTTTTAAATAATATGTGATAGAAGTTGAAATGAATGCAGCTCTGAACTCGTTCTATCACAAACCCGCTTGTCCATTTTTCCGGCAGGAGCCCCCAGGCCAGATGGACCAGCCTCAGCTAGGTTCTTCTCCGAAATGAAGAAGGCCTTGGCAGTTGTAGGGGCACCAGTCGTAGTAGATCCCTCCCCTCCTTGTACTGCCTCGGAAATTCTAGCCATTTGAGGAGGACCTTGCTTAGGGGCGAATTCGGGTTCTGTGCTTGGCACCGAGCCCGGATTCCCCTCCCATGGAAGGCCCTACTGTCTGAGGCTGGGTTGCCTCAAGGACCATGTCTAACTCAGGATTGGCCTCCAGTTGGCCATCCTTTCCCATTGACATCACAGGTCCCGTTGACAGAGCTGTCTCTAGTCACGTCTGGGAAGGCACAGGCCTTGACCCCGGCAAGGTTTAATATTCTTGCCAGCAGGTCTTTTGAGGGAAGCGACCGAAGTGGCCTGGCTTCCCTCTTTCTCCTAAGGTGCTTTGCCCTACCGATCCGCTTTAATGGGGAGCGGTCGACTATGGGCTGCCTGCCCATAGATAAGGGTGGATTGCCGCTGGAAAAAGGGAGGTGCCCGAAAGCACCCCTAGAGAAGGGGGTGAGGGGGAGTCCCCTACACCCGTAGGCGAAGGAGAGGAGTAAGCCTCCTCTCCGGTTAGAGAAATTTGGAGGGTCCCCTGCACAAGCACAGAGGGAGGGGGTGCTCCATTTTTTCTGTGGAGCTGCCCGAGGGTGGCTCCGCTAATGGAACAGGGGAAGTTGAAGATTGATTTTTTATTTGTTCATCATTGGGCATGGTGACCCTATATTTTATACGGGAGGCAATGGCACATCAGCCCTCACAGTCGTCCGCTCTGCAAGAGGTGCGTAAAGGCCACCCCTCTTGCCTGGTAACCTGGCAGCCCTTCAGCATGGCGGCTTCACCTTGGGCACGGCGTAAAATTGATAAGAGTGTGAAGAGGGAAGGAAAGGGGATGTGAGGAAGGTATGGGTGGCGATAAAGCAAGTTGTTAAAAAAAACACCATCCCAAATCGGAGCTCAGGGAATAATAGGGAACATTGTCCCCTCTCCGTTTAGCCCCGATTCGGGACGGTTGGCTGAGAAGAAGGTCAGCATCTACCCTGTCAAATTAGAGGCTGACCAGATAAAGTTGTTGGAGAGGTTGTATGAAAAGCGAGGAAACAGCGTGGAAACACAAGTGTTTGATTGAAGGAAAGAGAAGAGGCTTAGCTGGAGTCGGACTGTGTGCTGATTCCCGTCAGAGCGGCGGCCAGGATGGCAAATCGCCACGCCGCTTACGGGGCCGGGATGCATCAATTGACTCAATACAACGAAGTAAAGAAATCAAATAAGAACTCAACCAGGTGATCGCCGAGCAACAATGGGGACGATGAGATGATGCGATCAATAGCCTCGTTCACGAAGCAACTCCCAAGGAGTTTTAGAATAACCTTACACGTCTCAGAAGATCGAGTGGGAAAAAGAAGAAGATCGAACTAATAAAAAAGACGGAAACATCGAAACGGAAGAAGGAATAATTGAAGAGCTATTGTGAAGTTATCCGGAACTAATCTTCAGTATAACTAAGGATAACAACTAAGATTATGACCTAGAGATTGAAACAAACATCCTAGACGAGCTCAACGCCCAAATATACAAGACGCACTCTCACTATCAAGTAGATAGACAGCGCGATGGAGACGCTGAAATTACCGAGGAAGAACTACTCGGCGCGCTCCGCTCATTCCGTCGAAAAGCCCTAGGATAATCAGGGCTTACAAAGTTAAACTTTGAAAAGGCACCAGCCAATGTCATCGAAGGGATGAGAAGGATATTTAACGCCTGTCTGAACACGGGATACTTTTCAGATCCTTATTACTCAGCCAAAATGATTTTCTTGCCTAAACACTGAAAGGACCCGATGTTGAAGGGAAGCTACCGACCAATTTCACCTCTACAATTTGTTTTTTTGTCACTGCCCTGTTAGGTACATTGTATTTTCGCAACTTTGTGCACATCTTGTCTTATAATCTCCCTCGTTAGGCAATCTCCATTTCTTTTAATCTGTTACCCTTTCCGTCTTCTCAGTTTGACCTTACTACCTGCTTCTTGTAATTCTTAATGTGAATCTTTACCTTTTCCCTTCCGTCTTCCTCATTGGTGATTTCTTGTTTTTGAAGTGGTCTTTCATACTTTTCTTTCGTATATATTCCTCTAATATAATATTATTTCTTGTAGTTATCCTTGATAAGGAACTTAATAAAGTTCGAAAGTACTTGGAAAGACCTTTTCATATTTTTCCTGCGGGACATTGCATTCATTTGCTATCCTCACGTGATACTTTGTGAGTTCTTCATTTCATATATATATATATATATGTATATATATATATATATATATATATATATATATATATATATATATATATATATATATATATATATATATATATATATATATATATATATATATATATATATATATATATATATATATATATATATATATATATCCATTTTTTCTGCATTAATCGGCGCCCCTCTGGCCCAAACACAAAATCGTAAGTTAAAATCTCTCGGTATAAGTTATCTAAAATTTTTAGACCCCGAAAAAGTTGTTACAAATCTTACAGATTACATCTCTCAGATCAGAAAGATATTTGCTCTCAATTGGGTAAGAATTTAAACTTCCCAACTTTTCTTTTTCCAAACCTACTTTTATGGTTCATTTTGAGAAGCTGTCTAAAGACTTAAAAGATGTGTCTTGTTATGGTTCTCTCAATAGATTTCTGACTGAACTTTTGAATATTTTCCATGAAATATACCAAAAATTCAGATTATCTAAATCCAGTTCAATTATCTTTCGTAAATCTGACTTTAAAATTCTTCGTAACTTGGGGAAAAACAGGAAACTTATAATTACAAAACTAGACAAAGGAAATGGAGTAGTCATATTAAATCGTGATGATTATATAAACAAAACACAAATTATATTGGCAGACTGGTTCGTCTAAATTTAAAAAAAATAAAATATCTGAAGAACAAATTATAACTCAATTGGAAGACAAAGCCAATCGACTTCTTAATAAACTTTAAATCTCTTTCAATTATCAGCAATGAACTTTATTCAAAATTACATGCCACTCGTTCTGGCTAAGCAAAACTCTATTGTTTACCTAACATACACAAACCTGGAATCCCATTACGACCCATTTTGGCCTCTTATAGTTTACCAGCATACAAATTAGCAAAATCCGTTGTGGAATTACTAACTACATTAGCAAGGAATGAATACACAATCAGCCATTCATACAATTTTCAAGAGAAATTGATGGCGTATAAAACAAATTCTGGTAGTTTTTTAGTAAGTTACGATATTCAGTCTTTATTTACAAACACACCTGTTACTGAAACAAAGACAATTATTTTAGACAAAATTTTTAAGCAGTCCCCAAATTTCCATAGTTTCATTAATTACAATTTAATTCATTGTTGGATTTAGTGTTTGGTGGATCGATGTTCACCTTTGATGGTCAGATTTATCAACAAATTGGTGGAGGCGGTATGGGGTCCTCAATCGGCCCTTTGGCAGCGAATCTTTTTATGGCTCATTTGGAAGAAAAGATTTTTCTGAAGTTCCTAATTCATGTAGGCTAACCTTTTGAGGATGTTTACGGAGTTGATTCATTAATGAATGATATCAAGTATTTTTTCCCCGACTTCTGTCGCGTTTTTTTATAGTTCTATATATGTAGATTGAAAGTGAAGCGACTCTGTTTTGTTGATTATACTATTTTCATTATTACTGTTATTGCAATTTACAGTGTATCATTATTTTCTAAGATATAGTTTTACCGAAAAATATATAATAAAACCGTATAAATATTCGAATCCATATATTTTAGCGAGAATAAGTAATTATATAGAAGCGATAGTAATACCTCGTCATAAATTTGTTATTATTTATTCTATAAAATTTAGGAAGAATTTGAGTTTTATTTGCATAATAAAGATAAACTTAAGACTAATATATTATTCCAATCTTATGATGAGAGAGAACGGCATCAGTTTAGCTCTCTGAAAAATATAAAATATTCTAGAAATGTTACTCCTTATCTGATTCTTTTATTTAACGTTTTCTTTCGTAAAACTGAATGTCTTCTCAAGTTCGATGGGCCAGGAATAATTTACCAGAAACAAATATTAAAATACAATGCAAGTTGAAGCATACAGAAAATCCATTCGGTGTCCTAACACTTTTCACAGTCATTTATAGATTTAAAATATATTCACTTTAATGGTATTTACAGAAAATCAGGGTTGCGGCAAAGCTACCATTTAATGTAAGTGCGTGTACGTCTGTGGAGAGTGACAATCATGTGTGGTAATGATAGAACGAAATAAAAGTGGATTTGCAAAGGGATGCGAGGCGCCGGTGATCAGGTTTATCGCTTTCATTTGTTTTATTGTTCGTGTATAGCTTTGGTTGGTATTCTTGTTTTAAACGGTGTTCAAGCCTTTTGTCTTAATTAATTAATGTTTTATATATTATGCGCATTTGTTGTGGTTGTTTTAGGATTTAATTACTTCATTATTATTGTAATACTTAGTGTTTTTGAATTTCTTATATCTGTAATGATTGTCGTTTATTTGTTTTTTCGTCATTTTCTTCTTTCTTCCAGTTCCTTTCTTTTTGAGTCAAAATTGGTAAGTTGTGTTCATAATCAGTTATTTTCCAGTTCTCTAATATTCGATTAATCGGTAAATAAATTTTTCTATTCCGGTGTTTTCACATATTCTATCATGCGTAGAACGGTACTTGATCTCCTTTAGCCACAAGGGTAGCGAAACTTGGGAATCGATTGGGTAGCTTCTTTCGCATGAGATCTACCGGCCACTTTACAAATATATAACTTATTAAAGGGTAAAATATATAACGTGAATAAATTTATTTTTACAATACCATAAAACTAAGCAGTTTTATTACTTTACTTTCAAAATCAAATCCCAAGACTAAGATTTAGCATGCATGAGCACTTACTATGTAAAGGTGTGCACATGATCCTATGGGTTCACGCAACATTAAACAGAAAACAAACAAACAAATATATTAAAAATGCTAAAACCAGTCATATTCCCTTTTTTAGGTATTTTTTAGGTCAAACGGTCAAAATGCAATTGAAAGTTAGGCGTCCCAAATTCTTGCTCGCATTTTCGTCATCAAGTCAAGATTTCTAATTTCCCAAAGCAGATAGTGTTAATCCGATACTTTAGGTACTTATACTCGAAGCAAAAGGTTATCCTGTTATAATCAAGGAAAAAATTATATATAAAAGCATTAGGGAAGATGGTATTAAAGCCATGTTGAGCCCGCATAATCAGTTGATTTCATACTAAAGAAAACACATCAGAATTATAACTGGCAAAAGCGGCTCTTTTGATTTTAATTGTACTCTTTTAATCTTAGATATAATGTCAACTTTTTAAATTAAAATACACTATAGGGATAGAGGGGACGGGGGACTCATTGTTCGTCAAATCTCGTTTATCCTCTTACTGAGCTTGATAAGAAAACGAAGATGTTAAGTTTATTAGAGGTGTTAAAAACATGATCTGTCTTCAGGAAAAAATCTAAATCAAGTCAAGTTGGGAGACAATTAACCACCGCACGCTAATTGCTGTCTGATATAATCAACAGTACGTCGATGTGAGTTTATCTCGGTCGAAGCCCCTTTTATAATAAGTGGTTGGAACGCAAACTAAAGCTTCCCTTTCTTTAATGTCAAGTGGGTAGAACCTTGATAAAATTTAGAGACCGATTCAGTTAATACCCAGACGGAAGGGAACATGCACAAAATGCTAAAATCCATAAAGCATTTGTAAACTAGTGGATAACTCAGTATTAATTTAATATTTTTATACATACATCCAATAAACTTTCTTTTAACAGATATCACAAGTTAGCTATGAAGCTCTAATTTTCTCTCCAGGAATACCACCCTTCAAATGCTAATAAATAATCTAATTTGCATTTATATCCTCTAAATTAGCCAATTAAAGCGAATTAATGGGAACCTAATAGTAAAATGACATATTACACCGATTTCGAACAAAGAATTTTTAGTAAAATATGAGGACGTTTGGTACGATACATAAACCAATTGAGTTATTTTGAGTAAATTCTTTATGGGCGGTCGGGGGGTCCGGGGGTTGGGAAAACAAAAATTAGACAATGAAAAAATCTTTTCATACAACGGGATTGGTAAGCAAGTTTGGGGTTGCCCTTAGATGTCTTTTTCTTTTAACAGTTAATTCTTTACATTATCTTTGCAGTATGGAATAGATGAACCGTAACACCGAGAAATGTTAATAATGGTAAGGATTAGTTAAAATTTTAAGAAATACTTCCTGTTTTAAATAATTGAGTGTGGGTGAGCAAACAATTCTGTTTTTGGAAATGAACGAACCTTTCTGGGAAACTCTGAGTGTCGGTCGCCATTTGGACGTATCATTAATCAAACCAATCAGCTGCTAGACTGGGATGGTCGTGCCAGATGTTTTCTTTCAGATAAATAAATCTTATATATTCCACTTTTCTTACTATTATAAATAAGTTAATTTATTAATTTTATGCTGTGTCTTATAAATAAAGCAGTTTGCGTTGGCATCAAAACGTTTAAGCTTTGTCATCTCATTGATCACACGGAGGGTAAAGGATAATTAGCCGTCTTGAGACTACGAGGAGGTAGAATGATTCCGGAAATCACATTGGTGCTGAACATTTTCAATCGATAATCTTATAGGTATTATGTTCACTTTAAAATCGGCCATTCGACCACTGAATTACACATTCATAATCGCTAAAACACTTCTATAAATTGAATGTTTGTCGTCTCTGAACAGAATGTAAATTTAGTTATTCCCACTAATGAACAAAGGTTAAGAAAAGCAATATTAAGGTGATTAAATATATTACAGAATAAGGAAAGAAAATCGTTTGTTTTTTTTCTGCTTTATGTGCGTGAATCCATTAAGCAAACACAAGAAAATAAACTATTTCGAGAAGTAGCTTGAACATGAAGACCAAAGATGCTTCAAAACTAATCTCCACAATGGATTATTTCCTTAAGCATCATTATATTATTGGTGCAAATCTTTCCTATTTGTCTCAGTAATCAATTGTTCACCATAAATTTGAAATAGCCACAAAAGATGGCAAGCTAAGCAAATATGGAACTGTATTATCATTATTTAGTTGCTTATTATAAGTAGCTTTAAAATATTTCGATTATTTATGGTGTTTTAGTGGGAGAGATGAGAGAACTGTTTATTTGTGTGACTGGCCAATTTGCGGATCTCGTGAAGGGAAAAGAAAAGCGTTATTCCTAGTTGTTTTTTTTTGACAGATTTATTGAAAAGTTTTGCTGGAAATTAATAGCAGAAAATGGAAGTAAAAAAAAAGAATGAAGGGGTAAAGAGAGTAAAAATAAAAGTAATGCGAAAGCTAGTAGTAGCGAGAAAATATCCCAAAAGCGATGGAGTACTACAGGGTGCTGAAGAAACAAGGTCATCATTAAACATCAAGTTAAGAGTAAAAATAACATTTTAGGAACAAACTTAAATTCCACATTGGGTATTTTGATTCTAGAACTGATCTCATTTGATTTGGCGGATCTTTCGTTACATGAATGTATAAGAAATAGTATCCATTTCTTCACTTGCACACTGGCATTTTACACACGCCTACGGGCAAATAGGTTAGCGAACACAAACACGCCAGGCCAAGTTAATAACCGACCCTGAAATATGAATATGAGACACGGAATCTCCATTAATTATGTAGTGTTGGCACCTCCATTTCTAGCTGGCAGGTCAAGACATATCCCGAATCTGTCTCGAGGTGTAACGAAGATGAATGAATGATCTCGGATCTCTTCTCCACCCGCCACAACATAGAGAGAACTCCAGGCGTCGGCGATAGTCAAACCATCTGAATTTCAGGCGTCTTTCTACAAGTTTTAATTACACTACGCGTCTCAACATCCACGCAAAGATGGGATGGGAACTTAGCTATAAAAATGGGGAATCCTGCCTCATGATAATACTCACTTAAAATATATGATGCTCTACCATCACTTTTGGTATTTACTACTACCACTATACTATTGACATGTCATAGATTGGTTGCTTATTAATAAAACTGCTACAAAATTGGTATCAAAATTATAGAAAAGTTTCATAAGATGTTTGAACAATCAATAGCATGAATTTCCTCATAATAGGTGAATACTTCTATATATATTTCTGAATGAAACAAAACACAAAGAAGAATGAAGATTACCTGTAACCAAATGTGATTTTTTGTGAGCTTTTCTTCAAAACTGCAAGAAATTATCATCTGAAGCTTTTTCATTATTTGAGTTGTGCGAATTTTACGTTTTGCTCTCGTGATTAACCTTCACCAAATTAGGAAATTGCTTTTAAAGCTCAGATAGTGTCGGCGTGCACTTAGTAACCTAGCTTTTCCGGTAAATTATTCATTAATGATTTATGGCAACGTATCCTGTCTCTCCCCCATTCCCGACTGCGCTCCCTTCCGACGCTTCCTGCTTTCGCTCTCCCCTTACCCTTCCTTATCCCTTCAGTCAGGGTCAAAGGGTTGGACTACCTCAAGATAAATGAATCTTCGCTCTCTGCTCCCAACTTTGCCAAAGACCGAACGACAAGCTCACCGCAGAAGCCAATGTGACCCATCTGGATATATTATATTAGAGACCGTTATGGCATAGCACAGTAATACAATGTAAACTATTTCCTTACTTTCACAGTTTTTGCTTCCTGGGGATGTATATACTGTCGCCTTGAGTGGTTCGTTTTATATGTCATATATGAAATATGGGCTGTATAAAATTTGATCGAAATTCTTTTCAAGAATAAATTAAATTACATAAAGTTATATGAATTGTGTATTTGATGAGTTAAATGATATTAATCATATATAAACATTCCGTTATAACACATTTCATAACCATATTGAATCTATCAATAGGAATAAAAGCAGAAACGTCATATGTTTTTTTACTTAATTCGAGTGATATTTCTCGGTCTTGATTCCTTTATTAAACGTTATTTTTATTTATTTAATCTCTGAGGGGTTGGTTTATGAATAACCAAATTGATTTATTTAATGTGCCATTGGTTTGGTCTCTAAGTTCATGGTGTAGAACTCATATACATTAATCCTCTTTTAAAAACTTTAATTTATGTACACTTTTAAATATTTCTTCCCATTTAACATCAATGTAATAGGACCTAAATTAGGTTGAATTTTGTAAGCTATCAGCTAAAGTGATCCACGATTTCTAACCTCATCAAAAGTTTCTCCAGATTGTTGCCATGGTTTCAAATCTCCGAAGGAAGGAATATCCGCCTAGAAACTAATGGAGCAATCTTGTATAAGAGCGCTACTTTTCTGAAATATTAATAGTTCATTAAGAGATAATCTTTGTCAATTGTATTGTTAAATTTTACAATTTCCCTCTGCATTCCTCCGATTTTATTTCTCCTTGAAAAGTGGATTTTAAAGTATATAAATGTTTCGAAATTATTTTCTTTTGTATTAAGAATATGAAAGTTAAAAGAAAATAAGGCAATAAACGCTGGAAGAGAAAATAGTTAAATTTGATTCGCCTGAATATTGCAGATCATTGTCACGCTGGCATCCTGGGTGCTACTGATTATAGTTATAGGTGCTTCGGAAAAAAACAACCTGCAGACCAGAAAGGAGAATCATATAGGAAATAGTAAACAAAGCCTTCAAAGAATGAGTCAGGTAAATTGCTTCCTCACTCAATTATTTTATTTATACGCCCCCCCCAAAAAACAAACAAACAGGTAATCTTAATCACAAACGTTTTGATAATAGGTTTCCTAAAAGCGGTGGACCTGCTCTCTAAGGAGGGCAGATTCCCTCTCATCTAAAATAGCGCACAAATTAACAGGGTTAACAACATCATTAGAAGTATATTTGGGGGGGTGTATTACAAAAACTAGGCCAAAATATATGTTAGCAGGATGAAAGCCTCTAAAGTCTAAACAACCTGGAGGAAATATTCCAAATTGCGTAAAACTTCCAAATATTGTATGTCAGAGCATCGCCGTTAATAAATTTTAAACAAAAGCAGAAGACTCGATCCCAATAATATAAAGCTAGACAGTCGTGATGTCACCAAGTACACTAAACAGAAAGATCCAATTAGCATATATAAAGTTGAAACTGACTAATAA
The DNA here is from genome assembly GCA_963969495.1 of Ceratothoa steindachneri. Classification (NCBI taxonomy): domain Eukaryota; kingdom Metazoa; phylum Arthropoda; class Malacostraca; order Isopoda; family Cymothoidae; genus Ceratothoa; species Ceratothoa steindachneri. The sequence continues at coordinate 162,367,153 of OZ018326.1, forward strand.
ATTTGCTTAAAATTGAATCAATATACTGCACTTCTCGGCTTGGTATGTTTGTAGTAGCCGGAGTAGATTGAAGCGCAATGATAGAAATTTTATGAGGGTGAAAGTAGGTTAGGTATTATCTAGTCTACAATATCATATTCTAAGGGCGGGGGAATGGAAGACCAGGTTCATACGTTGCTTCACTATCGCATCAAGTTTACTAGATGCGATACAAATCATAATTGTCTTAAATGAGTATTGCAAACCTAACATTAATTTGGAGGCACAGATTAGTTTTTATAATAAAGAAATATAGATTACAGCAATGGTTTTCAACTGGCGTGCCGCGAGAGCCAACTAAGGGTGGCGTGGGGCGACCAAGAAATAATTTTAAAATACCTACTTTGCAAAAAAATATGTATTTCAAACATTTATAAAAATCTAACTTAACTTGAAAGTAATTTTAAACTAGCATCTTTACATTGTGCGACATGCAAACAAAGACAGTGAATGAAAAAATAAAAGTTGCCTGGTTTACTCTACGTCCCAATATTTAAGAATTATCAGATACTCATCAAGCTCAAATTTTTTCCTTAAACTTTTAAAGGTAAAATTTATTTATTTTTCAAATTTTTAGGACTTATTTTGATTAAATTTGGTTAAATGTCGATACTGTTAATTTTGAAGTGCTTTCTACGTAATTATGTATTTATATGTAAATTATATTATATTAAGGTGTCATGGCTGCTTCTAGATATCAAGTAGGGTGCCACCATTGTAAAAAGGTTGAAACCACTTGCTTACAGTCTGATTAATAACAATAAAAATTATTAGCCCATGAAAATGTAATTCATGATGTCGGCGGTCTTGAAATCAAATCGAGCCCTTATGTTACTTATGTTTTACCAACAACAGTATATCAAATTAAAGGAACACTAAATAATAAAGGTAGATTTGTTTAGGCAAACAATTTATTGTTTTGGAGACCTTAAGAATAATACTGTTGCGGCTGAAATTAGAGGCAAAAGTTTGTTATTGAAGGAATTGCCGAATATCCAATTCAAAACTACTTAGGGTTAATGGTACTAGTTCTCTTGATATATTAATTAGATGGTACTTAGTCAGCTCGCCCAGTAATGATTTTTATTAGGACGTGGACCATTTATAATAATAAACTCATCTAATTGGCAATAAACAAAAAAACTCAGAATTAATCCATCTCTGCTAGAATTCAATTATCTCCAGAACTCAAATTTGAGGATTTTTTTTTAGTTTAGGAGACTCTTCCGGCGGTTGTTTGTAAGGGAATAGTCGGCAATATTCTATTTTGAGGAAAAATAATTTGTCCTTGGCTGTACGCTAGACAGCAGGTTTTTTGGGGTCTACATTCGGAAAAAAAGATAAAGTTTGGGGAAATTTGCATTGCCTAAAACGATAATTGGATCTAGTACATAGTTTATATTGGTCATTTATAGTCGACGTTTTCCTTATCTGATTAATCCATATTAATTAGGAAATGAAAATTTAGTGCATTCTCAAAAGTTTGGTTATAATTTAAGGAAGCTCAGATGAATGGAACTGAGTGCTACTATCTTTGTACCAAGCAGACTATAATTTGCTAAAAAAAAAAAAAAGAAAGAAATAAGTTGTTGAATATTGACTTGTAAAAAAGGTTAATGAAGTCCAAGATTAGCAAAAAACTCTCTGTAGTATTTGGAAATGAATTCTGTAACTTCTCAAGAATGACGATTCTGGTTATTTTGAGTTCGCTCTGAAAAAGGTAAGTGGTTCTTTCAGAAGATTAAGTTGGAGTAAGAAGAACTATATTTTCAAATATAACTCAAGAGAGAACGAAGGATATAGGACGGGAAACGAAAGCATGGGAAAATTCATTCTTCAAATAATTCAGCACAAAAAACGGAAGAGCAATTCATAGGGTCCCCAAGCAATTAAAATAATACGTTATTCGGAAGTTAATTTCTCAGTTTTAAAACTAGAGTTTCTAAAAAAATACTAGAAAAATTTTATTAAATAACATTTCTTTATAATAACCTTTATCATTATAAATGAAAAAAAGACTAAAGAGAAATCAAAATTTAGAACTCGCCTAAAAATAACATATTTACGAAGGGAGGTTTGAGAAACCTATGTCGTCTTGCCCTTTGCTTCTGAATCACCTGGCAGTAAATGCTCGAGTAATATAATTAAAGGATAATCCTTAGCTGGAAAAAAGGGTTTGCTTTGGTGTTGGTTCAGGAGTCTCAATGAACAGCAACCACTGTGGTTGTCAAATGTGAAATCCCTAACCGGTTTTAAATTTGGGGGGAACTAAGTAGCATTTGCGAAGATTTTGCACCAGGATACACTAAAATAAAATTGCTTTTCATTGCTTGATTGTCATATTTTTCTTTACAAATTCAAATAGTAAAGAATAGCCAACTTGATGTTCTTATAACTCGTTATCATCAAAATGACAAATCTTAATTTTTAACCTCGATGGCATACTGATAGACTGAACTTTTTATAAACTAGAGTTTATGTCGTTTTCCATTATTTACTCTGTGGTAACATTGGTTGGCTGGTTAGATTCAATCCTAGTAAGAACGGACACAAATCTTCAGCGAAAGGAAGGAACTGGGCCAGCAAGATGGTGTCCCAAGATAACTGTTAAATCTGGCAAGTGGAAAAGTGGCACTAGTTCCCGGCCCCAGTTTTAAATCTACCTGGGTTTTATTCCTTCTACACTTCTTTCACTCTTCTTCGCCCCTTTCTTTACGATCCTCTTTTCAGCAATCTTCTTTCGGTGAATGTTGTTGTATAGGCAATCATACTATAATTGACATCATCATGGTTGTGTGTCCTCTCAACCATAACGAAGGTGAGGAAGGCTTAGGCGGCATTGGCCTCTGTCAATAATACAGCCACTGATTAGAGAAGCTGGTGTTCTCTCTTGGGTCCTTATTTGCACCTCTTTCCATTACATTAATCTCGACTAGTTCTCCTATTTAGTATTAATTACCTGACCAGGTCATAAACTCGTGTGAAATAGAGGTTTTAAAACCTCCATAAAAACCAACCTTTAGCGCTCAAAAGTTGCAAGAAACGAGGTTTGAAGGGTCCTGGGAGCTGTGGTGTAATGAAGGATTTGTGACCTACTGACCCCATCAATGCAGTATGAATGCATAACTTTGAGCCTACTTGAGTGTTTAAGGCTCTAATGCTTATAATGGCTAAATAGTACTGTCTTGTTACCTGGCAAGTCACTTAAAAGTATCTAATTCTGCCTCAACTCCTATCGTTTGGTCTGTAACTGACATATCTCTAGATCTTAACCTTTCAGTCAACGATTAGTAAGATTAGGTAAGAAGGTCTTCTTTGAGCCGACCCGCTTTTTTAGTTGCTCATTTTGGAACTGCTGCCTTTTGGGTTTGACCTAACATATACCTTTTTTATACTTTCCTACAGTCGAGAGCTTTCCTAAGAATATAGTGATCTTAATTTTCGTTTTCAAATTTTACTATTAATAAAATTAATAAGCATAGGGCTTCGTTTACGAGCGAAAGCTTATACCCTTCGTGCTAGGGGTGGGGCAAGGATGTCCATTGCACAGCTTTTCTGGTGGAACGGCTTTCCCTCCACCGCTTTCTATTTCTTAAGGGCCGTATATGTGCCTACACATGGCGATGACTAGGGATATGGCGAAAAAGGAGGAGAAACTTTGATCACCCTGCCACTGTAAAATATAACACGTTGTTGCTCATTCCTGGACCCGATGTGCCGACTTACAACCTTCGCGTGATAGATGACGGCGTATCCTCCACGTGGGGATGGAACACCACCCGAGTTGAGAAAGGAATGCAAAGCGGAACTAAATTGCTATAACTTTTGAAGGGGTGGTGTATCCAGGGGGATCGATCGTGGCTTAACTGGATATAACTTGATGCTTAATTCGACTTCAGATTGAGTCTCACGCGCACCACACGAGAAAGAACAGTAAAGTAGAATAGGGGTTTAACTTCTTCATTGAAGCTCTGGAGACGGATTGCTCATTTTTTATCTAGACCAAAGAGGGAGCCTTGGGCTCCCTCGAAGGAGAGAGAATACAAGACCAAAACCACACAATTCCATCCTCTTATAATGAGCAAACTGGAGAGTGGAGCCTTAATGATATCAATGGCCCTCATTAAGTGTTTGTAGAGCGTTTTCTAGCCGTTTTGGCTTTAAAGGCTTCTTGATGTTTTGTATAGCTAGAGAAATAATATTTTCTTCGATAACCATATACTCCGTCAGCGCTAGGCTAGTTTCCTTTCATGGTAGGAAAAATATCCCTTTTTCTCGCACCAAACCCTTTTGATTAATGAGGAAAAGCCAACGAAGTGTGTCAAATTTATGAACCTTTGGACAGTAAGTAACACACATGTGCAGATTGCTCTTGAGCTGGCAGACTATGAGTATGGCATGAATGAGTCTGAAGACCAACGCAGACACTCTTGCTCACGTTTAACCTAGACAAGCTCTCTGAGTTGCTGCGTGCTGGTTGGTATCACTACCGTGTGAAAATATTCGTGTCCTTTCGGTGACAGTGTTAACATTGACACTGCCTTGGCGAGGTAAGTGTCGTGGTATTAACAGGTATACGCGGTTATACGCACAATGGCCTACTGGCCAACGGAAATTAAGGTGCCACCTCGGGATGGTTCTAAGAGTGCTTTAAATACACAGTTGCTAGGCCAATGCTTATTCAAAACACGGCTAGAAAAATATACTTTAATAGGACTAAAGTTTACATATACATATAGGGCAAGTTAAATGGCAATGCAATTAACTATTGATGGTTCAAGGCTAAGATGATTAACTCTATCAATTAAGTTTGAACATAATGTGATAATTAATTAAGTAATGATTTTACAATTATGCAAGTTCTAGAGCAAAGGGGATCCTTGAGGTTCGACGCGGTAAAAGCGGGGGTTAAACCCATTTTACCTTGATATGCGGCGAGTGGAACCATTTAGGTAATTTCGACCTTGAAATTGTGGGCGTCTCACGGGACGCTTAATTCAAATTCGGTAAACTGAAGTTAGGGGCCTCTTATTCTTAAGAGGCAAACGAAGGGTGCTGGGGGGATGGCTTTTTGAATCCTTAAAATCCGAAGACCTGGTGAAAAGGGTTGAAGCGTGCCTAACTATATCCACGAACAACACAGGGTGATGACTGGCTCTTCTTTGGCTCTTCGACAATCACTCAATTCTAGTCTGAACGAGAATGTAGTCGATTCCCTCTGGAATAACGAAGACGTTACGGCTAACGTACTGGACAGCGGCTTCAGACACAATCTGCATGTGAACTTCGAAGTATCGTAAATATAAGCCAAAATTATCTAGACGGGTAGAGAGATTCATCGCCAACAGACTCTCTTAATTGCCTTGGGTCGCGATAAGGGCCCATAGCGAGAAGTCGCATTGCCCACTTAATGGTCTTTCCATTGTTCTAATTTTCGCAGTATATGGGGCAAACGAATTTAGAGCGGTCAACGGTGAACTGGGGAAGTCAGGAGGGGGGGAGGAATTCCTTCTCTCTCTCCTTATTCTTCCACAATGAGCAGTTCGTCTTGACGTACACAGAAGGATCAGCCCTAAATTTTCTTAAATTGTTCCAAAGCTGTGCATGATAAATCTTTTCAGTGCACAGTCAACTTCGTGGATTGTGAAGGAACGCATCCTGCTTCCTCTAAACATTGGAATTCGTATATGTTCGGAAAAGAGGTCTAGATCTCCAGGCTATGAATCTAATTTAATTTTAATGGGCTAAGGACATTGCTCCATCGTGACCTGCTACCTCCTACAACTGTCAAAAGAAAAAAAACTCATCTTCAGAACCTGACCCTTCCAGACTAATTAGTTACGTAGTTAATGCGCTCATCAGGATGGTGGCAATAAACAAGCGTAGCCTTCATCGTTTAAGCCCGTCCCAATACTGCAGTAGAGCTACACTCTGAATCACGCTAATAGGTTAGTAGCGAAAGTTAGGATTTCTGAAAGCACCTCTGTTAATATTATTGCGAAGTCAATTGGCCATCTGAACTAGTTAGATGATTTCTGAAAGACTCTGCGCTAAGGAAGAAGCCATATGATTGTGTAAAATCCAAGACTGTGACAGCTAGGGATTTGATGAATATTGGCCGCCAGTTTTATGGGAATCTCCGACAAACAAGCAAAGCTATTTTCACCCTCACTGGTCGTACACATTTACCGAAGGCGACCAGAATCCATATCCTAGGACTATAGCTTCCATAAGAGCTCCCCTGAAAAGAGCGTCATTTAAAGCCTGAGCACAAGAATTTGAGGCTTTAATGGGCCCAGAAATATATAACTTTGGGCATGAGTTGCGTTCTCTTCACTGAAGAGACCAGGGAGACCCTTGTCGGAACTGACGATTAGGCAAATGGTTGGGTATATTTCAGAGGAGCTTTATCTACGTTTCCGACGTCAACGGCAGGAATGAGGATTAATGTTGTGGGCAGGTATAATTGGACACATACTTGTATGCCCAGCTAGAGTACCGGATGGGGTTAATTGACCGCATTTTCTTACTGCAATCTCTTGAAAGCGGTCTTGGATCCCTTGCTAGATGACATACCATTGTCCCTTCTAAAAACTTTAGTTTTCATGCATGGAAACCCTCCATTCCACTCTGCCATGGTGACCTTAGCGTTCCAAGGCTCCTTCAGCATACAAGGCGACAAGATGATGGTGTAGCCACCAGCCTCTATGGATCTCAACCCAATTGGAACTTTGTGGTCCATCATTAAACAAGATGTTTATGCCGATAAACGTTTATTTTCGTCGAAAGAAGTTTTATAGGCGACCATCAAAGCTGCAGCAGAGGCAGTCCGACCAATATTTTTAAGAAATAGAAAGATTCCATACATGATAGGGTTTTTGATGACATCCATTGAAATGGTGCTCATGTGGGCAAATAATTCTTTATAATTATGGTTGTATGTTAAATGTATACGCAATGTATGCTTATTGTGTATAATTATACTTCCTCTTTTCCAAAATATGTCTAGATCGGCTACTTTCATTCAAAAGCTATTAACGTGGTTCACCCCCAAAAGGATAATTCAGAAATAAAAATTGAAGGACGTAACACAGCATAAGAAAAACATAACATTAGATTTGAGATATTGTGCAGGCCTTCTGAGAAGTTTCATCATTATTTTCCTACCAAGCTAAGAGCGTGGTTCAGTGTGTACATTTAGTTAAACTCCTCAAAAGATGAGAGAGTTCTTACATAAAGGACTCTAAGCAGGTTTAAGGGAATGATTGCGTTTTGATTCTAAACTCATCCGATAATGAGGCGACAGCGCTTTCGGCGTGTTCCGGAACCAATATACCACGGAGCTCTATCACCAAGATTTAAAATGTCATCCACTAGATGGCCATCTTCTCGAAGAGGGTCCCGACAGCTAGTTCTAAGTAAATCTGGAGTATTATTTTCTTTTAGTGGAATTACCGTTTACCCCGGACTAATTGTGAGGATTACAGGGATTCATCTCGTCCCGCTCTCCTTTTTATGTTTGTCTTCACAAGACAATGTTGAGAGTGTACACCTTGCTTCCATCCCAAGGTAATAGTGTTTCACGGTAGTCTCACCAAGGAATGTCGCCCAGGCTGATGGGTACGCAATTTGCACCTGATGTGAGATCTTTGATCTTCATTGCCTCTAAATACATCCCTTCAGGTTCTAGCAGTGTATTTCTCTCTGAACTATACGTTTTCTTTTATGTCCATATACGTACTGTCATCAGCCAGTTTTCATCAGGAAAAATTACACTATATCGAATGTCTATTGCTGAAGCTCTTTCTGCTTGTCTGGCAACAGAACTATGGTTAGCCCATCGGGGAAAAAGAACTACACGGTGAGTTACAAGGGAAGGGCCTTAGCTAAACTTGGGAAAGAACAGACTCTTTGGAGGTGGTCGATGACCTCCATTAAAGTGCTCACTTCCTCATTCGAGAAAACTTGAGAAAGAGTTGGAGAACGGTGATCTTATTTTGGAAGAATTAACTATCATATATATTAAAAATTTAATTTTTCTGTCTTGATGTTTCATTGTACTCTCTTGATACATGAACGGACTCTTGGAGGTGGTCCTTGACCTCCATGAAAGCGCTTACTTCCGCATTCGAGAGAATGACTGACAATTTTTATCTTTATTGAAGAGTCTAGGGTGGTTTATGATGCCTTTAACTACTTCATCGGCTTTCTCAGCGCCGAAACTTTGGTTATAGGCGTCGAACTTCTGGCTGATTTTCATGACGAATGCTTCTTTATCCTCGACCGCTTGTGAGGCGGCATTCTAGTGGAACTGATGGGCTTAGATGCTAAATTCATCTGGTGACGGCTAGAATGCGTTTCAATTATAATCAATGCCGTTGATCTTCATCACGGATATACGTGTATTCTTTTAAGGGAAGGATGCCTCATTCAGAGGTGTATAGGTTTGTCATAAAGATTACAGAAAAGTTCACCTAGGGTACCCATCCCTTTCTCCAGAACAACTGAATCACCACATCGGATAGGATATCCGTGGCAACTCTTTCGCAACCTTTTTCTCTTTGTTATTCCTTCGGGATCCTGTTCCTTAATGTAGCTCGCCTAAACGTGTAAGACGAGCACCGATTCCTCAGCCTGGAATGGTACATTTACTACCTCAGCCTCTTTTGAACAATGGCCATTGTGTTTCTACGATATGTCTGTCAGCACGTAGATTGCTGATGGGGCTTTTCTCGTTTTTATCTTTTCACTGTTCGTTGCTTTTTTAAAAACTTGACTATGGTTGTATGGCTTACTTACCTCTATCCGAAAGTCTACTGCAGCACCTAGTGCTGTCCCCACATTTCGTATCCAGTATCCTTTCCAACACATGGTGATGTTTAACATTTTACAATGTGCAAAGTGCATGATCTACTTGTACGCGGCTACCTCAACGATACCTATATTTCTGAAGGACCACAACATGCATCCTCAAAGCAATGTGGCGCGTATCTTCTGGAGAAGAAAATCCTGGCTGTTCAGGCTGAGGATCATCTTTCATTTCGAGGGGCTAATGACATGGTATTAAGGCGCTCTATGATGCCTCGGAGTTCTTAAGCCTCAATTTTATAAAAGGCGATCTCTGCACCTAGCCGCTCAAGGACTACGAGCAAAGTCGTTACCGCACCCATTCAAAACCATTCTGCAAGTTATACCTCCCTCCCTCGGATCGTTCCCTTGGTAGAGCTCGCGGCTCAATGGATTCGCGCATAGCCTCGACTTAAATTTACGTCCCACTCACCCCCTCAGCATGACGGTTTCTCGTTGAGAAAAACGGACGCGAACCTTAACCAAGTCGTTATACTACAGGAGGCAAACCACCTGAAGTTATAAAGCCATCTTCCGGAATAATTAAAGCTGTCTCCCGAAAAGCGTATAATACCAAAGGAGATTCAGATCCTACTCCTAACGTAAGTATTTACTGGGCAACTCGGGGACGCAGGATTCTACAAAGGTTTTGAGTGCGAGAGAGGAAAAGACACGCAAAACGATACAAACCTCCCCCTATATGCCCTCGAAGGCGACAGAGTCTTTAGTGCCTTGTTCAACTAACAACACCCAGAGTTTCCCTTCTGGGAACGTACGGCCATTCCTATCAGGGCCTTCTCTTCGAAGAGGTCCGCACCATCTTTTCCGAGAACCACTTTATTTTCCTATTTAGATATGTCCTTGTGCTCACCGGATGCACAGCATAATTTGGGGTGGGTGGTGGTCGATGAATTCTATAGTAGTGACCACTTTCCTATTCAACCATAATTTTCCTGAACGCTGCTGTCGAAAAAATGCCATGTGGTGTTTGGAGGGGGCGCGGTGTTCCGCATTTTATGAAATGACTGATTTCTCTCTCTCACTTGTAGAGTTTTGGTTAGTGGAACAGGCCTTTAGGTTCTTCTCGGGCAACATAATCGCCGTAAACCTAACTACTTTTTATAAAACGTTTGGTAATTCAACACGCCGTCCGCTTCCTTGGTGGTCGCTGGAGGAGGCGACGGTGCTCAGACTGAAGATATATACCTTCATACGCTATAAACACGGCCAGAACCTTTTCACCTTCGGTGACTTTCTTCTAGCTAGGGCTAGGTCCCGTTATATTCAGAAGCACGATCACCGCTCTTCCTGGCGGGCATACGTGTCTTTACTTGACGAGAAGACCCCTCTAGCAGAAGAGTGGAAGCGAGTCAAAAGGATTCGGGGTAATTTATCGCCGAATCCCCTTTCCGTTCTACAGGACAACTGGACCGCAATATCGGACCTCGCGTCCGTGGCAGTCTTTGGCGACCACTTTCTTCAAATTCTTAAATCCGAAATGCTGCTCTGCCAGCATTTAATGCACGTTGTGCTATCGCTGAAGGCAAAGGACTGGATTTTAACGCCATAGACGGAGAGCCCTTCAAAGACATGTTTACGTTTAGTGAGGCGCGTTCCGCTCTCGCTAAATGCGCGTACACAACCCCTGGTCTGGCCGATTTTCCGTATGCTAGGCTTCAGTACCTAGGCAAGCGAGGCATAGCGTTTCTATTTGATTTGTGCAACGGTATTTAGACAGAGAGTAACCTGCCTTTTGCAAATTGGGCTTCTCCAAGTTTTATTCCATGTCGGATGCACTTTTCTGCCTGTAAAATTCTATCTGCCTGGTCTTTCATGGTAGAAAGGATTAGGTCACGGCATTTTTAATTCTGGTTGAGACATATAGTACTGCATGACGATATGGTATCATGGATAACATCCACATGATGGGGGCTAGATGACGCCTCTTAGTTTTTCTCACTGAATTTCTGCGAGATCGTCGATTCAGTGTACGCTAGGGGGATCCCTCCCACCCCAACGGTGCAGGAACAGCGCGTCACGTAAAGAATTGTCCTCAGTATCACTCATTTTTCCCTGAGCATCAACGGCAACACCTCAGTGCTACTGGAAGATGTTCTCGCTACGCTCTACTTCGAAGACCTTTCGATCGTTTATTGTGCAGCCAGGATGACAACTCTGGGGCGTCGGATCCAAAAGGCATTGAACCACATTCCTCGCTAGACCTAACGGCACAGGTTTCGGTTTTACTTGGGTAAGACTAAGGTGGTGCAATTTTGCCGTTATCCATGTATAGACCTTGACCAGGACTTGTTACAAAAAAGGGCCTGCCTGGAAGAGGTGAATGCACACATTCGCAGCATTCGGGTCTCATACCCACTCCATGGACATTCTTCGTTCCGTGACGTTCGCACTTAGGTTACTGATAGGGCTACTGCCTTATTTTTCTATTGAGCCTTTCTTGATTTGTAGCTTGAATACGGTTGCAAGTTTTAAGCTTCCGCGGCCGAGCGTGCATGGATGAATGTACACTCGATCTGCCACAACGCTATCCGTTTGGCGACCCGTGCCTTCCGCAGGTCTTCTATTGATAGCCTATTTTTTGATGCCGGTGAGCTGCCACCCGATTTGCGCCTTGCACAGTGCGCTGTGCGCTATTACACGCGGGCTCGGCGTCTTTACATTTACCAACTACTCTTACTGCATCAGCGGCCGATCTAGACGCCGAGAGACTCTAGTCATTCCCTAAGACTTTTGAGTTTAGGTTAGGAAATTCCTTAGAAAGCTCGGTATAGCTCTGGTGCCAATGGCGCCTCTAGTTCTGTCCAGGATGCCACCCTGGATGTTACCACATTTGAATATTCGTCACCGCACCCCCTCTTCCAAATGTTCCTACAGCGCCGGGAGTATTGCGTTCGTCGTGTTTGGAGCAGACTTCGTATCTCGCTGCTTCCAATATAGTGTATACGGATGGCTCCAAGTTCTAGGAGGGGCCTTTTCACACTCTGTATCCCCCCAAGTTTGAAGTAATTGGGGGCTTTTTTCAGGCGCTGCGTATGCCTTAACGGAAAATATGGTTGCAATACACCGCTAGATACGAAAGATAAAGCACCATACCTGGTTCGGCCACCAGATTTTGAATTTTTACGACTTACAAAGCGCCCTGAGTGGTCACAGCGCATTGAAGTCTCCAGAACTCTGCTACACGTTATTCTTGTCGCTACGGCTGCTCCTAGCCGAATGGATGTCGAGATTATCTTTTGCAGGGTTCCTGGACATGTGGGAATTGTGGGGAATAAACGCGCCGATGAGGGCACCAAAGAGTCCGCGATGACTGAGCAACTAGACCAGCCTTTCAAACTTCCTCCCACTGAGTATCTGGTAAGAATCAGTGCAACGGTCTGGGTTTCATGAAAAACAAGATGGGAGACGGCCAGGGGAACTTAAAGTTACGTGCCATTTTACTGGGAGTGTTTCTATGGGCCTACCCACAAATAGCATCATGGCTTCAGGTCGCTTTCTCTCGTTTTTGAATTGTGTACACCCGTGGAACGCACCGATATTTGATGGAGCGTTCCCCTGCATCTTACTGCCACGACTGTGTTGTTCTCCATACTGTTTGGCATATTATTGTTAAATATTCCCCGTCAGTGAGATCATTGTAACCGTTCTCTGTCCTGCTCCTGGCACGAACGGAGTGGCTAACGCTTGTCTCTTGTATGCTGGACGAGTTTCTGCGCACTTAATTCTGTCCATTAAACTTCTTGGAGGAGGTTGGTCTCATCCATTTTATTTTACTATCTTCGGAGTTGATCGCATGCTGTTGTGCTGGAGTGAGTTTCGCCTCCCCTTAACCCCGGAGTGTGCTGCTTTCTTGTTCTGGCTTTTTTTGCTTCTTGTTTTGTTTATTGTTTTTTTTTATTTAGTTTTGTTTGTTTGTTTTGGATATTTTTGTAGGGGTAGTACCTCACTTTTGAGTTGCATATTCTCGTATGGGTAAATAGTCCAGTCAAAATATGACCTAAACCCCTCTCACGCCAAACAAATTGCAAGAAATTGTTTTATTGCATTATTTTCTTGTTGCAAGTGTAAATAACGATACAACAAATGTTTACCAAAATTGGGTTAACTCTTCCGTACTTTGAGAAGTGTTCATTTTAGTAAACAAGTGACCTTGAAAAAGTCTAAAAAACAATAACCCCATTATTGTGGGCTCTCAAAAAGATTATAGGCGCAGTCATAATGTAGTGACATCATCCTACAATGACGTCAACTTGGTTGGTGCATGCACTGTGTTAAGTTATTGTTTTCATTTAGCCATTCAAGATTCTATATTTTACTAACACTAATTTCTAATGCATTTCAGAGCAGGAGAAGATGGCAAGTCGAGGAAATTGCCCTTTATGTGGCAGTGAGATAGATGGTGAAACGGCGGCGATTGGCTAAAAGGGGGTTGAAGGAATCAACAAGGCCATTATCGACAGAGGCGACAGTATCGTGGTAGCTGCTGGTACCGAGGTGCATAAAAGAGGCAAAGTGAACTATATTAACAAGAAGCAAGTATACTCGTTCAAGAAAGCCAAGCTACAACCACCCCAACCTGTCAAAAGGAGTGTACGTGTTTCTGCCGCACCTTTCAACAGTAAATCGTACTGTTTGTTCTGTGGTAATAAAATAATAAAATCACTCGGTAGTGCCGGTTTTGATGAATTCAGCTGTATCACACCAGATTTATTCTTGGAGACAACCCTCTCACATTGTAAGGATCGTAATGATGACTGGGCATTCACTGTTCCTGGTAAAATAGAGTATTTCGGAAAGGACCTCCACGCTGCTGATTCCGTGTACCATCGGTCATGTGACGTCAATTTTCGCACGAAACGGAGCATTCCTTTGCAGTACAGAGATGGTCTAACTGAAAAGAAGCCACGACAGGTTGGAAGACCGAAGGGCTATGACCAAGAGCATGTCTTCTTCGGAATGTGCTCGTTCTTAGAGAAAATGATGAGAAACAATTGACAGTGGATGATCTTGCTAAGAAAATGGCAGAATATCTGGTTCAGCAAGATTCCATGGCCTATGGCAACCAGTACCTCAAATCCAAACTGGTTAAGCATTATGGGAAATCTATATTCATTTCCGAGCAAGTGGGATTACATGATATCGTAACATTTCGTGAGAAAACTAGTAGTATTCTGAGAGACTATTTTATAAGCCAGAAAATGATGAAGAGGCCTAAAAAAGAGCCACATACAGACTGCGGCTAAACTGATCAAGAGGGACATTAAGTCAATTACTACATCTTCAATCGACCAATATCCTGATATTTCGGCATTAGAACTACAATCTGCCCTAGAATACATTCCATCGAGCTTGCAATGCTTGCGCCGACATTTATTTGTTGACAAAGATTCTTGCAGAAAGGTGGCAAGTATTGGAAAATCTATTGTACAAGCCGTGCGCCCTAGGGCTTTGATTACAAGTTCACCCCCACGTCAGTTTGCGATTCCTGGTCGACAGCCTTTCAGCCATGGGTATCTGCTCTTCATACTCAGAGGTTCATCGATTTGAGGAAAAGACTGCCACCTACGAGTATAATGCTCTGGATTTACTGGGCGATAGCGACAAAGAAGGACCAGATTCGGCATTGATGTTTGAAGCTGCTAATGTTGACCACAAAATCATGACATTAGTTGGGAAGGGTACATTTCAAGGAATGGGGATGCTTGCAGCCATAACTCCAGGGAGGCAAGTCTGCCATGCATTCCTTAGAAGCCGGATTGAAGATCTGAAGATTGTTGAACTGACTGAAGTTGATGTAAAATAATAACGGTTTACGAAATATACTCGTGACAACATCAAGTTTGATCTTCTGCCATTCCTTGAAGCTGCTGATCAAAAGATTGACCTACTGTGGGAGATGTCCCTCGCTTCAAACAACCTGCGCCAAACTGGAATGGTATGATGCATCTCTTGCATGAGGACTGCAGTCATCCAGGGCAGTCCTATGTGGTATTCCTTCCAATCATTGACATGTATTCTGGGGACAAATCATGCATCTCCTCCACCCACCCTTACCTTTCCAAAATTGCAGATGATCACAAGTCCCCGGCAGTTGTGACATTTCACCAGTCACTGTAATGGAAAGCGTCCGAAATCAAACATGAGGTGCCTGTAGACAGTCCATTTCGAGATGTGATGTTGCTGCTGGGATGCTTTCACACTCTAATAAACCTTCTGGGTGCGATAGGAACGTTGATGGATGGAAGTGGAATCAACGAAATCCTGGGAACCATCTATGGCGAGAATGCAGTACACCACATCTTGTGAGGAAAGGCAGTTCAGCGTGCTCTCCGTGGCCATCTGCTCTTCGATCAGTGTCTCACACAACAGGTTGTAGACATGACCATTTGTGAGGACCCTGATTTTGCAAAACTTGTAAATGAAATTTAAGAGCTGTATATGCAAACACTGACAGGTGACACACCACTGGATTTTCTTATCCCATCTGTCTGTCTCACTAATAAAAAACAAGTCTTTTCTATCAAGAGAATTGAATTCTCAATTCATTCTAAACAAGCAAACTCTGGCTCAGTTATCAATAGATGATAGGTGTTGTCAGGGAGCTTATCAAGGCTGATCGCAAAGGATCTTGGGTTATGCAACTCCACGCCATCACTGACTGTTTGCCCATATTCGCCGCAGCTGTACATGCAAACTACTTAAAAGTGGCCTACCTTTAATTTCAGTCAATGCAAAAACTAAAACAGGACCACCCATCCGTCTTTCATAAGTTCATGAATGGATTGCATGACCCCCAGGCGTACTGATCAGTACTGAACTAACCTTGGATGTGACCTGGTTATTGACCAAGCTCTTATGAGGTCCCTCAAAACTACAGGTGGACTCACACGAGGAAGTGGAATGTCCGACCATCAAAGGGCCCTGTGGACCATTTCTTTGCCAGTGTTTTCAACGTATAGTAAGGTAATGCAGAATTTTATCGGCCAGAGCTTCGTCACCAGTGAGCAACATAAGGAGGCAACAGGGTCAAGGATGAGAAGAGATAATGAAGACCTGGAGAAAATTGCCGACAAACTTCAAACATTTTTTCCTTTTGCTGATGAAGCATCTTTGCACAATATTATAACAGGTGTAAACGCAAATGAGGATGTAAACGTCCATGAACTGTTTACTATCGGCAAGGAAACACTAGCAAAGATAGAAGGACAGTCTGTGTTTTCCGTTTTCATACAGAAAGAATATGAAGGCAAAGACCTTGGCATCAGCGTCGACAATCATAATTGCCGAAGACAGAGCAATAGACTCAGCTTTGTTGTTACAAAGGTTTCTCGTAGTGTCTCAAACTGCAGAACTTTCACTCGATGAGATCATGAACTACGAACTCTCGCCTTATCCTCAAGCACCCTTTGAAGCAAAACAGGTCTTACGGAAGGCAGACAAAACACAATTGATGCACGCTATTAAAGCCCATGTCAAGGCCATTTCGGATAAAGCGGTCATAGAGACTGCTCCTGAAGCGGAACACAATGTCTTAGATGGAGGTTCCCTTCTTCTTCGGCTGAAGTGGTCTGATGGAAGGGCCTGCACCTCATTTGCCAACGACTATGCAGCATTCACTGTGAAACACTATGGCAAGGCTACGGTAGTCTTCGATGGTTACAGTGGGGGTTAAAGCACAAAGGACAATGCACATCAGTGACAGGAACAAAGTCGTGATGGTCATAAGGTAAATAACACTAAAAACAACGAAATTCACTGGAAAGATGGAGGATTTCCTTTCCAATAATGAGAACAAACAGACACTGATCCATATGATTGCCGATCGCATAAAAATTAGAGGATGTCATGTGATACATGCTATGGGAGATGCTGACTTGGACAGTGTGAGGAGAACAGTTCAATGCCATCTGAAAAAACTACCACGCTCTTAGGCCAGGACACGGATTTGTAGTGCTACTGCTTCATTACGCATCTCCGAGCAATGGTACAAAACTCTAATTTCGCTCAGATAAAGGGAGTCCTACTGTAGTGTATGACATAAACGTCATAAAGCAGGTCCTAAGTTGCGAGATCTGTCAAAGTCTGCTGTTTCTGCATGCGTTTACAGGATGCGACACCACTTCTAGGATTTTTGGAATTGGAAAGCAGTTTGCTCTGCAAAAGCTGATAAAAGGTGATCTAGTCCTGAAAAGTTGTGCAAAGATCTTTAGTACACCTGAACAAGACATGGATGTTATTGTAGACTCTGGGTGTTTGCTCATGGTGTCTCTGTTCACTAGCAAACCTGAAAACAACCTATCTGTTGTCAGATACACCCGTCTTTGCAAAAAAGTGAGTGCGGCTAAAACCTTCGTGACACCCGAAAGATGGTCTCCAATATCTTCGGCTACAAAATATCAATCTCTGACAAGCTAACTCCAGGTTATGCAATGGGTGGGCAAGGTTGAGGAAAATGACGTCACTAAATGGGAGTGGAGCCTACAAACCAACAGACTAGTTCCAATGATGACAGACACTGCACCTGCACCAGAAACACTCCGGAAAATGATTAGCTACAGCTGTTCGAGTGTTTGCAACACACACCTTTGTACTTGCTGAAAGCATGGTCTAGATTGTTCTCAAGCATGTGGACAATGCTAAAATTGCCATTGTTACAACACACGTCAAGATCCAGTATCAGATGATAAAGGGTTAAATTGAAATATGGAAATATGAAGCACTGATTGCCATCTTTGTATGACGCAATTTTGACCCATTTTGGTAAACTTTTGCTGTATTGTTGTTCACACTTTAAAGAACAAATAAACACGATAAAACAATTTGTTGCAATTATTTTAGGGTTGTTGGCTACTTTGAATAGAAACTAAAACTTCGTTCGCGATACCTGTCACGGTACCATGAAAAGTGGGGTGCTACCGCTATTCCTCGGTGCCCTAGGTCTAGCTCATCCATACTATTAACTTTTCAAATCTGTGACAGCAAGCCTGATTTCCTGAGACAGACTGGCCTCTCAACGGCAATTGACTGTGATTCTTAGTTATTATTTTTTGTGTGTGTTTTTCCTTTATTTCTGTGTTTTTGTCATTTGTTTTGAAATATATTATTGTTAAGTTTTCTATCTCTTTTTCCGAGGGCATATCTTCGTAGGTATGATCGTAGATGATCGTGATGAATTAACAAATGACATCAAATTTCATACCTTAACATTAGGAAGGTGCGACTTAATGTATACATGCCCGAAACCAGTGTCCCTTTCCCTCCCTTCTCTGCTCGCTGGTTAATATCAGAAAAAAATAATACCATCCAACCTTCCTCCGCTCCTAATGTGGACGGGCTCCTGGTCCATTCGGAGATCATCTTTTCGGGGCTCTCCTACACAAAGGAAGTGAACGGATGGCATAGTTAACTTGTTCGGTTGACTTATAAAATTAGGGGAAAGATACGAAATATTTTGTGCACATTCTCTCACACATATACTAGATAATTTCTGAGGACACTTTTTAGTTGGCTTTTGTTCTGGCACCAGTTGAGAATGAAATAGATGACGAACGTGAAAGCATTCCTTTGCTTTCTTTATCGTGGAGGTACACTGGTGTTTTAATGATTTATTCACAGGACAATAAAAATATGCATAAAAATAAATGATTGGAATTACTCTTGAGACCCAATACTATCGTTGACAATAATTTATTCTGTGCTACTTTTTGGCTTGCTGTAAAAGTGAGACCAGAAATGTGTGGTTGAATAATGAGAATAAGAAGGTAGAGTCAAAAAGAGTTAGCTAATAATATGCGGTGGAAAACTGTGATGGAAAAGTGGTAGTTGATTGAATAATTCTGGGTCGAAATTTTGCGGTAAAGAGGCCATTGGGTAATTCTGGCAGCGGCATACAAGGGCATAACAACAAGTCGTTTATGTGAGGGAAGCAGCTTTACTTCGAGTCTAATGGAATTGGATCCTCCTCATATCATGCCCCGGAGAACTTGCCGGTATATATATATGTATATTATGCGTTGTAATTCTTACAAAGCTGCGCAAATACTTCAAATTCAAGTAAAAAGAATGCAATTTACTCAATTTTTGAAGCATTTGGACAACAAAGAGCTTTGGGCTGTCGTGGATAGTTTCCCTCTCAAGCTTAGTTGGAGTCCGCTCCAACTATGTTTTCTTCTTCCGTACTGGGGACCCACTGTAACCTAACGAGGTCTGACAGCAAGCGAAAGAAAGAGAGAGAAGAAAAATCAAATATGACACGTTACGTCAAAAGAAATAATGAATATATGAAAAATGAATGAATAGAAAAAGTGTAATAGGTAAGATATATATAAGATAAATTGAAGGAGATCACGTAATCATCAGTGAACGTCACTTATTTTTCTATATATTTATATATTTTTAATCTAGTTACGTTGCATATCGGTCATCAATGGAAATATAAATAAGTGATGGACTGATAAAATTGAAAAATGAACAAGGAAAGGAATAATTGCCTTTGGCATAGTTTCTCTTTCTATCCAAAATCATGACGATCATATCATATAAAAAAAATTGAGTGTCAGTTGAATCAAATGCAGATTCACTTGCAATTATAGGCTACGTGCCTCTTTCAAACACGATCAAAAATACCCCTAACCACTCTTTTGTTGAAGTTACCAAGGTTTTACTTAGGGACCTTCAGCCTAGTGAGCTTCGATATAGATTCAGTGTCCATATTTACTAGTTGTAATACGAGTAAGAGTTTATCTTGTCGTGGATGGTTCTCCCATAGACCTGTCACAGGATCTGGTACCATATTTTGGTGTTCCTCATCCGTGATTGCGATTTCTATTGCATTCTGCATATAGAGAGGCAAGTAAGCTCGTAAGAACCACCTGTCCCTCTGATCATTTGCTCAATTTTAATTGTATTTTAATTCAAAAAATAATTTGTAAATTAGGCTTATCAGAAAGATGTCATGTTGATGGTACGAGAACCATGGAAATGCAGATACTCCTGGACCCCTTGCATTAGTGTTTCCATAAACCCACATCTCTTGCTACTGCGAGTGAGGCCATTACGAACCCCAGTTTCTCCCTCAGAGTTTCCTAAGAGGTTGAGTCGTATCTTCCCCATAACAATAGAGTCGCCCCAGAATATAGCATCTTAAATCGCGTCGATCCAATTAGAGGCGATAGCTTGAGAACTCGCTTGCTATATTCCATCACAATTTATTTCTCTAAGAAGGTCCCGAATGTTGGTATGGCCTTCCTCTTGAGTGTGGATCTTTTTCACCGAAAGTATAAACAGCTTTTCAGACTCGATATGCTTCTCTAATCAACCTAGTGCCCAGTCCTTCGCAAATACGCAGACCACAGGTAGTAGATGTAGCTAGCCGTTTATGCCTACTAACTATAAAGTTGAGATTTTGAGAGT
Source organism: Ceratothoa steindachneri (assembly GCA_963969495.1). Taxonomy (NCBI): domain Eukaryota; kingdom Metazoa; phylum Arthropoda; class Malacostraca; order Isopoda; family Cymothoidae; genus Ceratothoa; species Ceratothoa steindachneri. The sequence continues at coordinate 162,387,472 of OZ018326.1, forward strand.
CGTCCTCAATGCATTATTTCTCGCACCAGGACCTACAAGTTCGTAACTGGGTTAACCAGCAGCAAATTCATCCAACATCTTACCCCAGTTAAAATAGCTATATCAAACTCCTTTATTACGTTACTCTTAGCTCCACCCAAATCCAACTGGTGACTTAACTTAGTGATTGTATGTATGTAGGGGAAGAGCGAAGCTTCTGATAGGACTTAAGAGGAGGAAGGCGGTATTGAGAACTCCTGTACCTAGCCCTTGAAAACCACAATAGTGGTAGTAGTCGGTCCTTTGAATCCCATCTAGATACCAGTTATTTCAGGGAATAATTGCTGCCGAGTGTTGGAATTAGCTGTGCGCCTGTAAGGAATGTTTTTAACTGTCTAGAAATATTTTCCTCTCATACCGTTCTACGATGCTCTGAACTAGAGCCTTGGTATTTGATAAAGTTTGCTATTAACTACACTGATTCCGTCTTGTGATGAAGACTTCCAAATCGTCGTCAAATGATACCAAGGGCTGAAGGGATCGTCAGCAGTTCACAGTTACAATTATTCTAACAATTACGACGAATAGTAAGTTTTACCTTTTAGTGGGCAGGTAGCCAGAGCAGGATACTTAATACCACGTTTTTGACGAAACGTGGTGCAATACTTTGATTGCGTAGACGGCTTGGGTTGGTTTAAGCCAATAAAGGAACTCCTTGGCTATTTTTCTGCACCAATCAGAGCTCGCTAGCCCATGCGGGAGCTTGGCCAGCGCAGGTAAAAGCAAGCATTCTCTGTTCAGACGCCGTACTAGCCAGATCTTCCTCGAGTCACTCCGACACACACGCCGCCCATGCCCGCAATAATGGAGGTAGGTGCATAAAAATCTAATAGCACATAGCTAGATAAATGTGTTCCAATGTGATATGGGTGTGAAGCGTAAAATATGAAAATAAATTGGTGAAAAATAATTGTGAAATAAGAGGGTGTCCCGCGCGAGACTTTTGGCCGGCTCACGGGGAACCATATCAGTCCCGTACGGGATACTGTGCCCTGTCTACTGGGAACCATATTAGTCCCGCACGGGACTTTCTGCCTGCTATAGGCATCTTATTTAACGAAATGTATAGTGATTTGTTTATGATGAAACGAACTTATGGAGATGTGGGACATTTATCTGGTTTGTGTGTGAGACCCATGTGGCATATGGCCTGAAAATACTGGTGTTTTCTGTGATTACCTGCATTATATTTACTTTTAATGAAAGTTATGGTGCATTATTATTGTGTTTTTAGATAAATATGGCTCTGACTAATGCCATGCTTCCTCATTTCAACCTTCGGCATTCTACTCTGGGGCCAGGAGGGCTAGGCAGCAGGATCAGTGGGAAGAGGACACCTACACCCACTTCCTGATTCCCCCCAGCTGTTTCAACAACGACATGGAGGTGGAGGATGATGCCGAGGATGAGGTCTTTGATTACGACACCCTGGACCCTGACTTCCTCTTCAACCTCCACGATGATCTCACTCCGACAATCTCAGGTAAGCAATGAACCTAAAGTTTTAAAGAGCAGGAGTGTTTGTTTTGGTGCCATATTTAGAAGGTCAAGTGCTGTGATGTTATTGGCATTTAATTTGTGAGCCACAGACTTGAAGAGAAAGCCCAAACAGACTCATGTTTTGCTGTGAGTCATTTGAATGGGTGGCCTTTAAATGGCTGCAGTGATTGTTTTGCTGCCATTTTTAAAGGGACAAGTCTAGTCATGTGATGTAAAGGGCCACAACTTTGTTGCTCACAGGCGCTGTCACCAGGGTCAGGCCACAGGCATTACCAGAGAAGGACACCATTGACAGTGAGGATGAAGAGGAGGCAACTGGACCGCCTCCCAAGAAGGCTAGGAGAGCCCAGAAAGATGTGCCACAAATAACATGGAAGAAAGAGGACATCAGCTACCCTCCACTGCCTGACTTTATCCACCCTACCCTTTATGCTCTTTGGTCACCCTTCGAGTACTTCCAGGACATGTTCATCACGGCCCTCCTAGAGGATATCGTATACCAAACAAACCTCTAAGCCCGGCAGAAAAACGTCAACACCACCTTACAGATAGACAAGCATGAACTCATGATGTTCATCGACATCGTGCTGTACATAGGGGTCTCCATCTTGCCTTCAATTGAGGACTACTAGGGAACATACACGAGGGTGGTGCAGGTGGCTGAAGTAATTTTATATACGAGGTTCTGGCTGATCAGATCCCTTCTACACTTTAACAACAATAGGAAACTCCCTGGCACCACTGACTGCTTCTTCAAAATTCGTCCCATCTTTGCTTTCCTGACCAGGCAGTTCCTGCAAGTGAAAGCAACCCCCACGCAGTCGATCGAAGAAGTCATGGTATCCTACTAGGGCACCAGAGCGGGGACCTTGAGACTGTACATCCAGACAAAGCCAGACAAGTGGGGGTATAAACTGGCCTGCCGGGCAAGCATTGATGGCTTATGTACCAGGGAGAGACTACCTTCAACAGCCATCACACCAAGCTTTCCCAGGAGAAGTCACAAGTGCTTGTGTTGGCCAAGACCCTAAAGAGACCTTCTAAGTCAGCTATATATGCCGACAACTACTTCACAAGCATCGAGCTCGTGGAGTATCTGAAGGACAAGGTGGGCTGCCGGTACGTGGGGACGGCGAGGGTCAACCGTGTTGGGCGTGCTCCTCTGATCTCAACCAAGGAGCTGGGCAAGAAGACGACTCCTCGAGGCCAATACGACTACTGTTCCAGCAACGGGATCCTTACCGTTGCTGGAAGGACAACAAGAACGTCACGGTCATGTCTTCTGACGTCGGTGTCGAGCCCGTTGGCAATGTGAAGAGATATGACCGCAACACCAAGAAGAAGGTGGGGGTGCCCTGCCTCAACGTCATCAAGCAGTACAACGGGAAGATGAGGGGCATTGACAAATCCGACATGCTGACCGACCTCTACAAGACCCCAATGCGAGCCAGGAGGTGGTACATGAGGCTTTTCGGGTATGCCCTACACCTCTGTGTCTGCAACGCCTGGATCCTCTACAAACAGGACTGTCAGGCTATGGGAGAGAATCCAATGCCCCTAAAGCTCTTCCGGCTTGATATCAGCCGCTTTGCCTGCTGCCAGAAGACCATGGGGTCCAGAATCACGAGGGCATCACCTGACCAGCCAATGTCCATTCCACGTTGGGGGTACAGTGCCCAACTCCCCAGGGTCCAGCAGCGCTATAACAACTCCAAGCCACACCTGCCCATCTTCGTCAATAACCGGCAGACATGCAAGCACTGCTCCACCAAGGTCACAATCCACCGCTCCAGGTGGATATGCGATGTCTGCCAGATCGGGCTCTGCCTCTCGGACACCCGCAACTGCTTTAGGCCGTTCCACACCACTCCCACTGAAGCTGAGCAGCAACCCTCGACCTCCGCCGCAACTGCTTTAGGCCATTCCACACCCCTCCCACTGAAGCTGAGCAGCAACCCTCGACCTCCGCCGCCTCTCCCATGTGCCCGTCTCCCATCCACTGATGTCCCTGGTTGGTTTTCCATGTGTTGATACGTAAAATCATGTATTTTTATACTTTTTTATAAGTAAAACATTGAATTTTTCCTTGCGTTTTATTTCAAACAAGCATTAATTTTTAAGAAATATTCATGAAATTTATTGATGGTAAATAACATAATATTAACATAATTGAGGCCAGTTATAACATAATACAAAAAGAGTTATATGGTAAATTATTTATACCCCATACCGGGCGAAGTAGCCCGGACGGGACTAACATGATTGTACGTGAGCAGGGCGGGTAGCCCGCACGGGATACTTCATTGGCAGAACATTGCAGGTCAATCAATGCCTCAAATCAAAATATGTTCAAGAGTAAAAGTGTCTTAGAAATAAATCTAGTTTATAACCCTAACAGGACTTTTTGATATCTCAAGTATTTCTAGGTGTGTCATCTAAAGGGTGAATATCATCGTGAAAATTTCGTCATTCGGGTTTTCTTTTGAAGAAATGGTGGATAGATCGTTCACGAGTTGCATTATATGCTCCTGAACTTCCACGTACTTTAGCAGCACCAGAACTATCACTTGGGTCACGAAATCTGTCCTTCTGAATTACCAACTTGCCGAGGCCACACCATGATAGTTTCAACTTGCGTCATCAATAAGTGCTTGCAGTGCTTATTATCATTATACGACCTGATCTTCTGGTCAAATCCTCCTATGCATTGCATGAATGAATATAACCTGCTTCATTTTTGGAAAACGATTTCAACTGACAGATCTTCAAAACACAGAGGCGACAGAGTGATACTGATCCAGGTTGACAAGATTATAGACCCTGGGGATGTTTTGCCCGTGATTTGTTCAGCTCTTCTTGAAATCTATCACACCATACCCATCCATTAAGCAATTTAATCAGGACCTCTTTTAGGAAAGCTTTCATCGTCGTTACTAGTAATCAGTGCCAGAGTCATTCCCTACATGTATTGATCTTTTTAAAATTATCTTATTAGCTTTTTTACCTTGTAAAATGTGCAGAAATATATCAGAAAGGACAATCATCCTTGATCCATATATTCAGTATAAAGTGTAGTATACTTCTTGAGCCTCTTGTGATCAACAATTTCTCGAAGAACTGCGAGGATGCCTTCACATGTTCTAACATCTTTTGGGTAGTTGAAAGTTTTCTGTTTTACAAACTCTTTTTGTGTGGACACGGCCGTGCACTTCAAAATTTTGAGGAAATCTTTACAAGACAGTGAATTGTGTGCCACGCAGACATATTGAGATCTATTTGGTTTGAGTGAATGTCATGGTTGAGTTTAAGTTTTGGAAGCAAGTTGTACTTAAAAGTTACTTCGCAAATAATTCGGTTTTTAAAAATCTTTGTCTTTAATGGAATTTCTTTTGGCTTCACTATATCATGCACGCATACATGCAGCAACTCTGTTGTAGAAATTAATGCATGCATACGTCTCGTAATTCTGATTTGGAAATGGATTCATGCATACGTCTGGATAGTCTGATGTGGAAATATTTGTCAGTTTTTGCTCATTTCAATAAACTTAATTGTTTATTGATTTGAAAAAAGGTAGAAATAAATTCGTCAATTACGTAACCTTGATTTACCACAAGTATAAAGAAAAAGGTTGATGCAATTATTTGTGTTCATTTCAATAAGCTTGCAAGTTTGTGGATTCGGAAAAGGGTATAAAGAAATTCCTCGATAGTAATAGCCGCAAATTTGTCCAGAGCGTAAACCTTATTTACAACAGTCATGAAGAAAATGCGGTAGAGAAAACATCGCCGATCAGGAAAACTTTATTTGCTACAAACATAAAAAAATGTTGATGGTTCAAAAGTAGATTGGGGAAGTGTAAATCCCTTTATAAAGCAGGAACCCTTTTTGGAATCATAATCACATTGCAGGAATAGCAGCTGAAATACTTGCTATGGTTACTACTTTAAATATTATGAAAAGGCATACTCGTATTTTAAAACAAGCTTCTCCTCGTTCAATTAGACCCCTAAAAGGTTGGATGGTGTAACAGGATCAAGTAACTACTCTCTATAACTAACTAAAATCTGGACCAATGGCACGGCCTTCTGGCCTTAATGCCCGCTGGTGTGCAACATCTCGTCCTTAATACATGTAGGAGAACCAGCTTCTATATATCTTTTATTACTTTTAGGTTGTCTACCTCTGATATATTCTTCCTAGATCTCTCTTTACTAATTGTATAGGCAAATAAACCTTCGTTAGCTTTTGATCTTTAAATTTAAAGAAAAAATATCGTTCAATAATAGCCAAAGAACTTAAAAACTTCAATAACAGCTAATTTCTTATTATTTTTCACAGAAAATTAAATAAAAGTATGTTTTACTCTATTTAGACAATTTGGTGGAAGTTGGTCATACACGGCCCTTTGTTTTTTGAAAGTTGTATAAACATTTTTGCAATACAATTAAAACTGAAAGCATCAGTGGTAGGTATCCATGTTCAAAAGCTTTTCCGTTGGGGAAGTTAAAGGAAATCACCCGCCAATTCCTCGGGAGAATGTTCTGTTTATATTCTCCCTTAATATTTGTATCTTGATAAGGGATCTAAATGTTTATAATACGATATGGCATCTAGGGGATGATCCACATCTGTGTCACGCAACTCTTCTGTCCTTAAAGATGGTGATTGCTCATACCACCAGTACTTTTGTGACCAGGAATATCACTGTTTGCTCAGCTGTCGAGAAAAAGGGAACTCAGTAAAATTAGAAGGGACATTAATGAAAGACTTCTCTGCCCTGCATTTCCATTTTCCTTGATTGCACACCATCCAGCCCTTCGGTGAGAGACGGTGACCAGTGATACAAAATCTTTCATATACATCAAACCTGAACTTAAGACGACCTTCAACAAGGAGAGTTACATATACCCCTTCAAACGAGATCTACGATACGAACATTTGGTGAGCGGCCACCCATTCTTTCGTTGGGATTCAGGGCAAAGTTTAGTGGAAGTTATTTTGTGATATTAAGTGTCTGATCATAGATTTCCACTCCCTATTCCATTATAATTTTATTGGTAGATGCATAAAAAAACTCGCGGTTCGTGGACCACACGACTAACATATTAATAAGGGCTATCAGTCAAAATGCAACTCCGACCACTATTTTTTCTGTACCGAGAATTCTCCATTTCATCCCTTTTTAAATTAATATAGAGAAATGTATAAGCCACCAAATCAGCGCAGTAGTAATAAAGGAATACCTAATGTATCTTTCTCATAATTTTTTCACTTGATTATCACAGGCCATCCTGTTTCTGCAGGGCTCGACGTTTAATCCCTTAAATTAGTGGATGTCGTTAAAAATTCCTTTCAAACTATGATACCAGAAGCTAAAATGCGCGCAAACAAATCCGCCTATGCGTTTCCATTGGGATTTTCGATGGATAAATTTTGTGTCAATTAAAGAACCATATGCGTCCGTATCCACCTGAAATTACTGTGAACTTTCAAGGCTGCAAGACTTATTTGAAGATCGATCAATGTGATACGTTGTATTCCAATTTCCATATAGCCATCGTCAATAGAAAATACAACTATGATCACATCGTAAGGAATATAGGAATGGCTATTGTTATCACAGTGTACGAGGTGCTAAAACATGTATTTAAGGCAAGCCTTAATACATATTACTTAATAGATAAACACAAGGTGGCTAAAATGATATATGTATGTGAAAAAAACAAGAAAACTGCGCAATTAAGGGGAAAACTATACACCAATATCCCTGCTCGATTTCATCGGAAAAGCTTAAGAAAAGATCATTAATTGTAGACTAACGGAATTCCTAATCGAAAACGATCGCTTAAACACCTTCCAATTTGAAATCTGAAAAAAAAGAAGTTCAGAGATGGCGCTCAGCGTCATAAGAGAAAATAACAAAAGCCGAAGAAGGAAAATCGAACATAGACATAGTAAGCAGAGATATATCCAGAGCTTTGAACAGCGGTTGGTAAAGTGGAATACCATATAAAACACGCGGAATGGAAATCTCTCTCTCTTTTTTGGCCTTAATCCTTGGGTCGGGCCATCTATTTTCGTCTTCTTTTCTCGTCTCTTGATTCTTTCCTGACATCTGTTTGGGATTCAGCTGCAGTTGTAGTACGTATCCTGAAGGTGGGTTATCAGGAAACCACATTTCACTCATGCCGTTCTTAACGAGCATTTGATTTAGTTCCTTAGCGAATACTCCTAGTTGGGTTAGGTTCCTGACATGAAAATATAAAATGCAGGTCAGGATCTTCGTTGAGTTCTCATTCTCGATTCTCAAATAAGTCTTTTTGTTTTCTGCCTCTGTAAAGCCTGTTTTTGCCGCCTGAGCATACGATGTGTTGCTTTTGCGTTTTTGCTCGCCTTTCTTTTGTTGTACGAGTACCTTCTTCTTTATAAGCTCTTTTTTCATTGGGCAGGCCATGACCATGGAACGATGTCCTTGGCCGCAGGTGCAAATTTCTCCCTGGGACTGCTGCAGTTCTTCAGGTGGTGACCTGGCTCGCTGCACCTTGAACAGATCTCCTGCGGCTCTGTACATTCTTTTGTCGTGTGTGTCTCGTGTCTTGGTCTTATAGTATCGGAAACAGAATTGTATGGGAGTACGAATCCTGGGTGACTAAGTAATGGAAATATATGTATATCTATATAGAACTAGAAAATCACCAAAGAAAGATATTTAAGCTAAAAGCTAGATATGCGCAAGGCATATGCCTTAGCCCCACATTATACTCACTGTATACCTATAAACCAGGCATGCCTTAATATACAATTCTCAGACGATTTTACACATCTGGTGGTGAACCTCTTTATGAATGGGCCATTGCAAGCGAAAAGGAAAGCAAGTGAAATTATATCGATAAATTATTACGAACAAAAATAAAAAATAATGACCAACAAAAACAAATTTAGAATTGTACCGGAATACAGGAAAAATATATTAGACATTTAAAAGGAAGGATAGAAGGAAAAAGATACAGATATAACAACTAAGGCAAAATATTAGGAATCACAATAACAAAAACAGGTTACAAGAAACATGTGACAAAATAACAAACAAAGGAAAGATGGTAGTTAACTACTCTTCAGATTGAGAACTTAGCGCAAAGAACAAAAAAAAATATAACAAGCAATAAACCAATCGACATTAGTGTACTGAACGGTATCAATGTCCACAATCTCAAAGAGGAGACTAGAAAAGATACATACAATACAGAATAAAACAATTTACATAATAACAAATAGGAGAAGGAGTAGGCAAAAGGCGAGCAAAATAATATAACAAAGAGCTAAGAAGAGCTTTCCGACTAGTTAGAGCACTTTGTAAGTAATTTATCAATAATGGTAAGAGAAGAGGCAGAAATATTCGCCTGAATAGAAAAATATGTAAATAGAAAGTAAATATATACCCATCTTAGATTCAGAATGAGAAAATCAAACAAGATAACAAGACAAACAAGAAAATTAGATCTTTAAAGGTAAATATATCATATCTATAGATAAAGTAAAAGAAAATAACAAAGTATAAAAACTTACCAAAGAAAATAGAGCATAGCAAAGTATAGTAATTTACAAGTGGCAAAACATTTTAAACGCCAGAACAAATACAAACTTAAAACTTACCTTAAAAGACTTAAAACATCAAACTAAAAAACAAACAAAATCCTAAGCTTATACTCATACATATAAATGCTAGTAGGTTGGAAACAAAGTTCTCGCAAAACTTTTTATTGACACTGATTTACAATGAAAGAATGCAGCAAAAGAAACATGTCAATGAACAATGTAATCACCGTTATTTTCAAGCACCTGCTTCCAAAGAGGAAATAGATCATGAATGCCGTTGTTGTAAAATTCAACTGGTTTGCTATCAAAGAAGTCTCCAACTTCAGTTTTCAATTTTTCATCATTTGCGAACGTTTTCCCATTCAAGAAGTTCTGCAGTGCCCGGAATAGATGGTCCTTTTTTGGAACCATGTCTGGCGAGTACGGTGTTAGCAAGAAAGAATTTCACAGCCCAGCTCCATGAGTTTTTCACGGGTATGATTTGCAAAGTGTGCTCTGGAGTTATCATGAAGAAACATGACATCAGTCAATTCTGGTCGCTTCTGCGCAATTGCATCTGTGGTGTACTTAGACTTTCAGCAAGCCTTTAATAAGGTACCACACCTCCGCCTTCTTCGGAAAGTGCGAGGCTGGGCATAGACGGAAAAGTAGCCGGCTGGATCGAGAACTGGCTAAGTTGCAGACGGCAACGGTTGGTGGTTAATGGACAGGCTTCTGAGTGGGTGCCCGTTACTAGCGGGGTGCCTCAAGGTTCTGTCCTGGGACCACTACTATTCATCATCTACGTCAACGACATGGACGGTGACATGGTTGCCAAGATTTTCAAATTTGCCGACGATACCAAGCTTGGTATGAACGTTGCAAAGGATGGAATTACTGACCGCCTGCAGAAAGATCTTGGGAAGATTGGGGAGTGGTCGGACACGTGGCAAATGCATTTTAACGTGGGGAAATGCAAAGTAATGCATATCGGCCACAGAAACCCCCAATCTCAGTATATTCTTAAGGGCACTGCTCTTGAATCGAGTGACACTGAGAAAGACTTGGGTGTAACTATCACTAGCGACTTCAAGTTCTCGAAACAGTGCATAGAGGCAGAGAAGAAAGCCAAAGGATGTTAGGTTACATAAAACGCCAGTTTGGATACCGTAACAAGGAGATAGTACTTTGTCTGTACAACTCCCTCGTTCGGCCGCACCTGGAGTATGCCGTACAATTTTGGAGTCCTTCGTTTCGAAAGGACATCGCAAGGTTAGAACGCGTACAAGTTAGGGCAACCAAACTGATTCCCTCTCTCCAACATAAAAGTTATGAGGATAGACTAAGGGAATTAGATCTGTTCTCGCTGGAAACCCGTAGACTTCGTGGTCAGCTCATCGACGTTTTCAAAATACTTCGAGGGTTCGACAATGTTGACTACCGGGATATTTTCACACTGAGTGAGAACAGAACGCGCAATCATGGCTTCAAACTTGAACTGAAGCGTTACAACCGCAATCTGTGCGGAAATCTTTTTACCTACAGTATCTGCGGTAAGTGGAATGCACTTCCAGTGGAAGTTGTCAGCAGTGAATCTGTTGACCAGTTCAAGTCAAAACTAGACAAAGTCTTGAAAAGTGGCCGTTTAGGGACGCAAAACAATTGAGCAGCCATGTGCCTGCTTGATTGCTAGTCCAAAGGTACCCTCTTTGAATGGACCGTAAGGTCTCCTAGGGTACTTCCTTTCCTTGTTACTCATTGTTACCTGTTGCAGTTGTTGACTGTATAATTGAGCGTCGATAGACTAATTGCGTTCCAACATTTCCCAGTACCCAGTAAATCACTACCTTTACATCCCACTAGACACATACCATAAGCTTCTTTTGAGGTCGTTCGATCTTTGCATTAAATTGTGTAGGTGCATCTTTTTCTGTCCAGCTCATTTTGCGTTCCATATTCGAGTGGAGACACAATTCAGCCAAGATGGTTTCTTGGACAGTAGTGTCATGCAAGTGTCTATGCGACGCTGAAGGTCAAAGTTGGTCAGTTTAAGTGGAATCCATACGTCCACATTGCTGACTTCGCCCTTTTACTCTAATTAATGTAAAATGGCTGTTTCGCTGACGCTAAACTTTTCAGCCAGTTCGCCTGATGTCAGATGTGGAGCAGCTTTGACACAGTCGCACAAACGGTTATTATGAATAAGTGAAGGTCGAACACTTCTTAATTGATCTTGGAGATCGAATTGGCCCCGCTGAAACTTCTTAAACCAATCGTAGGCTGCGCGACAAATTATTGTCTTTCCAAATGCTTGGCTGATACGAAAATGCGATTGGGCAGCGATTAGAACGGACTTGTAATCATACAGTAAAATAGTACGTCGCTGTTCAGGAAAAAGTCATTTGATGGGTAATTCTTTAAACTTTAGATATCATAATTATGGTGTCTGACTAATTAATGTGTAGTGACCTAGGCTTTCCTAGGCCTCACATGGAAGTGCATAATAACCAAGTCTAGCTAGGTTCTAGGTCCCTGTGCACTCTCAAGCTAGGCCTAGGAAGACTAGGCCACTACACATAAACTAGTTATACAACATGTATAAATCTATAATTAAATAAACATTTAACTAAATGTTGTGCAAAACTTTTTTCCTAACCTAATAACTTAAATACTTAATCGAAATGCCGAAATTAGCCTGACCTTCAGGCAACCTAGCAACATTCTGCAAACCTCTTTATTTCTTCCCTTTCAACCTTGAAACTTTTATTCTCTCTTTTAACTCATCTTCACAGGACCTACAATTTACACGAGGCACAGGGTCACAAAAATGGCGATAGATAGTGATAGCAAAATATCCGCCGTTGTTCGGATTCCTCGTTAAACTGTAAGTCCACTAACTAATTAATCATTTATTTTGAGTCTTACTATAATTCTTGCTGTTCTACCCTTAACCTTTCTTCCTACCCTCGCTTTCGCTCCATCTCTCGAGTGTATACCATGCTGAGTTTGGTGAGACAGATGAAATGAGCCCGGAGGTCTATAAGGAAGTACCGGGCGCTCGCTTCCCTCTTCCCGCCTGGCCACTCCAAGGAGTGCCAGAGTGGAGTGAACGATGAGGTTACTCCATCTGTTTCTTTTTTTACCAATTTCCTATTCATTACATTTCATTTCATTTCAGTCGACAGAATCGGTTTGATTTTTTTCTTGCACAACGATCTGGTAAAGGAGCAAAATTGCTAAAGGTAAATTCAGCAATTTCGGCAAGTGAACAGAAAAAAGAATATTTGTCCTTTTCTATTTGAGCGAGGTAGCTCCCTATATTGATGTTACTTTATCTATATTTTCTTCCTTTTTATTACTGTTAATCACTAATTTCTTTCCTACAGGTAAGAGTATAGTGAATTCACGCAGGAGACTCTTTTAGACTACTAGAAAGGAAGGGTAGGCTAGGGGCCACAAACCCGAACCGAATGTGGATTGCTAATAGCGCTAGCCCTATTTTAGTAGGTTGACGAACGGAAATAAAGAGAAGAAACAAATTAATAGGAAAATTTTTCGAACAATGGACCCGACATCATCTTGATCTCAGACCACGACATAAACCTGAAAAATGGAGAGGTAAAGATCTGGAATTAGCACGTCATAGCCGTTAACCCCAAAGTAGAACACCACTAAGAGCCTTTATTGCGAAAGGAGAAAAAAAAAAAAGGAATTGATTAACATCATAATAACAAAATAATACCAACACTAGGAAGGAATCATTTGTCGCTAAATAACCACACGATTTTTCCACAACAGGAACCCGGTTATATTCATGGCAATATTAACCTCTATTGCGCTGCAAACGAATAAAAGACGAGACACAGTAGGTACTTATCTACGAAAACCTACTTTCACGAGAAATCTGCCATCAATTGGGACCTGAATGACAAGCAAACATAAGAGAGACCGCAGCCATGGAACCGGACATCTGCTGAGGCAATAATTACATTGGGGAACAATGTATTTGGTGAATTGACAAAAGTACATTTTCCTATCTAATTCGAGCATACTGAATTCAAATCTGAAATCAGATTCTCTTATAAATGTTACAAATTTTTCGTAATATCAATAACTAATATTATGCAATAATTTTCATTTTATCACGCCTATCATCATGCCCTGAAGTAATTTTGAATCATCCTTTTGCGTTATTTATAGCAAAGCAGGTTTTTGGGCACAAATATTTTATTGCATATGAGAAGAAACTTGAATTAAACATTAGGATTACAAATACTGTAATCAAATAGATGCTAATTTATTAATGACCGTACATCAGGCTGGAGGACCTCTTCTTGATTTCAATCGGGCAAATATTTGCGTTTGTAACTCTTTCTCTTGTAAGTCTTCTCTGGCTGATCTCTTCTAATCGTCCAGCAGTAGTTCGCCATCATTTGTCTATCCCAGTGACCTAGATAGCGCTCTTCCATCGTCATCAAATCTTGATGGGAGCGTTCCCCTTGTTCGTCGCTCACGGCTCCCAGATTCTTTGGGAATGGGTTGAGGTGACTATTTAGGAAATGCAGCTTCACACTCATGTTGCATCTTAGATCACGATATGCTAAAAGCCTATAAGTAACCAGATCCTCGCAGTTATGCGCTTTTTTGTTTTCCAAGAAGTTACGAACAATGGCAGAAAATGAGAGCCGGGCTGCCTTCTCTTTTTCATTCATGGTTTTCACGAATCTCGAATCACTCAGAAGTCTTCGGATTTGGGGACCATCAAATACCCCTGCTTTTATTTTTTCGTATGACAAAGCAGGAAACGCCGATACTATGTACTGACCGGATCTAAAAACGGTTTTCACTCAGCAGGGCTATAGTTGCGAAGTCCCAAATTGGTAAACAGACCAGGAACATCGTGGCAGTATACAAATTGTTTGTCCTCAGAGAAATACTTAACAAATGTACTCTCCCTTGTTCGGCAATATGATACCCGTACCGACCTGTCAAGCATATGTCTTTCACTCAACTTGGAGGCTAAAAGTTCTGCAGCTTTCTTGGAGAGCGCCAAATCACGTATCAAATCATTCAAATTCTCTTAAATGAAACAGTGAGAAGCTAATGACTGTTTAGCATCTGATGATGAATCTGCAGACTCTGAATCCATTCCGTCGAAGTCCATATCAGGTACATCATTTTCATCCTCAGATGAAGCATATCCACTGAAAATTGGAACTGGTAAAGACTCAAAATGAGGTACTGGCCAGATCGCCGAAGGAATGTTAGGGTAGTGATCTTGTGCTATTTTTCTTGACAATGCCTTTAGTATTCACCAAACAAATAACAATCAGATACATGATCCTTTGGCTCTCTCCACACCATGGCGATTCCAAAAGGAAGACCATTTCTCTTTCCTTTCGTCCACTCATGAAGATGTTCCACACACTATGGCAAACAGCATATGGGGCCTACTTCTTATCTTGATCGCCAAGAGGAACATCAAAATATGCCTTATAAGTGCGGATCACAAAGTTTGATATATTGCGCCTTTGACGAACTAGCATGTAACAGCCACATATGTAGCAGAAGGTGTCTCGATCATTAACGCAATTTCCTCTTGACGAAGATATCACTCTAACATGAGAGCTGAAAAAGACACAATAATGTCAATATTTTACACAATACCACTTATTACTATCTTACTACTATGTACTGTAAAGTATTTGCTTTCTACAAGCACCCTCTCTGTCCGTCCGGAGGGCAGTTTTCGAGGAAACGAGAAAATAAAAATTACAGAATAACTATAGCATTTAGGTAAAAATGGATTATATATTTAAAATCAGCATGAAAAAACGACTAAAAATTGTCAGATAAATCTAACTCACCAGAAAATGTGATTAAAATTGTTTCCCTGTGTTATCTATTGTTCAACTATTACAGACAACCAAAAGATATACCGTACACCGACAACACACCGATACTACTCACAATAAAACACAACCGATACAGATCCCTTTCAAAGATAAAGAAAGCATACCACAGAGCTGATGAGAATAAATAGAGGAAGACTAGGGAAATATATAACACAACCACTACAAGAAGAGATAATAGAATAAATAAAAAAATAAGGAGGTCGATATAAGCGGGAGATGAGGAAACCATTTCCAGAAACGGCTACAAGACGATCAAGACTTATACCTGGACTCCCCATATAGTAAAAAAAACAACATAAATTAAATAAATGTAGGAATAGATAAGAAGAAACGGGACAACGAGGGAGAAGCAAGGATTCGCCAAGACCCTAGGATCCGCTCAAGGCCAGCCCATTAAATACAGACGATGTTAACCTATCACTTACATTGCCCGGACAAAAAGGCTATTCTACGGTTAGTAAATATATGCATTTTTAATTTTTTTCTATACATTATACTCTCTTTTCCTAAAAATATGTAACTACGGGAAACACTTATCTCGTGTGTAGCCTTGAGACTTGTATGTTCCATTTTGCCTTAAACACAAGCGTACATCATCCGAAGGGAGGAAAGGAAGGACGGGGGGGATAGGACAGCTCTATCTTCTCCCGCAGGCTTCACCTGCTAGCGTTGAAAATAATATACTTATCGGAAAGACAAAAAAGAAAAGAGGAAGGACTTCGCTTTCAACTTTTTATTTCTCGTTCCCTTCATATTCCAAAATTCTTTCTAATATATGCTATTTTCCATGCAATAACTACACTAGTAAAATACTCATCTAGTCGGTTTTTGAATATATGCACTAAGGTGGTTTCCACTAAGTGGTGAGGTAGGCTACCCCACGTTTTTGCGATATCAAAACTGAAGTAATTTTGGAGTAACAACAGAGTTGAAGCGCTTATTTACCAATTTGGAACCGTTTTTATCGTGTGTTGACTCTTTCATCTATCTCAAACAGTAGTATATAATTAATATTTGTAAATCCTTTTACGATTTTTAATACTTCGATCAACTTTCCGCGTAATCGTCTTTTTCCAAGTGATAATAGATTCAAGGAGCGGAGTCTCAGTTAGTATGGTTTATTTCTACTCCAAGGAATTTGTTTAGTAGACCTACGTTAAACTCTTTCTAACTTCGCTATATCCTTTTTGGAAGTTTAAGAAACCAAAATAGCATCCTTAAGATTTTATTAATTTGGAGGTTAATACAAATTATGGCTATATTTCTATTCTTAATTTCGCGCTAGCTATCAGATCTCTGAATGAGTACGTACATAATCACTTCTGAGGTCGTGTCAAATCTGTGATTATTGTTTCTATTAACCTATAGCCTAGACAATATATCCTTGCATACGATAGCTTAGCCTAGCATAATATAGGCTAGCTTGGTATAGCCTATCCTAGCATAACTACACCTAACATAATATAGCCAAGCGTATCTTATTATAGCCTAGCCTAGTATATCCTAGACTAGTATAGCATATCTTACCCTAAAGAAGAATAACCTTGCATAGCTTAACCTATTAGAGCCTTGGTTAGCTCGCCTATCATAGCCTAACATAGTATTACCTAGCATAGCCCTTCTTAGCCTATTATACTTTAGCCTACACTAGCATAGTATAGCCCTGTCTAGCCTAGAATAGCCTAGCCCATTCTAACATTGTGTAACCTACCCTAGCATTAACTATCCTAGACAAGTATAGCCTATACCAACCTGTTATACTCTAGTCAAACATAGCTTAGTATTGTCTAGCCTAACATACTATGTGCTATCCTAGCATAGCATTTTATAGCCTAAATTAGCATAGTATATCTTACCTTTGTAAATTATATCTTACAATAGCTTAGTATAGTAGAGCCTAGCCTATAATAGCCAAACATAGTATAGCCTATCCTAGGCTTGCCTAGCAGAGTATAGCAATTATACCATTCGAAATGGAATGTAAAACAACATAAACGATTCAAATTTCGTTAGAATCGGCCGAATAGTTATTATGTTATTGCCAAAACAAAATAGTTTCCGGGCTAACCATAGGAGGAGTTTGGCAATTAAATCATTCGAAAGAGAATGTAAAACAACATATGGTTTTCAAATTTTGTTAGAATTGGCTAAATAATTATGATGTTATTAGAAAAGCAATAACAAAGCAAAACGGGGACCGACCGACCGACATAGTAGAGTCGCTCGCGACTAAACTCGCAGGCGACTAAAAATCGAAAGAGCAAAGATCCGCGGGGAAATCCACATTCTCCATTTTCTGTAAAAGTCAAAAAGTTAAACATTAGCTTATACAAAGGCTTCTTGAAATCTCTCCCTTTAGAGAAATGGATGGATGCCTAGTCGTATATGTAATGTTCATGAAGAGTGTTGAGGAACTCCAGGAGATTTTCTAGAGGATTAAGGAATTCTTATTATTACCCTTACCTAACCGCATTGACTAGAAAGTTATTGTTCCTTTATCAAATATTTATATATATATATATATATATATATATATATATATATATATATATATATATATATATATATATATATATATATATATATATATATATATATATATATATTTGGGTTTTCCCACAAATAGTTTTCAGTAGAGACCTACACTTAGTTAATTCATGAGATCCTAACAACGGGTATATCCAATTGTAAATCGACCTGGTTAGTAATCGCCTTAGATGCTCCTTAACGTAACTCTTTATATACTTATATCAAATATACTAATGATCCCTTCCACTTTGAGTAAAGTTCTAAAATTCATTTAATCCATTATTTTCTTTAGCATTACCAAGTCAATAATAATAATTACCAAATCATTGCTGCCATTTATATGGTACATGCACTCTAGTATATATGCATATAATTCTTCTCTTCTCAGTTTACAATACAAACAAACTAAACAACGCGTTTATTCTGAGACACATGCGAGGGTATTCGGTATCACCACAGATCCTGGGAACAATTAAGCGCTAATTATCAGAGAATAACATCGATGAAATTTGAAACATCACCGAACATCTGACCGAGAATTTTTTCGAAAAATTG
Source organism: Ceratothoa steindachneri (assembly GCA_963969495.1). NCBI lineage: Eukaryota > Metazoa > Arthropoda > Malacostraca > Isopoda > Cymothoidae > Ceratothoa > Ceratothoa steindachneri. The sequence goes on from OZ018326.1 coordinate 162,405,588, forward strand.
CTTAGGGATGCAATTTTTAGTTATCAAAGCTAAATGGCCTGAAATTCTTGGTATATTTGATTATATATGTTTTTCTTATCGTATTGCTAGTCCTCCATCTGCTGAATTTCTTTTGAAGAACTAAATTATATTTCGACACTCGAGTGAAAATGATTGTGAATATTTCACGAAATAAAACAAAGTTTCTACACAAAGTTTTGATGGAAAATCAGGTTGATGATAAAGCTTTTAGTTGTTTTAGAATAGGGGTGTTATTTAACCGAGTAAGAAAGAACTCATTGCAACACAAGAATAGTGTGGATAACCGCCAGGGCTCGTTTTATGGTATGGGTGTTCTGGATGATGCAAGTAAGATCACTCGAAGAAGAAAGATTCGAGAACCTTGATAAGGAAACGACCTGAGAACAGCAGGCATAAGATTTTTGATGAGGAATTCACAAAGGAATCATTCGAAGGGACATAAGCAGTATAATGATAATCAGGAATACTATAAATGTAAGATTTTACAAAAAAAACCTAAAAAATGAAGAGGGATTTGTATGAAGTGGTTAGGTTAGGTAAAACAAACTTTCTTAAAGTTCAATTCACTTTTTGAGGTGGTGACGAGTCCCCGCAACGCATGTTTTTAAGTCCATGAAAGAAGCCATTGGTAAAACATCAATGCATGTAGGCGAATTCAAACATCATGTTACTGTGGTTATCCACTTAATCTCAGGCTAGGAAAGAAGGCTGTCTTTTTAGGGGCCGTTTTGTTTTATCACTTTAATGACTTTCATTCACTAATGATTGTGAATATGGACCTACAGTTTAATGTGGGATCAAAACAACAAACTCCTACATAAAAGCCAAGAAACAAGTAAAATCTAATCGGGACTCCATCCGGTGACTAACCACAGCCGATATACAGTTGACGCCACTCTCGAGTTTAACACATTTTTCTAAGAAATATCCTTTCTGGCAATGCTGTAAAAAGAAGGCGGTGCTTTTTTAATATTTAGGAATCTGAAGGAATATATTTTATTGTTTTATGCGACATTTCACTATTATCAATTGCATTAGTTTCTAAGAAGCAACAACCAATGGGGAAAAGAAATTGTCAGGAGAACGTCAAAATGACGTTTGGCTAAGGTTGTTTCATTACTTCCCAAACTAAAAATCCAACGAGATTATATGTATATATATATATATATATATATATATATATATATATATATATATATATATATTTATATATATATGCATATATATATATATATATATATATATATATATATATATATATATATATATATATATATATATATATATATATTCCAGCTAAATTTGACGGTTTGCATAAAGAAAAAAACTCACGCAATATCTCAGCTCCCTAGAATAAAATAAATAATAGCTAAGTTATGACTGGAAGATACTCGTAATTTACTCAAAATAGTCGCTCTCAACTTCAACCGCAGCCTAAAGACGGCTCCAAAGCCTGGCGTATGCTTTCCTCACAGTATCCTTGAGAAGATTTTACACCTCCTCTTTAAGTTTAGCCACCATCTTGCCCATAGTTTGCAAGCAGAGCGGTTGGTGTGTTTCTCAATAGCTACCTCTATATAGTAATCCATGGAATTACAATCGGGGGATCTAGGAGGCCAGAAATTAGGGCTGCTGAAGTTCTAGAAATTCTCCGACAACCACTTCTGACTCTTTCCTGAAGTATGGCCTACAGGTACCACCAGCCTTCTCCAGCCAGGGAATGACAAGAATCTTCAGCAGTTCCAGATAGCCGTCGGAATTTTGCCTAAAACCCTACTAAAAGATGTGGGCTGACATGGTATCACTCTCACTGTAGACACCCCACAAACTATCATACTTTGGGAGAACTTGGTATTGAAGATAAGTGGAACGTCGCATGGATTATAAGCAAGCCAGATGTTGTTTTGGATGTTATGCAGCTAGTTCTGTCAGAAGTTCTTCTTATCTCAAAGAATCAGATCGTTCCTGGTTCCCCAGAGGATGCTTCAGCTTGTTTAAGAGCTTCTTTGCACTCGTCAAGCGGTTTTCCTAGGCCATGTCTGTCAGAATTTGTCCCTTGTGCCTATTGTACGCGTGGTAGTAAAGGTACTCATTGAGATCCAACTTCATCATGTCACTAAAACACCCATCTCTCTCGCCAAAGCACGGATTCCCTCGCTCGTGTCTTCCATCACATTGTCTTGCAGTTGTTAGATTAATTCAAGCTCGCTGGCGAAGTGAGAATGCTTGCTCTGCTCCTTTCTGCTTGCCACGGCTTCGTTGTTTTCTCGTCCCCTACCCATGTCACGTCTTACAGCTTTTACAGTCTTAAAAGAACATTGAGCACCATTCATGATGTAGGCATTTTCATACCCTTCACGAATCATCAAGATGCAGGTAACTCTTTTCCAATATTCAGATGGCTTCCAGTCCTCCATATCAGCTAACCTTTTCTCAACTAAACATTTCTCTGCATTTTATCCAACGCCGTTGTTTGTTTATAGATATATTAACATATTTCTGAAAAAAGGAGACATTCAAAATCATCAAATTTAACCCTAACATCTTGTATATCTATTTGTTTTTATATGTAAATAGATTGTATTAGATATTGGAAACCTTGAAAAACAACTGGATTGAATGTTAGAGCCAATTAGCATTCATAGGTTTTATGACCATTATTAGTTTGATTAGAGGTTTAATAACAAATTATTATAGGAAATAAATTAGTGACTAATACGCATAAAATGGATTTTTTTGTATGCAACAATCTTCAATCGTTTCGCCATTATTCAGGGGTATATATTAGTACTTTGATTATATGGCGAATGAAAGGATAATAAATTGTTAATGTTTTTTAATACCCAACTCAGTAACCTTATTTCTCTATTACATCTCATAACATTTATGTGATCGATCAAATCTAGTTTTTAACGTATTGTTTTCTATTTTTCAAAGGTTTCACCGCCGTCGAGTGTGAGGCATAGGTTCTTCTGGTATTAATTCTGGCTTGGGTGTCTAATTGTTAACGATGTTGACCCAAATGTTTTAAATAGAGCTTAGGCCAAACTCATTGCTTGGCCATGCCAGTAGCTGTAAGTCCTCTTCTCCTTGAAACCATCGTTTAGCTATCCTTGCAGTATGTATTGGGCAGCGGTCGGGAACGAAGATAATTAATATGGTTGGGAAAGGATGATTTCTGCCCGTTGTTGAAGGAAAGGAAGGTTTACAAAAATCTAAGTAATATGCTGCTGAAAAACTCCCATCGATTTGTGTGATATCCCTCATACGATGAAATGAAATCCATCCCCCAAACATTGACGGTCTCGTGGCCACTATCTGCTACCTCATAAATGATCCACCGTTCGTATCTGTAAAAAAACAATAATTTCAATTGATATGTAGTAGCATCAATTGTCTGTAAGTAAAGAACTCTCTTAGCAGATATATTACTTTTCATATTTTCACAAAAGAAATAAAGCATAGCTGCCTGCAGTAGTTTTCACAGCTCTATTTTCTATTAGCAGACCACGGGAAAAATATCTTAAATGTTTTTAAAACAGCTCATATGCAAAACTTCTTAGCTTTGTTAATACATCGCACTATTCTTGGTTTCAAATTCTCTGTCTATCGTAAGCCCACTATTTCTTCTTCATATATTCGTTTTGACTCCTACCATTATATTCAAGGTAAAAGGTCTATTTTAATTTCCATGTTTATTTTTGCGCTTCTCATGGTTGGTGCTGGATTCTTTGACACAGAATTTTATATAATTTTTGACACAGGCCACAGACTCTGCTCTCCTCTCCATTTCCTTGATAAATGTCTTAACAGAGCGTAAAACTATTTAAATCATCTAACCTCATCCTTCTTTTAATAATATGAATAATATCGTGCTTTTTTTTAAAACAGCTTTTGTTACTCTTCATATTAAAAGAAAAAATATTATTTTCTATTATACTTAATTCTAAAATTTGTTATTTAGAAACTTTTAGTGAAGATTGCTCCTTCCACTATTGGCGAAGTATATTGTGTATAATGTATTGATTGTTTTAAATGTTACCGTTGACAATCAGGTAAATGTTTGTCAAAACGCATATCTCATCACAAATATAATGTCCTATTTGGTGATGCATTATTTGTGATGGTGAAGATATTATTGTCCGCAATGTTATCAAATCGTCATTCATTTGAAAAATTTCTTAAATTAAATATAAGTCTTGGCTTATATAAACTCGATTGCAATATTTTAAATTGAATTCAGACCTGTATATTTATAGAATTAAAAACAAAACTCCATATCATTACGGAAAGATTATCCAGACAGATCAAACATTTATTGTCCTGAAAGAAGAAATAATAATAACATAAATGGTTTATCTCTTCCATATTCCCCGTTACTGAAAGGATTAAAGATTGTCTTTTGCCTTAACCGCACTACTTTCAAAACCTTTTGACTATTAAAAAATATTTCACTTTAATTAAACTAAAGAAAACAAACTAATAAAGTAGGGATCTACTCAATCCCATATAGGGTCATGAATTGCCCTTTATTCTACGTAAACGAGACAGGGAGAGATTTGGAAAAGAGGATTTATGAACACAGAGGCAATGTTAGGCGTGCAAATGATGCCTCAAGTATCTTCACAAATATCAATAATTTTAACCATGCAATAAATTTTCTCCAGGCCCAAATAATTTAACCTGTAAGATTTTCCTAAAATTTATTAATTCCACATTAATTAGAGAAATCTCGAAATTTTAACTTTTCGGGTGGGCAATTTAAATGCAACTCCTTCACTCCAAATTTAATTTTAAAAGATATTCTTAATTACCTTAAATACACTTCCCCTGATTGGGAACTTTGATCTGATTTATTGTATATATTTTGTTTGATGTGTTTGTATTCTCAGTAAACGACTGAAGATTATATGATAAACTCCATGGGAAAACTAGTCTTGGTATTAAATATTACTCTCCTGCACAGTATTTTACACATACATATAATATATATATATATATATATATATATATATATATATATATATATATATATATATATATATATATATATATATATATATATATATATATATATATATATATATATATATATATATATATATATATATATATATATATTTATACCAGGTCAGTCAAAAGTCTCGTTACGCTTTTAAATTTTAATTAAATGAAAACAGCTCTATGGATTTGAACAAAATTAGTCGTGAAAATTAGTTCTATAACAAGAAAATTCATATTCTTCTATTTTCTTAGGCTCCGTAGACTTCAACGTGAGCGCCTTCTTTTTCGAGGCACATTTCCAACCTCTTCATGCATTCCTCTCCAACTCCAGTTAGCATCTCCCTTTTAACAAGTTTTCAGGTATTCCTTATACGTTCCTCTAACTCTTTAAAACTCGTGGGCTTTGATGCATAGAATTTTCTTTTCAGGAAACCCCACAGAAAAAAGTCAAAGGGTGTCAAATATGGAGAACGTGGCGCCCACTGCAGAGGTCCTCGACAACCTACCTATCTATCAGGGAACTTGTGGTTCAAGAAAACGCAAACTGATTTAGCATTATGTGGAGGAGCAGCATCTTGTTGGAAAAAAGACAATCATCAGCATTGGCTAAACGTTCCAAATCGGGGAGAATAAAGTTTCGAAGCATCGCTAGATATTGACACCTCTCACATTAACAGTCCGCTGCTGATCATCTTTGAAGAAAAATGGTTGAATGAGCTTTTCGGAAGAGAAAACGCAGCATACAACGAGCTTTGGAGAGTTGCGCTCGTACTGTTGAACAAAAACTGGGTTACTTTTACCCCCAAATCGAGTGTTAGGTCGATACACGCGACTAAGTAAGTTACAAATTGCTTCATCACTGAAGAACATGTTATCCAAGATAAAAGGGTGATTTTCATGCTAGTGTATGGGTGTCTCACATAGCTCTACCCTTCTATCAAAGTCCTCTTCCATAAGTTTTTGAACAAAATGTATCTTAAAAGGAAACATTTTGAAGTCTTTACCTAGTATCAGTTGGATGGCTGAAGCATGAATAATTAATTCCAGCGAGGCTCTGTTTATGAACTTTCCTTGGCTTTTGTTGAAAGCTTCTTCAACGATAGCAATGTTTTCCACTGAACGGCTACTTCTAGGTCTTCCTGAGTGTGGTTTATCAACTACAAAACCTGTTTCCATAAATCTCTTATGAATGGAATAAATTGTAGAGGGTGCTGGGCAAGTAGGCGTCTAATAGAAAGCACGAAATCGTCTCTGAGTTTCGGTTGGAGATTGGTAAACTTCCTGCCAGGCAGCGATTTTACACTTCATTTCCAAAAAGAAATGATCAGCCATTTTGACCAGATGTAGGGTACAACTTATATACAAACAAATTATAATTAAGTGAACTATATTATACTACGAAATTGAAATTTAAAATCTGAAAAAAATAAGTAGCGGGACTTTTTTATGACCCCATATATATATATATGGTGTCACATATATCTACACAAGTTTTATATCTACTGTAAGCAATTGCATAACAACTGTATCGTTAACGTTACATTGGTGGAAATCGCTTAAATATTAGAACAGCACCGCCTTTTTGTACATCGTTTCAAGAAAGTGTGTTAAATGAATTTCTTTAGAAAAAGTGTTATACGCCACAGTGGTGCCAACAGTAAATAGCTTTACTTCACTTAACTTGGAAGTAATGTTCCCACATGAATGAGCCACAGATGATTGTTTCCTTCTCGGTTTTTTCACTAAAATAGTTCCTGAGAGTGAACTACGATAGTTTGTAGAACCTACTTCAAGGAGTGGATCATATCAGGAGTTCGATTTTTACTTTTGCACCCTTGTGCTCTTTTCTACTTTAACCTCGAGATTTTGTGCCCTCTCGACACAAGTTTTTTGGTAAAAGAGTCTTTCTGTACCAATCATTTGCAATCATTCTTTTTCCTTATATAATCAAATACTGGAACAAATAGTATTTGATTCATGCTTGCATCAAATGAGGCAAATATGAAAGGGGATGTAGAGTTTTAATGGAGTAATGTGAGAAGGCCATAAACAGTTTGATTTCCTGATTTGTAAAAGTCAACATCGGAAGGAAATTCAAAATTGTAAAGCAATCTATTGAGAATTAGTAAAGACAATCAATATACATTAGTATTTAATTTCAAAGTGTATGGGGTCAGAAAAAAGAAAAATCAGGAAAGAAAGATCATATTTTGGGGAGTTTAAATTAACCATTTGACGAATTGTAGGAAGAAAATAGCAGGATTTTTTCAAGGTTATTGAAGAAGAGCTGAAGAAAACACCAGTCAAAAAACATTATTATATAAAGTGCCATGTTGGTTGAATAAGTGGGAGGAAACTCTAATAAAGAAGATTAATAAGCTAATAAAGTATAAAAAAGAACACAAAGGGAAGAACTTTGTGAGGTTTAAACATAATTTAATGGGAAAATAAAACATACAGTGACAGCTGCCAAAACTAAATGTTGAGTTGATTGTCATAAATGTGGGAAGGAAAATAGAATGTTCAGAGGTAAAAATAGAGTAGCGAAAGATTTTATTTGTATATAATAAAAAACGAGCGAGGAAAGAGTGCTAGTGAGTGAAGAAGAGGGGATCAAAGAGAAGTTGTGATTTTAATTTGGGAATTGGTCAAACGAGTACAACATTAGAAAGTTGAAAGAGAAAGGGAAACATTGAATAGCGTGGAAGTAGGAGGTGAATTGAGGAAAAAAATCATAAGACAACAGGGGCGGATTTAATTTAAGTCAAACATTGAAGAGCTTGTAAGAAGAAAGAATAATTTACGTTTGCATCTTATGTAAAAGATATATGAACATGTGAAGATGCAAGCTGTAAGGATGGAAAGTGAAATCGTGCTGATAAATAAATGTAAGGTCAATATTCAAGAATGTGGTAACTACTGTTGTATACAGTTGATGTCTCCTAAACTAATAAGAGGGAAATTCCTTTTAATGATCTGCGGTGTTTTGTGATCAAATGATAAATGGTTATTGCATTGATGGTTTCCCATGGCTCAAATCACTTACAGCTGCCTTTGAATGGCTAAATGAGGCTTCTGCCACTAGATGGCGCCAACCAGTGCCAAATCCGATGGCAGATTTGAAATCTTCAGGGTGAATAACCATATGTCCCATGGTCATATGGGTCATTTCATAGCTCTAAATGGGTACAATTGAACTTTACTCCCTTTGCAAAATAAGCGACGACCTGCCCTGGAGCTTCGCTGCAGGTAAAAATATGGGAAGAGCGAAAGGTAGAAGAATTAGACAGGATAGATTAAATAAGAAGCATCAGTTCAGTTGTATGTCTGGAAGAGAAAAAACTGATGTAAATATCATGCCTACATAGGCATGATGCACCGTAAAAATGCTAGCCTATAAATTAGGCTATGTTTAAAGACAAAAAAAATAAAACAAAAACAAAACAAAGAAAACAGTCAAAAAGCAAACCCAAAAGTAGAAGCCATCATCCAGGGTTGGAGGGTAGCGTCTTTCCTCTCGCCCTGGCGCCGGACCATGGCCTCATCACCAAAAGTCAAGGCATCCACAGTTCTGTGTGGATGAACCCGTCCCTAGTACAAGGGACAAACGGTATCTATCCCGCGCCTCTTCGTACTGGGAAGGTAATGTGTACATAGATCTCTTAGACGGATCACTAAACAAGACTACATAACAGTTTGGGGTACCAAGCAGCCTTCCCAGTAAAGACTAAGGTGCATGGAAACACTACATTAAATGGCGGTGTGAGTGTAAGGATGAGCGAAAAGCTGGTTTCGTCGCCCATTCCGTACGGAATCTTTAGCTCACTCATCGGCGCGCTTATTCTCCACAATCTCTACAACTCCAGGAATCAAGCCAAATATAATATCAAAATCTACTCGAATTGCAGCAGTCTGGCATCGCGGATATCCACTATCAGTGGGTGCGGAGATTCCAATGTCACAAGACTATTCTGTTTTCTTTGTGTGTTGCTATAAATTACACAATCAAGTCTAGCAGCGGGAAACGAAGCGTTATGTTCCGTACCGAGCAGTATATTGCAACCAGCTGGGGGTATAGATAGATGCAGCGACTAGTAGAGTCCCACTGACTTCAAACAGAGGACATACAGCGTGAAAGACGAACCTCTACTCGGATTTGGAGCTATCCTTACACAGTGGCACAGATTCAGCGTGACACGATGTGCGCTTCAAAAAGGTCGAACGCAATATTCCCGGCGCTGCAGAAACTTTGGGAGCAGAGGCGTGAGGACAAACATTCCAAGGTGGTAGCCTCCAGGGTAGCGTCCCAGGCAGAACCAGAGGCACCACCGGCTCGAAAGTTATACCGAAATTTAGAAGGGGTTTCTTAGTCCTAAACACAGAGAACCTAGGTTAGAATGACTTCTTTAGCGGCATAGTAACGGTCGAGATTAGGCGGGGATCAGATGAATGCCGTTAGCGACTGAGGGAGGCGCCAGGACACTGTAGCACATTAAGCACTAACTACGGCGCAGAGCAAATGGTAGCTCCATGGTATCGATAACTAGTTTCTCAATGGGGGGATGGCATGACGAAAACAAAGGTCGCCAAACGGACAAATATGTCGTGGATTGAGTTCACTTTCCGCATTCACGCATTGCTGCGGATGAGTAAAACTTGCATCCGTAGTCAAGATTTGAGAAAAGAAATGATCAATAGAATAACAAAATGGTAACCCTATCAGCATCCCAAGTACTTAACGCCACTAAAAGAAGAATGTTTTTGGCGTAGGTGCAATAAAACATAAGGTTACGGATAGGGGATCGCTAGAGAGGCCGCGGCAAATGCACTTGGAATGCGTTATCACTCAATGACAAACATTCCATCATACCAGCATCTACCTGTAGCATTTCCAGAGAGTGCAAGAGCTCCTTCCAGCCGACTTTAACCCTCGTGAACGGTTTGCACGTTGGTTCATGAATAAGACCATTAAAGAAGCCTCTCTAAGCAAAAGGCTAATCTAACATGGACTAATTTTCCATCGACCTTCACACGCTTGATATTAGGGAAATTGGGCGCAAACCGGCCATGGTAGAGTGATCTCCCTAGTTGCAAAAAACGAGCACAGTAGTCATTATTTAGTAGTTTTACTTTGCTAGTTATTTAGTATGATTTCTTGAATATACGATTGTATCATATGAAATCTTCATTAAATATATTAAATACATATCTTTATGTACCATGGAAATTTCATTTACCTTCTCATATTTTTGAAAATATTGTAATAAAGGAAAATTATTCTCTTAATTTGCTCAGTTATGTATGCTAAAACTTGTCCCGAATACTCTTGACTCGTTTTCATACCTTTACAAAAGTCTTACAGTTAAATGAAGACAGATATGCTTCCAAAAGGGCGGCGGGATTACTTTGAAACACTGGAATCTAGTTCTACCTAGATGAATCTAACACCGAAATAGTTGGAGAAGGGCGTATATCCTATGTAGAAATATTGCTTCTCTCTTAGGGCTGTCTCACACTCGGCTGATCACCAAGGAAACATATGGAAGGATAAAGGGCTAGACGTTTTACGAATTGTATTTAGGCCAACGGTAAAGAAGTTGCCGGAAAAAACTACAGCTTTATCAACCGACCTAAACTCCTCAACTGGGATAGATAAACCAATCATTTCCTCAAATTTAAACCAACTCACCAGCTTTAACCACAGCTGTGGTGTTTTCTAAGCTTAAAGGTGCCAGAAAGGGATATTTGAAAGGAAAGATAGTCACGACCATGAAGTTTATCGAATAACACCACCCAAAATTAGGCTGTAGATTCAGAGAACAGAGAAGAAAATGAAGTAGTTCCCGGGCAGTGATGTGTAAACTCATGCATATTCAGGAATACCTATCATTAAATCTTAGATCAGGCTGGCAAGGACCTGGCCCTTGAGATTGAAAGTGTAGTCTTCCTAGAGGGATCATCTACCGTTCTAATCCCTGAAGAGGAGAAAAGGCCTTGGTACCTGTTCCAGATGCGGCGGTATTCACCCGCGTTTAAGTCTGATGACGGTGAAATGAACGTAGAATTAAAAGTATACTCTTTATCTAGGTGTAACTGCACTTACTGAAAGGAGGTATTTATTAGCGAGTAAATAAATGAAGCCATGTCGGGCAGAAGTCGCACATCTCCCTGTATGGCCCTTATCCCATGGTGGTCGGAACGTAAACACTTTACAATCCTGGAGGGTGGGCAAGGTTCAGTTTCCCAGCTTGTTCTTCTGTAGACAGCTAGCAAACGAGAAAAGAGAGGAGACGAGATAGCTCAGAAGAGATGCGAAGGTCCTATTCCATGTGAAAACCTTCAATGTAATGTACGTACGCTTCTTGGAAGCAGATCTTGAAGAAGTAGTCGACAGTAGTAGGGGCTGATGGAGCTGACACTTTCTAGGACTTAATGGAGAGGTTAGGCTTATTACGCGACTCCTTTTCGGAGCAAAAGGTATCTCTTTTGGAGGGTTCCACTTTTCCGAGTAACTCCGTTCAGCCTTGGGTGGGGGCATAGGATCTGATGCTTCTTTAGCGCTGCCCTTCTTTATGAGGACATCCTTAGAAATCTCTGAAGACTGTTCATTATCACCTTTGACATGTTACTTCTTGTGAGTCTAACGAATCAGTAGGGATGCGAAGTTGTTGCTCTTTACACGAAAAAGACATGGGGGCAGGGAGAGGTGCCCTGATTTTAAGCCAACTTGGCGCGGGAGCCCGTGAAACCGCAGAAATGTTCTGAATGGGCACGTAAGCGACCGTACTCACAGGCCTGGAGGGGCCAGAAAGGGCAAGGAGGGGCCATGAGTAGAGTGCGCATGTTTAGGTTTTGACGCATAGGATGTCAAAGGTTTCACGGGTCGTAATAAGACTAAATGCTTAGCCTCGAAAATAGAGAGTTGGTCCGCAACATGAAAGACTAGGGTATTTTACTCCAGGCGATACTTCGGGTAGACCAAACTTTGGAACGCCTACATGAACGATTCATGTGTCTGAAACGCTTTGAGTAGTAGCACTTCCTTTGTAGTGGCGCGAATGCCTTAACGAGGTAGCAATACAAACCAGCACGCACCAGTTAAAGGAGTCTGTCCCGATCCAAAGTGACGAAGAGTGTAGTGGTGTATCTAGAACCCACCACCTCCTTTGTCTACTTATCATACGTTTGACCTAGCCTGCGACCTTGGTCGACCAGCTCTCTGATGATATCTTAAAAGGAGTAGTCCACGAGTTCCCTCATGTAAACCACCCATTTAATAAAATTTCAAATAGAGTGCGGTGTCTCCTACACTGGCGAGCTAATGAGTGCCTGAATAGCACCAATAGTGGCGGCCTCGGTAGGGTCAGTCAGATTTGCCAAAGGGCTACCATCCGAAAACCCGATGAGGTAATATTGTGGTCTACACCAATCAGCTTAGCTATCGCTCGGCTTTGATGCAATATCTGGCCTTTGTTCAACATGCTGCCCTCAGTAGAACGAATAACTGAAAAGGTTGAGGCCGGGTTATCTTCCGATGAGAGCCCCCACGGAGGAAGAAGATCCCTTAGTCCTCATGGTCTTCTTCATCCTCTTCCTTTCCTTTTCTTTGTGATTTCTCTGGTTCCGTGCCGCATCAGAACGATTTTGCACATGCACATACTTTTCTCCAGGGAGTTTCCTCACAGAAATTTTCTTCCCTCCTTAGAAGGCCTTACTATCCGGGTAGAGCAGCCTCTTCCTAGGTGCAACATGGACACTTAGGGAGTGGCTTTCAAATGGCCGTCTCCCCAAGGTATCCTGAATCCCTACAAGGGAGACAAAAAGCCTATGGCCAGTCAAAGGTTTCGTTGGGGATGGCTTTCCCTCTCCATTAGGAGATAAATAAGAACAGGCAAGGAGCCTCTCAGTAAGGCTATAACAGACATGTATATAACATTAGCATGCACATCACGAAGGGCCCTACTACCCTTAGTCCCCTTGAGGTGTTTGCTAATCGAGTCGTTTGCATCGGGAGTGGTCGATTTTGAGCCCCTGGTTTATGACCTTTCCGCTTTCCCCTGTGAAGGGGAAAGAAGGAGCGCTGCTGATAGCGAAGCGGATTCGTTGAAAAGCGACTCTAAAGCAGGGGGTGAAGAAAAAGCTGCATCATCCGTAGACATATGAGAGATAAAAGCGCCTTTCAACTAGAAGAAGGTTGGATGTGCCTGTGATAAAATAAAAAAGGGGACCACCTTTTATTCAAAGATGGAGCTACTCGAGTACGGCTCCGAAGATGGCAAAAGGGAAACCTCTTTGCCGCATGAAACTGGTTGAAAGATAGCCTCTCCACCGGGAAGAGTCGTGCTGTCGAATTTCTTGCCCAACTAAGTACCAAAGTTTCAATTATAGCTATGTAGTCATAAATTTTATAATATTAGTTCAAGTAACGACGATTTCAAAGGTCTGTGACCATAAAGGAGAAATGTTTGGCGTGCTATATCCCACGTCACGCCGCTACCGCCTATAATATCTTGGATTTCGAAGTTTTCCGGTCCCTACCCTGGGTGCGTAAAAGAGTGTTGTGCGCATCTGTTCAGTGACGCACACCAACCAGATATTGCCCAGTGAACGATCGGCCCCAACTAGGAAGGCCGATGTTGTGGCTGACCCAGAGAAGGCATCCTAGATTTTAGCTGGTTTAGTAGCCACAAAATCAGTAAATCTCGCTCACCATAAGGAAAGCAGCCTTATATACCCGTGAACGGCAGCAGGGAGGTACTCAGCCCATTACACAAAGGAAAGGGGTTTTTGGAGCAAAACCGGTCTTCTCATTAATTGCGTTCCAACGCCCAGCACCCCTCAGGTATAGTGCAACTTGCGGGCGTTAAAGAGCGTTGTTTAAAGAGGTTTTAAAGCCACTCTTCTGTCATAGCATGATGTAGATTGTGATAGAACGGGTTGAGGCCGCGTAATTTCAACCACTATCACATGTTATTTAAAACCACGATGCTACCGACGTGCATCTTCGCTTTGAAGCCTAGTGCCTTATCGCAGCCACCTGAGTCAATGTTTAAACAAGGAGGTTTATCTTCCCCCGTTCGCCCCATGCACGCCCTCGCCAGATTGAGTTAGGCTTATGGGCAGATAAGGCCATTGTTCTCAGGCTCGGCTGTGCATTCCCTCGAAGCTCCCACTCCATTGTCCCCTACGCCAAGTAGATGTCCCGGCTATTTATATGGAAACTTAACCACTAAGATTCAGATTAGAGATCCAGATTTTCTCCGCGAGACATCACTACGGTCCAGTCTCACCTTGTGCACCAAAGGGCCCGCGACCTCGAGATCCACCATCACTTGTCTAGAAGAAGGACAATATCCCTTGAGTGCCAAGGTTTGAGCCTTCGTGACGGCAAGTCCACAACGCTTCCCCTGTTGTTCAGAAAGAGAACAACGTTTAAACAGCCATTGTTCGTTCGAGCCCGTTGACAAGAAACGGTTCTCACCCCCCCCCTTGTTGTTCAGAAGAGAACAACGTAGAACAGCCATTGTTCGTTTGAGCCCGTTCGCCAAGAAACAGGTCTCACCCTTCCCCCTTGTTGTTCAGAAGAGAACAACATTAGAACAGCCATTGTTCTCGAGCCCGTAGACAAGAGACGGTTCTCACCCTCCCTGTTGTTCAGAAGAGAACAACGTAGAACAGCCATTGTTCTTCAAGCCGTTTGTCAAGAAACGGTTCTCATTCCAAGACGCCACGTCAGTATTATTTAATTCCTTCCCCTTCGGCTGGAACTCGCCAGCGGACCGAAAATTCCTTCACGTCGCCTTCCTCTGCACAACAAGTAGAATTACGTAAGCCGAACGTTACCTTTGAGTATTTAACCCTTTTGTCAACTCTATCCTGTGCTTTAAATGGTTTAGCGAACCATCACCTCCCTTTAACTTTTATTTGTTTTACCTTTTTAAATCTTTTAATCTTCGGATTAGCTAGATTCCCCACGACACTTTCCATTCTCTGTTTATGTCAATATTTTCCGTTTTGTGTGTTGTTGATAGTTATTATTAATAAAACTCTATTTTATTAATGATAGAAATATTATTACCCCCTGAGCTCAGTTCCACTTCTTAAGCATATCGAAGATACATAATATCGGCCAGCCTTGACATCCACGCACTCTAAGATAATTAAATAAGTTGCCTCAACGAATAGTTATATATGGTATATCGTCGAGAGTCCATTCTACGACATAGATGGTTAGGTCTTTCCGCTTAGAGAGGAGAAAGAAAGGATATTCGTAGAAACCAGGGCTCCTGACCAAAGTTACATGCTCTCAATTATTCTGATTTATCACCTTACGATCTTCAAAACGTTCAATAATTCCCGAACTAACTTTGTGAGCACCTTGAAAAGAGAATGTAAAATAACATAGAGGTTTCAAATTTCGCTAGAATCGGCCGAATAGTTATGAAGTTATTGTCAAATAATTCCTCGGCTAACCTTGGGAGGACTTTGGGAATTGTATCATTCAAATAAGAATGTCAAACAACACAAGGAATTCAAATTTCGTAAGAACCAGCTGATTAGTTACAATGTTATTACAAAAAAAACCCAAAACAGGTAATCTCTTGCTGGGTTTTGATTGTGAGAACCTTTAGAAAATTAATATAAGAAAAACCAGGCAAAGGCTTCGCTACTAAGATTAAAATTTAAAATCTACAAAAAAGCAGCCATGGTTGAATTTTTATAAATTTTCTGAACTTCACCAATTATAATAATTTTAAAACGGAACCCTAAACTAGATTTTCCACCTTTCAAAATATCACGTTGATAAAATATAGTTATAGAAGATATATAAAAATCAATTTTCTGAAATTCACCATTTGTAATTCTTTGGGTTTTAAAAAATTCACAAAATTTCAATACTTATATTTATTTCGGAAATTTGATAAAAAGACATAAATCATAACCAAACTAAGATGAAATTATTATTCAAATACTCAAAAAAATCCCCTTTTTAAATTATAGAGTTAGTGATGATGATGATGATGATATTTGGAACTTCATATGGCTTTCATCGATTTAACAAAATTCTATGACTGGGTAGCTCGAGCATAACTATGACATTTTTGAGGAAAAAAGGAATATTAGAGAAATTATTATGATTGAGAAATGTCTATAAGGATACAAATTCAAAGATAATTATTCGGTTATTGAAATTATTGCAGGTTTAATAAAAAGTCGGCATTTAAAAAAAAGAAGAAAAAATGCATTCCTTCGAAAAAACCGAAATCTCGCTCTGGTCTTGTTTATCTAAGAAGTGAGTTTCAGTCTTTGGAAATTTCTCTATTCGCTCAAAAGGGTAAAATGATGACAACTATTGGTTAAATGAATGATGTTGTGTAATTTTAATCAATTTCGTAATACTTTTTAATAAAAATTTGGATCTTTTTAATTCCAGAAATGGTTTAACCAAACGAAAGCGGGAAATTAATGTTACTCTGCACCAATGTTGCATGGAATCCGAGATAGGTGCTATGGGATCAGCGGCTTTAGGATCATTAATGACTTTAATAAGACTTCTGGAGGCCCACGGGCTTCAGATCTCAAGTCGATAAGGCCTGTGAAGAAACCTCATCTAACCAATAACCAAGAATAGTTTTACGTATAGGCTCCACTTTTGTAGTAGATATAGAGAATGAACTCTTTAAGAGTCGGTCAAAGTGAGATTGTGTGATGAACTCACTTCCGTTTGGTTGGAGCTTCTGGATGAACCTCCTTGCGAGGCAAAAAGGGAAGCACTTTCTTGAGTCTTGTGTCGTGCCTACGGTGAATCATCCGGACATTCCCCATGGCAGGGGCGGCTTCTTATCTAAGGGAATTGGAGCATTAATAATTGTACCAAAACTTTCTCTTTCAGAATATTTTCCAACAGTTCAGGGCCAAATTGGGGATAATAACTATTTTTTCATCATGATGGCGCAAAATCAAAGTTTTTGTCTAAAAATGACATCAAATATTTGGAATCTTGTCGCGGTAATTTGTCAGATTTGAACCCAAGAGAGAATTAATGGCCGATATAATCAAACTAGTGGTTGATAAATGCAAGCCCCCCCAATTTGGAGCAGTTGCGGGTGCTTATTAAATAAAAATTAGGCAATAACAGTCAAGATATCATCAAATTTGTCTCCAGAATGCCAACAAGAATTGAAGTAGTCCTGAAAAAACACGGACATCATTAAAAATATTTGACTCCGCGTATCAATTGACTGTATTTATTAATAAAACAGATGGTGGATCTAAACATACTAAAAGAAAACGCAACCTTTGATAGGTTCTATTAAATTTATTTTATTTAAAAATTAAGTAGTGTCAAAATTCTGACCTTGACTGTATACTGTGGTGGATCGCTTAATATACGGTACATCCGCTTACATAGGAAACCTACCAATGAGTTGACAAGTATTAGATCATGCGTTGTAATATGGCAAATGGTGTCCGGACGAAGACTCGCAAGAAAATTTCCAATTCTCATTTTATGTTAAAGTTCAAACGTCGACTCATACGAAATGCTTCTTGAAATTTCTCTTTGCAGAGAAATGGATGCTTGCCCAGTCGTATGAGTGGTGCCTTTGAAGAGGATTAAGGAACATTACAAGACTTTTCTAGACATGGGCGTTATTGTTATTTATATATATATATATATATATATATATATATATATATATATATATATATATATATATATATATATATATATATATACAGGGTGTTTGAAAACTAATGGTACATACTTTGACAGTAGGTATAAAAACCCAAAAGCACGACTTTTACAGGAATAAGTAAAAGTCTAAAGATCCATAGGTTTCGAAATATCGAATCGTAATGATTGGAGGTCTCTAGGGATATTTCTTACTTTCAGCATTATCCTAGATCCGCAAATATGATAATAGTTGTTTACTTAATTGGTTGTCTGCTATCAGTGAACATTGTAAAATAGCTCCGACAATATGAATCGCTTAACAAATTCTGAAATGGCAGATATGCACATGGCATATGGTTCGGCGAATGGCAATGCTTGATTGGCTGCTCAATTGTATGCAGAGCGTTTTCCCAACCGTCATTTGCCTGATCATTGCCATTTTTCCAGGGTTCATCAACAGCTGCGAGAATCTGGCAATTTTCAGGTAAACAGAGGGAGAAGTGGGTGGTCGTCGTGGGTGAGTTAGCGCTGAGAACGAAGAGCGGATACTACAACATTCTAATACAAACCCACGAACAAGCACTCGGGCCGCAGCAAATGCACTTGGAATGCGTTATCACTTAATAGTATGACAAACATTCCATCATACCGGCATCTACCTGTAGCATTTCCAGAGAGTGCAAGAGCTCCTTCCAGCCGACTTTAACCCTCGTGAACGGTTTGCACGTTGGTTCATGAATGAGACCATTAAAGATAATGAATTTCCAAAGTATGTGCTCTTTACTGATAAAGCTACTTTTACGTGCGGTGGTGTGTTTAACACACATAATTAACACATGTGACAGACTGAAAACCCTCACGCTGTGCATCAGAGCCACCACCAATACCGGTGTAGTGTTAATATGTGGCTGGTATTATTGATACCAATTTGGTTGGGCCCTATGTGCTTCCAACGCATTTAACAGGAGATCACTATGCAGTATTTCTACGTGAGTTTTTCCCTGACATTCTGGAGGATGTGCCTTTGGGTATTGGATGTCAAATGTGGTTTCAACATGACGGGGTTCCAGCCCATAGCTCAAGGAATGTGGGACAATATCTAGACCGTACTTTTCCCAACAGATGTATAGGACGCTTTGGGCCAGTGCCATATCCAGCGAGGTCTCCAGATATGACCTTATTAGACTTCTCCCTGTGGAGCTACATGAAGAGTTTAATTTATGAAACCCTAGTAGAGAGAGAGATGGATCTTGTTGGAAGGATAGTGGACGCTGCAGGATCATTGCGGATAATCTACGTTTGTTTGATCGTGTTAGGGAAACGGTTCTGCGTAGGTACCAGACCTGCATTGACGTATATGGGAGGACATTTCGAACACCTATGGTAATTCCAATTCCATAATAAAGTATGTACTCAAATTTGTTTTCCTCACCTACTACTCTGGGGACTACCCCCTCCAAAGTTAGTTATACCATACTCAAATTTATGAATCGATATCTCGAAAACGATCGATTTTTGGACATTTACTTATTCTTGTAAAAGTTATTCTTTGGGGTTTTTATACCTACTGTCAAAGTATGTACCATTAGTTATCGAACACCCTCTCTCTCTCTCTCTCTCTCTCTCTCTCTCTCTCTCTCTCTCTCTCTCTCTCTATATATATATATATATATATATATATATATATATATATATATATATATAATAGTAAAACCACTGTATAGGAGCCAAAAGTTTAATTTACGAGACTAGTTCAGTATGTAGTTTATCATACGCTCTTCAGTCGTAAGAAATATAGTGTTCAAAATGGCAGGCAAGAAAGGTCCAGCAGCGCTCACATTCACGTGTTCCACATGTAAAAAGGACAAGTGGTGCGTTGACTTCCCAGAGGGCTGCTATGCGAAATGCCACCCAGGCAGTGTATTTACCACTCGCATCTTAAAGAAGAAAGTGGAGGAAGTAGTGACCTACTACAGGGAAAGAACTACAGACCTCGAAAAGAAAATCGAGAGGCTCAAGGAGGAGCACTCTCACCAGATCCGCAGGCTCAAAGAGAAGTTAAACAAGCTCTCGAGTCCTGTGGCAAAAACCACCTCTGGAGATAGGCTGGGCCCAAATGTTGCAGAAACTCCTAAAAGGAAAAAGGAAAAAAAAGAAGAAAAAGGGAAAGAAGAAAGAGAAAGAGAGAGAAATAGAGGAAGAAAGGGTAGAAGAAGTTAATGAAAAGAATGACAAGGGGGAAAAGATGATAGAGAAGAAGAAAAAGAAAAAAAAGAATCCTGAAAAGACCATGACGGAGAAGAGAGAGGAATCGGAAAGCTTGCCTCAGAAAATAAAGACTCCGAGCTCAGCAGGCAAATGTGCCAGGATCAGCCTTGTGGGTGATTCCCAGGCACGGGGCCTTCAGCCCCTGCTAGCGGCCCGCCTTCGCACAAGCGTTAAGGTAAGCTGCCTCCCAGGCTGTGGGAATAGTCAGGTAAGAGCTGAGGCAGAGAAGTCTCAGATTTCTGAGACTTCAGTCGTTGCCCTTATGGTAAGTGGCAACGACCTCTACCTCAGAGGAGGTAGGGTAGGCCCTACAGGCGAGATTATAAAGACGGTTATGGGTGCTGTCGATGACTGTGGTTTGAAAACCCGCAGACGCGTCGTGGTGGGGATGCTCCCGAGGTGGGGTCCAAGCCGGACTGCCCACGTGAGGAACATGTCGCTAAACCGGCGCCTTGCAGACCTCTGTACGGCGGAGGGTGTCTTTTTTGTCGACCCCTACGCCGTATTATATGGTAGAAAAGACCTCTACCAAAGGAATGGGGTGCACCTCTCCTTTAAGGGCAAGGCTTTCGTAGCCAACCTCATCCAGGATGTTGTGGAGCGCACCCAAAGGAGTATCTGGCCCAGTAGGAAGGCGGACGTACGCCAGTATGCCCAAGTCACTCCCCAAACAACCTTCTCGGAGGTTGTCAAAAATGGTGCCACCGCGACAACCAAGAAGCCGAGAAACGGAAGAGTATAGGGGGTCTTACATTAAGGGACTTCCTGAAAGTTCTTCTGTTCAATGCGAGGTTAATCAGGAACAAGTTTCCTAAGCTCCGTGGTCTCGTAGCGACGGGAGAACCCGAAATGGTAGCCATAACAGAATCGTGGATAAAAACTTCAAACCGAGACTTTGAAGGCGAATTCACGGTTTCTGGCTAACAACTCTTCCACAAAGATAGGCCAGACAGAGAGGGTGGCGGTGTAATGTTGTATGTCAAGGATACAATCAAATCTACGAACTCTAACATTATATCCGATCACGAGCTCCTATGCGTTGACCTAGAGATAGGTCCATTCAGATACAGGACCCTGGTGCTTTACAGGCCCCCTTCCCAACCTGTTGAAAAGGACAGGGAAATGTACCAGCTGCTGGGTGAGCTTGTTTAAGGCAGAGTGTGCATCGTTATGGGCGACTTCAACAGACAAGTTGACTGGGAAACTAGAGCAGCCTGTGGCGAGAGCGCACTACTCCTGGAGTTCGCCAACAACGAGTTCCTCACTCAATGGGTCAGAGAACCAACGAGAGGAGACAATATCCTCGACTTGGTCTTCACCTCTGATGATTATATCGTTGAGGATCTCTCTGTAGGCGAAGAGCTCGGTGGCAGTAATCACCAGCTAATTAGATTTACCGTCAAGATCCCGAAGGTAAGGTCTGTTGCCAGTCAATCAAGGAAATTTGACTTGAGAAGAGCAGACTTTGCAAGCCTTCCTGCTGGGCTGACTGATGTAAGGCTAGCGGTATGCGAAAATGTTGAGGATTCGTGGAACTATTTCAAAAATAAGTTCATAAGTCTTCAATCAAGTTGCATGCCTCCGTAGGTCATTTGTTCAAACAAAGTGTTTTAATCGAGAAATCGGCCAACTGCTTAGGGAGAAGAGAAGTGCGTACCGGCGATCGAAGATCTCGGGTGCCTTTGACGAGTACCGGGGGCTAGCCAGAAGAGTGAAGTCCAGCATAAGGGTGGCTAAGCGGTCTGAGGAAATCCAAGTGGCGAGACTCTGCAATGAGAATCTCAAAGAGTTCTTTGGCTATGTAAATAGCCGTAAACCAATCCATCGTAGGATTGGGCCCTTAGTTGACGAGGAGGGTGCATTAACTCACTCAGAGGCAGAAAATGCTAACCTGCTCAATGACGCCTTCTCTTCAGTGTTTACTAACGAGTGTGGTCCCATCCCCCAGCCCACGGATTCCTACTCGGGGGGAAAGCTGGAGCTAATGGACTTCACCGAAGGAGAAATAAAGAAAAAGATCGCTGACCTAAAGACGAATAAGTTCCCCGGACCGGACTGGTTTCTATCAAAGGTGTTGAAGGAAGTGTGCGATGAAGTATCACGACATCTGTGCGCTATCTTTAACTTGTCTTTCCGGACCGGAGACGTTCCTAGAGACTGGCATGAGGCGGAGGTGACTCCGATCTTCAAGAAAGGAGACCCCAGCCATCCGTCAAACTACCGACCAATCAGTTTGACTTCGATAGTCGGTAAACTCATGAAAAGTATGATAGTGGACAAGATAAAGTCTTATTTAGAGTCAAACCTGCTACTGAAGAGTTCCCAGCACGGCTTCCGAAGGCAACGGTCATGCCTGAGGAACCTTGTGGAATTCTTCCACTTCTTGTTCAGTGAGTATGATCGGGATAAAGCGGTGGGTGTTGTGTACCTTGACTTCCAAAAGTCTTTTGACAAGAAACTACACCGCTGCCTTCTCTGAAAAGTGCGTGCGCATGGCATAGACGGCAAGGTAGCAGGTTGGATAGAGAGCTGGCTAAGTGACAGATGGCAATGCGTAGCGGTGAATGGTCGGGCCTCTGAATGGGCGCCCGTATCTAGCGGTGTCCCTCAAGGTTCCGTCCTGGGACCACTACTGTTTATTATCTATGTCAACCACATGGACGGAGACATGGTTGCCAAAATCTCCAAATTTGCCGACGACACCAAGCTTGGTATCAATGTGGCAAAGGAGAGGAACACTGCCCGCCTCCAAGAGGACCTTCAACGGAATGGGGAGTGGTCGGACACGTGGCAAATGCCTTTCAACGTGGGGCAATGCAAAGTAATGCATATCGGCCACTGAAACCCCGAATCTCATTACATCCTTAAGGGCATTGCTCTTGAATCGAGTGACACTGAGAAGGACTTGGGTGTAACTATCACTAGCAAACTCAAGTTCTCGAAACAGTGCATCGAGGAAGAGAAGAAAGCCCAAAGGATGTTAGGCTACATAAAGCTCCAGTTTGGATACCGTAATAAGGAGATAGTACTTTGTCTGTACAACTCCCTCGTTCAGCCGCACCTGGTGTATGTCGTACAATTTTGGAGTCCTTCGTTTCGAATGGATATCGCAAGGTTGGAACGCATACCTGCCAGGGCAATTCAGCTGATTCCCTCTATCCGACATAAAAATTATGAGGATAGACTAAAGGAATTAGATATGTTCTCGCTGGAAACCCGTAGACTGCGTGGTCAGCTCATCAAAGTTTTCAAAATACTTCGAGGGTTCGACAATGTTGACTACCGGGATATGTTCACACTGAGTGAGAACAGAACGCGCAATCACGGCTTCAAACTTGAACTGAAGCGTTACAACCGCAATCTGTGTGGAAATTTTTTCACTTACAGTGGTAGTTGTCAACAATGAATCTGTTGACCAGTTCAAGTCAAGACTAGACAAAGTCTTGAAAAGTGGCCGTTTAGGGACGCAAAACAATTGAGCAGCCATGTGCCTGCTCGATTGCTAGTCCAAAGGTACCCTCTTTGAATGGACCTTTAGGTCTCCTAGGGTACTTCCTTTCCTTGTTACTCCTTGTTACTATGAATGCGATTGTTACAAAAGTCTATAAATAGTGCACATATCAGAAAAAAACACAAAGGACCGCAAAACGGGGGAAAAGGGTCATTAATCAGGGGGTGTAAGTCTAAGATCGTTGACTAAGATGTTTACAATGAGATTACGGGAATAGGGGATGCGTTTCAATTGCCCATCTGACAAATTAAAATTGGGAATTTCTCCTATTAATATAGATTCTACTATTTTTCTTTTACGCAAGTCTTTACAATTATATATGATTTGTGTATTTGAATAGTCAATTTGGTGGTTGAAATTGCTAATATGATTAATAATACTGGATGTGGTACTGCCTCGGAACAAAATCACCTTTATGTTTATAAATTATTTGATAAGGTTCTTCCAGTCTCTCATATGTAAAATGACGGACAGTTCTTAGAGCCACACGGAATTAAATATACACCTGCTTCATTTGGCTGATCAACGCTATTTATAGACTTTCGTAACAATCGCATTCTCAGTATACGCCTGAAGAGATTATGATAAACTACATACTAAAACTAATCTCGTAAATTTAACTTTTGGCTCCTATACAGTTGTTTCACTATCATATACCATAACGAGTTATTCTGCTTATATATATATATATATATATATATATATATATATATATATATATATATATATATATACATATATATATATATTTATTTATTAGGCGATTTGCTGGCGAGGCGCAACTTAATTTTCAATATAAGGCCAATGACGAAAAATAATCCAATCATTTTTCTAAATCCATTTATACATAACAATTAGCCATCGAACAGGGTCTGGTCTTCCGACAAAATAAAATACACCTGTAAGAGACCACATAATAAATTGGAAAACGTCAATAACAATAAATACATTTAAAATCATACCCAGCAATAAATGTCCAACCACACTCAGGATCGCAGAATCAATATATATTAAATCTTTAAAACCTACTCTTAATTTAAATAACTCGTAAGTTCCTCTTCATGTTCTGTAAAAACCACAACCCACCAAACCATACTCAATAATATTGTTCAAATACTCGTCACTCTGAAATATTTCACCGCTTAGTATTAGGGTGTGTCCTTCACTATAGTTACCAAAAACCTTTTGTATATCATAACTTTGCAGTATTATTTATTTAAATTGCATTGAGTGAATTAAGCATTCACCCTAATTTCCACAGTTATTACAATCAATTCAAAATCCTGAAACAACTTTATTTGAGATTTTATCTATGTTGTGATAATGGGGTCTAGCGTGAACAAACCAGGGTTAAGGTTGAAATTTGGGAACGCGTTAATGCAGATACATTCTAATATATTTCTCGAAATATAATTACTGCATTTTATGACTGGGTTGCCACTGTTCCAGTTAATGCTATGGTTAAGATTGTACATATGCAGAAAAGAAAAAACTTATCGTTAAAGATAATCTAATTTTAACAATGAATCCAAGGACCAAAAAGAAAGTAGTTTCCATTAAACTGATTCATTAGGCCTGAAAGGTCATTAAAGAAACAGTTTAATGGAAACTACTTTCTTTTTAGTCCTCAGGTTAATTCTTAAAATTATATATTTATATATATATTTATATATATATATATATATATATATATATATATATATATATATATATATATATATATATATATATATATTTATAACCACTATAATAGGTTAGCGCGCTTGCCCGGCAATCGTTGTTGGGTCTGCAGTTCGAATCTCCGTCCGGATTCATAAAAAAAGAAGAAAAAGCTGACACTATTTACTAGGGAGGTTACCTCGTGACTGGGCATTACGATGGGGACGGGAAGGGAGAGTTCGTATCCATGCCGTAACCATCACAGGCAGTCCCCCTAAGAGAAGGATAACTATAATTTCAAAACCCTGCCAAGTCCCCAACGACAGAACAGGCGGAAGAAATTTTCATCAAAAAAACTCAACGGCTGTGAAGGCGGAAGAAGGCTGCAACAAGTGTGTTGGCTGCGATCGTTTCGGTTTCACCTTTCCATTTGACCCAAAGGAGGTCTTATGAAGTTTGTGTGTTTACTGAATGTGCAGTAGTAAGTCCACTCTAAACAAACTCACGCACAGGCGAATTAATGGGCGCAAGCTTCAGACGAAGTATAAACAGAATAACCAGGACAGAGCCGAAGATGCCTCGTAAGTTTATTGCAAACGTTTCGAGGAAATAACAAATAAAGATTAAATATATTTATACATAAAAAGTTCTCTAACACATGCGCCCCCTCCCCCCCTAAACCATGAATATTAAATTTGAAACGAATTGAATACATTGGAAATGCAGAGAGGAAAGAAACCAACAAGATAATTTACATAAAATAGGAAAATAACCGACAGCGGATTTTATTCCTGCAAAACAATGTAAAATTTAACAAATTGACATGTTTGTTAATGTGTCACTATATTTAATGGATCAGATTATGCGATAATTTCCCATATAGTTAATTTATAAATATCTGATAACTTATCGAAAAAATTCGTATGTTTGTATATATTTATAATCTCACATCATTGAGAATGGGTTCCTACTCGAAACGTCGGTACCAAGAAGTTATAATATAGTAATAAACTTTCTAAATTTAGCCTGATTATTTATCCTAAAAATACGTATACGCCTGGCAGCGCGCAACCCCTCTGCTCTTTTAAGATATATATATATATATATATATATATACATATATCCGGGTTTTGAAAAAGTTGTTTTACATTCAGGGTTTTTTTTTTAAATTTGAGAGGTTACGTGTGTAATAGAAAAAAAATCCGTCAATCAAACTTACTTTTCCAGCAGGTGTGATAAAAATGTCTTCTCTATTGTGTCTAGGGTTGTTGAGATGGAAGTGAAAAGAATCGACATCTCTGCCTCCTTCTCGCGGGCCACTAAGATATCGCCAAGTGGCTCAATGTCAGCCGGATAACCGTTCACAGAGCCGCAAAGAGGCTCAAGAAAGGGGAAGTCCTCTAAGATCTTCCTCCTTTAGGCATACTTAAAGTTGTCAACCGTTTGACTGTTGGAAAGCCCTGAAAAATTGCTCTGGAGCTCAAAATGAGTGCGCTACGTGTCCACGACCAAGCACCCGGCCTCCCTGATAATGCAGGGTGTCGTGGCTTTAAATGGCGAGAAGATGCCGCCGGTTTGGTTTGCAGCCAGTTGGCGGCTCACTGCGGCCTCTTACAGGGACATTTTGGCCACGAAATTTCTGCCTTGGGTGAAAAAGATCAAAAAGAAAGCGGAATATTTCTTTCAGAAGGACGGTGCCCCGGCTCACATGGACAAAACCATGCAAGAACAGCTTGAGTCGAACATGAACTTCTGGTCAAAGGGTATTTGGCTGCCGTAAGTGCCCGACCTCAAATCCACGCAACTACAGATTGTGGACGTATCTCAAGGCCAAGGCCTGCTACTTTGGCTGAAGTCACTCTATTAAAAAATTCTAAAGGTAAGATGTGCTGCTTGTGGTTCACGTTGGGAGCTCCAATGCGAAACACTTCGAGTGGTTTGTTGTCTAACTGAAGACGGTGCAGAGAATCAGGAAAGCGTTTTACAAGTCAAGCTGTGATTCTAAGGACACAGTGGTATTCGAAATCCGCAGTCAAGCATCATAAAACGAAAATAATTCCTGAATTTGTTGCATAGATTCACACTATCTTTGGCACTGATAACAGCAAGGCAACGGGGCCCATAGCTATAAACCAAAGAGTGACAGAATCATTCATTCGGCAGTTAGTGCATGATGACATACGCTAATACTCATGCAAGATGAGAAATTGTCTTCTTTTTGTAACAGAAGATCAAAGAAAACGGACAAATCTGCTGCAAAGCGTGTGGGCAAACTAAAGCTTTCCCTTAAGCCTCGCATGCTTTGGTTGTTCTCAGACGAGTAGAATCTCTGCCAGGGTCAGGTAGTGAACTCGCTGGATTACTGTGTCGCTCAAAGATGTACTGAGAGTAATGAAGACCAAATTCCATGTCACGATCATGGTGTTTGAGGTGGCCAGTAGCTAAGGGCACTTTATGCTTCCTTTTATCTTCCAGAATAAACTGGAGGCGTGGATGCTGCCCTAGGACCAGCAAATGGCCGCTGGAAGGTCGTACCTCTGGCATTAGGACTATTTACCTTGCCACACAACCAGAAACAGCCAGTTTTGGCTGTCAGATAATTTTTAAAAGTTTTTGTCTACAGAAGAATTCTTTAAGCCAATTACGTCCAAAGTCTTCCTCGTTAGTTGGATGATAAAAATAGTGGAAATTTGTTGATTTAGGAAAAACGAGAAGGATATGTTATTGATCTCTTAACGTTTGAAGTCTCTTTGTTGGTTTGTTAGTTAAGTTCATTCAACATTGTTTGAAGTTTGTTAGTTTAACTGTTTGATTAGATGTTAATCGTGGGCACTTAATCAGCAGAAAAAAAGATAGATATTTACTTAAGTTATAGTTATTTCCCCTTGTTTGCTGCTGTATCTTACTTCAGAAGACAAATACAATTATTATTTTTGTAGATGGCACATATGGATAGCTAGGTCGGAGCGTGATGTTACTTGAAGCGAGGTTAGGTCCTATCTGCTTGAGTTGTTTAAACTTTGAGCTAGTCTCTTCTCCTTATATCTTCTACCAAAACTGAATGCTAACTTGAGTCTCCCTATAAAGACGGGGAAGATGATTAAATCAGTTTGATTTCCAATGCCCCTTAGTTCCCGACCATGTGGTCTGCCGCAGCATCATCTAACGAATCCAGATGATATACAGTGGAGTCTCAGGTGACTTTATGAGTGAGGTAAACCATGTCTTTGATTACCGTTAATTTGCCCCAAAAATCTACGTTTTCGAGGTAATCCGAAGGACCAGATCTCAGCAAACAAGATTGTGTGTGCGTGAGACTGTGAATGTGTTTGCTTGCGCGTGAGGGCGGAGGGCTATATAGTAATTTTAACAAAAGTTCAACATAATAATCGATGGTGTGCCAGAGAGCACCAGGCGCCGCTCTTCGTTTGGGAGCAGGTGTTTGGAAATATTTGTTTGTACACCAACCAGCGAACAGGTAGGACATTTGTAAATCCGCAGTGAAGGTTATAAGTTTTGTATCAGATTATAGTAGAGGTGGCTTTTTTATGTGTTTTGGCTTCAAGACTGGACTGGAAAGATAGCGGTGTTGTGATTTACTATAGGTTGTGATTTACTATAGATAGAGCTCTTTGGATTAGTGTTGGTAAGGAAGAACTTCGAATGCATAGCTAAACCTGGTGATTTATTTACATATTTTAAGAAAATTATCTCCCCAAATCACTAAGGCAAATATCCAGGAGGATATTTATGTACGATCACAGATCGGAAACTATTTAAAAATTTTAAAAGTTCGATTAAAACCTGAAAGTATTGTAAAAAACTGTATGGCCGCAATTTTTTACAGTTTACAAAGATTTTTTAGTGGAAATCACAGACGAGAAATATACTGTGATGTAAAAAATCTATAAAGTTGTGTGTCTCAGAATTAAGCTTTTATCAGGCTATTTTGAAAATTAATGCTGGATAGTAAGGAACGATGTACTTGATGACAACTATACCCTAGAAATTATTCACTTTTACATTTTAGAGTTTTTTTGTGATGAATATTATGGGTATTGTAACTTGCACTTATTGTAAAAAAAAATCTTTCACACCATATTTTTAGTCGCGTGAAACTCTATATCTCACTTTGTCGGTCCCCATTTTGCTTTTTGTTTGTTTTGGTAATATTATTATAACTATTCGGCCGATTCTATCGAGATTTGAAACCCTTATGTTGTTTTACATTTTCTTTCGGAAAATATGTTTGACAAGGTCCTTCTATGGTTAGCCGAGGAAGTATTTTGTTTTGGCAATATCATCATAATTATTTGGCAGATTCTAACGAAATTTGAAACCCTTTTGTTATTTTACATTCTCTTTCGAATAATATAATTGCCAAGGACCTCTCAAGGTTAGTCCGGGATTTCGTGAGAGTTTTGAAGGTAGTAAGGTCATAAATCAGAATAAGTGAGAGCACGTGACTTTGGTCAGCAGACCTTGTTTATAGTAAAAATCAAGTTTGAATGAGTTGTATGTGTTAATGGTGTATGAGCCCTGTGATGGCTAAAACAGTTATTGACACCATTAGAAAATTGTGGAGTGTAAAAGCTGTATGATAAGTTACGCACTGGTAGAGGAGATAAGTCCACTATGACTCGATTATGTGTTCACACCTGGAACACCATGAGTTGCCCAAGAGCTTCAAATGAAGGCCAAGAACGCCTACTGTTAAGGTGTTAGCTCAATGATTAAGTGCACCTAGTGCCAAACTTGCATGCGAAGGGAAAGATGCAACTGGGATTGCTTCATTGAG
The DNA here is from genome assembly GCA_963969495.1 of Ceratothoa steindachneri. Classification (NCBI taxonomy): domain Eukaryota; kingdom Metazoa; phylum Arthropoda; class Malacostraca; order Isopoda; family Cymothoidae; genus Ceratothoa; species Ceratothoa steindachneri. Next base: position 162,435,525 of record OZ018326.1, read on the forward strand.
CACAGTAGGTAGGAGAGAGTAAGATAAAATTTCAAGTCATGAAGGGCTACGAAGAGCCTCATTTCGTCAAAAAGAAACTTACATATAGGTCCCACTATTTAAGAGGAGAAAGGGAGAGTAACTTCACGAGTCTTGGGTCATGCCTACAGTGAAGCCTCCGGATAATCTTCATATCTGTGTTGCTTCTCCTCATAGTTCACTGGACCACTAACAATTTGGCCCAAGAACACGGCCATGAACTCAAAATGTTAACAAAACTTACTTCATTAGCCCCTTTCACAACTGTTCAGGACCAATTTGGGGATGATAACAGTTTTCAGCATGTTGGCGCATTTGGTCACAAAGCAAAAGCAATAACAAATTTGGGGCTGAAAATAACATCGAACTTTGGAGAATTTGCCACAGGAAATCGATAGATTTTAACCCATTAGATTATAATTTGTTGGAGAAAATAAAAAACTCGGGTCGATAAACACAATCCATCCAATTGTGAGCAGTTGCGGTTGTTATTGAACAAAAATTCGGTAATATGAGTCAAGATATCATCACAGATATGATCTCTAACATGCCAAAACCAATGGAATAAGTCCGAAAGAACAAGGGACATGATTGTAAATAATGATTGCGCGTATCAATTGACTAGTTATTTAAAAATGGGTTTGGGCTTGATTTTTTTGTATATTTCTCCTTCAAATTGCGGTCCAACCATATAAAAAGAAAATGAAATTGGTTATTGATATATATTCCTAACACTATATTTTAACTTGGGCAAAATTGAGGTTATTTCCCAAGATTTCTTTTTTAAGTTTGAGAATGACTATGTTTGTTACTTTGATCGTTCAATATTTTAAATTTCAAAATGGTTAAGTTAAGAAAAATTGAGAAAATTTATTAAAATTTAGGCATGGCTATTATTTTTGTAGCATATATGAAGATTTTATCGAATTTCTTTCTAAAATAGATTTTACATTTTAATCTTTAGCCCAAGAAAATAACAAATTGCCCCTAAAACCCAGTATACCAAAAGTGAATTAGTAGAGCAGGTTTAGATCGGAAAAACCGCCCGGCCCTTTTATCCCGTATTTCAAAATTATTGCGCTAAGTGTTTTTTTACCTTAAGGCCTAGAGAATTAGTATAGATCTGAATACAATGAACATAGACCAAAAGTAAATTATTAGGAGATATGTACTGGAAACATTTATAAAAATGTGTAATAAAACATTTCTGTCAGAGAGGAATTAGCCGTAGGTCACAGACCGAATGTCTGCCTGCGAAGCTTAATCTCCTCCTGTAATAATGAGTAGCAAGGTTCGGCTTGTCTTTTTATCTGAAAGAAATATAGTAGTCTCAAAGATTTGGAGAATGACTCTACATAGAGTTATTTAGGGCTGGCGTTTAGTAGACTAGGCTAGTATTAACTCGGTCAAATTTCAGAAAACCTACACCGTATTTTTACTGTTATAAAACTACTAATGGTCTTTTTAGGCATTCGAGTCGTCATATATGGTTTTGATTTGGCGCGGAAAGTACATATTTTAAAATTTCTACACCTTGATGAGGTTAAATTTGACATTTTAAATACGTCAGCCTTGCCTTATCTTAATGGGAAAATAAAACATTTTCCACACACTGGAAACACTTAATTCGCAGTTAATTCACAAATTAGCAACTGTATACAAGTTTTTATAAGAGTACAACTTTCGATTTTCGCGCCAAACCCCGTCTTTTTAACGTTCATAATGTATCCATGTGTTTTTTGTGTATTTAAATTTTTAATCTTTAATAAGACTTCTAATAATTCCTGGTTAAATTTAGTAGACTTTTGTTGAAAATATAGCCTCATTTTGAAAGCGAAGCGTTGCGACAGGTGCAGCCTAATTATACTATCCCTAGCACTAAATAGTAAGTTTGTTTTGTCTTTGGATTTGAACCTAATTTAGGCTTTTAAACTGTTAATACTACGAGGTGTCTTAGGTAAGGTTTCGTTGGTTGTACTACTTGCTTGTTTCTGAGGCACGAGCGGTGCGAGCGAATAATCTGAAAATGAATAGTAAGTACGTAAAACACTACTAATAGAGTTTTTAGGCATTTTAATCATCATTTACGGCTTCGTTTGACGCGGGAGGCAGTTATTTAAAAAATAGAATCACTGCAAATAGAGCCGTACTCAAAGTGCTAGTATCTTAAAAATAAGTGCTTTCCGCGCTTAACCGAAGTCATAAATGACGACTAGAACGACTAAAAACCCCATTATGACTGTTTTTACTACAAAAAACACGGCGTAAGCTTTCTTAAGTTTCACCATTAACTCAAATCTGCCTTCGATTATCTATAACTCTATATTTTCGGAATTATACTTTTTTGAATAATTTGAATTTTAGTTCATTAGTCAACTAGGTATATTTGAATCTTTTATACCGGGGAGGCAATCCAGCCCAATTCAACGCCGGTCCTAAGCATAGATAAATAGGGAAGCTTTGAGTCAGGAAGTGGATCCGTCCGTAAAGTCTCTGCCAAAACGTTAATAAATGAGTCTTTTCTTGAATGAGATGACGCTAAAACGTGGCCCGTAAGCGACACACAGATACATCACCCTAACTCTGTGGACCAGAAATGAGTACCGCATCAAGAGCAAGTGCAGTCAAAAAAGAGAACTGAAACAATTAATTTGCGGACTGGAGAAGAATCTCAGGAGTAATTTGTGACAAAAGAATCCCTGTAAAACTAAAAGGCAAAGTCCATAAGGCAATAGTGAGACTTGCAATGACTTATACACCGGAAACAGCGCCCCTGAAGAAAACGGAAGAAAGAAGGCTCGATGTGGCGGAGATGAAGATGCTGAGGTGGATGTCAGGGGTGGCTCTGAGAGACAAACGTTAGAAACGAATACATTCGAAGATTGAAGTAAGTAACCGAACTATCAAGTAAGGTACAAGAAGCAAGATTGAGATGGTTTGGGCACATTACAAGAAGAGAAGATGAAGAGCGGCATGTAGCAAGGGAAGTGATGAATATGGAGGTAGAGGGGATCCGAAGAAGAAGAAGAAGACCTAAAATGAGATGGAAGAATGCATTCTGAGTCATATGATAGAAAGGACTAAATAGAAGAAGTGCACTAAACTGAAATCTTTGTTAGAGACTCATCAAGAACGGCAACTTCGGGAAGGGAAAAGCCGAGAAGGAGTTTCTAAGGTTTCCTTTACTTGGCGAAAAAGAGTCCGCCGGACTACCTTGTCCTATATTTTAAGTTTTTATCAAAGCTCTTTTTAAGAGGTCAGAAAAAATAAATAGGATTATCGAATATTTAGGAATTTTTATAACAAAAATAATTGCAAATCGTGAAGTTCAGAAAATGAATTAAAATTAAGTCATGGCTGTTTTTTTATATATTTTTTGTATATAGAAGCGAATTTAGATGGGAAGAAAGAGCTCTGAGGATTATTATTTTCAGATATCCAAAGAATTCTGATAAAAGTTGTTTCTTGCCATAGGCCTAGAAAATAAGCCCGGCTCTCAAAAAACATAGACCAAGAGTAAATTATTAGGAGATTTGGATTAAAGATCTTTTACATTATTTTAGACTAAAACCCTGCTGCTAGAGTCTAATAGGCCGCAGTACACAGATCAAGGGTATGCTTAATAGCGCTAGCAGCTCTTGTAAGAGGAGTGGCGAAGCCACATTAATCATGTGGTGATCTAATACTAATTAAAACCATAGAATCCCACGGTTTAGTAGCATGCATAAAGAAAACACAAATAGGACAGTTAAAAATAATATTTTCTTCATTTATGACTTCAATATAAGGAAAGTGAAGCTGCCGCTCCTAAAACTTCATGGGAGTTTGGCCTTTGATGAAGGCATTTCGTTCAAGCGTTACGCAGAACTTCCGTTATTAGATAAATACTACAATATTAGTAGAAATTTTTGAAACTCTCTTTTATAAACTATTTCTTTTATTTTCTGAAATATTTATTTATTAAATTCACAGATGAATAAATCTATAGAATTCTGTGCCTTCATATTTTTAATATTCAAATTCATGATTTAGCATTATCCAATCCCATGCATTTTCTAGTCATAAACTAAAAAGCAGAACAATTTTCGAAAAAATAAGCTCAATTACATATGTATTTATTGGAATTACAACAACTTTCTTGCAAAGACGAGTCGTTCTAATGACACAATTAGCAGAAAGATTCTAAATGGATTAATAATAGATTTGTAAGTCCTTCTAGCCCGCATCGTTCATAAAATATGGCTTAGCATAAAGCGATTTTACTTACCGTTTATCTTTTTTGCTTGAGAACTCACTAAGCTTCTTAATGGCTTGGTTAAAAACAGGAAGGTGAAGATACACTGAAGAAAATCTTGCAACTCTCAAATTACCAAGATTTCGACGATACTCTTATCCCCAATAGACAATTTGACTCTTCATTATATCATCCTTAAATCACTAAATAGATAAATGCGAACAAATCTATCTACCCCAATGGTAAGTTGAACTAAGAATACAACTTTAGGAATAATTATAATCCAATAGACCTAAACAAAATGGCGGACAGTCCTTAACCATCTAATTACAAAATGAATGATAACAAAAGGGATTAATCAAGAAAAAAATAATAAAATTTAAATATTTATAAGACCTTAGAATAGGAATATTAAGCAAATTTACGCACTATACCAAACTTGGCCTAAAATAAAAGAAAATTATACTCAAATTAAAATACGGATTTTTCTAGAAATTAGCGATTTCCTTGGAAGAATCACTGGAATAAAGGAAAAATAAAAAGTCAAGTTGGATAAGATAAAAAAGCAAAGTAGAAACGCAAGAAAGAAAATATTCGGTTATAGAAGAATTAAAATCAGATTCATGCGAGATTTACTGCAAATGATATTAATTAAATGGATTCATTTTCATAAAAACGATCTATAACGATGACAAAATAAAGGAAAAATAATTAAAAACATACGGACACGAAAAAGAATAAATAACTAAAAGTATAGAAAGATTAAAAGAGAATTTCTCATCCCACTCTGCGATTTGAGATGGCAAACGACCTTTCAAAATCTCTCAAGCAAGATAGGATTTTTGCCAAGAAGCCTACGAATTCCTAAAAAATATAGGCGCCGAGATAGAAATACCATGTCAAACATATCAATAATAAATGTAATAAAAATGAATGTTCAAAATCTAAAATCATCGATAATAATAAACCACACAGACAAAAAGCAACGGACCAAAAAGTGACATATAGAATTTGGGAAAGCTCTCCTTAAAATCATGATACTCCTCACGTGCTGTAAACATATCAACAAATAAGTCGTAACTAACATCAACCTCACCATAATTAAAGAAAAGAAACTGCTGCTACACTGCATTTAGCACAGAAGGAACATATTAGAATGGGATCAGGCAAATCGTGCAGATAGTTATTAAATAACAGTAACTGCCATGCCCAAGAATTGGCCTATTATAGTAACAGTCTTTTAAAACGCCAATCTGATACAGGAAACCAAAGTGCTATGAATATCAAAGCTTAAAACACAAACTTGGATTCCAATTTAACCGATGACAATCTTTTATCTTTTACTATTCACATTCCTCAATCTCGATTGCTAACTCGAGCGAATATTATCCTATATCTTCTTGTTTGTGCAATCATCATACTTCTTTTCATTCTGTTGTCTCTTATATTTACGCGTAAGAAGTAAGTGGAATAATAAAGATATCGAAAACCAAAGCGTTATTTGAAATTGTCGGGTATGAACATTGAAAAGAAAATCCCAAGCAAAGTTATTGGGAGAAGGACAGTTGATAATGAAAGGAAGATTTAGTAAAAAGAAAATATTAAGAAAGTCAGTCTTGAATCTCCAATTACAAGCGATGAAAGCTCATCTTTCTCCGATTCCTCCTAGAAACAAATTTTTGATGAAACTTCTTATTATGTTAATCGTCCATTTAAAAGATAAGAGAGGAATGAAATAAAAACTAATCATAGAAAGACAGGATTTATACTTGCCAGCGATACTGTATCTGATTAAAGCACTTAAACATCTATAACCACATCTAATATAGATAAAGTGGGGAAAATACATCATCCGTACTCTGGAATTAATGGTTAATATGTGTCGAGACCAATTCCTTAATATCAGTTTCCCCAGGCTACTTTAAATCCATATATTCAGCCCTAAGTACCTATTCACGTTGGAGGTTAGCAATTTCCTGCAAATTAGGGATAACTCTAAGGATAACCATGGTAATACCAACGGCCAGAACCACGACTCTTTCCATAGTTACAACGTTTTGCTAGATATCCTATCGTTCAATAAACAAATCAATTGCCAAATTATTAGAATTGACACAGTCTTTTTCCTCAATTAACCAATTTGTCCGAAATTTGCCGCGCAAAAAATGTGAATGATTTTGATTTTGAATTGCGCACTCCTTGGCCCCTAATGTTCGATTTAATCGCTTGTTGTAGTAAGTGGCTGTATTTTCATTTTAATAACTTCTTTTTTACGAACTTCTGTTAAGAGACTTTCTTCGACTACGTTCTATTGATATTTTTTTTTCGTAAAATGTGTGGTTCGTTTATTTAAATACTTATTTTTTTTATGAGTTTGGGATCATCTAGAATAATGAAATTTCCAGATTTAAATGATAGGCAGCAGTGATCAGCGCTTGGCATGGGATACCGGACAACTAAGTGGAGTTTCAAAGGACAATTCGCCTGGTATAAGTGATATACATACCACACTCATGTGGCTCCATGCCACAACGCCGCAAGGTGGTGGATTGGTAAAGCAGGTGCAATACTCCTGCTACACATAAAATCCTTAAGAATGACACACCCTACAGACACTTGCAAGGAGGTATCAGGTGTAGTTGACATCTGGAGGAATAATTGTCTTTACAGCCCCAATGCTGGTATAGGATCTGTGGGTATATAATTTATTTTAGAATCATTTTCACTTCCGATATCTTCGCAGCTTTCTTTACAGATCTCTCCTTAGAAACTTTCTTCGGGAGATACCCTCGTTGAATCTGCTATAAATTTAAATAAATAAGAATAAAACCATGCATTAAAGTTATCTGCCAAGCCGGTGTGTTTACTTGTATGTATAATCAGTAAACAAAATTGAATATTGAATTTGTCCTTGGACCTAGCGCTTGACAGACGCTGTTTCGATTAAAATAATTTCTTAAAAATATTAAGACGTTTTTTTCTTGATATTCAAATAAAGAATACGAAGGACACGCAGGGGAAAATATTCTCATTTCTAGGTTAGTCTGGGATCTCGTGTTATTAGGAAACTAAACGGCACCGGAATTTTGGGTGTTAGATACGAAGAAGAGAACTCCTGACCACCATCTGAGTATTGACCACTTATTTGGCCCGAACGGCAGGATTTATCTCGAATGGCAGCCTTTATCCCGAATGGCAGCATTTGTACAAATAATACAAATTTCAGACTTAAACAAGTTGATTAGCAATCTCAATCTTTTCCGCAGTTCTGGATGAATAAAACCTACTACTTCTGGGATGACGTTCCATACTACCAACTTCGCAAAGTTTTCTAAAAAAATGCTGCAACAGAAATTTTGTATGTTTAAAGTACAGTATATTTAAAAGAAATATTAATTTTGGTTTTCATATTTGTTTTAGGTTTGTAGCAGTAACTGTTAGTAAGATATTTTAATTTAAATAATTATACTGTCCAAAACTTTGTGATGTCCACCTAAACGATTGAGTTCCTCTAGTTCTATTAAAAGTTTGCCATTAGCATTTCATTACGGGCAACGAGATCTGATACCTTTCGGGTAAAAGCTTCTATCTATTCCTTGTTACATCATATTTTCGCATATATTTTCAAAAGGAAAAATTGCCATCTTTTTTAACTCTTGTCATCTTCCTTTCATCAAATTTCGCAAAGATCGGTCGTCCTGTTTTCGGCGCCTCTATTTCCCGGGTTATGAAATACGAGAAAAACCTTTCTTCTCCTCTATGGAGATTTTGGTCGCTATGCCATCTAATGCGAAAAATGGGTGAGCGAGAAAATGTAATAAGTGTTATGCATCAACAGGTTGGAAAAAAATTATCCGGGGTAGGAGATAGCAACAACTGCATCAGCATTTAGTAGCCATAAATAAATTATGTACAAGGTGCTTTTGATGGATTCCACATTACTGTTGCCATGAACGGTTTACACTTGCCTACAGGGGCGTAGATGGTGTAACGTAACAAAGGCAATGCCCGTGCTACAACTGAAACCAGAAGGAGTGTCATGCCATCTCAACTCCACTGCCCCCGAAACTGAAGATCTCTATCGGAGGAATTTTTTACCTCTTTTAAATCTCCTACTCTCTTTTTCACGCCTGTTTAGACGCAGAAAAGGGTGAAAGAGGGTGTTAAATGCTAAAAGAATTAACCGTTTCACATTAAATAGGGAAAAAAGATTCCTATATATGAATTACTTTATACTTCTAAGTATTTATAAATATAAAAATAATTTTATTTTTTATATAAATGTTTCTATTCTATTTGGAGCTATGAAGATTATTTTACCCCTCAAAAATGGAAGGCTGCATATAGCCTTTAAAATCTTCTTCCCTATGGTAGATAGATAGATAAATAAGCCTATACATCTGTTGCCCAGGACGCTCCCATCTTCCCGACCGGCTAATGTAGGGACCTGTTCTGCGTCAAGTTAGTGTGGATACTACCACTACCCATCGGCAGGATTCATTAGGAATTAGGACAAGATTGTGCGTGAGAGTTGTGGTTTGAAGACGTGATAGGAAATGCAGGGGTGTTTGGATTGGCCTTGTTTGATTATGAGCGTAATATCTACTTATCTCCGCGAGGGTAAACATAGCGTATCTACCTATCGGTGTCCAGACCTCTACATGTGCAGATATGTGTGACCACTCTTGCTTGGGTATGAACGAGGCACCTTGACGTTAGAAAGCCAACGCCTTGTACATTAGGCTAGCGAGAGCACACCCAATCATTGTTTGCTGTTTTTTAGACCTTTGCCTACCTGACGCTATAAATGAATCATTGGCTTCTGCCCTCTAGCTCGACTTTTGGTATTGATTGGTTTCTCCAAAAGGATTGTGGTCATCTAACCTATACAACTATCACAGAAATGTCCAAACTACCGATTTCTTTTGACTCGAATCTAATTAATCTTAATTTCATATATTAAGATCACCATTTACAAGAATTAAATATATTCAAGCTAAGCTATTTAGATTTAGCGAGCGAACAGAATCATTTTGGGTTTCGAGGCGTTTCAACCGTATTTTTTATCAGAGATCCAATCATTTCTGTAGGGGAATCGACCCTCTCCCTGCTCTCCAAGTTGAAACACGGGACGTAGAACGCAAAAACATCCGGGCCAGGCACCTTGGGTCAATATCGTAACCACAGCCTCTCGCCACTCGTCTCTATAAAAAGCCGAACGGTTTAAACTGCAAGATCTCCCTACGAGTGTATATTCAATTTCACCTCAAGTACGAAATTGGAGACGCGTTTCTCTCAAGCTCGAAGGTCAGCTGGACCAGAGGTAAGACTTACTGAAAAAATCCGTTAGAGTAAGAACCCTCCTGCGGCCCGTCCACAAGCCTCCCCCCCCCTCCTACCCCTACCCCAGTGGGGTGACGAGGTATAAATACCAAACACTTGGGAAAACGTGGTAGAATCCGTGAGTCAACCAAGCTACGAAGTCGCCTGCAAGAGAGGCAGGTCTACCAAGAGAAGGGACTAGGAAGCAGCTCATCCTCCAGCTAGTCCCTGGTTATCAAACCGAACTTTAAGTCGACTCGCTCAAGTTCAACGTATTCTCGTCGGACCCCCCCCCCCCCCCCTCACAACTATCCTCGCCCTTGAAGAAGATCCTCACCCAGAGTACAGTCCTCGCCCTTGAAGAAGACCCCCTTCCGAGTACAGTCCTCGCCCTTGAATGCCGAAACGAAGAAGAAAAAGCTCCCCCTCGAGCTCATTACCCGGTGGTCACACCAAACTAAGTTAACTTGGTTTAAGAACCAAGTCCAACTTACTCTCGTCAGAGAACGCCCCCCCCCTCACTATCCTGGTGTAGCACAAAGCACCGTGATAGTCCTCGACCTTGAGGAATTCTAAAACGAAGAAGAAGAAGCTCCTCCTTGAGCCCGTTTCCCGGTGGTCACACCGAACGCTAAGTTAACTTGGTTTAAGAACCAAGTTTAACTTACTCTAGTCAGAGAGACCCCTCCTATCCTGGTGTATCCTAAGGTACAGGGATAGTCCTCGCCCTTGAAGAAGACGCCCCCCCGAGTACTCTCCTCACCCTTGAAGAAACTCCCCCCACACACTATTCTGGTGTAGCACAAAGCACCGTGATAGTTCTCGCCCTTGACGAATCCCAAAACAAAGAAGAAGAAGCTCCTCCTTAAGCCCGTTCCCCGGTGGTCACACCAAACGCTAAGATAACTTCGTTTAAGACCTAAGTCCAACTTCTCTCGTCAGAGAGACCCCTTTTATCCTGGTGCATCCTAAAGCACTGTGATAGTTCTCACACTTGAAGAAGTCTCCCCCCCCCGAATACTGTGTGGACCTCCATCTGCCACCCTCGCCAAAGTCCCTGGTGACTGTCCAGTTATCCCGCGCACCGACAAACATCTGGTTGAGGCACGCCTCAGAGAACCCACTTGATTCCTGAGATGTCTAGGCTCATTGAGTTCAAGGTCAGACTCAAACCCACCGCCAGAACAACCAAGGTATTTAAATCCAGTAGAGACAATTAGCCTTTTTTTTATATTGAAGTAAGTAGTGAGTCAACCAACATTATAATGTCAAGTTATAAAGCCTTCCTTAAGAACTATTGAAGGCCGTACTATGCCTTTAAATTCGTAATATTGCTGTAGCTTAGGTTTATTTTTGTTTTTTTGTGTTTTAATTAAAATTTTAGTTTATTTTAACAATTTTTTTTATTCTTTCTCTAATCATTACGCTGGCACAGGGAACCTTTAAAGTTTTAAGACGTCAAGACCCTAGATAATAATAATCAAAATCATATATAGCACTCTTAGAGAGGTATAACGTTAATCAAGGAGTAGTACGTAAACAACCGATACGTACGAACATCCTTCCATGACTCGGTCCTGCCTATACAAACGATTTAAAATTTTGATATCAAGGTGTGGGGTGCTTCCTATACCACGACAATTTCCTACTGCTTTATCTGATCGAAATGTCATAGAGAGTTTTTTTTGCATTTGCCCAACCCAATATTTACTGAGTCTGATAAAGCTGCATTAGTCAATTTTCGGTTCGTTTGTAAATACAGATCGTTCCTGATTATTCGTTTGTATGAAATTTGGAAATATCTACCAGTCATTTTTGAAATTCCACGCTCACTTCTACTTGTATCCGATTTATATTTTTGACTTAAACAAGTTAATTAGCAATCTCAATGTTTTCCGCAGTTCTGGTTGACTAAAGCCTACAACTTGTGGGATGACGTTCCATACTGCCAATTTTGGCAAGTTTTCTAAAAAATGCTGCAACAGAAATTTTGTATGTTTGAAGTAAAATATATTTAAAAGAAATATTAATCTTTGTTTTGATATTTGTTTTAAGTTTGTAGCAGTAACTGTGAGTAAAATATTTTAATTTAAATTATTATCATGTTCAACAGTCTTTGTTGTCCGCCTAAAACAGTGGTTCTCAACTAGTGGTCCATGATGACTTTCTGGGTGGTCCACGGGACTTCCACTATATTTAGTAAAAATTATATTTATTCGATAATATTTTCATTCCTTGATTGGTAGCTGCACTATTCATGTGTTTTATAATTTATGCTGTTTATGACACATGATACTTTATTTGCGTGTATTATTACGATTAACGTTTTATCATTAGTTTTGCCCAACTCAACTTATAACATATATTTCGTTGCTCTGCCCACAGATCTGAAGAAATAACAATGGCGGGAAAGATTGTTAAGCGCAAGTATTCAGTGGACTACATTGAATTTGGCTTCACTTGTCAAGAAAAAGATGACATGGAGTTACCACAGTGTGTTATTTGTTCCATGTCTTGGGGAATGAGTCAATGAAGCCAGCTAAGCTTAAGCTCCATCTCGAAAAGTGTCACCCCAATTTGTTGAAAAAGAATAAAATTATTTAGAACAGAAATTATCACCTCTCAAGCGGCAGCGCCTTGACGCATCAGGTAAATTCCATGAAAAGACCACCAATGCAGTGCGTTCTTCCTACATTGTTTCACACAAAGTCGCACAGGCCAAGAAGCCTCATACAATTGTTAAGCAGCTTGTGCTACCCTGTGCAAAAGAAATGGTGATGCTTGTTGTTGGCGAGGACACAGCACGGAAGCTAAATGATATATCTTTATCTAATGACACTGTATCGAGACGGATAAATGAAATCTCACAAAACATCAGTGAACAAGTTGTGGGTGAAATAAAGAAATCTCCACTGTTTGCAATACAGTTTAAAGAATCAACTGATGTCTCGCTCTACTCTCAGCTAATGGTGTTTGCACGATATATGGTTGAGGAAGACTTCAAAGAAGAAATTCTTTTTTGCAAGACTCTTGACACCACCACGCGGGCTCAGGATGTCTTAGAAATTGTCAACAGTTTCTTTGAAGCAAACGGTCTGGATTGGGGAAATTTAGTGGGTGTTACCACTGATGGTGCACCTGCGATGCTAGGCTCAAGATCAGGCTTCTAAGCATTGGTGAAACAGCGTGCTCCATTGGCAAATGGAGTTCACTGCTTCATTCACAGACAGGTATTGTCATCAAAAACATTACCTGATCACCTGAACATCGTTTTCAAAGGACTGGTGAAAGTGGTTAATTATATCAAATCGTCAGTAGTGATCACCAGGCTGTTCAGAAAATTATGTTAGGACATGGGATCTGACTTTGAGGTGTTGCTGTTCTACACTTATGTACGGTGGTTGTCAGCAGGGAACGTGTTCAACAGAATATTTGAACTGAGAGAGAGTTGACTTTATTTCTCCAGTCTCAAGGGAAACAGGGTTTGAGAATTATGCTAACACAGTCAGAATTAGAACTTGCATACCTCACTGATATTTTTGGAATCTTGAACAAACTGAATATTCAACTGCAAGGGAAAGGTGCAAATCTGTTCACTCACCAAGGCATCATCAAGGCTTTTCTTGAGAAATTAGAACTCTGGATCACACGAGTTGAAGGTAACAATTTGGTTTAGTTTCCATTTTTGGATACCATGCTCGGAGAAAAGAAAGGCATTCAGATGCGAATTCTCGAGCATTTGCCAAAGCTGCGGGATGAATTTCAGCGATACTTTCCGGAGGTGAACATGACAACGGATGAGTTAATCTTCATCAGGAATCCATTCACAGCAAATGTTCATAGCATTCCAGAGGATCTGCAGGAGGAATTCTTGGAGCTAAAGAATGATTTGGCGTCTCAAGATGTGTACCAGCAGTCTGCCATAGAAAAACTTTAGGCCACTATGATTGGTAGTTACCCAAATTTGTCATCACATGAGGTCAAATGTCTTTTACCATTTGCATCAACCTACATGTGCGAGAGTGGATTTTCATGTTTGTTGCACATTAAGTCGAAACAGAGGAATCGGCTTGCAGTGGAAAGTGATATTCGTTGTGCGCTATCAAGCACCACTCCTAACATTGAAAAACTTGTCAGTGAGAAGAGAATCCAGAAGGCTGGTTGCAAGGAAAATGAGTTAATCGAATTGGAAATAAAAAATATTCGTTGTTTATTCTTACAATCTTACATTATTTCATTTTTTTTAACATACATTTCATGGCAAAATGATACATAAATATTAATGTAATTTAAAGATATTATTTTTGAAAGAAGTTTTTTTCGGATTAAAATGTTATCTGCTAATTATTTTATATCATTTTTTGAAATTCTGTTTTTAAGAAATATATTTGAAGCCAAAATGTTTGTTGTGTATGCTTACTTTATACTTACTCAAATATGGAATGGTCCACAATATTCTTTTAATTGAGCTGGTGGTCCATGGCCTGAAACGAGTTGAGAACCATTGGCCTAAACAATTGAGTTCATCTAGTTCTATTAAAATTTTGCTATTAGCATTTCATTACGAGCAACGAGATGTGATACATTTTGAGTAAATGCTTCAATCTATTCCTTGTTACATCATATTTTCGAATATATTTTCCAAAGGAAAAATTGCCATCTTTTTTAACTCTTGTCATCTTCCTTTCATCAAAATGAGTTTTTGAAGTATTCGGCAGATGATCAACTTTAGTATCTTTCTGAATATAGATTAGGATTTTCTCTAATTATAGGCAGGCTTCGGTAAATTATATGAATGTAAACTGTTTATAATCTTTATTCCTCTCCACAATACGATGCCAATCTCTAATTTATATGAATATAGTGACATTTCCAAATATCTTTGTTTTGTTGTTGCTTCTTATGAGTGCACATGTGTACTCTTGCTGTTACCTTTCATCTTTCGCTGATATAATGTCTACGGTTCATGGTCATCAGATTATTCTTTTGCAATCCAACATTTCTTCATTTGGATAATACCGCATCTATTTTTAAATAGATTTATTATAAATAACTTATTAGTTAATACCATGAAGTCATATGCACGCATTGTAATCTATTAAACGAAATATGAAAAAGACGTTTGTTTCTGTAGTTTAAATAACCTTTTAGAAAAACTATATCAGAGAAGTTTTAAAATATATCCTTATGACCTAAAATTATGGTTGTATAGTTTACTGATTAGTTATAAGATCCATCTTCCCTATTCATTTATAATCTCTTCCTGCTGGTATCCTAATTCTCACCTGTTGGGTAAGTATTTTTATGTTCTATTGACAAAGTTCACTCTTTCTCGTTGTAAAGAAATGACTTTGTCGCCAAAGGTAGCTAGAGGAATCATTAGTGGTACAAACTGTCTTTAAATATTAAAAAATAATATGATTAATGGTCAGCATATCGTTTATGATTATCCAGTGAATATTGTTTTAGATCTAATAACCTTCATTTGGTTGTCACAAATTATGGAACAATTACGGTCCATTTTATTGTGTCTCTTATCTATCTTTGTTTTTGTTTATGTCATAATAAAATATTTTCTCCATTCGTAGCAAAAACTAGCGCAGGGTTTCAAGGTTCACCCTAAAACCCTCTTAGTGGCTTTAGATTTATAATTTTGCCTATCGATGTTCTATAAAGTGGTAGAGGGAGGCTATAGATTGACCTAGTCAGTCAATCTTGTACGAATGAGGATTTATACCGGAGTAATCTTTGTCCACGATTGCTTACACTATTACACTTTTTATTGTTTATTTAATTTTTCCGTCCGTTCATTTTAATTATACTCGTACGTATGCCTGATTAGCCTCGAGCCAAGAATTTAAACAAGGGTTAATCCTCTTTATATAAACTGAATCCTTTGATTACCTGTAAATACAGTTCCCTCCTTCCTCAGTTTAGATCCAACATGTAGATATCATCACCATCATAATCATCACTAACTCTATAATTTAAGAAGGGGAGTATTTTGAGTATTTGAATAACAATTTCATATTAGTTTGGTTATGACTAATGTTTTTTTATCAAAGTTATTTCTAATAATTCTTTTATAATATCAAAAAACAAAATGGTAAAGTTCAGAAATAAATGTAAGTGTAGAAATTTTGTACATTTTTTAAAACCCAAAGAATTATAAATGGTGAAGTTCAGAAAATTTATTTTTATATATCTTCTTTTATATCTATAACTATATTTTAGCACCGTCATGTTTTGAAAGGGTCGAAATTTAGTTTAGAGTTCCTTTTTAAAATTATTATAATTGAAGAAGTTCAAAAAATTTGTAAGAATTTAACTATGGCTGCTTTTATTTAGATTTTAAATTTTAATCTTAGTAGCGAAGCGCAAGCTCCCCCCCCCCTACCCTAAGGAAAATAGTGGCGAAGCGATTGTCTAGTTTTCATATAGGAAAATTTGCAAAAATATATGAAAATACAATCAAATTTCACTCACTTTTGGAAGCAAACATTTTACGTTGGTCTTACATTATCTACCACGTTATATATAACGTGTGTAATGCGTATCAGAAAGGCGTAGAATTTCTTTTTCTCCAAAAGTTTAATTTTTTATAGTCATTTATGGTGTACAGTGAGATAGAGTGCTGACAAGATTAGGCAGTTTTGTAAAGGATGGTTCTGGTTAGGAAATACATTTGAGTGTTGACTGTGACACATAGAATATGAATCATCTTCTGCCAAGTCTCACGACAATAAAGATGATATTGAAGGCATATGAGAGTCATGTCCTTTTTTTATTGAACTTGATGAATCCTAAAAATGAGGGATTGCTCCGTAAAAAAAGCTTTCAAAATGCCCACAGAGGTGGGTATATTATTTTTACCCTCGAGCTAAATTTTACCTATGTTCGAAAAATATTCAGTAAAGAAAATGTGTTAAAAATACTTAAAATACAATTATAGTTATATTCGTGGCAATGGACTAATTACTTATTTTGGAGAATTTCGTAGCCTCTTTTTTTTATTGATTTACCCCAAATTATATATTTTTGTACAGAGGGGAAATAAGAAAATACTAAATCCCAAATTGTCTTGACAGATTCAATATTCGCACTTATCTTATAATGGCTTCTTTCATTTACATGAGTTTTCTCTTTCTGGCAAGAGCGGTGCGACCTACAACGTCCCGTCCACTGAAATTAAGTTTTGATCTGAAAAACGATACAGCGGACCCCTAATTATTCATATTTGTACCCCGGGTGTCGGTTTGTTTGTCAGGATGTGCTTCTGATTGTCGCGTTGATGATGGATTAGCTTGAAACGAACTCGAGCGCCCTTTTTAGTCAATGAGCCGAGCCAAATTGACGCCATGAGTCAGTGTTATACACTTGTGTGAAGGCATCGCCAGCCGGTCGTCAGGAATGCGACGAGGTGGTCGACAGAACGGCGACTCGAGACCTGAGAGACGTAAATTTGGACCTCTCTTGACACTTATGACAGTGACCAGAACTTATCTACTGAACAAATCAACGTGGTTTTCGAATGAAATGAAATAATAGGTTTGGAAAACTATTTATTTGTTATATTAAATTAAAACTTTGGAGCCTCATTTTCTCTTCAGAGCAAATTTTATCTTTATTCGCCACAGTATCTGGAAATTAGAAAAAAAGGGATTAGTGACCTTGATGAGCAGTCAATGCATCTTCAACACAATCATTTCACTCGAATTGAGAGTGAATTTCACGCTGAGTTAATCCTTCACCTCTTTTATCCGATCCATCATAATTAGAAAGGAGTTTTATGCTCAAATAGTGAATCTAATGGGGTTGTAATTGGGGGTGTTTCGCGTACGACAGACTATGATGGAGAGACTCTGCCACGGACGAGCGTTGGCTTATTAGAGGCGCAATCAATCAGTCTCACAACAGTTCCTGAACATTGAATCGTTGAGAAATACACTGATCACATATTCATGCTTTACGGAAATTTGGGGCTTAAATGGTCTCTATGTCTACTGATTGTCTATAGGGAATAGGGGCATTTATTATTTAATTTTCATTGATATGAATACCACCCGGGCATCTCTTCTGGGAAATTTTCGACAGGAATATTGTTGAATAAAGGCGGAAATTTATGGTGAAGGGAAATGTAAGATACAGCAAAACCAAAAGGCTACTCAGCACCCGATAAAATTTAAATGGGGACAACTTTCCTGATTAAGGAAATAAAATTAATAATTGATCATAAACTCAGAAAAAATAGGTGAAATAGGAAGATAACAAAAACCATTACTTGTGGTTTTATCACCACCTCATGAAGGTTAATTTTCTTATTCACAAACACTATATACCGGATATATTATTTAGGCCGATAATAATTAATTTAATCGAAAGCACTTGTTGATTGTTTGCTATTGGCTGCACACTAAGAAGAATAGGGGCAATAAAAAGGAAGCTATAGACTACAGTCACTCTCTACAGCAACTTCAATATTTCTTTGTATACTTGAAGTACCTCTAAACTTCTCTAAGTCCTCGATTCATCTTTAAATTCTATTTCACAATATGAAGGTCATTTATGTCTTATACAAAAATATTGCTCTTCACCATTATAGGGGTCGCTTATTTTAATTCATGTACCTATTAAGGAAAGTGATTAATGTGGCTGATTACTAATCTAAAGACATCGGTTCGATCCCATCTTTAGTCGTTGAAGGTGGTGCAAAAAATCCAACCGTTGGTCCTCACTTTGATAGATACTAGACAGAGGGAAATAGTTGTAAAATTTCATAAGAAAATAGCCTATTTGTTTTATTCCAACTTGTCTGTCTTCAATTGATCCTGAATTGGAATTTAGGAACTGCCGAATGCATTAAGGACTCATATTAGCCTAAAATAGGGCATGAATTAAAGAGGTGAGATGTTGTGGAGCCTCCAATCCGTACAATTCGGTTAAAACCATCTCTAGTTGTCAAGAAGAGACAAGTTTGGTAGAAAGGTTTTCAAAGCTACAAAGTAACTAATAAAAAGAGTCAAGCAAAGGAGCGATTTAGTATTTTTATGTTACCTTCTTTTCCCTTTTTTGGCTCCTTTTCCAGTCAGTAAAGTATAATACTGTACTGAAAGACAATTTATGCTCCACACTAAAACCTAAGTAAATCATCATCATTAACTCTACAATTTGAGAAGGGGATTTTTATGAGTATTTGAATAATAATTTCATCTTAGTTTGGTTTTGACTTATGCTTTTTTATCAAAGTTATTTCTAATAATTCTTCTATAATATCAAAAAACAAAATGGTGAAGTTCAGAAATAAATATAAGTATCGAAATTTTGCGAATTTTTTAAAACACAAAGAATTATAAGTGGTGAAGTTCAGAAAATTTATTTTCATATATTTTCTTCTTCTAAAACTCTATATTTTAGCAACGTGATATTTTGAAAGGGGGGAAATTTAGGTTAGAGTTCCTTTTTCAAATTATTATAATTGGCGAAGTTCAGAAAATTTATAAAAATTTAACCATGGCTGCTTTTTTTTAGATTTTAAATTTTAGTCTTAGTAACGAAGCCATTGCCTGGTCTTCCTATTTTCCACTATGAATAGAGAATATTCAAAAGTGCTTGCATATAATGGATACTTCCACTGTTAAGTTGATAAGTATACAATATTCACGCTAAAAATATGTAAGTAAGACTCTAATGCTATTTATAAAGGAAAAGTGAAAATATAGTAGCTCTTTTAACTAACCTTTTACAGGTTGGAAATGATATCTCAAATAACCTATCTGACGAAATGTATAAAGGTGCTTGAGAGAAAATTTAAGTCACTTCAGTTTACGAGGCGGGCTTTGAATAGGTCGTTTTGTTGAGTTTAATGGATAAAACTAATGCTGATATTTAAAATAATTAATGCCCTAAACCTATTTCGAGGCATTAAATTGTTAGGTGTCATTCACATCAGCTATACTTATGAAGTTCCCAATCTCGAAATATTGCTTAGTGATTATTTGACAGAAGTTAACCTCGAAGTAAAAGTGAACATATATAGTTTTTTACAGTCTTGTAAACACAACTCGCCTTTTTTATTTAGATTTGAGATTGAGGATGAAATTTGGATATTTTACAAGAATGTAAAAAAGCGCATACATTCGTTTAGTGGGAAAGAACACGCTAAATTCCAACCAAATTGAGTTGGAATTAATGTTTGGAATTATATTTTTCTTAGCCACTTTATGGTTTTAGAAATCAAAGTAAAAATTACAACAACCATCGTTTTTCTGTAAGTGGACAATTTAGATTATGTTTTGAATTAAATGTAGTTTACCTAGAACTATTTTAAAGTTGCGGTGTTCTAGTAAAAGTAAACATATGTAGTTTTTTACAGTCTTGTAAACACACCTCGCCTTTTTTATTTAGATTTGAGATTGAGGATGATAGTTGGATATTTTACAAGAATGTAAAAAGGCGTATACATTAGGTTTAGTGGAAAAGAACACGCTAAATTCCAATCAAATTGAGTTGGAATTATTGGTGGAATTATATTTGTCTCAGCCACTTTGTGGTTTTAGAAATTAAAGTAAAAATTACAACAACCATCGTTTTTCTGTAAGTGGACAATTTAGATTATGTTTTGAATTAAATGTAGTTTACCTAGAACTATTTTAAATTTGCGGTCTTTCAGTAAAATAGTACCAACTCTATGCAGCAGAAATCATATCTAATTAATATATGGTACAAAAAAATATCTTCTCTTTTTTATTTTTTATTTATTGATCAAGTTCTCAAAACATAAAAAGTGAACAATGGCCTATTAAGAATTTATTTATCTTTCAAGTGAAAATATTTTTTACAAAACATCATTAATATCCTTAGGGATCATGGAAAGGATGTTAAAGCTAATGAATGGATCTATTTTAATGAAAATATTTTAATAAACACTCAATCTCATTAGGATGAATTGATATGAAAGTATTTAACAAAGAAAAATAATAGAGGCAGAAAAGGAAGTATTCAATGAACTTGTTACTCTTTTATTCGAAAGAAATATATATAATGACAGAACAAAGAGTTCAAGCTAAATTCTAATAATTTTAGTATTTAGAAATTTAAAATTATGTGTCTGGATTTCATTTTAAATAAATACGGTAGCTGAAAGGAAGTGATGTTTTCTAATATACAACAGAATTACTTTGATTTTCCTAGAAATCTCAACTATCGATTATTCAATGTAAAAATGTTTATAATTAAGTAGGTTTATATTAAGGAAGGTCTTATTTCTATATAAATATAGTCTCAAATTTCAGTTATCCTCATTAGCACGTTTGTTTCTTCATTATTCACTTGTTAGCTGAGCATTAAATTTTGCTTACACTGAAATGCAATCTATAAAAGGTTTGATTCAAAAGCGAAAGTTGCATTTTAGTACAGAGAATACAGATAAATGTAGATAATTTACTCCTTTAGATTTCATTTTGGAGTTTTATTCTAAGTTATAAAAATATTCCACTACACTTCCTGAAAGAAATCAAACTATGCTGGTACCTTCCGTAGAATATTTCGAGTTTTAAAGTTTGATCAGAAGCTATGTACTTATGCCCTAGATGAATTTAATGTTATTTATTATAAAAATTATTAGGCCTACCTGAAAAATAATTGATTTATATACTTTAAATCTAAACCTTCATCCCTGAATTGACCAGTAAGTCACTATATTTAAAACATAGGGTTGTTCGTCGTTGAAGACGATGGCGTCCTTGCTTCATCTTCATAATTGCAGAAAACTTGCGCAGATGAAGAGAAAACTTAATCTGATGGAGAGATTAGAGTGCTGGTAGAGTTGTGCTCACCAACCGCAGTACTAACATGACTCGCACAGTGGTAGTTTGATGGTGTGGGGAAGCCGAATTAACTAGCAGCTGCTCTAGCGGCAGCATCTTGCCTGAGCCCATGTTAGTGGTCGGAGCAGGCCTCCATGGAGATGCACGAGTTGCAGAGGGGGTTTATTTGTTAAGGATGGCCCTGTTTTCCACGGTAATCAGGCCAATGAATAGTTGGACTTTTTTGAATGGCTAGATGTTGCCAGTGACAAGAGCATTCCAATCTTTTGAGCGGTACCACCGTTTGGTCCACGTCTGTTCGTTCAGCTGCTTACTCTGCGGTACAGCTTTATTCGCAGCTAGTCATAATATCTTATGGCCGATCCCTAAACCGCCTCAACACTGTTTTCGGCAAAGGTTGTAGGAATTGAGTTAGCCCGGCACTGGCCTAGATAGTCTAGCCCAAGAATCCCTTTTCTGACAGCGCTTTAGAAACGGTGATAATAAGTGGGATTGACACGGAAAAATAGATCTCTGGTTTCCTTAGCCTTGTGGCTAAATGCAAACAATTCATTCATACATCCTATACCGACATCACTCCTTTTCACAGCGCCACGTGAATCTAGTAGGCATTGTAATGTGAGGCACACGTAATAAAGGAAAGTAGAGAGAGTTAGTGAATGTATTTACAAGTGTGAGATTGCATATGCTTGCACTAGGCGAGTTAACATGAATAGAAATAGAATTTTTCTGTTGCGTTGAGTGAATGAAGGCAACCAACTGTCGCTCATTGTGGTAGGAATAAAGAGGGTATGGGTGTATGTGCGTGGGAGTAGCAGGATGTAATATTAGTTATGCATGTAAAAGGGTAATAAATATTAAAAGAAATGGAGATGTCGAGGCGTTGACTGCGTAGGTGTAGTGTAAGGACCCATCAATCATAGAAGAAAGACTAAAAATGGGAGTTTCAGGACTGACTTAGGATGAGTAGTGGATAGAGTTGCGAATGGCTATCGTTTGATGGCTGTAGTAATATATAGTATACGGAAATACAATGTAAGTGGAAGAATGTGGTACGTTTCTGTCGTAAGAGAATCTTTTGTGTGATTTAAATGGTCTCAGAGTACAATGTTGTGCATAAATATTGGTAGGTTGGGTAAAAAATACTATAAATGTACGAGTATGATTAATCTGCTCCTGATGAAAAAGAATATATTGAGGGACGGATTTGATGTAAAAGCTGTGAAAGGTAAGAATATGAGACTATCTCCTCACATTAGGCTTTTTAAGGTTAAGTTAGTGTTTCCGCAAAGGAGTTAAAGAGAATAATATCCCTTAAAAAACATTGCTATCAATACTAAAGAGGTACTATTGAGGGAATGGCCTAACCTCAAGTTTGAGAAAAGGCAAGTGGAAATAAATGCTCTCTACACTCACATCTCCCACCCGCCTTTGTGGATACGAAAAATATACCTAAATGTACGAAACAAAGGAAGGTATTCAGTAATTTTGAGATTATAGCGAAAATTAATAAGGAAAAAATAGTAATGTTCTATCTATATGCAAACTTTTTCACACCAAAACAATTCTGTCAATTATATCCTTGATAAGCTCAACGTCAGTAGTAATTACTAACGACTTTGTCTGTAGCTCATGAAGTCCCTCATCAAAGTAGTTCGCAGTTCATAGTCTTATTCTGGCTAAGGCTAAGCAACTTCTCGGAAACAATTTTATTGAAGAATAAGAATTTTAGACACCCCTCCTCCTAGGTGACCGCACATATCGCATGAAGAATACATGAAGAATACACCTATAACATCCTGAAGAGGAGTAACATAAAGCGTTTACGGTTTCCGTTTTTAGGTCAGGTTTGGTTTATTGATTTTATTACATAATAAAGAGCTGTCTCCTGTTTCCTAGGTTAGGTCAGTCTCTTTTGGATTGTTGGTTTTATTAAAAGGTATAAATTTCTGCTGTGTGTTCCGTAGGTTAAAGCAATAGGTTTTGTTTTATTGGTTTTATTAAACGAGATGAGGTTTTATTTTGTCTTTTTGCAGGTTTGGTTAGTTAGTTTGTGTTTATGCATTTTATAGATGATGCACAGGTGTAAGCTGTTTTTATGAGTAGGTTTCTATTTCTTTTGTTAATGTTTTGAAGGTTGATTTTTGCATTACTTTAAGCTAACATAACCTAAACTAACCGAATATAAACCTCTCGTAAAGGTATTAGCTTCACTCAGCGCTCTTTTCAAATCCCCTAAACATACACATCGAGATAAATTACCCCATTGAAGGTAATGATGACTTATCTTCATGTGAAACTATTCCGCATTATCAAGATCTCTAGCTAATATAGATCAAGTTCTTACACTCGTGTTTGAACTGACTCTATGCCTAATTGACAGGATCAGACTTGCTCTCTTGGCTAATATCAGTCATTTAGTGTCTTTTTTAAGGGGGGGGGGGCATTAAAATTGCCCCGTGGTCTATTACTGAGATCTAACCAACAATTTACTCGTATATGTGTAAAATTATTTTCTTTTCTTAAAGTAGACTGCATCTTAATGTAAGTTTAGAGTCCCTGAAACTCTTTCTCTGCCTCTGTCTGAAGAACTTTAAGTCGCTGCTAATCAACACAATTGTTTTCCAGGCCGGTGGTTTCTGTAGAGAGTAGACCGACCATGGATTTGCATTCCCGATTTGCATTTGCTTACATCTCTCTTAGTTACAATGAGAAAAGGTAAGGAATGCAAAACCAGAAGGAAAATAATAAGTAAAAGGCTATTAAGTCAGCGAGAAAATGAAGAATATCTGAGAGTAGGAGAGAGTAAGAAACAGTGGACACGGGAATTGATCAACTAAGGAAGAAATTCATATTAAATTAATTGTGGCTAGTGCAACTGCCCTTTGTTGATGTAGTAGAGTTGAAATAGATTTTTTAGTGTAGCGTTAGCCTCTAAAGGTAGCCAACGAGGTTATGGTCATCGAAAGAAATGAAAAAATTATATTCTAATTTAAAATAATAAAAAAGTAACACCATATACAGTATATCAAAATCCACAATAACACATTAAAACAACTAGGAAGAATAATCAGGACCTACAGGGCAGGCTGCTTCCACCAAGGATATAAAAGTATTATTAGAAATTTCAAATATTAAATAGTAATGAAGGTTCAACCTCCTCCAAGAAATGCATTATACCACAAGATGGCGTACAGAGATCTGCTACCCCCCCTAAGCACGAGGGCTAGACGGCAGTGCCTACAGCCTTCCCGATACCGAGAAAGGTACGGTGTGCAAAGCTCCTCCACATAAGAGACTCAACTAAAACCTGATGAAAAAAGAGATGTGGGTAAACGACACAGGACGAAGAAGTTTCATGACGAGAGCTCAAGAAACCCTAAAGCTACGAATGCGCAGCCGTCAGGTGAGGCGTTAGTCAAAACCAAGCCAAGGAATCGATGCGAGTCAAAGGACCAACCTTCTGCTTGGCCAAAGAAAACTGAAACTCGTCCATTTTCGCATAACAGAAGACGCAGTTTAGAGCCTGTTGGAATCAGCAATCCTAGTTATTCATCTGAACCAACCAAAAGGAGACAGGAAAGGGATCCACAGAGATTGTAACTAGAAATTTTTTCGACAATACAAAAAGCTCCACCTTCTCAACTCCCCCTCCGTACACGAAATCAACGATCTCATAATATGCCAGACAAAAAATGCGAGGCGTTCCTTCGCCACCATAGAATGAAGGATATCCATGAAACGTTACCGCTACCCGGTATGAAAAGCCTTCTTAAAATCAAATAAAATACCGTGTCAAAATGCGGCCAGAGAAGAAAGCCTTGGATATAGCATTCCCTTAATAGAGCAGATCACTGGCCCAAAATCGTCATTGTTTGTAGTGACACACTTGCAGGCTCACTAGGAATCTTATGACTCGAGAAAGTCCGGATTATCAGAGTCTTCTGGGCTTGTTCGGTCACAGATTTCCTTAAGGAATAACTGTGGCAAGGAATGAAACGATATTTGTTTTTAGGAGTGTATTATAAAATAAATAACCTTTGCTGCAACTATTGATAACAATTGATTGAGATTAAAAGATAATAACTTAGGCAGTTGATCTTAAACAAAGATGAGTGACAAAGTTGAAGGCTAAATTAAGTGCGTCTAGAACTCACATAAGAGTTCCTGTATGATCTAGGCAAAGGGATAACCAAAGAGGTAACGGGGACACGAATAAAAAGATATGTGATAAATCTGAGGTATAAAGATCTGAGGGATAAGAGTTAAACTTAAAATCATACCTTATACAAGGCTATAAACTTGACTTTTTTTTACTTGCAATTCATCAATTATGCAGTGAAACATAGATAAGTAAAATTGGGACCATTAATCGGAAGAAGAGGCGTGTCTTCTCTGAGCGCTCTAGATGGAAAAAAGGACACGTTCACGTCAGAAGTGAGTATTTGTTGAATTTGATAAGGTTTTCTCCAGGCTCGTACTTGTGGGTGCCTTTGGGTCAAAGGAAGAAAGAGTTAAAAAAATTGTATATGAACTGATCACAGTGGCCTATGATAGTGCTCATACCTGTAAACGGTAATAATAAAAAGAAGTGGAAAAGAGACGAAGTTGTAGAAGGGCATTTAGTGGTAAGTAAGTTAATGGAGAGTATGAAATGTCTAGGTTCGCTAAATGTATTTCTACAGTACAATAAATTTTTTTCTTGGTTAAATGGTCAAAGGTGTGCACGTCCATTGTCTTGTAGGAGGCCGACACCATTTCGGTTGAACAGTTAAGGGAAATTTTGTTCATCAACTTCATTTAAACTTGCCAATTTTTTTAAACATATAGATAAGGTTACAGATGAAGAAATATTCTGGCGTTGTAAACGTTGTCCTTGAGAAATGAACACTATTTTTGTAGTTTAATAAAGGTCTAGGCTTTGATGGAATATATAAGACATTGGCATTATTACTACATTAAAATGGCAAAGACGTTAATATAGTTATCTTTAAACAGCTTTCAGCATATAGGGAACAATTAAAAAAACTATAATAAACATTTCTATGTATTCTAAAGCGATATCAATAACTTGAAAAATCAAATACAGTACTTAGATTCAATTTATTAAAAATATTAGCTTGTTTAAAAGTAACTGCAGAGAATTTAGGAAATTCTAGACTTCTTATATGCTGTAGTATTGCCTAGGTTAATTTTAAGCTTGCAATGCCCAGCCCATTATTAAGTTCATTTTGTTAGAATCATTCCTTACTGATGGCGGCAAGCGAAACACACATGAGGCATATCATGTTTTATGAATCCATAAGGTGAATAGAGGGTGAAGTTGAAGATAAGCTGCTCGGCCGCTAATTTATATTTATAGATTATACGTATATACATTTGGTTATTCGTATATGTTTTTGGTTACTGGAAGCCGGTTTTGAGCCGGCTATTCTTTAACTATAACGAGCAGCTATTCTTCAACTATACGAAATAGAGTTATATTAACAGTAAAAAAAACATTCCATTCATGTATGGAAATTCGTTTGAATATTCGCAAATGTCGACGTGGGTTTAAAAATTTCGATTTGGGCGATTTTATACTAAAAGATTCAGTGTTCGGATGCCTCATTGACTGCCTAAAGGCTAACGTTTACGTGTGAACATTGCTTCACTTTTATTGGCTTGAAATGCCAGTGGGCCAGTGTCAGATCACAGACAGAGAGAGAGGAAGATACGCACCGCTTCGCCCTTCATTATATAGAGAGACAACAGACACCTGGGCGCCCTTTTTTACTCCGCTAATGGAGGTTTGAAATTATGAGACGCCGTGAGACGCCGCGATGACCTGAAATGCCGCCTTCCCAGAAACCTGCGACAAGTGTGAGAGCCCAGGAGGTCCCATCTGAAGTCGAACAAAGTTCGCCTCGCCGGCTTAAGTACTTTCTCGCCCTCGCGCTAAAAGGCCAAGTCTATTCTCGTCTGCGGAAGCGTCTGACTCTAGAACCCTCCCGTTTGGACAGAGGGGGAAACCCCATTCGACCCCTATAAATCCTCTGGCGCCAGAGTTGGAAGGCAGTATCCGCCGAGTATCCGCCGAGTATCCGCCGAGTATCCGCCGTCCTTCCTGCCCCGTCAGTATCCTCTGTCTGCCCCCGTTGGTACCCGCTATTTGCGTCACGTTGGACTCTACACAATTCTCGCAGAATCCCTCAAGCTCCTGGTATTCTCGTTAATTTACGTGAGTCTACCTCGACTCACTTCCTCCGCTACTCGAACGCCACGCGCTTAATCTCGATTCGTGTTACTCGAAAGCAAGATTTAAGTTCAACCCTGCGATAGTCATTATCTCGAGTCTATTGTTTGAACTTTGCGCCAAGGCAAGGATTACTTCCTCGAGCCAAATCTCCGAGGTAACAGCAACGCGCAACTCTCCTATGCAAGTGCTCTCTCTGCCCCTTCCCCCACCAGTGTAATCCTCATCATCGGCTTAGCTTACGCTCAAGGTCGTTCGGGCGTCCTTCGGTCAATATTGTCTGTTTATTTGTACAGTGACCGTCGTCACATCGTCTCTTCCCCCCTTAGCTGCTGAAAACCCGTGTAAATCTTGTATGTGTATAGCTCATTCTAAAACTCTCTTTAATCTGGTAACACAATATTCATTTACATATTAGTAAAGTTATTTTTGTACCCATTTTTGTTATCCCGGGCTCCAAGATATTCGACTATTGACCAACCTACTTTTAGTTAATTTTCACTCTGCTTATATTGTCAACTTCCCACGCACTCGTAAAGCAGAAAGGCTGAACTTGGCCTTATTCTACGACATTTATATTAAACTGGTGTAAGGTGTGTAGGGTTAACCTACGACATCTATTTGGATCTGGTGTAAGGTGTGCGGGGTTATCCTACGACAGCCATTATCAGCCAAACATTTTTCGAAAGATCAAAATTGTGTTCTTTATTGCAATATTAAGCGCCAAAAACTAAGGTGTTATCGAACAAAAGCATTCCTATTCCTAGACGTTGCGTCCAAGAGCAGAAGGCTCTACCTTCCAATCAGGTATTTAAAAGTATTTATAAGTACAATAATAAGCAAGATGTTAATGTTAAATGCCGCGTTTGAAGGAAGCTTTTGAACTACAATTAATACTCTCAAAACCTATACAACAACACTGCGTATAGATTATGGCTCTTCATGTTATACACTTCCCGGTGTTTGTACCCTGAACTATATTGAATTTATCTTCATTTATAGACATATTTCAGTACCATAAGTCGCTTTGTACATTTATTAAAACGCAATGATATGTTACTCAATTTAAAAATTTAGTTTCAGCATATTTTAAAAGTTTTGCAAATAAAAAGATTTCTGCCCAGATCGTTTATAGAGATTGCAAACAACTATGGACAAAAAACTGAGTCCTGAGGGAGACTGCTAGTGATTGAGGCCCAGATTGAGATCCTTAACCACTACGACTATCCCCCAAAACCATGCTGATTATCGATAATTAAGAATTATATGTAATATAAATTTTGAGGGTGTATTTTTAATTTTGGTTTAAATAATTAAATAATAAGCGTTTTAACCTTTACAATTTACGCCAACTTAATATATCCACTCCGTTAACTGATTTTGACAAAATTTTATCATCTTAATCCCTAAATTATTGCCTAAATACTCAAAACTCATCATGGAGTATTAGAGTAAAATCTGTTGGATTTTAATAGCGTCACATACATTTTGAATTTTTACTATGTCAAACGAAATAGAAAAATTTCTAAAAAATATTTGACATATATCCATCATCTGTTACGTCACAGAGTCTGATCACAATTTAAATTTGTGTAATAAGTGATGTGTTAGTCACAGCAGTAGCTGGTTCCAGGAAATAGAAGTATTTCGCCACATTTCTACATGCTGGCACATATTGCCATCTGCCCTTGCTACATAAACTATTAGCGATACAAGTGACCATTAAATGGGTTCAATGCCCCTCTTTCGTGCAAATTGTCCTTCTGGATATCTTTCAATATTTCTTGTTATCAAGTGATAAGAACAAAGAACTGTAAAATATGGTTAATTGAATAATCTATCGATGTCAATGGTACGAAGAAGATTTCATCAACTGATGATGAGCTTCCGAGGCTGCTGTTTTTTCTCCTTTCGCTATAATTTACAACGAAATCTCTGATATATAGAAAAAGGCTAACATAGGTATTCGACTCATGTATTCGATAAAGTTAAAAATATATAAAAATTATACATAGCGTGCTGCAAAACGTAAAGAAAAAAACAAATGCGGTTCAAGTAAAATAAGAATGGAAAATAAAATATTTCTAAAAGGACAAAGATAAAAAGGAAGAACAAGCTATCTAAGTGGAATTGTCACAAAATCGGTAAAGAACATGAGGGAAAGTCACTCCAATGATCTGCGGGGTTTTGTCATAAGATGATGAATGGTTATTGCATTGATAGTTTCCCATGGTTCAAATCACTTACAAGTGCCTTCGAATAGCTAAATGAGGCTTCTGCCACTAGATGACACCATCCAGCGCCAAATCCGATGGCAGATTTGAAATCTCCAGGGTAAATAACCATATGTCCCGTGGTCATATGGGTCATTTTATGGCTCTAAATAGGTACAATTATACTTTACTCCTTTTGAGAAAAAAGCGACGCCTTGACCCGGTGCTTCGCCATCGGCAACAACAGACATAACCGCAAAAGACAAATAATTATATACCTTTGAGTTATGTAGCAGCAACAGCCAGAGTGGAACAGATGAAGAATAAGTTTCTAATAATCCTCTCGAAACTCAAAATATCTGAACCAATCTACAAGCACAGTTTCCCGAGGGTGAAAACTAGTATCAAATGCTTAAGTAATAGCATTTGATCGAACAAATCTATTGATTATAATGCCTTATTGTCTTGTTAACGGCTGATAAATCTCTTGTATGTAACAGAGGCAGTAAGGTTTTAAATAAGAGTACTTTGCAAAGAGAAAGAAGAGCCAATTGGATTATAAATGCTGATACTGTAATATTAAACAAACCTTTGAGAATTATATTCCTCTCACTCTACTCCGATGAAGGTATGGATAGATTAGCTAATTTACTCCGGGTTGTAGGGAAAGCTAAGCTTCTTGGAATAATTAAACTTGTTTCGCGAAGAAGTGAAGCTAATATAAAAGCTGCTTTTGAAAGCAAAACTCATTGTAATTTGAGTGATATTATTCAAGCTGGTGTTTTGACATTAATGTTAGCCACACTTAATGAAAACTAGGTACTTGCATTGGTATCAGATATATTCCAAGTACTTTATGATGTTTCAAATGGTCCAAAATCATTTGTTTTTTAAACGATTCAGGAATTCATGCAATAAAATAGATCCTAAGTGATATTAAATAGGAACTGACAGTGGTATACCTTGTAAGTCAGAAATAATTCATTTTATTTTAGACATTTCAATAAAAATCATCCCAACCGATTAGAGATACTTTGGAATTAACAGTTATCTACGTCTGAGAGTAAATACATCAATAAAAATGCATTCTAATCAACTTGGTGCCTTGCAAAGGGCCAAATGGATGGCATGATTAATTTCCGCTATTAAATTGTCCATGTTTCGTTCTCAGTTCAATATTACCTAAGGTAAATTAATTATGTACATTGAAAACTTTTGGTAATTTCGCTATTTTATTCTATCTAACAGACTGTTTAGTAGCATGTAATGCATTCCCGCACCAAAGAGTGATATGAACTACTTAGAGCAACTTCAGCATTTTGAAGATAAGGATTTCGAATCCTTGTATCGTCATATGCAGTACCAAATTGAATTTCTAGTGTCGCGTGCATTTTTCTACGAAAACTTAACACCCTAAAAAAAAAGAAAGATAATAAAGCAGTAAAAAAAACAAGAATTTGACATTCAAGCAAATCGAATTGACTTAAACCAGATGGAAAAAGTGCCTACAGAAAATCCTTGCAAGCTTCGTCAGCAAGAAGTCTTTTTTCAGACGAAAGCAGTATCAAGTGTATTTATTCAAACAACCTTATTAATGGAAGAACAGAGATGATTACAATGTTATAAATAATTAGAAAGAATCACTGTGAGTTATTTTTGATAATGCTAAGAGAGAAGATTTACGAACACACAACTGCAGTACATTTGAGAATGTGGTGAAAAACACTGATGCCAATTTCCATATGTAACGAAGAACCTTTGGAGAACATAGATATGATGATTTGTTAAAGATACAAATAGTGGATTAGGTATCCTGTGGATATGACTTAAAAATGTAATAAAGTGATTGAACTGGAGTACCAATCTAAGTCCCTTGGTTTCAACCAGAACAAGTTGAAATGGTATACAAGCATTCTGTTAATTTATTAACAAAAACTATTCTGAAATCAGTGGTTAAATAACAATTTCGAAAATTCGACACGTACAATCTTCTTTGGTGGTCCAGTTTTGGGAATACAAAATATCTAATATTTTTAGGCACATCGTTAATTTGAGAATAAAGATTTGTTTAAAAATTATAAACCATATACTAAATATAATCCACAATCAATATCCTATAAGAAGGCTGTATCAACACGAAGGAACACACACTTTCCGTTCTGCCAAAGTAATGAGCTTCTTTTTACATTTTTACTCCTGTGAGATGAGAAATGGTTCTTGTACTAGAAAAAGTGATCACGTGCCAATGCCTATCGATAGATTAAATTCTAACGCAAATTTTTACGCTTGGTTTTTCTCCCAAAGAAAGTAATGCTATATGCATGGTGAAATAGTCTGCAACCTCAATATCAACCCCAACTTCATCCTGTCTAAGATGTGCTGATCCTATACCAACCAGGGGGCCAAAGGTAATTTCGCGGAGTGCGAGATAGGCTGAGAAGATTAGATTGGACCCCTCCTTCTATGCACCATTTTCTCACTTAATATTGTTTATTTGGCTAAATTACAATTTTTGCATCACTTCTTATTGTATATGTTAAGTTTAAAAAAGCCCGAGCATTTAGGTTAATATATGTCTGCATATATGTTCTTTTTTAAATAAGATTACACTCTCTCCTTTAAAATAGACTCTATGATCGCATTTATGTTGGTGATGCATTTAACACGATCCCTTTTAGTGTAGTTCTCAATTTCCTAGGCTAAATTTCTGTTATGAATTCACAATTTCTGCAAACTTCGCCTGTTAAGGCACATGTGTGTTAATATGTTGATTTCCGCCTATCCATTTAATCTAATAAGTCTCTAGTTGAGACGGTGCTTATATGAATAAAAGTCTTCGAATATATAAAGTATCTAAAATTTTAGTTTGTATTTTAGAGCTGCCAAGTGTAGGCCATGAATGGTCTTTTGCAGTCTTCTTCTTTTCTTATGTTGTAATAGTTGATAATAAAAAGCATACCAATGTTATTAATATTAATGGTTTTTTCAAGCGCTTCTATAATCATATTCGGTACCGAAGCAAGATTTATGAAGCATATAAACGTATTTTGAGTTCGTGGGATTAAAATTTATACTCGCAAAATAGCGAGCGCTTTTCGAAGATGAAACCCATTCACTTCTTGAGAATGACGCAACAAGGTCAGATGAGCCAAATTTTATTTCTTCGAGTTGGGTTGCAGTAAGAACTTGGACGCATAAGGTCATTTTCGAGTGTATTTAGTATATGTACCACTCATCTGTAATTTAGTTGTTGCTAGATCCAAACTCATTTGAGATCAACGCTGGATAATTTGGGAGGTGGGAGATTATGGCAAAAAAGAAAATAGAAACAAAATTATTTTAATCGAGATTTACTTTACTGCTGGATAGAACATCGAGTGGAGCAATTTAGTATCGATTAAGGGGAGCAGAATTCTAAACAACTTGGAAGGAGCGGATAATGGGAAAAGCCACTCTCGATGATAGCGTGTAGAGACAGTGAAGAGGCGTTAATAAAAAAGGCATGAGTGTAATTTTATGCATTTCTACATCAAACTGAAAGTTATTATAAACGAGTAAATAAATATACACTGACATTAATGGGTCTTGAGTGTTAAAAAAATACTTCCTGACGATACTTCCAAATTGCAGAGTTATTATAAGTAGCGGAAAATCATAATAGATATTGCGGGCTACGAAGCAAGAAAATATTTTGTCAAAATTTGCTGACGGTCTCAGTAAAATGGCTGTTTGAAGGAGTAATATATCCATTATGATGTAGTAGGAGTTATTAATGAAAGTAAGATCTTGTGATGCACTTACTTTTCTCTCAGCTAGTTGAAATAATAGCTCTTTGATTAATACTATTGGTTTAACATGATATATTGGGCTAGCTGGTAGAGGGTGGGCTTAGTCTATTACAGTTAATTTCTCGGGCTAATTTAATCGCTAGATAAAACACAATTTTGTGCTTTCACTAATGTTTGGGGCTTATATTTGAAAATGAAATTAGTGTGAAAACAGTGAAATTTTACTCAATAAGGAGGAGACGAGAGGGAGCCAGAGATGAAAGAAAAACGAATAATCAAAGTAAAGAGATTAAGAATTGTCCGAGTAAAAAGGCAAACGTGGTAAGTCTCGGTTTGAGTAAGAGGAATATAAACGTCAATGAACATGTCTGTACAGAGGGCATTAAGAATACAAATGCCTCTAAAGTACGCGCCTAAACACATTCTTCAGGCTAAAAAAAGCAATACGCCTACAACTTTTCTCAACCATTGAAACTCAGGCTGAAATTTTTAAAAAAGACAAACTATGTCAATAAGTTTTGAATTCACATAAATAATATACAATATAATTAGGAACAAACTAAATGAAGTGAAATAAACCAACTGGCAAAGAAATAGTAATAAAAAAGTGCTAAAAATTCACTTGCTATTCAAAGCCGTCTATCTACCTCCAAGATTATCATGTCGCTGTATTGATGATATTTAGCCTATTTAATTTGTCTTTTTAAAATTCGCTAAAGTGAATCATCAATAACTTCTTAATGCAAACATTGTCATTAAAGGAAAAAACGTCAAAATAATTGTTTACTCTACCGCTCATGTTAAAAACTATGTCTTTAGCTTGTGCTCATGTGCATACTAAAATTGAAATCTTAAACACTATTTAAAATATCAATGAAATAAAAAAGGTAAAACGTCCTTTGAAAGTTCAGCGACTAAAATCGCTAAATTCTACATTTTGTGATGAGGACCACATTAAATATTCTTCAATTGTTTACTCTACCGCTCATGTTAAAAACTATGTCTTTAGCTTGTGCTCATGTGCATACTAAAATTGTAATCTTAAACGCTATTAAAAATATCAATGAAATAAACAAGGTAAAACGTCCTTTGAAAGTTCAGCGACTACATTTTGTGATGAGGACCGCATTAAATATTCTTTGATTTAACCGCACTAAGTTTTGATCATTTATAAAGGGTCCTCCAATACTTAAAGACACCACGGATGGCGCGGTGAGAATTTTTGTTCAAAAGATATTGACGATGTGGCGCGCACTCTTAAAAATACCCCATTGCCTAGTCTACGGGATTGTTGAGTAAGAATAATATGCCAGATAATCGAAGTTAAAGCATGTTAGGTAGGGTTAGTAACCGGTTGGGTATACCAGGAGTGATTTCGAGTGAGAGACTATTCAACTAACTGTGGCTTTTAATATTATTTATTTAAAAATTATCAACGAAAACTTTATAAGAGATTTGTGAACAAACAAGTGAAGTTGTGGATATGAAATTAGCCTACTTTAGTCTCGTTAGGTCTGGAGAAGACACAACTCTCCTGAACCTGCTAACTTCAACAACGAAGACATGTTCTCCTGCGCACTCCAGATTGTGGAACCCATCAAGCGGAAATCTTTATTAAAACTCCTAGTTATTTATTTTCAGTTGAATCAGCCATCGATTCTTCATTGGTGCATGTTAAGATTGGGGTATACAAAATAGATTCTGGTTAAAATTATCTTAGGTTAGCCAAGCAAAACCCATCTCAAATCACTTTACCCTACTCACTCTTCGCACATGACCAGAAACTACCCGGCAAACAACGAAAAAGCAGCTGGGATATCACAAATGTAGACTGCATACTTAATCTACCCTGCTTCATCCTGATTCTTAAGTCTAAACTGAATGAGAATCCACGGAAAGAACCAATCGGACTTGTTTTACATTCTGCTACAATTTCGCCTGATTAACTTAGTTTATTTGCATCAACTTCAGTGAGTGATGGGGACATGGTGACTACGCTCGCTTAACTCTATTCATGGGATCGTCATAATAAAACGTAGTAAAGATTTCATGTAACATATATAAAGTACATCCCCATTCCTAACACGTGATGGCAATAGCTTACAACACCGTAAGAACAAACGATACATCTATATCTCTAAGATGCTCGATCTTTCTTGCGGCCACAACGTTGTCTGTTCATAACTAACGGTCATTCACGCATGCGCGTAAACTGCCGGGCGCGCGCCGTGAAACGTTTGCTCAATGTAAGTATATTATATGATATAAAATGATTTTTATTATAATATATGCTATTATACGATATTATTTCCTATTATATGATAGGGAGAGTGCGCAACTCTCCTGAATCTGCCTTCACCTCATAAATAATAATAATCAGCAAGCAAAGATATTTTTGCTCCACAATATAAGAATTTCAAACAGTTTCTATTTGTATTTATTTACGACAGGACCTTTGAGCCAGGGCAACGCCGAGTACCTATGCTAGTATGTAAATAGTTCATGCTCATCCGTGGGTATAGCGAAATTAAAGATACTTCTCGAATTTCTGGCTTCCTACTGTAGCTGCTGGTGGTCCGGCTCCGGCATTTCTTATTTCATCTCTTGTAATCTCCTTGTTTTTTTATTTAAGCCAAAGCGAACGAAGACATCTCTGGCAGAAAGTTGCAATAAGATATCTGTAAAAAATGTGATCAAGATAGAGGAAGCAAAACTGTAAGATAGAGATATAGAAACAGATCCTCTCCGGGCATCGAGAGCGGAAAGAAACGCAGATGCCAGTTGTAGCATGTTGCCCTATGATACAACTTACAACTTCTTTCGGGGTAGATACTGGGCTGAGAGGGCGTGTCATTGCTCCAAATTTCAGGAAAAGGAGGGGCTTAACCCCCTCTTCCACTATGCCACGCCCCTAGGAATCTCTTTCTGCGAACACCAACAAGTTTATTGATTAAACTCTTACTGAACACAATTGGCCTTACCTAATATTTGCACTGCGTTTTCTCAAACATTTTCAAGGATTATGTTTGAGGTATCCTAAAGTAAAGTACTTTGTATGATAAAACTATCTTTTATCTCTTTCCACTATGAAATTCCAGTTTCCTGACTGTTATAAATTCTTTCCCTCCGCCTCTTTTCTAAACTTTTAAATTAGCTAAACTCGCATTTTTAAAAAGAAGCATTAAATATATTAGTTAATTTTCATTTTTTAATTGTCTAAATTAGCTAATCTTGCTTTTTTTAAAGTAAACATTAAATTAAATTAGATAAACTCACATTTTGTGAAAAAGAAGCATCAATTCAAAACAACTTTAACAATAATTTTTCTCTCTTAGGAAAACTTAGATTTTCCTTTCGTACCTTACAGAAAAGGATGGTTTTCCAATTTTTAGTAAATTGAAAAGAAAAAATATAACAAATTTCTTGAGAAATAGTTTCTCAAGTTGAATAGGAATTTTACTATATATAGTACACCTGAGTTTAAATAATTTAGTTTCATTTTGAGATATCGCATTTAAATGTTAAATGATTAAAGACTATTTGTACTAAACTTGCATTTTTAGAAAATAAGCATTTAAGTAACTTATATAAACCCGCGTTTTCTAAGAGTTTAAATTAGCTAAAGTAGCATTTTTAAAAAGAACTATTAAATTAAATTAGCTGAACTCGTATTTTATAAAGGAGCATTTATTTAATTTAGATAAACCCCCATTTTCAAAACTTATAAATAAAGTAACTCAAAATTTTAAAAGCAAACATTAAAGAAAATTAAATATGATGAACTCGCATAATCTAAACGTTTAAATTAGCTAAACTCTCCGTTTTAAAAAGACCCATCAAATTGTATTTGTTAAACTTACATTTAGTAAGCTTATAGATTAGCTGAACTCTTATTTTTATAAAGGAGTAACCAAAGTAAATTTGTTAAAATTGCATTTTCAAAAATATTAAATTGTATAAACTCTCATTTAAAAAAAGCACATCAAATTGTAGTAACGAAACTCGCATTTTCTAAACTTTTAAATTAACTAAACTTCAACTTTTAAAGCAACGCACCAAATTTAATTAGATAAACTCGCATAGCATAAAGGTTTAAATTAGCTCAACTCGCATTTTAGTTAAAGAAATATTAAATAAAATGAGCTAAACTCCCATTTAAAAGGAAGTATCAAATCCAATTGGTTAAACTTATATTTTTTAAACATTTAATTTAACTAAACTCGTATTTTTTGAAGAAAACACCAAATTAAGTAAGATAAACTCGTATATTTAAAAAGAAGCATCAAAGAAAAAGATGTTCTTTTCAAATTTTAAGTAAATTAAAAAAAAATAGAACTAATTTCTTGAGAAAATAATTTTACAAGTTGCCTGTCAATTTGAATATACAAGGTGTCCCAGAAAAAAGTTAACCGTACTTTGAATTAGTATAACTCAAAATCTATTAAAGATATTTGAGTTATGCAAAACAAATCAAATTTACCAACTATTTATCTGTCAATTCTAGAAATTTCTTCAAATTTCCTTTTATGATATTGATACACTAATTGGTTTAGTGAAGGCTATCAAAATTATGTTTCCGCAAGGAAGTAAAATAATGAAACTTCGAAATTTATAATCAACAAATATATTTACATCCATTTTTAACAAAAACACCTCTTCATATGGGTAATAAAATTCATTTTTTAATTTTCTAAGCACTGTTTCCTTTCACATGTCCTCCATTTCTTTTCAAGCACAGTTGCGCCATTGATCGCATTGATTGAACAACTTTTTTGATTAACTTGTGATTTTCCTTGAGTCTATTGACTTCACGTGTGATACTATTTCTTAACTGGTTGATGCTTTGTGGTGGAGTAGAATAAACTTAATTCTTTAGATATCCCCATAAGAAATAATCGTACAGGGTTAAGTCAGGGGATCTTGGGGGCCATTCAATTGCATGGGGTTTTCTCTTAGTTTTGTTCTTACAGCAAGCTATCTATGAGCTGGTGCGCCGTCCTGAATCCACAAAAATCTATTGAATTAATTGCCGTAAATTTGGCGGAGTTCCGGAAAGATCGTTTCGTGGATCATGCTTAGGTAACTGGTATGTATGTGAGAGTATGAAGGTGAGGGGATAGAAAGGGTGTGTGGATAGACAGCGAGAAGTAGACCAGTGGTGAAAAGAGAAAGAAGTGTGGTAGGATGCAAAGTGATGCTAGAGCCTGGTGATCAGGCTTATCGCTTTCAAATTTTTATGTTTTGTAGTACCGTTGTTGTTTATCATTTTGCTTATACATATATATACATGTATTTATATGTAATATATATAAATGGCGTTCAAGCCCTTTGTCTTCATATTGCAAATGAATTTGGTTATGCAGTGCGCGTTTGCTGTTGTTTTGGTAGGTCGTTAATTATAACTTACTATGTTTGTTTTAGTGTCTTTGTTTCTTCGTAAATTTGTAGTGTGTGTATTTTGTGTATTATGTTTCTTCTTTGTAGTCTTGTTCGGGGATTTTTATCTTCTTGTGTGGGTTTCCTTCTTCGGTAGTTTTGTCTTAGTTGATGGTTTTTGTCGATATCAGGGAATTTTGTCAAAATCTGTTGGTTTCGTGGTTGGTATTTTAGTCTTGATTTGGGGTAAATTCAACTCATCTTGCGTAGAAAGGCACTTCTGCTCCGCCAGCTAAAATCCCAGCGGAGCTTGGAAATCTAGAGCGAAATACTGCTCTTCTATTCTGGTCAATCATTTGTACGATTTCCTCGTCCAACACTCGATTGACCTTTTCCAGCATATTCCTTGTCCATTCTTTGATGACAACGTTAATGGGGGTTAACCCCGCCTCCCGGTGCAGTTCTTCCTGAGTTCTTCTTTCCATTTTGCAGTCTCCTCTTCGGTGTCTTTTAGACACAAGAGAGGGCGGAGGCGGGGTATAGAAACTTCGATCTTACTAGAGCAGTATAGATCTTCTTTTTGTTGCTTTGACGAAGATTTCTGAACCTATACAGAGTCTTGACTGCAGCAGTGGCCTTGGTGATACGTTCTTGGACGTGCTTTGTGTACCCGGTTGAGGTGATCTTCATGCTGAGTACATTGCATTCATTGGTGTAGGGATATCGTCTATCCCCCACCCTGACGTCATCAAGTAGTCTCCTGCCTATGGCGACTACTTCGAACTTATCCTGGTTGGTTTGGATTTTCCACTGGGCCTCGTAGGCGTTAAGGTTTTCACTTTCTGCTGCTGTCATTCGAGCTTGCAGAGGCGCATTCCTCCATGGACATGTGATTATCTGGGTGAAATCATCGGCGAATTGTAAGTTGAGGCAAGTGGGGCTTACAGGGACTGGGACGTCCGTAGTGTAAATCAAGTAGAGAGTGGGGGACATGCACCCCTCCTGCGGGAGGCCCGCATTGAGTGGAAACTTTGGCCCGTCCGTGCACCCTAAACTGATGTACGCCGCTCTCTCCATGACATAGTCACAGAGAGTTCTCTCTAAGTTTTCACTTAGTCCCAGTCGTAAGATCTTGTACTGCATTCCCCGTTGCCACCTCTTATCGAACGCCTTTGATAAATCCCGACAAACAATGTCCACGTAACTCTTTTCCCGTTTTGCATGGGCTAGGTTTTCCGTGATGACGTTAATCGCCATCTCCGTACTTCGCTTCCTCCTAAACCCGAATTGTTTTGGGTTGTAGAGCGAGCTTTTCTCCAGGTGAGACACCAGTCTTACGTTGAGGATCTTCTCGAAGAGCTTTCCACCAAATTCCAGAAGTCAAATTGGCCGGTAGCTCTCCTTCAACTTACGGTTCTTTCCGTGCTTAGGCAAGAAAATCATTTTTGCCGTTTTATAAGCGTCTGGAACGTATCCCATATTGAGACAGGCATTAAATATTCTTCTCATTCCTTCAATGACACAGGCTGGTGTCTTTTCAAAGTTAAGCTTTATGAGTCCCGATTGTCCTGGGGCTTGTTGTTGTAATGAGCGAAGGGCGCCGAGTAGTTCTTCTTCTGTAATCTCGGCGTCACCGTCGCGCTGTCTATTCACCTGGTGATGAGGGTGCGTCTTGTCTATTTCTTCGCTAAGCTCGTCGATAATGTTACTTTCACACTCTAGGTCATAGTCTTCGTTTTCTTCTTCAGTTATACTGAAGATCTTTTCCCAATAACTTCGGAATATCTCTTCAACTTTTTCTTCTTCTTCTTCGATGTCTCCGTTTTCTTTCCGTAGCTCGATCTTATGCTTCTTTCCAGTTGATCCTTTAAGAATTCGGATCTTCTTTCAAGAATTCTTTGTGAGTTGCTT
Organism: Ceratothoa steindachneri; assembly: GCA_963969495.1. Taxonomy (NCBI): domain Eukaryota; kingdom Metazoa; phylum Arthropoda; class Malacostraca; order Isopoda; family Cymothoidae; genus Ceratothoa; species Ceratothoa steindachneri. The sequence continues at coordinate 162,476,447 of OZ018326.1, forward strand.
CGTGATCAAGGCTCTCGATCGCGTCCTCCCATCTTCTATTCTGTTGTTCGAGGATGAACTGGTTCAATTCTTCTTTGATTTCTTTACTTTTTTGCATCGAGTGAACTGATGCATTCACGATTTTGTATTCATACATTATCTTCAGTTCACGGTATAGTTCCTTCATATATTCGGTCCACTCCTAGGTCGAGATGGTCCTATATGCGGAACGAGGGATACAAGCCCTATCTGCGTCGATGATTTGATTATTGAGGTCATCGAGTGCCTCGTCAATCTCCTCGAGAATTGCTTCGACCAGGTTGGGTGGATCGTAGGCTTAGAGAAGGTGTGCGTACCGTGCCCAGTCTGCTCGTCTGTAGTTCTTCCTGACTACTGCTGGGACTTGTATAGGGTTCCTATTGATAGTGAGTAGGATCCATATATGATCACTACATGGCACCTGGACTGGTTCCATGTAGTAATTGAATGGTAGCTGACGATTCACCAGACAGATGTCTGGCTTTGTGGCACATCTTTCTCTGACATAAGTGGGGAAGTCGGGACCTATCTGCTGGGCAATATTTCTGTCCAGCAACAGGTCCAGGCTTCTCCCTATACCGTTGAAGGTCCTGTAACCGGATTCTCGGCATCTGGCGTTTAGATCCCCCATTAGTATGGTGGGGGCTTTTCTGCCAAATAGGCCAGTGAGAGTATGAACAGGCAACACATCTCTCCTTGGCGGTTGATATCCGGTTGCAATGACTAACTTTCCTAAGTCGAGTTCGACCTCAATTGCGAGGTAGGATTCTTCTAAGTTCCTTATCTGCTTGTATTTGATCCCTTTCTTTATTGCAATAGCGGCGCCATCATACAGCTCTTGCGAAAAGTTGGTGATCAACACATCGTAGTTCCAGATTTTCATTTCTGTATTACGCGTGTCGATCCCGTGTTCTGAAATCAGTATGATGTCTGTATCAATTTCTCTGAATACATTTCCGTAAAGAATTCCTTTCGTCGCCCAGCCGTTGGTGTTGATTTCCATTATTTTCAGTGCGTTACGTAACATGGTGAGTTGCTTTACCTATGTTTTTTCTTCCCCTTTTTTAGTCTAAGGGCTGGTTGGGCGATTTTACTCGGCCCAGGGTTTTCCTTTTTCGGAGGGGGGCTCGGGGTCTTTGACATGCTCTTGGTAGCTCGTGTGCGAGTGCAGGGGCCCTCTTCGCTGTCAGATGAGGAGGATCCATCCTCACTTCCAGCCTTTTCCTTTTTTTTTCTTCTTCTTCTGTTTCTTCCTATGATGGTGCTTCAATCATCTCCTCCAAACCAGATTTGATGTTGTTATTTTTGATGACAGATTCTTTCAAAGCCTTGGAGCACTCAGGGTCATCAGGCATGACTACTGACGGGAGGTTATTCGCCATCAGGAGCGCGTTGAGCACTTGGTTATAACAACCAGGCTTCACTGCATTCGCCACATTTGCATGGGTTATGCAGATCAGTAGTTTTGCACTAAAATCTCCGTTTACGTTGAAATATGCAGGTGTCTGTGCAGTCTTCAACTCTGCACTCTTCTTAGTGGCGCTCGTGTACGTTGTCTCCTTTGCTTTTATTTCCTCTTCCTTCTTCCTACTAATGATTTCACGGCACTTGGGGCAATTACGGGCCATCGTCCGATGCTCCCCTTTGCAATTTAGGCGTTTCTTCGAGGTGTTTTCGCACCTGTCGAATCTGTGCCCTCTTGTGGTGCACTCACTGCACCACAGCTTGTTTTTTACCAGGGCAGGTGGTAGATGTATGTCTTCGATTTTGTAGCATACAAAGCACATTTGTATGCTACTGAATTTCTCTTGCGGGACATTTTCTCCTGGTACTCTCATGTTGATTACGAGAATACTATTTTGGGTGGCCTTCCTTGCCATGTACGTGGTCAAGAACGTTATCTTAAACACGTGGGTGTGCTCGCGGAATTTAATTATCTCACGAACTTGTGCCCACGGGTTGCTTCTGGTTTATTTCTTCTTTCAGTTCATCCGTCTTATGTTCACCTACCCAGCTCTCAACTTTGCGGCAGATGACGCTTCTATTCGCTGACACTTGTGATGGGGGGAAAGGGTTGGCTTCTAGTCCGGTGTTTTTCAGGACTCTCGCTCCCTCTTCTGATAAGAGCTGGTCTACATCCTTCGTCTCGGCACACATGGCGATGAATCCGGATGAAACTTCGATGAGTTTCACCAGTGCCACCTTTAGCTCGATGTACAGGGTTTCACATAAGTTCTTCTTGGTTGGGGTCTTCATTCCGGCGATGGTCCTTAAGAGACCCTCTTAGTGAGGGCCTCCATGGTCTTCGTGTTCCTCTTCTGATTTATTCTTTTTCTGTAACTAAAGTGTAATTAATATGTTTTTTATGTGTGAAAAGAAAGTTAGGGTGTGGTAAAGGAGGTATCAACAAGGAGTAACAACAAGGAAAGAAGGTACCCTAGGAGACCTTACGGTCCATTCAAAGAGGGTACCATTGGACTTGCAATCGAGCGGGCACAAGGCTGCTCAATTGTTTTGCGTCCCTAAACGGCCACTTTTCAAGACCTTGTCTAGTCTTGACTTGAACTGGTCAACAGATTTACTGTTGACAACTTCCACTGGAAGTGCGTTCCACTTACCGCAGATACTGTAGGTGAAAAAATTTCCACACAGATTGCAGTTGTAACGCTTCAGTTCAAGTTTGAAGCCGTGATTGCGCGTAGTCAATCACGCGTATCCCGGTAGTCAACATTGTCGAACCCTCGAAGTATTTTAAAAACTTCGATGAGCTGACCACGCAGTCTACGGGTTTCCAGCGAGAACAGATCTAATTCCCCTAGTATATCTTCATAACTTTTATGTCGGATAGAGGGAATCAGCTTGGTTGCCCTGGCTTGTACGCGTTCCAATCTCGCGATGTCCTTTCGAAATGAAGGACTCCAAAATTGTACGGCATACTCCAGGTGCGGTCGGACAAGTGAGTTGTACAGGCACAGTACAATCTCCTGGTTCCGATAACCAAACTGGCGCTTAATATAGCCTAGCATCCTTTGGGCCTTTTTCTCCGCCTCAATGCACTGTTTCGAGAACTTGAGGTCACTAGTGATTGTTACACCCAAGTCCTTCTCAGTGTCGGTGGATTCTATAGCAGTGCCCTTAAGGATATACTGAGATTGGGAGTTTCTGTGGCCGATATGCATCACTTTGCATTTCCCCACGTTAAAAGGCATTTGCCACGTGTCCGACCACTCCCCAATCTTCCCAAGATCTTCCTGCAGGCGGACAGTATTTCCATCTTTTGCAACGTTCATACCAAGCTTGGTATCATCGGCAAATTTGGAAATCTTGGCAACCATGTCACCATGTCGTTGACGTAGATGATGAATAGTAGTGGTCCCAGGACAGAACCTTGAGGCACCCCGCTAGTAACGGGCACCCACTCAGAAGACTGTCCATTTACCACCACCCGTTGCCGTCTGCCACTTAGCCAGTTCTCGATCCAGCCGGCTACCTTTCCGTCTATGCCAAGCGCTCGCACTTTCCGGAGAAGGCGGCGGTGTGGTACCTTATCAAAGGCTTTCTAAAAGTCTAGGTAGACCACATCCACCGCCTTGTCCCGATCGTGCTCACTGAAAACGAAGTGGAAGAATTCTACAATGTTCGTCAGGCATGACCGTTGCCTTCGGAAGCCGTGCTGGGAACTCCTCAGTAGCAGGTTTGACTCTAAATACGACGTCACTTTGTCCACCATGATGCTTTCCATGAGTTTACCGACTATCGAAGTCAGACTGATAGGTCGGTAGTTCGACGGTTGGTTACGGTCTCCTTTCTTGAAGATAGGCGTCACCTCCGCCTCACGCCAGTCTCTAGGAACGCATCCGGTCCGGATTGACATGTTAAAGATAGCGCAAAGATGTCGTGATACTTCATCACACACTTCCTTCAACACTTTAGGTAGAAACCCGTCCGGTCCAGGGAACTTATTCGTCTTTAGGTCAGCGATCTTTTTCTTTATTTCTCCTTCGTGAAGTCCATTGCCTCCAGCTTTTCCCCCGAGTAGGATTCCGTCGGCTGGGGAATGGGACCACACTCTTCAGTAAACACTAAAGAGAAGTAGTCGTTGAGGAGGTTAGCATTTTCTGCATCTGAATGCTTTAATGTCCCCTCCTCATTCCTCAAAGGGCCAATCGTTCGACGGATTGGTTTACGGCTGTTCACATATCCAAAAAACTCCTTGGGATTCTCTTTACAGAGTCTCGCCACTCGGAGTTCCTCAGACCGCTTAGCCGCCCTTATGCTGGACTTCACTCTCCTGGCTAGCCTCCGGTATTCGTCAAAGTCACCCGAGATCTTCGATTGCCGGTACACATTTCTCTTCTCCCTAAGCAGTTGCCCGATTTCTCGATTAAACCACTTTGGTTGAACAGAAGACCGACGGGGGCATTTCAGAGGGATAAAACGTGATTGAAGACTCATGAATGTGGTTTTGAAACTGTTCCAAGAGTCTTCAACAGCATCGCACTCTTCTAGCCTCGCGTCTGTCAGTCCCGCGCGTAGACCTGCAAAGTCTGTTCTTCTTAAATCCAGTTTCCTTGATTTATTAATTGCAGGCTCTGCCTTGGGGACTTTGACTAAAAGTCCCCAAGGATGGTGTGAGTAAGGCTGGTAATGAGTTCAAATAAATTTGAGAAAAACGCCCCTGTCTATTTCTCCTGTTGCTCTTCCGCTCGTATGCTGCCGGTATGATGAACGATAGAGTGATGGGGTGGGTCTCGAGTGGGGACCTCAGAGGGTTACATAAGAACGTAAGAACATAAGAAAAGAAGGAGACTGCAAAAGACCATTCATGGCCTACACTTGGCAGATTTGAGCTTGGTGGACTTAATGCATAGCGGCTGAATCAACGACCGCTAAGTTTTTGCCACCCCCTCCTTAGTACATACGCCATAACTGCATTCAACTACATAGAGACGTGTGTACTTCCTTCTATGATTCTGGCCGGGTCCCCCGGGCAATGAGGATTTCTCCTCCGTCCGGGACTCGCAGTTATGCCCCAGTATCGAGACAATTTCAGACTTATGCTTCTGCTGTGGGCTAGGCCTCAAACCAGTGTTCACATAAGCCCTTAATTATGCCAAACCAAGTGGCCGGCATAGTTAAGACGAAATCAATAAATGGCAGACATCCGAGCGGGTTCACACGCAAAGCGATGGACGGGAGCAGTGAAGTGCTTTAGCCCTCATTGATTTACAATTCTTCGACGTAAAAATGGCTTTCTCTTTGAAGGATGAAACTGGGTTCACCTTAAGACTTCCAGAATAGGCTCGTTTCTGTAGGCAGCGCTCAAAAGTTGATCAGACACTCAAACAAGTAAAAGTGCTGTATCCAAAGGTGCTTCAGCAGAACGCAGTAAAACGGATTTTCGGCCGTCTGCTCAGGTAGGCAGCACCATTTAAGTTATTCTCGTAAAACAATGGGCCCACAAGATAGCCATTCCCGCATATTCCATCCACAGAGACACTTTCTGCTAACAAATACGTGTGTCAAAGTAGAATATTAGGGGAAGGGGGGGGGGCAGCGGCGCATATTGCCGAATATTATGGCTATTTACCTTTCTATTCATGAAAAGGGCTGCCTCGTCACCAATCAAAATGTTTTCCAAGAAACCAGCAGGTTTATGGAGAAGCCATTCGACAAATTGTCTACGACGACGAAAATCAGTTTCAAGAAGCTGGTGTCTTGCATGCCTCTTTTAGGGATGCCATTTTAAGTCATGTTTAATAATGCGGTTAATTGATGACTTTGACAATTTTAACCCATTCTTTCTGACTGATACATGTGGATTTTGAAGAAGCGTCATCTGAACAATTTCGATATTTTCTGGTGTTCGAATGATTCTCATACGACCCAAACGACCTTTATTTAGATTTAAGCAGGTTCCTTCATGTTGGTATTTGCGAACATTTTTTCCAAATTGTGGGCTTGTTTGGTGGGTGCCTACCTGGAAAACGTTGTTCAAATAAGTCTTGTACTTGTTCAATACTGCCAGTCTTAATAAAGTTTGTGACTACAAATACGCGTTGATCTTTTGTTAACTGCATGATAAAAAAAATTCTATGGAAGTAAACTTTTACATAGAAACGCCTTGATTTGCTTAAGTAAGCAATAATGAAGAGACCATAGCACAGCGTGGCTGAAAAAGCACTGTAAAATGGCTAGGCTTTGCTTGAAGAATCGCACAGTGACCTAGGCTACCTAAGCTACCTACGCTTCTCTTGAAAGTGCACGGTGGCCTAGCCTTCCTAGCCTTCGTTACATTATTTTTCTTCATTGCGCAAACATATTTTTGATAGCCTCCACTAAACCCATTACTGTATCAACATCATAAAAGGGAATTTAATGAAATTTACAGAATCGACAGACAAATAGTTTTTAAATAAAACACCTTTTGCAAGATCCAAAAGTCTCCAATAGTTTTGGAGTTATGCTAATTCAAAGTACGGTTAACTTTTTTCTGGGACACCCGTTATATAGTATACACTTACAGCTTTAAATACTTTAGTCTTATTTTGAGATATCGCAATTTAATGTTTAAAAATTAAAGAATATTTTTAAAAAGCTAGTTTCCTTTTACTCTGTTATGATCGATTACAGTTAATTTGTAAATTAATTCGTGCACATAGACTTTTCAGGTATAAGGAGAATAAGGAGGAAATAAACTGGAACTGGGAAGGTTATCTGAGGAGAATAGTTAAATATGGCTCTATTTTTATCTATGATTGACTAAAGGGATTGAAATTGCTAGAATAAACAATCAAATTATGTAGTGTTGACCCAAGTCAAAATGTCATGGACTCCTGGACCATGTAATTGACGTTTCTCTTAAGAAACCATTCAGGATGCCAACAGGAACCAGAGTGCAGTTGGTCAAATGACATCTTATGACCCCAAACTATCCTTTGAGCTAGTTCTATCACACATATAAGCAATCTATAGTGGGAGGAAGACTCTCCTTTGGAAAACGCCCCCGCAGTGATAACAAGGTTGTTAACCACCATAAAAACGCGACTACAAACACTCCAAGTTCATTCGTTATACAAAATTAAAATCACCCTCTGCCAGTCTGTACAAAGTCCCCGTCCCTAATTGCCATTCAGTAATAGCCCATGGCAACCATTTTCTCACCTTTCTTATTGAGTAATCATGTATTAACTAACGCTGCTTGCAATTCCTGCAAGCTTTCTCTCACTGCCACACTTGCATTAGTTGTATTTATGTCCTTCTCGTCAGTTAGTACTCACGACATGAAAAAACAGAAAAACTCCTTGCACCCATGAAAGGTTGACCCCTTGATAACTCATTAAGTATTCTTCCTCATTCTTACACACCCAATTTTAAAATTTACAAGATTTTAAAGCCCGTCTTGATCTGGTACCTCTTAGTTCGTTTGTAAAAGATATTAACCAATGTTCATTTATTTGATTAACAATCATTGGAATGTATTAGGGAAGAAGAAATGTTAAGTGTTAAATAATAAATATAGCGATGATGTATAAACATAAGTGAAAGTGCTTCAGTTAATGTGCCATTCACAAGTGCCAAGGGGTTAAGTGTAAAAATCGTACCTAACACGCATATACAGATTAATGGTAAAAGTGTCTACAAGTACCAACATAAGCTTTTAATTAGATAACTTTCGAGAATTTTATTTCTTAATTGCACCTTCTCCTCGCTGAGATCTGTAAATCGTTAATCATGAACTCGAACAGCTGTAAAATACAAGGACCTTATAGCCACTCAAACTAATTCATATTTCCTTTTGTTCTTGTCACTACGGCTATTGAGCTCAGGAAGTCAATTTTTACGATCCTAAATAACATGTCTACAGTCTGACCAGACCATAAAGAGCAAACTTGAGAACTCCCTTCCCTTCAAACTTCCTGTGAGAAAAAGGTAATAAATACGAATGAATTACAAGTCAGCAATTGTCAACTCATTTGAATAAAAGAATATTTTACTTTAATTTATAACTTTTTAAAATCCAGTAATTATTTCGGGTCTTTAAAAACTAAACACTACCTATCTAACTATAATATTTGTGTACATATTAGTGGTTTAAGCAGGAAAGTTTGCAATAATGTATACAAATTAAGCAAGCGACAAGAAGAGGCGAACTTCTCTTAAGGAAATAAAGATACTTAAATAATAATGGATCAAATCTCCTTATTCCTATAGAAAAAAATAATAATTTAGGAGTTCAGAGTTAAGAATTTCCTGAGTAATAGGTATTATCGTTGTAACTATGTAAAATGACTTTTATTCATTTCAAACTACTTGTAATGATATTTTGAAATTTACCTTTTGCATTTGGTAAACGGGTAAATTTGCATATATTAATTCCCATAAGGTAAAACAAATGAATAGGAATTAAAAACGACATGCGGTAAAATAGCAATGACGCCTCCTCGACACTGCATCGAACACACTAGGGTAATGCTCTTCATTCATGCCAAACACATGGTTATATCACATCGCCCAATCTCACAGCCCTATTTGATACAAACACTTGGTTTGATTAGGCGAGGAGAGTCTTCTAATTGTACCCGATAAAATTTTGAGGAGGCAAATCATTGCAATTTTAACTGCATTTTATAGCTGCGTCATTGCTGTTTAATCTAAATTTAAAATGTATTTATAAAAGGTTATAGAAAAGCGAACACGAAAATTTAGATGTGAGTAGATTTCTAGTTCTGCAATTGTAATGTAAATTATTTTCATGTATGAGCACCCAACTATATGTAGTAGCCCATCATCTTTTGATTATGCGCTCTCCTTGGTCTTTTGAGTTCGCCGGTATGTTTTTTCTTGAATTTATTGGGATGAACATTAATGATAAGGACTTTCAGGAACATTTTGTCGAAACTCTTCACTAGAGTTTCAACCATCTCTATATAGTTTTCTGCCGTGTGATTTTCCAGGAATCCTTCCTACTGAGCAGCTTTGGGAATTCCATTACCTTCAGGAACTTCCTTATATGTTATACAGCGAAGACACTAGCTTTGAAAGGGCATGAAAGTACTTGAAAGCTGACAAAATCCTTCTCAAGAGCTGTGGTAAATTGTTTTGTATGACCAAATATTATTAGCAGTTTTGGATACAAGACATTCTTTCCGTTCGTCCACCAGTGGCTCATACTTTAAGTTGTTCCTTCTCACAGAGAACTCGGCTTGTTATGGCCAGGGCTGATTGTGGCAGTGTGCCACGATGTCAATGCTTCCCTAGTGGCAAAATAGATGGGAAACTTAGAAAAGCAGCCTAGAAGATCCATCAGGAATGCCAGTATTTTGAAGTCTCCGATAAGCTCTCAGCCATTCTGAACATAACTCAAGGCGTCTCCTACGTTATAGACCCTGTTGCATTCATCTTTGACATGTAATAAGTGAATCAGGAGAAGAGACATACTTTCTTTCGTTCTAGCAGCAGTGATTGAATAAATTGGTCAATGTTTCAGACGTAGAGCTCATCCTGAAGGGAGAATAAGCTTAAATAAGCTAAAAGAAGCTTCCTCTGATTAGGAACTGTCACACTTTCATATAAAGAGTTCTAATACTTGAGATTAGACGTCAAAAGTATGGCATTGTCCTTTTCACCACAGGCCCTCTGACCATGTCGTTGAATTCTTTTGGCTTTATAAGTATGGATTTTCTCCCAGGATAAACTTCAGATATTGGAATCAGGACCTATAACTTTTCCTTTTACAGTGGATCTCTACTGAAGATGTTTGATCTCTCTTCGGAGGAAAAAAGTACAGGAAGCTCAAGGCAATGCGATATCGAAAGAATAGATGATGGGAAGGTTAAATACATGATAGCAGATGGATTTTTTGCACTTGAACATTTAGGAGGGTACACCAAGAGGAAGTAGCAAATGCCTGAGAGGTCAGTCGCTACCGGCAGATTCTTGGGATAGCGAACTTCATAGTTCTCCTCTCTCCTCTGTACCATCTTGCAAAGGAGCAAAGTAAAATTGTTATTAGAGTAAAATAAATATATTTCACCCAAGACTAATTTGTAATAGGATCTCGCAAAATATTTCCTATCTGATATATTTTCTATAACAATGTTTTATTCAAAATAATAACAATTACATTTAATTTTTTTAAATTATAATATAAAAATCTATTATTGAAAAAACAAAAATAGTCTACCTTTCCCTCTTGATTTTTTCTGCAGTGCTTTTAAGTGAAATTAGATACAACATACAAAGAAATCTATCCGAAACATGTTTACTCCCACTTGATTTCTTCTATGATAAATGCCTAGCCTATCTATCCACTTAAACAGCTAGAATTATACTGAACTGGTGAGTTTAACCCTTGATGACGAATTTTGCAAGCAACCATGGTTAAATTTTTATAAGTTTTCTGAACTTCGCTAATTATAATAATTTTAAAAGGGAACTCTAAACTCAATTATAAAAATAAATTTTCTGAACTTCACCATTTGTAATTCTTAGAGTTTTTAAAATTTCGCAAAATTTCGATACTTATATTTATTTCTGAACTTCACCATTTTGTTTTATATTATAAAAGAATTATTAGAAATAACTTTGATAAAAAAACATGTTATAACCAAACTAAGATGAAATTATTATTCTTAATACTAAAAAAAATCCCCTTCTTAAATTATAGAGTTAGTGATGATAACTTCTTTTTTTGACTCAGATGAATCATGAATATGGCAAGTTTGTAAGGGTTAGATATGTATATTGGGGAAAAAAACAAACGAAAATTATATCTCCAAATATTTTGTGACATAAGCTACAAACGTTTTATCAAAAGATTTACTTGTAGTAATTTTGTCAGTATCCTATTTTTCATTAGAAATTTTTATTTTAGTGATTTTATTTTTATCGGTACCAGCTATTTAGGTAGTAGTAATTTTGACTACTAACAGTTTTATTTCAAAAGTTTTGGGGGGTCTAGCTATTTGGCGACGAGCCTTTTATGCAACTTGATATTTGGGTCTTTTTCCTTGCGGCGTTGCCACTTCGGGACTAATTATTTTTGGCATAACGTCATGGAGGATTAATCATACGTGAAGTAAGATGTTGGAGAGGAAGAGGAAGAAAGGCGAATACAAACGAACAACGTCAGCTTACCAAAGTCGCGTGCTCTCACTTATTATTATTTATGACCATACGATCTTAAAACTTTCAATACTTCTCGGATAAACCTTGGGGGTATAAACCTATGATGTCATTGACAAATAATTCCGTAGCTACCCTTGGAAGGACTTTGTCATTCGAAAGAAAATGCAAAACAGCATAAGGGTTTCAAATTTCGTTAGAATCGGCAGAATAGTTACAATGTTATTAGTAAAACAATAAAAAACAAAACGGGGACCGACCGACATAGTCGCGCGACTAAAAATAGTAAAAAAGAAATTCAAAATGAATAAAATGCTATAGGAACAATGCGAATAGCACTGGAACAAAACGATTTTTACCCATATGCGAGGTTATTATTTACTTATTTATTCAAAGAAAATGTTTCGTAAACAAAAGTTTTGAGGTTACGGAATGTATGCGTAAGGTACATATCCTAGAATGCCAAAAAGATGGAACTCTTCATTACTTCGATATTCTTTTGTTCGAAAGAGTATTTTACTCGCTTTGCAGCATAGAATGGCGGGTGGCCTGTATAAATACTCATGGCTTGTTCAAAATTGCTCAGAATAAAGGTATAACATGCTGTCGTATGAAGGTATGTACACATTCGCATTTACTTTTCCTATTATTCGCACTAGCGGAAAAAATGCTTCAGAAAAAACATCTCCCATCCATGACGCTGCCTTCTCCATCTTTTGAAAACTTTTTAACACATTTAGGGTGACGTTTGTCATCTGCGGCACGTCTAGTACTCTCCATCCATACAAACAACATGAGCTTCAGCATATTTAAGTGTAACCTTATGCTTCTTCTTACTGAGGGTTGGTTTGGTTGCTAGATAAGAAGCTTTTAAACCAGATTAATTGACGTCACGCGACACTGTGAAACGGCTCACTTTTTTGGAACCATTAGTCTTAAATTTTCGAGAAATTACTTTTCCAGTATCGAAGAGACTTTTCCTAGAGTAGTACCTACCTGGTTTTGCAAAAGTTCTGTTACACTCAGGGTTTTTTTATCATTCGAGAGGGTTAGGTGTGTTATAGTAACAGCTAGTTTCTGGGGAATTTTTCATTGATTTTTCGTTAAATGTTGATTTTGAAAGTTAATAGTGATTGGTTTAATAATAATTTTTAACAAGTTCTATATAAATATGGGAATTTATTTGCTTTCAACTATTGTAATACACTCTTTCTTATCTTTCTTGTACAATTTGTTTCCATTTTTAGCATATTTTTGAAGATCATTCCTACATCTTGTTTTTTGGTCGTCCTTTCGGTCATTTTTTACTAAGTTTAGTTTGTTCACGTATCTAAGCTGTTAATTTTGTATCGTGCCATTTTATCTGCATCATACTGCGTTCATAGGTGAACCTTTTGTGTTAAACGAAATTTTAATGTGTTTTGGGCAGGTTCTACGTTTCTGTTTTATATATTATAATAGGGATTATGCATTCATTGAATATTTTTATTTTCAAGCACATGGAATTTCTGCTTTTAAAGATGATGCTTTCTTTCCAAATGCTTTCCAGCCTAGAGTGATTCTGCGTTACATTTCCTGATCTTTTCTCAGTGACATTGCAATACGTTGACATAGAAATATATATTTGTTTGCCATTTTAATTTGTCGGTTGTCTGATTGGGATATATATCATATCGACCTCTGATTGGTTTGCCATGACCTTTATTTTTTCGACCTTTGAATCACCATTTAGCTCTCTTTCTCCTTCTCGTTCGACCATACGAAGCGTGCTTTAAAAAACTTGTCTATCCACTTAGCCGAGTGATCTAAAGGGCGGTTTAATTGAGATCAAAGCGGTTGCTCGATGCCTCAATGTGCATGGTTCGTATCCCACCCCAGATTGGATTTTTTCGAAGTAAGAAATAACTATCTCCGAAAAAGAATTATTCGGTTTTCTCTTTCCTGCGATGAAGTCGGATATATATATATATATATATATATATATATATATATATATATGCTGGGGACGGAAGTTGCTAATGTTCCTTGGTTTTAGTGTATTGTCTGACAACGCTCGATGATTACCTCCCACACTCGGAGAGACTTAAAGAAGAAGGAATTAAAGGACGGAGAGGAACATCATGGGCCTTATCAAAGTAAGAAGCAAAGAAGAAGGAACTATACAAGTGAAAAAATTCATAATATTCTTTTTTACGCCAAGTCTGGGGCGCCAATGCTACAACCAGTTTAACACGTCGTTTCACATTTTTCACATCCATGCTTCAGATACAGTAGACTTCTATGACAGCGATGGTCTTCTTCAACGTATCAACTCCAATTCCCTATGATTTAATAATCGCTTTGTTGATGATGATTATAATTTTAGTGTAGTTTTTAAACGAATCACAAATAAAGCACGACTTTACCTTTCTAAACTCAGTATCTCCAAACATAAGTTTTCATAATTGGAGAATAACTTAACCTCAATTGTTTGTATTACGATATCAACTGCCTGGATAACGGGAAGCTGAAATCGATCGCCCTTTCTCTACAACATAGGCCAAGTGTTATTCAAATACTGCCTCTTTTTAAATCTCAGACTCGCTGTCCAATCACTCTACAGTCTACTGGATCCAATCGACTGGTCGTCAAGCTTTTCAGCGTTTTTTACGGCTTCAGTCCGCTACTGCGGACTGTAGCCGTATCTCTTGTGTAGGGAAAAAGAGAGTGGACCGAAGGATGCAGACAACAATTCCAAAGTTGAATGTATAAAAGTTTCGAAGAGATCATAACTTTTGTGAACTTAAATGCTTTAAGGTGAAATGGGCCAGAAATTTGTATAAGAGTAAACTGATACCAAGATTGGTGTGTATATGTTGAAATAATTGAAGAGTTAGGTTCCACGTTAAAAATTGATAGGCTTCTTCTTCATAGCAGAATTTTCTATTATGCAAACAATTTATTTCAGTGCAAAGGCGATCTATTCTATTGAGTAAGAAAACGTTTACGGTTGTGTTTGATAAGTTGGAAGAGGTATATTTAAATATGGGTCTATCTGTTCACAGCATTGTGTGCGTAAATTTAACTTGTTGCCACTTGAAAAGTAACGTAAAATTGTGGCAAGGAATGCAGACGCAAAAGTGAAAGGCTGATGAATTAGCGAAATAGCAAAAAGTGTATGGAAATGTTTGAGAGCGGAAGAGAAGAGGTCAGTATGAAAATGTAGATAAATGTCAAACATGTTTGACGACGTGAAGGTGAGTCGTAAAAATGGCCCTATTTGGGCGATAACTGAAAAGAGAATGAATAATTCGGGAAAGATGACATGAAAATGCCTTTGTAGAGAAAGCGATGGGTATACTAACAAACACTTCGTATTGCAGAGGAACTTACATGAAAATGCATATGAAAACACAAAAGGAGGAAATAAGTGTAATAAAACGAGTGCATTCCTTGTTGTTCCTATTAGCTGATAAGGTTTAAGTATCTCTTGTGTAGGGCAAAAGAGAGTGGATCGGAGGATGCAGACAACGATTCCAAAGTTGAATGTATAAAAGTTTCGAAGAGATCATAACTTTTGTGAACTTAAATGCTTTAAGGTGAAATGTGCCATAAATTTGCATGAGAGTAAATTGATACCAATATTGGTGTGTATATGTTAGTGAGAGAACAAAAGAGTGCGAGTGAGAACAAATGAATCAGAAAATTGAAGTGATTTTGAGGGTATAAGAAGTTATTTAGAATGAATTTAGACTGGGTAAGTGGTATCCGAGGGAAAACGAAAGGTTTCACAAAAAAATCCAATTAACCAAAATCTAAGCATCAAATTTCGATTATTGTCCCAAAAGTTAAACAACTACTGCCATAATATGATGTAAATAAGGAGTAAATGATTCTTTGGATTAATAAGGAACAAATATATGTTTAAAACTACCCTTCCTGTGAGCAACCTGCCCTCAATTAGAATGGAATCAGAGAAAGTAGAATGAATAATGCTTTGCTGCAGTGTCCCAGTAAACTTCGCACCCCCCACGTATCGACTATCACAGCTTTATCAAGAACTTGATGTTTTGTGTTACCTTCGTTTTAACATAGGAAAGTTACCAAAATTTCTCGCTCTTTTTAAACTGATGTTTCTTCCTGCTTAATAAATCAAATTCATAACATTGTCGTAGGAGGATATCGTGCCAGGAAAAAAATTTAAATTCTATTTGTTTGTTTTTTTATTAATTTGAATTTTTCGGAAATTATTTTAGATTCCCTTCATGCATGGTAATAGGAAAGGTGAGAATGAGGATTCGAAAGATATTTTGATGTGATATTAACATGCAAGAAGAATGGATGATAATATACAAGCAGCTAGGATAGAGAGTTTTGTCCAAAACTAGATAACAAAATAACATTTCCATTTTATTGGGAATTTCTTGGTTAATTTCCATGTACATTGTGCAGAATATTATGTGAAATTTGCCTTTGAGATTGTTTATGTTTCATTGCATAGAACACCGGCTAAAAAAAAGCTATGATAGAAATGCGTTAAGAAAGAAATTATGTATCCAATACTAAAGAACGATAACTTATAAGTTTCAGTTTTCACCTATAAATTTGTAATGTAGTTATTATGACAAGATTGTCCCACGAGTATTTTTGATTGCGACTGATGGTATTACGAATTATTTAGAATGGTGAGAAGTTTTCTAATTGAAGCAGTTGTCCAGTGGATCAATGAAGAAATGACATTGACTGACATTTTGAGCCATTGTAATTTATAACAAATTGCAATTCCATAAATAATAAAGCTACATGAAGATACCAGGCCCTGTGAGGTGACAAAGAAAACAGGTTGCCCTCGAGAAAACACTCTAAGGAAGATTGCATGCTGCAACTCATATCGATGAAGGACCAATTTGAGACAGTAGCCTATATTTCAGATCACATTGCCAATAATATGAACCAGAATGTGTCTTGCCAGAGCGTCTTACGCCAATGAAATAGATAAGAGTCCTAGCACTCTGCCCTCTTAACCATTTTTGAGCAAAAAGAAGAAATTGGCTAGGTTTTCCTTTGCTACTAAACATCTCCTTTGGACTCTGAGGAGTAGGAATGTGCTTTTCAGTGACAACAGCAGATTTGATATGTTCAATTTGGATTGTAAGGCATCGTAGAGGTGAAAATTTGGATCCCACCTCCATAGGAAAGACGAGCCAATTTGGAGGTGCCAGAATTATGGTGGGGGACATCACTTCAAACGTTGGAGACTGTTCTTTGTCAGTTTACGTGGAAATGTAACCTCTGCAGTATAACAAAATCTGCTTCAGTAACATATGGTCCCCTCTCTCAGAACAACCGGAGTACGTGAGGCTATTTTCAGGCAGGGCAATGCTCCATCACATATAGCAAAGACAATGAATCATTCATTGGAAGCGGAAAATATCGACGTGATGAACTGATCTGCGCAGAGCGTTGATTTAAACGCGATATAAATCATAAATAAAATAGAAATGATGAAGATTTCGGGCAAAAATTAGAAGAAGAATGAGATCAAATCACTTCCAAAATGAGTGAAAAATTAATAAAGCCCTGCGGGCGAGGGTGTGCTCAGGTTACTCAGAATAAGGGCCTACATACTTTATATTAATGTATTCTTTAATTGTTTATCAGATAATTATCTTGTTTACTAGTTTTGGCTCCATTTTTACCTATACACCTTACTTTCCTCATAATTTTTAATCGCGAGCAACTCTAGATCTCACTAATGTCGGTCGGTCCCCGTTTTGTTTTTTTTTTAAATAATATTGTAACAATTTGGCCGATTCTAAAGAAATTTGAAACCCTTATCTTGTTTTACATTCTCTTTCGAATGATACAATTCCTAAGTTTAGCCCGGGAATTATATTGTTTTGGCAATAACATCCTAACTTATCGGCAGATTCTAACGAAATTTGAAACTCTTATGTTGTTTTACATTCCCTTTCGAATGATAAAATTGCCAAAGTGCTCCCAAGGTTAACCAGACAATTATTTTCTTTTGGTCAATAGCATCATAACTATTCCGACCATTCTAACAAAAGTTGAAACCCTTATGTTGTTTTACATTATATTTCGAATGATATAATTGCCAAAGTCCTCTCAAAGTTAGCCAGGGAATTAATTTTTTGCCACTAAAATTATAACTATTTGGCCGATTCAAATGAAGTTTGAAACCATTATGTTGTTTTGCATTCTCTTTAGGTTAGCCTAAGAATTAGTTTTTTGGGCAATAACATCATAACTATTTGGCCGTTTATAACGAAATTTCAAATCCGTATGTTGTTTTACATTCTCTTCCGAATGAGATGATTACCAAAGGCCTCCTAAGGTTAACCAGGCAATCATTTTCCTTGGGCACTAACAGCATAACTATTCGGCTGATTCCAACGAAATTTGAAATCCTTATATTGTTTTACATTATCTTTCAATTAATATAATTGTCAAAGCTCTCCCAAGATAGGCCAGGGGAATAGTTTTTTGAGGGAAATAACATTATAACTATTCGCCCGATTCTAACGAAATTTGAAACCTTTAAGGTGTTTACATTCTCTTTTGAATGATAGAATTCAAATTGAAATTTGTAAGGACATAAATCAGAAAAAGTGAGGGCACGCAACTTTTTGGTCAGACCTTGTTATTTTTAACCGTTGTTCTATGAAATTAAATTTAGACACTATCAGAAGCAATGTTCTAAGAAAACTTCATGCAATTTTCGTGCAAATTAAACTAGGGTTTTAGTGTCTTGTTTACAAATCAGTAGAAGACCTTGTAAACATAGATTGCTTCGGTCAAAAGATTAACTTTGGCTATGAAAGATAATAAATCATTAATCCTCCCGTCGCCAAAAAAAATCCCAAAGTGGGTAAGAAATTGATCGGTGCCTTGTGCTTGATACAGCACAAAAGTGGGACGTCTCTTTAGCGTTGGATTTCGAGCGTTAGGGAGGTCGATCTCGGCGAGCCGGACTAAAAACTTTCAGAGTCGCCACTAGCTGTTCACCTTTGGTGGATACGGTCAAGCCTACCCGGCGGGGGTGGGAGGGGAGTACCTTCAGACGCACATACAATCACCACAACGATATCATTTTCTTACTTTCTTCATGGCACAACATAGCCACTCTTTTCTTGGTTTCGGTACCCTGCTGATTGAATACCTGTATTCCATATGTGAGTGCAAACATCTCAATACCCCAGACATGAGGTAATATTGTCTACTTTGTGGGTCCACATATCAACATACCCCTTACATTGAAGGGGAGGACACCTCAGGGGTCACTAAGGGCTCTACTATCGCTAGTGGGTATCAAAACTCTAATAACATTCTGACAGAGACCCTTTCCCCCCAAATAGATCTGATCTCTGATGTTTAAGGGCCTGCTAGCAAGTCTCATTCAAATCTTTATACGCCTTTCCGGTAGGGGGATCTCGTCCACGATGCGATGGACGAATGTCGCAAATAACTATATTAAGGAAATAAGAAAGTTGGATGGTTTAATGGTGTTGAAGCAAACTCACTCTTTAACCCACATCAATTCGGGTTTAGGAGGAAGCGAAGTACGGAGATGGCGATTAACGTCATTACGGAAAAGCTAGCCCATGCAAAACGGGAAAAAAGAGTTACGTGGACATTGTTTGTCGGGATATATCAAAGGCGTTCGATAAAGGGTGGCAATGGGGAATGCAGTACAAGATCTTACGACTGGGACTAAGTGAAAACTTAGAAACAACTCTCTGTGACTATGTCATGGAGAGAGCGGCGTACATCAGTTTAGAGGGCACGGACGGGCCAAAGTTTCCGCTCAATGCGGGCCTTCCGCAGGGAGGGGAGGGGGGGCCTGTCCCCCACTCTCTACTTGATTTACACCACGGATGTCCCAGTCCCAGTAAACCCCACTTGCCTCAACTTACAATTCGCCGATGATTTCACCCAGATAATCACTTATCCATGGAGGAATGCGCCTTGGCAAGCTCAAATGAAGGCAGCAGAAATTGAAAACCTTAACACCTACGAGGCTCGGTGTAAAATCCGCACCAACCAGGATAAGTTCAAAGTAGTCCCCATAGGCAGGAGACTACTTGATGACTTCAGGGTGGGGGATAGACGATATCCCAATATCAATGAATGCAAAGTACTCGGCATGAAGATCACCTCAACCGGGTACACAAAGCACGTCCAAGAACGAATCACCAAGGCCCCTGCTGCAGTCAAGACTCTGTATAGGTTCAGAAATCTTCGTCAAAGCAACAAAAAGAAGATCTATACTGCACTAGTAAGATCGACGTTGCTATACCCCACTTCCGCCCTCTCGTGTGTCTCAAAGACACAGAAGAGGAAACTACAAGTGGTGCAAAAAAAATGCGCGTACCTAATTACAGGTACACGCAGAAGGGAAAGAAGATCACAGGAAGACCTGCACCGGGAGGTGGGGTTAACCCCCATTAACGTTGTCATCAAAGAACGGACAAGGAATGTGCTGGAAAAGGTCAATCGAGAGTTGGACGATGAAATTGTACTAATGATTGACCATAGTAGAAGAGCTGTATGTCGCGCCAGATTTCCAAGCTCCGCTGGGATTTTAGCTGGCGGAGCAGAAGTGCCGTTCTACGCAAGATGAGTTGTTTTTTGCCCCAAAAAATACAAACCAAGACGAATTAACCAAACTGAGAAACCAAACCGATTTTGACAAAAATTCCCCGATATCGACAAAACACACCGATTGAGACAAACCTACCGAAGAAGGAAAACTACCCAAGAAAATGAAACACACCATTCAAGACTTCAAGAAGAAACAAAATACACAAACTACACACATTACAAATTTACAAAAAAACAAAGACACTAAACAAACATAGCAAGTTATAATTAATGAATTACCAAAACAACAGCAAACGCACACAACATAACCACATACATTAGCTAATATGAAGACAAATGGCTTTAACGCCAAATTATATATATTGTATATATATATATATATATATATATATATATATATATATATATATATATATATATATATATATATGTGTGTATAAACAAAATGATAAACAACAACGGAACTACAAAACATAGAAATTTGAAAGCGATAGGCCTGATCACCAGGCTCTAGCATCACTTTGCACCCTACCACACTTCTTTCTCTTTTCACCACTGGTCTACTTTCCGCTGTCTATCAACACACCCTTTCTATTCCATCACCGGCATACTTTCACATACCTGGTCAAAGTCAAAGCAAACTTATAGCAAATCGTGAAAAAAAAAATTATAGCAATTTTCTTGTTGTTCTTTAGTATGAATTATTCACCCAAAAGATCAGAACCTCCAAATTTCCATCACAACATATTCCACAACTTTTGCCAGAAAAAAATCCAAGGTTTTCATTTTGGACGCGGTACTGTTATTAATTTTCTTTAAGAGGATACTAGTACTTGTTTCGACCCTATCCATCATTAACCTTTCTTAGAACCTTAACGAGACAATTAATTTCTATCAGATATACTCACATTTGGTCTTATTAATTTGATTCTATTTATACGATTTGTGTTTTAATTATACGAAGGGTTGTAATGTCATGAATAGCCTAAATCTATAGAAATTTCTTGAATATGGAGATATATTTTTTAAAATTTTAGGATGCATCTTAATACCTACCGCAATTCAGACTAATATAATTTTACATTTTTAATTCAGATATGCTTCATAGTTTATTCTTAAAAGTAGGCCGAATTTTAGTGTATTTTTGTAATAATATGATAGAAGCGCAAATACGAGTATAATGAATGCTCAAAGACCGTAAATGGGATGCCGTATGCAAAGTAAAGTCGATAAAAACGTAGGTAGGGACAAGGGAAATAATTCTATTGCAATATATAGGGGAAGACACCTGATTCAAAGTAGCAATTGAACATCGCTGAAGATTATAATATTATGTATATATATATATATATATATATATATATATATATATATATATATATATATATATATATATATATATATATATAAAGGAAGAGAGAATATGGATAGTGAGAGAGAATAAGATGATTAATGAATGAGATATAGAGTGAGTTAGAGTAAGTGATAGAGAGAATCAAAGATATAATGAAAGAGAATGAGAGTTATAAGGAATTACCAGGAAAAGAATTACCTCAAATGTTTTATGAATCAGACCGAGGAGGTTCCGTATTGAAAGTTTCGACATAATTGGTATAGAGAAAAAATATCAAAGATCAAGGCTCTTCCCGCCTTCCTCTCACCTCATTTTTTGGGATATGGAAAATAAAAAAATGTAAAAATTAGAAATTCAGAATTGGCATTTTGAACAATAGTTTTCGCTTAATTTGTTCACTAAGTAATGATTTATCCAACCCCTTTATAAACAACCAAATAGTGTTGCATTTAACTACTACCTCAGTATTCCGGTTTCAGCCGCGGTTTCTAGTCCTATTTTGTTTCAGGAGGAACATATTCCCTTGATCAATATTCACGAAATTTTAAGAACCTTGAACACCTCTACCATATGACTGCGGAAGCTCCGGATCTCAAGCGAGAAGAGATCCAGTTATATCAGACGCGTCCCATAGTTCCTGCTTCTTATGCATAAGATCATTTTGCTATTTTTTGGATTGCACCTTTTTCAACCGACCGATGTCCATTCGAAGGCATGATGACCAGAACTTACCTCATATTCCAAATGCCATCTGACCATGGATTTATTAAGTGTCAATGCAACCTTCTTTTTTCGTAAGTTGACTTACCTTTTAATGTATTCTGACAAGGGCTGGGTTTTCTCGTTAACATCAAAACATTGCTTGTTGAACTTCAATTTTTTGTTGAATACCACTCCCATGTCCTTTTCCACGTAGGTTGATTCTAACCTTTTGCCTTTTATCTTTTAAAAAAGCTCGGGATTCGCCTACCTTATCTACATTACTTTGCACTTTCCCAAGATAACGGTATTCTGACACACGTCCGACAACTCACCTACTCGACGTAGTTCAGCATTAATTTTTGCCTCGTCATCGGCCGACGCTGTGCATCCACCTACTTTGGTGTCCTTTGCAAATTTGGCTATTTTTCTTACTAATCTTTCACCAAGGTCGTTGATATAGATGAGGGATAAAAGAGGGCTGAGCACTGAGCCTTGTGGAATACTGTTATTAACCGATGATCAGTCTGAGGTCTGGTTGCCAACCACAACCCTCAGACGCCCGTCTGAAAGTCAATTCCTTATCAATTTTGCCACCTTATCTCTAAATCTTCAAAAGTACCCATTCGACCTAAGCTTCATGTGGAGAAATTTAGCCAAGGTCTTTTGAAAGTCTAAGTAAATTAGGTATGTCTTCCACTCGAGATCTTTCATACTCGTCCACTATCTCAAAGAAGGACTTGAGTAAGTTTGTCAGATACTATTTCAACAAAACTTATGTTGAGAGTTCCTGATCAAGTTACTTGTTTCCAAGTAATCCGTAATTTAATTTGGTAAAATTACCTCCAGTACTTTTTTGACTATAGGCGTCAGATTTATGAGCGAGTAGTTACCTGCTGGTTGCGCCCTCCTTTCTTGTGGTTGAAATTCATGTTATTTAATCGGCACTTCAAAATCACTTTGCTATCTTTGAGCGACGTGTTGAAGAGCTCGAGTTACTTCGTCATTTACCTCCTGAATTACCCAGCTAAAAAGCAATCATGTAGCGATTACTTGAATGTGTTAACTTTCCAAGCCTAGTCGCAACCTTTTCAACAGTTATGTTCAATTCCTCTAAGGAGTGACATCTCCTTTAAAACACATGTTGGTTACTGCTTTGTGAATATCGCTGTGAAGTAATCATTGAGAATATTGGCAACTTCTAGGTTCAAGATTCTCAGAATAATATCGTTATCTTCCAGTGTGCCGATACACTGGCATCCTAGCATTTTGCTGTTCATTTAGGACAAAAACTCGTTTGGATTCTCCTTGCAAAGAGATGCGATACGAACTTCCTTGTCACGCTTTGTCTTTCTGACGAACGCCTTAAGTCACCGGTATAGCGCAGGCTAAGTAAGCAGGGTGCCGAAAATACGACTTGCCTCCCACCGCATGCACGCCGCTTTCCTACCTCTGATTACTTTTATAATTTCTCTATTTTATCAATTTGGCTGGAATTTGGCCATTTTAACATATTTCATTGGCTCGAATTTGTCCTGCCAATCCATGACCCATGTCTTGAGGCATTGCCATTAGACAATAGCATTTTTGCTTTGTAGTGGGAAAGACTTCGAGAGTGCAACCCTAATTCTGCTCAAATCCGACAGTATGATTTCTTACTTTCTAATTATAATACCTTCTTGCTCGTGCGATGAGACTTTGAGAGAGAACCTAACTGGATAAGGGCCGCGATCCCTAAATATTTGTTCACACTTACGTTGCATACGAGGTTACTCTAGGTCGTGAATACTAAATCCATAGTGATGTTATCATTTTTTGGCTCAAGAGCCTACTGCCTTAAGTAGCTCTCAAAGTTCACGAGCTACATCCCCTCCTACTATCGCTGGTCTGCACTCTCAGTCTAGTTGGCCTTTGAAGTCACCCATCTAAATGGCGTAAAAACCACTTATCCAATTTTATATTTGTTGACACAGGACTGCCTCAACCTTTCGTGTTTGATGTGAGGCTCGGTACAGAACTAGCATTCTGTATGCGTCCATGCAAATTTTAATGTTTACATGCTCACTGTTTTTTACACAGAAAATAGGTAATAGCGCTCATCCAGCTGGATCAAACCAATCATTTTGGAAAATGACATATTGCGGGACAGGGAACTCATCTACAATGTCGCTTGTGTCAGAACAGATCCATGACTCCGTAAGTCTAAGTATATCAATCGGTTTGGGAGTCATTATTTTCCAAACTTCGGCAAATATTTTATGTTTTGTCTTTTTTTTTAAGGACTTTTTTTATGGCGACTTCGCAATAGGTTGCAATGGAGTGCTTCATTAAATGTTGCTGTCTCCCGCGAGGTGCCTGATTCGAAGAGGAAAGAAAATGGCCTGAAGTCGTCGAGGCATTAGCAAGTAAGTTTCTGAGAACAGTCTTTTAGCAATGCTGAACAACATTAGTTTCCTGTTGGCTGTCTCTTACTCAAGAATGAGTGACTGACTTGCTCAGGTTATATAGTAAGTGCTGGAAATAGAGAAATGCCGGTCCAGGCGCTCAGTCTTCGCGGACTCTTTGGCCTTCTCATAGAAAAGCCATAAATGAACTTACCATAAATTTAGCCAAACAGAGAGTCAAAAGGTAAGAATGGAGAACCTATCTCCTATTTCCCAAGTATACCGAGGCTAGATTTACGTAAAGAATAAAAGAGTAAATCTACACCTGAAGAGAGAGAGGATGATACTAATCTAGATCTCATGATTTGGATATTAAAACAAAAAACCATAATGGACAACAAGGATACGGATCAGTAAACTCAAATAGGGTTAAACGTATAAATAACTATTTAGTTATAACCAGATTAGGAAAAGCAGAAATAAGAGTAAAAGAGATAAAAACCTATGCGAGTAGTAATAATAAGCTACATATGATAGTTTCTACTCCAAAAGCACATAAAGACTAACATAGATACTGAGAAATACAGCATCGAACTAAAATACCCCATTTACTTCATAACAGATGCCATTCAAAAACCCGAAAAAACTTCTAGGCCATCTCCACACCCTGAAGGGACGAATTTAAAAAATGTATTAGTTTCCCATATGCTCCAGCTTTGGCTCTCATAAAATCGTATGCGGACGGAAATGACATAAATATTACACTTAAATATTTAAATACCATACAAAAATCCTTAACTAGACTGCGTCCCATCAATCACGACGCTGGCGTATACCGTATACCATGCCATAATTGCAATTTGGCATACATCAGAGAGTCGGGCCAATTTAATAAGAGGATTAAAAAACATCAAGATGATATAAGAAGAAAGGCAAGTTCTTCGTCTC
This sequence comes from Ceratothoa steindachneri, assembly GCA_963969495.1. Classification (NCBI taxonomy): domain Eukaryota; kingdom Metazoa; phylum Arthropoda; class Malacostraca; order Isopoda; family Cymothoidae; genus Ceratothoa; species Ceratothoa steindachneri. The sequence goes on from OZ018326.1 coordinate 162,501,581, forward strand.
TTTACGCACATGCAAAATTATGATCATAGAATCAATTTCAATCAAGCAAAAATTATTTATAAAACAAACAATTATATTGAGAGGAGAATTGCAGAATCTATCATCATTAACAAGGTCAATAATTCCAATTCATCCGAAGGGCAATACAAATGCAACAAATATATTTCGAATAAAGTCGCCAGTCGTATTAATGAGTATATACCTCCGGAAGAAATTGTTCTCGGAGATTAGTAACTTCTCCTGAATCCCCCCAAATAGTTATTTTTCTCCAGCTTGTTTCCTGCGCTTTCATATTGTTTGGTATTATTTTGTTCGTCTTATATATACTGAGCCCCTTGCTTGGTGTTTTCATTACTCAGTTGAAAATGACATCAATTATAACTTTGCCGAATTTAGTTCTGCTGTTAGAAATAATTTTTGATTCAAATATTGTGGTTTACTATTATTTTCTCATATATATATATATATTATATATATATATATATATATATATATATATATGAGAGAGACCATGTTTTATACAGGAATGATTAAATTCACCAGCAAAGAGGCATTGATCAGATACTTGAGAACTTTTCGATTCATGATAAGTGAATATCCCTTGAGGTGAAAGGGATAATAAAATATCATGTGAAGAAGTAGAAGCTAATCCACATAGCTCATGAACTCTCTAGGGAGATAAAAATATCTGGTTAAATTTCAAACAGTGCCAAAATGAAAAAAAAATCATTGTCTCAATTTCCTATTATTTAAATATTGTGAAACACTTCATTGTACCTGCACAAAAGGCAATACGGATCTTAGATACAAACTGGATAGTTTCCGTTATAATTGAAAGATATTAATCTTGCATTATATCGAGCGCTTTTAAGACCTCATATCCAATATACGGTGTAAATTTGGTATTCATACATACAAAATGACATTGTAATACTGTCACGCGTCCAGCGTCGAGAAAAGAAATTAACTCCTGAACTTAGAAATTGATCTTACGAAGAAAGGCTGATACACCCTAATTTACTTTTACTGAAAGTATTTAAAATATTTAACGGGATTAATAATGTAAATTATGATTCAATACTTTTCCTACATAAAAGAACGGCAACTAGAAATAATTGTTTTAAACTAGTAAACAAAGGTTTTAACTTTACTCTTGTATAAACATGGAATAGCATGACTAGAAATGATTTCAAAAGCACTACAGTAAATAAGTTTAAGAATCGAATTGATAAATATTACTTTCGAATATTTCTTTGTAGATATGAATGTGAAACAAATAATTTATTCCTATTTTTTCTTCAATTACCTCTCCATATCTCACATCCACCCTTTCCCCTCTTTCTGTACTAACCTTGAGTGGAAATATGGGTCTTTTCTACTTCATAATTCTATAAATGTGCATAAAATAGACGTACCGAATTGGGAAAATCGATGCCAAAGATATGAAATTGTGCGAATCATTATCCCACAAGGAACATTAACTCCGGCGAGCTATTATTCAAATAGAAGCAGGATATTTTGAAGCCAGAAAACTACAAAGCTATAAGAAACGAAAACAAGGGGGAAAGGCAGGAACAACCATAAACATATTTATTATCTACAGTTGCCTTCCTTGAATAGCGAATAACTTTCAAAGCCAAGATTTGATTGCTAAATCATCTTAGAATTTTAAATAGGACAAGAAATCGAAGATCATGTATCTTGAACCCATACGATAGCAATTATTCTTAAATCTTTGTTGCCTTTTTCTTAGTTTTTTTTATGAGCAACAGCGATTAGCCTATTGAATAGAGTTGCTTGTTTGGGGAGGGTCTGGAGCGTCAACCCGTTCTGCCCGATGAGGTGCGAACGTGACAAGGGGTTTATATAAATATGTGACTTTAACCCTTAAGAAAAGGAAGAAAGATCTTGAATAGAAAGGGCACAAATAGCGGAGAAATCTCACTGCTAAAAGTAACACTATATATATATATACATATATTATATTCACAATAAAACCTAATTTCCCTCATAGTTCTTAAATCACTTTAGAATAAAGGAAAAATATAGATGTAACTGACACTATATAATTACCTGATTACACGTGGCCATTAAACTATAATTATATGTATCTGATCCCTTTTACAGTTGTAAATTCCTGTTCGTTCGCTGTCCCGCCGATATCTTTTACCCCAATCTTTATTTGGTAGACGTAGTCTCTAATTTTTGCCTAATTATTTAGGATTAATAAAGTATTTTTTACCACAAAAAAGCATTCCCAGAACAAATAGGTTTTATTCTTTGTTCTAAACAAAATATTTTTCATCTCTTCCACACCTTTTTTCGAATAAACTTCCGTTCTAACTGAATTTAAAGAAGGCAAGTTCCGAACTCTCGCGTGATATGGCATAATTTTGTTCGCTTCAAACTATTCAATAAAGATTATCTTTATCTGATCAGTGATATCTTCCCTTTGGGAAATATATAAAAATTAATTCAAGCTATGGTAATGAAGTTATAAAAAATGATTATCCACTAATAATAAAAAAAGATTTACAACGACTCTATCAAGTATATCACGATGGCAATATGGTGCTCATGTAAAAATATGATTAATGAGCATTTTAATGGCTTTTGTCTTAATTATATTGTAATTTAATAAAAATGTAATTCGATAGCCAGATATATTGTTAATATAAGTCCTCTGCTTCAATATGAATTTGGTTTTAATTGTTTAGTAATTTATTTCTCCTTTCTGCTTGCTCCTCTTGGTCTCCGCCTCCTCTTAGTTTCGCAGATGAAAAGATCATATGCCAATCTGTAGAGACTCAGTTTCAATTTTTTTTTCAATTAAATATATATGTATTACGCATTAACATAATCATAAGTGTATGTATATAAATATATACATGCCTGCCATTGGCGGATCATAAACTACTTCGTAAGTGGAGAGGCTCACCCATATATAATATAATAGACGTTATCATCATCATCACTTCACTAACTCTATAATTTAAGAAGGAGATTTTTTGGCGTATTTGAAAAATAATTTCATCTTTGTTTAGTTATGACTTAAGAATATTTTAAATCTTTATCAAGGAAATTTCTATGAATTTTTTCAGAGTTTAAAAATATAAAATGGTTAAGTTCAGAGAAAAATATATGATTATCCAATGCTTTTTAACGTTTTAAAAGAAAATGCATTACAAGTGATGAAGTTCAGAAAATTTATTAAAATTTAAGCAATTGGTGAAGTTCCAAAAATTTATTAAAATTTAACGATGGTTGCTTTTTTTATACATATTCCAGAAAATTTCTAAAAAATTAACCATGTCTGCTTGTTTTTAGATTTTAAATTTTAATCTTTGGAGCGAAGCGCAAGCTCCCCGCAAGCTCTCTGGTTATTATATATTTTTTAAATTACTTAACCATATAATACGTTACGCACAGTTGCTCAAATTAGATATGTCATATATTTACGAATATCTCCAACAAACGTAAGTAAATACGATAAAAATAAATATTTTTATATATCTTTTTGTAAATTCGAGAATAATCGGTTTGCATAGTGCCGCTAGGATTTGCGGTACTGGGTTGCAAATTAATATAACGATAAGAAAGTCAATTGTTATTACGAATATTTTTGTAATATCTATGACAACAAAAATTATAATAAATATATAAATGAATATATGAAGCTAAATTAGCTAGACAAAATCAAAATTTGGATAAATTTATCAACCATCGTTTGAAACAAATCCATGACAAAATGTTTTGCCAGTGCTGCTTGAAGAACCGCAATAACGTAAAGAAATTATCAAAATTAAATTTAAATCATTGGTAAATGTCCTACCTAGTTTATTTATTTGTAAATATATAACAAAACTCTATTCATCATTAAATAATAATAATTTTTGCAACTCTACATGCTTTAATTGGTTGTTATAGGAGAATAGCTATAATTGCAGTACTCCATATTTAAATAGGCAAAAAAAATGAATTAGCTTAACTAAACCTTGAGGTAAAATTTAATTTAAATTAGAATTAAACCCAATTCTTTTAAAATTATATTACGATATACAAATGAAAGGTAAAATGAACATCTATGTTTATCGTACTAAAATAATTACAAACAGTTATTGAAAGTAATTATTATATCAATATACTTTATTTGTAAAATTATTTATTGCAATTTTAAAATTCTAATCTTACAAAGGAAGTCCAACATCCCTTGCCTCGTTTAAAATGTCGCCACTGATAAATACCGAAGTTCACAATATCGTGGAAGTAAGTCAAGATATGAAAAGCACACCAGTACAATCAATTTACTACAGAACTACACTCTATTCGGTTAGTAATGAGTACGCAGCTCACACTACATCAGGACAGCTTGGAGATTCACTTCATCCATGGCAAGCAAAATATAATGAAAAATATTTACATTAGAAGTGATTTGAAGATCGTGCTTTTCTAGTGTGAACGCTTTTGTAGTCGTGTGCGAGTCAGTTCACGAGTGACTCTACATCTCACTATGTTGGTCGTCGGTCGATCGCCCCCCCCCCCACCCGTTTTGCTTTTTATTGTTTTTGTAATAAAATTGTATCTATTCGGCCGATTCTAACGATATTTGTAATCCTTATGTTATTTTACATTCTCCTTCGAATGCTATAATTGCCAAAGTCCTCCCACGTTTAGCCCGGGAATTATTTTGTTTTGGCAATAACATCATAACTATTTGGCCGATTCTAACGAAATTCAAAACCATTATGTTGTTTTACATGCTCTTTCGAATGATATAATTGACAAAGTCCTGCCAAGGTTAGTCCGGGAACTATTTTGTTTTGACAATGACGTCATAACTATTCAGCTGATTCTAGGCTACTGTAAGGTATGCTAGGTTAGTCTTCGCTATACCAGGCTAGGATAAGCGAAGCTTTGCTACCGTATTCTAGGCTATGTTCTGCATGCTATGCAAGCCTAGACTAAGATCTAATAGTCTAGTCTAGGCTAGGCAATACTATGTTATACTATACTATACTAACTAGGCACGGGGTAGGATAGGGTAAGGTAGGCTATGATATACTATACTAGGGCATGCTAGAATAGGCTAGAATATGTTAACTAGGCTCGGATGAGATATAATATACTAGGCTAGGCTCTAGTGAACTAACATAAGAGAGGTTATACTAGATTAGGGTAAGCTAAGCTAGGCTAGACTAAGTTTTGATATACAATTGTAGGCTGCACTAAGCTAGGATAGGTTATACTCTGTTAGGCAGGCTAGGCTATACTCTGATAAGCTAGGCTAGGCTAGGCTAGGATACACTGTGATAGGCTCGGGTATACTATATTAAGCTAGGTTATCCTAATATATACTATGCTAGGCTATATAATCTAGGCCCGAGAACAAGAAGGCCCAATATCAAAAAGTTAGGTTTTGAGAAAAACCCATTTAAATGTTTTAACGCTTTACTGAAAATCAGCTACTAACATCTGAAATATGTTTATTTTTTCAATAAAAATATCAACTTAAATCTCTAATTTGACGGCTTTTCATAAACATAATAGTGCTGCTTTGCCTCCTAAAAATATTTAAAACAAGTAGTATTTTAATAGGGAACCCTGTTTCATTGGCTTTGGAACCCATTTTCATGGTATGTTACTAAAGAAAAACCTATTTACTGATACTGAGACTGCAACAGTACCACCTGTTTCAAAAAGTACAGTATCCATATCATATTTCCAATAAACTTAAAATTCAAAGGGATCAAAAGTACCAACTTATGGCGATGAGAATTCAGGATCATCATTAATATAATCATCATCATCTGGATGATCTGCTGCCTGTAAGCTTCTGTAGAAGTGCCTACTTCCTTTCGAAATAACTGGAAGGAGATCCATCAAGTCCTTTAGCTTCTTTGGTGGAAGTTTCCTTGGTCTGTCTTCTAGCTGGGGGAGGGTCCAGTTTGATGTTCTTTCCTTTCTTTTTCTTCTTAACTCTAAGTGCTGTGGTAAGGCATCTTGATTGAAGGATATGAAGCACATATTTTTTCCAGTTTCATCTGGAGAGTATTTCATAACCTTCATCTTCATCCAATTTATTGGCTGTCTCATTGTGTCTTTGTGACGATTCACCAGAGGGCCATCATGCATATACAAGATCTTTGAGTTCTTTAAGTCAGTTGATTGCATTTCTGTCACCAGTAACTTGTTCTTCCTATAGATAGCTCTAACTGTTGTGATCCAGTCCCTTGGGACCTCAATAATGTTTCTAGTAGATTTCTTATGTTCTTCAATGGCGGCGTGTATGGTGTCAGTTTCCATGTGTGTATGTCCGGGTTCCAAAAAGGATTGCTTGATTTTTCTCCCCTTATACCTACACCTATGCATAAGCATGGCTGCAATGAAATGATATCTATTTTAGCCACCACATGAATCGCTATAGAGTCTGAACTCCTTGATGTCATTTGGCAATCCACTCAACCATTTCAGTACACACGATCCAATTTCTTGACCACCTCTTCTTGCAATTGTTTTATCCCACGTCATAGAGTGTGCCTTACTTCTATCCATACTGGTTTCATAAATGGTTAGATTGTACACTGCAAGGTGTCTCTTATAGTAGACAACTCCTGTCTGCAACATTGGGCATGGTAGAACTTTCTGGAGGTCAAACGATGCAGTGACAATTCTTTTATTTTTCATAGCAAACTCTCTATCACTTTTCTCCTGTTTGTCAGCAGTCTTTGCCAATTCATGGTGTCTTGCTCTTTCCTCTTCAATGCGGGTCTTGTTATCTCCATCCGCAGTAGCTAAGGATGCCTTAAAAGCGTCACATTTCTCACAAGTATCCTGAAGTGGGTGATGAAACGACAGATTGAAGTCTTCGTTGAACACTTTTCTATAAGTATGTTCTTTTTCTGGGGCAATGTTGTTCTCTTGGCAGTGTTCTTTGTACAAGCGATACATCTGAACTATGGTAAGATCAGGATTTAAATATTTCCGCTCTGAGTTTTCCCTAGTGTAGTGACTTTTATAGGCTGGGAATTTACCTATATGATCCTTAATAACATTAAGTGATTCAGAGGATATTTTCTTCTGTTTCCCATGCCTCCCTCTTGCATCTAGTGGTAGAATTCCAGCTGTTGACTGTCACCTCTTTTCTGAAACTATTCGAGCTTTCTTAAGTGTAATACCAAACGTAGATAGAAACATTGTTTGGTACACCTCTTTTTCAGGTAGTGCTTGCTGAGGAAAGTAACGCCTTGTAAATTTTCTTCTGCTGGCTCTCTCATCCTTTTGCTGTAACCTCTGTGTTTTCTTAACTTCTTCTTGAATCAAACCACATAGGGCTTGATTTTGTGCTTCTGATATTGCGTTTTGATATTCCTGGTATATCTTACTTCGTTCTCCTTCTGTAAACTTCTCACTGCACCTTTTGCGACAGCCTTTTCTACAAGGGCTTCTCATAGGCTTCCGTTCAACAGATTTCCCGGTATTGGAAATATACGCTTCTTCTCTCGCCTTCTTGTTTTTACAAACATTTCTCTTTCATAGTGAGGGCTGTGTTGTACGTTTTCTACTCAGACGTTTGCCTGCTGCAGACTCATCAAATACTGTAGGACAAAATGGAAAAGTATCAGTTTGATACTAGAGTTAATCACGTTTTTAAATTGTAATAAGTAATGAATGAAATTCCTTTTGCAGGGTATAATTAGACAAAAAATCCAGTTTTGTTGCTTATCATGCATAATACTTGCAACCTCATTACTTTATTACGTTTGACCTGAAAGGGATTCCCCCTCTTCATCAGATTCACTTGAGGATGGTTTTTAATCCTTATCAACAACACTGTCATCTGTATCACTCTCCTCCTTTTCATTATCTTGCTGGCTTAAGGCTTCATTCGCTGCCATCACTATTTACTGTGGCTTTCTCTGTAGGATAAAAGAGCAATATAAATGATTAGCTTAATACATCTAGGCATGCACATACACACACACACACTATAATACCAATAATAATAGTACACCAAAATTAATAATGTTTTTTATAAACCGAAATGGTTTCGTTAATATTAAAAGGTTTGTGCACATTCATTATAAACAAAAAATTATTAATACTTCACCAACCTGACATGGCTGTCCAATGAAGTGAATGTCGGCAAAATCCTACGGAGCAGGACATCCAGCTAGTAGGACGCCTTCAAGGAAACTGGAGGCAGGAGCCAGGAACTACCAGGGAACTGTAGTTGGCATGCTTAAACACGTTGTAACTTGCAGAGCATTGTCGTAAGAGGTACCAGGCACGTGGTGGTTAGTGTGTTCATAAATGTGAAAGCTTGCAGCGCACTGCTATGATTATACCTCAACGCATTTGTATCATGAGTAGTACTACTAGTATCACTTAATAATGCTATAGATAATAAAGTGAACAATAAACTCATAAAATTTGCTGAAATAAACCACATACTTGTACGTGTCCTGTCAACAGTACACCATGCAAGAAAGGCCATTGTTGACATTGGCCTTCCACTGACACTTATTATCTCTTAAGTTGCGTAATACAAGAAGGGCCAATCAAGACACTGGCCATTCTAACACAAAGATTTCTGACTAATCATTGACTTTGGCTCAGAACATAGTGCTGCTGTGGCTTTCCTATCGCGCCACCGACTTTGGCCGTTATAGCACTGATAGAAACGTGTAATTCCAGTTCCCTGGTAGGCTTATCTCAAAAGGGCCATTTTTTGACATTGGACTTTCTTGTTCTCGGGCCTAGATATGCAAGTCTATACTAGGCTAGGCTAGTGTATATTAGGTTACTCTAGGGTATACTATGCGATTCTAGGACATTCTACGCTATGATTACTAGGCTGGGTATACAAGGGTATACTATGTTATGCTATTCTATGCTGGACTATAGTACGTTAGACTAGGATAGATTATAGTATTCCATGCAAGCTAGCATAGGCTATGGTAGGCTAGATTAGACTAAGGTTGGGTGTGCTATGCCAAGAAATACCATGTTAGAATAGGATAGGATATACTATGCTAAGCTATGATATAATAGTTTATGCTATGCTAGGCTAGGTTATACTATGCTTATACTATACAATGCTAAGCTAGATTAGGGTAAGATAGGCTATGGTAGATAGGCCATACTATGCTAGGATTTGTAAGGCTAGGCTAGCCTAGGCTATACGAGGATAAGATATGCAATACTACGTTAAGCTATTCTAAACTATACTATTCTAAACTATATTATACTATTCTAGGCTAGGCTATAATATATTATGATAAGCTATACTATGGTAAGCTTTACTACACTCTATATGCTAGGCTGTAACTAGGCTATCTTAGGCTAGGCTTTACTATGGTTTCTAGGCTAAGATAGGCCATACTATACATTCTCTGCTAGGCTAGGCTAGATTAGTCTAGGTTAAGTCATACTATGCAAATAATGTGCTATGCTATACTATTCTAGACTATGCAGTTAGGCTGTGCCTATTTTTTCGCCTTTCCAATTCCATAAATGAGGTGTGACAAAAGGTTAAGGCCCGCCATTTTAATAAAAAAATATATATTGCCAAAATAGTCCTTGAAGCTCTGAGCTTTGCTACCAGCTGCTTGTAATTTGGCTTGTGGCTTCTTAAGAATCCAGAAAATCCACATCATGATTCTATTTCGACTTTAATCATCGCCTTTTCAAATTTAATAGCTCTGAAGATTGTGTTTCTTGTGGTTCAACAAATATCTCACCCTTGATCTTTAGCCTGAAAAAGCTTTGGAAACAAGACGGATTTCTTAAAAGGTTACTCCTCCCTATATATAATCCATTCACAAGCTGTTGTATCAATCCTAATTTTATATGAATTGGTGTAATAAAACCTTGAAAGGCTTAACAAAAGGCTCTCTGAGAACATTTAACTTCCATGGCTGTAATTCATATCGTGAGGGCCACTGAACTTGTTTGTAATGACGATCATCAGCTATCGCACGAGCAGATGAATGAAACACGAATATTTTGTGTATTCACCTTACAAGCCAAGCATGAAGGCAAATATCTTAAAGTCATCCAAAACATACCACTTAATTTCATAATTGATTTTGTCGAGAAACTCTTTAACTTTGTTGTTGTGTTCCTTCCCAATAATGGTATGTGCAAGAGGCAAAGATGGATATTGGTTTCCACTGTTTAGTAACACTGGTTTGAGATTTCGAGTTGAGTTGTCTATGAACAGTCGCCATTCCGCAGGAAGATGATTCAATCTAACAGCAGTAAACAAACCATTCACACTTTGCAGAAACACGTATACACACTAATATGAAAGCAAATTTCAAATTCATGATGTCGTTTCCCTTCTAAATTTCGTTCCTTTTGCTGAATGTTAAAAGTTCTGCTACTGATTTTTAGTGAGACTTTAATTGTAGATATTTAATGGTCATGATCATTGTTGATCGTCATTAAATATTTGCCTCAATTTCATAAGTATTACAGTTTTCTGAAAATATATTTTTCAAAAAAGAAAATGATAAATGGTTTTTGCCAATAATAGAATCATAGAAAAGAAATAAATTATAAAACAAAATTACGATGGAGAAATGTAGGAAAGCTCAGATACATATTACAGAATTGCGAACCAGTAAAGAACTAAGATTCGCTTAAAGGTAGTTAAAAAAAGATTGGAAATGATCGAATGAAAAGGGAAAGGATATATAAAGGAAAAGAAGATATAGATAAAGAAAAAATTTCAGATATTTACTCTACTGCTTTTACCGACATTGCTACACGATCCATTCCAAATCTGTTATTTTCTAAGAAAAGAAATTTAGTACAATCTCTCTATTAAATCTTGTGTTTACTAGCTTTAAACCGACATTTATAATTCTAGTAAACATGTTTAGTATTTTATCGAGGTCACAATGTTTGCTGTGCAGATACCTAGAACTATATTCGCTTTTAGTGACGCTAAAATCTTTTAGATCACTCGAGGTTATCACAACATAACTATGTGTGTTACCTTACAATTGTCCCGGTTAAATTGCATATTACGTTTATTTAACCATTTTACTCTAATATCCATGTCTTTTCGAAAGTTATCACAGTCTCTCTGATAATTTGCTTAAGTATCTAGTTTCGTGTCATTAAAATTTTTGAAATTTTACCCAATAAATTCGTGAGAAGGATTTGAGAAAAGATCCTAGAAAAAATGCCCATAGCGAAATCTTTTTCTTTTAAAACAACTCTCTGCCTAAGGTTATCCAGCTAGTCTTCAATCTTTTAGTATTCAGGCCCCTATTATGTGTGCTTTTATCTTTTTCAGGTCTTTTATGCGGAAGGTTGTCATAAAAATATTTGAAGTAGAGATAAACTCCACCTATAGCCTTAACTTAGATAAAACTTTGATTGCCTTGTGAAAGAAATTAAGCATATTAGTTTAGTAGCGTGAACTTCCGCTACCAAGGCCATATTGTGTGTCATTTATTACATTTTTGCACTGCAAGAGAGTCAACAAACCTTTCTGTAACAATGGACTCCAAGAGGTTTAGCGACGACTGAAATAAGGGAGATGCACCTAAGATTTTCCGGATAAGTCTTTATGGCTTTTTGGAAAATTGTTTAGTTACATTATCGAGCTACCTAGGAATTATTCTCCTCAATAGACTGTTTGAAAGCTGTGCAAAGTGGTTTGAAATTCGTTTCCAATTTTTTTAAGGTGGAAAGGATATATTTCATTAGGACCTGGCCATTTGGCAATTTGCAGTATTTTTAATATAAAAGCTTATTTCATTTTGAAGTATATCAATATTTGAAAGAGTAGTTTTTTGTAGTGGTATTTGTATTTTCCTTGTTAAAATAATTTACAGAATGTTCATTTATTATCTTCATAAGGCGTTCCTCTTTGCCACTCTCAATATCCTGCAGGGGCCCGATGCAATCTGTAATTGGCTTACGATTCTTCACTTGAGGATCTCTGTACGATTTAATATTCAGCATAATTTTAAAGTACTAGTTTGATTTGACTATGCATTAGATAGTAGTTTATTTTTGCGAATAATACATTTGTATTTATTAATTCTTCTTTGTTATGAATATAAAAGTGTGCTTGATTTTGTTTGGTTAGGATACTGTAGAAATCTTTTTAGCATCAGCACTCACCGTGCTAGATACCTAAGTTAATTCGTAAAATAATTTTTCTTTCAACTCTTAAAGTGTTACAAGGAGTTACAAGGAAAGAAGGTACCCTAGGAGACCTTACGGTCCATTCAAAGAGGGTACCTTGGGACTAGCAATCGAGCGGGCACGTGGCTGCTCAATTGTTTTGTGTCCCTAGAAGTGTTAATTAACGTGGTGCTCTTTCACTCTCTTGGGCGTTTTTATTCTTCTTTTTCTATAAGTCAAGGAGATTTTTATGTTTTTTAAGTAGTAATTCCGTAAAGATGGTTTAGTGCAATGTTTTGAAAGAAAGATGTGGGACAGAAGGCAAGAGTAAGGGTGAAACTGAGTGTCAATCTTGTGTTGTTATTGCTGGATGTGTAAGTATAAGTGTGTGTAATGGAATTAGAGAAGAGAAGAGCGCGTGATTTGGAAAGAATTGCTATGTTGGAGGAGTTACATAGTCACTGAGGTTAGAAGGGATCTCAGCACTACGCCCAAGGGGTGTTCTGGGGATCATAAGCTTACCTCATTTACATTAGCTAGGTGTAGGGATAGTGTAAATTGTAGTGAATGGAGGGTTGTAAGTAATCAGGTAGCAAGTAATGCATCTTCTGTTCCAGACAGAAGTAAGGATGAAGGTATTAACGATGTAGGGATATTAAGAGAAAGGGCTTGTAAGCGCATGTTACGCAAATGAAGTACCTGGAGCACTTGTGGTGTGTGATTGACAGGTTAAGTATTTACCCAGGACCTTTTGTGAATGTGACCGCAAGAGGAGGAGGATGGTTTGTTTGCTAGGTGCACGTTTAGTGGATGAGAGTCAGAGAATTGGAAGGATAGTGGATGGAGCTGAAAGTGATGCAGTTGTTGTTTTGCATGTGAGATTAAATGACATAGAGAAAGCTAAGTCTAGAGACCTAGTGTCTGGATATAAGGATTTGTTATGAATGTTTCGTGATAGTAGTAGAAGGAGTGTAGTGTCACGAATTTTACCTAGGATTAGAATAGGGAGTGAGTAGATGTCAAGCTTAGTTCAGATAAGTGACAATGAAGATATTATGTGATAAGTTGGACTAGTGTTTTTGGATACATAAGGTGAGTTTCCGGAACGGAGTATTTATATGCAATGGATGGGTTGCACTTGAGTCGCAAAGGTATGAAATTGTTAAGTGACTGCTACGAGGGGACTATCAGTAGAGGGTGTCTGGGTAAGTAGGAGGTAGTAGGTATCGGTGAGGCATACGGATAAATTTATATAGCAACAGGTGGGAAAATGAGCAAAAGTCTAGGAGTAGAGTGTATTAATAGTAAGACCATAAAGAATAACATAATGAAGATATACTACACAAATATTAGGAACATAAGGAATAAAATGGACTTGGTAAGAGGGTTTGTAAGTAGAGAGAATTTTGATGTTATTGCGATTGTCAGAAAAGAACTTTATACCAGAGGTCCAACTTGATGGAAAAAAATGTTTCATAGAGATAAGAACAGAAGGAAAAGAGGAGAGGTGATTTTTTATATTAGGGATAATCTTCAGTGTTGGCAAAACAATACAACTAAAACAGATACTAAAACAGTCATTATGGGTAGATGTTAAGGAAAGAAAAGACAAAACTGTCATAAGATTTTTATATAGACCACCAAATCTTAATGAGGAAGCTTCGTATCCTTCCTGGTAGGATAAAGAACATCCATATAGAGGTAAATATTTGTGTATAATCGGTGGTTTTAATAGCAGAAATATAGATCGGGAAGATCTTTTAGGTGATCGATCAGGAGGCTGAGGAATAGTTTTAATATGGTACAAGGTAATTTTCTTAGATAAGTTGTAAATTTAGAAGGGAGATAAAACATAAGTTGATTATGGAATCTAAGCAGGGCATTTCTAGGAGCGAATCGTGTTTGACTGATCTAGTCTTTTTATAGAAAGATGTATGATGCTACCGATATAGATGAGAATTACGACATCGTTTACTTGAATTTTAGTATAAGACTTTTGACAGCGTGCTCCAAACCACAATTGGGACTTTTGAATAAAGCTAAAGCGCATGAGATCGATGCAAGTATTTTTAGTTAGATTAAGTCATGACTTAGTGACAGGCACCAATGAGTTAGTATAGACAGGATTAAATCTGAGTGGGGGAATGTTAGCAGTCGGGTTCCTCAGGGGTTACTGTTGGGACCGTTGATAGTCTTGATTGATATTAAGTTAGGTAGGATTATAAGGTCTGATTCTGATGATAAGGTATTAAATGAATTGACCATACTCCCCCAATTGGCGTAGAAATGGCAACTGGAATTTAACATAAGCAAGTGTAGTGCACTTAGTATAGGTAAGTGCAATCCAATGAATAATTATAAACTGAATAAGAGAGTTTTAGGAAGGTCAGATTAGGAAAGAGACTTGGGTGCCCTGGTAAGTTCTGACCTCCGGCCTAGAAAGTAGTGCATAAGTGCTGAGAATAAAGCTAATAGGGTATTGGTGTTTATTTAGGGTAAGTAATAGGAGTGCTGATGTCGTTCTGAAAAT